>CM046959.1:73254647-74595112 GCA_025698475.1 Gossypium anomalum | reverse complement strand
TTTTCCCCATGAAGGTCGAGGAGGCCATGGACTTCGACTCGATGAAGTTCTCAAAGTTCTCGATCTTCTGGGAATCAAGGATTCTTCAGGGCCAAGTCACGGCGGAGAAGGGCATTGATATATATAATTGTCCATGGTGTATTGAAAGTTTGCAATGGTTGAAAATAAACACCTTTACTTTGGAGGCGATTTGTAGTTTGTATTAGGATCATATTCTTAAGAGGAATTATATCTAACACATAATTCATAAGAAAAGAATCATAGTGGTTGCTTATTTGTTCTTTCATATTCAAGTTTTATCCAACTTTTATCTTATGAATTTATGATATAATGTGAAAATGGGATTCAGAAATGGATTTAATACATTAATATTAAAAAATTTAGATTTATTATTTAGAGGATTATATTATATCATATGAATTTATACCACACACAAGTAATGTAGAAAAAAGGAAAAATCCGAGTAAAATAGCTTTAAAAGCTGAGAGTAGTCGCATATTGAAACTATGATCTGCAATCGAATTACCATCTCTAGAAAGTTATGTTATGTTCTATCATATACAATAAGAGCGGAAGAAAGAAAATGATGGAATGCAAAGATCCAAGTGTGAACATCCGCACCCAATCTGCAAGGTATTATCCCCTTTTTCACGGCATCAATTGTGAAACTTTGGAGTCAAAATGGACAACATCCTGCAAGTTGAGTGCGGGCTTCGGTACAAGTACTTAATAAAATTATTCTATACCTGGTAGACCATCCCAACCTCTAGTGTAGATGCATGAGGAATGCTTAGGACGTAAGTTGGTCCTCTAGAGTTTCTTCTTAAGAAATCATATCCCAAATTTATCACAATTTTCTTTATCAAACTTGATCCTTTCTTTGCTCTTACATATGAATGGCCAAGTATGAATGCCATTCCTGCCTCCCTTGCTTCCATCAGTTCTCGTAATTCCTCCTTCACGCCGTTATCGATCTGTGAACTTTCCGGGACAATGAACCTCACTCTCTTCCTCACCTTCTCCAGGGACTTTGCCACCCTTCGCTCTGAAGTGCCTACAATTTCAGATGAATCCACATCACCATCTTCATGCATTCTTATACCTTCTAAATTAGATGATGATGTCCCAATAACTGTCATTCTTTCATCATTTTCAGAGTCTAGTATCGGAATACTACATTCAGGTCTCTCTGATCTGATAAATTCCGCAATACTACAAATAAGATCTTTTTCAAACTCGAGATCATCTTTGTGAACGTCTCGATATCCATATCGTGCTATACATCGATAGAGCCTGTATTCCTTCGGACCGACTCTTCCTACTAGGAACCTTTCCTTGGGACTCACATGTGGTACTGGAACTGATTTTATGCAAAGAAATACTACAACTTGGTGGAATGCAGGGAGGTTGGTGACAAAGTGAGAAAAAATAGCTGGGATCCCGGAAACAAGCTCAGTATGTATAAGCCCAATGCCTCGGACCCGAACAATACCAAGAGTCGGACCTAGAGCAAGGAGCCAGTTGATAGAGACCTTATTCTGAACATCAAACTCATATTTCTTGAGTGTGCCATAGTGCCAAACATACATTATGGCTGAAAATATTAAAGCAAGGGCAATAGGAACCCAAGCCCCTTCAAGGAACTTGATAAGAGATGCTGAGAAATACAGTGCTTCAATGGAGCCAAAGAAGAATATAAACAAAATAGCCAGAAAAACACTTTTATGCCAGCATAAGACAATAACCAGAGACATTAAACATGTTGTAACCAGCATAACTGTTATAACTGCCAAACCTGTAGGATGTAATAAGAAAAATGCTGTAAGAATGATGATCATCACACAATTATGAACTCTCGAGATCAAAAAAAAAATCCAGAGAAGATGATACCTGATGCATTTCCCATGCGTTTTGTGTCTCGAAAACCAACAGTCACTGCCAAGCATAACAGCATTAGAGTCCAGTTGATCTCCGGTATGTAAATCTGGCCATGCATTTTGGATGAAGTGTGGATAATTTTGACCCTTGGGAAGCAACCCAAAGCAGAACATTGTTTGATGATTGAGAATGTTCCAGTAATTATGGCTTGACTTCCCACAACTGCTGCAAATATGGCTATAACCAGAACAGGCCATCTTATTTTCTCTGGGACAGAGACATAGAATCCAATCCGGTAGTCGGTTTCGAGAATATGATGCTTCGAAAGATATGCAGCTTGTCCCATATATGCAAGGATTAGAGATGGATAAACCACAAAGGTGAAAGCAATCTGCAGGAAAGTTGCATTTTGTTAGGGAAAAAACAATAAATATGAGCATTTTATGCAACTAAAACATGAAATAATATATGAGTTACCTTGATGGACAACTGTGAAAAGTGTCCAAGATCAGCAAACATAGCTTCTGAGCCTGAAACAATAAGATCAGCATTAGTACTCATGTGCAAACCCGTATTTGAGACATATTTGGACACGAGTATACTCATATCTGACACCCACACTCCAAGATGCAGTTTTCATAGAATTCTGTACCTGTTATACAGAGCAGGATCCCACCAAGCGACATCCAACCACCCTTTTGGGTCTTCTTCAAGAACTTGTACATGTAAAAAGGGGACAGAGCTTGGTAAACCTTGGGGTTCCAATAGAAGATATTGTAAACCCCAATGGCACTGATGCATAAAAGCCATGTTATCACCACTGGTGCAAATAAGAACCCTACTCGATGTGTCCCATAATGTTGGAGCGCAAACAAGAATATGAGAATGGCACAAGCTGCTGGGACTTCAACATCTGCAGAATGATATAAACTCTGAGGAAACAGAATATTAAAGCACATAAGCAGTGTTTTGAGTTTGAGCTTTTGAAATAAATTACATTAACCATATATGATGCTGTTAAATTGATGGACAATTTAGATACCATCTCATCTATCTTATCTCATGTTATTCCAACTCGAGTGGTGAGTATTGGACTTAAGAGGTATTTGTCCAACATGATTATATTCAAAAAAAAAAAATTTCTTAAAAGTTTTTCATGTGCTTAGAAGACTTTCGGAGAGTGGTATGCATATACCTATATTCAAATATGCATTGAATATGAGTGTCAAATACGATAACCTTAAAAATGAAAAATGCAACATATAAGATATGCTTAGATAGTTGCAAAATTATCATTGAATGAAATCTTAGATCTACTTGTTTAGGATATTTTATTAGAACTGTGATGCCAAGCTCAAATGAGTACATGTCAGCCATAAATAGAAAATGCTAGCAAACAAAGGATGCAAGGAGACAGATGAAAGCCCACTTGTAGAAAGAATAAGGTAATGTGAACAAAGAATCAAACATGATAAAAAGGAATATAAGAATGATATTATGCAATTTCATTAGAAATTTGGAAATCAAAGTAAAAAAAGAAATCATTAAAAAGAGGATGAGTTTACCACATTTTCAGTGGTGGCAGTCAATCAAAAAATCATTCAAAAGTGATTCAAGCTTAGCTGAAGCCAAGATGACTCTTATGGGGGGTTTTCAGTGATGGTTTCCAGGTTGACTATTCTAACAAAAGTAGGCTTGCCAAATAAAGTAAATAATGAAATTTCGATATAAAAAATGATTTTTAATTCGAATACTGTTAACGTAGTTCTGTTTATCCCAACTTTTATCCTTCACCAAACATACCGACAGATTAACTTATGAAAATTGACACTTTCCCATCATCTTTCTTATTTATGAAATTTAGAAAACTTGTTTTCCTAGCCACATGTTTCACCTTTACTTCAATTACATACAAAATAGCTAATCAACTTGACTTTCCACATTATGCATCTAAGCGTAATTTTATGAAGTTGGTGAATTGAGTTTTATTAAAACAAGGAAGCTTACGAGGGACCCCACACTAATGCAACACCTTTCACGATTTTGATAACCTATACATCAAATACTAGGATTTGGATGAGTGTGGGATACGGTAAAACAAGGTTTCTGCAAAACAAAAATATGAAAGTTAGGCTTCTAATTTAAGGACTTACATCGATGTTGTTCTTTGGACATTGAAAGCTCCAACCCTGAAACTGCTGAAAAAACTGCAGAAACCCAGAAATTCTGAGTATAAACCCAAGGAAAAATAAATGAAACCCAGATTTTATGTTTGAAAAATATACCAGAAATTGCAGGTGTGAGAACCCCATCTCCAATGACCATGCAAGTTCCAATCAAAGTCAATACAAGCAATAGCCTTTGCAATATTTTGTGTTTTTCTAAAGTTGATTTCAAACTTGAACCCCAAAAGCTCCTATTATTATTTGATGCCATCCCATCTTTTTTGTACTCTGATAATTCCTCATCTGCAAGCTGACAATTAGGCAAAGAACACACCCTGGCATGCCTGCAGAGCAATGAATATAATGCAAAAGTTCCACCTTCCCCATTATCATCAGCTTTGAGCACAATAAACACATATTTCAGTAATGGCATCAATGTCAATGTCCAGAACACAAATGATAAAACCCCAAATATCTCTTCATTTGTATCAGAGTGTTGAATATCCTCAGCAAAAGCACTTTTGTATACATATAAAGGGGAAGTACTTAAATCTCCATAAACAACACCTAAACTCTGATAAGCTAAACTTAACACTGTCTTCCATGATTCCTTCTTCTGCAACCAAAAAGAAAAACAAAAACAAGTTGAGATGTTGAAGAGAGTAACCATTCAAAAGAACTAATTACTGCCACTTTTCTTACTGTTGGACTCGCGGGGATAGCACCTGCAAGATCCATTATAAACTTGTCTACAGTCACTCAAAATCCATTCTTTCAACAAGTAAACCAATTCTTAAAAGTTGAACAGAAACACACAAAAGGGTAGGCTTGGCTTGGTAAGAGATTATGTATATACTGTATAGAGAATAAGCAGGTGATGAAGAACCAGACAATGTAGATAAGTCGAGAACAAATTAACATGAAACACCAAAACGAAGAAGATATGTTTAGAGAGAAGGGTATTGAAACATGGAAAGGTAATTGGATTTAGAGGTATAAGAAAAAAAGAATATTGTGAGTTCTAATTTTATAGAGAGAAAAAGTAAAACAAGATGGATTGGAAAAATAAAGAAGTGGTGGTTTTTGAAGATTATAAAATTTGGGTAGTCTTTTTAAGCTTTTTCTTTTAGCAGTATTTGAGATTCTAGATTACATGGATTTTGTTAATGCTATCAATTTTCATCCTAGAGGGAAAAAAAAACCAAAAGCGAAAAAAGGAAGAAAAAGCATGCTTAAAGGTTTTTTGTTTGTTTACTGGGAAAATGTAGTGCCTTATAAACTGGGCAATGGCCATTCACTAACTGAAAATTGAAATATTTTCCCTTTTCCTTTTCATTTTTTATTTGGTGAAACCTAACGCAGACCACTCACTGAAACGTCTCTCTTTTCAAGTTTTTCTATTGTTTTTGTCTGGTTTATTTGATTTACTGCTAATTTAGCACGGAAAACGGGACCATCTGATTCCACGAGTAAGATCGGATAAAATTACGAGGTGTAAAATTTGTCCAGTTATAATTACCCCTAAGATTACATCCTTTTCAAAATAACGGAATAATAGCTATACTACTAAGATATTTTATTATCATTTTGATATGTATTAGGACAATGAATATTACTTATATTTATATTTAATATATATTTGGATAATAAGTGAAAACTAAAAATGCACGTATATAATAAAAACAGTAAAGTATTAAAATAGTCAATTTTATCTATCTCATGTTATATTTTAGTCACTTACATTAACGTATTGTAACATTTTAGTCATTGAGCTATTAATTGTTGTTAACGGTGTTACGGTAAGCTGACGACACGTTAAATCATCATTTCAAACAAAAAATTTAGATTAAATTATACAATTGGTTCTCATATTTTTTCATTTTGATCAATTTAATTTTTTTTCTTTTATGTTCTTTTAACTTTCTTTATTTTTTATTCTTTTCTGCTTCTCCCTCTGTTTTCCTCCCTTCTCCATCTATTTTAACGTAGTTTTTTTCTATGTTTTCCATTTATTAAAACCTTTTTATGTTTATGAAAAATGAAAAGGCAAAAGTTGAAATTAAAATAAAACTCACTTCGCATATTCTCACCCCACAATTATAAATCCTCATCATCCATCATCACTTTAACGAACCAATTTGGATCTCTCAATGACTTAGTCCACAAGCTCGCCTCACTCGAAGACCTTGCCAATTGTGACTTATGGCAATCTACCCTGAACAAAATTTTTTGAGTCCATTCCCTTAACCTCCTAACCAACCCCCCACGACCACCTTATCTATCTTACCTACAACATTCTCGCCCACTTGAAACTACATTGATTCATGAATTATTTAAACAAGCTCTACATTCTCAATAACTAAAATGACCACCATACGAAATTTAACCTCAACTTTACCCAAACCAATTTGGTTCCATGCTCCCTTTCTCTCTTCAGTTCATCCATACTTAGCTTCCAATCAAGCTTGTTTAGGAATATCCAAGAAGGTTTAGATCAATTTTATCATTTGATTAATTTTATTCGTTAAAAAATAAAAGAAAAGGAAATGAATTATCTACACAGTTCTGTAAAAGTTTAGAAACGGAAAAAAAATGTTTTGAATATAAAGAATTCAATTTATGTTTAGATTTGATTAAGCATATGATTTTTATATTAATTAGTTAGATCCAGTTTTACTTTAAAAATTAGGTTATATTCAAATTCTAGATTTAATTAAGAATGATTGATATTTGTTTTTGAGTGAAATTCAATTTAGGAATCATGTGAAAGAAACAATGACTTGGTTTATTTGGTGGGCAAAGATTATGTTTCTATGGTGAATAATATGAGAAGAGAGAAAATAAAAAGGGAAGAAGAAAAGGAAAATAAAAAAAAATAAAAAAGTATAGGGACTGGTTTTAACAAATGAAAAATATAGAAAAACTACATTTTAAAAAATAGAGATGGGAGGAAAACAGAGAGGGAAGGAGAAGAAGAAAAATAAAAAAGGGAAGAAGAAAAGGAAAATGAAAAAATAAAAAAGTATAGGGACTGGCTTTAACAAATGGAAAATATAGAAAAACTACATTTAAAAAAATAAAGATGGGAGGAAAACAAAGAGGGAAGGAGAAGAGAACGGAAAAAAAAAGTTCAAAGAACAGAAAAATGATTAAATTGCTCAAGATGAAAAAATATAGAGATCAATTGTATAATTTAACCTAAAATTTTTGTTTGAAATGATGATTTAACTTGCCACGTCAGCTTACCGTTACACCACGATAACGTAAATGACTAAAACGTAACATTTGAAGTACAAGTGATTAAAACGTAACCTAAGAGTAATAAAAAAAATAATAATACTCGCCATTAATTGTAAATACATAACTTATTTTGATTCACAAAGCAAATTGTATGAGATCAAAAGTGTAGCTTGGAATTAATGTGAACAACCTTTGAATTGTAGGAAAGAATAAAAAAAGAAATTAAGTTTCGTAAAACACAAAATTTGTCGGCCAACTTGTTTTATTCTTGCATTGTTTTATGTTTGGAAATATTCGAATATAAATATTAAAACAGGATGTTGAAAAATAAGAAAAACATACATTAGTCTCAAATCCAAATGCATTGTATTCTCATTTTGTAATTTGTAACCAAATTCAATGCTAAAACTGAAATTACTTTGTACTGCCCATTGGATCCAATTCTAAAAATTCCCCATAAATATTTGCATATCTAAGAATATAATAATCACTAAATAATTCTTTAACCATTAATTTAACCCTTTTTTTTTTATATATATAGAATAAATCCTTCAAGAATTAGATGCTTTTGAAAGAGCATTAATTAGGATCACTTCACTGAATATTGCTTACATTATTATTCATCATGCTTTTACTATTCTAACATTCTTCAGGATTCCAACTTTTGATTATTAAATTGGAATAATGTAATTTTTAGTTTTTAATATTTATATTTTTATTAATTTAATAATTACTTTTCAAAGTTAAAATTAGTCACTCACATTAATTAAATCATTTTTAAAAAAATAAAAACTATTATTTTAACTATGTTAGCATCGCCAACTCTTGAAGAAAATTCATTGGAAATATTACTTCGGGCCGAAAATAGTATTTCCAACGAAAGTTTCATGAAATAAATTATTCACGATCGAAGAATTTTTTTTTTTTTTTATCAAAATCGTTTTAGCGACTAAGGAGTAGCATCAGAAACAGTGGTCCCCTTGGAACCCCACATTTTGTTAGTTTCTTGCTCCATAATTTGAATGAAAATGGTTTTATTTAGTATCTTACCAATCTTATATATATCTTTTCCAATAACAGAAAAAGAGAAAAAAAGAAAATTTGATCCCAGTTTGAGTTAATGGAGTACTCAGCACCAAGTGCTACAGTTGACCTTATCTTTGCACTATTTTTTTTATATTAAAAAGGGAGAAAAAGATGACTACCAAAAGGGATCGGGGATGACACAAGAAAATCCACCAAATTATGTCATTTTTTTGCATTGTTGTATAAATATAAAAACAATAACATGATTTCATATCAATATATTAAACAATTAAATTTTATATAATGTGAATTCTAAATGCAATAAAATTTATATAAATAAGACGTTGTTAATTACGCTAAATAAGGTGTATATGTCATTTTTTTATTTTATTTTTTAGGTCAGTTTTTTTAAATTAGGAAAATAGACCTTTTTTTTTAAAGAGAATGTGAAAGCGTGACCAGCTGGGCGCGCTTTCATACTCTCTCTTCATTTTTTAAAATTTTGTTAGGGTTAGGGTTAAGATTTTTTTAAGAATTAAGGTTAGGATTTTAGAGGTCAAACCCCAAATGTTTATAGGTAGATTTGAAGGGCTTGGGATGCGATAACAAGCCTCAGAATACATACATTTCATATGTCATGCCAGGATAGGACCATTACCTTAGAAACTCATCCTATGGAAATCAGGTTTCGGGGTGACAATACTTGATACGGTCACATATCGAAGTGTAAGTGGTGGTCCCAGTCGACGACCGTGATGCAGTCACCGGTTCAAGTATAACTGGAGGCCAATTGATAGTTGTTATGCGATCACAAATTCAAGCTTTTGGATACCAAAATGATGCCTTATATATATATATATATATATATATATATATATATATATATATATATATATATCATAAAAGATTGAGGACATGATCATAGGGAAAAATAGAAGGCTTTCTAGTGTAATCAACGTAATTTTTTTCTCTATTTCTAGGTAGTCAGTATCTTTAACCTTTCATTTATCTAAAGGCTGACACTGAGGTGGACACAAGAGAGCTATCAAGTGGAGAGTGGATGTTTCAGCACAGTAGAGGTCAAACTCAAGTCAGGGTAACAACGATTGTAGTTATTAATAGGTTGTTTAATAACGACAACTGTTGTCACCCTGAAAGGAGCATCACCTTTACTGTACTACAACAACCGCTTTTCGCTTGAGAGTCCTCCTGCGTCCATAATAATGCTAGCCTTCAGATAAGAAGTAATGTTAAAGATACTAGCTACGTGGAAATGGAGAAAATAATTACACAAATTATAATGATAAACCTCAAAAGTAACATATTTTAATCCCATGCTTGGCATATTTTTGGATGATTTATCATAAGATTTAGTGAATTTGATGCTCCAAATCCTTTAATTTCATGTTTTATACTTAGGTGAGCATAGGAAGGTGAAAAGAGCAAGAAACAGGCCAAAAACGGACAAAATGGGCTTATCTCAATATTTCACACAGCCTAGGCACTTTCACACGAGTAAACTACACGCCCGTGTGAGATACACGGGCAGGTCACATGCCCGTGTGTCATGACCGTGTCGACTAAAAACCAACTCAGAATTACATACGGCTTGAGCACCTTCACACGGGCGTGGCACACGGCCGTGTCCCTGTCGAGCCCAAGTCTAATTCTACTCGAAAAGGCTAATTTTTAGGGTTTTAAAGCATTCCAAAGCCTATATAAACACCCTAGAAGAGGATCAAAAGGGGGGACGCAGAGTAGAACACAGAGAATACTCGAAGACAGCCATTGGAATCAGCTCGGAAGCAGGATCTACTTCAAGACTGAAAATCTCCATTCAATTTTCTTAGTTCTTTGGGTTTCTTTATGTTTTGTTATTTTTCCAATTTTGAGATGTTTTCCCTTATTTTTATGAACTAAACTCCCTAAATACCTAAGGGAGATGAAACCTAAGACAATCCTTATTGCCATTTGAATTATATGATAAATACTTGTTCTTATGCTTAATTATGTGTTCTTAATTCTTGCTTTAATATTTCAGGATATTAATTCAAGTTTGATGTGCTTATTCAGTAGAGCAAAAGTCCCTGTTTAAGAGTAGATCTAGCATAATTAAGTGGATTTGAATGCAATCCTAGACATAGGACGACGTAAATCTGTCGGATTAGAGTCAAATCTAATAAAGGAATCCATAGATCGAGTTAATGCGACAATAGGGGTTTTAATTAGAAAGAGATTTCAATTAATCAACCTAGAGTCAGTTGTTTTTAGTCTCGAGAGAGATATTAACATAAATCAAGGATTTCTACGAATTAAGTCAAGTGAATAAATCATTTAATTCAGAAGTAATAAGTGAAGTCTAGGTGGATTCTTCCTTGGGTATTGGCTTCTCCATCAGTTTTCCAAAAGTATTTTCCAACTTTTATCTCTGTCGTGTTCTTAGATAATTAGATAGTTAATTTTAGTTTAAAAACATCCCTTAAATTTTTAGGCTAGATAATAAAAAGATAGTAATTACTAGTACTTTTAGTCCTTGTGGATACGATATTTCTGGTCTCACCATAACTATACTACTGTTCGATAGGTGCGTTTGCCTTAGTCAAATTTTTAGTTAGTTTAGCGACCATCATATAATGGGAAGCCCCACAGTTTTTCTCTATGATTATGCCCTCAGACTTCTGTATGGTATTTATAAGGCAATATTTTCGAGCACTCGAAAAGTTTGAGCTCGTGCCCGCGTAACAACTGTCAACTGGCTCCCTTGTTATACTTTGATCCATGACCGCATAATGGCCGTTAATTGAGACCTCTATTTAGACCTCCACTTGTGACCATACAAAGCAAAATCTCCTCAGAACCCGACTTCGATGGGATAGGTTTCAAAGGTAATGGTCCCATCTCGACAAGATATATTATATGTGTGCATTTCAGAGTAATATTGCGTCACTGATGACTCAAGAATACCTCAAACCGAGAATTTTATTAGTGACAACCTGATACTCATGGATCAATTGTCTAGTGATGACAAATTCATGACGCATATACTACTGTCTGATCCACTTTCAACGTTTATGAGTCCGATTTTTTCCACCTCACCTTTTATGTTACCATCCTGAACTTTCCTCATGCTTTTCAACTCCTTCGAGAATACCACAAGCTAAATTGATTCAACACCCGATAATTGTGCTACCATTTGGCGATGTGAAAGCATATAACAGTCGTGTAAGCCCTCCCTAATATGTGTGCCTCCTCAGTTATAATTTTAGAAGTACAACTTGAATGTCTTCAGCTTAGTATGGTGTCTACCAAAACCATAAAAAAAATACTTATAGTTAACAAAACAAAAAATAATTATGAAAATCAATTCAATAAATAGTAAAACAAATTAAAAACTAACCTCCTCAGCTATATATTTATCAATTTCAATAGAGATCTAAGTAAGCTCTCGATAATAAATTATGTGATCCAAATTGACATCAAATCTACAAACATATCAAACTTTTAACAAACATATTATAAAAACTTATAACCTGAAATACATTCTAAATGTTATATATAAATATCTAATTACCTTCTCACTAATGGAAAAAAATGGATGAGAAGGGATCAATGTTATAAATGGCATTCCTATCCAAGCTCATACTGGCCAGAGGGTGCGACAATCGTTTTCTTGTTTTGTTTCTCTACAGTCATATTGTTAAGGGCTTGGTATAGAATGCCAATATTGTGAGCCCCAACTGTATGTGCACGTGCAAGCAATGTTCTCCAACAACAACAAATATATTAAGTGGTAGAGATTCTCAAACTTATCTTCCATAAGCAATCCACTGATTATGTACATTATTTGCACTTTAACATTTTGATCAAACTCCTCATCGATCACATTGTTGATTGGTAGATGTTGGACTAATATATTTAGCCATATGAAGTTCATTTGCCCCTTCTTCTTGAACTCATCACCATTTTCTTAGTAATGGCCAATTAGCCTCCTTATTTCTGGCTCAATCTCCAATTCAACCACCCCAATGACAATGACTTATTCAATTGAAAAGTCTATTATTAGGACTACATCTTCTAACATGACTGTTGCTTCACCGCAGGGAAAATGGAAGGTAAAAGTTTCTTGTGTCCACCTTTCCACCAAGGCTGTGAGCAACAATGATTGCAATAAAATATGATGTACTTCAATCACCTTTAAGAAACTTGCTACATCTAAATGGTCACCAAGTTGAACGTGTTCTTCGTCTAACATTGGATTACGTTACTTCGAATTCAAAAGTTTTGTTCCTCAACCTAGTAAGTAAACAAAAACAAAAAGGAATTCAATGTTTGGGGTTCAATATAAAAAATAATACTAAAATTAAATTTAAAGGACAAATTTAACTAACTAGTTAATGAAAAATTACTATATTAATAACTATTGGAGTTGTTTGATTAGCTTCCCTCAAGAGATCCATAGTCAGGTTAAAAAAAGTCTATTTTAAGGTTAAAAATGAAGAATTTAGAAAGATTTTTTACTTAAGAAATCGAAAATGGTAGGAGGCAACTTTAGCTTAGGTGGAAAACCCAAATGAAGAGAGGGTGTATTTATAAGCATGGTGAAAAAATTTCTAAAGAGGCCAACACCTATGGGTATCAACATTAATTCTTGAGGGTTAGATTTAAGCAATAGATTGAAATTCAATTAAAAAAATTTGACATCTATGAGTATTAAATCCCTATTAAAGTATTTATGAGAATTAAATTTACATTAAATAATAAAAGTGAAATAAATACAAACTTAACACCTATAAATGTTGAGTTTAATATAATACTTTTATTAATCTTAAATTCAAAAAATAAAAAATATTAAATGCATAATTTTGATATCTCTTAGTGTGGAGGAACATTTATATATTTCAGGGTTTAATTCTTACTTGTAGAAAGTTAATTGTCTATATATTTAAAAAAATGAATTAATAAAAAAATATTGAAGTAAAAAAAGGCAGTTGCCATATGTAATATATATGGTTCCAAAGATCCTATATAAGCCGGTATTTGTCACGTCAATTTACTTAGTGGGTGACCACTTTCCACTATTGTCTCAATTTGGCTCTTTTGCTTTGCTATTTTGATTTTTGAATTGGACCCTATTTTTGAGATCATCATACAAATAAATAAATAAAATTAAAATTTGAAAAGCCTAGCTTTTGTTTTGATTTTACTCCATGTTTTGCAGAAAAGGAAAGTGAAAGATTTGAGAGGTGATTGATATTGCTTTGACAGCATTAGCTTGATGTTATCTTTTCAATATATCAAAGATTTGAATGATTCACACATAGATTTGTTATTTAATAATTCAGATCAAATTGCTGCTTAATTATAAAGATATTGGTTTATACAGTTCTTTAATCACTCATAATTCTCTCACCTCTTATTATAATACCAATTAAATTAAAACTTAATCATATATTAAACATTTTTAATAAATCAATTCACAAACTAAACTGAATTTTCTTTTAAAAAAAAAAGTGTAAATATTCTCCCACCATGAATCACTTGTACAAATAGGCCTTGTTACTTTTTAGGCCTTTGTAAAAATAATAATTTCATAATTTGAACTAAGTTTCTCCAACAAAACATTCATGCGCCCAGCTATATCTGAAGCAAGAAAATAAGAGAAGTAAAAAGAGAGAGTTAAAATGGTTAATAAAACTGACAAATGGACCCACTCAAACCCTGTTAGAGGAGCAAAAACAGGTGGGATCACATCAAGCACATCACAAAAAACAATTTTAATGGGATCTCTCCGTCTTAATAAAATATAGTGAATAAGATCAAATAGAAGTTTCGTTTGGCGATGGAGCGAGTCCTTTGAATCCGGGTTTTATTCTGTTATTGTTAACATAACAGGGCCAGCTATAAGTTTAATTATTTTTTGCATGACAGAAGTGTGTTATTATTATTTCTTTGAATCTTGATCTCTGCCATTCCAGTGTTTTCCTTTTTAAATATTTACTTTTATGTCTTTGTATGCAACCATTTTTTTAATATTTTCAAGTATATTCGTAATGGTTATCTTGGAGACAAGATTCATCTTTTAATGGGATCACAATGAAGGTCGAAAAATGTTTAAGTTTGTGTTTTGGGATTTATTATTTGCTTAAAAATAAGTATCTGTTCTACTCTTAGACCATTGCCAACTAGTCCTAACATATGTTATGAGCGTCTGCTAATTCATTAAAAGTCGATTTATTGGTTAAGGGATCCAATGCTTGAAAATATCCTGTTAGCCTGACATCAGGTTTAGATGCAGCCCACATCACAGATATGAAGGCTATCTTATAGAAATATTTATTTATTAGGAGAGAGTTATTCCCGAGACAGGAAACATGTGGCGAAGTGCTCAATTTTCTAGTTTCCTGAGGGTCTAATCACAGCATGAAACACAAGTTATTTGGATGGAAATGGTAAAGAAGTCATACCTAATACTCATTTAACATCCACACCAAAAAATAAAAAAAACTTTAGAATCGTAACCCTCTAAATTAGTCTTAAAAACAATCATTTCTCCTATTATAAGAGAATATTGACGTGATGGTTAACAGCTGCTAAATTAATCGTAAATACTGACATTGAATTCTCATGCACGATATCAAAAATGAAAATTTAAAAAATATGATAAATATTTAAAATTTTAAATTCTAGACAAATAGTTATCTAATTTTTCTAAAGTTTTAAAATAATTAAAAATTATAACTATTTTTCTGAAAAATATTCTAAATGTATTAATAATAATTGTATTAGGCTATATTTGATAACTAGAAAATTTAAGTGCTAATAAATTGGAAAGATCTGTTTTATATTTATTTGGTTTAATTCCTTTTAAAAAAATTATTTTGTTTAATTATATTCATTTATATACTAACTTATTCATTAACAGATCATTATTAAAAATCTTCAAGTGGATAATCTTGTAAAAATAAATACAATAATTAAATTAATTGTAAAGGTAAATCTTTAAAGGGTTTATGTTCTAAGCAATGCTTGATTATGTAAACATATAAAGATATAATAGATAAATATGTTGTTTTGACTTGTAAAAAACGATGATTAAGACTCTTCTTAGATATTTATTTAACATAAGTTTAAATCGTACAACTCTATCTCCTATCTTTAATATTGTATTAAAAAAAGATAAATATACTTAAAATTGCATCTTAAAAACAAACCGCCCAAGAAAGCTAAAAAAATATATTCATAAAGCTAAAAACAATATATTCATAAATAATGGAGTGTATGATTTATATAAAAAAAATTTCACATAACATTATTTATTTATGAATTTGGTTCTGTATATATCTTATTAATAAAATAAATTTCATGTATATTTTATAATTAAATTTCTCAATTTCTTTTTTTACATTTTGCATATTACTATCACTTATTAATTTTAAATTTTTTGATCTATGAAATATTATGTATAATTTTTTATCATATTTTAAAAAAAAAAACTCAGGGTTTTTTATCTATATAATATAAAATAATAAAAAAAATACTAAAATGGTACTAAGGCCAAATTATTGACGGAAATGGTATGGGCAGGGTGGTGCCGCCTATGGCAGTGGCGTGACCACCTTGCCAGCTAACATGTACAGTAAAAAAAAAGCTGGAAAAAAAAGTTGAATCTGAAAAAAAGTTGAAAAAAAATATTAAAATACTCACTGGTCAAGCCTCTGTCAGAAGCGGCACTGGTGAAGCCTCTGCTAGAGGCGGCACCAGTTGGTGACATGGCAGAGGCGGCACCCACACCCCCAATCCCCTATTTAAACCCCTCAATGTTAAAACGAAGCACACAACAGTGAAAATAAACTTGCAGAAGAAGAGAGAGAGAAGAGAAGAAAAAAAGAAAGAAGGAAAAAAAATTCAATAAAAAAAAAAGATTACAGAAGAGAAGAGAGGGAGAAGGAAGAGAAGAAATAAAATGTATCTTTCTTTTTTTGTTATTTTAAAATAGAACAGATTATGATAAGAAAAAAAAAATTTTGTTAGTATTAATATAGTTTGTTTAGTGTTATTTTTATGTTTTGTTTTAAAAGTTATTTTGTTTATTGTGATTTTTTAGTAAGTTTTGTATTTAGATTAATTATGTGTTTATTGTGAATGTTATGTTTTATTTTAATATATTTAAAATTGCATATTGATTAATTAATTTTTTTATTTAAGTAATTTATTTGCTGTTCGAAATTATTTTGAGAAATTTTATTTATTTTTTAACAGATTGAGTATTGAAGATGGATAATCAGTTTTTCGTATGCGTTTATTTTGATGGAATCATCTTGACAACAACCGTTGGATGCATATTTGAATGTCGGCAACAAATAGCAATGAGATTTAATAGAAATGTCTCGTTGGATGATATGAATGGAAGGATTAACGCAAAAATTGTTAGACGTTGTGGGAGAAGGATCTCGAAACTTTTTTACAAGTTTCCAATTTCGACAGATCCCATCAAATTCACCGAAATGGAACTTGTAGACGACGAAGACGTGGAGACAATGATTGCTTTTTACTGTGGGAATGGGAGTGGCAAAAATGCACCGATTCACTTATTCGCTGAGTTAGCCGGTATGGAGCAAAATGATGATCTCAATGCATATGATGAAGAACACGGAGCTCAAGAACCGTGCATTGTGGCTCCAATATCGTACGTTGATAGTGAATTGACTATACGTGGGATCGATATCGATCTTAATGTTACACCCGATATTGATGTAGTTGGTGATGATGGATATCGATCTTAATGCAACATCCTCCAGAGTGACAGTGCACTCCCCTTACGACAAATGAAATGTGTGGGTCTCCAGGCGCCAACGCTTGACCAATGCAGATATTAAATCATACCACAAATCGAACGTCCGGGTCAATGCTGCTGACCCGAATCCAGCTAGCTCCAAGTAGGGCATTAGTCGTGCATCTGGCCTATATCCTAAACCATTCACCCTGCCCCTTAATACGCAGTACGAGTCCTGACAGTGTTAAATTACAGAAAATAGTTATAATAACATAATTTTTTTCCTTAAATTACGTAGATCTTTTTTTAATGGAACCCGTGATTAACAAATAACAATATTTAACCATATTATTAACAGTGTTACATATGTGAGGAAGATCCTTCTTGATCAATGAAGCTATTGCGATGCCTGCAATTTCAAAATAAATTTCGGTTATTAAATTTAATGTTTGATGGATTTTAAATATTTATTAGAATAACTAAATTTTATATATTGCTTTTAATTACAAAAAAAATAACAAACAATTTTTTCGACAACATATTTTTGGCTATACTACATTGAAAAAATAAATATATCCAACTTAAATACAAATATTTTTATTATTATTTTAAAATGATAATAAGTAAAATATTTTGATTTAGAATATAATATATATAATACACCCGGCATGTAGTTCAATATATTTTAAATTAATTTTTATTTAATAGTAATAATTTGAGTGATGCAATAATAATTAAAAAACACATGATAAGTTGTTCAATATTATTTTAAAATATATTATAATATGTAATTAATTAAATTCCCTTCAAAATTAAAAAGATGGGAAAACAAGAAAGGGTTATGTTGCAATATTCTTAATTTTTTTATTCCGTGATTTTGGCCCTTTGTTTGTATTTTTTAAATTTTTGGATTTTTATTTTTTAAAATATACTATTTTCATATTTTATTTTTTATATTATTTTAGTACATAATATTTCAAATGTATTATTTTAGTGTTTTTTTATATTAATTTAGTAAATAACCATGATTTTGGCCATTTATTTGTATTTTTAAAATTTCCGGATTTTATTTTTTAAAATATACTATTTTCATATTTTATTTTTTATACTATTTTAGTACATAATATTTCAAATGAAAATGTATTATTTTCGTGTTTTTTATATTAATTTAGTAAATAACCGTGATTTTAGCTCTTTGTTTGTATTTTAAAAAATTTTGGATTTTATTTTTTAAAATATACTATTTTCATATTTTATTTTTTTATATTATTTTAGTACATAATGTTTCAAATGTATTATTTTCGTGTTTTTTATATTAATGTAGTAAATAAACGTGATTTTGGCCCTTTGTTTGTATATTTAAAAATTTTAGATTTTATTTTTTAAAATATACTATTTTTTATTTTATTTTTTTATATTATTTTAGTACATAATGTTTTAAATGTATTATTTTCGCGGGGTTTTATATATTTTTAGTAAATAACCGTGATTTTGGCCCTTTGTTTGTACTTTTAAAATTTTCGGATTTTATTTTTTAAAATATACTATTTTTGTATTTTATTTTTTTATATTATTTTAGTACATAATGTTTCAAATGTATTATTTTCGTGTTTTTTATATTAATTTAGTAAATAAACGTGATTTTGGCCATTTGTTTGTATTTTTAAAAATTTTGGATTTTATTTTTTAAAATATACTATTTTCGTATTTTATTTTTTATATTATTTTAGTACATAATGTTTCAAATATATTATTTTCATGGAGTTTTATATATTTTTAGTAAATAACCGTGATTTTGACCCTTTGTTTGTACTTTTAAAATTTTCAGATTTTATTTTTTAAAATATACTATTTTCGTATATTATTTTTTATATTATTTTAGTACATAATGTTTCAAATGTATTATTTTCGTGTTTTTTATATTAATTTAGTAAATAAACGTGACTTTGGCCCTTTGTTTATATTTTTAAAATTTTAAAATTTTATTTTTTAAAATATACTATTTTCGTATTTTTTATATTATTTTAGTAAAAAAACCCGCCATCACCATTTTCCCCCAAAAAATTATTTTTAATTTTTTTACTATTTTTCTAAAAGGTTTAAACCCCATCACATAAAAAATAAAAAAATTAAAACAATCAAAATATTACATGCCAAATAAATTTTATAAAAATATATCTAATCAACTTAAAACACACTTAACAAATATATTACATAAAATAATAATAATAAAACGTGCATATAACATATATAGGGTTTTTTACTTCAATAAAAATTAAAAATAAATTAGGAATGTGAATGAAAATATAAAATAAATCCAAACATACCTTAATATCTCTATTTAACCAAATATCACCTTGCAAAAAAATAAATTTAAAAAATAAATTTGAATTAAATCAAAATCAGTGAACAATAACAACAATAATAACACCTAAAATTACTTTAAAAGATTACCTTTTTTTTTTCTCATTTTTCTTTATTTTTCCTTCCTTCCCTCCCTCTTCTTCTCCTCCTTCCTTCCCTCCCTCTTCTTCTCCTTCTCTTTTTCTTTTCTCTTTCCCTCACCAGCCGACTCCTTCTCCTTCTTCTTCTTCTCTTCTTTCTTTTCTTATTCTCCTTCTTTCTTTTCTTCTTCCCGAAATGGAGTTGGGGACCATAATATATGGTCCCAAACACAGAAAAAACAAGAGGGCTCAAGAGAGACCTGGTCTTTGCTACTGGTGCAGCACACCACCAGTTCCAACTTTTTTTTTCAGATTCAGCCTTTTTTTTCAGCTTTTTTTTACTGGAGCTTTTTTTTTAACTGTACATGTCAGCTGGCAGGGTGGTCATGCCACTGCCATAAGCGGCACCACCCTACCCATACCATTTCCGTCAATAATTTGGCCTTAGTACCATTTTGGTATTTTTATTTTATTTTATATTATATGGGTAAAAAACCCAAAAACTCATTATAATAAAAGAACTCAATCGATATTTGTTAAAATAAGGGAGCAGGGTTACGAGTAGTGATACATGTAATGGAAGCTGAGAATGTTATTGTGATAGAAACAAAGATAAATAAAAATTAAGTTGTTTATGCAGTTCGGTTTCCCTATGTCTGTTATGACCTTACTTGATTTACAATCTCACTTTTGCACATAAATTTTAGATTGCTCCAACAAATTTTCCCCTTGAAAACTTAGTTGGTAAACCAAGTGGTTCACTCGTTTATTTACAAAATGAACTTACAATAATAAATTACTAATGAATAAATTAAGTGCTCAACTCTCCTCACTTCTAACTTATACAAACCTCTAATATATAAGAGTTTTAAGGCTTGCTTAGATAAAAGATCAATTACAATCAAGGTTCCACTAAAATAACTTAAAAAGGCTTTACAAATATCCTCATAAAATTTAGAATAAATCATATATCTCCAAGATAAGTCTTCAAATCAATCAAGTCAATCCCCATAAAATAAGAGATTCGACTTACTTGATTCGGATTGATCCAATCTTCAAAGATTTGCTGCCCCACAAGATTGATCTTCAAATATGGACCAACATGAATCTATAATATCATCTAAGTCATTACTTAACAATTTTGGTACAAAATATTGTCAATTCTAAATAAAGCAAGTTATGATACTTGCACAATGTTAAGAGTAGTGGTACTGCTTACATAATTACCTTAACAATGACATCTTTTAAGGTTGATGATAAAACATAAAAGTAACATGTTTTAATCTCATACTTGGCATGTTTTTGAATGATTTATTATGTGAATTAGTGAATTTGATGCTCTTAATCCTTTAAATTTATGTTTCTATACCTAGGTGAGCATAGGGAAGTGAAAGGAGCGAAAAACGGGCCAAAATCGGACAAATAGAGCTGTTTTCAGGAACCACACGGTCTGGACATTTTCACATGGGCTGGGCACATGTCCATGTGCCAGCCTGTGTCGATTTTGAACCCTACTTCTCTTTTACACAGAAAAACCCAATTTTTAGGGTTTCTGAGCATTCTAAAGTTTATAATACATATTAGAAGAGGACTAAAGGGGGCACACAGAGAAGAACGAAGAAATTACTCGTAGAACGCCACGGGATTCAACTCAGAAGCAGATCTTCTTCAAGATTGAAGATCTCCATTAAAATTTCATTTGAAGTTTTATTGGGTTTCTTATGTCTTGTTGTTATTCTAATTTTGAGATGTTTCCCTCCTAGATTATGAACTAAATTCCCTAGATACCTAGGGAAGATGAAACCTATGATGGATCTTATTATTTGATTCTCTGAATTACATGATAAATACTTGATTCTTGTTCTCAATTATGTACGCTTATTTCTTGCTTTAATATTTTCAGGATATTAATTCAAGTCTGATGTGCTTATTTCAGTGGAGCAAAAGTCCCTGTTTAAGAGTAGATCTAGCATAATTGAGTGGAGTTGCATGCAATCCTAGAAATAGGACGACAAAAATCTACTGGATTAGAGTCAAATCTAATTGGGGAATCCATAAATCGAGTTAATGCGACAATAGGGGTTTTAATTAGAAAGATATATTAATTAATCAACCTAGAGTTAGTTGTTCTTACTCTCGAAAGAGATATTAACATAATTTAGGGATTTCTATGGATTAAGGCACAAGTGAATAAATCGTTTAATTCAGATTCAGAATAATAAGTGAAGTCTAGGTGGATTCTTTCCTGGATATTGTCTATCTCATTGGTTTTCTTCAAATATTTTCCCAATTTGCTCTCTGTTGCGTTCTTAGTAATTAGTTTAGTTAATTTTAGATTAAAATAATTCCTTCGATTTATTGGCTAGATAATAAAAAAGATAGTAATTACTAGTACTTTTAGTCTTCGTGGATACGATATTCCCGACTCACAATAACTATATTACTATTTGATAGGTGCGCTTGCCTTTTTCGTGATTTTAGTTAGTTTAGTGACTCATTAGTTGAATAAAGCTATTATATTTAGGGTATAAATCTATCTTCACAAAGTAATATTTAATCAATCTTGATTTGCTTAAATTTCATCAAATCATATACTTAGGATATAAAGAATTGAGACAAATCTTCATCAAGTCAACCTGTATTTTAATACAATCACAAATTTAATTGCATAAAATTCACAAAAAAAAAAAAATACAAGCAAGTATCTAAAATACTTTAATCGAACATGTCAACAATTAAATTAAGTTGTGAAATTTGACTAGTTATAAATATAATGATGATTGTTAAAATCACTATGGTCAAAACTTGCCTTAACATATAATAATTTAATATATATATATAATAAGCACAAAAAAAACTGGTTTATTTCATAAAACCAAAACCATAATCTTATTAAGCTGGGCAGTATGATTGGGAAAATTAATTAAAATTCCCCCCCCCCCCCCCTTCTGAGATTTTTAAAGTCTTAAATTGCTCCAATGAATTTAAATTAAAGTCAAGGTGTGTTAGCTTGTCTTACCAAGTACTAACTAGTAAAAGTTTTAATTTAAATTTGAGTCATATTTTATTATTTGAGTTCAATTTTTAAATTTCGAGTTTTATATGAAAAGAAATTAAATTGTTTGAACTAGATTGACTTATCTAATAAAAAATAAGCTTGATTGGTATGTTCGAATTAAAAAAATTTCAATACTAATTAGCCTCTTCAGCTACTCATATCGGCCACTATTAACGAGCCAGACTCATTATTTATTAGATATAAAAAAAATAGTTTTCTAGAGAAAAAGGGTATATACCTTAAATTCTTGAAGTAGAGTTTTTGTTTGAGAGAGTTAAGTCCAGAATATTCATAAAAGATAAGAAGCCTTTATTTGGGGGGATGAAATATACGAAGCCATTGTTGAACACGTTTGGTTCCTTTCCGTTGTCTTTTCCCATCATCTGAAAGTAGCCTTAGCAGGCGGTTTATTTGTAGCCACCCACTTGCCAAGCCTGTGGTCCGGTCTGAATGACATATATGAGTATATAATTCACATCAAAATAATCCAACAATCTTAATTAACAAATTATTTTTTTCAAGTGTTTGGTTGTGTTTGAAGTTGGGAGGAATTAGATTTCACATCTAAATGGGGTATCTTTGAAACTACAAGGCATACGCAGCTACACCTTGTACTCTACTCACGTGTTTTGCTTAAAAAAGAATTCCAATTCATTTGGTGATTGTCAACTTTAGCTATTAACATAGTGAAATTCAACTACTTATTGTTTGATGTTAATATTTTGGATGTATGTAAGCTCAACCTTGAACACCGATCAATTTAAAGTAATTTTCCTTGAAGATTGGATCAAGCAATCAAGTTGTGGAGATCGGATCAAAATAGCATTGAAGATACTATTAAAGAACGAATCTCCAACAATTCAATTTACATTGGTATTTATTAGTATATTATATTTTGCTATTTTATAATTGTTGTTTAATAAGGACTGGATTGTAATTAATCTCTAGTATGTCAACAAGTCTTGAAAACTCTTATATATTTAGGGACTTGTATAGCTTTTGCATATAGAATTGCATGCACTAATCTATTCATTGTGGAACGCTTGTTGAGTGCATTTGAGAGAGTAATCACGTTTTGTTTACTGCCTAAGTTCTCAGGGGAAGAACTTAAAGGTGAATGATTTAGGCCTTTAGATTTAATGATTGTTGTTTGCATTAAGACTAAAGTTTTGAAATTAAAAAATATAGCCACTAAGAGTGATCCAATTGGTGAATGTTAACTAAATCTATAACTTTATGCATAATACAAGACCAATTACATAATTTAACCAAACAAATTTAAATGTTACACTTCGGCCAAGATTAAAATTTCAAAATTAAAAAAGTACAGGTATTAAAATTGATCAAATTAAAGTACATGTACTAAATTCATAATTTACACAAAGTATAGGGTCTAACAGCAAAATTTAACCGAACTTAAATCATTTGTTACATCGGGGATTAATGATAGTGGATTTACTCATTGAGCTAGGCTCCACGACCGTAGAGAAACCAAACTCTATAAGCAATCTTGTGAGTTATTTGTTTACTCTATTTTTTGGTTTCTTCAACATAATGGTAACCAAAGTGACCATCGAAACCAAACACTTCCATTCAAACACTCTATTTTCTATGCAATTGGCAATGGTTAGATTCAACAAAAACAACTAAAAGTGGAAATATAAAAAGGAACACAACAAATTGGTTACAGTTCAAATCTAGTCCTACCTCTATATAGCCTAGTCCAAAGAGTATTACACTGTAATTCAATTGTACAAGACACTTTCTATTATGAAAACTTGGAATAAATTGATAAAATAATTTATTAAAAAATGAATAGATTTGATCTCTCTAATTCGCACAAGTAAACATTACATAAGTCTATATTGTACAGATTTTATAGACTTATAAATCAAGCTAGTTTGATTGCAAAACTAATGGATTTTCGTTTAAAATAAACTCTTTCTTTTGAAATGAGAGAACATAGACATCTTCATCACTTGAACTTCTTTGATTGTATCTCTTAAAATTAGATCAATTAATCATACTAGATCACTTCATATATCCTTACTTTGAGTGAATATCTCGTCAATTATAATAGTGAAGTTGGTTGCATAATAACCCTTTGAAAGAATAGATTAAACAACTAAAATTTTCAAAGTAAAATATACCAACAAAATAGACAACTTATCACTAGTTTAGTTACATGGCCAATTGCATAATTGATTTTTTTTTCAATTAGTACCAGTAATCGAAGATGGCCCATCTTTATTTTTGTCTATAGTTTGGCATTATCCCATAATTAAACATGAATCTATTCTTTAAATTTGTGATGGGATATATTAAAAGTTAGGAATTTTCAAGTTTCAACTTACAATCTTTTGACTTATGCTGTTATTGCTGATATTAAATAAAAAGATTTCATGAATGAAATCAATCAAAACTAAACTCTGAAATCTTAAAACACCATGTACAAGTGAAACTCCACACTTCAAACAATTCCAAAAACGTGAACCGCACGTCTGGTGAAGCAACTCTCAACTTCACAAGTAATTGGCTTGCCATTTCATGCCCTTTTCATTTCGTATTCTTGTAAAGTTTAAACCACCACCCACTATCGAGCCGTATTCAAATTGCTATAATTGGACTAATCCATTTTTTATTATTACGTTTATTTTGCATTGGAGATATTCAATTCAACTCCATCTACAACATAAGCAAAACATGAGAAGTGAGCTATATTTTTTACTCGTTAATAGGCAATTTTGAGCTTAACTAATTCAACTTAATCTTCAGCATAAAAATCAAACTAATTCAAAGTTTCAAATTTCAGGTTTATTGTTTAGAGATCCGTTCAGAAAATTTTTTCGAAGTGTCGTCTGCTATAACCAAAGGTATTGGAAAGTTGTGTATGGTTAACAAATGGAGATGCCTCAGTTGATGAACACTGCTACCTGCAAGACTTGAGATAAATGTTAGTATTGGACGTGTGAATACTTATAATAGTACTTAAGCGTGTTGTATATTAAACCACCGACCAACACCTTATATAAAACTTATAAATAAATCTGATACCACTTGAGTCACTTAAACTCGACTTGCATGGGGTAATTATTAATTTTACCTTATAACAATAATTAACTTAATATATTTATATGAATTTTAATATATTAATAAGTTGTGTTAAATATGTAATATCTTATATAAAAATAAAAACACTATACATTTCCCAAGTTTCCTGAAGTGGATCTCAAATGGGTCCAAATTTAATTTAGCAAGCTTGCTGAATTGCAGGCCTAATTCTTAACATTGGGCATATAAATATCCATATGCAAATGAACTTACACCAAATCAAGATAATCAAAACTCAATATGAAACATATGGGTCTACATAATGACCCAACAATGATAATAAACTTTTTAGTTATTGAATTAATATCCAATACATTTCAAGCTTAAGATTCACCCTTAGAGCCCTTTTTTTCCCACTTACAACAGATAGTAAAAGAAATACAATATTTATATTTAAACTTCAACTTATGAAATATTATATTTAAGTCTGCTATTAGTACAAATTTTGTATTTCGCCTTTTTATCTCTTATAAAAACAAAAATTACATTTCAATTTAAAACAAGTCTCCTTTTTTATGACAAAAAGATAAAAGGAAAAGAGAGGATAAGTCTCCTCTTAAGTCAAAGAAGATGTGAACCAAACCAACCAACTAGCATTTCCTTTTAACTTTCCACCAATATGACAAACCATGAAAAGTCAATCCCTTGGAAAGACTTCCACTTTGTAGTCTTCACCTTCATATTGAGTCATTGTGAGGATAAGGTATTACAATACAGTTGCTTAGATCACTACGATGGAAAGCTCATCAAGGTTGATGAAAGACAGACTTGGGTTCTTTGAGATTATCCAACAATCTCTGAAAATCCCATTGAATAATCCCAACTTCATTTTATTAACCTTCCTCACTTCCTTTCCTCTTTTTTATTTCCTCGTTTTCTACGAGATCATCCTTCAGCATACCCTGATTGAATCCGCACAAATCTTTCAGAAAACATTTGATGACTATGAAAGACTAACCAAAATTGGGTACTTGTTAGAGAAAGTTTCTCCTATGGATCTTTTCATGTGTGTCCTATTTATGGGAACCCTCCATTTCGTAGACCTCTTCAACACCATTGCAATCGTGGATGTTGCATCAATGATATATGCAGGAGAAAAACCCATCAGCCTCAAACACATGATTTGCAGATCTATCAACGAAACAAGGTTCAAAGGGCCTCTTATCACATCAATTTGATCTCTCTCTTTAGCTGCCCTTGTTCTCCTTGGACTGATCTCCTTTGCAACAAGCATATACATATTAGCATCATTAGCTGTCTTCTTCATGGTGATATTTATGGTGCCTTTTATAGCTTTATTGGTGAAGTACCTCGAATGGAGTGCGATTTGGAACATGGGGATTGTGGTTTCAATCCTGGAAGATAATAAACAAGGCGATGTAGCATTATTGCTCTCATCGTATCTCAGTAGATGTAATAGGGGTGGTGGATTCCTCTTAATGCTTGCATTCTTTGTTTGGAGATTTGGGTTACGATTTGCTTTCCTTTATAGAACGTGATACAATGGAGACAGTAGCATTGGGGAAACGACTCTACATATTAGCCTAGTTTGCTTGGGGAATTTGGTAAAATGGGCGGCCCTCATGCTTTACTTTTATGATTTTAAGAAGCAAACTTCCTCTAAGATTAGTGATGTTGAAGACGCAAAAATTCAGGAGCGAAGATCGCAGCTACATAATAAATTTTCATGTTTAAATTTGGCATTTACCAAATCTGTATAATTGTCTTGTTTTTACATGGAATTATTATTACTAAAGCTTGATCATGCAGTTCATGTTCTAGTTCAATTGATCTAATAATCTGTGTTTGTAAATAATAAGAAACCGAAAATTATTTTTATTGATTCTTAAGGATCATTTATTTTATATAACCGCTAAGTTTGAAGTTCAAATCTTACTCATTTTTAATTAAACACTTCCTGATTTGGTTCATGGAGGTTTCTATACTAAAAGTTAGATTGAATTTAGACTCTTATATTAAAAAAAATAAACAAATTAGTCCATGTATGTTAGATTATATAGCAACCTAATTCTTCTATTAAAAAAAATCATCCTTTTTTTTTTATTAAAATTTGGTCATTGTACATCAGAATGAGGTACACGTAGTATGTCATGTATTATTGTCTGGCTATTCTATCAGCCACGCCTATTTTTAATAGTATAATGGGATAAAATTTTTAAAAGAAATGATTAATTTGCTCTTTGAAATAATGTACAGGGTCTAATTAGATCAATTTTTGAGTTGAGAAAATAAAATGTAATTTGACTATTAGTACAGGAGCTTCTATAATAACTTAAGATTTATTAGGTGGCGGTAAAATTAAATATTGAAGTGAAAATCCAAAAGAATGCCTTCAAGATTTTGTGAATGCATTGAAATCATAATTCCTCTTTTGGTCCCCTAATCTTTATTTTTAAACTTAAATGTAAAATTGGTCTCAAACTATATCTCATTTCTCATTTAGGTAATTAAAAGAATTTTTTGTGCTCCTAATGAAGAATATAAGTTTATACTTTGAAGATAACGTTATTGGGAAGGGCAGCCATGGACCCAAACAAAAATCATAAAATATATTGGAGAATAAAAAAAAACCAATTATAGACTTTTTTACTAAAATAAAAATTAAAGAAAAAGTTAAATTAAATTTAAATTTAAAAATTAATTATATTTTTATAATTACATATAACTTATTATTTATTTACTTTCATCATCTTCTTTCCTTCCTCCCTTTTCGTCATATCTTTCATCTTTAAATCCATGAGATAGAATTTTACAAATATAAAAGGTTACAACTGACCAACTAAAACAAATAAGCTAATTATATATATTTAAAAAGAAGGTTTATATCACAATTCGACCCTTGAGTTATACTCATTTTTTTTATTTTGATGTCAAAACTTTTTTTCCCGCTTTAACACTTTAACTATCATTCTATTATATTTTTGTTCCAAAAAGTTAATGATGTTAAAAATGATAATTAGCATGTCTAGCCTATAGTGCCATGTAGTATTTATTTTTTCAAATCATTAATTTATGTGCTAACACCCTATACCCGATCTGATTTACCAGATTTAAATATAAGATGCCACAATACTTACATACTTAGTAAAATTTTACAATCTACAAAAGCCTTATTGAATGCACCTTTTATTTATTTAAAATCTTTTCTAGGACAATAAGTTTGAATAAAACATTTATCGTTTGTTACAGATTTTCCAAGGTAGTTTAAAATCTTACAACCTAGATGTTTGATTTAACAAACATATTTGCAGCGTATATTACTAATTGTTATTTAAAAACATATTTCTAATAATGTCCTTCTGTATGTATAATATTGCCATAGGTCTACCACCATGGCACATCCCTAGCTTGGTCCCTTTTGACGCACTGGTTCGATTCTCAAACCCACATACCAAAAGATGCATATAAGTTCAAAGGAACTTCATGAGCCTCACTCATTATTACCTTTTAACTGTGTTGTATAAATTCTCAACTCAAGGGTTTGGTTTCCTTCTTATACGTTAATATCTGCACTTAACCGTCTTACACTCATTCCATACGACTGGCGGATCACAAACCTCACACCATATTTCGAATCTCATTACACAATTTCTTTGCAAATAGTAATTGATTACACTTACTAGAATGATACTTAGCAGATGCTACTATTAATGTATTCCTTCACAGAATCCAACAATTATCAAAACACTAGATACATCGTATTTTCAAATTAGCCTAGATAACAAGACTTGCTTTGAACAATGTAACGTTTAATTCAAGCGGTAAAATCCCTGATGACTTCAATACTAAACTTAAGAAGTTCCAAGTTTGGCGAAAACCCTTACACCACCAACATTCCAAATACCTCAAGTTCTCTGTCATGGCGGTCACTATGGCAGAATCATTAAACGAGTTCACTGCCAAGAACTCTTTCAAATAATGCCTCATAGGCATGCCCAAGTCTTACTTCAATGATGAAAGAGAATTTTCCACAAAGGATTTCCAAATGATACGCCACAAAGGCTTTTCAGAGAATTCGCCACAAAAGTCTTTCTAAATGATACGCCACAAAAGCTTTCAAATGATATGCTATAAAGGCTTTCTAGAGAATTCTTGAGTTTACAGTGTCGATAGACCTTGTGTTTGACGTCTCAGTGGACCAACACAACTGATGGCATGGAGCTTCACTAACATAGTCTTACACCGTCTTGCATCTTGGCATGTATTAAAATGATGCCATGGGGCTTCACCCACATGGTCTTAAACATATCATATTCGTCTGCAAGGTTGGACCGTGATTTGTCAGTTTAGTTTGCAATAAAACTGCCTTACCAGAGGCATTACAAATAAAGCTTCTTTCTACATTTTCATATGACACAAATTTGTCAGTATTAGAATCGTATAACAAGAAGGTATTAGACAATAACCATACCCATGCCTACAACACAACTTATCACACTTACCTAGACTCTATGAGTCAACTTATCATGACAAAGACACTTATGTAAATCTCATTCATATCTATAACGAAATCATATTTTCTAACACATATTTCCCCATTCACATATATCACACATTGTTCACTTTATTTACGTACTTGCAAATAGTTCTCAAAAAACACACATACACATATTTACATTACTCTACAAAAATACATACTCGTTCACAGGAACATCAACCATAATATAATAAACATAAAGTGACATGCATGAATCAAGTTTAGAGGCTCACCAATGACCTACCTTTACTTCAACCTAGAGTTTCTGTTTCGATTGTCTTTCCTAATCCAGTAGCAGAAATTGCTTAAAAGATCATAAGATTTCCATTAGAATCCTCATTACAAACATTTTACTAACATTTCAACTACATGCGACCCCCATGTAGGGCCTTATTATAACACTCTTTCCTTCTATAATTATAATGTGCAAAGCTGTAAGTCAAAGGCAAAATCATCTACTCATTAGACGAGATCTTAGTTTGATCTTAACGAAGAAGAAGAGAAGAGAATGTTGAGGTTAAAAAGAAGAACTTGAACCTTAAGCAAATGGAAAAACCATTTAAAATGTCCTCTTCCGATAAATATACTCTCGGTCCCCCAAATTTTCCTACCAAACCCAGGGTAGGTAAAAGAAAATTTGGTAAATGTTAACCTTACTATTGACCAGCTATGGGGTGGGTCAAATCAATCTAATTGACACTTGTTGAGAAATGGTTAGCCATGTCGCTTGTGATGATTTATTTAGTTTACTTGTTATTGTGTACAAGTAATCTTTCACACATCTTGTTACTCTACTCTTTATTTTGATCTCTGCTTCTATTGTTGTAGAATCTCAACAACTCTCAACTAAACCCGATACAAGATCCAATTGAATAGTACTCATGCAAATCGGGCATACTATTACTTAGTAGAGACTTGCGTTTGGCGTGGTCCTAAGGACAATTAAGTTTCCTACAATTTCCTCATACATTTGACAGGCTCTTAGCGCTCAAACAAAACTCTAGGGCTTACTCCTTAATCAGCGTGCACTTTCATTGGCGCAATCTCTCTTCACTTGAAAACACCCTGTGATTAATTTCTTAGATATTGCCAACGGACGAATACTTTAATGCTAGTATGCGTAAATACTTTAACTCGCCATCAGGCTAGCAGGGTGGCGGATTATGTTATCACAATGCACCCATTAGTTTACCTACCTACATTACTTCTCTTCTCGGGTCTGCCGATTTTCGGGGTGTGGCACTTTAAGTACTAAAGGCCATTCCTACATAAGAGCTAGCATTATTATGAAAAAATATATATCATTAAGCTTCCTTACTTAAACAAAGTCACATGAAAAAATCGATTCCAATAAAAGACCATAATATTAAAACAACCTAAAACCTAAGAAAATAAGAGCAATTAACAAATAAAACAAAAACTTAAACATATTCCCCCCACCCAACTTAAATGAGAGTAATGCCCTTATTGGTAGACAAACCAAAACAAATAACAAAAGAAACATTAACATAACAACAAACCACTACTAAGTAAAAATAACAAAATAACTCAAAATAATGAAAGAGAAAAAGAAAACTCTCTCCACTTTTACTGATGACTATCGTTGTCGATATTGGTGTCGAGCTCTTCCTACTCATCTTTAGCAACAGGGTTTCATGGTTGAAGTATTTGCTCCAAAAAGTGAGGTGAGAAATAAAATGGCCATCTATTGAACCAATAATACTTATCTAAGAAGCAATAATACTCTCGCCCAGTAAGTCTGTCCAACATCTGATCAATGAAAAGGAAGAAGGAAATGATTTTTCTTGGTGGCCTTGTTTAACCTCCTATAGTCCATGCAGATCCTCCAACCTGTAACTATTCTAGTAGGAATCAGCTTATTGTCGTCATTCTTTCTTACTATAATTCCATCTTTTTTTGTTATACACAGATTAGGGCTAACCCATGAACTGTCAAAGATGGGATAAATGATTCCAGCATCAAACTATTTAATGATCTCCTTCTTTACCACATCCTTCATAATCAGATTCAATCTCATTTGTCCCTCGATAGACCCCTTTTCATCGTCTTCTAGCAATATCTTGTACACACACTAAAGGTTAATACCTCAAATATTTGTAATAGTCCACCCAATAGCCTTCTTAAACCTTTTCAAAATCACAAGTAACTTTGCTTCTTGGTCTTTGTAGGTACCCAAATTTGCCTGACCCATTAGAAAACCCAATAATAATATTGAAACATAAAAAAATCAATAAATCCAAAGTCCAAATAGCTAGCAGGCCTAAATTACCCAACCTAAACCTAACTAAACCCCTGACCCAATCGGCCCAATAGGCCCAATGTCCAAATTGAGTTTCAGCAGGCCGAAACCCTAGCTAGCCCTAGCGCCGCATCCTCTTTCTGCCACCCACGTGCTTCTTCGGCACGTCTGACGCTCAAGATTCGGCTTCCCTTTTGTCTTGTTGTACTGAAACAGAGGCGTCCCTTCGTTGACCTTCCCTTAACCTGCAAACAGACCCAAAAGAGGAACAGAGAGTACAACACGCAAAGACAGACGAAAAATAAACAGAAATCAACGATAGATGTATTCGGCTATATAGCCGAGAGCAAAATGTAACCTTTTTACGAGGAGACGACTTGAAATACAAAAAAACTGATATTGAAAGACAAAAAACAATCCCAAAAAAAATAAAAAAAGGTGATTTTTGTTTAACTTTCTTGAAGTTTTTTCGCGTTTTCTGGGTTCATTTGCTTCCAAACCATTCATCATTACATTAGAAAACAAAGAAAAAGTAAAAGAGAAGCCTTACCTTGTGAATTGGCTACAGAGTTCTCTTTCGCTTCGTCGAAATCGAAGCCGAAAAAGGGACCACAAGGCTGAGAAAGCCGTCCTTCCAGAGTTCGAATACACCGGTCGCCGATGATGGTGGCAAATCGGTGTTTGAACCAAAAAAGGGGGGGCTAGGGTTCGGCCGAAAGTGAAAAAGGAGGGGTTTCAGTTTTGTGTTTTTTCATTTTTGATTTTGTTTTAGGGAGGCTGAATGTTGTTCTTAGGGTTTCTTTTAATTTTGTTTTGTTAAAACGGTGGCGTTTAGGGGTAGGCTGATCCGCGTGTCAACTCGGCCTCAGACCCGGATCCGTGCCTCTCTGCTTCAAGTGGGAAATTTACACGTTTAACCCCTCCCTTTTTGCACCGTATTTAAATCAGCCTACAGTCTTTTTTAGACCTGTGATTTGTATTCTTTTGCAAAGGGATTCGCATCTAAACGTAACGCTTTGGGAATCTGGTATATTGCCAGTTTTAGTCCCCATACGTTTCGCGCATTGAATATTGATCCTTTTATCCTTATTTTCAGATTATGCCTTTGGTTTTGGATTGATTCTAATTAAATCCTTTTAGCTCATAATTTTTATTCTTAATTACTTATTTGTATAATAGTTTTGAAGATTTTTTTTGTTTTTTAATATTTCGTATTTCTTTTATTTTCTATATATATATGTTTGTATATGTATAACTTTGTTTTGTTTTATAAAGTCATTACTTTAAATCCTTTTTGAATTAAGTTATTTTAACATTCTTATAGCCTCTTATTTAAACATTAATATATATGTTACTTTAATAGATTTTTTTTTATTTTAAAACACTTTTTGCTTTGTGGTTTGTCAAGTATTTTTTTTCTTTTTTATCTATATATGAAACAATTTTAGAAACTTCATCTTTGTAATTCTAAAAATTATTATTTTTGCATATTTCTTTATAATATATTACTTTTGTGCTTTATATAGCCTCTTATTTAAATGTTTTGACATAAGGGTATCTATATAATTTTTAGATTAACAATATATATAAATATATATGTATATATTATTATTAGTCTCATGATCTTTTTACAATAAATTTACATGTACACATGTTTTGTAAATCTATTTTGTGTATTACGTCTTGTCATGTATCTTTATTATTCTTTTGTATCATATATTATTTAAATCATCATATACTTTGTCAACCCTTAAATGAATTCGTGTTTAAAATATTTTACATGCAACTTGATTAAAACTTTTATTTTATAATATCTATTTCTATAGTTATATATCCCTAGTTTTATTCAAACTTGTCAATTTATATATCATGAGCTTATTAATCTTACACCACTTTGACCTCTAAACTCCATTTTATTTTTGCACATATTTTGTTGGTTGCTTCATATTATAGCATGTACATTACCATTGCATGGTATTCATCTTATTGATATATCAATTATTCTTCATATGTGATCAAAATTAGGCTGTAATTTTTAGATTAATTATATTCAATTGCTTATTCTGCTAGTTGATTAATATCCTTATGAAATGTGCCTATTCCCCCATATCATCGTTTTCTACTTGGTTTATGAAATGTGGTTTTATAAAATACAAATTTTTGTGATTAATTTCGTTCTAAGCTAGTTTTATAATTATTCATTTAAAAATCCTTTCAAACAAAGGCGATGTTTGATATTTGACAATTCGCGAAATCGTGCCCTAACGTGGTGGGTTGCAATTTCTCGTTTGCTCAAAATAATCAAATGTCCCTTTGGAATTTCATACATGTTTTCTAAAAACTCTTTAAAACGAAGGTAATACTCGATGTTTGGCAATTGCGGAATCGTGCCCTATCGTGCTGGGCTGCGATTTCATGTTGGTTCAAATAATCGAATATCCCCTTTAGGATTTCACTCATGTTTCTTAAAAATTCTAAAAATAAGGAAAGGCTCGATGTTTAGAAATTCGAGGAATCGTGCCCTACTGTACTGGGTTTCGATTTTACGTTGGACTAAATAATCGGGCATCCTTTTGTAATTTTCAACTCATAAACTTTTGGAGGTCAAAATTTATCTTGTGTCCGAGGGTATAAAGGATCGTGTCCTATTGTGCCAGATATGATGCCATATTCCTTCGAAACAAGAAGATTTTAACGACTAACTCGGGTTATTCAAACGTCATTAAAAAGGGCCACATTTCGAAAATATTTTTAATTTTAGATATAAAGACAATATTTAGTCGATTTGGTACCAATTTTGGACGTAGTGAGGGTGCTAATCCTTCCTCATGCGTAACCGACTCCCGAACCTGTTTTCTCAAAAGTTCGTAGACCAAAACCGTTGTTTTAGTGAACCAAAAATGTTTTATTAAAATAACCAAATTCTTAGGTGATCTGATCACACCAAAATAAAAAGATCGGTGGTGACTCTATTTTCGTTTTCAAAAAAAGTCGATCTACTTTTTTTAAAAAACAAAAAAATGTTTTCGACAGTCTTCAGTCAACTCTGATGAAATAATGACAAGTAAAGTAAAAGATGAACCCAAATAAACATATCTCAAATGATAAGGCAAAACCTTGAATTCCAATTTGAGTGGCTCTTCAACTGATGCTTATAGTGCCTTAAACTGTCTGGTTGACAACTCTAATGAATCAAACCGAGCTCTTATTTCAGATCCATGCGAATTAGCTTCTAGCCAAGCTAGATACTCATCTTCATCATTTTTATGTGGAGAATCAAATAGCAATAGACATTCTGAAGGATCATCAAGAGAATTATGTTCCAACTCTATAGAAACTAAAGAATCCACTATTGAAAAAATAGAGCATTCTCCAACCTCATCAAGAGATTTCATAGAATTTAAGACACTAAAAGCTGTCATCGTGGACTCTCATGGTGAGCTTACCCTTTTACACATTAATCAAAGTTCTATTAGTTGCAAGGAACAACCTTCCCAAAATAATAAGCACCTCTTTATCTGCCTCATAGTCTAACACAATAAAATCAACGAGAAACATGAACTTATCAACCTGGACCAACACATATTCAATCTTCTCATCAAGATGAGCAAGAGATCTATCTTCGAATTGAAGAGTAACTGTAGTAGGTCTGACTTCATCAATCCCAATTGCTTAAAAATTGACATTAGCATCAAGTTTATACTAGCACCCAAATCGCACAAGACCATCCCACAATAAAAGTCTCCAATATTGCATGAAATGGTGAAACTCCTTGGATCATTCATCTCAAATGACAACTTGTTCTACAAAAATGAGTTGCACTATAATTAGAGCTACGATTTCAAATTACCCCAACATTTTCTTCTTAGAAAGAATATCCTTCATAATTTTCACATAGTTGGGGATTTGTTCAAGGGCTTCCACATGTGGAATGTTGATATGCAGTTGTTTCAACATATCTAAAATTTTCTTAACTTGAGTATCTTGCTTTTGCTTCTAAAACTGTTGAAGAAATGGTGGCTGTTGAATTTTCAATCTATCAAGATGGCTTTATTGCAACAATGTTGCAACATTCGACATAATAGCATATTTCAGTATATTAGGAATTCTAGCATTCTTTTGAATTTTCTCACTGTTTTGGATTGCAGATGATTCACAATCAAATTTAAATTTTTTTTTATCTCCAACGTCTTTCCATTTCTCAATGTGGTGGGTTTTTAATGTTCATTGCCAATGTAACATTCGCATTATGCCTCAGAGCCAAGTACAGTACTATATCAGGTTAAGAAATAGTAGGGAATTTCCAGAATAAACAAAATAGGATTTTTGATTGATAATCTAGAAAGTAATTAGAGCCAATAGAAATTAGCAAAATATTTATTAGATGAGAAAAAAAATTATTTGAGACAATGATTAAATTGTAATAGAATAGAAAATATTGTGACAAAAGTAGGAAAATTAAAAGTTAGGAAATTTTATGGAATTAGTGGGAACCAAGGAAGGACCAAGAAGAAATTTTACCAAATAAAATCGGATTCATACTTGGTATTGTAGGAAAAATGAAGGATAAAATGGTAATTTATTAGATAAGATATTATGAGAAATAATTATTAGGGATCAAAGTGTAAGGATGTATAGCTAGAGAACTTAATAACAATTTAACCATTATTTTTTAAATTGTGAGATATTTTTGAAGAACTATGTAGAAATATGGAGAAAAGATGAATATCTATCATCCTTGCTTGAGAAGCCAAAACTATCACCCCTATTTCTCTACCATTTCAACTTTCACTTTTATTCCAAACAAGTCATTCCACCATTTTTTAACCTTTCTAAGTTTAAACATTTAAGTTTCTTTCATGTTTCTTTAGAAGAATCAATAGATAATCCTAATAGTCACCTTAAATTCATGAGAAGATACTCCATGGTTGCTCTAAAGGAGAGAGAAAATAAGAACTAAGTTTTAGTTTCAAGAGATTGAGGAAAAAAATATTGAAATCCCCATGACATACATGTTTATTTCAATAAATAGCATAGAAAAGTTATTTGATTTTGATTTTAATATGTGGGTGTTATATGTTTTGATACGGGATTGAAGAAAAAGAGAAGAAAGTTGGGACCAAATTGAAGGAAAAGGAAAAGATATGGCCAAGGATTGAAAAGAGAAAGAAATATATCATACCAAAATTTTGTTGTAAGTACTACAAGTATTTCACATTATTTTCTTAAGATGTTTAATATGGTAGGATAATTAGTTAGATTAATTGTGGAAAAATCATGGAATATGTTATGAACATAAATGTAAAGAATTTTAAAAAGACATAAATTGTGTATTTCTTAATCTTTGTATTCTGTATGGGAAAAGTGTAGTAAAAATATATTATTTATGTGTGCTTAATTTAAGGACTAAGTTGTAAAAAGAAGAAAAGTGAGTATAATTCTTCACAAGTGTATTATTGCCTAAGTAGGCAAAGTTAGAACTATTAGGATATTAGTGGCATGCCATAAAGGATCTTTAGCATGCTATCTGATTTTAGCACGTTAATATTCTCCATTTAGCACATTTGTGCTTTCTGGATAACACCTCAATGCTCTTTGTTCCATTAATGCATATCAATGCACCTCTTTATTTGTTCTGTATATCCTGGATGTTCTATATAGTCTACTATGGGCGATTACAAAAATATGAGGAAGGGGTGTTTATCGTATCATGGTAAGTAAAAATATCTGCAATAAAAAATTTAGCTTCAATGGGATGAAAGCTTATGTAAGGTTAAGTTCATAAGTGTAGTTATGTTGTGGTTAAGTAAGTTGGATTATTATTTATTGAATTTTGATTACTTGTAGTGCTTACTAAGCCTTTACCAGCTTGACGTATTTTTTTAACACGTAGGTAAAGTTATATCCAAAAGGCTAGAATTTAAGTCGATGGTTTCTCATCTTATCACATTGCCAAGCGTGAGGAGAGTATGAACTAAATTTTGGACTTTAGTTATGGCATGTATAATTGAATTATGTTAGATGTATTTTGGATGCATGTTATGAAAACATAGATGCCATGGCTTGAATTGTAAACTTTGCATTTTGGATATATTTGAAGTTGTTTATGGTGATTTGAGTATATTTTTATTCTAGTAATTGGTATATTTGAATGTGATCTTGGATGTTGGAAGGTTATATGGCATATGGAAGTAATTTTAGGTCATAAATAGCAAAAATGTGTAGGATGTGCAGTTGCAGGTTTGACGTTGTAATGAGAAATCTTATGTAGTCACAATGAACACTAATGTGCGATGACAGGATGTTGTATCTGTGATGAAATCAGGACATTGAGTCACATCATGATGAGGGATATCCTAGACGTCGTGATGAAAGACTGACATCGTGATGAGGAGAAATTGACATCGTGACAAGATCTTGAATACATGAGTTTTCATCATTGTGTTCCAATTTGAGTTTTGTTTTGTCTGAAAGATTTCTAAAGCTAATTTTAAGATCAGTTAACTAAAGCTCATTTTAAGCTCAATTAAGCTAGAAAATCACATTCTTAATGCAATAAGAATGTTTTATTGATAAGATGTTATCGTAGTTGCTTTAGCAACGAATATGACATCCTGGTACCTTGTCTCGGCAATCAGATCGGGTAAAAGGTGTGACAGCCAACATTTTTCAAATTTTTTGTATCACTAAGTAAAGCACCTTGGGATCAATTTATCAGCTCATTAGCCAGTTGCCCCACTTGATTTTCTAAATTTCTCAATGTCGTTTCTTGGCTTTGAATAAATGCATCATTCTTTTTCATGTAAGCCTTCAAGACTTAGCTTTTTGAAGTCTTTGAACTTGTTGAGAATACCCTGGTGGATAATTTGGTCGACAAGACATTGATGAGTTGCTAGGACTAACCTCTTAATTACTCCATAAGAAATTTGGATGATACTTCCATGAAGGATTGTAGGAGTTCAACTACAGCCCATTCCTATTTTTATTTCCCATGTAATAAATCGACACCAGATTTGACAGGAAATTATCGAAAGTATGACCATCACCATAATACACACAAGAAACATTCTCGAACTGGCCCAGAGGTTGCTCCCATCCAGCTACCATTTGATAAATTCATGTTCATATTCTTGAGCATATTTGACATAGAGAAAAGAAGTTACTCGATTGATCGTAACATTACAATGGTCTAATAGTGGGTGCTTCCCTCCTTGTTCATCGAGAGTGTGAAGCTTTTTTCATGTGAGGTTCCTACATAGAAAATTTCAAAATAGAAAAGAAAAATAAATATAAAAGTCTACAATTAATGCTACTCCTAAAACTATAAAAATTATCCAAAATTACAATGCTTAAAAATAATTCAAATAAACTATCCTATATGTATCAGCTTAGTATATACTTGTACAATTTTTTAAGAGAATTAAAAAAAATTCCCTATTGATCCCCCTCTTGGAGTTCGCGTTTTCTCCTCTCTTTTATTTTTATGAAGTAACACAAATTGTTTGTATAAGTCATCTCCTAATAATTTCTTTGGAGGGTTCGTCTCTGTGTCTAATCGATCCATGGGTACTCCTGCTTTTTTGAATAATTCTGTTATTAAATGTGGGAAGAATGTTCTTTTTGATTGATTCCTTACACACTCAATCATACTCTGATAAATCCAAGTACCAATACATCTGCTTCTTTTGCAAGATCGTATAAACTATCGGGTTGATATTAGAAATATCTAATGTGGGCCAAATTCTTGAACATATGAGCTTCATCCAATTTTTTTTCTCTAGGAGTCATTAGTGTTTGATTGAATGTTTTGGGTATCATTGCTCCAGGTTGATACATCCATTCTTCTTTTCCTTTTGTTAAAAATCTTACGACCTCTTTCATGTCTATGTTTCTGAATTGTTTGAGATCTATTTTGAATATGTAATCATAGTAATAATAAAGAGCATCACAAAATTGAAAAATACTTATTTTTGTTACCAAAACATTAACCCCTCTGACTTTGACATATGTTTCCACATCATAATATGGTTTTCCCGCATTCTTTCTTTTAATGTGAGATAAAATTCCTGTATAGTTGCTATTATTGTTGGTTCGTTAGGTGGTAAGTAGAAGTTAGTCCATTCACGTTCTTGTGATCTCCTACACTCCTCTACAATTCCTCATCAAAGAATAAGGTTGCAACTGTTGTAGGTATTTAATCAATGTTGTTTTCCTGGAATTCAACAGATGTATTCATGATATTATAAAAAAAAAATTGTAACTACACAAACCTGGATTTACTGTAGTATTTCTATCTACATTTATCAAACTTCTTGAATGACTAAAAAGAAATCATGCAATTTTCACAATTCAAAAAAAAAAAAAAATATTTGTAGCCTACTAACTCTTGGAAGAGGATGAAAATAAGAATAAGGGTTCAAGTTATGCTACGAATGCTATTTATAAAGAATTATAAACTAATCAGTTCTAAATCTACTAAAACTCAATTACAAACACATTTGAAGCTAGTAATTTTTGGGTTGTAGATTATGTAGTGGTGTGGTACCATCCCTTGTTAGTGTCGCGACAACGAAAGCAGGTTTCTTGCGCTGAATTTCGTTCGACCATGACATGCTAAGTTGATGTCGCAACATGGGAATCAATTTTTGTTGCAATTTTTTGTTCCCTCTAAATCCTCGTTATCTCTTTTCCCATTTCTCATTCTTTCTCCATAATTTCTTTTTTTTTTTTCAAATTGACTCTATAAAACCTTAGATTGCACTACTTTGGTGTCAATTACTTCTTTTGTTGTTCTGCCAAAATAATGTTTTACTCTTTTTCCATTGATAAGAAAAGTTTGCCCTTTATTTTCGATAAGTTTTATTGCCCCATGAGGTGTCACTTGATTTATAGTATATGGGTCTATCCACCTTGATTTTAATTTGACAGGAAATAATTTCAGCGTTAAACTAAACAATAGGACCTTTTGACTTTGTAACACCCCAAATCTGGCCTAGACGTTATGGCCGAATCTGGCGTGTCATATTGAAGTTTTTTTCAAAAACCATGTTTCCATTGAAAGCCCTTCTTACTATTTAAAACCTCTGGCCATTTTAAAACTTGTGAAAATCTTAGTTTACGTTGGTTTATTTTGCAAAACGTGGATCACTGAAAAGTTATTCCTATTTAAAACGGTGTTTGTTGTAGAAGCTTAATTTAAAATAGTCGATTTACGAAAACGTGATGTTTAAAAGTTAAGTTACGAAAACGTAGTGTTTTGAAAACAGTTATTGTTTTGGAAAACCGCGATCTACTTCTAACAAATATCAAACATAGTAAATAAAATCCCAAAGTTTAAAATAAAAACCAAAGAGGCCTTATTACAAACCAAACCGAATTTAAAGTACTGAGAAGCAAATAAATGTAGTAGATAACAAAAGCAGCTGTGTGGCTATCTCCGAGTCCCTCGCAGCACCGATCCTCTTGATGTTGGGGATTACCTACACAGTTAAAAAACGGGGTGAGTTTACAAAAACTCAGTGTGTAATCCCCTAGCATCCAAACTGTCAGTCAACAATAGAATTTAGAACCAATCTGGGCTTGAGCTCTATTCAGTAAAAATAGTCCAATTTAGAATATATGTGGGCCAAAGCCCGATTCATTAACATTTGAGTCTCAACCCATCACAGTATCAATTGGGCCTAGCCCATCTCAAAATCAATATCAGTTGGGCCTAGCCCATTTCAATATCATTCCCATATGAATAATTCATGATAACCTATCCAACCCTGCACTTGCCTCCGTCCAACCCTGCACTAACTGTAGGGAATAAATCACCCACGCCATCCCTACACTTACAGTGTTAGCACCGGTTGCGACACTAACTAGAATCGTAGCAAAGCTGCTAATATCAGAATATGTGGCACAGCCACCCATACGGTTTCTTCCTCCACAACAATAACCCAATCCCAAGCAATATGTCATGTATGCAGAATGTCATGCACAAATCAGTCATACAAATCACATACAAATCAGTCATTTACCCTCGAGGGGCAAAATAGTCATTCTACCCTTTAGGGGTATTTTGGTCATTTTACTAATTTTGGGGTCCCAGTACAGATTAAGACCTCATAGATGGTCTATCGTCACCTCGAGCGACTCAGGTAACCTAGATGGTTAAAAATGTGTAAATGGGCCCATAGCCCATTATTCGACCCAAGTAAGCCCACACTCTCGTGTGGCCATTTTAGCCCAATTTTAGTCACGACTATGCGAACACCACAGCCCAGTTCATTATTTGTCACTTACCGTAGATTTTATCCATGTGGGGTTCACGAGCCCATTGGGCCCACACGGCCTACTTCGGCCCATCGAGGCCTAGAACAGCCCCAGTACACGAGAACACTTGTGGCAGCCTCTACAGCCTATCGCCTCTGATCTGTGGGATCAGTTTACCATACGAGCGATCGCACGATCGTGAGGCCTCAAATGCCGAAGTTTTATCTTTTCGGTTTTTGCCGATTTTCAATAAAGAGGGGTGTGAATACTCACCTGATTGTGAAACTTTGCGAAAATCCTTCGAGAAACAACCTACATCATTCAAGGTATTTAATTAATCTCTTGGCAACAAGGGTCACCACCTACTTACTATCACTTAAAGAGAAACAGATCACATTCGGCCTAAGCCCCAAGGTAAAATATGGCATCGCATTTACCTTAGTGGGAGAGCGGTTCGATTGTTACCCAAACACAAGCGCTTTTTCACTCCACTGGAACTCTATTGATTTGTCAGAACCTTGCAAGACCGTAACCACAACACCAATAGCAGACACAAAAGCAAACGACCAATACCACAAAGTAGGAAAACCGATAGAAGGAAAAGGAAAGTGAATCAATTGGTTAAAAGAAAACCCAAGGAAACGAAATATAGGGCAGAGGAAAACTATATTCGGCCAAGAACCAAAAGGGATACTGAGAGTAGAAGAAAGGTAATTGAAGAATGTAGTCGACTTGATTGTGAGAAAAGAGAAATAAAGGTTCGACTAATCAAGGAACAACATACCAAAGAAGATAATACTGAGAGCAAGAGGGAGAAGAAATCGTTTAAGCAAATGCACTTGAAAGGTAGTAGAGAAGTAAAGAGTCACACAAAACTGCCTAAATGGTCACACTTGGATTCAGCTACACTTGCAAAAGGAGAAAAGAAAGGTACCAATTCGGCACTAAATGCCCCAAAACCGAAATTGCACAAAGAGAACAACTCCCAAAACTCTCCAATTGCCGAAAAATGCACACAAAGAGACCCCTTAGCCTAATTTGCACACACTAGTTCCCCTATTCGGCTACAATACTCTCCAAGTTTGAAATTCCTTGATTTTCTCCACCCAATTCTCTTCCATGTCCATAACAACCATTATCATATCCCTTGATTTTCTCCCATTGACTAATTCCACAACCACCTCAGGAGAGTTTTAATCCAACTCTACCTCTCTCACCTCATGGGAATAAAATAAATGTACCTTGCAAATCATGGGATTCGAACTCAAGATCCCTTTCCATCATAATGACGCCACAACCACTAGACCACATGCTTCTTTGTGATAAATTTTAACCACTAATATTTATAAGGCCTACAAGCTAAAGCCAAGGTTCATTTAAGGGGAAAACTAAAATTTTGCTAAAGCCTAGATTTGAACCCAAGACTTCTCTGACATCCCCAAACACACCCAATTCACTTAACCACTACACCAAACATGCAATTTCTGACACTTTCTTGCTCAAATAAAATATTTATGAGCCGCTTACTAACAGATCCCACGCTCAAGGCCCAATACTTCTAGGCCCAAAATTTGGGGCGTTACAACTTACCCCTTCTTAAAGAAATTTCGTCCCCGAAATTTCTAAATGTTAAAATAGTCGCACAACACGGATTACAACACTACTCTCCCGCTGCACACTATAATTCCAAATTAAATAAATAGTACCGTATGGGTAAAGTACGTATCTGTATTCACATTCAGAGTGTCCCCGTCCTCTAGATGACGTACTGCGTAGACCAAAGTTGGTTGCCTCGCCTCTACATGACCCATACCCCTGCCTGATGCTCTACGGCCACAGCCCATTCCATTACCACGGCCTCTCAGTGGCTGGTGATCACCTCTCGGTGGTTGTACATTAGCCATACCAGTAGCTCCCACCATATTCGGCCTCCGAGGACACTCTCTGAAACGGTGCTCCATCGATCCGTACCTTAAACAAGCTCCAGTCTTTTTCCAGCACTTGCCAAAATGACTTCTCCCACAAACTGCACAAGGCTGTGATCTAGTAACAGGAATAGAGGCCCCAACTCGGACTAGCCCATCAACTCTGGCCTTTTTCTTAGACCTACCAAATGAACCTGAGGGCTCTGAATCCCTCTTACTTCCGCCTCTTTCCTTCTTACGGTTCTGGCGTTCCACGCCCTTCACCTCCTCGGCGATCTTCGCCTTTTCTACTAACACAGGAAAATCTCGCTCCAACCCTGCACTTGCCTCTGTCCAACCCTGCACTAACTGTGAGGAATAAATCACCCACGCCATCCCTACATTTACAGTGTTAGAATCGCAGCAAAGCTGCTAATATCAGAATATATGGCATAACCACCCATACGGTTTCTTCCTCCATAACAATATCCCAATCCCGAGTAGTATGTCATGTATGCAGAATGTCATGCACAAATCAATCATACAAATCACAGACAAACCAGTCATTTACCCTCGAGGGGCAAAACATTCATTCTACCCTTTAAGGGTATTTTAGTCATTTTACTAATTTTGAGGTCCCAGTACAGATTACGACCTCATAGATGGTCTTTCGTCGCCTCGAGTGACTCAGGTAACCTAGATGGTTAAAACGGTGTAAATGGCCCCATGGCCCGTTACTCAGCTCAAGTGTGGGCCCAATTTTAGTCAAGGCTATGCGAACACCACAGCCCAGTTCATTATTTTTCACTTACCGCAGATTTTATCTGTTTGGGGCCCACGAGCCCATTACACCCACACGACCCATTTCAGCCAATCGAGGCCCAGAACAGCCCCAGTACACGAGAATGCTCGTGGCGGCCTCTACAGTCTATCACCTCTGATCTGTGGGCTCAGTTTTTCACACGAATGATCGTACGCTCGTGAGGCCTCAAATGCCGAAGTTTTGGCTTTTCGGCTTTTGCCGATTTTCAATAAAGATGGATGTGAATACACACCTAATTGTGAAACTTTGCGAAAATCCTTCGAGCAACAACCTACATCATTCAAGGTATTTAATTAATCTCTTGGCAACAAGGGTCAACACCCACTTACTATCACTTAAGAAGAAACATATCACATTCGGCCTAAGCCCCAAGGTGAAATATGGCATCGCATTTACCTTAATGGGAGAGAGGTTCGATTGCTACCCAAACACTAGCACTTTTTCACTCCACTGGAACTCTATTGATTTGTCAGAACCTTGCAAGACCGCAACCACAACACCAATAGCAGACACAAAAGCAAACGGCCAACACCACAAAGGAAAAGGAAAGTGAATCAATTGGTTAGGAAAAAACCCAAGGAAATGAAATATAGGGCAGAGAAAAACTATATTCGGCCAAGACCCAAAAGGGATATTGAGAGGAGAAGAAAGGTAATTGAAGAATGTAGTCGAATAATTGTGAGAAAAGAGAAATAAAGGTTCGGCTAATCAAGGAACAACATACGAAAGAAGATAATACTGAGAGTAAGAGGGAGAAGAAATCGTTCAAGCGAATGCACTTGAAAGGTAATAGAGAAGTAAAAAGTTACACAAAACTGCCAAAATGGTCACACTTGGATTTGGCTACACTTGAAAAAGGAGAAAAGAAAGGTACCAATTCGGCATTAAATGCCCCAAAACTAAAATTGCACAAAGAGAATAACTCCCAAAACTCTCTAATTGCCAAAAAATGTACACAAAGGGACGCCTTAGCCGAATTTGCACACACTAGTTCCCCTATTCAGCTACAACACTCTCTAAGTTTGAAATTCCTTGATTTTCTCCACCCAATTCTCTTCCATTTCCATAACAACCATTATCATATCCCTTGATTTTCTCCCATTGACCAATTCCACAACCACTTCAGGAGAGTTTTAATCCAACTTTACCTCTCTCACCTCATGTGAATAAAATAAATGTACCTTGCAAATCATGGGATTCGAACTCAAGATCCCTTTCCACCATAATGACGCCACAACCACTAGACCAAATGCTTCCTTGTGATAAATTTTAACCACTAATATTTATAAGGCCAACAAGCTAAAGCCAAGGTTCACTTAAGGGAAAAACTAAAATTTTGCTAAAGCCTAAATTTGAACCCGGGACTTCTCAGACATCCCCAAACACACCTAATTCACTTAACCACCACACCAAACATGAAATTTGTGTCACTTTCTTGCTAAACTAAAATATTTTTAAACCGCTTACTAACAAATCCTACGTTCAAGGCCCAATACTTCTAGGCCCAAAATTCGGGGCGCTACAGACTTGGTACGAACTCTTGTTTCCTTATTTTAGCGTCATGCCAAAGTTTGCTTCTTTCTTTATATAGTTTAGTGTTCTCGTTCCAATTCTTGAAATTGAAATAGTTTTTCTTTCTTGGCTAACTTTGGGTCCAAATTCAATTTTTTTATTGGCCAGTATGCTTTTTTCTCTAACTCGATCAGTAGATGACAATTTTTCCCGTATACTAGTTTGTAAGGGGACATACATAACGGAGTTTTGTATGTTGTTCTATAAGCCCATAGTGCGTCATCTAATCTTGCTACCCAGTCTTTTCTATTTGGACTTACCGTTTTGCCAAAATTTGCTTTATTTCTTAGTTAGACACTTCTGCTTTCCCATTGGCTTGTGGGTGATATGTTGTCATCCGATGTCTTATGTTGTATTTGGCTAAAACTGGTTCAAGTTGTTTACTGCAAAAGTGGGATCCTGCATTGCTTACAAACGCACGAGGTGTTCCAAATCTAAAAAAGATTTTTTTTTTCAAAAATCTAACTTCTGCTTTTATGTCGTTCATAGGTAAGGCTACTGCTTTAACCCATTTAGACACGTAATCAACAACCAACAAGATGTACTAATTTCCAAAAGAACTTGGAAAATGTCCCTTAAAATCAATTTCACAAACATCAAATACCTCCATTTCAAGTATCCCTACTTGTGGCATTTCATCTTTTTTCAATATACTTCCAATCCTTTGGCATTTTTCAAATCCCTGCACGAATTCATAAGGCATCTATCAAATCCCTGCATGAATTCATAAGCATCTCTGTTCACAGTTGGCCAGTAAAATCCCAATTGCAATATTTTCTAGGTTGTTGTTTTTCTTCCAAAATGTCCACCACATAATGAAGTATGAAAACCTTCCAAAATATATTTTATTTCTTCTTTTTCCACACATCTTTGAACTAACTAGTTTGCACATTGCTGAAATACATATTGGTCTTCCCAATTTTTATTTTTTTTGCTTTATGCATAATCATCTTCTTTTGCTGCCATAATGCTTTTGTTGGAAAAACTCCTTTAACAATATAATTCATATAGTCTATATGCCATGGTGTTTTATTATTTCTATACCCAGTCTGATGTGTATCTATCTTGAATAGTTGTTCATCAATAAAGGTCTCTTTGATATCTGCAAAAGTTTTCTCCTCTACTATATTTTCTATTCTAGATAAGTGATCTGTAATTTGATTTTCTGTGCCTTTTTTTTATCTAATATCCACATATCAAATTTTTGAAGCAACAATACCCACTTCATTAGTCTAGCTTTTGTTTCTTTTTTCTTTTTTTTTTTTTCATAAGATATTTCAATACAGAGTAATCAATGTAAACAAAAACTCTATTTGCCATTTAGGATGGAATTTTTCACAAGCGAAAACAATAGCAACCATTTCTTTTTCAGTAGAAGTATAATTATATTGTGTTCAATTGAGTTTCTTACTTGCATAATGAATGGCGCAAAAGATGTTGTTTCTCTTTTGTCCTAGCACTACTTCTACAACATAATCACTAGCATTGCATATCAAATGTTTTGACCAATCAGGAGTAATGATTATAGGTGCGGAAATAAGTTTTTCTTTTATTACCTTGAAAGCTTTAATGCAGTCCTGATCGAATATAAAATGCGTCTCGTTTTGAAGAAGTTGATTCAATGGTTTACAGATACGAGCAAAGTCTTTTATAAATCGCTTGTAAAACCCAGCATGTCCCAAGAAATTTCTTACTCATCGAACTGTTGTAGGGTTAGAAAGATTTTTTATGACTTTGATCTTTACTTTGTCCACTTCCAAACCTTTTCTTGATATTTGACGTCCAAAAACCAATCCTTCTTTAACCATAAAATGACATTTTTCCTAGTTAAGCACCAGATTTGTTTCTTCACATCTTTGTAGGACTTTGTCAAAGTTATCTAAACATTCCTAAAAAGAATCTCCGTATATTGTGAACTCATCCATAAATACATTCAAAAACTCTTCTAAAATATTAGCAAAAGTGAGAGTCATACATCTCATAAATGTCGCATGAGTATTGCATAAACCGAATGGCATTCGTTTAAAAGCATACGTGAGAAAAGGACGTGTAAATGTAGTATTTTCTTGATCATCTGGATGTATTGAAATTTAGTGATATTTAGAATATATGTCAAGGAAACAATAGTACACTTTTCTAGTTAATCGATCCAACATTTGATCAATAAAAAGAATAAGAAAATGATATTTTTTTTTGTTGCATCACACAGTTTTCTGTAATCAATGCATACCCTCCAACCAGTGACTGTCCTAGCTGGAATTAAATCATTCTTATTGTTCTCAACCACTATTAATCCTCTTTTCTTCGAAACACATTGTGTAGGGCTAACCCAATCAGTATCAGAAATTGCGTAAACAATACTCGTCCAGCCATTTAAGTAATTCCTTTTTCACCATTTCTTTCATAGTCGGATTTAACTGACGTTGGGCATCTACCACTAGTTTTTCCCTTCTTATAATTTGATCTTGTGTTGGCACAATGTCAGATTAATTCCCTTAATATCGGTGATAATACATCCAATGGCTTTCTTGTGTGTTTTTAAAATACTCAATAATGTTTCTTCTTGCTTAGAATCTAATCTTACAACTATAATTACGGGTAATGCATTGTGCTCTCCTAAATACCCATTCTTCAAATGTTTTGGTAATTGTTTTAATTTTAGTTCAGGAGGTTTAACAATGGGAGGAACCATTTTTATCGTGTTGGAAATTATTTGTTCCAACTGTTATTTACTTTTACACCACCAATAAAGTTGTAATGTTACCTCTTTATTTTTCTCGTTCAACGTCATCTAATTTTTCCTCGTTTGATTCGTATTCATCCTTTTTAGCAAAAATTTCGATAGTTAACTCCAGGGTATTATGAGCTTGTTCTTTTGGCTTAGATTCTACCAATTTTGCAGCTTTTAATTCTCGATGTATATCCCAAGTTACTTTATTTTCACTGAACTTTTCCAATATTTACATGACTTCTCTTCTTGTTTTCTTCCAAACACTTCCTCCAGTTATAATGTCAAATTGTTGTTTGTTCTGGCTATCCAATCCATCATAAAAATGTTGAATTTGAATTACAAAATGTATACCTCCTCCTAGTATTGACCTAAGGATTGCTTTAAATCTTTCCCAAGCTTGCCCTAATGTTTCAATAGCCTTTTGTTTATATTTGAATAATTTTTCGTAAATACTAATTACCTGAGTCTTTGGCAAGACCCATCGAAGGAATAACTACACAAAGTCAGTCCATGTAGTAATTGTATCTGGTGGGAGTGCATCTAACCAAGCTCTTGCTTTTCCATCTAATGCAAATAGGATTAGTAATAATTTAACAACTTCTGTTGAGACACCAATGTATGTGAAAGTATTGCATATATGTTCGAACTACTGAAGGAAAGCTATGGGATCCTATTTTGTATAATCATTAAACCTGATATTAGAATAAATTCATGTTAACAAGGAGGGATTCAATTCAAAATAAGGACTATAGATCATGGGATGGGTGATACTAGGTCGGAACCAACTTATATCAAAAGAAAATGTTCCTAACACCTGCATCACATTGTTAGAGGTCATTTATCATATTATGGCAATCAAATATTAATTTGTCAACTTCCTTTATGAGTCGTTTCTTGTTTAGTCTTTCTAGATCAGTAGTTGGCTTTATAGATGTCCCCTTACTGAGAGTCATACATTGAAACCACAAAGAAAAATAAAAACGTTAGTAAAAAAATCGTATATATAATTTAGATATTCCCTAATTATTTTATTGAATGTAAAATTAAAACTAATCTAGTAACACTGCCTCCCCAGAAATGGCGCCAACAACTTGACCGTCTCCAAACATACCAACGTATAGAGTATGAATACTACAACTAAAAGATATGGAATTGAGGAGGTGTCCACAAGTATACGGGGCAGGTTGTAAGATAGTTACAACAAAGTAGGTAAGTACTCTGAAGATCGTACCCAAGGGAGGCAAGTACTAAATTAATGTCAACCTCAACGCAAATAGAAGTAATTAGTAGTTTAAATAAATTATAGTACGATAAAACATAAAAAGAAATATTTTTGGGTTTTTATAAATACTGAAATAAAAATAAAAAAAGGAAAGTGAACTTCGGAAATATAAATTTTAATTTAATCAAATTTAAGTATAGGTGATTAGCTCACTCTGCTGATCATAACTATTTCCTATTTTGGGTTTCTATACAATCAACTAGTTGCTACCCTAGCAGGATCTCTCGATCTTCTACTAAACTATTAAGTCGGCAAGAACTACTTATCTCTTGACTTCACAAGGTGTTCACGGATAGGTCATACCAATTTGGGTTAATTCCCACCAAAATGACTTTCTAGGGTCATCAAGCCTAAGTTTTTAGTTCTTCCCAAACAACTGGTCCACTAAGAAAATCCTGCATAGTAATTGATTAATCACACCTCCACTCATTAATCCGCCATAAAAGGATTAGTTCATTGTGGATCTCATGAACATAATAATCTTGATAATAAAGATAAGCATGAATAATGAATCAAGAGAAATGGTTAAAAGAATCCTAAATTGTATTGATTGAAGTGCAGAATCCACAATAGAAAAGAGCTGAAATAAACCTAAAGTTTAAAAGAAAGGAAAAACTAAAGACTAAATTTACAAAGAAAAACTTAGAATATAAAAGTTGTCTTTCAACAAGTGTTTTAAGAGCGTATTTATATAGAGTTAGGGTTGTCGTCTTCATTAAAGCTAAGTTAGCTTACGTTCTCGTGTTTAATTTTCATTGTGCGGACTAAAATGCCATTGGCTCGTGAGTGCTTCTTGTATAGAACTGATTTTGCGACACCCTAGTCCTTGTGTCACGACATCAAAGGCAGTATGCACGGTTCAGGGCTAGCTCCAGGGGTGTTTTGCGACACGCCCTGACTATGTTGTGATACCCAAGGCAATATAGCAATCCTGGCATTTTGCTCCTTATGTTGCGACATCGAACTCCCAATATTGCAACATAGCGACCAGCTTTGAGTTCCTATGTCATTGAATGGTCTCCTGCACACTTACTAAGTATGTTAGCTCACCTTTAGGCCTCAGTCGACCCTTAAGGTCAATAAAAGACTCAAAATGCACTTTTTATTGAATTTAACTAAACTAAGAAAACATAAATAAAGTAAACTAAAATTGCTCATATTCAAGCTCCTCAAGCATGAAAACTAGTTTAATCTGCTACACCGAATTACAGCAAGTCATGACTGAAACACCCCTTGCCCATACCTGGGATTGGGATAGGATACGAGGCGTTATAGGATCATACACAGACATTCACACTAAACTGAGCTACAAAATTTTTCTTTAAAAACAACTTCATTCGTACATACACAAATTATCCCTAATATGGGCTTACGAGGCCCAAAAAAACTATCGGAAAGGATTCGGGACTAAATCGAAGACATTAGAAAAGTTCAAAAAATTTACCTTAATGCAGTGCCACACGCCTGTGTGGTACAAGGGACACGCCCGTGTTCCCTAGACACGCCCGTGTTCTCCGGCCGTGTAGTTTTCTAACTATGACGCCAGGATCAATTTAGGGCCACACGGCCGTGTGGTTAGACCGTGTGGTCAATTAAAATAAAATGATTTTTCATAAAAATGGTGCAGACTTCCCACGGCCCGAGTACATGCCCATGTGGGTAGGTTGTATCTCTCACACGGCCAAGACACACGTCCGTGTCTTAGCCTATGTGTTTACTACAGAGCATACTGACTTGCAACATTAGGGTACAGGGGACACACGGCTATTCAACAGGCCGATAGGGCAAACCGTGTGTCACACACGATCTAAACACATGCCCGTGTGTCTACACGTATGGACCAATTAAAGGCTATTTTCTAAGCCAATTGTCACCCTCAATCATTCAGACATTCAAACATAATTCATGGCATGCAACATGATATATTTTGACACTCAAATACTCATCATGATAACACTCTCACATCTTCATAATGTCATCCTATTGCACATTCATTTGTTACACCATTTGGAATGCATTCCACACCAATTTCATGCATTATTAAACTTGTTACCATAACTCCAAATTATACATTCTTGATTATAGTCATTTTAAGTCATTAAGTCATCCATTATCTTTTAGCATCTAATCCACACTTTATTATACATTCACCAACAATAACATATCTCATCATCAAAGCATTAACACATGCATGCATGGGTAATTAGATTACAACCCAAATGATCAAATATGAGCCATATCACATGGCCAATACAAAATGAATCATCGTTATCATAGGCCTTCACACTTTGGCCAAATAGCATGACACATATCACAAAATGACCAAGTCCCCTATATATGCCATACTCAAAATAATAATTTCACTATACCCAATAATCTTTTGATAGTATGATCGAATACTCTGACAGCTTCCGATCCCCGAGCTAGCTTGGTGGAACTACAGAGGATGGAAAGAGAGGAGAGTAAGCATTGAAGCTTAGTAAGTCCACATGCAAATAATATGCAATGATTGTAAGCAATTAACATATAAAGACATAATAACACATACATATAGATTATTCATCATTTAACCCTTTTAACTTACTTATCATATGTACACATATACTTTCTCATCACAAATTATTCTTTATCAAGGCCTTATTCATAGGTTTAGCGTACATACCTGTACTCATCGTAGTATGTTATATAACCATACCTCTTTAACATGCCCTTCTCAGGACTTTCATCACATCCATTGCATTACCCGTTGAGCACTCGGAATACTATTGGATACACGAAAACTTGCACATAAGTGCCACATATACATATGTAGCCAAAGCTACCTCATAACATGTATCTCATCCATAATGAACTCGGACCACTCAACGAGCTCGGATGTTACACGTATCGCATCCATTATGAACTTGGACCACTCAACGAGCTCAGATGCCACATATATCACGAACTTGGACCACTCAACAAGTTCAAACTCTTAATTCCTAGTGACATGTCACTTGTATCCTAAACTGTAACACCTCTATCCCGTAACCGTCGTCGGAATAGGTAAGGGGCATTACCAGAAAGATAGAACAGTACAGATTAACACAGAATCACAGATATCACATAATATTAATGCATAAGCAAATTAACAATTCATCCCTTATGGAGGTCTCCAAGACCTAAGACATACTTTTAGAAAAGGTCAGGACTACACCGAACACATTCAGAATTTTCAAAACTTAGAAAAAAATTTCAATTCTGTTGAGTTCACACGCTCGTGTGACCAGGCCGTGTGGCACACACGGGCACTAGACATACCCATGTGATCCAGCCGTTCCAAAACAGAGTATATATACTGACTTTTACACACGGCTAACAGACACGGCCATGTTCCATGGCCTGTGATACTTAGCTGGCTACTGACTTAAGCCTACGGCTATATGACACGCCCATGTGTCTTAACCGTGTAATCTTAAGAGGTCACTACTTTCCATACACGGCCATAAGGTACGTCCGTGTTCCCTGACTGTGTGGCACAATGCAGGCTTGGTTTAAGCCAACTTGCCACCCCTTTTTGAGTCATTCCTACAAGCAATATTAAACAACATTTACACCAAAATTTTCAGCCAACTTCATGCTCAAAACATGCTTCATTATAACTAAATCATCATCATTCAATAACCTATTCAAATCCATGCCCAAAACACATTAAAAATCTTATTATGACAACATACCAAAATGCTCATTTCATAGCTCACTTATGGCACCTTCTAACTCATGCTTAAACTTACCATTTCTTCAACTTGGCATATTTCAAAATGACCACTACATACAAGGCCATATAACCATCACAAGCATACACAATTTGGCATCACAAACCATTTACCAAAACTAAGCACAAACATACCATTTGCTAGCCAACTCTCATGGCATAACATATATACATATCAAAGCTTAAAACATATACATTCTAGCCTATACATACCATACTTAAAAATATTTACACTTTCAAAAGTACCAAAATGAGTTCGATAGTATGGTGACAATCCTCGACTATCCCAGAGCCTTTAGTAGCTACTGAATCAGAAATGCATGCAAATCACACAGAGTAAGCTACAAAGAGCTCAGTAAGCCAAATACAACTAGTCTAGCTATTAAAGCATATAAAGTAAAAGTCAATAGCAATAATTCACAACCATTTCACAGAGTAATTCATGAGTCTAACCATGCTCATTTGCTTGTATACATGTCATGTTTGATTTCCATGATTTCGTACATACTTCGCATTTATTATTTTACAGAAACAGAGTCTTTCATATTCAGAAATTTTGTACGATACAAACGTACCTGTATAGATTATACATTTCATATATTCATTCCCATATCTCGTACTCTATCATCAGATGGTTCAGAAATGATACAGATACTCATAAACGGGTACAATGCCGACGTCCCAGACGTGGTCTTACATGTAATTCAGTATTGATGCCTCTATCCAGACAGGGTCTTACACGAAATCAGATACGATGTTGATGTCCCAGACATGGTCTTACACGTAAATCTCAAATCAAGACCTGTGCCCCAGACACGGTCTTACACGATATCTTCAATCAATGTCAACGTTCTTTTAGAAACTTACAGAGCTTTTCAGATACTAGCATATTATCGAAGTTTACTCGAAATTTATTCATCAAGCTCTCAAGGCCATCCAATACAGATTACAGTTTGTATGCACAGAATTTACTCAATTTAACATGTAATTGTAATTTGACTTACCTCGTACGGATTTCGGACGGAAACGAGTCGACTATTCAACTATTTTGGACTTCTCTCGATCTAAGTTTGATTTTCTTTGTTCTTGATCTAATACAATTCAAATTCAACCATTCAATCATTCATTTCATTTAAAATAATCCATGAACACATATTTAGGGCACTTTGCATTTTAGCCCTTACATTTTCACACTTTGACAATTTAGTCCATTTTTCACAAAATCACAAATATGCAAAATTCACCAAGACTATAGCTTGGCCGAATATACATAGCTTCCATACAAGCCCAAATAACATATTTAATTCACAATTTAGTCCTTAAAAACCTCATTTTCACAAATTAGCCCAAATAGCTCTATTCCATCAAATATTCAAGAACAAAGCATGATAATCTCACATATATCTTTCATAATCCATATAAAAACATTACAAAGCTCATATAATCATTAATGGCACATTTCATAATCTTCAATAGAAACAGAAATTCAGACATGGTTTTGAAAAACACGAAGCAACGATCACAGAAACGTAAAAAATATCAAAAACAGACGAAAATTCATACCTTAATCAAGGATTAAGCTAGCCGAAACCTAAAATGGCTTTCTTCTTTTTATTTCCTTTGATTTTCGGCTATAATATGTGTTTATGAACACATTCATGCAATTTGTTTTCTTTAATTCATGTTAAAGCATGAATTACCATTGTATCCCTCATTAATAAACATATCAATTACATAAAACAAGGTCATTTATGATCACTCATAAATTCAATGGAGTAATTGCCACATAAGGCCATAATAATCCAAATCCATGCCAATTAAACACATTGAATATATGGCATGCAAATTTTATCATTTACGCAATTAAATCCTTTTTCATAATTAAGCACAGAAACAGACAAATTAAATCACTGAAACTTCGCAGATATAAATTCACATATCATAGACACAGAAAATAATATTAAAATATTTTTCGGACTCAGATTTGTGGTCCCGAAACCACTATTCTGACTAGGGTCTAAACCGGGCTATTACATAAACTATTCCTAAGGTTCAAACGGGATTTTTCTCACTCGCACTTAGTACCTTTATCGCACTTGCTCGTGACGTCGTATGTAACGGCCATAACATCATTTATACTTTCAAACAACCAATAAGCATATGACTCATAATCACAATAGAACATTTATCACAATATATTAAAGCATTAAAATCATGTTACAACACCACATTATTTGCATATGTACTTACCTCGGTACAAAACGAGGATAATCGAGCCTAATCATCGTGTACTTTATTCTTCCCTCGATCAAGACCCAGTTCACATTTTTCTTGATCTATAATGCCAAATTTTACTTATTCATTATTCACATTATTCAAATGGGTCCATAAATCATATTTTTGCAAATTTACATTTTTGACCCCTAAACTTTCACATATCTGCTCTTTGGTCCCTAGGCTCGTAAAATGAAATGTGTTCAATTTTCTTATACTTTAAGCTGAGTCGAACCTTTATGGCTCTTATAACAGCCCACATTTCTCCTTTATTCACATGATTACTACCCATTTTACAACTTTTACATTTTAGTCATTTTTATGTGTTCTTATGAAAAATCACCTAGTAAAAAATGTTTATCATGCATCAAACATTCATATTCCTCCATAAATCTTCAAAACACCAACATGTCATACATGGTTCAATTTTTAAACATGAACCCTAGCTTAAAATATGTGTAGAAATGAGTAGATCATGTTACAAGGATTTCAAAAATGCAAAGAACATTAAAAACAAGGCTAGGATGCACTTACAATCAAGCTTGGAAATGTTGAACAAAACCCTAGCTATGGCTATTTCGAAATTCGGCTAGCACATGGAGAAGATGGACACATTTTTGCTTTGATTTTCCCTTTTTATTCTTTTAATTACCAAATGACCAAAATGCCCTTAGGGTTTTTCTTTCATATTTTTCTTATGCATGTCCATTTTTGTCCAAAATTATAGAAATTGGTCAAATTGCTAATTAGGACCCTCCAATTCATAATCTAAAGCAATTTAATGCTTAAAGCTTCTAGAATGCAAGTTTTGCATTTTATTCAATTTGGTCCCTAAAATCCAATTAGACATTTTATGAATAGAATTTCTTCATGAAACTTTCACATAAGCATGCATTCATAACATAAACCTCATAAGAATCATATAACAATTATTTCTATCTCAGATTTGTGGTCTCGAAACTACTATTCTGACTAGACCCTAATTTGGAATGTTACAATGACACCAACTTAATCAATAACGTTATCAATATCTATAAAATTGATGGATGTAATAAAGTTTGAATAATTAAATTAAAATGTACAAAATTTTTTAAGGTAAAGCTTTGGTTTAGTGGTAAAGTTAAAGTTTTATTTATGCAAATTGCATGGGTTCAAATCTCATTATATGCATTTTTTATTGTTTTTTCAAGTAAAAAAGTTAAAGTACCCTCGAATAATGTAACTTTATTTTAAACACAGGATGATACTTTCATAATTTCTTTAACCTGGTTGGTTCTTGGTTGACTTGATACACCATCTCAATCAGATGAAGATAATAAAATATGCATAATAAAATTAAAATGTACAAAATATTTAGAGATAAAATCTTGGTTGAGTGGTAAAATTAAGATTTTACTATATAAATGGTACATTTTTTTTTTGTTCTTTAAATAAAAGGCTAAAGTGTCATCGAATAATACAACTTATTTTAAATACGAAAGAATATTTTCGTAATTCACCTAATCGAGTTGGTGTCTAGTTGTCTTGTGATACCAACTTTATTAAGAACTTGAATGATTGTACAAACTTATATAAATATAAGTATGATTTTTATAATCTTCAATTGTAATTTAACATAAATATAATTTTAACATTTTTCATTAATTTGTATCTATATATATACTACTTAATCAAAACTTGAATTTGGTGTATAAAAATATGAAAATATTTTATATTAATATTTCATATCTAAATTTAAATTAAAAATTATTTAAAGATTAAATAATTCAAAATAATCATAACAGTGGGCATTGATTTTATTAAAAATCTTGATAAAAGAAGAAGCAGGGTCCGAGCTTCATGCAGGTTGAAAGGTTGGGCGCAAATCTCTCGTCTCTCTCCTAAACTAGTTTCTCTTCCACAATCCATCATCTCTCTCCTTCCCTTGTATCGCCGCCACACCATTTCTCCGCCCTTTTTCTTTTTGGTATTTTTCTTTCAATACATTTTTCATGTCAACTTATTTGATACAATTTTAAGTTACATTGTTTTGTTTTGTTTTTTTCTTTCTATTCTCCTCTCTTTCGCCGCGGAATCGGTGTAGCGTCGGGATCCGCAATGGAAGATGAATAGCGTACTCCCTTCGTTCCGCTACTTACCTTCCACCTCCACCACCACCGCCACCAGTGCCACTGCCACACGTCCTACACCACAATCCAAAGACAATGATAATACCGACTTCTCCCTACTATGGCATTACCAAATATTGGACCCCGGCAGCGACCTTGTTTCCTATTGGAACCATGTGTTCTTGATTGTTTGCATTATGGCATTGTTCATAGACCCTCTTTACTTCTTCCTCCCTTACGTGGGGGGGCCTGCATGCTTGGCCTCCGACTCCAGCATGGGGGTCTTCATCACTGTTTTAAGGTCTATGGCCGATCTTTTATATCTTTTCAACATGGTCATCAAGTTTAGGACGGGTTTCATTGCCCCCAATTCTAGGGTTTTCGGAAAGGGTGAGCTTGTTATGGATGCCAGGGAGATTGCGATACGGTACTTGAAGAAGGATTTTATCATTGATCTTGCAGCTACCTTACCACTACCTCAGGTTTCAACCAATATTCTCATTTCTTATAAATTTTAATTTAATGTAATCATTTTTCTTAGGGTTTTTTTGTGCATGCAGTTTGTGATATGGGTATTGATTCCAACCACAAGACACTCAAGAACGGATCATGCAAACAACACCATTGCTCTTATTGTGCTCCTTCAATATGTTCCAAGGTTGTTTATTATCTTCCCTCTTAACTCAAAGATCATCAAATCCAATGGAATAATTGCCAAAACAGCTTGGGCTGGTGCTGTATACAATCTCCTTCTCTATGTCCTCGCCAGTCATGTAAGAAATGCAGCCGCAATCCACCTCATAATTATTATTTTTTTTCTTTTTAAAATTATAAACTGATGCTTCGGGTGCGTGTAGGTATTGGGAGCAATATGGTATCTGTGTTCAATAGCGAGGCAATTCTCGTGTTGGAAAGCGGAATGCGCGAAGGAGAATGCCTTGAAGGTGATTGCTTGCATCCCAAGTTTCCTGGATTGCAATAGCTTGGTGAAACCGGAGAGGGAATATTGGGCGAATGTGACCAACGTGCTCAACAACTGCGATGCCTCCAACGAAGAGACTGATTTCAAATTCGGAATGTTTGCAGCTGCCTTCACTAATGACGTTGCTTCCAAAAACTTTGTTATCAAGTACTTATACTGCCTTTGGTGGGGTATCAGAAATTTAAGGTATTTCATTACCTAAAGTGCTCATGATGGTTCTTAGCTTGCAAGATGTTTATTATGCATTAATTATGAGTTCCTTTCAAATTTGCAGTTCATATGGGCAAAATTTGGAGACAAGCATATATATTTGGGAGAATGTTTTCGCAATTGCCATATGTTTATTAGGACTGGTTCTGTTCGCACTCTTGATTGGCAACATGCAGGTATGGTAACTCTAGCTATTGCATTAAGATAGATTGTATCCATGTCCGAATATGTATGAGAAATAATAATAAACTTGTTATCCTGGAAGACATCATTGCAATCAATGACTGTAAGGATTGAGGAGTGGAGGCTTAAACGAAGGGATACAGAGGAGTGGATGAGGCATCGTCAGTTACCTGAAGATTTGCAAGAACGTGTTCGACGATTCGTTCAATACAAATGGCTAGCCACTCGAGGTGTCGATGAAGAGTTTATATTGCAATCTTTGCCGTTGGATCTCCGCCGCGAAATTCAACGCCATTTGTGCCTTTCTCTTGTTCGCCGTGTGCGTCATCTTTTTGTATTTCTTGTTCAAATATCAGCATCTACTGGAAAATTTATCTACTCTTATTTATTTGGCTAGGTTCCTTTCTTCGCACAAATGGATGACCAACTTTTGGACGCGATGTGCGAGCGCCTAGTCTCGTCGTTGAGTACCGAAGGCAATTACATCGTCCGAGAAGGAGAACCGGTCAACGAGATGCTCTTCATCATCCGAGGCCAACTTGAGAGCTCCACGACTGGTGGAGGAAGAACCGGCTTCTTCAACTCCATCACCCTCCGGCCGGGTGATTTTTGTGGCGAAGAGCTTCTCACATGGGCTTTAATGCCCAACTCCACCCTCAACCTGCCCCTCTCAACTCGAACCGTCCAAGCAGTTTCGGAAGTTGAAGCTTTCGCACTCCAAGCCGATGACCTCCAGTTCTTCGCACATCAATTCAAAAGGCTTCAAAGCAAGAAGCTCCAGCACGCATTCCGATACTATTCTCATCAATGGCGGACGTGGGGCGCATGTTTCATACAAGCTGCTTGGAGAAGGTTTAAGAAGAGGAAGATGGCGAAAGAGTTGATTAAAAGAGAGAACAGTTTCTATTACAGGACATTGGCTGATCAAGATGGTTATCATTACAACATGGATGATGTGGAAGAAAGGTTACTAGACCATGAAGATTACATTGACGGAACATCATCATCATCCATGGATAATCAACAAAATTTTCAACTTGGGGCAACCATTTTAGCTTCAAAGTTTGCTAAAAACACTAAAAAAGGATCTAAAGTTCCTTTGATTGATTCCTCTGCTGATAGTTTAAAGATGCCCAAGTTGTTTAAACCAGACGAGCCTGATTTCTCGGTAGACCATATTGAAAATGTTTAGATAGACAAATTAAAAGAAGGAAAAAAAACAATAGTTAGACAAATTAATATAAAAACTACCCTATCTCTGTCTATTTATTTTTACTTTTAGAATTTAAAAAAATCACATTCCTAAATATCCTTAATGTTGACTTTTAAACCATATAAGCCAAATTATAAGATGAAATACAAGTAAAACCATATTTATACAATTCAAGGGCATTTAATGATTATATTCCATCCATCCAATTTATTTGAATACAAATCTCACGCGTATTTAATTAAAGGGTAAATTACACCAAATGTCACTTAATTTTGGGGTAGTTGATAAAACAATCACATTGGTTTCATTTCAGTCACTCAACTTTAGAAAAATAACAAAACAGTCACTAACATTATCAAAAAGTGACAAATCAGTCACCTACTAACATTTTTCGTTACAGACCTAACGGGATAGGTAACGTGGCCAGTTAACTAGGTGACGTAGCCAATTAACTAGCCACGTTGGATGTCCACAGTGGAAACCCACCCGATTTAAGAAGAAATTGAAAAAAAGAAAAACCTAATAACAGAGAAGAAGAAGAAGAAGAAGAAGAAGAGACTGTAAAATCCCTCTCAAAGTCTCCAACGACCCTAATACAACTGACCCCACAAACAAACCAGCAACACCGACAAGTACGCCGGCCATCACCACTTGCACCACCATTAAATTAGGTTAGGGTTTTTTTCCCCAATATTCTTCTATTGTGGATAAACTTCGAAGGCTAAACTTTGTCCCATAGAGAAATTTCTTCTTGAAATACTAAATCGCCAAAAAACTCTTCTCTGCCTAATTTTGGTCAATAACAATACATAAGTAACTAGAACAAAAAATAAAGATTGAAGGATAAAGCTAGAGAAAGAGAGAAAGATATGGATTTTTTATATTTTACCAATTTCTAAATCCTAATTTTGGTTTCAATTTCTTTTTATTGTCTTCTCCTTTCTTTTCTGCCTAACAAGTTTGACAAAGTGATTAGACAGAGGAAACAAACAAGATGAAAAAAAAAACACTCAACACAGATAAGAAGAAAAAAAGAGCTTTCAAATCTGGGTTTTCCCCTTTCATCTTTTGCTTCCCTACTTTTTTTTTTCTTTTTTGTTGTAGTCTGATTGTTTCCTTGTTTTTGCAGTTGTTTCATATTAGAAATTTGGCAGGGCCTGATTCTGATATCCATCTAATAAAAAGAGGATAGGTAGGTATGCTGATGAATAGGTCTAAAGCAGTGACCAGCAAGCAAACTTTAATGGCTGATCACAGCTCTCAAGCATCCCCTACCCAGAATTGCACTAAACCAATCCCATTTTGCTTCGATTCTCTGCTATTTAAAGCTTTCGTTTCAAAAGCCTTTCTCGATATTGAATCTGTAACAGCTCGATTTTGGGGTTAGTTGGAACAGTGGTTTCGAGACCACGAATCTGACGTAAAAAAATTTATTTTTATTATAATTTTTATGGTCTATAGTTTTATGAAACTATTCTGTGAAAATCTCATTCAAAAATTTTGACGTTTGGGAATTCAATTTAGTCAAAAGGACTAAATCGTAAAAAGTGCAAAAGTTGAGTTCTACTTGTTAAAGGTGTCCAATTGCTATGAGATTTTAAATTAGAGGTCCTTAGTTGGTAACTAGACCATTGGATGAGTTAGTGAACAAAAATGGACATGAATAAGTAAAATTTCAAAGTTATACATTAAGGGCATTTTGGTCATTTGGTAAATAAAATAATAAAAAGGGAAAATCAAGTCAAAATTGTTGTCCATCTTCTTCTTCATGTGATGAAATTTCCATGCTCACCATAGCCAGGGTTTCTTCAACTTTCAAGCTTGATTGTAAGTGCATCCTAGCCCCGTTTTTAATGCTCTTTACATTTTTAAAGTCCTCGTAACTCGATTTACCTATTTCTACCATTATTTTGAAGTAGGGTTCATGTTTAAAAATTTACCCATGTGTGACATGCATGTATTTTGATATTTGATAGAAGATATTGTATGTTTGAGGTGTGATAAACAACTTTTACTAAGTGATTTTTAGTGAAAATGCATAAAAAGGACTTATTTGTAAAAGTTATGAAAATGGGTAGTAGAAATGTGATTTGATGAAACATGTGGGTTGTTATGAGCATGATTTAGGTTCAGCTAGGCTCGGGTAACAAAGAAAATGGATACATTTCATTTTACGAGCCTAAGGACTAAAATGTAAATATGTTAAAGTTTAGGGGCAAAAATATAATTTTGCCATAAGTTAATTTTTGGACAGCATTGAGTAATGTGATAATTGAATAAGTTAAATTTGCTATTATAGATCAAGAAAAATGAAGTTCGGACCTTGATCGAGGGAAAAACAAGGTTATTGATGATTAGGTCAATTTCCTACTATTTTGTACCGAGATAAGTTTGTGTGTAAATAATGCAATGTTATATTATGTATTTAATGCTTAATATTGCATAAATTGTATGATTGTTCTATGGAAATATTCAAAGAAGTTTCGGCGATGAGAAAATCCCTATTGAACCTTAAGAATAGTTTAGGATACAAGTGACATGTCACTAGGAAACCATGAGTTATGTGATTTATGTGAATCCGGGTGCTGGTCATGTACGTCCTACCAGTGGCTGGGTAGTCCGGCATGTGTTGTGGATAGCTGACAGCTTGTGTGAGCAGCCCGTGTAGCTACGTTTTGACTAACAGCTTGTGTGAGCAAGCCCGTGATTAGCTCGTGTGCGAGCCCCATGTGTTAAGAGATATGAGGTAGCATTGGCTACATATGGGGCACTTATGTGCAAGTCCATTCGTGTATCCGATAGTGTTCCAAGTGTTCAACGGGTAATCCGAAGAGTATGTCAAAGATGACAAAGTATGTGACTATGTTACGAGTTGGTACAAGTATGTAAGTATAACTCATGAGTATGAACTTTGGTATGTGATGAACTATTGGTAAGAATGCTAATGAGTGAATTATGCCTAAGATACATGATGATATTTATGTTAACTTATGTTGAATAATTATATGATTAATGTATGATTTATGTTGCTTATTATTTACATGCAAACTCACTAAGCTTTAAAGCTTACTCCCTTTTTTTTTTTCCATTCCTTATAGTGTCGCCAAGCTAGCTCGAGGATCGAGGGTCAGAGCTCGATTCACACTATCAAACTATTGTTTTGGGTATACTTGGTTTCAATATTTTGAGTATGGCATGTACAGGGACTTAGTCATTTTTTTATGTGTCATATTGGTTTAGCTAAATGTTTGGCATTGTAATAGTTAATGATTCATTTTGTATATGGCCTTTGAAAGTTGGCTAATATTAATTTTATTGGTCATTGGTATGTTCTTGTGATGATGCTTATCATGAAGATGAAATTGGCATGAATGGAAAAGAAAGTATGTGATGTTTATGCATGATAGATGTTAGTATGTGCAAATGATGTATTGATATCTTGTTTGTGGCTAATTTGGTTATATGTATATGCTTGGATTGGTGTTGCTTGTTGTTGTGCAGGTTGGTGCAAGTAAAGGTGGCAAAATGGCTTGGTAAATAGCCTTATTTTTGTCCACACGGGCAGAGACACTGCCGTGTGACAGACATGGCCTAGGAACATGGGCGTGTGTTCAGGGCGTGTGAAGTCTGCATCTATTTTATGAAAAATATTGAAAATTAAATTCGCCACACGGCCTAGCACACGAGCGTGTGACTTGGCCGTGTGACTTCTTTTGTTGCATGACGTCATAAACAGAGAGTTACATGGGTTAGGGACACAGGCGTGTGTGACCACACGACCTACCCACACGGGCGTGTCCCAAGCCATACGGGCGTGTAACCCCTATTTTGATGAAAAATTTTCTAAGTGTTTTTAAAAAAATTTCTAAAGTTCTTGGTTTAGTCCCAAACCACTTTTAATGCATGTTTTGGGCATCGTAGGCTTGTTTTAGGGACGATATGATTATAAATGAAAAGTTTTAAATTTGGGTGAAAATTTATGCCTCGTTTTGTATATTAGCTCGTGTTTAAGTCCAATAATGCCTCGTACCTTGTTCTGGCGTTGGATACGGGTAAGGGGTGTTACAGAATCTCTCAAGAGCCCTACTTCAATCCTTGACAACAAACCCTTCTTTCCTTTTGGTAACCCCTTTGCCTTGGATAGAAACCATCCCAAATCTTTTTTTTTTTCTTCTTCTTCTTCTTCTTCTTCTTCACCCTAAATTAGTGCTAAAGGGGCTATTTAAATTGGTGTTAATTGACCAGCTGGACAGTTAATGACACCAAGTAAGCTGTCATCTGCCATCTCACTTTGCCATTATGTCTATAATGGAAAACTGTAAAAATGACTGTTTTGTTATTTTTTTAAAAGTTGAGTGACTGAAATGAAACTAAGGTAATTGTTTTATCAGTTATCCCAAAGTTGAGTGACTGTTGGTGCAATTTACCCTTAATTAAATTTATATTTTCATTACTTTTTAATTTAATGCTATTTATATAGCATTTTGTTATCAAACTAGTCCAAGTAACAAGCCACGTTGATTTTGTCCAGTAAGATCCAAAGGAAATATGATCAATTATAAAAATAAAAAATAATTATAATTAAAATAAATGGTTTAAATGTGTCAAATGATACTATATTTTTTTATGAAATTTAAAATTTAAGCCTTTGGAGCATTAAATTTTTATATATATATATTTTTTTTTGCATTTAAAAATATTGACTCCTTCATTAGTTTTCCATTAGAATGGTTGATTTGTTAAAAAAAAAAAAAAAGATAAGAATTACTTTTTTCGCTCCATTATTTATGTGAGTTTGATCCTTACCTTTAAAACCACAAACAATTACAAGAAAATATTAAAAGTTAAATGTATTTTTTTATTTTCAATAAAAATATAATTTTTAAAAAAATGAAAACTATTTAAATTAAAAATAATTTTTTTTTAGAAAATTTATTTTAAACAATTCAAAATATAATAAGTGTCCTATAAGGGTAAAATAAAATATTAAAAAAACAAATATTTAAAAAATATATTTATCACTTTTTTAAAACTACTTGTGGAATAATAAAAGTAAACTACATATATCAAATACTCACCCTTCAAAAAATATATAAACATATATATATTTTTTGTTCTAAAATTTTAAAAATATATTAATTACTTCATAGATGGTAATAAAATCTCTCCAAACTTTGAGCTATTCACTCGCTTCATATAAATCAAATTTTAACAATTTTTTATTTTAAATAAAATATTTAGTTATATGGCAAGAATATTTTTATGTAAATTTAATTATAAAGTACATGTAATATTAGTACAAAATAATTTAAGCAATGATACAAACTCTAAAACAATTAAGATTAAATTTAATTATTTTTTCAAAATACAATATATTAAAAGAATTTCATGTAAAAATAGACCTAGTGTATCATGAGCAAAATTTTCCACAATATATTTAAATTTAATTCAGTTATATTTTAAAAAAAATTACACTAATATTTTTAATTATTTATAATTAAATTTAATTAAAATATTTTTCATATATAAATGATTTGAATGAAATAATGATAAAAACTCTAAAACTTAGCTCCAACCTAATCAAACAAAGTTGTTCTATTATTATCCAAACAAATGCAGAAGCTAGAGCTAAGTTTTGAGTCCAACTTGGGCTTCCTATAGCTTAAGCTAAGAAATGGAGAGGAGGACCATAAACATTTTTAAAATTAAATAAAATAAAAAGATGTGAACATACGATAAAGACTTCTAAACTAAACCCAAACTCTTAGATACGTCACCCAGATTTAGCATGGGTATATTAGATACATACATACATATATCTATATATATATATAATACAAGTATATTCAAAAAAAAAAATTTAAAACATCATACCTCATTTCTAAATATATATAAAAAATAGAGAGTGAAGATTTAATAAATTAGACTAGCAAACAATAGCACCATTATATGTCATCAGTTCACAGCTTGTATACATGGCATTATGTAACATATATGATAGAACATTCAGCTATGAGATTAAGCACAAAAAAAAAAAAAAAAAAGAAAAGAAAAGAAAAGCTGAAGCAAATGTATACTATTTTCGGGAACCATATGCAAAGAATATCATTAATTCGATTTCAATTCCAATCCGACTAATTTCTTAACCAAGATGGGAGATGATTCAAGAGAATTTACAAGGAAAAAGGACAAAACCAAAGCCAAAACAATAATAGGTGACTGTAGACTCTGCTCGCTAAAGCTCATATATTTGTGGCCAAAATTAAAAAGAAGACATTACTTGCTACAAACTCATATATGGTCGATATAAAACTCACCGTTAGGAACCAATAACAAGACCTTCCCGAGCGATGTTTGTTGTCACACGAAGCACTGCTTGTGCACTTAAAGGAGAGAGCTTTGACAGACAAAAGTTCTCCCAAGAGCCCATCTCTGGATTCTCAGATACCACAGTTGAGAGACCATGGGACTTCTCATATACAGTTTGCAGCTCCAAAAGAAGGGTTCGAGCAGCCTCCCGTGACTCTGGGAGCTGGTCGCTTAGTTGGGATGCAGCTACTTGTATCAATTTGTCAATTCCATATTCTTTAATTCCCTCAACACCCTGATAAAATCAAATGAACAAAAAAAGAAAAATCATAAAATACGACAGGACGTCTATCAAATCCTATAAAATAAAGCAAACAATCATGAAAATAAGTGAACAAGGATACCAGAGGTTGAATCATCAGTATGCATGAAAAAATGGTGGGATAAAAAGGAAAAAGAAACAGTAGCTTTGCAAACCATATATACAAAAAATACCCACATATAGCTAGACGCTAACTACTGTAAATGAACTTAGTTAATAGAAATCTATATGAAATATGTTGCTGCAAATATAGCAAACAACGGTACCATCCAACCCAATGAAACAAATTGAACATGATTAAGGCTGCAAAAAAAATGGACTTCCTTCCAGATAAATAAAATAGCAGTAAGCATATCAGATCCCAACTGCCTACCAGACATGGAACACTACGACTAAAGCACATTGATGCCTTTGCTCGAATTCGTGGGTTTCTGTTCTTCAGATAGGGTTGCAACTTGGGCAACAACAACATAGGGGAAACTGAAGTAGTCATAGCCTCTAGTGCCCTCTCAGCTGCCTCACATACGAATCTTTTGTCTTGTGAAGCCTTAAGAAGAAGCTGTACAAGCTGTATCAATCATATTTGAACACATCAGAAAATCCAGAATAGGTTTAATTGTTTCCCAAGAAGAAACATATAATATCAAAGATGGAAATGCACCATCCGAGAAGGCATAGGAGCAGCCAGACTAATATGCAATACATCGGAGGGAATGTGAAAGTACCAGGGGATCCAAAGAATCAATCAAATCATCGTTATATGCACTGAAAATATCAGCAGATGTCATAATTGCAGTTTTACAAACAGCACTCCTAGGATTCTTCAAGGACTTAACTACAAGAGGGATCAAATCACCCCTGCACATTAGAACAAGGAACAGAATACACTAGTCAAATTAAATCTAAGACACCCGATTCTCTAGTCTTTCTAGTTAGATAACCAAGGAAGAATTTGAGACTTACAGCATACTATGCATTCTTTCCTTATGGAATACTGATAATCGACGAACATTATTGAGTGTTTCAACAACCAGAATCCAATCTTTAGAGTCAAGTCCAGGTAAGAGCTTCTGAAATAGGTATATATGCAAATCAGCAAACAGTACACCAAATATTAGAAATTGAAGTGTAAACCGAAAGTAAATTATACCTTAAGACATGTATCAACATCTTCTAGATCACTCAAGTTCTCAGATTCAATGTATTCTACTTCCGAATTAGCTACCTCCACTCCAACATTTACAGTTTCACCTCCATTTATTTGAACAGAAGCGGAGCTTTTATTGTGCTGCACATTTAAAGTTTCACCTCCATTTATTTGAACTGAAGACAGGCTTTTCTTCAGCTGCTCTTCAACATTTTCAATTGTCTTCCCATTGCAAGGCTTAGTAAAATTCCCTATACTGGAGCTGTCATTCTTCCTCTCAGGTGTAGGTAAAGTATTGAGATCTCTTAATGCATTCCCCGACATTATAGAAATTAAAGTCTGAAACTGAAAGGCAAGGAATAGACAAACAATGACATATTCCAGATAGTGATCAACAATGAACAAACCTTACAAACTTGCAGCAAAATTAAATTAATTGCTTGGCCAGTTGGTTTAGAGAACTCCATAGCTGAAAACAGTAAAAATCCTTTTTTTTTTCTTCTGCTTATTCAATGACTACTCATCTTTCATCTCAGATCAACACAGAAAACAAAGTGATTCTAAGCCAAGCAATCGAGAATTCTTAAGCAGTAAACATATGTTCAATGCTTGAATCTTTCCTTCTACAAATTTCATCTCATTTTTAACAATTTATACCTGTAATACCTACTACTGCACAGCCTAACTGCCAACATTTTAACCAACATTCACAAATTAGGCAATATTTGAGCCACACAACTGCCTACTTCCACTTCAAATTTTTCTTTCTAAACTGCCATAATCTGAAAAACATTTTACCAGTTAAAGACTCTAAAGCCTCAATTAAACCAAATTACCACTTAAAAGAAAAAAAAAAAAAAAAAAAAAAAAGGCCAACAACAAATGTACACCAAAAAAATGTTTAATTACGAATCTGCGTTCAAAGATATAATCAACGAAAACGAACAAATCTAAGTAACTCTTCATTAACTTTGATTAAATACAGATAAAAATACACGGGTTTCCACAAATTATGAAATTTCCAGTTTCCACAACAAAATTTAAAAAGATAATCAAAGCAATTGCAAAGAGAGATCTAGATGTCGAAAATGACATCACATAAAAATAAAAAATAAAATAAAATAAAATAAAACTATATTTTACTAAATTTATATATATATGAAAGATCTGACCGAGAAATGTGCTTAATTTTTCTCCGAGATTTAAATTTCACGAAACAAAAATCAAAATATTAATTATATATATATATATATAGAGAGAGAGAGAGAGAGAATACCAAAGATGGAGAGAGAGACGAAGCGATCGGCGAACACTGTGACTCGCGTTAAGACTGACCAGTGAAAATGGCGACTCTTTTATATAGAAGGAAACAAACTGATCCAAAACGATATCGTTTCAGGCTATTGTGGGAAGAAAATCCGACCGGGGCCGGCAGGCACGGGTCTATTGCATGTGACTGTGAGAGACGGCCTTTTGTCTTTCTCTCTCTCCTCTCTCTCACGCTGTTGAAATTAATTTTTATTTTCTAAGCGCCCTTGGTCTGGCTTTAAATACCGAAAACGCCACTGTTCCATTTTTCTCTTTAAAAAATGAAAAATGAAAAACGAATGGCTGCAGAATAAAACATTTGAAGTTGACGGTCCAACATATAGAAAAGGAAATTTTGATTTTTGAAAAGGTTTTAGGCTCCCTTCATTTTGGATTTAATTATGGCTCCATTTTATTCCTAATCTCTTTTTTTTTAAGGAATTAGACATCAAATAAATTTATTATTGAAGACTTTTGAAGTTTCATGTTTTTCTCATAAATGTATTAAAAAAACATTTATTTATAATATTATTTTAGGAAAAAATAAATTAATTGATTTTTTTATTACCATCTATTTATATAGTATCACTAGACATTAATTAATATTTCCTCTTTTTAAATCATACATTGCCTTAACATTAGTTAGCTTAAAAGAGGAAAACCATGAAATGGATTGTTTTTCCTTTTCCATGTTGTGCAGATGAGGTGATTACTACACTATCAATATAATTTTGTAGCAAAATAAATAAACATCTATAATTAATTTATATTTAGTGTAATCACAATGCATCTATTAAAAAAATTTGTTTTAATCTTTTTATTATTTGTTATAGAAAATAAAATTGATTATTACATAATTAGAAATTAGATTTCCGTTTTATTTATACGATTTCATATGTGCATTTATAAATTAATAAAGATAACTTTTACTTTTGCAAATAAGATTAAAAGCAGGCATCATCATGCTATTCATTCCATTTACGAACCAATAATTTACAAATGATATATATTTATATTTTTAAACATTTCATGATTTCTAAAATGAATAAGTGGGAAACTAGTGTCGGTGCACCATAATTTGGGCTGCTATTATTGAGGAGACAATGAGTAATTTTCATGGGCCTTAAGTAAGCCATATGCTCCTGTCTCTTTTTTCTTCATTTTTATTTTTTAAAATTTTATACAAATGGGATGTCAATTTCAACTTCTTCTTCTTTTTAATTCAATCTTTTTTCCTTCATTATTTATGGATAAATATTCTGTTCAATAAAAAAATTTCTCGTGTCAAACGTCCTTTTCTATTATTTTATTATACATTATTACCCCTAAAAACATACTATATTATTCTAAAATTTTTAGTACACAATATTTTTTCTAGTAAATTACAATAAGAGGGTAAAAGTCAAATAACCAACGCGACTAGCACGACCTAAATTCATATTACATCTAAGGCTGTGAACACCATTAATCATCAGACCATCACATAGAATATATAATTCATTGTTTATATCCTATTAAAATAGATTTTAAATAAATTAAATGGACATGCATTTTTTCCTTTTTGTTATATAAGTACTTATTCCATGAAGTTATTAATATATATTTAATAAGTGTTCACTTGTGGTTAAAGCAATCATTATTTCTCCAGATCAACCTGAAAAGCGGTCCATAATTGAACAATTTTTAGTTGATATTTGGTCCTATTACAAAGTTTAAGAGAATGCATTGATTTATGAGTAACCTGTATGATTGGTTATCTATCGACTATTATTGTATTTTATTTTAATGAGATAAATTATTTTAATTATCATTATTTCTTATTTCTTATTTTAATCGTGCGACAACTAATAATACAATTACGATATGTTGTGATGGCAACAATCATACCCTTAGTTAGACCTTTGACTACATCTAATTGTACTTAAATAATTGCATTTCAAATGATTTTCTTTATTCAGTTAGATGTTCCCTCAATATATAAAATTCTAATCCGTTTATTTCACATAAAATAGTTTTTGAAAATTGATTTACTTTTCTGAAAAAAATAATAATATTTTTTTATGTTTGGATGAATCTGTTTAAAATATTTTCTGTTGTTTGGCAGATTTCCTAAAAATATTTCATTAAAGTTGTTTGCAATTAAACAATTATACATTTGAGATTTATGATAAAGATTTTAAATGAAGTAGTGAACTTATTAGAAAGTGATATTAAGATGAAATTATAATAAATAATAAATCTTCATGATGTTAAGGATTAAATCGTAAACTTTGTGAAATTTATAATTGAAACAAGAGAAGTGATCTGCATAAAATTTTGTTATGTGAAATAAGATATTATAATGAATTATTTGATAAAAGTGTTAATATGATGAAAAATAAATTACATGGCAACAGAGACTAAGCTGAAAATTGTATAACAATTTAAGTGTGAAACAATTTAATATGTGAATAAGGAAATTATGATAAAAGTTTAATGAATATGTTATGAGATAATGAAATATGCATAAAGTATTGTAAAAGTGAAATTGTGGAAAAATATGAAAATTTTATAATGACAAGGACTAAAATTGTTAAACTTGATAAAATATGTGGATGAAATAATAGAAGTGAAATACATAGAAATTTGATATGTGAAACAACATATTGAGATAAATTATGTGATTAAAGTGTAACAAGAAAGAAAATTGATTCAATATGATTAATTAGTGAATATTGAACTTTTATGAGAAAAAGGGACTAAATTGAAAAGTTATGAAAAATTATAAGAAAATATTTGATAAGTGAAGAATGTAGTAGAGGATGTAAAATCTCGGTGTTTTGACCTAATGTTTGGGACAGGTATGAGGGTGTTACAGTGAACAAAGCCTTATCGATTTGGAAAATGTCCTACGAAAAAAATTTGGTAAAACATTTTACAAGAATAATGAGGTAATTTTCCCTTGACCATCCTATTTTACATGAAACAAACGTCGAAAATGGCTGAAAATATTTTCCATAAAAGAATTTATGATGAAACAAACGGAACCTAAATCATGTATGTTTTCATTTGAGAATTGAAAAATTAATTTTTTTTAAAAAAAAATCAAATTGGGCTCTTATTCAAACCAAGAAAATGTAAGAAACATAACTAATTTAAAAATAGTTCCAGGCAGGCCCAAAACTTCAAAGGCCCGTGATAAAGAGAATTATGGAAACATAATAAAAACAAACCCCAGTCTGACTCATTGCATTGGCACCCACTCCACCATCATTATTATTTCAGTCTGTCAGTTTCAGATCTCCAAGAAGAAAGTCTGATTATTCAGCTTGGGACCCTTCTTGTCCCTACTCTCTTTCTCCAACAAAGACACTTCAATCTAGTTCCCTTGGCCTCCCCATCTCCATTCGCTGATGAGCGTAACTAGGAATGCAACCTACCAAGTAAACTATTTCATCTTCCTTTAAAATCGCCGTGGCTAAACTATGGGCTAACTAATTAGACAATCTATGCGCTTGTCTGAATAGAATAGAACGAAATCCTTGTTTTTCTCTTTGAATATCTCTAATGTATGTGCTAATTTGTGATTTATCTTCTAAAACTGCTTTGCATTTGGTAATGACGGACTTGGAATCCCCCTCCACCATCGCCTCTACGAACCCCATACCAACCCTTGAAAGCATTGCCTCTAAGCATGCGAGGGCCTCCACTCCAAAGGTCGACCCCACACCAATGTGCAACCACAACTTCGAGACCAGAACCTCCTCTTTCACATTTCTTATTATAACCCCCGAGGTAGACCTGTGTTGTTGGCTATCGTTCGCAGCATCAAAGTTGATTTTGAGGTATGAGCCTTCTAACAGTCTCCATTCCTTATTTACTCCAAAACAGGTACTCATTTCCTCTTCGAATCTGTCCAACTCCTAAATATAGTTGATAATTAATTCCAATAATTTACATAGATTAATTAACTTAGATCACATTTCTTCATTTCACATTAATTATAATCATAAATGTGAAACATGTGTTGAGGAAAAACTAACAAGGTCTTCATTTTAATCTGTTGAAAGAAATATTGAACCACTTGATCTAATACATAGTGATATTTGTGACTTAAAGTTTAATCAAACTAGAGGAGGGAATAAATATTTTATTACATTTATTGATGATAGCACAAAATATTATTATGTATATTTTCTTAAAAGCAAATATGAAGCTATAGAGAAATTTGTTCTCTATAAGTAGGAAGTTAAAACCCAACTTAATAAAATAATTAAGAGGGTGAGAAGTGACCGTGGTGGTGAATATGTTGAACCATTTGGTAAATTTTATGCACAACATGGTATTTTTTATGAAGTGACACCACTATACTCTTCTTAATCCAATGGAGTAGCAAAGCAGAAAAATAGAACCCTAAAGGAAATGATGAACGCAATGCTAGGAAGTTCTGGGTTGTCAAGCTGTTTTATCATCGAATTACTTTTTAAATAATGTGCCCTGCAAGAAAAAAAACAAGACACCATATGAGTTATGGAAAGGTAAGAAACCTTCCTACAACTACTTGAAAATGTGGGAGTGTCCTTCAAAGGTAATGGTTCCTTTATCGAAGTAAATAAAAATAGGTCCTAAAATGGTGGATTGTAATTCCATTGGTGATGCACGCCACAGCAATGCATATCAGTTGCTTGTGCATGAATAAAAGAATCCAAAAATTCACAAGAATACGAAATTGGAATCTAAAAATGCCTCATTCTTTAAAAATATATTCCCTTGTAAGACTAAGGAAGTTGGGTCAAGTTCAACAAAACGAACTTTAGAGACTATTGATAATCAAAACTTTCAACAAGAGGTTGAAGTCGAGGCAAAGCCAAGAAGAAGTAAAGGGCAATGGTGGAAAAGTCATTTAGATCAGATTTTCTAACATATATGCTAGAGATTGAACCTTAAACTTATAGTGAAGCTATACGCTCATCTGAAAGCACTTTTTGGAAAGATGCTTTCAAGAGTGAAATTGATTCCATAGTCAAACATGAAAAGTCATTACGATAGGCTTGCATAAAAATCAAATCTCCACCACTATAAAATGAGATGATACACAAATCAAAAGGTCTTTAAGAGGTTTTAATGGGGCTTAAGATAAGGGTGTGGAGAAAGATTGAAAAAAAAAGGGTTAAAATTGAGATCGAATTGATAAATTACCTAACTAGAAAAATAACAAATGCTGAATTACAAATAACTACGTCAATCGAAACTATTCAAGAATAACACGAGCTTCTTCTCAAAATATGAATTGAACTGTTCAAGCTCAATTAACAAAGAACTAAATAACTATATTTTTTTCTTTTTCTTTTTCTTTTTTGATATTTTTTTATATGTAAATAAGAAGAAATAATTCAGCAACTTAATCAAAAGGCTTAATCAGGCAATTAACCAAATCAAATCTCAATAAAAACGGAGTCAATAAAACGGGAAAAATTCTCAATGAACAAAAAATGAGTTATGGGTTATCACTAATGGGTAAATCAAGAAACAGTGTGTTAGGCTCAAAAGGGGTTCGCTAAGGGTTAATTATGAAGGTAGGCTTTTTATGAGATAAGTGGGTTAAAACCTAAGTGCCTTTTATCATCTCAGTATATCAAATCAAATGTGTGGTCTCGACATGTATAATTGAAGCAAGTTCTAGAATAACACATCAATATTGACACACTCATAACCAATAATAAAATGAGCAAGAAAAGTGAATGCTCTAAAGGCTCAAAATCTCATAAAAAATTATGGTTTTTGATATCAATCTTGCAAATCTCAAATTTCAAGATGATACATTAATTTAGGGAAACAACCTAAATTTTTTTAATTCTGAAAATAGACTTATCATGCTTGATTCTCTCATGTCTTAAAGTTTAAACAATTAATGAACAAATATCTATGGATTTAATTTAAAACATATCAATGAAAATCACAAATCGATAAGCCAGAATAGTGAAAAGCAGAATTGTAGACAAATCTTACATGTAGTGCATGATTTTGAGCAAGCTATTAAGAAAATAAACACAAGTAGTGAAGAAGATTAAGGGATTATACTCAATTAGAAACAACCATAATAAATAAAAATATAGTTCAAAATATAAAAATAAAAGAAGTCTAAAAAATAACAATAAACATAAAAACAAAACAAAAAATGAAAATAAAAATGACCGTAAAATAAAAATAAAATAAATGGACTTAATGGTCCTCATCATCAGACACATCAGTGTCGTGAGTCATCGGCGCTAGACAGGAGATATGGAGATGCTGACAGATCTTCTGCAATGTTGCGTCAAGATTGTCAAACCTCTGAGTGCAGTACTACTTGAAGCGAGTGAGTGGCTCGGAGATGTCATCTGAAGTAGGAGCAGAAGGAGTATGGCGGTGACTCGAAGGTGGAGGCTGTGGTGGGTCCTCATAATAGGGAGGAACATCATCAGTGAAGTCCTCGGGTTCATTCTGAGCATCAGAATGAAACAATCGATACTAAGGGGGATCCACTCCACGATGTCGCTTGATTATCCTCATATGTATCATGCTCGAGATTCCCTGAGGGGACATCTAGCCAATAAGTGTAAGTGTGGATGACTACTTCGGTGTGTCGAGGAGACCGAAGTGTTGAGCGAGGCGAGTCATATAAGGACCTAAATAAATGGGACCTTTCCTGTGGCGGTCAGTTTGATGGCAGAAGGTCAAGGAGATGAAGTACGCCAAGTTAAAGATATGTTCGGTGGCCAAGCTCCATAGAAAATAGGCGTCATGAGTACTAATGACTCCAGTGCTCTTCCTCTTACCAATTAGAGTGTGAGTTAAAAGTGCATGAAGGTATCGTAAAGCTAGAGGGAGAGAAGTCGCCTTCAAGCGACTCGCGTCATATGCTGTCTGACTGTAAGCTCAGTCCAACAACGAGATAGAGAGTAATGGATGTGCTGATGAAGTTGAAGGAAGTTCTCGGTGCTCATAAATTCCTTTGTGTAAGTCTCATAGCAGCACCAAACTCGGGGACTCTCATGTGGTGCACCAAACCACCAAGTCAAAAAGTGATGGTGCTTAGCTTGTTATAAGTCGTCATGACCTGTTGTACCAGGAACGTCGTGCAAAACTCTAAGGTAAGCTCTATGTAGGTGGGCTCGATGATGGAGAAAAATCTATCCCACGGAGCTATGGTAATAAAGGCACAAACATCATCAGCTAGGCGGACCTGCTCCAACGCGGCCCAATCGATATAGCAGCCTAGACCGAGTGGTCGTACGCGAAAGAGCTAATATAAATCCTCTTGGGGGCCTGCCAAAAATCAGAGATAAGGGTGATGGGCCTCGGTGAAAACGCTCGAGGAGGAGGTCCCACCATGGGTCTTCCGCTTCTTCAAAGGGGAGACAGCGGTCTTAGACTTGCCACGAGTGTTCGCCATAATATGCCTGCAATAAAACAATCAAGGAAATCAAATTGGCGAATCAACATAATAGGCAAGCTAACAAGAAATAAGCATCCAAGTTCAGCTCAACATTTGGACTAAATAGAGAATGGACTTATAATATGTTGAAACTAGAGGTGTGCATGGGCCGGGCGAAATGGGAGGGTTTGGGTAAAAATATAGGCCCGAAAAATGGGCTTGGGCAAAAAAAGAGGCCCGTTTAGAAAAAGGCAGCGGCCTCTCAGCAAGATGTTTTTGGCAGGGCGACACACTGCTACCCACCCGATTTTAATATTAAATTATTTTTAAATTTTTTTATTTTAAATTTTAAGTAACTTTAGTTTTTTTACTTTAGGTTTTTTATTGTTTTTAATGTTATTTTGATATTGTAAAATTTTTTGTTATTAATATAATTTAGTTCTTAATTTAGTTCTAATTTATTTCAATTTTTTAATTTTAATATAATTATTTTTATTATATTTTTAATTTATATATTATTTTAAGAATTATTTTAGTCCCATTTTTTTAATATTTTTTTATGTTTTAAATGCATTTGATTTATTATATTTTAAAGTTTTTATTTAATAAAAAAGTTAAAAAAATTTTAATATGGCTGCCGACTCGAGCCTATCATTTTTTCTCGGGCGGGCTTGGACAAAATTCTAGGCCCATATTTCGGCAGAGCGGGCCTGCCTTGAAAACAGTGAAAAATTTTATGGGCGGCCGCCCGCCCATGCACACCTCTAGTTGAAACTAATAAGCAAAATGCCAATACCAAACAAAAACAAAGTAAACGTAAATAAAACTGATAATTATCAATAAAAATGAATAACTAAAACTAGCCAGAATAAAATCAAAAATGAAAGTAACTAAAACAAAACGAATGGATAAAATGGGGAATGAAAAATAAAATAAAATAAACTAGTAAGAATATCCAACAACTAAATCAAGAATCAATCCAAAATCAATTAATAAAGAAACTAAATAAATAAAACATGAACCAATCAATAAATAAAATTAGTAAAACCACTGAAAAGAAAATAATAATAAAGAAATAAACAAAGAAATCATAATAATAATATATAAGAATTAAATAAATAATGAATTAAATAAAGAAAAGGGAAAGGCAAAAGGAGAAATTGACTAAACAACGGACGGTGAACAGAGGTACGGGGGCTCGGCGGTCCACGAGGAAACGGTCAACTGAACGGTGTGGGTATGCGTGGGGGTGTGATATAGGAAGGAGAAGAAGGGAAAGGGGAGGAGGGGTTGTTCATGCGGGAGTGGGGGGGTGTACGCGCAAGGGGAAAAGGGCTAGGGCTCAGGTTTGCTGTTGGAGTGAGGGGAGAGGAGTAGGTGGCGTTTGTTGGGATCAGCTGGTGGTGTGTGTATGTGTGTGTGTAGCGTGGGTTTTTTCAAGAGGAGGAGGGAGAAGGAAAAGGGGGACAGAAGGAGGTGGGGGATAGTTGCGAAAGGAAGGAGGGAGGGAGAAAAGGGAAGATCAGGACAGAGTGTTATGGAGTGGTGAACGGCAGTCGAAAAAGGGAGTTAAAGAAACTGTGACAGATAGGGTTTTTGAGGAGGAAGAAGACAAACTAAAAAAAATAAAATATAGTTAAGGCTTTTAAAAGGGTGACACGATCGTGTAAGGCCCGTGTTGGACCACACGGCCTTGAACATGCCCGTGTGTCCAGGTTGTGTGGCACATACGGCCGTGTCACATGGCCGTGTGCAACCTCCTTCGCTTCCCCCACACTCATGTGACCTCCTACACGCCCGTGTGGCTCGGCCATGTCTCACACACGACTGTGTGCCTTGCCCGTGTAACTTTCTAACTTGTTTTAAAATTGAAAATTTTAGCTCCAGGTTTCACACGACCTAGGACACACCCGTGTGGACTAGTTTAGGCCGTGTCTCTGTTGAATTTTAAAAAATTAAGTCCCAGTATCCACATGGCCAATGACATGCCCATGTGTCCTAGCCATGTGGGTCATGTGGTCGTGTTGCTAGACAATGTAACTCATTGTCAATTTTCTTCAAATTTTAAAACTAAGCCATAGGATCCATACGACCAAGAACATGCCATGTGTCCAAGCCGTGTGAGTTGAAAATTGAGATTTTTATTTATTTAATTAATTTTTAAAAGATATCATGCAATGATAATAAGAAAATTAGCGGTGTTAACACTCGGGTTGCCTCTCGAGAAGTGCTTATTTAAAGTCTAAGCTAGACTTACCTTGTGCGCATAATTACAAAGGTCCGCGGAGCTAAAGCTCCTCTCTATCATTTCTAGAATCCTCACCATTATAAAGTTTAAGTCGATGACCTTTTACCTTGAATGTGTCATATTCTGGATGAGCTACCTCTATCGTACCCTATGGGAAAATAGTTTGTACTACGAATGGACCTGACTATCTCGATTTTAGCTTTCTGAGAAACAACCTGAGCTTTGAATATATAAAAAGACAAGATCTCCAGCTGCGAATTGTTTGGGCTGCTTCAAACGAGCATCATTGCGTCGCTTTGTCACTTTTTTATATAATCGTGAGTTCTTATAAGCATTCGCTCACCATTTATCTAACTCGTTCAGCTGCATTAATCCCTTCTCACCTGTAAGTTTAAGATCATAGTTTAGGAATTTTATAGCTCACAATGCTTTGTGCTCTAATTCAAACGGTAAATGACAACTTTTTCCATAAACAAGTTTATAAGGAGATATTCCTATGGGAGTTTTAAAAGCAGTTCTATAGGCCCATAAAGCGTCATCTACTTTTATCATCCAATCATTCCTATTTGATTCTACGGTTTTCTCTAAGATACATTTGAGCTCTCGGTTTGCAACTTCAACTTGCCTACTAGTTTGAGGGTGATAAGGGGTAGCTATCTTATAATGCACTTCATACTTCTTAAGGACTTTATCAAATTGAGCATTACAAAAATACGTACCCCTATTATTAATAATTTCTCTGGGTGTTTCGAATCAAGAAAAGAGCTTCTTGAGAAATCTAACTACCACTCTAGCATCATTGGTAGGTAAAGCTTGAGCTTCTACGCATTTTGACATATAATCGACCGCTACTAGGATGTATTTATTACTAAACGAACTAGGAAATGGGCCCATAAAATCAATACCTCAGACATCAAATATTTCACATGAGAGCATATAAGTTTGAGGCGTTTCGTCACGTTTAGAAATATTGAGAAATCTAACTACCACTCTAGCATCATTGGTAGGTAAAGTTTGAGCTTCTACGTATTTTGACATATAATCGACCGCTACTAGGATGTATTTATTACCAAACGAAATAGGAAATGGGCCCATAAAATCAATACCCCAGACATCAAATATTTCACATGAGAGCATATCAGTTTGAGGCATTTCATCACGTTTAGAAATATTACCTATTCTCTAGCATCTATCAGAAGAAGTAACATACATGTTAGCGTCCTTGAACAGTGTGGGCCAATAAAAACCCGATTCAAGTGTTTTATGTGCTATCATAGTCCCACTGTAATATCCTCCTGCTGGTTTTGAATGGCAGTGTTCCAAGATTTTACTCGCTTCTGATTTTGTAACATATTTTCGAATTACTTGATCTGCACATACACAAAAGAGGAAAAGATCCTCCCAAAAATAATTTTTCACATCAGCAAAGAATCACTTCATTTGATGATGTGCCAATCCTTTTGGTAGAATATTAGCAGCTAGGTAATTCGCAATATCTGCAAACCAAGGGACTTCAGAGTCAGTTACAACCAAGAGTTGCTCCTCAGGAAACGAGTCATTTATTTTATTCTCATCAAGCTCCTTAATATGTGAATTCTCTAACTTAGAAAGGTGATCTACTGTAAGATTTTTGGCTCCCTTATTATCCTGGATTTCTAAATCGAACTCCTACAATAATAAAATCCATCTTATAAGTCGAGGTTTTGCATTTGATTTAGTGAGGAGATAACGAAGAGCTGAATGGTCAGTGTAAATGATAGCTTTAGATAATATCAAATATGGTCTAAATTTATCGAAAGCAAAAACTAGAGCTAGCAATTCTTTTTTTGTAATAGTGTAATTTTCTTGTGCGGTTGTCAACGTCTTGCTAGCATAATAAATTGATTGAAAATGCTTGTCTTTTCGCTGTCCAAGAACTGCCCCTACTGCAAAATCACTCATATCACACATTAGTTCAAAGGGTAAATTCAAATCAGGTGCAACCACAATCGGAGCATTAATTAATTTGTCTTTAAGAGTATTAAATGCTTCTAAACATTCTTAACTAAAATTGAAAGGCACATCTTTTTCTAGCAAATTCGTTAAAGGCTTAGCTATTTTAGAAAATCTTTAATAAATCTTCTATAAAACCCAACATATCCTAAAAAGCTTCGAATAGCCTTAACTGAACTAAGGGGACATAATTTTCAATGGTTTCAATTTTTGCTCTATCAACCTCAATTCCTTTACTAGAAATTTTATGGCCCAACACAATCCCTTCTCTAACCATAAAGTGACATTTTTCGCAATTAAGTACAAGGTTTGTTTCCTCACATCTCATTAGAACTTGTTTTAAGCTTTTAAGACAAAGATAGAAAGAATTACCGAATACCGAGAAGTCGTCCATGAATACCTTTATAATGTCTTCTACAAGTTCATAAAAAATGGCCAATATGCAATGCTGAAAAGTAGCAGGAACATTACACAATCTAAAAGGCATTCATCGATAAGCAAACGTACCAAATGGACATGTAAATGTCATTTTTTCTTGGTCCTCGAAAGCTATCGAGATTTGAAAATAGCCAGAAAGTCCATTTAGGAAACAATAATACATATGCCCAGATAGTCTTTCCAACATTTGATCAATGAATGACAAAGGGAAGTGATCTTTTCTCGTGGCATCGTTCAACTTCCTATAATCAATACAAACTCTCCATCTCGTGACTGTTCTTGTTGGAATCAATTCGTTCTTCTCATTGGCTACAACAGTCATGCCTCCTTTCTTAGAAACAACCTGCACAGGGCTCACCCTAGTATTGTAAAAAATAGGATAAATAACTCCAGCATCTAGAAGTTTGATTACCTCAGCTTTAACTACTTCTTTCATGTTAGGTTTCAATCGTCTTTGAGCTTGCACACATGGTTTGTATTCATCCTTCATTAAAATTTTGTGGGTGCAAAAAGGATTGATCCCTTTAATATTAGAAATCTTCTACGCTATGGCTCTTTTATGTTCCTTTAATACTTGTAATAACTCATCTTTCTCATTTCGCTATAAGTCTGAAGCAATAATCATTGGTAATGTAGAATTATTTCCAAGGAACGCATACTGTAATTGCTTCAGTTCTAATTTGGGATGTTCTTCAATAGAGGGTTTTAATTTTAATTCATCGTTTACCTCAATGCCCTCATAATTCTTTTGTCTCACTGAAGAATCATTAGAATCTAAATCCATTTTTGTCTCACCTATCACAACAGTATCATCATCTACCTCCTCTCCTTGGACAAGACACAGTTCCAACGTATTTTTATGAATAATTTCCTGTAAAGAATCTTGAATAACATGATCAATAAAGTCAATAAAATAACCGGAATCATCTTGTTTTCTAGAAAATCACATGGCATTATAGATTTTAAAAATAATCTCTTTGTCACCTACCTTAAGCACAAGTTTACCATCACCCACATTAATAACAGCCCTAACAGTGACTAAAAATGGACGACCTAAAAGTAGAGGTACCTCAACATCCTCATCTATGTCAAGCACAACAGAATCAATAGGGAATATGAATTTATCTACTTTTACAAGGACACCTTTAATAATTCCCCTAGGATATTTAACAGATCTATCAGCTAATTGAATACTCATCCTAGCGGGTTTTGGTTCCCTAAGACCAAACTGCTTGAACATTTTATAAGGCATCAAATTAATGCTAGCACCTAAATCAGCTAATGCTTTCTCAATATTTAAAATACCAATTAAACAGGGAATAGTAAAACTTCCTGGATCTTTCAGCTTGGTTGGTAGTTTATTTTGAAGAATAGTTGAACATTCCTCGTTGAGTTCCACAGTAGATAGCTCTTCAAACTTCCTTTTATTTGTTAAAAGCTCATTCCAAAATTTTGCATATGTGGGCATCTGCGAAATAGCTTCAACAAAAGGTAAGTTAATATGCAATTGTTTAAAAAGTTTAAGAAATTTACCAAATTGTGCATCCATGCGGTCTTTCTTCAACTTCGCTGGATATGGGATCGGTGGTTTATATTCCTTAAGTACCGGTGTTTCACTCACTTCAAGTTTTACCTCTTCGTCCTTTTCCTTATCAGATTCTTGTTGCAGCTTCTTTTCAGGTTTAGTCAACACTTTCTCATTCCTTAGTGTAACTGCTTTCACATGCTCTTTTGGGTTGGGTTCAATGTTACTAGGTAAACTACCTTACTACCTTTCTGAAACTAATTTAGCAAGCTGTACAATTTGATTTTCAAGCCCATAAATCGACACTTGCTGATTTTTCAAAGTTCCCTCGGTGTTTTGAAAATGAGTCTTTGACACCAAAATAAATTTTGCCAACATCTCTTCAAGGTTTGGTTTCTTTTCTTGCTGATAAGATTGTTGTTGAAAACCTGGAGAGGGTTGTGGTCTTTGATTTCCTTGACCACCCCATGAGAAATTTGGGTGGTTCTTCCATCCTGCATTATAGTTATTACTTTAAGGATTATTTTGAGGTCTAGAATTATTACCCATATAATTTAATTGCTCATTCTCTATGCTAAGACTGTAGGGTAAATATTCTAAATTATTAATTCCACCTCCATTTGTATCTCATTGCATCACCGGATATACCTACGTAGAAATACATAAACTATCAATTTTTTTTATTCAAGAGTTCTATCTAATTCGACAACATGGTGATCGCATCTAAGTTAAAAACACCGGCTGATTTTATGGGCTTCTTTCTCATGACTTGCCACTGATAATTATTTAGTGACATCTCCTTTATAAACTCATAAGTCTCTTCAGGTGTTTTATTATTCAGAGTCTCATCGGCGGCTACATCGATCAATTGCCTAGTTGAGGGATTCAAACCGTTGTAGAAGGTTTGAACCTGTGGCCATAGAGGTAACCCATGGTGAGGGCACCTTCTCAATAAATCCTTATACCTCTCCCATGCATCATATAAGATCTTTAAGTCCATTTGCACGAAGTAAGAGATATCATTCCTCAGCTTTGCTGTCTTAGCCAGTGGAAAATACTTCAGTAAGAATTTTTCGGTCATTTGATCCCATGTAGTGATAAAACCTCGTGGTAGGGAGTTCAACCACTGTTTAGCCTTATTCCTCAACGAGAAGGGAAACAACTGAAGGCGAATGGCGTTGTCAGAAACACCATTTATCTTAAAAGTGTCGCAGAATTCCAGAAAGTTCGCCAAATGAGTATTTGGATCTTCATCTTGCAAACCATCGAACTGAACAAATTGTTGAATCATCTGAATGGTGTTCAGCTTTAGTTCGAAGTTATTTGCAGCAATAGCAGGTCTCACGATGCTTGATTCAACCCCAGTTAGAGTGGGCTTGGCATAGTCGTACATAGTACGAGGAGCAGGATTTGGATTTGCAGGATTCGCAGCAACCACAGGAGGTAGTTGATTTTTTTGATTTTCGGCCATCTCTTCAGTAATAATTATAACATCCTCTTGTCCTCCCACTGTACTTTGTCGACTCTGCCTTGCTTTTCTACGATTTCTACGAGCTGTGCTTTCAATCTCACTGTCGAATACTAAAGGTCCTGACGGGTTTCTTCTAGTCATAAACTAAAGGAACCTGTCAGAAGCAAACAAAACAAAAATTAGAAAACAAAAATTAAACTAAAAATAAAATAAAATAAAAATGGCTAAATTAATAAAAATCGAGTGTTCCTAATATTTTAGTCCCCGGTAATGGTGCCAAAAACTTGATAAGTCACTTAACTAACTAAAATCACGACAAAAACAAGCGCACCTATCGAATAGTAGTATAGCTATGGTGAGTCGGGAATATCGTATCCACGAGAATAAAAGTACTAGTGGTTACTATCTTTTTATTATCTAGCTGATAAATTGAGGAATTGTTTTTAATCTATAATTAACTAAACTAATTACTAAGAACGCGGCAGAGAATGGAATGAGAAAATACTCAAATATAACCAAAAAGAAAGACAATACCCAGGAAAGAATCCACCTAGACTTCACCTATTATTCTAAATCTAATTTAAACGATTTATTCACTTGTGCCTTGATCCGTAGAAATCCCTAAATTATGTTAATATCTCTTTCGAGAATAAGAACAACTGACTCTAGGTTGATTAATTAAATCACTTTCTAATTAAAACCCCTATTGTCGCATTAACCCTAATCCAGTAGATTTATGTAGGGGTGTTCAGTCGGTTAACCGACCCAAATAACATTAACTGAATTAACCAACCTTTCAAAATTTTTAACCGCTAACTGAACCAAAATTTTTTCAAAAAAATTAATCGAACTGAAATTTTTTTCAGTTAATTCGGTCGAAAATTATATGTTTTTTTATTTTTAGTTAAAAATTAACTGAATTAACTGAATTAACCAAATTACCCGAATTACCCGGATTACCCGAATTAACCGAATTAACTGAATTGAATCACTACATAATTAAAAACATTACATAAGTCTTTGAATCACTACATAATTAAAAACATTACATAAGTCTTGAAATTAACAAATAATTAAAATGTAAGTCTTTAATATTCTCCATTTGTATCCATTTCTTCTCTCCAAAAGATCTCCATTTGCATTAAACCTACAAAAAAAAAAAACACGTGGAAAAAGTTAGCATATAATAGAAATATACGCATTTAAAAAAAAATCAAATAATATAAACAAACGAATAAATTATAAGTTAACAAGAATAAGATAGTAAGCATACCCTTCAACTCACGAAAGCTCATGAATTTAGGGTAGGCTCTGATGCATTCCAAGAAAAGTCTAAACATTGAATCAATTAAATAAGTAGGAGTGATATGATAAAAAAAATTGAAACTATTAAAATAAAACAATAAATATACCATTCTCAATCTTGTCAAGCTTTTGGATTTGTTCTTCAATCTTTTTTATGTCTTCTTGTGATGATGATTTTCGAATCCAATCTTGAGTACACACAAGAGCTTGTACAATTTTAGGAGTTAAAGGACTCCTATATTGATCAAGCATACGTCCCTTGGTGCTAAATGCAGACTCTGAAGCAACCGTAGAAACCGGTATAGCTAACACATCTCTGGCCATTTTTGAAAGAGTGGGAAATCTAGGGCTGTTCACTTTCCACCACAATAAAATATCCAAATCTTCAACAAATTCCTTATTAGCCTCAGCTAGATATTTATCCAACTCAGATGTTTTATCCTCACCATAAATTTCCAACTCACGCTTTTTATACAAAGCTTGCATTCGCCTTTTCATTTTTTGTTGTGGTTCACCGAGAGAAACATGTGTTGGCACACTCGATTGGCTACAAGTACTATGAAGTGGAGGCTTATACTCATCAAACAATTCATACAAAGATTCCTTCAATTTTTGCATCATTTCACAAGCTTTTTCAGAACTAGACATTTCACTAAGTGCAAATTCAAGATACTTTAGTTTTTGTCCAGGATCTAAAACACAAGCAACAAACATAAGCAAATTAATCTTATCAATATCACCCCAATACTTATCATACTTCTCTTTCATCTTGATGGCCATAACATTGAAATCAACATTACTATTTAACTGAACATCTCGTTAAAGAATATCAATTTCAAAAAGCTTATCAAAAAAATTATTGGACGTGACATATGAATTGCTAGATATACGCAAAGTAACTTCATAAAAGTGTTCTAAGAAATCCCTCAAGTTTCTAACATTATCCCAATCATCTACACTAAGCCAACCCTCTTCCCTTTTAAGTTCAGCCCTAAAGTTTGTATCTTACTCCTCAAATCTCTCAAAAGCTCTCTCAAAGTTCTGAGTAGTGTCTAACATTAAGTAAGTCGAGTTCCACCTAGTACAAACATCAAGACACAACATCTTCTTGTACTCTATCTTTTCCATTACAACATACTCCTTAAACTTTTGTAATCTAGTTGGAGATTGTCTCACATAACTAACAGCCCTCCTAACACGTTCAACAGATTTATTCATTTCCTTTAAGCCTTCAACAACAATTAAATTCATAATGTGTGCCATGCATCTCATATGATGATATTTACCATTTTGAGCTAAACCCCCTCAAGGGTTAAATTTCTTTATTAAATAACCAATAGCAACATCATTTTAACTTGCATTATCAATTGTAACAGTAAACACCTTATCAATCCCCCAATTCAACAAGCATTTCTCAATTACCACCTCAATGGACTCACCCTTATGACTAGAAATTGGACAAAAGTTTAAAATCTTTTTATTCAATTTCCAATCGTGATCAATAAAGTGAGCAGTGATACACAAATAATTAAATCTTTACAAAGAAGTCCATGTGTCAGTAGTTAAGCAAACTCTAGAACAAGAACTTCTCAAAAGTTGTTTTATATTGACCCTTTCATTTAAATACAATTGATAAACATCCCTAGTCATAGTAGTTCGTGAAGGAATATGAAACCTAGGACATGCCACAAACATAAATTTCTTAAAACCTTCACTTTCAACAAACTTGAAAGGTAATTCATCAATCACAATCATTTGTGCTAATCATTTCCTACATGCTTCTTGATCAAATCTCCAAGCTGAAAGATTCCCTTCCCCCTTCAACTCCCTTTCTAGGTAAAGCTAGTTGTCCTTGACTAGTGTCAACGACATTACTAGGATTTTTCTTACATGAACCAATATGATATTTCAATGACCCTGTACCATTTTTTTTTCATATCATAATAAAATTCCTTTTGACAATAATTATATTTAGCCTTACTTGCACCCTCACTATTAATAATCTTAGTGAAGTGAGACCAAACTTCTAACCTTTGAGGAGTGGCTTTTCTTTTCTCGGTAGTCCTCTTTGTTTGGCTTGAAGTTCCAACTCCCGAATTTTCAGAATCTATCGAAGTAGGAGATGTAACACTACCCTCAATAAATGTTGGTTCGGTTGACATTCTACAAGAAAAAAAGTATATAATAAATTAAAATACATTTATAATATTAAACATATTTTGATGTTGAGTTTTAGAAAAAACATAGTTGAGTTGGATTATGTTAAAAACGTAAGAGATTAATATAATCTTTTGAACCGCCACAATTTGCACACTTTAAAACACAGTTAAACAGAATATTTACACATTTTAAACAACATAACATTAGCAATATATGTAATTAATTAAGGCAGTAAATATACTTAAATTTTGGAATAAAATGAAATATCATTTTCAAGTAGCATCCTTAATAATTTTTCAATAGCATAATAATGCTTACTATGAGACATTGAAGCAACACTTTAATTTAATTTAGGACAGCATAATAATACTCAATTTGAAACATTAAACAACAACTTAATTTAATTTAAGACAACATGAAAATGTTCAATTTGATACACTAAAACACAACTTTAATTCAATTTATGATAGCATGAAAATGCTCAATTTGAAACACTAAAACAACAGCTTGATTCAATTTAAGACAGTATGAAAATGCTCAATTTGAAACACTCAAACAACAACTTTAATTCAATTTATGACAGCATGCAAACAGTAACAATACATAGCATTAAAATCAATAAACAACAACTCAAGGCTTTTTAAACAATGGAGTATGTATGCTAATTTTTCAGCATTTAGTCAACATATAAACTTTATAAACAGTAGCCAAATTGTAAAAAAAATGTCAACCAAACTTCCCTTCATTTAAAAGAGTAGTTTATGGCTTTTAAATCAAGGAATTTATATGCTGAATTTTCAACATTTGGACAACGGCTCCCAGCCATAACTATGAGAATCATTTATTTTTCAATCAAAATATTTAATAAAAATAATTTATTTTTATTTTTTTGGTTTATTAATTATGTTTTTTTGGAAAGTTTGCAAATCTCAACCATGCAAGAAAAGAACACTGCTATTACATGAAGCAATCAAAGGGTTATTACATGAAGATGAAACAGGTTCGGGTTCAGGTGCTAAGATTAAAATGAAGCAGTTCGTAAATACAAATACTAACTGATATCTATTATGATTATGAATATCGAGCTAGTTTCATTCTTAAAAAAGAATTTGCAGAAATGGAGGCTTTAGTTGGTGAAAGTACTCTTGAGCTAGTAAAAGCCTACCTCAACTCACCGGTGATGGATGGTGACCTGGTAGACGCTGGAGTGCCAAACGGAAGGTGGCTAGCCTGGCAGAGATTTTGGGAGTTTTCAATTAGGGATTTGAAGTTGAAGGTTAGGTATTTTTTTCTGTCGTCTGTTCACTGTTGAGTTTAGACTTTTAGACTTTAGTTTTAGTTTTAGAATTTTATTTTTATTTATTAAATTATTTGTAATTTTTATGATTGGGTTGGGTTGGGTTGGATACTTGGGTTTGGATTGGGTTTAGGTGAATAGTGGGCCTATTTATATATATAATTTTATTTATTACTTTTTTAGGTTAAGCCGAAAAAATTCGGTTAACCAACCAGTGTCGAACGGAATTAACTGTTAACTGAAAAATCAAAAAATAATTAACCGAACCCCGACTGAAAAAATTTTGTTAACCGACTGATTAACCGAATTCGGTTGGTTAACCGAATTTTTTCGGTTTTACCCGAATTTTACACACCCCTAGATTTATGTCATCCTATTTCTAGGATTTCATGCAACTCCACTCAATTATGCTAGATCTATTCTTAAACAGGGACTTTTGCTCCACTGAATAAGCACATTTAATATGAATCGATATCCTAAAAATATCAAAACACGAAATAAGCATATATAATTGAGAACAAGAAATCAAGTATTTATCATGTAAATCAGAAATTAAATAATAAGATTTATCATAGGTTTCATCTTCCCTAGGTATTTAGGGAATTTAGTTCATAATCTGGGAGAGAGACATCTCAAAATTAGAATAACAACAAGACATAAGAACCCAAAAAAACTTCGAAGGAAATTTGAATGGAGATCTTCGATCTTGAAAGAGATCTGCTTCTGAGTTGACTCTGATGACGTTTTTTAAGTAATTTCTTTGTTCTACTCTGCGTGTCCTCTCTAGTCCTCTTCTAATATGTATTTATAAACTTTAGAATACTCAAAAACTCTAAAATTAGGTTTTTCCGCATAAAAGAGAAGCAGGGTTCAAAATCGACACGGGTTGGCACATGGGCATGTAGCCAACCCGTGTGGCTCACACGGGCATGTGCCTAGCCCGTGTGAAAATGCCCAGGTCGTGTGGTTCTTGAAAATAGCTCTTTTTGTCTGATTTTGGCCCGTTTTTCGCTTCTTTCACTTCCCTATGCTCACCTAAGTATAGAAACATAAATTTTAAGGATTAGGAGCATCAAATTCACTAATTTACAAACAATCTAGGGGAGAATCACTGGAAAGCGATTATGAGAGTACTGAGATATCTCAAATATACTCAGAACTACATATTAGATTATTCTAGAGATCCTACTGTGTTAGAAAGGTTCTCCGGTGCCAGTTGGATATCTAATATTCAAGATACCAAAGACACAAGTGGTTATATTTTCACATTGGGAGGAAGAGTTGTGTCATGGAAATCCTTAAGGCAAATGATTATGACCAGATCCACAATGGAATCTGAGTTTGTAGCTCTAAACAAATCTGGAGAAGAGGTAGAATGGCTACGAAACTTTTTAGAGGATATTCCTGAATGGCCAAAACCTGTGCCCACAATATGCATATATTGTGATAACCAAGCAACAATTGGTAAAGCACAGAACATAACGTATAATGGTAAGTTGAGACACATGTGTCGTCGACGTAATACCGTTAGACAACTAATCTTAATTGGAGTTATCTCTGTTGATTTTGTAAGATCAAAAGATAATACTGTGGCTTCGCTAACCAAAGGGTTAAACCGAGATCAAGTTGATAAAACATCGAAAGGAATGTGACTAAAGCCCATGAATATTTAAGGTGCTATGTGAAGGAAAACCCAATCTAGTTGATTAGAGATTCCAAGATCTTGGTTTAATGGGACAACCTACTTGCATAAACCTTGTGAGGTCACTGTGCGGGTTCTTATCATAAGTCCATTCCTATGATGAAAATAGTGATTAAAATGTGGAAAAGGTTATGCAATGCTTTTAATGACCATTGTGTGTTTTAGTGAAACGAACAACATAAGTCACCTATGTGAGAGTGAAGTGGGGCCACTTCAAGAAGACTATTAGGGCATAGTTCTCTAAGCTCTTGTAGAACCAAGAGGATGTTCACGACCATATGAACATACCCACGAGAACCAAAATCTTGCCAGGAAGGTATTTGTGTGAGGTATATCATCGTTTACACAAACGATAGAATAGTTCAAAGACATTGCATCTATTGGTCAGCTAGTAAAGTAAGTATATTTTCACAAGGGAAGATTCAAGGGTTGATGCCTACCTATCCTATGCAAATATCGAACATAGAATCTATCACCTCTTTGATCTTTGAGTCTAGTTGATCCATCAATTTCATTCACGTGGGGGATTGTTGGAAAATAATGAATATTTTGGAACTTTGAGGCATATTATTTTATTGATAAAATTGAAGGTTTGAATAATGAATTATAGATTTATATTCTATATAATATGCTCAAAATTGTTGAGTGATGAATAATAAATTGATGCTTAAATTAAACAATAGTTCTATCTCTTGATGAACAGTTGTATCTCTTGGTGATCAGATTCATTGCTTTTGGTTTAATATTGCATCTTTTCATTCATTATGTCTGTATCTATTAACTTTTCAACAAAACTCTTAATGAATCAGTCTAAATCTCTTCATTCATTTCCTCTCCTCTATATAAAGCCAAGTTAAGAGACTTCTAAAATACAACATAAAAAACCATTAATATAAAAAACTCCTTCTAAATTCATTCCACCTGGTGATAAAAAAAAGGCAAGATTGTGTTCGATTAATCATTGTTGTTATGCCACTACTGTGATTGTTTTTTGTTGTATCTTGGGAGACAGACGTCCAACGTTACTCAAAGCACCGAAGAGAGGTCGAATCTGTCTTAAGGAAATTGTTCATACAGGCCTCAACAAAATTCTTCATCTAATTTTCAACTCTGTCCGGTTATAAGTATTTTGTTGTGTTACTACTATTACATTGTATTGCATTATGATTATTACTAACATATTAATACTACATACGATGTTATATTTACTTACATATTCGAGTAACAATTACTAAATTAAACATATTCAGTAAATAAAACTAAAAACATAACCAATACATATTTGCATTCTTCTTCGTGAGACAAAATAACAATAATTATACAACATGAGAATAAACAATATACTAAAGTGTAAGCAAATAAAATTCAAGAGCTTTCAACAACTTGAATAGTAGGAATATTAGACCTAATAATAATCTGTTTGGTGATAAAGATATGTTAAAAGAAAATTTTAAGATTATTTTATAATATTAAAACAGGTTTTAATATCACTTTTAAAAGTATATCTATAATTTGATTTTATTACTAAAAAAATAAATTTAGTGGATAATAAAAAATTATAGAAATAATTTAAAATAGAGAAAAGAGAGAGCGCCATGTGTTAATCTATGTAATATGTATATATGGCAAGTAGGCCTATAGTGTAATAGCAAAAAATCTTCTATTGAAATAAAGTTATGATAAATCTTGAGTTTAATCCATGTACAATTTTTACCTCTTTTCTTATAAATATATATATATTTATAAAATTTTAATTATAAATATTTTATATTCAAAACCAGATATAAATAAACATAAAAAGAATTATTTATTGATTAGATTCAATCATTTAATTTATTCATTATATGTGATTGAAAATATAAAGAATTTAATAAGGGTAAAACTTAATATATAAATCAGTATGTTATAACAATCAAATTATTATTAATCACAATAAAACTATATTTAAAAATACGCTTTAAATATTTTGAATTCCAAAGTCTTCTTACGTAATTTCTTTTATATAATATATATGTTTCAGTAATAAAAATCACAATCAATTACGATCATAAGAATAGATGAAAGAATGAATGCAAAATAGGCAAGTGGCTTGATAGTATTATTAATTACCATTTCACAAATATAATAGTTAATTGGTGAGATAATTACACCAAATATTCTCTACCACTCTTATTTTAAATTGATTTTTAAATTTTTAAATATTTTAATTATATCTTCAAACTATCGGTACTATATTAATAAAGTTCTTTTGTTACTAAAAACATTAATTTAATTGTTAAATGATATGTTTATGTGACATAATTCAAAATAAAAAAAAAGAGAAAAATAAATATGATAAAAATGAATGTTGTAAAAGTTTTGGTTTTGAGGTTTCGAAAACAGAAACTATCGTTCACTCTTTTTTAGTTTTTAATTTTAAAAGTTATGCTGCAATATTTTACTTTTTTTAAATATTCATTTTAAGTTATATCACATAAAATTTTACATATCATTTAATGTAATTAAAACGTTTTGAAATTTAAAAACTGATTTATTATGAGGGTGATACTTTGAAAATATATGATACAATTAATTGTTTCTGACTTTTTTTTCTAAAGATTTATTCAAAATAATGATATTTTATTGTCAACCTATAAGTTGAAAATCCAAATCTTTCTAAAAATGGTATAGTTTAATCTTGATAAAGATATCTTAGATGGGTTTTATTTATGTTTTTAGTGTAAATTAACTGCATTTCCATGAAAAATAGTAAAAAAGAACAATGGTTGGGAAGTCGTTGAAGTTAAGCATAGGATTACTCATGGGATTTGTATGAGGTTTGGCCCACATTTATCATCATTTCAACTTATGAATTTAATGAGCTAGGAAACCCCCTTTTCTTTTCATTTATCCAAAAATGCTAAAGTGAAGGCACTCGAAGATTCAAGTGCCCCCAAGAAAACTCAAAGCACCATTCACGATAGGTTGCAAAATCTGAAACAATGTGCAATCAATGTCCACTGCTGCTTAGACCGTACAACTTATCCGGGCATGAAATACACTCATTTGACCACTCTTTTTTTCTTGAGAAAGAAAAATTGAACTCAAATTGCATTCATTCACCATTTTATCCACTCAGACCCTTTTTCAGTAGCTTACCACGTTGCCCATAGTAGGCAATGACATGATATGTGTAAGCATTTAACTGGCTGCTTTATCATTACATGATAATCCAATTTACTTCCTAACCAGCCATATATAAAAGTCGGTAAAGGCAAATTAACTTCTCATTTAGGACATATTCTGATATTCTTTGTTTCGGGTTCTTCATTTTTTGCTCCTTTTTACCAAGTAAAGCTTGAAAGATGGTTACTGCTGATACTGCAAGAACTATTGTAGGGATCATTGGTAAGTTCTTTCCGGTCTTAAAACTCTTCTTCTTTAGTGATTAATGTTTATCCTATTGGAGTTTAGTATTCCGAGTCCTATTTGTGAAGTTTTGTTTTGCAGGAAATGTTATCTCATTCTTCCTATTTGCATCACCACTGTAAAATCTCTCCCTCAACCCTTTTTTCATTTTCTTTTGTATTGTTTATATTTGCATGAAAACTCTTGAAAATGTGGAAAATAAGAATGCTTTAATTCCTTTAACAAAATAATTAATAAATAGTCTTTGTTTGTTGTCCTTATGAAATCCACAAGTTGAGATAAGCCCAATGTTTTGGAGTAAAGGTATGTTCTAGGTGTTTCACCCCCATAGTTCTTCACGACCCACTTGTACAGTCTTTTGATTTTTTTTTCTCTTCATATAGTTTAGCCACATGGGTAGAGAGAGAGAGGGGAGTTTCATTATGGATTATATTTTGTTTATGACAGACCAACATTTGTGAAGATATACAAGAAGAAGGCAGTGGAGGAATTCAAGCCAGATCCTTACATAGCAACTGCAATGAATTGCATGTTGTGGATATTCTATGGCTTACCAATGGTTCATCCCGATAGCATCCTTGTTGTCACCATTAATAGCATTGGACTTGCAATGGAGCTCATTTATCTCTCCAGTTTCTTCCTTTATGCCCCCAATAAAGGCCGAGTACCTCACTTTCCCACCCATTTTCTAACCTTTTCTTTCATACATTATTCCTACACATGTTCATGAATTGAATTTTATATATAAAATTGAAATTGCAGGCCAAGGTTATTGGATGGCTTGCCCTAGAGATTTTATTTTTGGGTGTTGTAGCCGCATGCACGTTAACATTGCGCAAAACCCATGCCCAAAGATCGGACCTTGTTGGAATTCTTTGTGTCATATTTGGAGTATTAATGTATGCTTCACCTCTTACCATTATGGTATGTCATTTTTCTTTTTATCTTTTCCCTTCTTTTTCCTATATTATTTGCTTTTAATTAATGGGGTCATAAGGTCTAAATTTAGACTATTTGGATGATAATCATATTTACCATACTTGTAAAAATAAAAAATAAAAAATAGAATCCATTTATACATGCTTATATCTCGGTTAAAAATTATTTATTAACTATATATTTTAGAATATGGGTAATTATTTGGAATCCAAGTAGTGGAAATTTTTAATTCCACAAGTAGGACTTAAATTTTATCACACGTATTATTTATTTTTAAAATCTTTTAAGCACAATTTGAAGTCACATGAAAAAAACCCTCAACCCTGCTTGTGAAATTAAAACTTACAATTGTCAATGTATCAAATATTATCCTTAAAGTATTTTTAATATTTATTGAACATAAAATAAGAAACATAGTATGTCAATTGCATTTCTCTTTTTATAAATGGGAAATTATTTTGTACACTAGAAGTGGAGTTTTTAGACTACACGAGTAGTGTTAAGGGGTTAATAAGTGTCCTATAGGGATATAAAAGAATATTAAAAAAAGGCACATATCAATTTTTTAAGGCTGCTTGTAGAATAAAAAAAATACATTGTCAATATATCAGATACTCACCTTTTATAAATATCATTTTTAAAAATTATTGCATACATAATTTATCAAATTTTTTAGACTCTACAAGTGAATGTAAGGTGTGACAAGTGTTTTATAAGATGTAGTAAAAAAATTAAAAATAAATATAACATTTCTCACACTCTCAATCTGCTTGTGGACTATCAAATAATTACAATTTTGGATTGCACTTACAAATTTAGAAAATAAATTTGATGCATTATGAATGATAATTTAGATTTTATCCCTAAATTAATAAATTGATCCCTCGGGAAATAATTAAGTTATAATTTTTAGTTTTTTTTTGTCAATTTAATATAATATATATGTTTTTTTTTAATTTTACAGAGGAAGGTGATTAAAACAAAGAGTGTAAAATACATGCCATTTTACCTCTCATTAGCCAACTTTCTTAATGGAGTTATTTGGGTCACATATGCCCTCATTCGCTTTGATCTCTATATATTGGTAAGAATATATAAGCTAAAACAACCTCAAAAAAATATATGAATTTATTTAGAGATTTTTTTTGTTTTTTTACATATTAAGTTATCGACTTCTGATTTGTAGTTAACTTTTAATTTATGGCTCAAAAAGCATTTTAGACTTTTTTTTATGATGAATTTATTTATTTATTTTTATAGTGTTTAGGCTTAAATAAATTAATAATAATTTGTTCGAGTGTAATAAAAATGTATTTTAAAAAGAAAAAAAATTAGGTGAAGCATTGTTTTAATAAATTTTAATATGTTTGGTTGATGATGTAGATTGGAAATGGATTGGGGGCACTATCTGGAGCAATACAGTTGATCTTGTATGCTTGCTACTTCAAGTCTACCCCGAAAGACGATGATGAAAACTACGTCGTCAAGCCATCTGAGCTTCAACTCTCCCGCAGCAATGGACCGGCTAGACCAACAGTTTGATCATTTATACATATATATATATATATATATATATATATATATATATGTCAAAAGGAAAAAAAGACTCTTAAATATTTTCCAAGTAAATTAATACGAATATGCATGTAAAGATTTTCATAGTGTTGTTAGAGGATTTTTCTTTTTTTATTTTAAAAAAAATAGAAATAGAAAAGATAATCGACTTAAAAAAAAAAAGAGCTTAGGTACCATATTAGAAAAATAAGAAACTCTCCAGGTGGCTCGTGAAACTCTCTAGATAACAGTTTTTGTGAATACTATTCCGGCAAGCATGCACTAGAAAGGATTATGGGCGTTATTCAGCTTCCATGGAGTCGTGAAAGATGCTTTTATTCCGAATAAGAAAAGCAAAGTTGGATTGAGGTTTGGATTTGTGAGATTTTCATGTGTAACAGATGTTCAACGGGCAATAGAAAGACTCAATGGTTTCGTCATTCTAGGGTACAGAATTGGGGTGACAATGGCTAGCTTCAAAGGGAGAAGGAGGATATGGAGAAAAAGGAATACTCATGCAATTTCAATCAGTAATAAGGAGACTTATCGAAAAGGAAAGGAGAAAAGTGTAAACGAGAAAGGAGAAACTTCTGGGAATTCAAAGGATGATCGGTTAAAAAGTAGGAATTGTTTTAGAATGGAGGGGAACCAAGTAAGAGTAGTTCAAGGTTTTGTGGAAGTAGAACTTCTATGGAAACTTCAACGATGTTTGGTGGGGGAATCAAAGACCGTTAGCGACACAAGAAGTATGGCCAAAAGATTGTCTAACTTTGGACTCGGGGAGATATCTGTTAAGAGAATTCAAGGAAGATTTTTTCTTATAGAAGTTCTAGATGATGAGTTTATGGAAGTTCTGAAACAAAATGATTGGGCTTATCTGAAGGAAAGTTTTATAAAAATCGAACCATGGCTGGAAAAGAGATTTCTGTCTAAGAGGGTGGCATGGATTGACGTTGCAGGTATCCCATTACATTGTTGGAATCACGAGACTTCTAAAAGAGTGGCAGATCTCTAGGGGAAGTTGATATCAATGGGAGAAAGTTGGAATAATTCTAGCAGTTATGAGCAAATGGGGATGCTGATTTCAATCAATCAACCTTATCAGATTGATGAACTGATAATTATGGAGGTTGGTGATTGCAAGTTTCCGATCAGAATTAAAGAAAGAGGTCTGTTAGAATGGAAAAATGAAATTCTTTTGAAAGTAAGGGGCCAACCGGAGGAGGAGGAAGGACAAACACCGGAAGTTGAGTCGGGGACCAGAACAGAATCGAAACAATTTTCGAAGGTTAGTCGAAAAGATGTGGGGGTTGCTTTAAATGCAATCAATCTTGAAGTAGGTGAAATAGAAAAAGATGGCATGGGGTTGTCTGTTGAAGGAATATTGTCAGAAGAAAATTTAATTGGGAATAAAGAATTAATATCAGTTGGGGATATGGATAATGATAGAGAATTGGTTAGGACTAAGAAGGATATGTTAAACATGGGCCTGCTTATCCAAGTGGACCCAAAAGAGAGACGTGGCCAACAAAAAAATGTGGATCTGAGAGTGGGTTCTACCGGTGAAGATAGGCAGTTCCTAAGGAGTAATAATAGCCCAAGTGCTATTGAAGGATGTGATAATGGTTTTGAATGCAGGAAACGGAAGAAAGATTTGGAATAGAAGAGGAATTTTTTCAAATTAACCAAAATAGAAGGAAGAAAATTCGTTGAATAAAAGGATTCGTTCTATACGCAAAATTTAGGATGGTGTCCTGTCGACAAAAGGAAAACAGAAAAAGGGATAGAAAGGAGAAGTTAGAGAAGGGTAAAGTGATAACAAGGTTTGAAGAAACAACAGCAAATATCTCGCTATCTGATTCAGACATTAGCAATTATAGAAGGGTAATCTTAAGGAAGGCAAATAGAACTTGGGAAGTAGGGAAGAAGTTGGGTTTCAGTATAAGGGGGGATGAGGAAGAAGTAATTGATGAAATTAGGAGATTAAAGAGGCAGTAGAGAGAGGAAAATGGAGGAAATAGTCGCGTCAAAGACTTAAATTTTGGTGAGTTTTTTTTAGTTTAGAATTCTTGTCTAAGTATTTGTAGTGTTTGTTTGAATTGTTTGGGGTCATGAGAATTATATCATGGAATATAATGGGGTAGGGGTCAGAGGTGAAACTGGAATCTGTCAAAAGAATAAGTTGTTTGGCAAGGATGAATGTTTTCTCTATGAAACAAAATTAGAATTGGTGACTATGAATGTAGTGAGAAAAATTTTGAGGGATGATAATTGCGATTTCTAATTTGCTGCTGCAATTGGAAGGCCGGAAGGGCTGTTGACAATTTGGGATAAAGATGAATTCAAGTTATCCAAAGAGTGGAGTGATAATAGATTGATTGTGATTGAAGGAAGATGGGTAAAAGAGGGATTAGAAACGGTGTTGATAAATGTTTATGCCCCTAACAATGTATTTGAATAGAGAACTTTATAGGGGGTGTTAACATATTTAAGAAAACAATTTTCAAATCCATGGATTGTTGGAGGAGATTTTAATGTAGTGTGATGTAGAAGTGAAAGGAGCAATTGTGTGGGAACAGAGAAGGGGTCTAGAGAGTTTGTTAGCTTTATCCACAATTGTAATCTAATTGACTTACCGCTGTTTGCAAGGAAGTTCACATGGTATGGCTCAGATAATAAAAGGAGCAGACTTGACAGATTTTTGTTGGAAGAATAAAAGGAGCAGACTTGACAGATTTTTGTTAGAAGAATTATGGTTGATCCAGATCAAGGATTTACATCAACAGGGGTTAAAGAGATATGTTTCTGATCATATACCCATCTTACTAGAAGATGAAGAAGTTGATTGGGGTCTTAGGCCATTCAAGTTTATCAATGCGTGGTTTAAGAAAAAGGAATGTGTGGGGTTGATTGAGAAGGAATGGTCTAACATATACAATTTGAATAGGCAAGTTGCAAGAAAATTGAGAAAACTTAAGGGTGTCCTTAAGAAATGGAACGGGGATAATTGGAATTTTTTGGAAAACAGAATAGTATAGTGTAAATAAAGGATTAAGGTGTTAGATGAAACTAGTGATTAGAGGAAGCTGAGCGAGAAAGAACTTGGAGGAGCTTAAAAGATTGAATTATGATGTTTGGGGTGCAATTAAATTCAAAGAATCGATATGGCGAAAAAAATCTAGAATGATATGGCTGAAAGAAAGTGATGCGAATACAACTTTTTTCCATAGAGCTATGAAGATAAAAGCAAAAAGAAAGACTGTATACAGAATGAAAATTGGGAGATTCTGGTGTAATGAACCAAGGGAGTTAAAGAAGAGAGTGTATGATTTCTTTAAAAATCATTTTTAGGGTGGCTCGAGAAATTAAAAGATAGAGATGGAGCTCAATTTTAGGAGACTAAAGGATATAGAAGTCGAGAAGCTAGAGGAACCTTTTTCAAGGGAGGAGATTAGAGATACAGTATGGATTTGTGAGGAATCGAAAGCACCTGGTCCGGATGGTTTTAACATGTGTTTTTATCGAAAATACTGGAATATAGTTAAAGAAGATCTGTTTAGAATGATGTCAAATTTTTATAGATCTGGGAAGCTTGAAAGATCCATCAATTGTTCTTTTATAGCCCTTATTCCCAAAACTGATAACCCGTGTGAAATTGCAGATTTTAGACCAATTTGTTTGGTTAGTTCTCTATATAAAATTGTAGCAAAGGTTCTTTCTCGTAGATTAAGGGAGGTAATTGGAGAGCTGGTGAGTGAAACACAGTGTGCTTTTATCAAAGGTAGACAGATTTTTATGGTATTTTAATTGCAAATGAAGTGATTCATTCGATGAAGAAAATTGAAGGAAACGAGGGCAATTTGATCTTCAAACTGGATTTCTCTAAGGCGTATAATTGTGTTCGTTAAGAATTTTTGGAATTAGTTTTACGCAAGATGGGATTTGGCGATCATTGGATTCGGTGGTCAATGGAGTGTGTTTCAACGGCAAAAGCAGCTGTTTTTGTTAATGGATCTTCCACAAATGAATTTAGTTTTGGTAGAGGTCTTAGATAATGATATCATTTATCTCCATTTCTTTTCATTCTAGTGACGGAAGTATTACATTTATTGTTGGACAAAGCAGGGGCGATGGGATTAATTGAAGGAATTTAAGAAGTTCTTCCAAGTCAGATGATTTCGCATTTACAATTTGCGAATGACACTATATTATTCTTAAAGGTAGATGAAAAGGTGGTGGAAAATATGAAATTCATTCTTCGTTGTTTTGAGATTTTTTCGGGCTTAAGTATTAACTTCAAAAAATCGTGTATTGTGGGGTTTGGTGTGAACGGGGTATTCTTTATCGTATGGCAGCTATCCATAAATGTAAGATTGGGGTGTTGTCATTTAGCTATTTGAGAATTCTATCAGGAGCGGATCCGAGGAGAGTTGCTACATGGGATGGTGTGGTTGAAAGATTTAGAAAGAAATTGTCGTGTTGGAAATGTAGAACTATGTCGTGGGCTGCTAGGGTTGCATTGATTAATGCAGTCTTATTGACTTTGCCTATTTACTTCATGTCCTTATTTCAGGCGCTGATGATAGTAATAAAAAAATGATAAAATAAGAAGAAATCTTCTGTGGGGATGTTTTGATTGAAAATGAAAAATGGTGAATGTTTGGTGGAAACAGATTTGCAGTCTTGAGGAAAAAGGTGGTGCCGGAGTGGTGAATCTTTCGATAAAGAACAAAGCTTTGCTGGCAAAATGGAGATGGCGTTTAGCGGTTAAAAAATCGTTGTTGTGGATTAAAGTTATATTAACAAAGTATGGCACTAGTGTGCAACATTAGAGATTTAGAGCGAATAAGTTTAAAGAAATGTCGACAGTTTGGAGAGGGATTGTTGAGAACTCGTTTGATGTTAAAGTAGCTAGATGGATGGGAAATAAAGATTTCGGGTAGAAGATTGGGAATGGAAAGTCAACGATGTTTTGGGTGGATATTTGGTGTGGTATAAAACTGGATTTTCCTAGACTATTTCGATTAGCAAAACTAAAAAACGGGTCGATTTTTTATTATTCGTGCAATAGTGGTTTTAACAATGTTAAATGGAATGATCTTTTTGTTCGACCTTTGTTAGATCGAGAATTGGGGATTCTTAGTCTACTCATTGAAAGGGTGATTAGTGTGGTCCTGGCCCAAGAAGTGAAGGATCGGTTATTATGGGTGCACAATAGTAAAGGCAAGTTTTCAGTGAAGAAGTTATCTAAATTGCAGATTGAGGGAGATGGGGATGACTCCATTTTTTATTTTGATAAAATTTGGAAATTAAAAGTTCCTCCAAGGGTGCGTAACTTCCTTTGGATGTTAGCTATTGACAGAGTTCCCACGAAGCATTTCTTAGTGAAGAAAAGGGTGTATCTGCAATCTATATTGAATGTTTATCCTTAGTGTGAATGAGAAGGGAGAGTGCAGACCATTTGTTCTTTAAATGTAATTTTATTATTGTTTTTGGAGGAGGATTTTTAATTGGTGGACGTTGGCTGGTAAGTGGTTAGTAGTTTTGAAGAATTTTACTCTTTATGTTTTAATGTGAAGCTTCATGGTTCTTGCAAAAGTTTGTGGTTGATTGCAATTGCAGCATCTTGTTGGTCTATTTGGCTCGTTAAGAACGATATGGTGTTTGAAAGAAAGGTGTTGTCGATGGATATGCTAATTTTTCATTCTAAGATGAGAGCATTATTGTGGGTAAGAGCTGCTTTCGATGAGTGTATGGTTCAAGAAAGATTACGGTGGTTTTGTCCGTACAAGTGCAAGTTTTCTAAATCTATTCCAAGGGGTTAGAGTTATCCTCCTCGTAAGTGGCTGAAATTTAAAGTAAGCGGTATAGCTTCTGAGCTTGCTTTGGGCAGTGGAGGTGTGCTGAGAGATAAGGAAGGAATTGTAAAAGCTTTATTCTCGGGGCCAAGTGATGCCTGTGATGCAGATTCAAATGAATTAGGAGCAATAATTATTGCGTTGGATGTAATCATTAAGATTGGGTGGAGGGAAACTGGTTCGTTTATTGTCGAAATGGGTTCTCTGGTGGTGTATAATTAGTTATTAGATAAATTTAGGAGACTTTGGTCACATCAAGCTACATTTGTTGATTTGGAAATGAGGCTTACCTGTGTGGGTAAGGTAACTTTTTCATTTGCAGAGCCGAATGGTAACGAAATGGTAGATACTTTAGCAGTTGCTGGAATAAGATGGCCTGGTATGTTTAAGGCATGGTAATGAGTCTTGGAATTTTTACTATGATGATAGTATAGGCATGTTGGTATGCTGTTATGGGATCTAATGGAGTTTTTTATGCTGGTTTTTATTCTTAGTGCTTTGAGGGTTGTTTAACAGTAGAGGATTTTGGGAATTTTGTGGGTGTTTTTTATGGTTATTTGTTTGATTATAATTTTTTATCATGGGTGTGGGTCTGTTTTGTTGAGGGTATGCTTGCATTTGTCATTACTGCAAATGCGGTATTGTTATACCTTGATTGAGCAAAAGAAAAAGAAATAGAAAAGATAAAATTTTGTCCAAGTTGTTTGGTGGCAAGCTGAACGTACGGCGGTAAAATATATATGATTATATTCAAAATTAGTCTCTGAAATATGCCTCTTTCTTACTTGCCCTAGTAAAGGTTCAAAGCAATAGGCTCCAGTTGAAGACATTGAGCCAATATTGTCTCCTGCGTTAAGAAGAAGAAGAAGAAGACCACCAGGGAGGCCTAATAAAAATAGGAAGGAGGAAGCTGATGAATTTACTACTGGTCAAGTTAGCAAAAAAAGATGGGAAAAAATGTTACAACAAGAGAATCTATAAGGGGGAGGTGAGTGAGAATATATGATTAAATTAGGTTCTGACTATGCATTAATTTTCTAATGCATCACATCTTAATTTGCATATGCCATGAAAGCTATTTATAGTAACTATTTTTATGTCCTAGGTCACAAGACCACATCTGCTACTACAAGTCCTCAATCTTCAATGTCTTTCCAAGGTAAAAGCGGCCTATAAGGAGGAAGCATATGTTGGGAAAATTCGGTTTATAAAGTGATTTTGTTTTATACTAATTTTTTTTAAATTGAGTAATTGTGATATTTATACCAATAAATTTATTTATCAAATTTGTATCTATGTTTTGAAATAGGCAGTCTAAGTCATTTTCTTGACTTTCTACCAATACAATCTTCTCTATTGTTCTTGAACCCTAGGTTTGTTTAGAGTATAGGCTCTAAATTTTTGGACCAACAAACACATAAAAACTCTATCGATATTCAAGTGGGGAAGATCAATGTCTCTTTATGGGCTAGAAACTAACAGCAAACTCTCGCAAAAATAAAATTTATTTGTAGAATAAATCTCACTAAAATTTGACAGTGTAACAACGCTTTGTGTTGTTTTATTTGACCTAACCCATAGTCTCTATTTATAGAGAGAGAAAAACACAACAATTTTAGCTTAATAAGAAGAAGCCAAAAATTAATATTTTAATAATCCATGTAATGTACAATAATATGTTTTTCTTTAGTCTTTTAACCCAACTTATATAACTTAACCAACCTAATAACTCATTTAATGGTCTTATTCAATAATATTGCAATGACTAATTAATTTAATTTCCATTTCAAACTTCAATTATTAAATTACAATCAATTAAATAATAATTCAAAAAAATTAATTTAATATCCAAGTCATCTCTTCTTCGTAGTGAGAAAACTCACTCACTGTAAATATGATACATACGATCTATTTCTCTAATTCATCATTTTTATTTATTCATTGTATCAGTTCAAATGCAAATCGTCAAGAGTTATACCGAGTTAGCAGAGGTATTGATTGAAGATATATAATTAGGGCTCAAATAATTTCTAATTAAGTTTCGACTTTTTGTCTATTAATTACAACATTATTTAGTCAATGAGTCAATCCATTAAAAGTGTCATGACTAAACTCTCCCAATTATATATCATTACGAAAGCAACTCATTAAGTTCTCATCCACTGACATTGTCAAATGTGTGTTACCCTCATAAGATATCCTTAATCTCTTTGGGTTAAATTCGTTCACCTAATATAATCCTATTTTATCTTATGGTAACCATTACGTTTTCCTTCATGAAAAAGGCGGTTACTAACAAATAGCAAATTAATAATTTTTCCTAAAACAAATGACCTATGACCATATTACTTTTCTATCTATCATGCAATACCTATGAGAGGATACTATTTACCTTTTATTGGGTTATGAACTTCACTATTCTAAACGAGGTCATGCCATGTAGAAGTCTTATACCCAACGTGCCAATTTTTAGCTCTATTATCAATTAAACTCAAGCTTTTCATACATTAAAGTAGACAAGTCATGCACGCATAGTCAGTCACTTACTCATTGAGGTAAGCCACACTATGAATGTTATAAGTGAATAAGTCTAAAAATAGATCTAAGATTTCGATCTACTTGGGTCATGATCAATGTCTTGTCAGTCTAGATAATCACATCTATGTTTTTATCTTTTGAGAGTCATCCGTTCCGATACCCATTTGGACTTGATAGACGTCATAATAGTCGTTTAATTGATTTGTTCAATTTTGATTTGTTAGATAAAGAACCATTTAGATTACTTACTAATATAAGTTATATTCTCACATTATGACTCGATCATATAATGCAACTTAATATTAGTTAAATATTAGATAACCAACGAACTAATATTTTCTTATACATTTTACTTTGTGTGCAAAAATCATTAAAAATAAATCCGAATGATTTTAATGTGAATGGTAGGAATTTTATTAAATCAATATTACATTAACAAAAAATTACACTAAGCACTAGATCCTAACATCAACAAACAAATCCAACATCAATCTATTACTCTTGTTAGATGGATCCGAAGTTAAGAAAGTTTTGTCTCCAACCCTACTACAGAAGACTCACTTAGTGCAAAGAGGCCAAAGACTAATCGAAGATACTTGAATTTATTTTGTATGTTTTTTGTGCATTCATTGTTTCAGACGTAATAAATGCTCTTATAATTTGACTGCCTATTGACCATATGTTTTTGCTACACAAGACACGCATGGTCCAGAAACAGTATATGTTGCATTGGCTGTAATTTCTAGTTTAATTTTGTATCAACTTTTTAATAGTTGTTGGTTTTACATATGACCAATTTAGGTATTTTTTGGCAGCTTATTAAGCAGGGCAGTTTTTTGTATCAGCTTTTGGTTGGTTAGTGAAGTTGTAGAATAGCCATTAAGTAAATTGAAGTTTACAGTATGAAACATCGTTTTTCTAAGTACTTAACATCTCTAATGGAATGAAATTTCTTATTTTCTGCAAGTTGAACGCTAATTTTGTACCTTCTTCCAATATTAGACGCTTATATTCTTACAAACTTTCATGTTGCAACTTGATAGACAATGAAACACTAATCATGTAAGCTTTTTACAATATTTTCCCTTCATACATGTTGAGAGGAGTTGGGTCATCTCCCTACTTCGAGGACAGCCCAAAGGGTTCACAAAGTTAAGGAGCGTCTCAGTTGATGTAGATATAACCTATAAACTTATTAGAGAGGTGTAAGTATTGTTAGAAGTATTAATTATGTATTCTATCTATATCAATCGAGGCACTCCCTAAATCCATAAATCTTTTAGGCTCTGCTCGGAATAAAGAGACAAAATCCCTTAGTGGGACAAAACCTTTCGTTGAAGGTCGAAGATCCAACTTCCCTCAATAGTAAAATATTAAACTATCCTTCTAATTAATATATTGAACTAAACTTCATGTTATAATTTAATTTGGAACTTGAAAAACTAACAACATTGAGCTCAACCATGGATTCTCAATTCCATACTTTTGAAACTGAATTTTATATTCTAAATTTCATCTCAAAATCCCATCACAACCCATATTACATTTGGTTCACCTTTATTTACAAAAAAGCAACCCTAACCTCTCTAAACCTACACTAAGAAACCAAACTAATACAAGATAAACCTTACTCCACAAACCAATCGAACCATTCAATCTCATTTTTCTCCCAAAAACTTCACTTCATCATCCAAACTAACATAAACATAGCAACCAAAGAAAATAATCACATTATCCACACCTTCTTTCTCTCCATCTCCATTGTTCTAATTTTTCTTAACAGCCCAAGCAGCACAACTCTTGCACGAGGTGTCATGGGCGGATCATAACTAAAAAACCTACATTAATTACAAAATTGATGGCCGAAGTTTTCTCAATAAAAAAAAAACCTTCTACTTAGGTTATCATTAGACCATGACATTATTAAATCAGTCAATTTTCCACACAAAAAGCATATCGAATGAAATCGGGTAAGACCATTTTTTCCTCCTCCTTCCTTCTTTGTTGGCCTCTTCTTTTTCCTTTGCTTCATTGTTGTTGTGTCTAGAAAGAAACAAATAAGCTGAATGCCGCCAATTTTAGGATTTTGGTCTTTAATTTTTAATTTAATTTTCTATTTTCTTATTCTATGATAACATATGAATGATACTTTGTGCTTATGTGACAAACTTAACATGCCAGGTTGTTTCGCTATTAAGTTTGTCACACTTTTAACTATCGAGTGATCAAAACGTTATAAGTTAACTACTATACTATAATTTTCATGGTTCAATTGTAAAAAAGAAAAAGAAAATTAACCAAAATTATGCGAATATATATTTTTTAAATTTATCCTATTTTTAATATAAAAAGACTATATTTTTATCATATTCAATTTAATTATCTAATCATAATATAAAATCTATTTATGATGTAAGTGTAGGTTTCACATTATTAATATTAGATTATAGGACACACACGGTGTGGGTAAAAGAATTATGTAATATATTTATTTAAAATTGACACTAAAACCAAATAGTGAATGTTACGGTGTCTCGAAATTAAATCTCATTAGAAATATGTATTTCTTTTATTTCATATAAAAAATAATTATACCTCAAATATTAATTGCTTAATTTGTTAAAATAAAGATGGTTTAATTATTTAACAACTTAATTAGTACCCACTGTAGATAAGACAGACAGTGAAAAGCATTATATATGTATTAATTAAGGATTTGATATATTCTATCAAATTTGATATTGTGATAGACTAATTACAGTAATTGAAGGTGATTAATGCTGAAATTTTGAGTTAATTGAACTTATATCAGGGCAAAGCAACAATAAATGCTCAATTCCAAAAAAATCTGTTTATTAATTAAAATATTTTTTATTATTTTATTATTTCAAACTGAGTCAAACCAGTTTGAATATTTATCAAAAGTATCCTACGCAATCCGAATAGTTGAAAATTTTAAAATTTATAATTGAATAATTCTAATAATAAAATTAAGAAAATATAAATTTAATAATTTGTAAAATCTTAACTGAAGCTGACATGGCAAAATTCTATTGGCGAAATGGAAATTTGGAAAGACGAAAATCTTCTCCAATTCTTTCTCGGCACGCATAATAATAATACATTGATATTCAGGTAATGGCAGTAATGGTAATTTAGATGAAATCCAACACCGAATGAATATCCTCCGTAACAACAAACACACAAACGATTTAAACGCCGCGTCTTGCTTCTCCAGTTCTCCCCAATTATCCAAAGCCACGACGCCATGCAATTTGCATGCACAAAAAATAATACCAAATTTTTTAAAGAAAAAGAAAAAGGAATTAGAATTTAATTAGGATTAGTGGATAATTAAAATTTCGTGTTTCAAAAAAGAAATTTTAGTTTAAAAAGGTAAAATCTTATCTACGCGGATTTCTACTCCAACTAAAAATCCTTCTCTATCCCTTGCTTTATATATAACTTTCAAATCTGTTTCATCCTTCATCCTTCATCCTTCATCAATTTCTCCTCTCCTTTTCTCTCGTTACTGCTTAAGCTTTCGAAGATGGGACTTGCTCGCAATGTCGTTGGCATTATTGGTAATTTATGTTTCTCTGTTGAGTTTTGGAGCTTTTAGAGGTTTTGAATAGTTTTTTTTTTTTTGTTTGTTTGTTGATTTTGATCGTGATTAGAAGCTTTAAAGATGTTTTGAAGCTTTGATCAATGGCGATCGATGTTTTGTTAATCGTTTCCCTTTCTTTTTTTGGTTCAATAAGCCAATATAGTTTTCAAACTTCTTTTCAGTTTTTCATTGAGTAAATATGAACTTTAGTGTTCATGAGGTTAAGTTTTGGAGATTTTAGAGGTTTTAATTGCTTTTTGTTGAATTTCATCATGATAAGCGATGAGTTGACGTTAATGCGTTTAGATTTACTGGAGTTTAAAAGCTTTGATAAGAGTTTTCAAATTTATCTTCAGTTTTTCATTTAGTAAATATGAACTTCAATGTTTATCATGTTTGAGTTTTTACGATATTAATGAATCTACGATTCTATGAAGATCGAAGACTGGTTATTCAGTTTTCCTTTTTCTGTTTGAAGTTGTTTCGTTTATTAATATATATATATATATATATATATTGTTTTGCAGGGAATGTCATCTCCTTCGGCCTCTTCCTCTCGCCAGTGTACTCATCTTCTGTCTAATTATCTTGCTATGAATTTTTTATTTTATTTTAGATTTACCTAATTAAAAGCTTAACGAATAGTATGGTAAAAAAAAAAATGCTTAACAAATTTCTTTTTCTGGTCCGTAGTAAATTTATTACTATAATTCTAAAAGTATTATAGACTCGAATCTCTTTATTCCTTTTCCAGGTGTTGTATATATAGAATGATAAATGATTATATAAATATACCTATAAATTGAGTTTTTTCTTGAATATGTGAATATATATAATGAAGTTTTTCCTTTTTCCTAACTTTTTCTTTTGGATTCAAAATTCTCACTGACAATTGTTGGTTTTTGTGAATAAATGTTAATAGGCCAACTTTTTTCCGAATTTATAAGAACAAGGCAGTTGAGGAGTTTCAGCCATACCCGTATTTGTGCACAGTTCTGAACTGTATTTTCTGGATGTTTTATGGTCTTCCCATTGTTAAAAAAGACAACATTCTAGTCTTGACCATCAACAGCGTTGGCCTTGTCATTGAGTTGCTCTACTTAACCGTATACGTGGTTTATGCTAATGATCGGAAGAAAAGGGTAATTATACATGAACCTTAATTTGCATGCTTATTGGCCTTTACATTCTTTTCTATTTTATCAAATTCACCGTATGTATGTATGTATAAAGATTGAACGTAGGCATCATTATTGGTAGAATTTTAGGATGAGAACATGTGTTAGATTGAACTTACGCATCAATATTTGGTATGTGGTTTTGGGGTTTTAAATATTGTGTCTTTTTTATTGTTATTTCAGCTTCGTGTTGCTCATATCCTCTTGGCTGAAGCAGCTTTGACAGTAGCCGTTGTTCTCATTGCAATGCTCTGCTTCGATAAACACAGATCTCTTTTCGTTGGAATTATAGCTGATGTTTTTAACATCATTATGTATGCTGCACCTCTAGGCATCTGGGTAAATATCTTCTTTTTAAATATTCATATCCATAATCAGATATATGCATGGTGGAAAACATATTTAACCGTCTTTGATTTTGGGCATTGTATTAACAGAAAAAAGTTATCACTACAAAAAGTGTGGAGTACATGCCATTCTGGCTCTCAGTCGCAGGCTTATCTAATGGCATCTGTTGGACCATCTATGGCCTCATACCATTTGATCTCTTCCTCCTGGTAATAAATTAAAAAGTAAAATAATAATGATGATACTAATAATTAATTAACTAATTAATTAAATTAATAATGTGAGTATTGTGGATGTTTGTAGGTAAGCAATGGGCTAGGAGCAATATTTGGTGTGATTCAGCTGGGTTTATATTGTTACTTTTACTTCTATGGAGAGAAGAATAGTAAAGAGGGAGCAAAGAAGCAATCAGAGGTTCAGCTCTCTAATCACCCCACAGGAGCAGCCTGAAAACTTTAAAGCCCCTTTCTATTTTGAGTTCCAAAGGGAACAAAAACTTTAATTTTCAATTTTGCTTCTTTTTTATTATTATTTTTTTTAGTTTTTAAGTAGTCCAGAGGATTTCTTAGTTTTGGTTTATGCTTTGTGACTTGGTTACCTTGCCTATTGGTAATGGATTAGGTTTAATTCTTTTCTTTTCTTTTCATATGCTTTATTTGGATATTTTTCATATAATTTGGAATTGCCCTTTTTTTTTTCTATTTTCTCTTATGATTTTTGCCAATTCTCATGCTCGATTGGTCCATTAAAAATTCGAATGCTGATATCTGCCACTTTTTCCCTCAATATTTTGGTAAAAAAAATGATAAATTTTGCTAAAGTTTTATATTTATTTTATTTTTTAAAATGCATATACATTGCATTAAATTTTATTTTTAATGGAGAGATTTTTTTTTTTTGGTTAAAAATCGAAATATGCTATATATTATTTATGGTTAATATATTTTTCCTTTTCATGTACCAAAAAGATAGCTTTCCATTTTTGCACACGAAATGTTTTATGTTGAGTAATTCATAATATGGGCAATGTCAAAATTTCAAGCCATTGGGTCTTTCATTGGAACTTGCTATTTTTGGAAGACATTGGGTCTTTCATATCAGCTTCAAAATGGTTTCTTTTACAAATCAGATCTGATTATTAATTATATACAATAATCAAAATAATCATCATTATTTAAAGAAAATTAGGTGTTTTAGGTGAGAGATTTAGTAAATATATTGGAAAATTTTATATTTAATGAGTATTTTTAATAGAGGATTTTAGGAGTTGAATTTTCTTTTTCAAATTTCACTTAAATATGTTCGTTTTTCAAAATTTCTTAATTTTATTTGGTTTAATTCACATGGTCTCACTATAAGATAAAAAAAACTTTAAAAATAATTTTTATTTAATTCTAATTATAATTTAAAATTTTTTATTTTATTAAAACTACCAATAAATTTTTACAATTATAATGATATCCATATTGAATCCATTTTTAATATATCTCTTCTTTTATAGTTATTTTCTAATTTATAAGATTCCTCAAACCTAATTTTTCCAAACAAATCAATTATAAATGCTGACTTTTCGAACTGATGAATTCAAAAATGCTAACATTTTAAAATTTTTAAAATTATTCGCTCAAACCTAATTTTTCCAAACAAATCAATTATAAATGCTGACTTTTCGAACTGATGAATTCAAAAATGCTAACATTTTAAAATTTTTAAAATTACTCGCCCAAACACATTCTTAGATTGTAATATAATATTTCAATTTGCAATCAAATAAACTAAAAAAAAATAAATTCAGTGGAACTTTGTAAAAAAATCAAATATTTTTTATGAGTTCAAATTGAATTTTTCAATATTGATAAAAACAAAAATAATTGACTCTCTTCATAGCTCAAACCGATGACGGATCTTGGTATTTAGTATGAGCAAGCCAATAACAAGATTGATCAATGAAACCATGGAACCTGAAGCGGAGAATTACTATTGTAGGAAAAGAAGACAATTTCTACATCATTCACTTCAAAAGTGAGCTATAGGTAGTTGATTCATGAGGAGAGCTTGTGTTCATTTGATGGTCAATTGTTTATCTTTGATGCATCGTGTCAAGATGATCCGATCAATGACCTTTATCCTCACTTAGTGATGATTTGGGTACAAATATGGGGTTTCCTCTTTGAGTACCGTTCATATTATGAGATTGGTTTACAGATTGGCTACAATATTGAAGAAGTTATCTCTTAGAATGGCGAGAGACTTTCCCTCTTAATATTTGTTTCCTAAGAGTGAGGGTCTGCATTGATCCTGGAAAACCTTATTAGCAGGATGTTTCGTGAAGAGTAAGGATGGCCCTACAATGTGAGGTGTATTTACGATACAAATATATGTAGGTCCCGTCGTTACCATGGCAGGATTGGGCACACGCCCACAAATTGTGCAGTACACAACAATGAGATTGAGCACATGATCAATGAGAAACTTGCTTTCGTTGAACGTAAACTAGGCCATGCAACAACCATTGACCCCAACCCAAGTGTTTTTTGCTGATAATGTCGGAGCTAACAATGCAAATAGAAGAACAACTAGACTGGTCTAGAGCAAAGCCGATAGCAGGGATATTGAGGAGCAAGGCCCTTTTATAGTTTAGGATGTTCCTATACACCCACTACCTTATGAGGAAACTAGTGATGCATCCACTAAATATTGTTTTGCCTGAGAATATGGATACCATTAATGTGGTTGATGCTAGCAATGTGCTTGATATTAATGACAGTGAGGGTGTTGCTAACCCATTTTTACAAGAGAATGTAGTTGGCGAGAGAAACTAGAGTTTTATTTTTTTGGAATGGTCGAATTTGAATTATAATTTTTTAGGAGATTTAAAAATACAATTTTGTTATTGTATTAACATAGAATTTTATAATTTTTCAAAGGAATAAAATGTAAACTTTTCATTTTTAAGGAGGACATAATTAAAATTTAAATTTTAGGAGCGCCAAAATATAATTGTACCATTAAATTAACTTGAAATTTTGAAAATTCTAAAGGAATTAAAGGGGAACTTTTTTTTTGTGCATATATTGTGAAAAACGCAATTGTTTCCGTCAATGCTTAGAATGTTGAGAATATAGATACCTTATTTAAAGGTATTGATACCTAAAGCCAAACTTGTTTAGCATTTGATGATGAGTCCATTGAGCTCGGTTTTTAGTTTTTACTGGTTAGTCATTCATCTCCTCTAATCAAAATAGCTCTGAGTTTTAATATAATATCATGGAGTCATTAGAGTTATCGTTGGTATCTTCAAACATCGGGTGTAGCACTATTCAATTAAGATTATCACCAATCCAGATCAAGAGTATTACATAAGTCATGTATGGACAGCTTGATTTCTTCTTGATAAGTACTCATACATCATATAATTTAAATTTTTATTCCTTACTTTTCATTGATTCTCAAATAAAATATCATTCTTAGCTTAATTTGCATAATCAATGTGACATTTGCATACATTAACATTTTAAATATTTATGCTTTAATTTTTCATGATTTAGTATTTATTAATTAATGAGATGTTTTGAGAGTTAAAAGATGTAAATTTGGAGACAGTTGAAAGTGAAGTAAGGAATTAAAACTAAACAAAATACGGAATAGGAGAAAAAGAGGTGTGGGACGCAACTTAGAAAGCTGGCGCTACAGCTTGGATGGAAGAAGCAAGTTTGGTGTCATGGCATGGGCATGTGTGAGCCCCAGCCACCAGTGTTAATTTGTGCAACAACTTTGGCCGCCTTAACTCCTAAAAGCAACGATATTTTCGCCCTTTTAGCTCAAGCAACTTTATAAATGGGATATTTTAGTAGCGGGTTTGGATTTTTTAACGAATTTTTATAATATTGCAATTTTTATTATTTTTGCATTTTTCTCGCTCATGGATTGCTAAGCAGTTAATTTTTAGAAATATGCTGAAAAAAATTATTTAAGAAAGTAGATTGTTTTTTCTTTAAATTTATTGATTTACGTTGTTTTTTTATAGAGAAAGAAAAATGTATCTTATAGGGCACGCTTTCAGTCACGTCAACTGAAAAGCGTCCTACAAGAAAGGTTTTTATTGAAAATTATCAATTCATCTATTTTGGTCAAATGGTTAAATATTAGTGTTTTTTGTCATTGAGTCTCGGGTTTGATTCCTCTCTTACTCACAATAGTTCTTTTGATAGATGGTTAGATAATTGTGATTTCATCCTTGAGTCCTAAGTTCAATTTATTTCATATTGTTTCAAGTTTTTTTAATTAATGTTTATAAATTAATAAATATATTATTTTCAAGTTTTTTATTTTTAATCAATAACTCTTTTATTTATAAAATCAAATAATTATTGTAAGTGTCATTCTTTTTAGTAAATATAATTTTTATATGCGTAATATTTATTTTTAAATCCATATCATGAGTGTAGCAAATTGACATATTATATATTTCTGTATGTGTATTTGAAATAATTATTTGAAATATCTCACATATAAAAATATTTGAAATATCATACCCACAATGTAGATGAAAAACAGTGATATCTGAAATAATTAATTGATTTTATAATATTAGAAATCATCATACCTCAAAATATAGGTGGATAAAATAAATATTTCACATATAAATAATATATTTATTAATAAAAAAAAGCTTGAAACAACATTAAATAAAAAATACATATTAAAATGTTTATAAGAGGAACCAAACTTAGGACTTAAGGAAGAAATCCCAATTATCTAGCCATCTAGCCAAAAAAGCTTATGTATTAAAAATATTAATTAAAAATATAAAAAGATTAAAACATGAAATAAAAAATACAAATGTGAGTAGGAGAGAAAGCGAACTTGAGACTTAAAGATGAAAACACTAACATTTAACCACCTAACAAAAAGAGCTAATTGTCAATTTTCAATGAAAACGCATCTTGTAAGACATGCTTTCAATTGACAGGGCTGAAAGCGCGCCTTGTAAGACGCGTTTTCACTGACACAACAGTGAAAACTCGCCCTGTAGGACGCATTTTTTTTTCTCCAAAAGCAGTGTAGATCAGTAATTTAAAAAAAAAAACAACCTACTTTCTCAAATAAATTTTTTTTAACATATTTCTAAAAATTAGTAATTGCTAAAACTTCTTTTTCTATAAAAGGAACATCGGGATTTGATTTTAAAAGTTTGTGAAATTTAATTTCTCTTCATCTTTTCTTTTTTCTTTAATATTTGTATTTCTTCTAGTTTAATTATAAATATTTAGGTTTATTGAATATAGAGCTCATATTTGATAACTTAGAATATTTGTCTTATCAATTAGAATAGTTTAACCAACACTTCTTTAATTGAATCTAATGCTTGTGACAAACAACATAATTGGATATAAAATATGTAAGCAATTTATGTTGTGTGGATATGTGACCTAATTTAAATAAATCTCGCTCGTTTGTGTTTGTTGGTTAGAATTAGGTTTTTCTCGCTCTTAATGCTATTGACAAGCTAAATCATAGGCACGAAGTTATAGGATTGTCTATTAGTAAGGAAAACAATTTCAATGAGCTTCCTTTTTTATTATTGACAATGTAAGAAGAAATTGGTTACTAGGTGCGACACCGACAATTATAACTAATTTATTAAAGAATATTGAAAACATCTTTGCATTGATGATTAAACTAGTGAATCAAACGAAGATTTTATCTTTGGCTAGATCTTCATCTCATTGATTTTCTAAACCCCCTTCCATCATTTTTAATTTGCGTATCAATTATAATAATTAAATCTGTAATTGTTTAATTTATTCTAATACATGTGGCGAACTGCATAATTATTTATGTCATAACTTATGATTATGTGGAGTGAATGTATGATCTAGCTTAAATAAGCTCCATTGAGGTGAGTTTGTTGGTTAGAATTAGGTCTCTATCATTCTTAATATTGTCAGTAAGTTAAATATTGAGCGTTTAGTTATAAAGTTATTTATTAGTTGTGGAATTAATTTCAAACGAGTTGTCTCTTGGTTACCGAATAGGTAAGGAAATATTGGTTTCTCGACGTTGAGTCAACAACTATAACTAATTTATTGAAGGCATTAATGATATCCTTGCGTCAATGATCAAATCTATGAATTAAACAGGGATTTACTTTCGACTAATGTTTTTCTTCATTGATTTCCCAAGACTTCTATTTACTACTTTTTTTCAATGTCTGCTAACTTTGTTGATGTGGCGTAATGTGAATTGCCATGTTAGCAATTAATTAATTATTTAAATTTTAAAATTTTAAAAATATTTTTAAAAATTAATAAACTTATTAAAGTATAAAGAAATATTTTTTAGATTTTTAAAAATTAATTAACTGCTAACATGGCATACATGTGGAATGGCATGGATGCCATATCAGCAAAGTTAATAAATGTTAACTTTTCCATTCATTTTAGAGTGATTTGATAAACAATTTAAACTGAAGGACTAAAAGAGGCGAAAAATTAAATAAAAGACTAAAATGACATTTTATGTAAAATTGAAGAATCAAATAAATCATTATATCTTTTATAATTTTAAATAGAATTTACTTTTGTTGGTGTCTAGAGACCAAACTTTTTCCTTTTTTTTCTTTACCATGTTTCTGTTAATGATTTTTTTTTTTTTTTATGTTTTAAATTTTTTGAAAGTTCTATGCTTTAATTTTTTTTAATGTTGATGCACTAGCTTTAATATATTAACTTTTATCAATGGTATTTCTATTTATCTTATTATTATCTAAAATAAACTTAAAATTATTTTAATTCGCGGATGGCACGGAAATATTTCTTTTATTTTAACAAAATTATTCATGTGCTATTTGTATTTTTAATTTGTTTATTTTAGTATTTGTAATTTTTTCTCCATCTATCACTTGGGTATTACGGCTTAACGGTGTTAATTCCTAACAAAAAAGTTGACACGAGGGTCAATCATAGGATGGCATGCGGCATTGTGTCTGAAAAAAATTCAACTAGTCAAAAGCAAAGGACTTAAAAACAATTATACCATTATTAGTTTAAAGTAAAAAAAAAAAAAAAAACACCCTCATTAATTTTTATTATTTTTTCTCTCAATCAGTAACAAATTAACGGCTTTTGAATCCATCATTCTTTTTTTTTTCAAAGTTTCAAATTCCTGATTCTTTCTTTTGTTTTTCAATAATCTCCATCTTAAACAATATCAATATTGCCCCCCAAAAGTTCTGCAGTAAACCCAACCCCAAGGATGTATATCTCCATTACATGCGCTACATCAATGTCATTCGTTTGAGCAGCGATTTCCCTATGATAAACTCAGGCCCCAAAGACGTAGCATTGAAAGAGTTGAGATATTTGGTAAGATAAAAAAAAGAGTAAATTACACCAACAGTCATTCAATTTTGTGGTAGTTGACAAAACAACCACATTAGTTTTATTTCAGTCACTCAACTTTGAAAAAGTGATAAAATAGTCATTTTTGTCGTTTTTCATCATAAACGTCACAGCAAAGTCACATGACAGATGACGGCGTGCTTGGTGTAAAAAAACCTTCCAGTTGGCCAGTTACCACTAATTTAACAGCCCTATCAATACCAATTTAGGGTTTAAGAAGAGAAAAATAAGAAGAAGAAGAAGGAGAAGAGAAAAAATGGAGATGAGATGCCTCTAATTTTCAAATAAATCCCATATTGCATCTCTGCAAATGATTCCTCCAAACTTCAAAGGTAACGATCTAAGGCCAAAGCTTTAACCCAATTGCTTCATATTCTTCTACAGTTACTCAGGCATGGTTGTTGCAGCTTCAAACCAAAATGCTATTACTTTGGGGGTCACAGTAACACAAGGGAAAGGCAATTTACCCAAGCTTCTCCTCACTTCTGATCATGGCAAGTAATGTTCAAATCTTCAAACTCACAAACAACCATGTGGGCACATGGATTACTACCTGAAGACGACGTGTGTTGTTGTGACCCACTTACGGTGGTTTCTTTGTTTCTTTGTTTTTGGGTGTTTTAGTGAAGCTGAGATTTATCTATGTGGTGGTTACATCTTGGAAAGACATGGTGTTTCAATGGTGGAAGGTTACAGAGAAAGAGAGCCAAGAAGAAGAAGAAGAAGAAGAGAAAAGACATGGTGTTTGAATGGCAAAGAAACCCCGCCAAATTAGGCAAAGAAGACTTTTTTAAGGTTTTTTTTCAATTTCTTCTTAAATTGGATGGGTTTCCATTGTGGACATCTAACGTGACAAGTTAATTGGCCACATCAGTAATTAACTTGCCACATCAGCGGTCCCGTTAAGACACTAACGGAAACTGTTAATCAGTGAATATTTTGTCACTTTTTATAACATTAGTGATAATTTTGTTATTTTTCAAAAATTGAGTGAATGAAATGAAACCAGGTGACTGTTTTGTTAGCTACCCCAAAGTTGAATGACTGTTTTGTTATTTTTTTAATTGAAAAAAAAAATAGATCTCAAGGATGTAGCAATGATAAAATCTGGTTTCAAGCCCCAAGAATAACAGGAATGCTCACTTGCTTTTGAGGAATAACAAAAATACTAAACTGCAGAATGTGAAAAGAACAAAAGAAAGTTAGTAAGATAAAATTTTTATTGAGAAAAAAGCTTTGCTTTTACTTGGAAAAAAGAAAACATATCTCAAACCCTGTAAACCAAACCTCAAAAAAAAAACCTTATCATGGTCAAAATAACATATCCAAACCTAAACTAAACCCAGCCTCCAAGATTGTCATTCCTACGTCCATCTCTAACTAGTATAAGAAAGCAGGAAAGAAGAAAAGTAAGATTGTGTCGTACTAATGATGCAAAGAAAAATTTATGAAATTTGGAGGACTGAGAATGGTCTTTGCAAAAGGAAATTGAAGAGCTAGGCTTGATAAATATTAGATTTATTCATAGGTCGGGCTACCAGTCTAGACCTGAAGGTTTGCTTGAAATTTGGTAGGGTTTGGACAAAAATATTAGGCTCAAAAAATGGGCTTAGGTAAAAGAATTAGACCCGTTTAAAATATGAGTTAAGTTTGGTATTGAATATTCAAGGCCCGAGCCCAATTTGACCCGACTCGTTTTTAAATTTATAATACTTTATATTATATAATTTATAACACAATTAAAAAATAAACTTATACTAAATATATAATATTACTCTAATGTAAATGTTAAAATAATGTTAATATGAATGTAATGGGCCAAATCCGTCCAGGCCCAACAACCAAAAATCAAACAAACAAAAAAACCCTAAAGCTACCAAAGCCAGCTGCCACATGCTACCACCCATGTGCCTTCCTGCTGCCACCAGCGTGCACGCCACTCGAATCTGCGAACAAAGAAGAAAAGACAGGATACAACAGGGATAACAGTAGCAGGAACAAAGCAAATATACAGTAAAAACAGTTAAAAAGAAATTGAAAATATGGCATATTCAGGTATAAAAGCCCTAGGCCAAACGATTGTAAAAAAAGAAAGGGGATATCAATCAAAAATACAAAACAATAGCAGAGATTCAAGTAAAAAAATTGGAACTTTTCGAATACAAAGAAAATAGAGAAAACACTCAAAGATTGGAGGTGATTTACGATTCATTTTTTTCTTTTTTTCTTTTTTCTTGCTTTGAAGGTACTTTATCATTAAAACAAATAAAGAAGAGACACCAAAGACACTTACCTGCGGTTTCGATCGTCGGAGGCCATCCTCTGGCTTGGCTATCGGACCAAAAGGGGGTAAAAGGGGTCTCCTCTTGTTTTTATGCGACTTAGGTCGTGAACCGCGGCAGAGGTGGAGGCGTGAACACCGATGATACCCGTGAGCAGCCCAAAAGTGACGGCTAAGGTTTGGTCTTTGAGTTTGGTTGAGAGAAAATCAAAAAGGGGTTAGGGATTTGTTTTAATCTTCGCAGGAAAGAGTAAATGAACATTCAAATGTTTTTTTTAGTTTTAATAACAAATGAAATGGCATCACAGACCCAGGATTTACATGTTTATGCTTTTGGGACAAATTGTGCAAACAGTCCCTCCTTCTTTCTGGTCTTTTCAAATTGGCTCGTTATTATTTCTTTTTAAATTTCACCCAAAATATTATTTCAATTACATTTTGGTACTTGTTATAGCAGCACCGTTTTGATGGTATGGGAATATTCCCATTGTGGTCTGTCCACTTTTGTGCAAATTTCATTTCGGTCCTATTTCAATGTTACCATTAGATTTATTGCGATTTTGCACCTTTAAATTTTGTCTTGGTCTTAACCCAATCTTTGTTTAACTCATTTTATTGTTTATTCATTTAATTTGTCCATTCTCTTCATGTCATAATTACCTAAGCTAATACTATCATTATTTTATGTCCATTGTTTATTTTTTAGAATACCTAAATCGTGTATATATATATATATATTTTACTAATTTTTTTTTCTATTTCTTTTCTATTTTCATATTTATTTATTACTCTTTTATTTTATTCATTCATCCGCATATTTACTTATTTATCTATATATTATTCATTTTATTTCGTCCTTTATATCAAGTGTATGTTGTTCTTTCATTTTCAATATTCACCATTTCATCATCTGTTTATTTAGCTATCTATTACTTCTTTATACATTTTAAAATTTAAATAGCTTATATTTCACTTTTTACTAGTATATTTATTATTACTATTATTATTATCATTATTACTATCTTTATTATTTTTATTTTTATTTTTTGTTTTTTGTTATCACCATTATATTACTATTATTATTATATACATGTAGCGACGTAAAAATTTTGTTCTGGTCGCTAATTGTGGCGATTTATTAAACATTTGAAAATTGACTTTCGATTTTATTAAAAAAAAAGAGGGAGTCGCCACCGATCTTTTTTCTAGGTGTGATCGTACACCTAATAAATAATCTTTTGATAAGAAAATTCATTTTCTTCTAACAAAAAGAATGCCAAATTTAGGTCTACGTCAAAATCAGAGTAAAGTAGGGTTCGAGAGTCGGTTACGCGCGAGGAAGGTATTAGCACCTTCGCGACGCCCAAAATTGGTATCTTGTAAAACACGTGTTGTCTTGATTTTCAAAAAATGCGAGTTCAATGTAACATTTAGTTGTGATCCGATTGAAAAGACGAGAAATTTTAGTTTATTCCGGTTTTTGAGAAGGACATACTGTTTTAACACGAGTTAATTGATGTTCACCCAACATAGCGATGAAATTCGATGACTTAATATTAAATCGGTACGTTGTCTTGATTATTGAAATTAATTAGAAAACAAGAATATGATTTCTGAGGTAGTGCAAAGCAAATTGATAAAATAGATGAATAACAGAGCTAGAAATATATTGAAGCAAATAACAAATATGACAATAATATTAAAAAGCAATAGCAATGCACGCGATATATTAAATGTAATAATAATATCAAACACGAAATAAAAAAAAACAATGAATATATATATACATAAAAATGATATTAAGAACATGTACGTCAAAGCACATATATATAAATAGTAATAGTGTCAGAAATATACTACATATAGTATTTGAAATATATACATAAAATAGTAAGAATATATATAATTAGTAATGCTAAAGTATATATACATAATAATATATATAAAAATATTGAAAAGTATATGTACATAAGAAATATATACGCCAATATATATAATGCAAAAAGAAACAAATAATGAAAACTACTATATATACATATACACGTATGTAATGAAATATATGATAGCATTAATAACAATAATAAGGATTATATAAAAATACATACATGAAATAGCATGAGAAATATATACAATTGATTAAAATATACATATGCGTATTACAATACATGCACAACGATAAAAATACACCATTAAAAAACATATACGTACATTCGATAAAGATATATAGATAAACACATGCTAATATTAATAATGACAAAAAGAGTAGTGAAATATATATATGAAATGGAATAAAACATGTAACTAATAATACTAACAATATATACAAACTATGTATAAAAGCATATACGATACATATGTACATTAACAATGATAATAATGTGATAGAAAGACAATTATTGACAATATTACATAAATATATATTAAAGTAAATATATGATAATATTAAAAACACATACATATATGTACGTACTATATATAAATACTATATGTATAATATATTAAAATAGAGACATAATATACGTAGATAAATATATATATATATATATAAACAAATGTATGTAATATAATTTTAGAATATATGCGTAAATGTATATATATTTAAAGAATGCATAGGTGATATACAAATATATTAACAAGATAATAATATTAAACCATTTAATAATACTAAATAACATATACAGGTTAATATTAAGTAGAATGACAACAATAAAATACTAAAAATATAATAATAATAACATTAATAAAATATATTAGTATAAATAATATTGAAATTAAAACAAAATAATAAGGAAAAGTAAAAAAGGATGAAAATCGAAACAAAAACAAAGTTAGGGGCAACTTTAAAAAGAAATAAAAGAAAAAGGATCTGAATGTAAAACCCGCGTAACTTAAGAGGACCAAAACAGCAATTACCCCTTTTCATCAAAATGCAGCGTATCAGTGGGGACTAAATTGAAAAACGTGAAAAATCCCAGGGCTGAATTAAAAATGAAGAAATGACTCAATTGCAAAAGCTTGAAAAAGCGGAAGGGCCAAATGCGCAAATTGCCCTTCTGCTCAAAAACACGCGGATCCTGGCCTGGAGCGGGTCGGGTCGGGTCGACCCGACTCGGGGCCAAAACGGTGTCGTTTTCAGCTTAAACGGGGGGACCAAAACGCACCGCTTTGGTCCCTATAAAAGCAAAAAAAAAAAAAATTTTATTTCATTTGTAACCAGGGTGAGAAAAAAAAAAAGAAAAAGAGGGAGAGAAGAGGGAGAGGGGGAGGGAATTCGGCCACGGGCCGGTCACCGGTCCGATCGCCGGACCTTAGCTGGCGCCGGCGCTGGCCACTGTGCACGGTGGCCGGAGAAGGTAATTTTTTCTTTTTCTTTTTTTTTAAATATTTGTTTTATATTTTTTATACGTTTTAATATATATATGCGTATAATCACCGATAAAAATGAAATTTTTATGTATATACGTGTGTATAGATGCGCATATGGAAAAGAAAAGATGTTGACTACCTTAGATTGAGTTTGTTTACTGCTTACTGTTTTCCTCTAGATTAGATCTGCTCTGATATTGCTGGAAAATCGCTAGTTTCTATCATTTTTTGCATTAAAAATGCCGACCGTTTACAAAGCTTTTGAATCGGCTTTTATAGCCTATTATTTTTACAAGTTGTTTACTTCCTTTTGCTGTTGCATGTTCTCTTTGTCCTTGCAGGGTGGTTGAACGGTGGCATGGGGGTTGACAGGGGTGATGGGACAGAAACGGTGGTCAGATGGCAGAGGCAAGTGACTGAGTCGGCTAGGGTTTCTTTTCTTTGATTTGGGCTTGGTTGTAGTTGGGCTAAGGGTTTTGTATTGGGTTAAATTTGTTGGGTTTGATGGTTTTGGGTTAAAGTTTATTTGTAATTGGGTTGTGGGTTAAAATTAGGTTTGGGTAATTGGTTGTAAGTGGGCTAGGTTTAGTTTGGGTTCAAGCCCGGCAAATATTGGGCTATACAATACATATATTTTATCTTTATTGACATATTGCGATTGTAATTTTATATTTCTCATTAACATATATCATGTAGTATTTAATTTAAAACGTTTTATATGTTATTCATTTTAAAATTTTTATATTATTTATTTTTAAAGATCCTTTTATTTATTTATTTTAAACTTTTATACATTATTCATTCGAAACCCCTTTTTGTATTCTTTATTTATAATTGTTTCATTTGTTATTTGTTTTAAATCGTTCTATTCACTTCAAATTTATTCATATATTATTTCATTTTATTCTTTTGGGATTATTAATGTTGATCTCTTAAAATAGTATATTATGTGGATGTGTCTTCTACGTGCTCTAGAAATTATTTGTTAATATATTCATGTTGTTGACATTCATTAACCTCAATTGTATTTATCCAAATATGGATCGTTTTATTCCAAACAAAATAAACATGCATTGCTAAATGTTGTATTCTTTTTATTCAAAGTAAGGCAATATTTCACGTTTCGGGAGTTCAAGAAATTGTACCTTAACTTACTGGGTTTCGATTTTCTTGTTAAACCTAAAAAGCGAAATATCCTTTTAGATTTCAAAATACAAATTTTCGGTAAAGATTAAAGGCAAACTTGCTCCCGAAGATTTAAACGTCGCTTCCTAACTTACGGGATATGGCACCTTACTATTTCGGGACGGGAAAGTCTTCGATGCTCGTTTCAACATAATTCAAGCTTTTTAAAATTAGCATTCATAAAAAGGGATAAAAAAAATTTAAAACAAGGCAATATTTCGTTCTTGGAAATTCGAGAAAATCGTGCCCTAACTTACTGGGTTTCGATTTTTTTCTCGTTTAATCTAAATAACTGAATATCCTTTTAAAATTTAAATACGTTTTTAATCGAAAGACAAGCTTATTTTCGGGTGGTTTAAACTGTTGTGTCCTAACTTACGGGATGTGATACTCCGATATTTCGAGATAAGGAAATCTTCAATAATCGTTTTGAGCTAATTCAAGAATTTTAAAATCGATGTTAATAAAAAGGATCGCACTTCAAATTCATTTCCGATTTTCAATTTTCGACATTAAGACACTAACTAGTCAATTCGGTACCAATTTTTGGGCGTGTCAAGGGTGCTAATCCTTCTTCGCACGTAACCGACTCCCGAACTTGTTCTCTTGAGTTTTGTAGACCAAAATGCCGTTTTAGTAAACTAAAATTATTTTATTACAACAAAGGTGATCCGATCACACCAAATAAAGATAGGTGGCGACTCCCAATTTTCATTTATCATTTCAAAACCAAAGTCGATTCCCTTTTTTTCAAAAAAATGATTACGACAATGACTATATAAAAAATTTCAATAAATAACAAAATATTAAATAAAAATAAAATATAATTTTTTTAAAAATAATATAAGTGAACTTAAAATGGACTTAAGTTTATTTTACAAATATGGATGAATTTGAGTAAAATTTTAAACTTATATTTTGGGTAGATCAAGTTTAAACAAGTATAAAATATATTAATATTATGCTAAAATTTGACTTCACCCATAAACATCTTTAATAAAAATTGAAATTTGTAGATGGACTCATAAATGTGATTGAACGCTTCTTGATCGAAGAAGACGCCAGTGAATATTGGCTTCGAAGATGAGAAAAGGCGACTAAGGCTTCTTTGTTTTGTTCCAGAGAAAAAGATTGAAGAGACGAGTAGAACTAATTGTCTTTTTGTCATAAGTAAATTTATTTTTTATTGTGGGCAATAATAAATATTAGATAAAATTAGCTTTAAGATCCTATGGCTCGCCCTGAAGGTCACCCGAAAATGTGAAGCTTTGGGTAAAAATATATATTTGAAAAATGAGTTTTGGCAATAAAAAAAAAAAAAGAAGCTTATTTAGAAAATGGGTCATGCCTCAAGTAAACTTTTTTTAAGCCGGGCTTGGGCCGGTCTGAATTTGCAAAAAAGAAAAAAATTCTACTGTTTTGTTATTATCTCACTATTATATTATTATTATTTTTTTGTTATTGGTTGAATAGTATATAATTCTTGTTTTATTGTTAATTTTGCTAATATTTTTGAGGTATTTGCTTGCTAAGTTGTACTTATCTTAGTGTTATTTAAGTATAATTTTTTTTATAATTTATTTTTAATTTGTTAGAAATTTTAACGTATTTAATGTATTATATATTTAATTTTAATTTTATATAAATATAATATAAAAAATTAATACAAGTGGGCCAACCTCGGATTTTAACTTTTTATTTGGGTCAGGGCCGGGTCTATCAAACGGGCTTGAAATTTTGTTATAGCTCGGCCTACGACCACCTAGAGAATGATGACATATTCAATAATGTGACAAAAATTACCACATGTCATTCATTTATTGGTATAATGCTATGTCATTAATAGTGTGAAGGGTAATTACCATTTTAATAAACGAAATTAAAGTACAAGTAAATAAATAAATTGTAAGTTGCACATTGATAAACTTTCCCATTATCCCTATTCGTAATAATGAAAGTAAAATGCATTACCAACTGGAACATTTACAATCTCTACGCTTACCGTCGGTTTTATCCGTAGCCACTTACAAATCGATCAATACAGACTTTCTTATATTGGTTCTAAACTTCCAATAAAAATGATGAATTTAGGATTGAAAATTGAAGAAAACAAATATAGGCACATCAGAAATAAATATAATTTTACTTTTCAACGCTATTGGTTGAAGTTGTGAAAAATATTAAAAAAATTAGATTATTATACTTTTTTAAAATTTAAAATTTCAGTCTTAATGCAAATTATAATAGTTAATCCATTAAATGAAGTTTTAATGAGTAATATGTAAAAATAACAAGCTAGCATGTTATTACACATATGATAATATGTTTGGCGCATTAGATTTAGGAAACAACAAAACTTAACTCAATGAATTTAACTATTATCATCTGACGAGGATTGAAATTTTAAAATATGAGAAGTAAAAGATCAAATTAAAATATAAGGATTAAATGTATAGGTTTTGCAAAATATGAAGAGGGGATTGATAATTATAATAAATCAATTAATTTGAAGAGTTTGTGAATAGTAGTAATTGATGATTAAATGCAATAAATATCGAGTAATAATGGGGATTCGAATTTTGAAAGAGATGATACTATTGAAAATGAAGATAAAAAATATCAGATATGGACCGTAATAATAGTATACTTTTAGCTGTTTTAATTTATAAGGCATAAAATTTTAAGTTATAGTAAAAAGTAGATGAATTTCATTTTGAGAAAGCGAATTATATTTTATCTGATACTGTAAAACATATAAAGTTATAAACAGAAATTAAGAAAAGAAAATATGAAAAATCAAAATTGTTTTTAAGGGCCAAGACCTGGACTTCCAATGCCTCCAAAAGAGACATATGGATTAGCAAAGCTTTACAAAATGGATGTTGGAATAGCAGATATTGTAACTCCACAACTTTCTACTTTCATCAGCTCTTACTTTCCAATTCAAATGAAATATATGAATAAATTGGAATGTTACTTAGCTCTGTTACCATATTTAATTCAATATCAAGGTCCGCGGTATCTCCGAAAACACAAACAACCTTGAGTTTGATCATGCGGAATCATGCCTCCGCCTTTTGATGTGTCAATCGCCTCCAACATCGACACCACTTCGTCCATCTCTGGACGTTTGTCGGGGTTTGCATCCCAGCATCTTTTCATTACATTTGCAAGAGAACTCGGACAGCAACGAGGTATCTCCGGCCTCAGATTCTGCACTTTAAAGTTTTATGTTATTGCTATCAACATAGAATCAACTTAGGCTATAATGTTTGCAAGGGAGATGGATTCATTTACCTGACGGACGACAGCCGATGTCACTTCCGAGAAGCTAAGATCAGGATACGGCATGTCACAACAGTATATCTCCCATAAGCAGATACCGAAGCTATACACATCACACTTCCTATTGTAGGGATTGCCGTTAAGGACCTGTCCCGAATTTAGGCTATTTCAATTCATCAAGTGGGGGAGTGACTTGACTGCGAAACTCTAAAGAAAAGCATATATTTAAGTTGTATACCTCTGGTGCCATATAACCAAGTGTTCCAGTCTCTCCGGTCATGTCATTAGGGTTCGAAGCCTCGAGTCGAGCAACCCCGAAATCAGCAATCTTTACGGTACGCGTCTTGTCCAGAAGCATGTTTTCTGTCTTGACATCTCTATGGACAATCTTTTGGGAGTGAAGATAGCTCAACCCTCGTGCAAGATCTAGAGCCAATGGAATGACTACTTTGAAAGCCAACTTCCTTCTCCGATTCTTTATCAAGTAGGATTTCAGTGCACCCCCAGGACAATATTCCACAATAACACAACAAATTGGCATGCCAATTTGACCATTTTCCGTCTGTATGTTCAGGTCCGATGAGCCCATTGTCGCCCCTATAAACTGCATGGGTTAAAGACAAATAAATATAATGCATAATGATCCATCTATAACGCCATACTGATCGATAACATCCATATTAGGATCAGAGCGTGGAAAAGATTAAAGAAACTGAGAAAAAAAAAGAGAGGAAAAGATAGGAGATAATAAATGTTACCTTTGTTACATTAGGATGATTAAGCTTATGCCACACCGCAACCTCTTGAGTAAAAGCTGCTCGAAGTGAAGCTATTTCGGCCTCGGATCTGTGGCCCTCTTCTCCCCAGTCAAGAAGTTTAACTAAGCATAATGGAAGTTCGCAATGTTAACGAGGATCTTTGAATTTTCTGGCTTTTTTTTATCTCCAAAAAGTATTATGATTAAAAGTGCACATCAATAATAGATTAGCACACATTTGGTTGCTTAATATATAGAAGGGAAAAACTCATTCAAGTAATAGGTGTATGCATTGGAATAGTTGTTCTTAGAACTAGGTTCTTTTCCCTTTTACTTGCATTTTCTCAGCAACCAAACAAACGGAACAGTTGTAATAAGATTATCCAAACAGAAACTTAAAAACTAGGAAACATTTGATCCCAAAAATCAACTCCGCCACTGCAAACCTTAGGCAACCTCTTTGATATAAATAACGGTACTATTAATATTGAGAAACTGTAATTTTTGGTCAACGATGGAAGAAGAACATTTCTGATGCTCGGACTTCCATTTTGGTTCAGGTACTATGTTGGTCGGTAACATATTCAGACATGAATCTGAGGTATGAGCTTCGACAAAACTTGGAAAAGTTTAACACGCAACACCCGAGTCCGAGTAACCTAGAAGAACACTAGCCCTATGAAGCATCAGGGTAAACCTCCTCGTACCGCTGTCCTACACGGACATGCAGATACGTACCGGACACGCCAAAAAAAATTCAGACACTGTCAAGACACGTGTCAAAAAAGCATAATAGTTAAAAATTTGTGAGACCCATTTTTTATTTGGAAAATATTTGATACATTTCTTGTTTTATAATAATATAACAAAATATTAAAAAATAAATATATCAAAATATATATTTATAATTTTTAAAAGAATAAAATAAATGAATTACAAGTGTAATAAATACTAATCCTATTTATGATTATTAATATTTTAATTAAACAAATATTATGACGAGAATCTATATAATAATTTCCTAGTTAATTTACTTTTTTTTTTTATTATTAAAAACAATTTTAGTTATGAAATATTAATTATTTTATTTAAAATTAAACATTATAATTTTAAAATATATATTTAATAAACGTAGCATATTGCTATATCCGTTTCATGCGGTAACCGTATTGTGCGTCCGTAGCAGTAGCCAAATGAAACAACAGTGGTTATTGTGAAACTCACAGTATCATTTTGATGAACCTTAGCAACCAAAGAGGCCTAAAGTGATAACATAAGCTTGAGTGCCTAATGCATATAAACACATTTATGAGGTCTACAAAGTTGATTTTGGAGGAAACCAAAAGTATACCAGAAAAAGAAAGGGGGTGAAATGTAGAGTTTGATGATCAAAACCAAGTGTTTCAATTCAAACAACAAATGGATACAGAAAAGCAAATCTTGAGCATATAATAAAAATAAAAAATATAAAGAGAGAGATGGGAAATGGTGAAAATACCAGCAACATCTTGGCCATCATACATCCCACGATGAACGGTTCCAAAAGTGCCACGAGCTATAACACTTTTGATGATAAGCTTAGAAGGATCAATCTCCCACTCTTGTCTTCTCCCAGTGTTGCTAGGCCTCAGCTGTCCGCCGCCTTCCTCTCCTTCATCTTTCCTGTTGTTCTTGTTCTTCTCCATCGTCCATGCTCTACTAAGATGCCTCTGAAGTTGCTCATCCAAGCTCTTCAGATCTATCTGATCTGCTCTTACATACCCTCCTCCCCCACTCTCACTTTTCTCCTTCATCTTCACACTCCTCCAAAACAGAGAAGGGAACAGTCTTTTAAAACTATTAGCTTTTTTCAACTATTCCTGATTCTGGGTATCTCTCCAAAATCTACACTAAAAACTACAACTCAATCATAATCTTAAATAGTATTTTATAAATATTAAAAGAAATAAATGAAAGAGAGTTGTGTTTTTCTTTGGGGGGGGTATTGTTTATTGGTTTCTTTCAAACTCGCAAACAGCCATGTGGGCACATGGATTACTGCCTGAAGACGACGTCTGTTGTTGTGACCCACTTACGGTGGTTTCTTTGTTTCTGTTTCGGCTGCTTCTTCTTCTTCCTCCTGCGTTGTATTTTTTTATGCATTTATGGATGTAGCTTTGTTTTAAATGGGGGTTTATTTCTGGCTGTACATGCAAGTCCAACCCAACTGTCCCTTTCAAACAGCCTACTTTCTACTCTGCCAATTGTCTCTTCTCATCAATGACGTCATTGGACTATCCTCTACCTCTATTCCTAATCTAATACAATACAGTATTTTTCTTATATGATATAGGGTGGGATGAGTTTACACGAATTTAAATTTTAATTAGTGCTTCATATAAATTAATACTTAATATAATATTTATATTTAAGTATTTTACATCCTTAATGTCATTTTTAATCAGATTATTAATTCAAATTAAGTAAACATTTTTTCTTTTAAATTATAACTAATATTTTAATACTTAAATTTAAATATTTTATTTATATTTAAATATTTTATCGAGTTATGTCACGACCAAGTTACTAACTCAATTATGAAATTATAGAAATATCTATTCTTTTAAATAATAATTAATATTATTATAATGTCACTTTTATCTTTTACAATAGTATTAAAATAAAAAAATTATTTTAAATATTTTATTTACTTGAAATTCATGTTCAATTTTCAAAATAAATTGATTTTACTCAAATTTGAGTATAATTTTAGATTTTTCAATGTTAGTTGAACTCTTTTAAAAAAGCGTATACTAAATAAAAATAAAAAGTACCATACAATATTTGAATTAAATATTAAAAATACTTTTACAATTTTTATTTGTTTTATATACATCATTTTAAGCAAGTTTAGATAGTTTATAATATTCATCAATATTTATTGTGTTAATATTTGATGCTTTGTTAGTATATCGTAAATTTTAAAAAAAATGAATTTATTAACTTTGTTTTGAATAATATGTTAAAATATGCTCCAAACTCTTATAGCCTCGGTACGTTTGTAACTTAGTCTTTCTACTTTTATTTTTAGGAATTTAGTCTCGCTACTTTCTAATTTTAGACATGTAAAACCAATTGTTAACATGGATAAATTTCTTATGTTATTCTTATATGGCTACCAAGTGATCTTTTCTAAATTTTAAATGGCATATCAATGAATTTAGCGGAATAATTTTAATGGTATTAACAATTTGGCTAGAACTTTTATATTTGAAAAGTGAAGTAACTAAATTCTTAAAAATAATTCCAAATGTAAAAAGAGTACAAAAACTTGACACATTTGTTGGACAAAACACGTTATCAAACAAAAATAATTAATTAAAAGTAAACACATATAAAATAAAATATGAACAGAATTATTTATAGTTAACTTATCAAATATGAAAATCAAATAAAACCATAATAAACAATTGAAATAAAGGAGAATTGAGATTTTACGAAACGTTAAGACTGTGAAACACAGTTTCCTTAAGACAGATTCGGCCGCTCATACGGTACTTGAAGTAACGTTGGTCGAAAGTTTCCCAGGATACAACAACAGTAGTGATCGAAGTAGTAGCACATCTACCACGATCAATCGAACGAACAATGCCTTTTTCTATCACCGAAATATTTAGAAAACACAAAAGATGGAAAAAGGACATTTTTTAGAATAACAAAATTTCGACAAGAGAAATTCTTAGAGTATGAGAGTGTGTAGAAAAACCCTTCAAAATCATGGCCTTTTATAAGCATGGAGAGTGTTGTAATTATGGAAAATATCCCCAAAATCTGTAATTAAATAAAAACTTTAAATAGATTTATTAGAATCAAATCAATAAGATAAATTTCCATATATAAACAGATTTTATCTGCTGAGGAAAATAAACTCGTCTTGGGCTAAAATATTTATAGGCCCATTTTGGGCCGAACATTTTAGTTACGCACGTTCAGCAGGTGCACCCCAACCCAATTAGATTTAATCCTGCACCTCCCCTGCGCACTAGGCAAAATTACAAACTTAGTCATTCAATTATTTTATAAGAGAGTTCACATATATAAACACATCCCACACTTGGTATTTAACCAATGTGAGATCTAAGCATTTTATTTTTCCTCAATAATATTTCCAAGTAGCTTACTTTGAGCATCAATTTCTCATTCATCACTCAACCATTTTGAGCATATGATATATCGTTGTAAAGGTCTCATGGAGTAGAATACGAAACCATAAAATTATGATTCAACTCTCCAACTTTACCTATTGAGAATATGCCTCTAATTTACCATAAAATGCAAATTTTCCAACAATATTTTAACCTGATGAATAATATGCTATCATATGATTCTCTTCATGAAATTACACATTCAATACATCAAATATTAACCCATACATATTTATTATTCAATCAAATATTTTTTTTAGAAGATAAATTTAATAAAATATACTTATGAATTAAGGGGAAATGTTTAGTACACAAAACAATGGATTTTTTAAACTCCACAAGCATGATTAGAGTGGTGACAAATCTCATATAAAGTATATAGTAAAATATTCAAATATATATAATAGGACACATATTAATTTTTTAAGTCTATTTATAAAATTAAAAAAAGTAGGTACCAAATATTAAGGGTTTGAGAGTTAATAATTATAAATATTTAGATATATTAAATATGAGTTTCAACAAATGCATAGAATTTTAAGATACATATTTAAAAAGTGAGAAGTGATATTATGTAGATTCTTTTTTATAGGGAAGGGATAAGCTTGTTAGACTTTTAAGCTTAAACTTAAACCATAGCTGTTGGACTTTGTTAACTGTTGTGATAATTTTGTATAATATTAGGCATAATGTAATACCTTTTTTTCTATTACTGCCCAAGAATACAGTTCATGCCTTATCAAAAGGGAAATTCTTTTTCTATTAGGAATAAGACTCATCTATTACGTGAATGAAAAAAACATATTTAATTATTTTTTTGAAAAAATTAGTCATTATTGATAAAGAAGTAAAATTTTAAATAATTATTAATAAAGAAATATTTTTTTAACATTATTTGTTTTTGTTTTATTGTTTAGGTTTGTAGTTATTTTTTTCAACAATATCGTTTTTAAAGATCGAATATACGTTCTCCCTTAAGAATGTAATGTACTTTACTATTACATTCAACCATTTTTTATAATAAATAATTATGGATAAAAAAAATAAAATTGATTAAGAAAGTAATAAAATGAGTTTTTATTTTTATTTTTAATTTCTTACAAATATTAAATTACTCGTATAAATCTAATAATAGTATACGTTACAAAAACATTTTAAAATGAGAATTAAAATAATCTTAGCTATTAGATCAAAACAAATGGTTCTCATACTTAAACTTCCTATTTATCATACCTTATTAAAATTACAATCAACAACACCCAATTTTTCTCTTCTTTTTTTTCTTTTCACCTTGTAATTGAAGTATTAGTTAAAAAAAAAAATGGATAATCTTTACCTTCAAATTTAATTTTTGAGGAACAAATTAGAATGGAAAGCAAGAGATTAGGGTTATTTTAAGATTAATCAAGTTGGGTATTAGGTATTTGTTTTTATTGGCTGAAAAAACTGGTCAACCATTTTATTCAAAAAAAAAAATTGGGTTTTTTTCTTAACTGATTTCAAGTACTACTCAAAGAATTTCAAGCATAAAATTTAAAATTTACCTTACTTTTCATGTGACATGCTTAAAATTGTTTGAGGACTTGAAATCAATCAAGAAAAATATTCTAAAATTTTTAGAATGAAATGGTCGACCAGTTTTCTTAATCAAGAAAAACAAATACATAATACCCAAATAGATTAATCTTAATCTAAGATTTGCTTCCATCCCAACTTTTTTATCCAAAAAAACTAAATTTGAAATCATAATATTTTAATTACATAGCGAAAAGAAAAAAAAAAAGATAGGAAAGATTGTGTGTTGTCGGTTTAATTTGAATAATATAAGATAAATATAAAATTTAAGACTTAAAATTATTTATTTTTATCTAATGACTAAAATTATTTTGATTCTCATTTTAGAAGTTGTCACGTAAATAAATATATGTTTTTTTCATCTTAAAAACACAAAGATTGTTCTACTATGTTTAAATTATCTCAAAATATACAAAGTAATCCAAAGCCAATTCTATTAGAAAGTAAGAAAAAGAAGGATAATAGAAGATAAAGTTTTTTAGTTTAAATTAAAACCCATTATTTGGTGAGATTTTAATAGTATAAAAATTAAATTATTTCATTTATTTTAAAAATGATAAAATTCCTTGTGTGGTATTTATTCCTTTTATTTACTTCACCTTAAAAGATTAAGAAACCAATCAGAAATGGACACATAATTGGTTTATAACTCAATTATTAATAAATTTAAATTATTGAAAATGAAATAGCTGTCGGGTATTGCTTGGATTCAAAGAAAAGAGTGAACAACACCGTTTGGATGGGTCATGATATTCTATTAAAAATGGGAAATTCAGTTATATGATTGCTCCAAATGTTGTATTAAAAATAATGAAAAATAAAAAAAGATGTGTGATTGATTGGTGAGGAAGTGAAGGTATTATTCAGGGTCGAAAATAAAATAATGTCTTTGGTTGGCTTATTTGTTAAGTTGTAAAGAGGGTCATTTTTTAATTTAATAATATTTACATTTTATTATATTAAATTTTAAAATTATTAACTTAAACCAATTACTGTATTTTATTACAATTAGTACAAATCGGCATCCACTTAACTCAAATTTTATGATACATATCCACTGATACCAATACGTTACTAAGACTCTAAATCTGCTCTTTTCTCTTTAAGCATAATGATTTATTTATTTTAATTTTTCATTTAATTTTTTTAGTCTTTTTATCTTTAAATTTGTTTTTGTTTTGTCAAACCACTCAAAGAGAATGGAAAAGTTAATGCTTTTCAACTTTACTAGCATTGCCTATACATCCATTGCCACGTGGATAATATATCAACTTTTAATTAATTTTTAAATTTTAAAAAAATAAAAATTTATATAAAAACTATTTTTAAAAATTACAGATCATTAAAATTATTAAAATATTATAAAAATTATATTTTTAAAATTTTAAAGAAATCAATTAAATGTTAACGTGTCATGTATATGGCAATCCTCATGTATACATGAGTATTTTTCCATCATTTTGAGGTAATTTAAAAAAAAAAATACAAATTTAAAGGGTAAAAGAAATAAAAAAATTAAATGAAGAATTAAAATGACATTTTTATAAAATTAGAGAACAAAAAAATTATTATGCATTTTCTTTAAGCCAAAAATATTATGGCTTTTCTTGGGGCACATGATGAAGATGCCATTTATGGGGACAAAAATTTTAATAGTCACAATAATAAGATGCTATTATGTGAGGACTATTCCACGTTCACCTATCTTTCAAGGACGAAACATAATCTAATATTTAATTACTAATTGACAATATAATACTATACAAAGACATTTATTTTATATCTCTTTTAAGGTATAGTACAATAATAGAAAGTTATATTGATACGAATGTACAACAAAGGAAGAGATTAGGAGGAAAAGATAGTGAAGCTAGGAGGGTCAATTCATCTAAGTAGGCGAAGAGTCAGAAAAGGAGATGAGTCAAGGAAGAATAAGGAACCAAGGGAGACTTAGAACAGGTAAAGGTTTGAGGATGTAATAGAAGGGAGTTCTTATCCCCAATAATGTCATGTCATCGACAAATTCGAAACATGGTGGTTGTACGATCGGCTAGGTGGCAAGGTCATTGTATGTGGGTTGTCGTTGGGTGCAGTGTCGCTTTAAAATAGTATGAGGTTGTTATTGTTGGAAAAATCTGGTTCGAAAACAGTTTTATTGCACAACAAAAAATAAAAAAATTTGAAAACCGAGTCAATTTATGATATTTATAGCAATAAACCCTTTATCGAAATCACACCTATGTTTTCAACTAGATGGATCATTGTCGTTCCTGGCTTTCAACCGAATGGTCTTCTCTGTTATTTTCATACAACGAATTGCTTTAAATGTAGGCTCGAACAATTCAAATCAAACACAAAACCAAAAATAGTTTTCTTTACTTTCAGTGTGAAAGCAAAATCTCTTCTCAATAGAAACCATGAGGGAGAAACCCATGACACCTTATGTGAAAGCCCGTCGGGACAGTAAACACGTGATCCTGTAAGTTGCCCTTGTGGCGTACCCTACTAAGTTTGTATGGTAGAAGGTGATGATCTACCCTTATGGTAAGTTCTTGGCAAATTCTAAGTATTCTATGATAGATAACGCTCTAATAAGGTTATGATACATCCGAGATTAATTTGGTTGAATTGGATCTGTGATGTAATTGAATAAGTTTGAAAGGAAATTCTTGAAAAGAGGTGTATATCTGTTAGTGTTGAAAATAAGCATATTCATAGTTATGAAAGACATAAGAAATTAATATTTTGAGTTCGTATGTGTTATGTAGTGCTAAAATCTGAGTATCTAGAATCTGCTATGTCTGATTAACATCATGTCTTCTTTTCAAATCTTATGGAATCTGAGTTACTACTATCTTGAGTATCTGGTGTTCTCTAACAAAGTTGTGTGGAACTCATCTGAATGATCTGTATAGTTTATTATCAGTATGAGCTTGTTGGGTATTGGACTATAATATGATTTGTTTAGTAAACTGATTGCATTCAAATCTGCATAAGCATACGCCAAGCGTGTATGTATCCACCAGCGAACAGTATCTATGAACACTCGTTATGAAATAAGTGTAATGTGAAGAGATGGCCTGTATGAAGTGGGCTCTGATGGTACATTATTTTGAAAAGTACTTTTGTGATTTCAAGAGAAAGAAGAGATTTATGAAATGTTTGGAATGATCTTAAATAAGTCATGTAGTTAAGAAAGAACTAGTACGCTAATAGTATGATAGTTAACATGTAAGTGTAAGCCTGTAATTGTGAAAGAATTCATCAAAACAGAAGTAGTGGTTGAGAAGGGTAGCTGGTGCACTGATATTCTTCAAATATTATAAAAGTGTCTGCCAAGGTAATTTGTATTAACTCTCATTAAGTTCTCCTAAACTTAGAAGTGTTTGTTTATGTTTCAGGTAATAATGGGATGAGATTGTGCCAAGAAGGACAATGCTGGAAATACGCCAAGGAAGTAATAGGTAGGGTTATTATGTATACAGTGGAAAAGTGGCGTATTATAGGACTTTAGTTAATAGTCAGTCTCTAGTAAACATTTGTATTGTAAAGGATTTAGTGAAAAATAAGATGTAATATTTTATTTCTAAATACTTTCATTTGTTTTCCTAAAATTGAGTCTTTAAATAAAATAAAAAGAAATATGTTTTAAGTAACGCGTATCTATAATCAATTTTGAAACTTTGTTAAGTGGTTTGTGAAGTAGCACCCGAGATCTAGACCTGATGAATTGGGTCGACTTTAGGGCATTACAAGTTTCTTTCATAAGTTCGCAAGCAAGAATCCATAATCATAAGGGATTTACTATACTAGGGTTCGCAAGGACAATTATTGAAGAAAGCATCAGCATGTATTATCCGACAAAATGTAAATGTCAAACATCTAAATGTCTAAGGAATCCCCTATTTTCGGGCCAATTATAGAAGATTCAAGGCATGCGATCAAGTCAACTTGTGCGATGTCGAGGCCATGCCAGTAATATTAATGAAATGTCCCAGTATAGACGAGTCGAACAAGCTTATCAGAGTTGTGTTGATGCGAGAGATGGAAAACTCACTAAGTTCATTAGAACTTATATAAATGTTATTATGCTTTGCAAGTATAAAGGGAACATTCAAGAGTTTGAGGAGGGGCGGGGCCAAAATCTGTTGCGCTCAAACAGTTTTTTCTTTTTGTAGTAATATGCATACAACGAGGTGACCTAGAGGCGAAATCTCAAGGTTAGAGTCGTATTTGTAATTAGCTTTGATAAGAATATTATTTTCAAACCAAGCAAATATTCAATATGTTAAAACTACCTTGTAAAATATTATATATCTTAGTTTGAGGTTACATAATCAAAATAAATTCATGTGGCGTGATCAATTAGATGGTTGTGTTTTAATAATAACTGCATCAAGTATGAATGGCGGAATATACATTAAAGAATGTGTTACTTGAATTTCAGTTATGAAGCATAGCACCCTATAGTCTGGATCCGACGATCGGGTTGGGTATGGGGTGTTACATTAATTAAGCTTAATTAATTAACTTAATCATGTTTAATTAAGCTTTCATATTTAATTAACTTAAACTAATGACATTTAACATCACATCCCACTATCATCTATTTAAAATAGGTTTATTTGCCATTTTAATCATTTGGATAAGCCCCCAAGTCTTATTTCAATTAAAAAGCCATAGCAATTAAACTTTTACAAGTTAGTCCATGAGCCTTAATTAGACACAATTTCGTTTAAATCAATGAATCATTTTTCAATTCTGCAATATACTAATTTTGTAAATATCCCTATTTAATATTTATGGACTCGGTTTATGAAAATGAGATCTTGAAACCGTATTTTCTGATACCACTGAAAACCAAGCCATCCATAAATACTTTATAAGTATCTTCTCGTGACGCCACGTGTCCACACCAAATAAGAAGTAGAAGAACGTGGCATTTGGATTTTTATTGCAATTTAAAATTTCAAGCAATCATATATCAAATATTAATCTTAGTATATAATTCAAATTCAAATAGAGATTTAAATATCATCATCAATATTACCTTTCATTAGCAGAAATAATAATTTTTACAGCAAGCTAACCCAAAAATAAAAAAATCAGTGTAGCACATGGTTAAATAAAAGATCTTGAGATCGAACTCCCCAAAAAGTGTTATTTTCTTCTTCAAAAGAAAATAAGAAATAAAAGAAACGAATTAGTATTTGATAGTCCCACATAATGTAGGATTCAACCTCAAAGTTTCATCAACTCCACTTTACTAATAACTCAAATTAAACCTCATTAGCATCATTAACTTTATATATATATATGTATATATATTAAAGTTGTAGTTACTAGTATGTTTCAAATTTCAACGTCTAAAGTTTGCATTTGATGTGAAATTGTTACTTTACTATCATCTCAATTCAAATGCAGACACTTGAAAAGTAAGAATAATATGATGCATTGACATAGATTAACAAAAACTAAAGTTACTAGGTTTGGCAAATTCAACGTAATAGATATATAGTTAAAGGCCACCCTAATAGCTGAGTGGAAGAAGGAGCAACATCACAAAGGGCGGCAGCAGGTGGAGATAAAACCAAAAGAAACCCATCATCTTTCCCATGAATTTAACACTATTCACTGCGTTACCCAAACATCATCAACCACGTGAAGTTGTGCCTTTATTGACTTAATTCAAAGCAAGCAAACATCATAGATTAAAAGAGGAGGTTGTTTTTTTACATAGAGGGGAGTCACGGGACCAGCCCACACCACAGCCCCTCTAGGGAACTGGGAAATAATTTGAGAGCAGCCACAAATGCCCGTGAATTTGACCCTTAACTATCAAGCCTCAAAACTCTCAAGGATGCATGCATTTTCCAACTTACATCCACGATTTTCAATATTGTACCAATATTTATCAACAACTACTGTTTCAGTTTTATTCTAAATCGACATTTTTATGTATTTTATTTTGATAAATTTTTAGATATGATATTATTAATTTTGATGTTTATGATTTAATTTTTATATAGGTACAGTGTAAGTTTAAAAATGTCAAAAATAAATGAAACACATCAAGATTTGAGTACAATAACAAAAATTTGGCATACAAAACCTTTTAGATTTTAGAATTATTTAATTTTAATATTTTTGTTTTTATTTAAATATTTTTTATAAAGATACTTTATTAAATTTTTAATTATGATTATATTTTATCCCTTATATTTTACTTAAATAAATATTTACTTTTTATTTTTAAGAGTTTGTTCAGGATAATTTTTAGCTTAAAATCTGAAAAGAAAAACACGAACGCTTGGCTTTTGTTTTTGGGAACAAAACCTTGCGCCAATCACCTTTCTGCCAAACAATTCCTTTCTTTTAATTTAACCTTTTTTCATTTTTTTTCCATTATTTACTTATTTATTATGAGCAACTAAACTATATTCTAGTTAAAGGTGGACAAGAATTCGGTGTCTAATTGTGAGATCCAAAATTACATTTTTTTTTTTTTTTTTCATTTTGGTATTCGCTTTTTTTCTCTATAAGAAATAGATAGGATCGATTTTTAGTATTTTTTTTGGCACTGTTTCGAGAAGGGCCCCTTGTATGGTGGTTAGAACTAATGCACGGTAAAAAAATAGTTTGATTAGTAATTGTGGAATTATTTTATCGAAGAACAAGTTAGCGTGGTTCAATTGGGAGTGCGGTTGGGTGACACTATGAGATTAAGTGGTCTAATTTGAATGATTCACGCAGTTGAAATCATTAATTAGTGTTGGGTTCTTCTAGTTCGTAAGGTTACAGAGGAGTTAAATCGTGAAAGTTGCTTCTTAGGTTATTCGCTTTGTAAGAGTTAATCATCGAGTTGTTCTCGTGGTTAATTTAAGATTAAAGAAGAATTGATGATTTAAGGTTGTTTCTCGATCACTATAATTGACTTATCAATAAGCAAGAAGACATCCATAGTCCATGATCAATTCTGAAACTAAGATTGATGTCATACCCAAAGCTGGAACTTTCTTCAATTTGGTTCATTCTATTTCATCTCGAAATCACTATTTATATATTATTTCGTCGTTTTTATATTTTTATTTATTTTATTTCATTATACTTTAACCCCCCTCTAATTATTTTATGTAAGATTGCAAGGTTCATAGGTGCAAAATTATCCACAAAGTGTCCTAGTTGTGAGAAATTCGAATTTAGTCAGACTAATCCATGTGAGATTGACCTTACACTCTATATTGCGAATTTTATATATTGTTTAGGCGTAGGATTTGTTTTTAGTGGATTTGGCACCCGTCACTAGTACTATAGAGGTTTTTTTTTTTGGTAAAAAGAGGAATCGTTGTAAACAAGTGAATGAGATGTACAAAAAGAAGGCGGAAAGGAAGACTAAAGCAAATCCGGTAACACTGAGCGTAGCGGCGGGTGGCGGTTGGTAAGGTGGAGAAAGGGAAATGTGACTAACAACCAGACTCAATAAAGAAACAAGTTGCAAGGATTTTAAAGAGAGCTTTGAGAGTCCAAAATCCCAAAATGTCAAAAGTTCTTTCACTAGTTGTGAAGTGCTCCTATTTATAGTATCTCAAGAATGGATGTTACAAAGCCAACAATTAATGAGAGTAACGAATAGTATTTTTCAGTTGTAAAGACGTTAATGGTTTTTTTATTAATAAAGGGTTTTGTTGATGATGTTGATATAATAAGGTTTTTTTCACTTCTTCTATTTCAATGTAGTACCTTGTGAAATATTTATCGTGGAACATCACCTGAAATGCAATACGAGGGGACTGCTCTTGAATGAGAGTTGTTCCTAAATAAGGGTTATTCTAACTTGTTCTAAACGTGAGTTATTTTCAACACAGTTGTTCTCAATATAGAGTTGTTCCAAATAAGAGTGGTTCTGTGATAATCTTTTTCTTGGAAGAACTTATTCTAAATAATGATTCTTTTAGAAAAACATAATTGTTCTAAATAGAAGTTGTTTCAAGCAACTATGTGTTCTTGAAACACAAATATTCTAAGTTATTTCAAACTTTACCTATTTTCAACAAGAATTGCTCTCAAATGACAACTACACTAGATGATAGTTGTTCTCAACTAAAGCCTTATTTTGAATATAATTATCTCGGAAGTAGCTATTTTCAAACAAAGATAGTTCTAAACAACTATTTTAAATAATTATTATTTTCTGAAGATAGTAAGTGAAGCAATGTTGGTACTTGTTCCAATCTTACTAACACATTCAAAATGGATGAAAATCATAAATTTACAAATCACTAACCTTAACATCTCTCGTAGGACGATGAGAGGTAATACATTAAATAGAATTGAAAATACCATTTGAAGAAAAAGGCACTAGAGTGATAAAAACCTGTTCAAGGGTTAAGTAACCTGCCAAGCACGATTTGACTAGGGTTAGGTTTGGACAAAAATTTTAATATTTTAAGTCGGTTTAGCCTAGATTCAATTTAAATAATAAAAAAGTACTTTTAAATTAAAATTTAATTATAAAAATATATAAAATAACAACTAAAAAATATATTTGTGATGTTTTATTACTTTTTTAATAGTAAAATGAGTTTTTTGAATGAGTTAGATCACCTTGAGCTTGAAAAACATTTTTCGAAAATGGGCTTGAGCTTGACAAATATTTTAGAATCTAGCCTCAGTTCGACCTAACTCATAGACATCTCTAGAGTGATACACACGCATGAGATCATAGGTTGATCAAATTTTAAGGTTAGGACTAAAAACAACAGGAACAAGGAGTAGTGGCACTGTGGCAGAGATTGTAAATAGTGTTGCAGCGTAGGGGTGAGCATTCGCTCAAATCGAATCGAATTGAGTGAAATTGTTCGAGTTAAATTAAAAAAAATGAAACATGTCAAATTGAAATATTGTTACCGTATAACTAATTACATGATAGAGCACATAAGTTTGAAACCATGTATATATTTGAAAACTTTTTCAAAGCAAAATAATAATAATAAAAATATACTTTAATATGATAAACTTAAATCATTAATTAACTTATTTAGGTCCCAAAAATTATTATTTTAGAAAAATTTTATATATTTTATAGATTTTTTATTTTTAAAAAAATAAATTTTGGATTTTTTTAAAATATTTTGAATATTTGAAAATTATTTTAATTATTTTGGTAATTTTTGTTGTGAGTGACTAATTTGCTCATTTTCAAAATTCACAGGGATCAAAAGGGTATTTACATCAATTTGTTATTCAAATTATTCGAGTTATTCGAATTGTAAAATTTAACTCGACTTAAACTCGAAACTCGAATAACTCCATTTGATTAACTAGAAATTTAAATATTTTTCGATTTACTCAAAATTTTAAATATAATTAAAATATATTAATTTATTTAATGATTCAAATATAAAAAATAAAATTTCAAATATCATATTAAAATATTGATATTTTGTAGATCAGTAATTTTTTTTAACAATATTAAAAAAATCAAATCATAATTAATAGTTTGTACTATACGCTCAATGTACATTCTAATTTTACTGCATGTAATCATTATTTAAACTAAAAATTAAAAAATATTAATTATTTTGATAATTCGTAATAAAAAAAATTATTTATGCAAATAATAAAAATCTGATACATCTATTCAATTTTTATTTTTGTTTTCTTAATAATCAAATAAATTGACCATAATAATTTACTCGGGAAGCTTCCGTAAATCTTGTTGATAGTGGTAAAAAATTATATAATATTAACATTATTATAAAAACTAAAACTAAAAATAATTATATAGAATTAAAATTGAAAAATCTAAATCTACAAAGTAAAAACATTAATCATCTATCATTAACAATGATAATTTCTTTTTTTACCCATTTGCTTTTGCTTCTTTTTTTCTTTTTTCATTCAAAAAGTTGGTTTGACATTAACAACCACACCAATAATATCTGGCTAAAAAACAAGAAAATATAATAAAATACTATATATTACATATTATATAAAGTAAAAAATAAAATTTTTACCTATTTACCTACCCATATGCTCTTTTAAATCATCAAAAGAAACAAAATCAGGAACATGTTATAAGAAGTCAACAACCATTCATATTTATTATGAATACCATTATTCTAATTATAAGGATTTTTTACTACACCATTTGTAACGGTATCTTTGAATTTTTTTTTTTTTTTTTTGATAGCTTTGTTGAGCATCATTGCTTGAATTTTAATTCTTTAAAATAATTTAAATCAATAAAAAATTAGCAAAAGTTAAAATCAATAATAAAAAAATTTAGCTTTCTCATTGTGAGAATCATATTGATTAAATGGAAGGCCCAATTGGATGTTTGGAATATTAAAAAAAAATTAAAACATTAAATAGAAATAATTTTTTATATCTCTCCCGTGCTAATATTATTCGAATATGATTTGATATTTTTTCTTTAAAAAACCATTATTTTAATGGTGTCTCAAGATTACTCTACTTTGAAGAGCCACCAAGTTCGATGTGTGATTTATTGTTGGGGGATAAAAATAATTCTTCAATACTTTGGTATATACTTAATATTGTAACCGCATAATGCTGCTATTTCTACCAAAAAATATGTTCAATTTCTTTTTTAGATAATTCTAACATAATAATGCTAACAACTTCTTTTATTTTTACTAACAAATTTTTTAGATGCATGTTGATTAAATTTGTTTAACTATTGGATGTTATTTATAGAGTTAAACTTAAATTTTAATTAATATATAACTCTAATTTTTTTTATATTATACATAAAATTCTATTCAAGTTAAATTAAAATTTTATTTTAATTTTTAAAATTGCATTAACTATTTAATTATTTTAAATTAATTTATAATTATATTTAGATGTTAATTGAGTAATATGATAGGGAAAAAAAATATTCTCGTGAAGTTTTTAAAATTTATGGTTTTATATAGATTATAAATTCTAGATAATATTTTTATTTAAATATATACATTTTAAAGTAATATAATATATAAAAAAATTTCAAATTTGTGAAATGGATTTTCAGATAAACCTTTGGAAGGGCTGAATAGGCCTTCATGGGTTGGGCCACAAACGAGACTTATTGTCTACTGTAATTGGGCTGATTCGGCATGAGTTAATAAAAGTTATTTAAATTTAACTATAAAAGAATATAAATTGTTATATAATAATAATAATAATAATAACACAAGAATAATAGATGAGAATAAAGAGAGATTTTTTATTGCATTTTTCTTCTTTTCCATCATCATTACAAGTAGTATACTCCTATATAGGGAGATTAGACTCTTCATTTTCTAATACATAAATAGAATATGGGTTACAATAAGATGAAATGTGAAGAGTTAGGGAAGATAAAAGGTGAAATGTTGATTATAATGAATATCTACTTAATAACATTCATAACACTCCCTTGAATGTTTATTGCATAAAAAATATGTCTCATTAAAAAGTTTGACTAGGAAAAACCCTATGCAACAAAAATCTAGTAAAGGAAAAAAATACATAATCCTTTAATACACAGTATGTCGCAACTTTAAAAGAAAAATGTAATGCGAATTTATTCCCCCTCATATAAGCATCACTTAAGATCTTTGAAACGACGCAATCTAATGCTGAAAATTAACTTCTAAAATCTAGCGGTAGGGAGTGCGTTATTGAATTCTCAATTATTATTTGCATTGGGTGAGAGGTGTTACTACAATGCATATTTTGCTCCCCTTATTTGAACATCATTTTATAACTCGATAGAGTCCTTCAATATTATTTATCAATAGTAAATCATCAACATATACAACAAATTTTGTTGATGCGTATCAATATAACAATAAAATTCAATTGCATTCTCATGCTGCAGATGTCGCCAACAACATTATAAAGTATGATATATTGTATCATTCACTATTATCAATACAATGAGTGCATCGAGTACATAAAGAAATGGTACTTCAAGACCATCGTTTTATAACGTTATTGTTTAACCATTTGTATTCCTTTTCAATATCTCCAATCTACATGAAAAATTAGCTCGATTAATTTTGATTATATAAACACTATTGGATACTCAATAGCAATTCTTTATAATATCATTGTGTAACAATTTGTTCTTATTGAACATTCGATCTTCATGTTGAGACAAAATTTTATTTTTAGAAATACTTTCATTATAAAGTTTATCTATCGAATAATTATTTATCTTGAAAATTCTTCAAAAACTCCAATATATTTGATACATTAATATCAACAATGATGATAATAACCTATATGTATAAATGCATTAATTAATAAAAACTCCTAAACAAAATCATATTCACATTTAATGATTTTCTCATGAAACTCAAATTTTATACTTCAAGCATAAATATTATCAAATAATTTATATCAACTGAATACAAATTCATTAGACGTAAATAAATAACTTTATGGCATAATTCATAAAACACCCTCAATATTTATGGGTTTTTGGGTTTGAGCCCTTAACCTTTTTTTTATTGACACTCTTAACGTTACGATTTTTTCAGAAATCAACCCCATTTTAATGGTAAACGTGGGTTGACCATCAATTATAATTGCAGGTCAACAATGTAGCTTATGTGGCATGCCACATTAGCATGATGTCATATATGACATCATATATTTAACTCTCTTTTTTTTCATCTTGTTTCCATCTTCTTTCTACTTCTCTCTTTCTCTCTTTCTCTCTTCATCTCTATTCTGAAACCAAAGACTTTATTCACTCGAAAAAAAAAATTCTTCTCTCTACTTACAACTCTTGATAATTATCTTTAAACTTTGGAATATAAAAATGGAAGGAGTGGGCTCCTGCTTACTGTTATTTAAAATTTCATGTTTTTGATTCAATTTGGAACTAAACCATTAACTTTTCTTTAGTAAATGATAACTTGTTTGCCCATTTTTTCATGGAATCAAACATAAGACTTTGAATTTTCAATATATTTTATTGTTAAAAATGAGTTTTTTTCTTCCTCTGTAGTTATTCCACTAATTGTTTTATTCTGCTTGAATATTTTTACTTATTTTATTCTTACACAAACAATGTTTTGGCTTCTGTTCTTTAAAAAAAAGTAATAATCATAAAAATAGTTGTTGATCGTCATTTTTGCAAGTTGTTGTGTTAGAGGAAGAGCGTCAATAATTAAAATTGAAGTTTGGTTTCTTGATCTTTTTATTTCTTTCTCTATTTTTTTCTCGAGAAACAAACAGGATTGTGGAAGGTTTAAAAGTTGAATTTGGAGGATAGTATAAAATAGGATATGGGATTTGCCGGGTTTTTGTTAAAACACTAGAAAGTTAGTTTTTTTTCTTTTGTATGGATTCGTTTTATTCTATTTGGTTGGTGAAAAAATCGAAGAAAATGGTGGTGTGCATATAAATATATATATGCATCTATATTATGTTTTAATGGATTTCATTAGTTTGCATGCCCTTTTGGATGTTTGTTATATGCCATTTCATTGACAAAGATGTGTTAATTAGAAAAAACTAATAACTCATGGAGGTGTTGAAAAAATATGGAAAGAGAGAAAAAAAACTAAAGATGCGTTTGGAAAAAGAGAAAATCTAGTAAAACATTGAGAAAAAAAAGTTTTATTATAACATCAGTTAGAGGGGAAGAGAAAAAGAGAGAAGAAGAAAGAAGATGGAAAAAAATGAAAAAAAAATTGTTTTGATGACATTATTTATGAAATCGTGCTTATGCGGCATGCCATATAGGCTATTTCATTGACCTGCCGTTTGACTGACAGTTAACTCACATTTACAGTTAAAATTGGGCTGATTTCTGAAAAAATTATAACATTGAGGGTGTCAATAAAAAAAAAGGTTAATGACTCAAACCCAAAAACCCATAAACGTTGAGGGTATTTTATACAATTATGCTTAATTTTATTTGGTTTTTGCATCCACCACAAATTAATCATTTTTCATAATAAAAACCAAGTGTCTTGTGAACATTTTTGTTACAATTCAATTATATCTATTATGACTTGTATTTTTTTTCGCTATTATGCTAACACCTATTGTATTTTTCAAATTCTAGAGTTTTGAATTTTGGTGGGAGTACTAGATCAGGGACTAAGCTCAACTCCTTACCATCAACCCCACAAAGGTAATCGACATTCTCTATAGCTCTAAATTTCTCTTCCAACCACTTGCACTGATCTTCTAGCTGTTTCGACAATTCTACTCTTGCTCTATCCATTTCCGCCATGTCGTCCAAATTTAGAACGACGGGGTTGATTGAATTATCCCCGAGACAGGAACCTAAACCTGTAAGGTAATTCAACAGCGCCGAGGTGTCGACTTGGTATTGTTGTGGTCTTATGGTAATGGGCACCCTTCGTGGATATGTATCTGGTTGGGCTTGAACATTCACTAAGGTGAAGCCTGAGGGGTATATAAAGTCTTCATTATCATCCCCAGAGTTATTTACAGTACTTTTACCTTTTTCAATCCCTCCGGCCAACAACTAGGTCAACTAGCTTATCTTGCTTCGTTGGGACTCTTGTATTTGATCCCTCATGTCTTGCTATACCTGAGGTAATTGTTCTTGCAGCTGGGCTTGCAACTGATCTTGCATGTCCTTCTGAATTTGTTCTAATCTCTCTAACCTTTGATCCATGGCTCTGGTTTTACCGCGGGTACCGTAACGATATTCGGTTGACAAATTCTTGTTGGTTTCCAGGGTAACTATCATAATTTTGATTGATTAGGGTCTTTTTATGGAACTTAATGCATTGGTGAAATGCAATGCTGATAAATGAAAAAGGAATGCAAAAGGAGGCATTGATTCTGGTTCAATTCTATTAGAGTAACTTTACTAGAAAATAGATATCTTTACATAAAACAAATAAATTTTACATATACGGATTTGCCCTAATACTCAAAGCTTTGACTTTCCTAGGAAGCCAAGCTAATTCTCGGCCCCGATCTGATTCTGATTCGTATTTTAAGCTTAGCATGTCAGCTTGAACTGCTAGGGTTTGCAAATGGTCGGCTACTTCCCGTACTTGAGCCACAGCTTCGCCCATGATGTGATCTCCATCTCTAATCTGACCTTGAGAACGTTGGAATAGCTCTTTCCACTGTTCATTGTTCATTTCTAGAAGTTCAACTTAAAATTCACAATTTTGCAGTGCGATTTCGAGCTCTTCTATCTTTCTCTTTAACTCTTCAATCTTATTTAGGCTTGCTTTCAACGCAATTGCGGAGTTGCAACTACTATATTGACGTAGTAACCTTTCTAATTCTACTACCTGGGCTCTTAATCCGACCTTTTTATTTCAGATTTCTAACAAATCCCTTTCTAAAGCATCTTCTTGAACTCGAGCATCTTGAAATTTCTTTTCCCACTGATCAGCTCTAATCTTTTCTTTTTTGATCTCTTGCCGCTATTGCTTTGATATTTTACCTAACCCGGTAGTCCTTATCGACAAGTGCAACTTCTTATAATCTATTTTTAAACTGTTTAAGTCTTCCTCAGCCTTGTTCTTTCCTTTTTCTTATTTTATCGGCTTCTAACTTCTGGACGTCGACGTCTAATCCTAGCTGCACCTTTTCCTCTTCCAACTATTAAATCTTTTTCTCTAGCTCCGAACTCCTCTTTTCAATGCCTTGCTTTATGATTTTCAACTCAGATGGAATTACTTTTAAGTTTTCTTCTATTGGCTGAGTGTTTTCTTGACTTGACATACGGACATTATTATTGACTCTTTTACCCCACCACCAATCATACTCGGGGGTCGTCATGGGATTTGCGGCAAATCTTTTCATTTTGTGAGTTTAGTTCTAAGCGTTCAATATTTCACAAACCTTTTTCTTGTAATTATCACCCCTGTACGCAAACTTGCACTGAGCCAACCCTTACATTGCCAGTATGAATTGCCTCAATCTATATTGTCTCAATACAAGTAGAGGGGCGTATCCAATAGCTCCTCATATCCCGAGTAGAGGGACCCAGTCGAAGTCTCCACATCGGTACAAAATCTCATCAAGGATTATCCAAAAAGCCCTCCATTCAACGTCTTCGTCTTGAATACTTTGGAGAATTGCCATCCATTTTTCCTTTGAAATGTCGTCTCACCTTCGCATAGCCACGAATTCTTTCAATAGAGATTAGTTCTAGGAGAATACTCGATAAGAGACCTTTTTCTAGCCTCCAAAAGTGGCTATAGAACCATGTTAACAAGAGTTGCGCACACCCGATAAATCTTCCTTCACCCGCTCTCTGGTATGCATTTAAAGATCTGAAAGTTTTGGCCAAAATTGCTGGGACAGGCGTGGTCAAGCAGGTCGAGTAGATCTGAAACTGCATCATCTATGTGACCTAGCACTTTGGGGAAAATAACTAACGCGTAAATACTCAAAGCGAAGACATCAACCATTTTATTCGTATTCAAATAGGCCAAGATCAAATCCTGCAAACGTTTCCAAGGGAATCATTTACTATCTCCCTTTTGTTTAATCCGGGCCGCGACCCATTGCTCATTATTTCCGTTATGCTCATTAGCCTCTTCAAGAAAGTCAGGACGTTGATAGCTTTAGAATAAGCTTTGTTGGCTTGGATCATCGGGCAACGGAGCAGAGTTATGTACTCTTCTATGGTGGATGCCAAGTCTACTTTCCCAAAAGTAAAGCAGTTATAGGCAGGATTCCAATGCTCGGCCAAAGCTTGGAATAAATGCTTATGTAACACCCTGATCCCGTAACCGCTGCTGGAATAGGTAAGGGGTATTACTGGACATACAAAGCATACCAGAACAAATCCAATTTACATATATCATATAATCATAATACATTTACATTCATCCACAATTCATCAATTAAAATGGTCTACGAGATCAGCAACATACATTCAGGAGGGATCGGAACTAAACCGAACCCATTCAGAATTTTCAGAACTCAAACAAACTTTTCAAAACTGACAAAGTCACACGCCCATGTGACTAGGCCGTGTGACTCACACGGGCAAAAGACACGCCCATGTGGTCCAACCGTGCCAAAAGTAGGTCCTATACAGACTTCTTAACACGTCCAACAGACACGGTTGTGTGCCATAACCATGTAAAACTTAGCTAGCTACTGACTTTTTCACACGGCCACAAGGCACGCCCGTTTTCCCTGACCGTGTGGCACAATGCAGGCTTGGTTTAAGCCAATTTGTCACCCTTTAAGGGTCTAATCCTACAAGCATAAATAAACAACATTCATACAACAATTTTCAGCCAATTTCATGCTCAAAACATTACTTCAATACAACTATATCACCATCATTCAATAACTTACTAAAAACCATACCAAAACTTAACACAAACATATCATTTGCTAGCCAACTCTTATGGCATAACATATATATACATCAAGCTTACAAACTTAGACATTCTAGCTTACAAACTTAAGAATATATACATTTCAAAAGTACCAAAAAGAGTTTGACGGTGTGATGACAATCCTCGACTATCCTGAGCCTTCAGTAGCTACGATAACTGTAAAACAGACAGAAATCACATAGAGTAAGCTACAAAAAGCTTAGTAAGATCGTACTCAAATCATCATCAATACATGAAACTTATAAGTATTTGTAGAATGTAATTCCTTAATATCATATCAACTCGATGAAATTCACATACATACTATTCTCTACCACTTAGGTCTTGTACATACCTGGATCTTCCCGTACTTTTTCACTTTTATACTCACCTCTTGTTGAATGTTATTAGACATTCCATAATTCATTCGTATATTAAACATCCGCACATCTAATGCTATGAGGTTAGCTGAAGCTAGAATGTTTCCGCACACTTAGTGCCATCTCAAATAACCGAGATTAAGTCGGTATCGTACACTTAGTGCCTCAAGTAGCCGAAGCTAGTTTAAATCGTACACTTAGTGCCAAAGTTTCCGATTCATCAATATACTATCCAGTTCCATTATATACAACACATATATAATGTAATGCATCAAAGCTTACTTAACATCACATTTTTAAGTACGAACTTACCTCGTACTCAGAATTTGTCAACTCGGACTATCTACTCGATAACCTTTGTTTTTCCTCGATCTAAGCCCGAATTCCTCCTTTCTTGATCTATATGTTTTCAAAATTAACCCTTTTATTCACCAGTTAATTTAATTTAATCTCCAAACACATATTTGGGATAATTTGCAAACTAACCCTCACCTTTTCACATTTTGACACTTTAGTCCCAATTTCACAAAATCACAAAATATACATAATTTGCATATACACAAGCTTAGCCGAAATCTCCTAGTACTCATACTAGTCCACACATTTCATTTATTTCACATTTTAGTCCCTCAAAATAATATTTTTACAATTTAGCCCAAATTACTCAAATTCCTCAAAAATCCAAAGACAAAACATGTAAACTCAACATCAAGCTCTCATATTTCACCATTTAACAACACAAAAATCATGTATTCATCTATGGCCTATTTCAAAATCATCACCAAAATCAGAAATTGAGACATGGGCTTTGTAGTACACTAAGCAACGATCATAAAACGTAGAAATTATCAAAAATTAAAGTAAAAACATACCCGAATTAAGCTTCCAACTAGCCGAACCCTAGAACCCTTTATCTTTTCTTTTTTATCTTTAATTTTTGGCACAAACAAGGCATATAATGCCTATTTTCATGTTTTGTTAAGACATATATTAGTTTATTAAACATTTGACCATTTTACCCTTGCATAAAAACATTTACAAACCATCCACTCATGTCCACTATTGTCATTTAATCATCACAATAGTCTATTAGCATCATAAGGACCTCTCATTTACAAAGCGAAGCCAAATAGGCACTTTTAACAACTAGCACACAGCTTTTACCTTTTATGCGATTAGGTCCCTTTTTTTACAAATTAAGCACACAAAAAATTAAATTTTCACACGAGACTTTCACACATGTCAATTCACTTATAATAGGCACAGAAAATAATATTAAAATATTATTCCAACTCGGATTTGTGGTCCTGAAACCACTATTTTGACTATGGTCAAAATTGGATTGTTACAGCTTATCCACTTTAACATCAAGTAAATAAGGCAAATCACCATAGTTATAGTAGCATAATTGCTTGGTTTTGTCATCCTATTAGTCTCATACCTCTTTCAACTTTTAGAGATTATTCTGAGTCACACTGATGCGAGTGAAATCCCATAATTCTGACACGTACCCCTCTGTCAAACTATTACCCTTCTCTTGTTATATCTTCTCAGACCATATTCGGACAGCCGCATTGTCTTCCACTTTATCAAGAAATCTATTTTCCATAACAAGCTCTTTATTTAGCAACTGAACGTGAATCAACACCCTTTTCTATGATGCAAATGCAATGCAATCACAACCAAAACAAAACGAAACAAGTCTGTACATTTCATACAAATCTAGAATTCAAAGCAAATAAGAGATAATAAATAGAGCTACCTATTCGGGTGACCACTAGGGGTTTGGTGTGGCTCTACCTAGGGTAAGTTCTTAGGGCTCATTATATGCGGTTTGGTTCTAAAGTAAAGGTACTTGAACCGGTAGATTCCTCGATTCTCATCCATTATAGGCTCATACGGACCGAGTTTAGTTCAGGGGAATAATTTCACTATGGCTATACAGAGATGAAGATCTCACGAAAACATAGGTATGGATGCATCTCAAAAGTGGTCCACTATCCTATACGGAGGTAAAAACCTCAAGAAAGAATATTTTCTCACTCCCACTTAAGAAGGGCAAAATCGAACAATTATGCAAATGCAATATGAGGAAAACACACAAAAAGAAACTTTCGAACCAAAAGACAAATATAATAGATCGTTATACAACTCGAGATATCAAAAAATGAAGGATAAAATACAATAAAGGGATCATAAATTTAAACCAAATTAGCAATTTTCGACAAAAAGACCAAAAAGTAATCAACTTGCGGTTTGATTCTCTTATTTTCTCCTTAGTGGAGTCGCCAAGCTGTCAAAACCTTTTTCGAAATCGACTTTTTATTTGAAAAATGAAAATGGAGTCACCACCGATCTTTTTTATTAGGTGTGATCGGATCACCTCGAAATATGATCATTTTAATAAAATTTTAGATTTACTAAAACAATGATTTTTGGTCTACGAAATTTAAGAGAAGAGTTTGAGAGTCAGTTACGCACGAGGAAGGATTAGCACCCTCGTTACGCCCAAAATTGGTATCTATTTGATTACTTGATGTCTTAATATCGAAAATTAAAAAATTGAAGAGAATTTAAAACACAATCCCTTTTTGATACATTACTTAACTAAGTTAATTTTCACGAAAAGGGGCTTATTTCAAGTTAATCGAGAAGAAAGGATATCCTTGAGAATAAGAATGAACGCCATTTTGATCATCACTTAAATCCCGTTTTTATTTATTTTAAAGTAAATATTCGGCTATCTCACTTTTAGAAAGAAGCCATATTCCGTAAGTTAAGAACACAACTTTTCTAATTCCAAGATAATGAACATTAATTTGATTTAAAAAATTTCCTTTTTTATGCCTCGTGCAAAGACGAATGCAATATTAAAAGTAATGTGTATTTAGCTTATTCGGGCATAGTATAAAAACGGGTAAATGTATTTGAGCAAGGTTCATGACATGATTATAGCCATAATAAAATTAAATGGAAGTATATATAAAAAATAATATACGAAAAATAACAATGTCCTGCTAGCAAATGACAGTGCGGTATCAATTTGTAGCAATAATGGCATGATAATAATACGCATAATAAAATATGAATGTATAATAATAATAATAATAATAATAATAATAATAATAATAATAATAATAATAATAATAATAATAATAATAATAATAATAATAATAATAATAATAATAACAATAACATGAATAATAAATGTGCAAGTAAAAACGTAAATAATCTAATTTTTGAAAATATATAAAAAAAATAATAATAATAAATAAATAATGATAATAAAGACAAAAGAAAAAGAGATAAAAAAATGCACAATAAATACAAAAAAAACCAAGTTTAAATAAAAAGGAAATAATAAGTAAATAAATAAATAAAATAAAATAAAAATAATACATAAAAATAAATAATCTAGACAGGGTCGAAATTAAATAAATAAGGATTAAATTGACATTGAAATGAAATTAAGAGTCTAAATTATAATAAAATAAGTGCATAAATATAAGAAGGACTGAATTGAAGTAAAATCTTAGGGGATAAATCGGGATAAAAATAAACTAAGGGACTAAATTGTAACACGCATAAAAAGGGAGGAGCCAAATGGGAAATATTCCCTATCCTATTAAACACTCCATTTTTGGGCAAATCGGAGGACTAAATTAAAAATAATTTAAAATTAAAAGGTATAATCTAAAAAAGGGAAAAAAAACAAAATTAAGACCAAATTGAAAAACAATGAAAAAGTGGAAGGATTGGGGCGGCAATTAGACCCCCATAAAAAAACACGCAGATCCTATTAGGTCGGGTTGGATCAGTTTCGGCCTAAAATGACGCCGTTTTAAGGTTAAAAGAAACAGGCCAAAACGGCACCGTTTTTAAACCCTATTTAAGTAAAAAAAATTTCCCAAAAAAATCATTTCATCCCCATTTCTAAAAAAAAATTCTGAAACCCTCTCCCCTCTCTCCGAGCCACCTTTCGGCTTGCTTTGGCACCGGCGAGTCATTGCAGTGACGGCCACCGGTCGTCGGCGACGACTCTGCCATCCCTGGTGGTTGGAAAACCCTAAAAACTCCTTTTTAACCCCTGTCTTCGAATAGAATGCAGATCTGGAGTTATAACACGCAAAAGAGTCATCGTTTGACCAAAACCCTAGAGGGACCATTCAATTTCTCGCGGTTTCAGGTGAATCCCTAAGGATTCAACCGCCTTATGTGCCAGCGAGGGTCACCGACTACGGTGGCGGAAGGTAAAATGGCAGGTTTGTTCCTTTTTTATTATTTTACATATATATATATATGTAATAACAGATTCGAAAAAAGAAAAATAAAAAGATCACCTTTTGAGTTTTTTTTATTTTGTTTTTCAATTGTTTTTTTTTTTTGTGTATATTTTTCAAAAAAAAAATCTCCTACAATCTGTTTTTTTAGGCTTTTTATAGCTGAGCATTACACTATTATTTTTCTATTTTTCTATTGTTCTTGTACTTGCTGTTGCGTGTTCTTCCCTCTTTTTTCTTGCAGGGGTGGTTGGCGACGGTGATAGAGGCTAGGAGTGGCGATGGTAGGGTGCGGCGTTAGGGTTAGATTAGGGTTTCTGTTCCCTTTTTTTTTTTTGCTGAAAATTGTTTGGGTTTTAGGCTTGTTGGGCCATTAGAATTTTTTTGTATTTGAGCTTTGTGTAATTGTAAATTTGGGCTTGATGGACTTTGGACTTTTGTTATTATTTTTTGGTTTAATTTGTTTGGGCCCGGACTAAATTGGCCTATTACAAGAATAAATGGAGATTTCTATTACATTTCTTTTTTTTTTTTTCATCATCACTACAAGTAGTGTACTCCTATATATACATAGGGAGATTAGACTCTTCATTTCTAATACATTAATAGGAAATGAATTATAAAAAGATGAAAACAATTGATTATAACAAACATTTACTTAATAACATTCATAACATATGATTGCTTTCATTTTTCGAGAATGAATTGTTTTAATAATCAATGAAAATATTAAGTGTTAAGAGAATGGGGTGTGCTCAAGAAGATAGAGTTAGTATGCCATGTCCTGGTTCATATACCCATATTAAATTATATTTCTTTTATCTTTGTACCAAAATTGCTCAAAACCAAACAAATACGTCAGGTTCTAAATCAGATAATGATGGGATATTGACTGAAAGCTAGTGCTCATACATATGTGGTTAAAATAAAAAAGCAATTATTTCTCATTAATCATGCCAAAAAAAAGGCCTTTTCATGAATTATTGCTCATATGTAGAATGCATCCACCATAAAGAAGATTTTAGTGGAGTTTTTCTAATAATAATAATAATAATAACAAAGCTTGTGCCTTGAATTCTCATGGCTTCAAGTGCTGCAACCCTTCCATCTAAAATGAAAGCATGGGCTTACCTTGAGTACGGAAAATCATCTGATGTTCTAAAACTACAATCCGAATTCGTTGTTCCCCAACCCAGGGATGATCAAGTTCTTCTCCAAGTTGTAGCTGCTGGGGTTAACCCCATTGATTTCAAAAGAATGCTTGGAATGTTCAAAAACTTTGATTCCCCTTTACCCGTGAGTCTTCATCATGTTCGACACTTAAATAGAAATGTTTCTGACTCTTTTGTTTTGTTGATGTGAAGATCATTCCAGGGTATGATGTAGCAGGCGTGGTGGTGAAAGTGGGGAGCCAAGTTAAGAAATTCAAGGAAGGGGATCAGGTGTATGGAGATATAAATGAAAAGGCCGTGGATCACCCAACACAATTTGGCACTATAGCTGAATACACTGTTGTTGCAGAGAAGCTGTTGGCTTTAAAACCCAAAAATCTCAGCTTTGTTGAAGCTGCAAGCCTGCCTTTAGTCATTGAGACTGCCTATGAAGGCCTTGAACGATGCCATTTCTCTGCTGGCAAATCTATCCTTGTCTTGGGCGGTGCTGGCGGCGTTGGCACCATGATTATTCAGGTTCTCAATCCGTCTTACCATATTCTTATCCCAAGTCAACTTGAATTAATGTTCATTCTTTTTATCCTGTATTAGCTAGCTAAGCAAGTCTATGGAGCATCCAAAATAGCAGCCACAGCAAGTACCGGGAAACTGGATTTGCTGAAGAGCTTGGGGGCTGATTTGCCTATTGATTACACTAATCAAAACTTTGAAGATCTGCCTGAGAAATTCGATGTAGTATACGATGCAGTCGGTAATATTCGAATACACGATACGATTACATGAACGTGTTAAAATCTGTACAGTGACATGGATTTTTGGTTTGATTATGGGATGGTAAACAGGGCAATGTGAGAGGGCAGTGAAGGCAGTGAAAGAAGGTGGGGATGTAGTGACAATATATGGAGCGGTAGTTCCACCAGCAACAACATTCATGCTCACATCAAATGGAGCAATTTTAGAGAAATTGGAGCCTTTCTTGGAGAGTGGGAAAGTTAAGCCAATGATTGATCCCAATGGCATATTTCCCTTTTCTGAAACTCCACAAGCCTTTGCTTACCTTGAAACCGGCCGAGTTACCGGGAAAGTGGTCATTTCTATAATCCCATGAACATTATTATTATATCAATATTGCTAGGTGGTGTTATCGGATAAGGAATAAAGATTCTAGTTTTTATGTGAGATGCTTGCTCTTTATAAATAAATAAAAACGAGTTTGAATAAACACATCTTTGTTTGTGGTTGATTTCTATTGGTTAAATTTGTTTGATTAACTTTTGTTATTAGTGATTCATTATGTGTAAAGTTGTAGATATAGTCTATATTTTTCAATTTGATATTTTTAATATGTACTTTTTCGTTTTTTGAAATTTTAATTTTTATGCGAAAGACACTCGTTAAATTCATTAATTGACTTTTTTGTGTGAATATATGTCTAAATATCAAGCTAATATGACATTACAAATATGATCATATGATCATATATTTTCCGCATAATATTTTAGAAATAGTAGAACTTAATGAATTTAATAACTACTTTTTAGTCAGGTCTAAAATTTCAAAATTTAAAAAAAAAAAATAAGACTAAAGATGATTAAATTAAATTACATGCATTCAATCAACAATTTGTGTATGGTATAAAAGTAAAATTATCAAATTTGGAGAGTAAAAGTAAAAAAAAAAGAAAAGTTTAAATTGAAATATTATTTTAGAAAGGTCTCATTATGGTTTCATTTCTCCTTTTTACTCGTTTAAAGAAGCCATAATTCTTACTGCCACTTACAAGCAGATTTTTAGTTAGGTTAATTGCTACATCTCAACTAGATTAAGTCCCCTTTAATTAATGAAAATATAGCACTTTGAGTCCCTCCTTATATATCCCCATATCAAAGTCATCACTCTCCAAAATCCCATGCTACAATTTCCATTCAAATCTTTTCACATTATACAATTACATGCCAATTAACTACCACTTTAGTCCCTCAACTAATTCCACCATAAATTATACCAATATTTCAAGATAATTTAAGCATAATGATTCTAGAGTTTACTATTCACTTGAAAAATTTACCATTATCAACACCAGAATTTTGATGATATTACACAGTAAAACTGCTATGGTCATAACTAAAAAAAAAAAAAAATCAAAAAATAAACTAATTTTAACTAGCCTTACATGATTTATAGATGAACTTGTTGGTAACTATAAATAAACTAAATATATATTAATCCAGTTGAATTCGTTTAATATATGAGATCTCAAAATTTTGTTGGTTCTAAAAAATATAAAAATCGACCCCTGCAGGCCTTGATAAGAACTTGGGCTTTATTAACTGCAATATCAGGCCTTTCAAATGTTAGTTTGGGTGTTTTCAAATTGGCCCTCTTTTAAAATGTTAAATACTCTCAAGCCTAAACCAGGCTGATAAAAGGTGTTAATAAGGATCCTCTAAATTCAATTTTTAATATAAGCTTTCTTAATTAACTTTTCTGTAAATAAAGTCCATGAGAGAAAAGATGAATTTTGTGTTAACCCAGAAATTCAAAAGTTTCCATTGATGTCTTGGTTAAAAGAAAATGATAGAAATTTGTTTTAGGGAAAAAGAAAGCTCAACTTGAGAGTAAATTGAGCAATATTTATATTGTTGAGTGTTTGTTTTATTATGCCATTCTGAATGGTTCATGCACACCTATATATGGCACGGTCCGTTGATGTAACGTGTTAGGGGTAACTAGGCACCATGCGTGATAACAAGTTATCCCTTCTAAGGGTTACATATGTCTTAGATACTCCTCAAAGGATTATGAGCGAGCACGGTGAGACCATGCAAGTGGCAGATACTCTAGCCAGGTTAGTAGCGAACGAGCTTACATGTCAACAATCTCTTAACCCAATAGTAAAAATATTATGTTGCAGGCATGAAAGCTTAAATTCAATTATAAAGAAGTACAATTTTCTCCCCTTAAATTAAAATAAAAAGAAAAAGAAAAGGTTGGATTGAAATTTAAAAGCATGTTGATGATGTAGTGAAGGAAAAGGAGACGATGAGATATGAAAGTGACAGTGTAACAATTATAACTGAGTTTTCTTATTTCAGGAACTGCTTCAAACCTTAACTTCTCCAAACAACTATAAACAAATCTGCGTCTACCTTTTAATAAATACTACTAATATTCTACCCTAAAGTAGAAGCCTTTATTTTCCAATATTCTTTACTTGCCTCAAAAGTTATATGTATATATATTAACTGATCATGAATTTTGACTTAATTCGAATATTTTTCCCTTTTTAAATATAAAAACCTGATAGTTAAAGGAATACACATGTGAAAAGGTAAGTGTTAAATATTCTTTGGTAGTTGGGATTTAAATATCATGTGATTAGGGTTTGCCACCCCATTTTCCAGAGTGATTGCTTCTTCTTCTTTTTTACAAATAAAATATTAGTTGCTGTTGCCATTGTTGTTTGGTGTTGAAGATGAGACGATTTTACTAGAAATTAAGGTGGAGCTTAAGTGTAGAATAATTATTATTTTGGTTGGTATATCATTATTAGCCAATAATACCATGATTTGCTAAAAGTCCTTTAAAATATACCCTAAACCCCTTTCAGTACAACATAGATACACCCAAACCCAAGGTTGCGTTTATTTAAATTAATTATATAAACTAACTAAATGATTGGGCAACAACAAAACTTTGGTTTCAGCATTCAACATGACATTTAGGATGTCTTCATGTCTGCCTTATAACTCACTAATCATTTGTATGTTTTGAGACTTTGGTCTATTGCTTCTCTTTTGACCCTACCTAATATCTTTCTACGCTATAATACTATATATATAGCCTTACTATTAATAAAACACTAAAACACATCATTTTTTTAAGATGATTTCTTTTGCATGTTAGACTTTATGTATGTGTATCTAATTTTGTAAATATAAATACAACTAAATTATTAAACATGTTTTTTTTTTTTTTTGAAAGATGATTAAGTATGTTAAAATCTTAAATACAATACATATATCATCAAATATCGTATTAATCGTACTTATATATAATAAATTTTTTATTTCAAGCATTAAATATTGTGAAAATCAAACGTCGATAATGACAATGAATCGCAAAGAAAGAGAGAAAAATACAACATACAAAATTTTACGTAAAAACCTTTTCGGGAAAAAAACCACGGATGAAGGAGAAAAAAATTAGAGAGACGATTATGTCTATTTATAGGTTTAAAAACTTTATTCTAATTAAAATTAAATAGAAGTAATACAGGAAGATTAAAATACCTTCTTCTAATCAACATCAAATAGAGGAAGTAAACTTCGATACGGATTTTACTTGTGCAGCCTGTACTATAAATCCTCTAATCTTGCCATTTAAATTTATTTTAACAATAATTTGGGTTACACAACTTCTAACAAATATAATTTTGTTGTTTGATAAAAGTAAATCTTGATTTTTAAATATTATTTATGTCTTATTTTTTGAGTAGTTTTACATAAAAATTAAATATGAGAATATGAATATCTCAATTTTATGAAAAAAATATTTATTTAAAAATTTATTTTCTAAAAAAAAAATTAACTTAAACACGATTTTCAACCACATTTTAAATTTAAAATGTTGATTTTTTTTTAAAAATAAAATGAATGATCATTTGGATGAATATAAAGAGTGGGGTTGGGTGATTGCTTGTTTTCTATATTTACTGTTTAGTGTTACTTGTAGCAACATTTTGCTTTCGAAATTTTACTTAATAAAAAAAATTCAATCATTTATTAATACAAATTTGTTATTAGTTTTCAATTCAAAATTAAAATGCCAAATTATCTTATTTATGAGTTAAATCTTTTATTTTCCACAAATAAATTAGTATGATGAGACGCCAGTTTGAATTTTATATTAATTATTTAAAAAATATTAACTGAAGCATATAGTTTTGCTATTAAAAATAAGTTTTATGTATTTTCCACAAATTTAGAATTTAATTTTTTTTTATATTTTTATTTGTAGGAATTTAATTTTTCTACCTTTTAAATTTTAAAATTCAAGTTTGGTTGTTAGTATTGTTAAATTTAAAGAAAATAATATATATTTATTTTTATATCATATTAATATAATTGTTTGTGTATACAATATATCAATGTAAAATGATACTAATTCGATAATATTATTAGTGACTTGTGAAAATTATATCAAATTAAAATTTTATTACGTAAATAAAAATTTATGTATAATATTATATAGTTGATATATAATTTTAATATTTATCCAAAAAAATTAAATTACAGTGTTGGACAAAACAAAACCATCAATATACTATGTAGTAGTTTAATAAATTGCATGTTGTTTTATATGCCTGTCTTCTTTTAATCGAAAAAAATAAAAAGAACAGAAAAAGATAATCTATTTGGAATTGATGTGGGCCATGGAAAATTTTATGGGCCCACCAATAATTGGGCTAAACTAGGACCACCTAAGAGATTAAACCAGCAAGAATGAAGCTGGATGTGGTCCACGTGGAATCCTACACCACTTTAAACTTGCAATCATCTTCTTCCACGTGTCTCAGAGAAAACAACCTTCCGCTGTTCCCTCTTAACCTTCCAGTTAAAAAGCCGTTAAGCGCTCCAGTTTTTCAACCGTCTCACATCCCCAAATATTATTCCCAATAATAAATAAATAAATAAATAAATTTATTAATAAAAATTAATAATTTATTCTAAAATTAAGAAATAGTATTTTAAAAAAAATAAAAAAACACCTACCAATTTCTTAATTTTATTTATAAAATTAAAATACTCCCAATCAAATTAAGAAATAATTAATAAAAACAATGCAGAACATTGTTTATTAATAAAATATATTCTTTTTTATTTTTTTATAAATATTAATATAAAAACAATATCTCAATATTAATTTTAAAAAATAATATGAGTTCATGATAAACTCAAACATAAATAAGATAAATAAAAATGGTGGGAGAAAAGTCACATTCTAAATTGCTTCAAAATTCCACCACCTTATAACCCTGCACCAATAAATAAATAAATTATTTACAATAATCTCAAATTTAAATATATGTTTCCCCTATTTTACTCCTTTTCCTTTTCATAAAATACCTCATTTCTCCCTCTCTTTTCTAGACTTCAATATATATATATATATATATATATATTTATTTATTTATATAAGGCAACAAAGATACAAAAATACATGACACCGCCCCATTCCTTCATCGTTATCAACGTCTTCTTCTTCTGTATATAACACCCAGAGAAAAAAAAATCAGCATTATAAACTTTGGGTTTTTAAAAAAAGAAAAAAGAATTTTGGGTTTTCTTCATTAAACAGAACCAAGTAAGGTATTACTCATTTATCGATTATGGTTATCAAGCATTCAATGTTTTTCTTTTAGTCTTTCTATAACTGTTTTTGGTTTAAAGTAGTCTTATTTTGAAGTTGAGCATTTGAAATTTTTCGTCATTTTTGCTAAATTTAGTAAATAGTAGAGAATAATGGAGTTGTCTTTGACTTGGCTAGCATTTTCCTTTTGGAGATTATGGAAGAATTTGATATAAGTTTGTACTGATTTTTTTTCTTTAAAATCAGTTTTCCAATGCCTGGATTAGCTATGGATGCAAAGAATGGAGAAACTGGAGTTGAAGATCATGACAACGGATTTCACACACCTTATAAGTACAGTTTTGGTCAAGAGAGGTCTCCAAGAAGTGCACTGAGTCCACGAAGTGATTCCCTTGATTTAGCCATTGATGGTATGGTGGCAACCTCCATTGAGCAGCTTTATCACAATGTTTATGAGATGCAAAGCTCTGATCAATCTCCATCAATGTCTAGTTACGAATCGTACGGTGAAGAATCGAGGATCGATTCCGAATTACGCCATCTTGTCGGGGATTTCAGTGTTGTTGAAATAACAAAAGAGGTGGTGGTAGCAGAGAAGAAAGAAGAAGACAGTGCTGGTGACTTGAACCTTAAGAAAGAAAATGACGTTACTGATGAAATGCCTAAAAAGAAAAACAACGACAAGAACCAAACTCAAGGTGTTAAGCATCGTCGTCGCTTGCAATTGGATGCCGAAGCATCGGTGAAATCGAGTCCGAAGAGCAAATCATCTCAAGAGAAAACTCCTGTTGAAAAGAGGCATGGGAAGAATGCAAGGAAACAAAGGAATTTTGGTGCAAAGTTTAACAATGGAACAGGAGATTCTCTAGAGGCAGGGCTAGAGAATCCTGAACTTGGTCCGTTTTTGCTGAAACAGACAAAGAATATGATTTCTTCAGGTGAAAATCCTCGGAAAGCACTTGAATTGGCAATTCGAGCAACAAAATCATTCGAGAAATGTGCAGATGGAAAACCGAGTCTAGAGCTTGTAATGTCTTTGCATGTTCTGGCAGCATTGCATTGTAGCTTAGGCCAATACGATGAGGCCATTCCAGTTCTTGAACGCTCAATCGAAATCCCAGTGATCGAGGATGGCCAAACTCATGCACTTGCTAAATTCGCTGGATGCATGCAACTGGGTGATACTTATGTAATGTTGGGTCAAATTGAGAATTCGATTTTGTGTTATACAGCAGGTTTGGAGATTCAAAGACAAGTTTTGGGAGAAACTGATCCTCGAGTTGGTGAGACCTGTCGATACGTTGCTGAAGCGCATGTCCAAGCGTTGCAATTTGATGAGGCTGAGAGGCTTTGTCAAATGGCTCTTGACATCCATAGGGAGAATGGTGCTCCCGCTTCTATTGAAGAAGCTGCTGATAGGAGACTCATGGGACTCATCTGTGACTCAAAAGGAGATTATGAATCGGCACTTGAGCATTATGTTTTAGCTAGCATGGCAATGGCAGCCAATGGCCGTGAACTTGATGTTGCTTCGATTGATTGTAGCATTGGAGATGCATATTTGTCTTTAGCTCGGTTTGATGAGGCAGTTTTTGCCTATCAGAAAGCGCTCACAGTGTTTAAATCTGCTAAAGGAGAGAATCATCCAACAGTTGCTTCAGTTTTCGTTCGTTTGGCTGATTTGTACAATAAGGTAGGAAAGTTAAGGGATTCCAGAACTTATTGCGAAAACGCACTCCGGATTTACGGAAAGCCAAATCCTGGAATCCCCTCAGAAGAGATTGCCAGTGGCCTCATTGACATTGCTGCCATATGCCAATCTATGAATGAATTGGATCAAGCACTCAAATTACTTAAAAAAGCTTTAAGTATTTTCAGTGAAGCCCCAGGGAAGCAAAGCACAATTGCAGGCATTGAGGCACAGATGGGAGTCATGTATTACATGATGGGGAGCTATGCTGATTCCTACAGCACCTTCAAAAGTGCTATCTCAAAGTTTCGAGCTAGTGGAGATAAGAAGTCTGCCTTGTTCGGGATCGCTCTCAATCAAATGGGGCTAGCCTGCGTACAACGATATTCAATAAACGAGGCAGCTGATCTGTTTGAAGAAGCACGAAGCATCTTAGAGAAGGAATATGGTCCTTATCACCCTGATACATTAGGGGTGTATAGCAATCTGGCTGGCACCTATGATGCCATGGGAAGGTAAAACCTAGAAAAACACCTGGATTGATTACATACTCTATCCAACACTCATCCCGGATTTTGAGTCTCATGTTTCTTTTTTCTTGAAAATTCTATGTTTGGCAGGTTAGATGATGCGATTGAAATTTTGGATTATGTTGTTGACATGAGAGAAGAGAAGCTTGGAACAGCAAATCCGGATGTCATCGATGAGAAAAGAAGGTTGAGTGAATTATTGAAGGAAGCAGGCAAGGTCCGGAGCAGAAAATCAAGAGCATTAGTCACCCTCCTTGACACCACCACTCAAATAATAAATGATGATGGGATTAAGGTATAATAATCCTGTTTATAGGTAAAATACTGTAAAGATTTACATTGTATAAGAGGATTAAATGGGTTGGTTTATCTGATTCCCTGACACAGATATAAAAGAAACCAGGTTTCAGTAGGGTCAGATGAAGAGAATTTGTATGGTCCCATTGATTATGGAGTTGTTGATATTCCTTTGTAACATCTCTTATTTGTATGTTTCAATCCTTTCAATGAATAAAGTATAAGTTGATATACTGTATGTATTTGATTCGGGTATTTCAATTTATTTCTAAGTCTATATCTATATTCGAACTCGAAAGTCACATGGTGGAAGTTGGTTGATTGAAAGACCAAATTGACCAAAGATAAGTTGCCTTTCAAGCCTTCAAAAATGGCAGTAGGTGGCTTTAGTAAATCAAGGCTATATGGTGAAAGTGAAAGACTTGACTAATCAGCCAAAGTTGAATGGCATTTTTGAACCATCCTTCACCTTTCCTTCGTTATAAGTAATCGAAGGTTAGACTGTTGCACAGCACCAAATAAACCGTGACATTAGCTGTATCTAGAATAACCAGAATTGGACTAACTTCCCGTTTTGTTTCCAATAGGGGCTGTCCACAGGTTAATTTTACTTGATTTACGATTTAAGTAATTGGCTGATTTAACTTATGAAGAATTCTCCAATTGAACTTGCTTACAAGGAACCAAAACCATAAATCTAACAATCAGTTTCACCTAATCTCTAAACTAACATCACAAAAGTATCACAATCTATTTAAGGAAATGAAAATGGCCACCTCTCCTAAATGAAAGCTGGTGGGTCAAAGAAAGGACCCAATTGAAATTTGCTGACCAAATGAGTCCTATGTATGCCATCCCACAGCTAATAATGCCTGCCTGCCTGCCTGCATTGAATGCCACATGCTTAATCCTGAAACTGTTAGAATTTGATTCTGAGCAGGGATATGGGTATATGCTCAAAAGAGCACGGTAAGATTTATTTTAATTTTTTTTCCGTATATTTGGAAGACTTTTAGGGTTCTTATTTCTACGTTCATGTACGTGTCGCATACAAATATTTCAACGAAAATAAGGAATCGGGGCAACAACCATGTAGGTTGAATTTGAATTCAAACCAGTCATGAATTTTCATGGTTTGTTGAGAGGAGACTGCAGGCCAAACATTGATTCATTACGAGGAAGGCCTCTGAAAAGTCATGTGAGATAGGATTTAAGTGACAGGCTGTTGTCCTGGATGTGGAAAATGACCATACAGTGTGTAAAGAAAGCAACGTTAGCCTGCTAGCTTATATCTGGAATTTACCAATGTTTCCACATATGAATCTTGTGGTAATAGTATTCTCCATGCATTTGTAATATAAGTTAGATTATATGTTGTTCTTTTTACTCAAAAAATAAGTAAATTAATTCTATACGTTAGATCAAACAGCAAACTGATCATTTTGTTAAAAATTTCATTCATTTTTCAGTTAAAAATTAGTCTATGTATGTTATGTTGACATACATGTGGTACTATCTAATTATTCCGTCAATTGCATTAGTTTTTAACAATACGAAAAGATGAAATTTTTAATAAAAATAACTAATTTACTCTTTGATCTAATGTACAAGAATTAATTTACCCATTTTTAAAGTAGAAGGGACAAAATATAGTCCGACTCATAGTACAATGCTTCTATGATACTTTTACCGAATGTAGTTGAATTTCTTGACTTATGTTAATCACTCTAAAAAAAAATTATTAAATATTCATCTCTGCATATTTTGATATGAATATAAAATATAATTCTTTTAAATATATGTGAAAAATATCCATATTAAATACATAATACTCGTGCTCAAATTCAACCTCTGACCTGACGCCAATTGCCAACAGACTCGAATCAGTAGCTTATTGGCGGTAAACCGGAGTTAGCCACTTACAAACCCAAAACCAAAAGAACCAGGAACACCCAAAAGCCCAAGCCGACTAAAGCTCTTTGACAAGCCCTTTTTTAGTTAAAAAAAGAAGAAGAAAAAGAAAAGTGGAAATGGGTCTCAAAATTGCTTATTAAACCCCATTTGAGTTGTAAATGCAAAGACCCACATCACCGATGATGGTGTAAGGGTAACCCTGAGTTGACAGAAAAAGGCTCAAAAGGGTTGAATTGAAGTGGTCCACAAAAGGCCAGAGTTGAATGAAAAACTTCAACTAGTATTATTTCTCAGCATCAAGGCTTAAGCAAGTTTTAAATAACATAAAGTACCATAATTACTCAACTCTCCAAACGCTTAAGCGTTAAACAACATTATTCAATATATGCTGCGTCTAGGACAATAAAGAACATGCCATGATTGCAACTGTTTCATCATAAAATGGTTGTTTGATGATGGCAAGCACTTTGAATGGAAAGAGGTGGATCAGAGAAGGAGCCATTGAGGATTCGCTCTGCGACCCACATATTGGCTGCCTGACTGTAATGTATGCCATCCCAGCTAATGTGCTTTGATGGATGATTGCATGGATTCCCATAAACTGTTCCATTAGCCATCCCCCTTTTCGTACAATTCCCACAACAGAAGTTCACTGCTTCAACAAAACCTGCTCCATAAAACCAAATATCTGCTGTGTTAAAAATCTCCATTGGCCGTGTCATGCCTCCAATCCAACATTTTTATCAAACATGTTTACCTAGATTCTTCGCGTCGCTAACGAGCGTGTATTTGGCTGAATAGACATCAACATATGTGAATCTAGCAAAAGGGAGTTGAGCCCTTAACTGGGAAATCATGTCCTTAAGCTGCCTGTTAAACTCCATAGCCACTTCATTTTGAAGCCTCACACATCCATTCTTATCTAAATTCCAAGGCTTTGATATTTCATATAAAACCGAAACCGGCAAGCAACCAATGGGACCTGTATTATGAATCCAAAAGAACCTTGCCCCTTCATTGTACAGTGTCTGAAAACCAGGGAAAATAATGACAGTATTTATTAGTTCCACTACTATTTTACACACACTTTGTGTTCAAGAATTAGTGTTTCTTACATGAATAACTTGGGGCAGTTGGCCTATGATGTCGGGGATTGATGCTAGAACCTGTTTTACTGTCGTGTATTGGAAACCATGAGCAAGATCATTTTGTCCAATATCAATTGTGTATAAAGCCTGTGAGAACTCTGCAGGCCTTGGTAGATTGCTAATGGTTAAAGGATTTCTTCCTAAGAAAAACAAAGTATAATTGTTGATAGAATCAGAAAATATGACCCAAGAAATTACAGGAAATGTGTATTGTTCGGACTACTCACACTCGAATTCCGATTCGAGTAACATAACATGAAATGACTTACTATTGAGGGTAAGTTGATTGTAGAGAGAAGTGGTGCGAGCTTTAAATTGAATGAACTGTGAAATCTGAACCCAAAGATTGAACGGACTATAACCAGGTGGTCTGATAGATGAACCACCTGTTGCAAAATTAGCACCATGCCTGAAATTTGTTCCAACTGAGTCCAAGTATGCACTAAGATATGGTAACTTCAGATTCTCAGCTGTAAAAAACAAACAAACAAAAAATGGGAAACAGAAACATAAATAATCACTAGACACTCACAGCCGAGTTCATATAAACAAATAAGAAGAGTAATAGGCGAAGAGGACATGAAGTGAACTTGCCTATGAAGTCTATGATGAGGCGACCATCACAGGCCCTACCAGCAGGATGTCCAAAAAAGGTTTCTCCATTTGGTGATAGGATCTCGGACATTGCTGCAGATATTCCACCAGTGTCGGAATTTGAGTCCCCAAAGTTGTATATTGCTGGAAACCCACATGAAAATGAACCACCATTGCTTTCCACAGTTCTCCATCGTTGTGAAAATCCCCAAAACAAGATCCCAAATACATAAAACAGTTTCCAGGAGAACCCCATCATCTACCTTGGCTAGAAGCTAAAGGCCCTTTCAAGAGTTTTTAAGATATTTCTTTCATTGCAATAATTTCTTTCATTGCCTACAATAATAATGTATATAAGTGTGAAGAGTGAAGTGAGGTCTTTCTGAAGATCAAGTTTTTGGGCTCTGGCATGATTAGAGAGGGTTATAAATCATCATTTTCATTGCATGGGAAGCATCGGTGTGCACTTTACTTTTGATCTTGATGGGTATGATTAGAGATGGTCAAAAATTAAACAAGCTTTTTTGACATGGTTTTTCGCCTCCAACTTTTAAAAACAATTTATTTTAGTTGTTATTTTTTTTAGCATCCATTTAATTTTTCATATTTTTTAACTTTTAAATTTAGTTATTTTATTAAATAACTTCAAAATAAATAGAAAATTTAACTTTTATTAGCTTTACTGATGTGATATACATATGAATTAAAAAATAAGTAAAAAGCTATTAGTTTTTTCATCTATTTTAGAATGATTTGATAAAAAATACAAATTAAAAATTAAAAAAATAAAAAATTAAATATAGAGCCGAAGTGATATTTTTATAAAATTAGAAGGGTAAATAAACTATTATATATATTTTAGATTAATGTATCTATTGTAAAGTTGGCTGAGCCCTGTAATGCCAATTTTTGTAACTCATAAAATATGAAAAACCTTGAAAAAAAAATTGAAAATATTCAATCACGTAATATATTTTGAAATGTTTGGAACATTTAAAAACTTGTAGCTGAAGGTAATCTGTGTTGTGCAGTGTTGTGTTCCATAGTCATGATTATGTTATATACAATTGAAGTCAGTGAAATCATGGTGGAAGACTTCCTTTACCATCACCCTTTCATATATACCATCATTGTGGACACCTTCCTTTAACATAATTCCATTCGTTTTTATTTTCTTTAAAGGATCAAATAATTTAGATTTGAGTAATTTAAGTTTATGATATTCAATGTTTTTTTTATATTTTTATTGTTGGTGATTATTGAATTTTAGTTTGATAAGTATTGTTGTCAATGCAAAAGAATATTAGATTCAAATGTGCTAAAACAAGTTTACCCTCTTATTTAAAGAGTTGATAAACGATGTATAAAAAAAAACTGATCTAGATTTAAGTGTTATAGTTAAATTAAAATGCCTAAAATTTTGATAGCCTTTTCGAGTAAAAAATAACATTTTTATTAAAGGGTAAAATACAATATAGGTCACTCAACTACGTTTTCTTTTTTGATAACTCAACTATGAAATGTTGTGAAATAGTCACTCAATTTTTCGAATTTGTTTTTTTGCCACTGACCGTTGATCCTAAATGGCCATTTTAATTTGCCACCTAATTTCCACATAGCCACATAATTTAATTTTATAAAAAATCATAAACCCAATTATTTATAAATCCCATAAAATCTCCCGTGAGCCCTAAAAGCATTTGAAAATGAGGTTTGTCTTTTTCTTTATCTTTTCAAATTTAAACCAGTGGAATCTTCATGCAAGGGAACGAACGAGGAGGAAAAAAGAGAGGCTCCTAGCGTGATTCCAGTTTGTCATTGAGGATTGCAGGCTAATTTGAAAACATCTTGGTCAAACAAAAATTCAGATAGGAGATTTTTTAGTTGCCAATCTTATGGGAATGCTATTCGTCGTTCATGTCAATTTTTTTCTTGGTATGATCCTCCTATGGCTCCTCGTGTTAAAGTGATTCCAATTTTTTTCATGTCAATTTTTAGTTGCCGGCTAATTTTTTATGACATGAAATTGGTGTGCAAAGATCAAATTGAATAAGTGAAGATATATGAGGGACTAAATTGCAATTCTTCTAAAAAGTGAGGCATGACTTGAAAGTAAAAATTAAAAAGGTTTAAGGGTAAAATTGTCATTTTTCAAAATAGAAAATTATTTGGTATAATGATGATGGATGAAAAATGTTGGAAAATAATTGGTTGATTATTTAATTAATATTTTAATTAGTTAAAAATAATGAGATATTTTTGAAGAAATATGTAGAAATTTCTTCCATTTTCTCCATGCTTCTCACGTTGGCTATATATACATGCAAAGGGAATTTTTATTTCTTTACAATTTGATACCTTATCATGAATCTCACTTTTTCTCTTGAATTCCTTGATAATTTCTATAGCCACCCAAAAGGAGAAATGAAGTATAGATACTAAAGAGTTAGAATATCATCTTGGAAGAAAGAAATTAGAAGTGGAAGCGGAGAAAGTTATGAAAAAAGTAAAGAAATTTGAGAGACAAGGTAAGTAATTCAAGAGCTTTACTTTATCTAATTTTAATCTAAGTATAGAGCATGTTAAATAGTTGAATTAATTATAGAAGTGCAAATATTATGTATGAAATTAGATTAGTACATTGAAGTAGTATAAAAAGGACTAAATTGTAAAGTAAATAAAATAATTAATGTGGAATTGAATGTCGAAAAGAGAATATAAATAAAGTGAGATTAAATAGTGATGATATAAAAAGTGAAAGTGTGGTAAAATTTCCAAGCTACATGGAATTTATGATAATAAGGTTAAAATGTTAAGTGTTAGTGAGTTGATTTCAAAGTGATGTTAAAAGTGAATTTATAGTAAATAATAAATTTTTATGATGTTAGAGACTAAAATGTAAACTTGTGAAATTTATAATTGAATCAAGAAAAGTGAAGTGTAGGAGAATTTGTTATGCGGAACAAGATATCATAATGGATTATTTGATTAAAGTGCTTATGTATTGAAAAATAAATTTTATAACATTAGGGACTAAATAGAAGTAAGTACAAAAGTTTAATTGTAAACATAAGTGGACTTAATTGTAGAATCTGAATACTTTTGTTAATCCTATAAAATTTACTAAAATGAAATGGGTTTACGATGAAATAACCCAGATTGAATTTTTCTTTAATTTTCTAAACATCGAACCGTAAAATGGTATCAATACCAGGATAAAGGTATTGATATTTTGATAAAGGTACAAATACTTTAAGCCAAGTACAGATACTTTAATTAAGGTATTGATACTTCAGGAGAATATATTCATCAAAATAGTTTTAGGCATAACAGTAGTTCAACTTTGAAAATTCACCAAAAATTATAGAGATTGATTTAGAGGTTGAATTAAATATGAAATTAAAGTTTATTGAGTATAGTTTAGCATAAAAGAAATGGTGTAAGTAAAGGAATAGTAGATTATGAGATATATGCATTTTTATGAGACAATGTCAGAATGATTTTGCGTTCCCCTATTTTAACTTTGAAAAATTATATGCTTAAAGTGTTTAGGAGATGATATTTATATGCTTAAGTGTTGAGGAGTCTAATTTTAAGGGAAACAAACAAAAGCATTACACAAGTCTCTTACTGAAAGATAATTAATTTTAGTAAAGAAGGGTCAAAGTTGCCTAGTAGTAAAACAATGGAAAACTAAAACAATTTATTGTATTAATTGGCATAAGAGGAAATTCTGAAATTTTTATAGTAAAAAGGTCATTGAGTCTAGATTCAAAAACAACAAGTGAATATTAATTTGGAACACTTTAGACCAAGATATAAATAATTTAGTGACTGCTACTTAAGTGGATAGTTTTGCTAAAATTATGTAAATAGTAAAATTTAAATTAATGTTGCATGTAGGCATACAATACTAAAAGCCATAAATTCTCGTATAATTACATGTATATAAAGGATGGGGAATGGAGAAGAGGAGGAAGAGGAAAAATAATAGAAGAGTGTGATGCTAATAAATTGTTATAAGTGATCGATTTGCTAATACATAAGAATGGTATAAATTATTTGTTGAAACATTAAGTAAATAATTGTTATGTAGTGTATTAATGGACTTATTTATAATACTTTGATAGTTGTGTGGTTTTATAATTTGTTTGAGAAATCATATGATGTTGAAAGTGGGAATAGATACATACAAATAATAGTGAATAACAGGACATATTAATTAAATTACAAATTGGACCTAAATGACCTATAAATTGTTTGAAAGAGCTAATGAAAGCTCTATTAAAAACTTGGAATGAAAATAGAAATTTTATATTAGCTATAAATTATTTTGCTAACTTGATTAGGAAGGGTGATTGAACTGAATTTCTTTAAAGTTGCTTTGGCATCAAATGTAACATTCCGGTACCCGAACCCAGAGAGTGGGTCAGGTATGGGGTGTTACAGTCTCGATGCCTCGGTTGATTCCCAACTAGTCTCTTTGTTGGGTAGTTCCGCTCCTTGAAACATTTGCCTTGGCTTATGTCTTCACTGTTGCCTAACTTAGACTATTTCTCTCTTGTACATCTTAATCGTAAGATGCCCTATTGTCACTTACCTCGATCGAGATCCTCTTGATCCTCGCAAATAGGCTTCGGCATACCGACATTGAACACTAGGTTAACCTTGAGTCTTGTCGCTAACTCTGGTTTGTAAGCCCATTGGCTTACCCGCTTTAAAACCCTAAAATGACCCCTATGTCTCTGCGAAGCCAACGATAAGTCATAATTTAAAACACTAGATAAGTGTTTGAGATGTACATCGCTTGTAGCATTTACTCTGTCCAACTGCCCAGTTAGCATCACTAGTTTTTTCCCAAAGTTTGATGCACCACCCACCTCTCTCATAGGTCGTAGCCCCACTGATGACTCGATAGGCTTCATATCGGTTTGCTTCCCTTTTAGCATTTTCAAGGAGGTTTTTGTAGCACTCTTCCAACCTATCGAGTCTTTGTTCTTTCCACCATGAACATCCTTGTCTAGCTAGATTATTGACAATACCTTGGTTCCATCTTTCATGTCCCGACTCACCGGCACAACATATTGTTGTTGTTGAGTATCCAAGATGCATAAACAATCATCAAAAGGAGCCAACAAAGCATTAATTTTGCCAAGAAAAAATTCATAGTTATCTAAGTGAATTACCTCAAAGTCTTCTTTGCCTTTCCACTGATTGATCTGTAGCTCAACTCATTGGCCTGAAAGCTAATGGTGTTGGAAAACGTGGTTTTGGGGACCTTATTTTTGTAAAATAGCCTCGTTAATATTTTTTATTAAATATTAATGAGGGTTATATTATAGGTGAATTAAATTTTGGATAAATTTTTTTATCAAATTAGCGATTAATTTAAGTTCAAAGACTAAATTGTAAAATTGTTAAAAGTTCAATTACTATAGGATTTATGATTTAATATTAGGATAGGGACTAAAGTGGCAACTATACCACTATACTAATGGAATTGGATAGTGATGGCTAGCGGATGATGTTTTAAATTATAAAATTTTAGTAATTAAAACTTTAATAGGTAAAACTTAAGATATATGTTAATTTTAGTGGAAAGAAAGAGAAACTACTTTCTCTTCTTCATCTTCATGCTCGAAATCTCCATTTTTGGGGATAAGAGGTTCGGCCTTAGGTCTTCAAACTTGGAGCTTCAATTTGGTTAGTACGATTTAGTCATTTTCTTGTAATTTTTATGTTTTTGGAATCATGTGAGTTTAATATAGCTGAACTTTGTGTTAAATTTTGAAACTATTAAAGTTTTAGAACAAGGCCATTAATGAATATTTGGATTTTTTAGGTACTAAATTGATAGATTTTAAGCTTAGAAGTGAAAAGGAACTAAATTGTGAAATTAATATGTAACTTGATACAATAGGGACTAAAATGCATAAATTTTAAAATTTATGTTAGAAATGAGAAACAAGAAGTCCTATAAGGACTATAGTGAAAACGAGTTGAAAATATGAGTTTTAGATTGAAAGTTATATTAGTCTCGGTTTTAGGGACTAAATTGGAACTTGAAATTGCTTGTGTATTGATGAATTGGTATGTTTGTGTTGATCCATAGCTAACATCGACCCAGATTCCTCGAAAAAGAAAGGAATAAATAAAGTCGTCAACAAATAGCTTGAAGTTTACGGTTTATAAATATATAATCTGAACTAATTTGATTTTGTTGCATTATGAATTGTTTTCATGGTAAGATCATAAGGTGAGTTGGTATTGGAAAAAGAATGATTTATATTGATTTGGTTTGAGTTGATTAATATCAATAATGATTAAATTCAATTATGTAGAAATATTGTATTTTGATATAAATGTGAAATTGGGCTTGTATGGTGATGAATGGTGTTGCTATATGTATGAATTAATGTTTTGATATTGAATTATAAATGTAATGCAGAAATGGTTACCCTATTAACTGTTTGGGCTAGGTTAGGTATAATTGGCACCCCATAGGATATGAAGAGTTCAGGGTTATATGACTACATGTTGGGGAGTGCTTGTACCCTATTTGTCGGTTATACCGACTAGCGCTGAGCAAAATTTATTATTTTCAGATTTATCCGATAGACACTAGGTGCCAATTTGGTGTGATGGTTGGATTTGCGCATTCGTTTGAGTTCGAGTCAGATTGATAGGGAATTAAAAATATTGAAGTGGAATAAATGAAATTGTGAAAGGACCTGATATGAGAATTAGTTGTGTTGACTGATATAAAAAGTTCAGAATAAAATAAGAATGTGACAATATATCGTTTAAGTAGCATCTACAAGATGAATGTATCAAATGTTGAAAAATTATTTGATAGTGCAGGTTAATAGTAATTGACATATGCATATTATGATCTTAATCTATATTCTATTATCATTTATATTATGATTTATTTTTGGATTATGGAAATACCACTGAGTTCATACTCAACGGGTGATTTTATTTCCGTGTGCAAGTTAGGTTTTGATCCTGTGTGCTTGTCGAAATTAGCATCCAGCTACGATCCCAAACTCAATATGTCAGTGATGTCTTTTGTTAGTTAATGTCATGTGTCTAATGAATTATTTGGTGCCAATGTCATATTTGGACGTGTTTGAAGTATTTGGTAGTTTAATATATATATAAATTGGCAATGATCTTGGCTTATAATGCCCATGTTGAATGGTTTTGGTATATATATGAGTTAAAGCTAGTTGGATGAATGATGTTATTTTGGCTTAGATTGGTGCATAGGTCAAGGCTGACCATTGCTGGTATGAATTATGTGATTTTAATGGTGTAGAATGTGTTAAAAGATGAAATAGGTACTGTAACGCCCCCACGCCCGAAACCGTCATCGGAGTCAAGCTTGAGGTGTTACTAAACTTATTTTACCTTTTAAACAACTCTAAACCACTAATTTTAATTTTCGGAATAAACTATTTTTCTGCGTCATGGTTGCTTAAAAATTCATTTCTTGAGTTTCAAAACTCGAAATTAAGATCCGTAAATTTTTCCTGAAACTAGACTCATATATCTATCTACTAATTTTTTTTCTAGAATTTTTGACTTAGCCAATTAGTACAGTTTATTAGTTAAAGTTACCCTGTTTGAAATTCGATCTGATGACCTATACTTACTACAAACCACTTTTCTCCTCTACAAAATTCATATGACTATAAAATTTGTTTCTATTAAAACTAGATTATTTTTGTAAAATTTATGGTGAATTTCTAAAGTTGAAATAGGGGATCCAAAAATCGCTCTGGCCCTATTTCACTAAAACTCAGATATCTTATAAAATACAAAACCTTTACTGTGCTTTGCTTATTCCATATGAAAATAGACACAATGAGTTTTAATTTCATATATTATTCACCATCAAACCATGTCTCTACGATTTTTAGTGATTTTTCAAAGTCACATTATTTCTGATACTTGAATCCGTTTTTAAGTTACTTTCACATTTTTCATAGTTTTCATGTGATAGTTACTACTTAATCATACATACTATTAAACATGTATATCATCAGCCATTCTATTAGCTAATCACTAGCAAGTATTTACACATCATTCATTGATCATATCATATCAAAAGAAACCAAGTTCTTATACATGCCATACACAAAACGAAACGTTTAACTATACCAATGTGATTCCTTCGATAGTGTGATCGGGTCTTCGACGTTTCCTTCGATCCCCGAGTGGCTTGATAAAAACTATAAGAAAAAGAAAATAAAGAGAGTAAGCACTAGGCTTAGTAAGCTTACAAGCAAATAAATTACAACATTCAACATAATGAATAATTATACATAATGTCACCTAGCCTCATAAACTTTCTTTACTTCTCATTTTCTACCTTCTTCTTTACTCACTTACCTTCTTTCTTACCTGACCTTTCACTATTTATAAATATAATCTACCTTCCCTTTTGCTGATAATTCACTGTAATTTAACGTGTACAATGACCCGTTGAACCACTCGGAATACTAAGGATACTAGGGTCGCTCCACCTATCAATATCTCGCCAATGCCATGTCTTCGACATGGACTTACATGAATTTTTCCCGTCTCCAATGCCATATATATATATCTAATATGGGCTTACATGGCTCATTCCTGTCTCTAAAGCCATATATCCGATATGGACTTACATGGCTCATTTCACTGTCTGTCCCGTCTCAACGTCAACCCCAATATCCTAACATTCCTAAGGCTCAAACGGGCTTCTTCGCTTTTATTCGACTTCAAATATTCTCATAAAATAAGTATATAAATGCTGAAATTTACAATAATAATGTAAAATAAAAGAATATTGCATTTATTTCTTCAGAAACTTACCTCGATACAAAATGTGACTAAACTTTACAATTTAGTCTTTTACTTTTTCTTTTCCCCGATCTACTCCCGAATTTCGCTCTTCTTGATCTATAATAGCAAATTTAATTTATTTAATATTCACATTTATCAAAACAGTCCTTTACTCAAACTTTGGAAAAATTACATTTTTGCCCCTAAACTTTTGCATATTTACACTTTTGCCCCAAATCTCGTAAATTAAACTTCAGCCTATTTTCTTATGTTTTATGACATGCTGATCGTTTTTCCCTTCTATAGCAAAATCAATTTCTCACTCTAACATATACTTATGACTATTAGGTATTTTTACCGATTAAGCCCTTTTACTCGTTTTTACCTAAAACCGAGTAGCACAAGTTGTCTAACATAATCTAAGACCTCATATTCTATCATAAAACATCAAAATAAACACTTTTCACCTATGGGTATTTTTCCAAATATGAACCCTAACTTAAATTATTGCTAGCATTAGCTTTATCGAGCTACCGGGACTCCGAAAACGTAAAGAACATTAAAAACGGGGCTTGGAATCACTTACTATGGAGCTTGAAAGCTTGAAACAAACCCTAGCTATGGATAACCCTTGAAATTTCGTGCTAATGAAGAAGATGATGAATTTTGTGTTATTTTTTCCTTTTTTATTTCATTTAATATCTAAATGACCAAAATGCCCTTCCTTATTAAACTTTCAAAAATTCCATCCATGTCCTATTTTGTCCATGAACTTAGAAATTGGTCAAATTGTTATTTGAACCCTCCTAATTAATATTCCAAAGCAATTTCATATTAAAAACTTCTAGAATGCAAGTTTTGCAAATTATTCGATTTAGTCCCAAATCTCAACTTAAGCACTTTATGCATAGAATTTCATCACGAAATTTTCACACAATCATGCAATCATATCATGAACCTTTTCTACCTCGAATTTGTGGTTTCGCAACCACTATTCTGTTTAGGCCCTATTTCGGGATGTTATAGGTACAATGCATGTTAGTAGTAAATGTGTCATATTGAATAATGATTATTAGAGAAATGGTTGGTTTTGAGTCTTAAGATAAGGTTGAATCGTGCCATTGTTAAGATGAAATTTGGTAAGAAAATGTTGGTGATGTTAGAATTAAATAATCATTGTTGATTGATTGCACATGTATTGAATAATAAGGTTGGATTAGGTAAGGTTAGTAAGATTACATGGATATGTTAGGGTGATAATTGTGACTTATGAATATTTGAGCATATGTGATGTGAATGAGTTTTTTGGTTTGATTTCATTGTGAGAATTATGCAAGTTGATGTTGGTAATATTGTGTTCTGGAACTAGGTCTAACATGAATGTGGATAGACATGAAATAGGTCTTAATATGACATTTTTTGCCACACAGTTTACGATAGAAGTATGAATTGATTGTGTGACTTGATTTAAAAGGCATATTTTGGCATACAGGGTTAACACACGGCCGCATGTCACACACGGGCAATTGACACGATCGTGTGCTCTGTAAGATTAGGATGGTTTTGGCTAAAACACAATCACGGTCTCTCATGCGACTTGCGTACTTAGTCGTGTAAATGTTTGTAAGATTTTATATTTACGTCCACATGGTCTTAGTTTGTTATATAGTCTGACGACACGACCATGTGATTCTATTTTGCACAGTTTCAATCTATGACATGATTTAGGTACACGACCATGTGATTCAACATGACACGGCCTTAGCCTGTCACACAGCAGTGTGACCCTATTTTATAATTTTTCTATAGTTATTCAAAGGTTTGTAATTTATTTTTAATTTGTACTCAGGTCAATTTAGAAGATTTTTTATTCTCGATTAAAACTCGAAAATGATTGTAATTCATATAAAACTTGAATTATGACTCATATTTATGGATTTGTTGAATGTTATTGCGATGAATGTATGTGTTTGATTCTATTAATTGTTGTAGCATCCTAAAACTCAAGTCCAACAATCAGAATGGGTAAGGGGTGTTACACTACTCTCACAATTGAGACCTCTTTGAAATTTACAGTCTTGATCTTCTTGGTCAATTTGCTAACTGAGAGACCAAGTTTACCTACAACTTTCCCTGATATAAATAAGTTTGATGCCCTTGTATCAACAACAACACTCTTTCTTTGACCTACGATGTTGATGTCCACATACATCAACCTTTTTTACTTGTGATTCCTCTTTGTCCTACCAAAATTGAGTATCATCGACCCAAGCTTTAAAGCCTCACTCTTAATAGGCTTCGCTTCATTCTCTTTACTGAGCACGGATGTTTTGGATCACCTGGACAGTCTCGCATCCTAAGCGGACCACAACATAAGAAGCACTTTACTAGCTTTTTCTCATTCTCTCTAACCCTTTTGGCTTCGATAGAACACACAATTGAACCAAGTCTCATCGTTACTTTTTCTGGCTCATCATCCCCTTCAATAGTATAAAACTTAGACTTTTTTGGATAGTCCCTCACCATATGCGAACCATTACAAAGGAAACATTTCACTGGCCCCTTCAGTTTGTTATTAGGCTTCCACTTTCCATTAGGTGGTTTCACATCGTCATCATTCTTACCGCTTCCACCATTGCCATTTTTAACTTGTCCCTTTTTCTCATCGTCTCCTCCACCATTGCCCGTCTTTTTGGGCTTGGAAGACTCGAACTCGTCTTTTCTCGAACCAAGCTCGATAAAGGACTTTGCCTCAACTATGGCTACAGTAATGTAATAGCCCAAATTCGACCTTAATCGAAACGGTGGTTTCGGGACCCCGAATCCAAGTCAAAAAAATATTTTTTTATTTTTTTCGTGTTTATCATATGTGAACTTGCATGTGTGAAAATTTCGTATAAATTTTTTTTTGTCTGAGTGCCCGATTTAATAAAAAGGGCTTAATTGCATAAGATGGAAATTTGATGGTTAAATGTGTAATGGCTGAATTGTGGTTATTTTTTTATGGAGTAGTTATGTTGGAATTAGTCCACTATTGAGGGATGGCCGAATGTACCCTTATTGTATAGGGTTATATTATTTTTATTTCAAGGTTAAAGATGTAAAACATGTTAAAAGCTAGTTTATAATATAATAAACATAAGAAATTAATAAAAGAAAAGAAAGCCATACATCCTTGCCTTGTTCTTGCCGAATGTTTGAGAAAGAAAGAAGAAATATGCTTTGAGGATTTCGGCAATGTAGCAAGCTAAAATTTAAGGTAAATTTCATCTAGTTTTTGTTAATTTTTAATAGATGTGTGATCCTTGTTTAATTAGTGTTAAAGCCCATGTTGAAATTTTGATTTCGGTTGAGGTATGTGCATTCGATCATAGAGGAAATTGAATCAAATTTGGTTGTTTGTCTTAATTAAAGAGAGAAATTTATGAATCTATAATTATAAGTGACTAAATGGTAAAATAATGAGTTGGAGGGACTTGTATGTGAAGAGATGGCATTCAGTTAAGAGTATCTTTGACAAATTTGGTTCTTGTTATTTTGCATGAATTTAGATTAATTTGTAAGGACTTGAAAATACTAAGGAATATTCGGATGAAGTGAAATAGATAGAATGTTGAGTAATTACATGTTAAGGATGTTAAGGCTTAATTGTTAATGTCTGAATTCTATAAAGGGGGCTATTATGCGAATTAATTTTAAGTTGTGTTATTTTATATATATATATATATATATATATATAATATAATCTATGGGGTAATGTTAAGTGGATCAATTGATCGATTAAATAGTTGCTTTACTTTAATTCAAGCTCAAGACCTAAAGAACCGAGACTTAGATCGGGAAAGGCGAAGTTAGTCGAGTAGTCGACACTATTGTACGAAGTTGTCGAGGTAAGTTCTTAAGTAATTTAAATTCAATTCGATATGCTTAGAATTTAAATAAACATAGTAAGGTAAAATGCTTGATTATATAGATGTATAAATATAATGTGATGGATATATGTTTGGAGAAATGATTAGAACCGAATGTGGCTAAATTATTAATCCGAAATAGACATAGAAATATAATGTGCTGCATGTGTGTTTGAATAAATAAATTGAGCCGAATGTGGCTATACTTTTTGAATTGAAATAGACATTGAGACAAGGTGCTGAAGGTATTTTTAAATGAAAGGATTGATGAAATTGATGTGTATCAAAGTAGTTGTGTTATGACTCATACTATGTGTAATCTTAGCAATGAGCTAAGTAGTGAATGATTGTAACATCGGGCTAAAAGCCTAGCAGGCATATTGCCGGTGATATGATCTAGGTTATAATTCTAGCAGGCTACATGCTGGTATGATTTTTCGTGACTAAAAATTGATGTGTTATTGAACAAGTTAAAAATGAATGTAAAGCCAAGTATGAGTTAAATTGTTATTAATTCGTAATAAGGTACGCATGTGAATAGTTATGAGAATTTTTGTATGTAATTTATGACTGAATGATGGCTATGATTTAAATGATATTGATTTGGTATATCCAATTGAAGGTAAATTATATTGAATTGGCGAAACATATAAGCCTATATTGAGTTGATATATTTGTTTATGTGGGGAATTGAATAGAAATTGCATATTCGGTCATATGAAGTGTTTCATTTAATTAAAGGATTGAATTTCATGTAAAGATATATCGTATAAATATATGTATATATATATGGTGAATTGTATATACTTCGCCACATATGTAAGTAATTATGTGATGGTATAATTGACTTTGAGTACTCGGTCAAGTTAACTCAATTGGATTAAAGTACGTCGTTAATGTTTAATTCGGCTACTATGAAATGAAAGTAATATAGTTAACATGTATATAGCTGAATGGCAGGTATGAACCAGTTTGATATTTACTCAATATAAAGATTATTATGTGAACTAGTTAAGTATATTCGGCCTTGTGAATAGTATTGAATGAGTCTTAATTGTATGCATATGTGATAATGTGTATTTGGTTATGTAGCTAATTTATGTATGTGAAAATATATGGTATTACATGAATTTATATACTTAAATGTATGTGAACTAGATTTAATAACTATTTGGCTTTAGAAGTTAAAATATAATATGTTAATTTTGGCCCATAGGTAAAAATTTATGTGATGTAAAGTTGGGTATTGAACATTCGATAATAGTATATGATTGAGTAAAAGTATAACGTCATTGATAAAATCTGTTTATTTTGAAATGTTAAAATTATTAGTTCAAACTACAGGCCAGTAGGCTGTGTGCTGTTGTGAATTCAGATTGATACTTAACAGGCTTAAAGCCGGTGAGTTATAAGGAATTGACGTTTATGAGTTTTGATGCTGAAGTGTTTTATAAATATGAACAATAAGCTAAAGGGAACAGGTATGTCTTAGCAAGTTTATGTTTGTGTTATAATGTAAATTAGTTATTGAGATTATAGTGCAAATTTCATGAGATGAAAAGAAAAATTGTAACATTTGCAGAATTAAGTATTAAGTCTTAAATGTTTATGAGCATATGATTAATTGAATTATGGTTATATTTTATACAAGTAAATTCGGCAATGGTAGGAATATAATTAAATAACTTGTGATGCAAGAGTTTATAACTTTGAAATTGAAAGTTTACTGATAATGTACATGAATATATTCGGCCGAAATGAAAGTGTTTAATATAAAGGCATGATATGTATTATATATATATATATATACATTAATGGAAGTTATTAAATTGTATTTGTATAATATTACGAACGCATGGAATTAAGTTGGATATTTGAGTTGATAGATATTCAAAGTTATGTTAATATATAGAGTGTTGTTTTGCTTAAGTCTTACTAAGCTAAGTTAGCTTACTGTGTGTATAATTGTCTTTTTCTTTGTAGATATTGAACCCAACTTGCGAGTTTGAAAGTCGTCAGAGGAGCTTAACACACTATCGACCACCTTTGGTATTTATAAAAGTTATGTTTTGAACCTATGGCATGTATAGGCTGGAGTGTGTCACGAATTGTGGTAATTCGGTTTGTATAATTGGGCCATGCGATAATGGCTTACTATTCAGTTGTGTTAGATTTTACGTCTTGATTAAGTGATGTTGTATGATGTATTTGTATGTGGTTTCATGGTTAGGTTATGAATTATAAATAGAAATGAATTATGCTTAATGTGTTTGATGTATAATAAGAAGAATAAAAATGAAAGTAGGTATTTGTTAAGACGTATATAAATATAATTAGCATGTTTAAAATTTGACATTGGAAATTGGAATTGACTACTTGAATAGTGATTCAAGTTATAAGGAATCATAATTGTTATATGCGAATTCCATAAAATATAATTATCATATGTATATTCATGAATGTCTAGATGTTGTGTTATGTTAGGTAATACCTTATAACCCATTCCTACAATAGGTTCGGGTTTAGGGTGTTACAAGTAAGCTCAAGGATACCTTGTCGGGCAACTCTTGCTTCACCCAAGACTTCAACCCATGGCTACAATATAATTTTTTTTCTCACTTAAGTTAGAGATTTGAAGTATCAACTCATTGAAGTCTTTGGCGTACTCCCGGACAGTGCCTTGTTGTGTAAACCAACACAACTCGAGCCTCCTTCACGACATACTGTGGGTAAAACTACTTCTTTATTTCTTTTTAGAACTCCTCCCAAGTTCCAATTATGCTCCCACCTCGTTTCTAATCAGTGGACCTACGACGCCACCATAAGGGAGCAACATCGGTAAAATAAATTGTAGTAGTGTTTACCTTAGTGACATCATCCTTGATGCTAATTGCACGAATGTATTGTTTCATACCTAGAGAAAATTGTCCACATCCCTCGTGGACTTTATCCCTTTAAAAACTTTCGGATTGGAGGCATCCAGTTTGCACTACTTAAGAACTGAAGGCAACATCCCTTTTTCTATAACAACTTTGTACACAGAGAGCTCTCCCTCAAGCTCCTTAATTTTTTCCATCATGACTTCAGCTTTCTCCATCAAAACCAAGACCATAGCTTTGAAAGCATTATTCTTCTTTGTCTGATCACCCTTGATGACATTGAGGACCTCTTTCATCACATTCTAATTGGCACTAATAACCTTCATCAAATAGTCCTTGAGCTGCTCTTTTATCAAGTCCAACTCATCGGTGCGTCCCTCGGCTACCTCAAAGGTCTCCCTCACATCCCTCATGAAGCCCTCAAGTATGGCAACTCTACATTCCAAAGCTGATAACATATCGACTCATCTTGTTCTTCTACTCCTTTCGACATCTCAGTCGATGCGTTCGAACACTAGCTCTGATACAACTATCACGAGGCTAGAAATTTAGTCTCGTAGTCCGTGTGGCCTTAAGTGATTTTTTGGGTTCAAATCCACCTAAGTCAGCCTAACTCTCGCACAAAATGAGAATTCTAGATAGAAATTCTCCAGGGTACCCAAAATAAAGCAAAACAAACTCAAAATGAAAGTGTAACAAAAGAGCAACAAAAGAACAAAAAATTCCACAAGAAAGCAAAAGCATGCCAAATGCTTGAGTAAATGCTCTCAATAGTATTCAATTATTATAAAGGATTACAATTGAGTGATTACAAATGAGAGGAAAGATCAAATGGTATAGATCAAATTACATCAACGGTAAAGATTAGTGTCTATCTACAAGATGAAAGTCCTAAGAGATTTAAATTCTTTACATCTTTATCCTTTAGGATTTATAGTAATTACCTTGGTAACTCTAGTAAAACTAGAGTGTTTCACTCGACCACTAAGGCTTCAAGTAGATGGGCTTCTCCATATGTTCCATGAATCAAGATAATTCAAGTGGATTAAATGAGCCTTATTTGATTAGTTGACCTCCATGAGACGTTCCATACGCAATGGTCACAGGCTTTGATCCGCATCTTATGACACTTACATTTCCTTACATTGTGGCCTAGTTTGCCACATTTGGTGCAACTTAGTTGAACCCATTTCTTACTCAGCCTAGCATTTGTAGTTGTCTCATCCACCTCATACCTCTCTTTTTTTTTTATGGTCTCCCTAGAGGCCTTTTGATAGTTGGTGGAAGAATCTTTTAACACTATAAATGGGACCATTGGTTTTGTCAAATAAGTGGCTTAATGAAGTTAGAGTAGATTTCCAACTATGTGGCCTTCAAGTAAAAATGTTTGACATATGATTTTGGCTTGTAATAATACTTCACCATAACTAAACATGCATTGTTACATGGATGCCAGTGATATCTCACTTCATGCATGTAAAGCTATAAGTCTCTAGGTTTATAACATGCTAGTTCTGTAACATCCTAATTTTCAGTGGTATCGAGAATAGAGATTTGAGATCACCAAATTTGACGGGTGAGTTAAAAATTTAATAAATTAATACCTATGAGTCAAATGCGAATATAAAAGTATTTTTGAATTAGTGAATTTGGTATTTAAAAGAATTAATTAAGTAAATTAGGTCGAGAGTGAGGTATCGAGATCTCGACTTCATAAATTGAGCCATAAATATTTTTAGAAATATTTATGGAGTGTTGGTGAGGTAGTATTAAAATTTAGTCAGAAAATTTTGACGTTTGGGTGGTTAATTAAATAAAAAGGACTAAATTGAAAAGGGTGTAAAAGTTGCTAGAAGGATTAAATAGCTCAATTATCAAATGAGGAAGGACCTAAAGTGAAAATAATCCTAAAGGAGATATTTTTGGCGGCAATAGCTGAGAAAAATCAGGAAATGGATGAAATAAGGGCAAAATTGGAAAATTGCCAAAATTGGCTAAATAAAAATAGGACTAAATTGGAATATCTAGAATTCTCTTCATTTCTCTTCATATTCATCAGCTGAAAAACAGCCATGGAGGAGGGTTCAAGCTGGTTTTCATACTCTTGCTTCATGTAAGTTTAATTCTTGCTTTCTCCTTGAAATTTTTATGTTTTGTGACCTTTACAACTAGGTCCACTTGTTGAATTCATTAGTTTTTGATTCTATGAAAGAAATTGAAAGTTGCTATGAATATGTGCTGGAAGTACATGATGATTTGGCATGGAATTAGAGCTTTAAATTATTTATATCCTGATTTTATTGAAAGAATTGAATAGAAAGTGAATGTTTGGGACCTAATTGTAAAAGAGTTTGAAGTTAGAGTTTTATATGGAAATTCTGAATTTCAATAATTATGAAATAACTTATAATGTCTAGGAAAAGTATTAATTAAGAAAATTATCTTAATTGAGGGGTTAATTGACCAAGGACTGAATTGTATGAATTGTGAAATTTGGGACAAAATGGAAATCAACATTTTGCACTAAAACAGTTTGGACAGCAGCAGTAGTCTAACTTTGAAAAATCACAAAAAATTGTAGAAATCGAATTATAGGATGAATAAAATATGAAATTAAAGCTTATTGAGTCTAGTTTCTTATAGAATAAATTATGTAAGCAATGGAATTGTAAATCATGAGATATGATAAATTTTGTGAGACAAGGTCAGAATGATTTCGGGTTCCCCTGTTCTGACTTTGAAAAATCATAAAAAATTGAAGAAAAATAATTAGGGACTTAAATTTATATGTCTAGAATTCTGAATGAGTCTATTTTCAAAAGAAACAAACGGGAACATCATTCGAATCTTGTACAAGGAGATAATTAATTTTTAGTGAAGAAGGGTCGGAACTGTAAGATAGTAGAACAGGGGAGACTTTAATGAATAAACTGTATTAATTGGCCCAACCAAAAATTATGAAATTTTTATGGTAAGAAGGTATATGAGTCTAGTTTCAGGGAAAATTAGCGTATCTTAAATTTGAGTTCTGTAGCTCAAGATAAAAATAATTTAGTGACTATGACACAGATGGACAGCTTGAATATTCACATAAGTAGATAGTGAAAATTATGGATAATGTTACCTACAAGTGTGTTGTTTATACTAAGGATGTGGAATGGAGAGGAGGAGGAGGAAAAATATGTATGAATATTCATCTAGCATGGCTAATTTGTATGTTTTAGGCTCAAGGACTAAATTGAATAAAAGTAAAACTTTATGGGTAATTTTGTAAAAATGTCAAAAATGACTAAATTGAAGGGAATGAATTGTTTTATTATCTAAATTAATAAATTGAATGAAATTATCAATTTAAGATTGGGTGCAATTTGGGAATATGATAAATTACCAATATGCCCCTAAATCTTGGTATTTCTACAATTTAGTCGTAGTAGATTCGTATATCCCTGCATGAACATGTAAATATGAAAATTTAAGTATTGTATCGTATTTTATATGATATTTTGAATTGAATATATATATGAAAAGAATGTTACATGAAACATGGAAATGAATACTAAATAATATAAATTAATTGAAATTATTCTGAAAATCTTGGTAATGCCTCGTATCCTATCTCGGTCTCAGGTACGGGTATGGGGTATTACATTTAATGGTATCAGAGCTACGGTTTAGTCGGTTCTCGAATCAAACGTAGTATATGTGAAGTCTAAAAAAGCATGTCATTAAAATATGTGATAGTGTGATATCTCTCGACTCTAATGGAATTTGTTTTACTTATAGAAAGAGATGTTTTATAACCAAGTTAATACTGATAATGCTAAAAACGATACTCAAGTATACAAGTAGAAAGTTGATTATGATGAATAGGTAAAAAAAAAAAAAAGGGCATGAATAAAAGTTTTATGATACATGTCGATGATGAATATTATGTTATATGTATTATTAAAAGTAAATTATATTACTATATGAAATATTGTGCTGATAACTAAATTACAAAATATATAAATGTGATATATGAAGTACATGATAAGGATTATTAGAGAATTATGAATGAATAGTGAATTTTGAAATATATTACATGTATTGAAGATACATAAGATATAAGCATATAAATTATTGGTACAAGGATTAAATTGTAAAGCATGTAAAAAAATATTATGCAAAAGGTGTAAAAGTGATATGCACGTATTAAATAATTTGCCCAAGTAGACAAGATTAGAACTACTAGGATGTTAAGGGACTTCAAAGATGCTCTCTCGATTAGCACATTTGTGTGCTCTCGATATTTAGCACGCCAAAGGTGCTCTCGATTAGCACATTTGTGCTCTCGATATTTAGCACGCCAAAGTGCTCTCGATTACTAGCACGCCAAAGGTTCTCTCGATATTTAGCACGTCGGTTTCTCTCGATTAGCACATTTGTGCTCTCTGTATAGCACTTCGATTGCTCTGCTTCATTAGTGCATAATAATGCACCTCTCAGTATAAGTCCTGTATATCCAAGTGTTCTATCTAGTCTCTCTGGGCCTCTGTTAAATAAAAAGTAAACAATTTTCGTTATAAGGTAAATGATTATCCCCGAGTAAAAATGTTAGTTATGATGAAGCGAGACTCGTAAAAATACGGATAAATGTTTTATAATACTTGAGAATAATAAATGTTATATGAGTAAATACATGAAAATTAAATTATGAGGCTTTACGATCTATACCCATTTACTAATACGATTATATGCAATGAAATTCATGAGATTTATATTGATTAAATTCAAAAGCGGAAAGTGAAAAAGTTCAATGGTTGAACAATTGATAATACAATCAAACCGAGAATGAGTTAATAGGTAAAGATGGGTTACGAATAGAGACATCAAATTTTTCTCAAAACTAGTGGGATATACTGATTATCACCATCAAAAATAAAGAAGTTATTTATAGGAAAATCGATTTGTTCAAATATGGTATTTACTGAATGGTTAATCAAAATTCTTTCCAAATTAATTTCTTGAGTGAATCTGAATGATGTGAAATTATTGATGATTATACTAGTCAATAGATTGGTAAATAAATTGCAAAAAAAAATATTTGAATATAGCAGCTTATAATTGGGTATATTATAGTAAATTTTTGGGATATTATGTGGGTATCTTATATGTACTTGATATTTTGAGAGGCATATGCAATTGTTAATGTTTGGATGCTATAATAGATGTAAATTATCGCAAGTCCGATTGATTCACAAACGGTACTACTCTCTATCTTTCTTTGGTTTTCCAAGCTAATATATGTGATAAAACACTTGATAATAAGATTCATATGATATTATCTTCTATTCCTGTTGGTAAAAGCTCGAGAGGCAAATGTGAAAATTGAATTGAAAATAAAATGTGAAATGAAAGGATAGAAAATGGATATAAATGATAAACTAGGTAAATATGTGCAAAAAGAAACTATAGAATTATAGAAATAATGAAATTCATGATCAAAAGAAAATAGTGTAAAGTGTTTAGAGATACATGCCATATAAATCATGATAGAGTGATGCGTATAATCCGATCAAATTTTTATTTTACTTATAGACGTAAATACTTTTAAGCGAGTTATTTCGTAGTGTTGAAAGTGACACTAATGTGTCCGAGTAAGAATGTGTTTATGATGAGTTGAAACTTGGAAAGGTATGAAAAGAGTTCATGATATGGATGTGATGATGTATGAAATGAAATAAAAGTTTATCTTGTGATGAGCGCGCGCCTATATGTTGTTTGGTATTTATATGATGTTATGTTGATTGATAAATGATATGTTAGATGTGTGTATATATATAAGAGCTAAAAGTCGAGGCTTTACGATCTTCACCCCCTATCATTATGGTATTATATAATAAAGTTTATGAAATTTATATTGAATAAGTTCACAAGTGTGAAACAAAAGAGTTCAAAAAAAGTGGAATAAAGTGGTCAGAGATAAGAATGGTTTAGCAAGTAAAAACGGTTCTGGAATAGATGATAGACTATTTTGAAAATCATTCAAATTAAGTGATGCCACAGTTAAAGAAGAGGACAATCAACTTATCCAGATATGATATCTAAACAATGTGTTATCAGGAATTCTTCGAGTTTTCTTAAGAAGATTGACATCAACAAAGTGTGGATTGTGACTGTTCAAGCTAAATTTTTATATTGATTTTCTTTTATTAGGTAATATTGATTAAGGTCAATGAGATAAATCGAGATGTGGTGTTTTGTTCGAACTAATGCCGTTAGTAAAGCTTTTTGACTAGCATGTTACAGAAATTTGTGAAAGATTATGTGATTGAGTTGTTCTAACAACTTGAAGAGAAATTGTTTGAAAAGGTTATTATTGTTTGATGATTAAGATGGAATAAAATGTTTTAATCAAAACAAGTTATTCATTTGAAAGGTAAATTGAGATATATGCATGTAAATCGATCCTCGAGTTTGGAAATGAATTTTATGTATTCATGAGTAAATAGATGGATAGTCTAAATATATATATATATATAAAAATAAAATTTAAAAAAATTAAAAAAATTAAAAAAAATTAAAAAAATTTTGCTACATAATCCCTGATTCCAAGAGTTTAAAGTGTCGAATATTACAGAAAAATTTGAATTTAAGACAGTAATGATGATTTGAGTTGTTGAAAGATTGTGAGTAGCTATCAATTAACCTTTGAGAGGAATAAACGTAGATATGTATGCTCTGAATAATGAAGTTTTGTTTACTTTGCGAGTGATGATTACTTAATTAATATTGTATAATGACATTCAGAAAATTTAAAGTAATCGAGTACAGTGTAAGGTTCTTAGGCAACATTACAGGATGGAGGATTTATGCTGAAACCTTAACATCTTTTCTGATAAGATTTTCAGGGACGAAAATCCCTAAAGGGGGGAGAGTTGTAACATCCTAATTTTCAGTGGTATCGAGAATAGAGATTTGAGATCACCAAATTTGACGGGTGAGTTAAAAATTTAATAAATTAATACCTATGAGTCAAATGCGAATATAAAAATATTTTTGAATTAGTGAATTTGGTATTTAAAAGAATTAATTAAGTAAATTAGGTCGAGAGTGAGGTATCGAGATCTCGACTTCATAAATTGAGCCATAAATATTTTTAGAAATATTTATGGAGTGTTGGTGAGGTAGTATTAAAATTTAGTCAGAAAATTTTGACGTTTGGATGGTTAATTAAATAAAAAGGACTAAATTGAAAAGGGTGTAAAAGTTGCTAGAAGGATTAAATAGCTCAATTATCAAATGAGGAAGGACCTAAAGTGAAAATAATCCTAAAGGAGATATTTTTGGCGGCAATAGCTGAGAAAAATCAGGAAATGGATGAAATAAGGGCAAAATTGGAAAATTGCCAAAATTGGCTAAATAAAAATAGGACTAAATTGGAATATCTAGAATTCTCTTCATTTCTCTTCATATTCATCAGCTGAAAAATAGCCATGGAGGAGGGTTCAAGCTGGTTTTCATACTCTTGCTTCATGTAAGTTTAATTCTTGCTTTCTCCTTGAAATTTTTATGTTTTTGTGACCTTTACAACTAGGTCCACTTGTTGAATTCATTAGTTTTTGATTCTATGAAAGAAATTGAAAGTTGCTATGAATATGTGCTGGAAGTACATGATGATTTGGCATGGAATTAGAGCTTTAAATTATTTATATGCTGATTTTATTGAAAGAATTGAATAGAAAGTGAATGTTTGGGACCTAATTGTAAAAGAGTTTGAAGTTAGAGTTTTATATGGAAATTCTGAATTTCAATAATTATGAAATAACTTATAATGTCTAGGAAAAGTATTAATTGAGAAAATTATCTTAATTGAGGGGTTAATTGACCAAGGACTGAATTGTATGAATTGTGAAATTTGGGACAAAATGGAAATCAACATTTTGCACTAAAATAGTTTGGACAGCAGCAGTAGTCTAACTTTGAAAAATCACAAAAAATTGTAGAAATCGAATTAGAGGATGAATAAAATATGAAATTAAAGCTTATTGAGTCTAGTTTCTTATAGAATAAATTATGTAAGCAATGAAATTGTAAATCATGAGATATGATAAATTTTGTGAGACAAGGTCAGAATGATTTCGGGTTCCCCTGTTCTGACTTTGAAAAATCATAACAAATTGAAGAAAAATAATTAGGGACTTAAATTTATATGTCTAGAATTCTGAATGAGTCTATTTTCAAAAGAAACAAACAGGAACATTATTCGAATCTTGTACGAGGAGATAATTAATTTTTAGTGAAGAAGGGTCGGAACTGTAAGATAGTAGAACAGGGGAGACTTTAATGAATAAATTGTATTAATTGGCCCAACCAAAAATTATGAAATTTTTATGGTAAGAATTTATATGAGTCTAGTTTCGGGAAAATTAGCGGATCTTAATTTGGAGTTCTGTAGCTCAAGATAAAAATAATTTAGTGACTATGACACAGATGGACAGCTTGAATATTCACATAAGTAGATAGTGAAAATTATGGATAATGTTACCTACAAGTGTGTTGTTTATACTAAGGATGTGGAATGGAGAGGAGGAGGAGGAAAAATATGTATGAATATTCATCTAGCATGGCTAATTTGTATGTTTTAGGCTCAAGGACTAAATTGAATAAAAGTAAAACTTTATGGGTAATTTTGTAAAAATGTCAAAAATGACTAAATTGAAGGGAATGAATTGTTTTATTATCTAAATTAATAAATTGAATGAAATTATCAATTTAAGATTGGGTGCAATTTGGGAATATGATAAATTACCAATATGCCCCTAAATCTTGTATTATTTCTACAATTTAGTCGTAGATTCGTATATCCTGCATGAACATGTAAATATGAAAATTTAAGTATTGTATCGTATTTTATATGATATTTTGAATTGAATATATATATGAAAAGAATGTTACATGAAACATGGAAATGAATACTAAATAATATAAATTAATTGAAATTATTCTGAAAATCTCGGTAATGCCTCGTATCCTATCTCGGTCTCAGGTACGGGTATGGGGTATTACAAGTTCCTAGGCCCACCTTCAACCTCGTACATTGGGTTGCCAGCATGTTTTGGCAAGCAGTCGAAGAAATAATAAAAAAAGACATGTAGTTAAAATTAATGCATGTAAAAAAAAAGTTAAAAGAATATGTAGAGACTCACCTATTAGAATGCTTTATCATTAAGTTCAACTCTTACATAATCTTTGGATATAAAGGTTCAATGAATTTTTCAGCAGCTTCCTTCTTTTTAACTATCCTTTGCATCACTTTAGTTACAATGGTCTTTGACTCGTACGCTCTTGTGCATAGAAAAATGAATGATTTTATGAAAAAAATTAAAATAATGAGTGTAAGTGTAACACCTCTTACCCGTATTCAATGCCGGAATAGAGTACGAGGCATTACCGGACTTGTACCTTAACATTCAAACACATTTCCATTTATCAAACTTGCATACAATTTTAAACTTTTAAACATTCAATCATTTTGTCCCTTATAAGGCTCTACGAGCCCTTAAAACATGCTTAGAAGGGGTTAGGGACTAAACCGATAACTCAGAAGATATCTCGAAAACTTAGAAAATTTTCCTCACTGCATAGGTCACACGCTCGTGTGCCCAACCTGTTCCATTCACACGGCCAAGAGACACGCCCGTGTCTTAGGCCGTGTGGATACAGGGCATACATACTGACTTCCTCACACGACCAGACCACATGCCCGTGTGCCTTGCACATGCCCGTCTCCAGGTCGTGTGCTCGGCCATGCCAAAATTAGCTTGTATTCTGTTTGTGACATCAGCAACCAAACTAAGGTCACACGACCAAGGCACACGCTTGTGTCCTTAGCCCGTGTGGCAAATTAAATTCCAAAATTAAGGTGCAGTTTTCATATGGCCAGGGTGCATGCCTATGTCCCTAAACCGTGTCCCCCACACGGCCGTGTCTTAGCCCGTATGGACAACCTTAAGGCTATATTCCAAGCCATTTATCACCCTCAAATTCATACCAACATGCACACTTTCCTTAGCCATTAACATGGCACAATTCATAGCATAAATAGACAATTCAACAACTTCATTCATGCCTATTCTATACAGTTTCTAACATCAATCATCACCAAGGCAATAATACTATCACATACCATCTCATTCATACCTCATTCAATCATGCATATCTATGCCTAAGTTCACAAACCTACCAAATAACAATTCAACCATAAATCACATCAACAAGAAGTATTACTTACCTATATTTACCTATCATCATAGTTACCAAAATAAGCCAACTTACATGGCAATATACAACATCCACATTAACTATACAAGCCAAATCACATGGCCACATTTATCAACAATATATACCAAAAGAATCAAGTCCATATACATGCTATATGACCCAAAATATAGTTTTCAAAATACCAAAAGAACGGCGGATAGTGTGACGATGCTTCCAACGATCCTCGGATTAGAGCTAGCTTTGAAGTCTATAAAACACGGGAAATTAACAACGTAAGCTATAAAGCTTAGTAAGTTCGCATGAAATATAACAATTCAATAAGTATGCATTATTCAACAATTTGCATAAACATCAACAATTAATTCACCTCATTATACAAACCTTTCATTTACTCATTCACAAGAGTAAACACATCATTCTCTACCTTTGTCAATTCAAGGCTTATACAATTTTACGTATATACCTGTACCATCCCGTGTCGATCTCAAAATCAACCACATCTTTCATTTTCCCGTTGAACCATGTGGAATAGAAGTCGGATACTCAAGAGCCTCGTACAATAGGTACCTATACCATGGCCCGAAGCCAACTCAAGGTAACTCCGAAATGCCTATACCATGGCCCGAAGCCAACTTAAGGCAACTCACATCCAAAGTGCCGATATAAATACCCTAATGACATGTCGCTGGCATCCTAAACTATTCCTATGGTTCAATTGGGACTTTCCAATACCAAACCGTAGTCGCGATCATTATTACTCATCATCGAGTCTTTGACGATTCCTTAACGAATCATTTTCGAACCTCTATTGAACAATTCAATGTTCTCAAACATACAATTTATGCAATATCAATACATTTAAATACAACATCAAGTAAGTTCATTGCATACAAACTTACCTCGAATGCAAAAAAACAACAATTCGAGTCGATTATTCTGAGACTTTATTCTTCCCACGATCTAAGTCCGATCTCGGCTTTTCTTGACCTAAATGTTATCAAATTTAACCCATTTAGCACTCAATCTATTCAATTTAGTGAATGATTCACAATTTGGCAAATTTACACATTTACCCCTAATGTTTTACATTTTTACAATTTAGTCCTTAACTCGTAAAAACACAATTTTCATGAAATTTAATCACAACCCATGCTACCCAAATTTCCATAGCATTCATATCAGCCCATATTTCTCATTATTTCTCAAATTTACTATACAAATTTCACATTTCACAATTAAACCCCTATTTCACATTTTCACTAAAATTCATTAACAAAAGTTGTTTAACTAACAACAAGCATTCATAATCCATCATGAACTTCAAAAAACCATACAATATCATCAATGAAAACTCCCTAAACTTCCAAAATTTTCTCAATTTAGTCCCCTCAATAGATAGCTTACACTACAACGATATCAAAAACGTAAAAATCATTAAAAACCGAGGTGAAAATGCTTGCATGCAAGCTAGGGAAGGTGCCGAATTCTTCAAGCCATTTTAATTGTTTCTTCTTCTTGAATTTTCGATGCATGAATGCACTAAGGAAGATAACCACTTTGTGTTCTTTATTCTAATATAATTATTTATTCATTTACTATTTTGCCCTTTTAACATTAACTTTTATAATCACCTACCCGTGCACATAAATGTCCACTACTAATATGAATGGTTTAATTACCATGCAAGTGCTCACACTTTTCTATCCTATAGTCATTTAGTGCTTTAAGCTTATAGACCTCAAGTCTTGCACTTTACGCGATTTAGTCCTTTTTTGCAATTACACATTCAAACGCAAAAATTATTTCTCGAAACTTTCACACATAGCAATTAACATACTGTAAACACTAAAAATAATATGAAAATAATTTCTCAACCTCAGATTTGTGGTCTCGAAACCACTATTCCTACTAGGGTCTAAACCGGGCCGTTACAATAAGTTTATTATATATATTATAATATAAAATCTTAATGTTTAAGTATATATATTATATTATAATAATAAAACAAGTAATAAAAAGAAATAAAAAAAGGAAACAAAGTAGAACGAAACAGAAAAGAAAGAAAGAAAGAAAAAGAAAAGGGAGAAAGGAGAAAGACGAAGGGCCTTAGGGGTTTCAAAGGTTCAAGTTTAATTGGTTAGTCAATTTAGTCCCTTTTTATTGTAATTTTTATGTTTTTGAAATTCTTGTGTTAAATACTACCCGACCCATGTAAAATTTTTAGAAATTATTGAGTTTTTAAGTGTTGTCTATGTTAAATAATTTTAGTATTAGGGATTAAATTGATAGATTTTTAAGTTAGAAATGAAAAAGGAATAAATTGTAGAATAAATTATAAAATTTGAGTAATAGGGGCTAAATTGTAAAAATCTGAAATTTAAGGATTTGAGTGAAAATAGGGAGTTAAATTTAGTTTAAAGTAGAATTTGTATGAAAATATAAGATTAAATGTGAAGAAATAAAATTAGTCTCGGTTTAGGGACTAAATTGTAATTTAGAAAATATTTGAATAAAAATTGAAATATTCAATATGAAATTGAATTGTGTTGTATTGATGATTTTTAATTGTTTTAATTCCGTAGCTAACGTCGTACCGGAACCCTCGACTAAAAAGGGGAAAGATGAAGTCGACGAGGGATAGCTCGGAATTTCTGGTTTGTATTTCTATAATTCGAACTTAGTTATTAATTGTTGCATTTTGATTAAATGTTTATTGTAAGTGATTGAGGCGAGTATTTGACATTTTTATATTGAATGGAATTTATATATATGTGATTATATGAAAAATTGATATTGGATATTGATTTTTTTTAATTGTGAAATTAAACCCTATTAACTGTATCGGACTGAGTTGGATATAGATGGCATGCCATAGGATTGGAAGAGTTCAGGGATTTCTTTGACTCCAAGTCGATGAGACACTGGATGTCAAGTTGTTACTTCGGATTTATCCGATGAGGCACTGGTGCCAAACTGGTGTGTTTTGGTTGGATCCGTGTATCTGTCCAAGTTTGAGTTGTGTTAATAGGGGCAAATGAATAATAAAGTTTTATAATTGATACTGAAATGGCATAGTTTGAGAAATGGAAGTGAAATAGTGAATTGAAAATAGAATGTGAAATATGTTACAGATATATGGAATATATGAGTTACATACTCATAAAATGAATATGGAATGGATAATGCAATTGTATAATGAAATGTGAAATAAATTGTGTAAAGCTATTTATATAGCAAGTATGAGAATTGAGATATTTGTGAAACAAATGAAACATGATATGGTTGTTGTAATATTTAAATATTAATATGTGTTTATATTTCAATTGTATATTTGTAATTTCTTATCAATAAATATTCAGATTATAGAAATAACACTAAGTTTTACTCAGCGTACGGCTTTGTTTTCCGTGCGCAGGTTAGATACTTAATTTTGATCGCGGATTCAGCATCCAACAACGATCCCAAACTCAAACGTAGTGGTGTCTATCCTTTTGTGTCGGCATATACCTAGGTGTCTAACTATTAATTATTTTGTGAATTGATTGTAAATCAGGTTATAAATATAATGTTAGTTTGGTATATATAGAAATATAAACATTTGAAATTAAGTTAATGTTTAAGTGATCATGAATTAGGCAAAATAGATTGAAGTTGACATGTTTACAAATTGGACTTGAATGATGTTTTATTGATATGAATTAATAATACGATTGTGGTACCTATGAGGGTACATTGGTTAGGCACCTAGGATGTTTGTTTTGATATGATTTGAATGTGTTTAATTGTGTTTTGAATTGGTTAAACGAATGATTTTTGAGTTGCTTATTGTCCAAGCTTGCATGGAATGGTAAACTTGTTGTTTAAGGTGCATTTTAAGTCCACACGGCTAGACACACGGGCCTGTGACTGGGCCATGTGAGACACATGGTCCAGCCACACAGTCGTGTGAACCCTGCAGCTTTAAAATTTTTTAATATTTTTTTTGAAAAATTCTCCGAGTTTCTGAATTAGTCCCGATTTGTTTCTAACACGTATTTTGGGCCTCGAGGGCTCAAATAAGGGACAATGTGTATGAATTTAATTGGTTTCAAATCTGAATATTATATGATAGGAATTGTTTGAAATTTATATCTATTTGATCAGTAAACATCGGTAATGCTTCGAAACCCTATTCTGGCGAGAGAGATGGGTTAAAGGTGTTACAAGCCTAATTTGATATATCAAATTATAGCAAATCAATCTCTAAAATTGTTAAAATGGGCTTGTTTTTAGCATCTATAATGAACTAGAATAGAAAATTAAGAAAAAAAATAGAATTAATAATTTTCGTTTAATCAAAAAAAAGGGAAGAAAACTAAACAATTTTAACAAGTATTACCTTGTTAAAATACTCACCAAGATTGTTAAGAAACATGTCATAGTTACTCCTTGTTGAGAAATGAGATTTGGTGTAATACCTCACCCAACGTAATCCTGGATTGGTGAATTGTTTGGGCAGATAGTTAATTAAGATTAAGGAAAAGCTTTAGTTGTGTTTTATCCATTAGTATTGTAATTTTTCTTGTTTGATACGCCATGAGTGGTGGACCGTTAGATTAATCTGGTAGGTCGGTCTTGATTTTGATTGAAGGGTTAGTTTTTTGGCAAAGTGTTAGGTTTCTAGTTTTGTGTTTTAGCGTGGTTGTTAAGAGGAACTCGCCAATTAGTGTATTCTCTTAGTAAGATGTGAGATTGTGGACTCGTTTGCTTTTTGTTTGAAAACGTGTGTTTACTGTTCAGTTTTAATTAAGTTCTTATTAAAACTTAGTTAGAAATTAGCTAAATGGTTATTTTATTGTGTAAGATGCTAAGAATGATTATGTTGGCTAGAATAGAGTATGAGCTAGCTTTGCATGTTAGCCATGTGCAAGTTGTATGAGAGTTGTGTAAGTTATATATATCAGTGAAAATTTTGTAGTGGGAGGTTCTTCTTCTCTCTTCTTTTGCCCCATTATACCCTAGTATCCTACTTATGAAAGAGTTCTTCGTTGGAGAGAATTCAACAAGTGATCAGTGAGTAAGAAAGGGTTGTGCGTATAACAATAAATATAGGGTAACAAACCTCATTAGAATTATTTGTGAGTATCTAGCTTTTTTTTGTTTTGTTTTTGTCTAAGTTTCCTTCCATCTTATGTATATCACTAATTATAGTTGTCATAGCTAAGAGTTCAAGTGAACCCATCAACATGGAACTTTGTGAATCTATTGCATGTAATATTCTATATGTGCATGTCGGTGGCATGAAATGAATACAACTTCCTTGGGGTATAAACTCGATATCTAGATATAAAGACACACTAGTAGAGGATGTTAGTTGCAAACCAAAGATGTGCTAGACCACTAGTAGGGCATGCTAGTTGCTAGCTAGATGGAAGAATATCATAGGCCACTAGTGAGGCATGTTAGTTGCTAACCAGATTGGTGTGTATTTTCAACCACTGGTAGGACATGTTAGTTGTTAACCAGGTTGGCAACCACTGGTAGGGTATGTTAGTTACTAACCAGTTGGCATGAGTGCTAGGATTGGTAGAGAATGTTAGTTGCTAACCAGCCAAACAGTATGGGTGCTGCCTGCAATAGGACATGTTAGTTGTTAACTATCGCAAAGAGCCCTGAACTCACAGGAGCACACATGTGTTCGAAATGATAAGAAATGTGATATTTTTTCTAATATGTGATTGGGGGATCCGGGGTTTAACCCAAGGAATGATTTGAAAAGAGTAAGTTAATATGACTCTGTATATGATATATGTTATTTATTAAAAGAAAAAATTAATATGACTCTGTACATGATATGTGTTATTTATTAAAAGAGAAAATTAATATGACTCTATATGTGTTAAATGTTTTGTATAATAGCTGATAGAAAGGAATACTTAATTGTTAAGTGGTAAGTTCTATTCCCTGTTTGTTGTGTGGAAATGTAGTGTATTTGTTAAGTATTAGAATTTGGGGTATAGAATCCACCATAATTAAGGTGTGTATGATTTAGCTTGATGAGATGTCTGAAATGCAAATATTTGTGTTAGAAACGATTGTATTTGGTAGGGAAGTTTCAGCTCTGTTAAGGTTAAAGTTCGCTTTGGTGTAAGGATAAAAGTATCCGCCCGATGTTAAGGAAGAAGGTATATGCCCGATATTAGAGTTCGTCTAATGTTAGAATGCACATGGAAATGTTATCTGCCATAGTTAAGTATTCGCCAATGATATGGGAGTGTCCGCTTGAATGTCTTGGTGTATAGAGTTAGTGTATTAGTCTATATGCATGAGTTTACATTTGTAATATCATTCTTGCTTATGTATTTTTCATCTAAAAGATTGAGTCTTTTCTTCTTCTTTTTTTCTAGCTCACTAAGTTCTTTTGAACTTACCCCTTTTTTCTTCCCCTCTTTTCAGGTGATACTTTGTCGTAAGGTCGTAGAAGGGACTCATCTAGAAAGAGCAACCTCTGCAGTGAGCTTTGCTTGTGTTTGTTTTGTAAAATGCATATGTTCTCTAGGGGTGGCATGTAACTCTCATCTGAATTTGAATTTGTAATAAAGTACTTTTATTTAACTACAGTTGTATTTGAATGTTACCCTTGATGGATTTGATAATTTTTATGAATTATGAATTATATTGTGTGAAGTGTTATCTTCTCGTTAACCTCCACTGGATGTACCAACGTCCAGAGTAGAAATCCTACACAAAATATGTTAAATAGGTAATGTCTGTAAGTATACAAGTCAGATTGTAATATATTACGAATAAACCTAACTAGAGATTTTTTAGGGGGTTTATAATAATAAAGACAATAACATAAATAAAGAAACATTGGGAAATCAATAAACAAACACTATTAAATTTGAATATGAGTGATTAGCTCGCTTCAGTAATCATAACTAACCATCCCTTCAAGTTTCTTGTTCAATCAACTACTCATTACCCTAATAGGATCTCTTACTCCTCCACTAAACTAACGAGTCGGTAAGAACTACTTATCTCTCAACCTCATAGTCCAGATCAATTCATGGCTAAGGTGTTCACGGATAGGCCATACCAATTTTGAGTTAATTCCCATCTAGATGACTTCCTAGGGTCGTCAAGCCTAAGGTTTGAGTCATTCCTTTCCCAAATAACTGATCCGCTAAGAAAACCCTACACAATAATTAATTAATCATACCTCCACTCACTAATCCCCTATAAAAAGATGAGTTCCTCATGGATCTCATAAACATAATAAATTTGATATGAACGATAAGCATGAATAATAAATCAAGAGAAAAGGTTTAAGAAGATCATTAATTGTATTTGAATGAAGTGCAGAATCCACAAAGAGTTGACTAAGTCTACAAATCAAATCTTCTGCCAAAATAAAGAGAAAATCTTAAAACAACCTAAAGCCTAAGAAAATAGAGAAACTAAAAACTGAAACTATGAAGAAAATTATACAGTATGAAAACCCGTCTATAACAAGTGTTAAATGAGTCTATTTATAGAGTTAGGGTTGTCGTCGTCCTCAACCCTAGGTTAGCTGACAATCTTGTGTTTAATATTTGATTGTGTAGATGAAAACGCCCATGGCTCATAAGTCTTTTTTGTATAAGACCGGTGTCGCGACACTTAGTGCCTGTGTTGCAACATTAAAGGCAGTATGCTCATACTTAGGGTAGCTTCAGGGGTATATTGCGACATCCCTTAGTGGTGTCGCAACATTGAAGGCAGTCTTGGACTTTTTGCTCTCTGCTCTCTATGTTGCGACATCAAACTTGTTGTGTTACAACACAACGACCAGTATTGAGTTGATGCACCTTTTAATGATCTCCTACACACTCACAAAGTACATTAGCTCACCCTTAGGCCTCATTCGGCCCCTAAGGTCAATAAAAGACTCAAATTACACTTTTTATTGAATATAAACGAAACTAAGAACACTTAATTAAAATATAATAAAAATGCTTGTATTCAAGCTCTTCAAGTGTGGTAACTAGTTTAATCTACTACATCTAATTATAACAGATCAAACTCCCCCACACTTAAGTCATTGCTTGTCCTCAAGGAAAGCAAACAAAAATAGTAATTAAAAGACGACTCTTGAGCTAATATGGTACAAATGTTAATTTTGGAACACATGACTGGGCATTTCATATTTACACACAATCTTGGTATGATATATAGCTGACTTACCACTTTTGATATCAAACACTTATATTTAGTATATTACAAAGCATACAACATTAAGGGTTTCAAATGTAAGGATCTATTAATAAGTTAGACAGGTAATTTGATTGTCCTAGCATAACACAAACAGTCATAAATGCAATTATTTAGTATGATGTTTATTCGTAAATAAGTCTAACTAGATCACATAAGGCTTTTCAGCTTGTAACGTTCTAAGGCTTAGGAAAGGTACAAAATTAAAGAACAATAAGTGCTAAATAGTTTCAAGCACAAAAATAGTTTGGCACATTGTATTATTCCCTATTCTTCCCCTTTAGCGACCCTTACCCTCTCACCGTCTTATTTCTCATTCTCTCACTTTCCTTATTTATCCATAGGAAATCACAGCATAATACAACAACTATGACTACCTCACGAGTTTGTGTGCACTAATGAATGAGTCTATCTATTTTTGGTGACTTTGTCACTTTTGTTTCTTCTTTTTCAATACATTCTCATTCACAAATGCTTTTTATGCACTCACAAGCTTGTAGAAATACACACTAGCATGCTCATTTCCCTGTATTTCCTATATCACATGGTACATTCAGTTGGTCAATGCATATTTACAGTGGAATATAGAACATAGTAGTCTAATAATAAAAAATTTTAAATCATCTACTATCATACCACATTTATAGTAAATAAAATCAACCTATATACATGTTCTTAACCAATCACTTGTATTTCTACAAGCTCAAGCACACAATTGACAATAAAAATTTAAAGGAAAAACATAAAAATTGAAACAAATTTTCTATGTTACCCCCAAAATTTAGAAAACACATTGTCCTCAATGTGTAGCCATAAAAAGATAAGGAAAGAAATAATCAGATGTATTTGATGGTTCTGTAAGCTTTTGGTAGGTGCTTCCTCCTTTGATTGTCAAAGCTTAAAATTATTGTCTTCTTCATGTGAGGTTCCTACATAGAAAATTTTAAAACAACAAAGGAAAGCAAACAAAAAACTACTGTTAATCCTATTCCTAAAGACAAAAATTAAAGATTATCTCAAATTAATACAATCCCAGAAAATAAAATTGAAAAAATTAGTTTAATCATCGTCCATATCATCAAAACGAGGTGAGTGCCCCCTTTCCATTGATGCTTTTCCCTTTCTCGAGCCATATCCTTGATGGGAGCTTCCACCCGTCAAAGGTATATGTCGAGTTGGGCTTCATATGATGGGCCCCTTTGGTGTGGAATTTTGCAGCTAAAATGTTGTCTCATAATCATCCTCATCCTTTTGAAAATCTTGCATAGGAGCCTCGACCTATTCTTCTCCTCCTCCCTCATTCCTTGTCTCCTCGAATCAAGTGTTGAATGATCCGAATATCCAAATTTGGCGGGTAGTCTGGTTTTCTAATATTGTTTTGCCGCACAAATTCTTGAATTACTGGTCTTGTTTCTTTCATCCAGTGGATCATCCAACCTATTTTCACGGTCTCGTTGTTTCTTTCCGAGCTCTTGTTATTGCTTTCTTTAATTATGTTGGAGCATCCATTTTATGTTTTGTCCTTTGGTTCCAATCTGTAATTTGTTTTCTCTGAAGCTTAACATATTTAGTGTATAAGGAATCTCCAATCAAACTCTTTGTCGGCTTTATAAAATTAGAATTTTAGCCTTTCTGCATAGAGCTGTCACAAGATGAGGAAAGAAGACCCCAACTTTTTGGTTACGAATGCATCACTTCATATCTCGATGGATCCATTTTCCGAAACATCTATTTTTTTTACAGAATATCGTACAACAAAATAGCTCGAAAATTATTTACATTAGAGATATTTAATGTAGGAGTTATTCTAGTACAAATTAGTTGCATCCACATTTTAGCTATTGGGAACATAATTGCCTGATTAAAGTTAGTCGATAACTCAGTATACGGTCTACGGCTCCATACACCTCTTACTTGAATTAAATATTTTACAATGTCATCTATTTCTATGTTCCTAAACATATTCAAATTAGTGTTATCTAAAAAATCTTTTGCATAGTATGAGACATTGTAAAATTCACATATTTCTCGAAGAGTAACCCGTACTTCCTTACCTCTTACCGTAACAGTTTCCCATATTTCATCATACGGTCTACTTGCCTCTTAATCTCTAAAAGAGGCATATAAATCTTGAACTACCAAAATGACTTTATTTTCTTTAGAAGTGGCACAAAATTACTCCCAATGATGCTACCGAACCAATGTCCAAATATCATTACACAAAACCATTGATGGTTCAAAGCCTCGTTTTTGAATAAAAGTTTCCCCTTTTAGTTTGAGAAAGTTTTTCTCCACATTTGGATTTTGAAATTTCTGAGGATCTGAAACTATCGAAGTTTCTTGCACGTTAGTTTTTCTAATTTTCCTAGGAGGCATATTTGCTATAATCTTCACTAGCAATACTAAAAATAACAGACAATATTTCAAAAGCAATGGAACAGTAAATTTTGAAGTTTTGGAACTTTTAATCTTGGCTTTAAAGTCTTGTTGTTCCCTTCCCCAAGATTGTGAACACTTCCCTTATTAGTGATTATAGTCACACCTGCACCAAATAAAATGAGAAAAGATTGCAAAAAAATAGAAAAGAAAGGGAAAAGAAGTAGTTAGGCTTTGAAGATTTTTTAGATGATTTGAGAGAGTTTAGAAATTAAAAGAGCTTTAAGGTTTGGTTAAAAGAGTGTTTAAAATTTAAAAGGGGGTTTTGAAGGTTAAAATCTGGGTAAAATAAAGTTAAAAGCCGACGGGTTGCACAATTAGGTCGGGTCAACCTTACAGAAAATTGTAGTGATGTCGCCACATAGCAGTTTTGTGTCATGACGTCCCTTGCAGGTTATCGTTGTCGTGACACACTTTGAAATTTTAAAAACCTGGGCCAGCTGTCTTCTATGTCGTGATACAGGGATTCTGTGCCACAACATCATAATGATTTTCTTGATTATTTGATACTGGATGTGGTGTCGTGACACAGGGGTTCCATGTTGCCACACCGGCTCTATTTTGAGCCAAATTTTCACTCCCAAAGTGTCTCGATTCCTATAAATAACAATGTTAATAAAAACTAAAGTCTAAGCTAAGCAATTAGTTAAATATACAATAATATACATAAATTTGAAAAAAATATCAAGTTTTGATGTCGAATTCATTCGTTAGCTCGAGCAATGTGCATGAGGGCGTTTCCCTTATTCCATTTCTGGCAATGTTGGCCTACTATCCATCATGTCATTCTATCTTTCTTCGTTTATCCCACTCTTTAATTCTATTCTTTCGTCCTGTATTTACCACGAAACATACATTTGTCAAATCGAAATGCTTATCCAGATGTATGAGAATTTTGTAACTTAGCGATTGCACAAACCTCTTATATTCTTGTTTCTGCAGGTTATCCTCATAGTATATTTTACCTTCACTCTTAATTTTTCTCCCCTTAATAGTCTTTGGATGACCCAGAAAGTCTTCTACTACCATGGGATTTTTAAAGTTTACTTTAAATTTTATTTTTTCAATTAACACCTTATACCTAGACTAATGGGTGAATTTTTTTCCTAACATTTCTTTTAATTTTCTGATGCGTTCATTATAGGGTTCATGTAATAAGTCCCTTCCAGTTTCCTTAACTCTAACTCCCTCCTTGACATAGTTATTTGATTAAAGATGATTTTTGATTTGCTCAGAGCTTTATTAATTTTTACGATCCTTAAATTAGTGAATACCCTAAAAGTTTGGAGATTTTTAAGGTCCTAAGGTGCCGAAATAAGGATTACTATTTGGCAAAAAGAATGAATATTGATTAGAGTCTCCTTTTTAAAATTCTCACATTCTTTTAAAACTTTCCTTATTCATTTCACATGAGTTATCGAATTACAAGATAATTGAGATCGATTAACGCTACTTACCTTGTCAATTATGTATTGATACTGATGATATTCCTATCGAGATGAACCTGATAGTGCAAAAGAGAGAATTCAGAACTTGACTTTTCGCATCTGACTGTCAATTTTATGTTTGGCTCTAGCCTAGTTTGGATACTCTCTTGTAACATTATTCCTTCTCTGTATCCATTCAACTCTTATTTATCATTTCCGAAACTTAAGGTCTCTAGGCTACTCAAGATTTCGTTTTCCTCTAGGTCCATCGTTGTTAAATTCTCCCTTTCGTTTTTATCTTAAATATGACTGAACCTGCTACAAACTTCCAATATATCGATGCTCCTGTTGTTGTCCTATGGAACTCTTGAGACTTCACCTTTGAGCTGACTCAATTCTATCATTAGCAATATTTTTATTTTCCTGAATTACCCATTCTTCATAGACTCTTGATCTACTGTAATTTGGTGTAGCAAGTTAAACTAATTTTCACATTTAAGGAACTTGAATACAAGCATTTTTGTTGTGTTTTAATCCAGTTTCTTTAGTTTTGTTTACATTCAATAAAATATGTATATTGAGTCTTTTATTAACCTTAAGGGTCGAATGAGGCCTAAGGGAGAGCTAACGTACATTTTGAGTGTGCAGGAAACCATTAAAGGACATTTTGGGTCAATACTGGACACTACGTCGCACCAATAGGGAGTCGATGTCGCAACATAGAGAGCAAAATTGAGAAACTAAAAAATTGCCTTCAATGTTGTGACACAGGCTAAGGGTGTCACGACATACCCCTGAAAATGGCTACAAAGGGACATTCTGGTTGCTACGTCACGACACAGGCCTTAGTGTGTCGGGACATCGACTTTGTGAGATGAATAAAACACGAAGCAAGGGCGTTTTGGTCTGTACAATCAAACTTTAAAGCTCGAGAACGTCAACTACCCTAGGGCTAAGGATGACGACTACTTGAAGGCTATAAATAACCTCTCTAGCGCACATTAGAAACACCATTCCATTAGCTTAGACTTTCTCTTGAGATTTAATTTCGTTTTCTTAGGTTTTTAGAGTTTTGTTTCTTTTGTTCTTTATTTTCTTTCAAGAGATCTGAGTTGTAAGGGAGATCGACTCTTGTGGGTTCGCATTCATTATCAATATTAATTAAGTTTTTCTTAAACTCTTTACTATTCATTCATTATGATTAATTGTTATATCTACTCTATATTGTTTATGAAAGCCATGAGGAACTAATCCTTCTATGGGGGATTAGCGAGTGCTAGCATGATCTTTTAAATGTTTCGTAGGTAGTTCAACGGATCAGCTGTTTGGGAAAGGGAGAATGTGAAACAAACTCTAGGCCTAACAACCTAGGGAAGATAAGTAGTTCTTGTCCATCCATGAACACCTTGACCCCAAACCAGTCTGGACTGTAAGGTTGAAAGATAAGTAGTTCTTGATGACTCGTTATGTTAGAGGAAGATCGAAAGATCCTACTAGGGTAGAAGAAGAACTCGAGATGACAGTTGATTGAGATTGCTAAAGCAAGCTAATCACCCATCTTCAGAGTTGATTCACTTTATCTATCTCTATCTCTTGCAATTTTAATTCTTTATTTTTTATTTCATTTTATTATTTTACAAATTCTAAACATAATTCTTATTTTACTTTTTCACTATAACTAACTTAAAGTATTAATTAGATCATTAATTGTTTAGGTGATTAGCTCACTTCAGCAATCTCAATCAACTGTCGTCTCGGGTTTTTCGTCAATAAACTAGTTGCTACCCTAGCAAGAGCTTTTGATCTTCTACTAACATAACAAGTCAGCAATAACTACTTATCTTTCGACCTCATAGTCCAGACTGGTTTGGGGTCAAGGTGTTCACGGATGGGCAATACCAATTTTGGGTTAATTCCCATCTTGATGACTTCTCGGGGTTGTCAGCCCTAGGGTTTGTTTCGTGTTCTCCCTTTCCCAAATAGCTGATCCGTTGAATTACCCATCAAAACAGTTAAAATATCATGCTTCCACTCGATAATCCTGCATAGAAGGATTAGTTCCTCATGGTTTTCATAAACAACATGGAGTAGATATAACAATTAATCATAATGAATGAATAGTAAAGAGTTCAAGAAAGCCTGATTAATATTGATAATGAGTGTGAATCCACAAGGGTCGATCTCCTTTACAACTTAGATCTCTTGAAAAAAATAAAGAAATAAAACTCTGAAAACCTAAGAAAACAAATTTAAATCTCAAGAAAAAGTCTAAGCTAATGGAATGTTGTCTCTAATGTATGCCAGAGAGTTCTATTTATAGCTTTCATGTAGCCATCGTCCTTAGCCCTAGGGTAGCTGACATTCCTAAGCTTTAAAGTTCGATTGAGAAAACCAAAATGCCCCTCCTTCATGTTTTATTCTTATCACAGAGTTGATGTTGCGACACACCAAGACCTATGTTGCGACGTAGCAACCAACGTGTCCCTCTGTAGCCATCATCAAGGGTATGTCGCGACACAAGCTCACTTTCTTTATTATGCCCTCTATGTTACAAGATAGCATCCTTTATTGACTCGAAATGCCCTCTGATAGTCTCTTGCACACTCACAAGGTACATTAGCTCTCCCTTAGGCCTTATTCAACCCTTAAGGTTAATAAAAGACTCGATTTGCACATTTTGTTGAATGTGAGTGAAACTAAAGAAACTGAATTAAAATATAATGAAAATTCTTGTATTCAAGCTCCTTAAATGTGAAAACTAGTTTAATCTGCTACACCGAATTATGGCAGATCAAACTCCCCTACACTTAAGTAATTGCTTGTCCTCAAGCAATATAAACAAAGATTATAAAATGAAAAATGATAACCCTTGAGCAGGTATAGTACAAGTATTGATTTCGGAGCATATGACTTATGCATTTCACATTTACTAACAATTTCAACATGATGAGTACTTAACTTACCACTCTTGATCACAAGCATCTAAGCTCAGTATGTTACAAAATATACAAGTATTAAGGTTCTCACATATAGGAATCCATCAAAAAATCATACAAGTACTTTGATTATCCGAGTAGAATACAAATAGTCATTTATGTGAATATTTAGTATGATGTCCATTCATGTATAAAGATATTTAAGTCAAATAGGGCTTTTCGGCTTGTAACGTTCTGAGGCTTAGAATAGGTATGGAATTCAAAAACAGTAAGCATCAAAGGGTTACAAACATCATATTGATCCCTATTCTCCCCCTTAATGACTCTTTCCTCCTCTCCGCCTTATTTCTTATTCTCTCACCTTCATTGTCTCTCTGTATATAGGAAGTCATAGCATGCCGTAGTAACTATGGTTAGCCTTAAGAGTTTTTGTGCACTAATGAACGAGTTTTTCTTTATTTTTTGACAACGAGTTTTTCTTTATTTTTTGACTTTGTGACTTTTATTTTTTTCAAGACATCTCACTCATGAATGCTTTTTCACTAGTTTAAGACTTTTTCTACTCGTACCAATTCTCCTTTTGGATTTTTCTTTTTCACACATTCGGGCTAACTTATAGTTCTTATATCACACCAATCTTTCCTATTTCACTCCAATTTTACAAAATCCGTCATGATGTATCTATTTAACCCTCAATATGTATGGCCAGACGTCTTTAATCGTGCGGTACAGGACCAAAAAAGAAGGGCATATACAAATTACCGTTTTCAGGCTTGAGGTTTGTACTGTGGTTTATCAAGAAGTGTCAAAAGGCTCAAAACTGGTACTAAAGGTGAAGTATAAATAGGATAGCTTTTTGGATCTTGGATGTGTTCCAAACAAGGCCTTAGATCATCCCTAAATATCTCACCATGCATAAATTTAATTGACCAAACAAAAACAAATTCAATCATTTATCATTCATACTAGCGTGTTCATTTCTTTGTATTTTCTATATCACCTGGTACAAATGATAGCTTAATACTTATTTACAATATAACATATAGAACTTTAGTACTCTAATAATCGAAAATTTAAAATCACCTATCATCATGCCAAACTTATTCATAAACATAAGCAACTTATGCACATGCTCCTGACCAATCACTTGTATTTCTACAAAAGACAAAAAATCAAAGAAAATGTAAAAATATGAAGCAAATTTTCTATGTTACCCCCCACACTTTAATTTTTCCTTCAATTTTTACTAATTTCATATAATCCTAAAACTAAGATCCTACTAGATTTATTCTTGAATATTAGTCTTCATCTTCCTAAAATCCTCTTTTTATTCTTTCCTCTTTCTATTTTGTTTGTAGAAGAGCAAATTGTTTGAATAAATCATTGCTGAGTAACTTTCTTGGCGGACTTATAGTTTTGTCATTCGCTCGATGGGTACTCCTACCCTTCTACACAATTCCGTAATTAGATGAGGGAAAAATATATCCATATTTCGACACATATTTGCTTCTTTTAGAGGATCTAATATGTTATGATAGCTTGAATTAGGCTGATCTCAAACATCACTGTTATAGGCCACATTCTTAAACAAACAAATTTCATCCACATCTTGTCTCTTGGCGTCATTAGTTCCTGGTTGAATGTTTCTAGTATTGTCGTTCTCGTTTGATATGTCCACATCTCTTTTCCTTATGTTAAGAATCTCAATATTTCTTCTATATCGATATTTCTGAATTCCTTTAGATTTTTTATAGAGATAATTGAGATAAAAATATGGCGCATCATAAATTTGGAAAATACCCATCTCAATTACCGACGCATTAACCCCTCTGACTTTCACAAAAGAGTGCATCTCGTAAAAGGGTCTTTCTGATTCCCTTTGTTTTAGTGCTAAATAGAATTCTTACTCTGCAGGAATTATCAGGGGTTCTTCGAGTGGCAAACAAAATTTTTTCCATTCTCCTTCAATTGCATTCTCTCATATTCCTTTGCAATTCCTTATCAGTGGATCAAATCTCTACTCTTGAATAAAGGTATGTGGCTATTATTGTTGCAAGTATTTGTCCATATCGTCTTCTTGAAATTCAATGGCTGGGCTTGAAGGACTTGCACTAAACTTGCTATAGGATAATCTATTTTTATTGCTCCTACGCTTTAATCTTTGTTAATAACAAAAGAGAGTACGCTGCAATTTAATATTTGATAATAAAATAGAGTGTCTATATACCATGTTTATAGTTTAGAAAGAAAGGATAATTTATTCAAGAGTTATAATCTAGATCTACTAAATAAATAGCTAAAGAACCAGAATCCTAATATAATTAGACTACAAAAATGTCAATAGTTAGGTTAATTCAAAAAACAGAGTTTATGCAGTGTTGTCATGACATCCCTAAGTGATGTCGGGACGTCGAGGACAGGATATAGAGGAGTTAATGCCTTGTTTGCTTTCTTTATCATTGCTCTCCTCGGTTATTGACTTCCCCTAAATTCCTAATAAGTTTCATAGTGCATTACAGTGTAAAGTTTGTTCATCGATAACCAAATTGGTTGTCCCTCTAAAATAGTGTTTCACTCTTTTTCCATTTACAAGAAAATGTTGCCCCTCTTTTTCAATCAGCTCTATTCTTCCATAAAGGGTTACCTGATGTATTGTATATGGAATTGTCTATCTTGATTTCAATTTCCCAAGAAATAATTTCAATTGAGAGTTGAACAGTAAGACTTTCTACCCAGGTACGACTTCTCACTTTTTAATCTTTGTATTGTGTCAAAGTCTACTCTTTTATACATTTTAGCGTTTTTGTAAGCCATGAAACATAATTCTTCTAATTCTTGGAGTTGAAATAATATTTCTTCCTTAGCTAATTCTAGGTTTAAATTTAACTCATTAATTGCCCAGTATGCTTTCCTTTCTAATTCAATTGGTAAATGGAAATTCTTACCATAGACTAGCTTGTATGAAGACATTCCTAACAGAGTTTTATATGTTATTCTATAGGCTAATAAGGCATCTTCTAGTTTAGCCACCCAATCCTTTCGGTTTGAATTTACCGTTTTCTCCAGAATATGTTTTATTTCTCGGTTGGATACCTCTACTTGTCCATTTACCTGTGGATGATATGTTGTGATCATTTAGTGCCTTATGCTGTATTTTGCCAAAGCTGCTTCAAACTGCTGGCTAAAAAAGTGAGATTGAAGGCAGTTTAGACACCCTCAGCCTGTGTCACGATATTGAAGGTAGTTCTCGCTTTCTCTATTCTACTTTCTACGTTATGACATAGCGCCCAATATTGACCCGAAATGGCCTCTAATGGTCTCCTGCACACTCACACTCACAAGGTACGTTAGCTCTTCCTTAGGCTTCATTCGACCCGTAAGGTTAATAAAAGACTCAAATGCACATTTTATTGAATGTAAACAAAACTAAAGAAACTAATATGAACGTTAAGAGGATTAGTTCCTCATGGACTCATAAACATAATAAACTTGATATGAATGATAAGCATGAATAATAAATCAAGAGAAAAGGTTTAAGAAGATCTTGAATTGTATTTGAATGAAGTGCAGAATCCACAAAGAGTTTATTGAGTCTACAAATCAGATCTTCTGCCAAAATAAGGGAAAAGCTAAAAACAACCTAAAGCCTAAGAAAAGGGAAAAATTAAACACTAAAACTATAAAGATAATTATACAATATGAAAAGTTATCCATAACAAGTGTTAAATGAACCTATTTATAGAGTTAGGGTTTCCGTCATCCTCAACCCCAGGCCAGCTGACACTCTCGTGTTTAATATTTGATTGTGTAGACCAAAACACCCTTAGCTCGTAAGTATTTTTTGTATAGGACCGGTGTCACGACACCCTAGTGCCTATGTCGCGACATAGAAGGCAGTATGCTCGTACTTAGGGTAGCTTCAACGGTATGTCGCGACATCCCTTGGTGGTGTCGCTACACTGAAGGTAGTCTTGGACTTCTTACTCTCTATTCTCTATATTGCGACATCAAACTCCCCGTGTTGCAATACATCGACCAATATTAAGTTGATACACCTTCTAATGATCTCTTGCACACTCACAAAATATAATAGTTCACCCTTAGGCCTTATTCGGCCCCTAAGATCAATAAAAGACTCAAATTACACTTTTTATTGAATGTAAACGAAACAAAGAAAACTTAATTAAAATAAAAATGATTGTATTCAAGCTCTTTAAGTGTAAAAACTAGTTTACTCTGCTATAATGAATTACGACAGATCATTCGTATACGCCAAACTATTTTATATGTTATGACCACTACCAGTAATATTGTATTTTTCAATGGAAAGATTTCAACTGAAAGTTTTAAACTCATTTGCGTATACATTATGGCGTATACTAGTTATTAACTTGTACTTTAGAGAATTTTTTCAAGTTAATGCCAGTTCATTTGTTATACCTTGAAACCTTGTATAAGTCTGTTTTTTCGTGTAACACCTCAATTGACTGTTGGGGATCGATGTGTTACAAGTTGGTATCAGAGCCTAAGTTGAGTCGATTTTGGAAAAATCGAGAAGAGGGGAATGTTATCGATGTTGTAGCAGGTATTTTTCTATTATTCTTTACACCTTTATATACCTTGATTTACCCTAGTTCCTCTCATCGTATGTTAATACTGATCTGGTCAAATCTGGGAAAATGAAATCTGAGATGTCTAAAGTAGCTATGTCTATATCAAGTCTGTTGGGTCAAAAAATGTTAGTTAATCAAGTCTGTAAACAATGTCCACTCAAAATTCAAATTTTGACGTTTCTAATGGATTTTTTAATCATGCATTTTGGTGATTTTGATGTAATTCTGGGTATGAATTGGTTAACCAAGTACGGGGTAGTTCTCGACTGCTGAAAAAAAATGTTTTCGGTCCAAGATTCAAACAATGATATTATAGAAGTTAGTGCCATTAAAATGGGTGGTTCAACTCGGATTATTTCATCGATTCAAGCTGATAAGTTATTGGAGTAAGGTTGTGAAGCTTTTCTAGCTTATGTTATCAATTCAAAGACTGGGGATAGTGAAATCAGTAATATTTGAACTGTTTGTGAATTCTCCGATTGGTTTCTTGAGGAATTGTTCGGATTACCACCTGATCGAGAGGTTGAGTTTGCAATCGAAGTATTCCTTGGTACAACTCCAGTGTCTATATTACCCTATGGCGCTAACAGAGTTAAAAGAACTGAAAGTTCAGTTGCAAGATTTGCTAGAACGTGGCTTTATACGTCCTAATATATTTCTCGAGGGAGCTCTAATTCTATTTATTAAAAAGAAAGATGGTTCAATGCGACTTTGTATTGACTATCGACAATTAAATAAGTTGACAATTAAGAATTCATACCCTTTTCCTCGTATCGATTACTTGTTTGATCAACTGAAGGGAGCTTCAGTCTTTTCTAAGATTGATTTAAAATTGGGCTACTATCAATTGAAACTGAAAGATATTGACGTACTGAACATTAGCTTCGTACACATTATGGCCACTACGAATTTTTAGTGACGCCGTTCAGATTGATGAATGCTCTTGTGGCATTTATGGATCTCATGAATCGCTTTTCCAGCCCTATCTTGATTAGTTAGTAGTCTTTTTTATAGATGACATTTTAATTTATTCAAAATTAGAAGCTAATCACGAACAACATTTACATATTGTTTTACAAGTTTTGCTAGAAAAGCATTTGTATGAAAAATTCAGTAAATGTGAGTTTTGGTTAATTGAAGTAGTATTTTTGGGACATGTGATATCAACTGACGGAATTCAAATGGATCTAAAAAATATTGAGGCAATTATTCAGAGGAAAGCATCGAAGAATATGTTAGAAATTCGTAGATTCCTTGGTTTAGTTGGTTGCTACCGAAGATTCGTTAGCGGATTTTCAAAGATAGCTTAGCCGATGGCAAAGCAGTTGCAAAAGAATGTATAATTAGTTTGGAGCGAGCAGTGCCAAGAAAGTTTTGAGAAACTGAAACAAATATTGACTAAAGCACTAGTTTTAACTTTATCGAAATTGGGAAAAGATTTTGTGGTTTATAATGACACCTCATTGAATAGGTTAGGCTGTGTTTTGATGCAAGAAGGTAAGGTAATTACGTATGCGTCCTGGCAGTTAAAAATGCACGAACGTAATTACCTAATGCACGATTTAGAGCTAGCTATTGTATTTTTAGCTTTAAAGATTTGGAGACACTACTTGTATAGTGAAAAGTGACATATCTTCACTGATCATAAACGTCTTAAATACCTCCTAACTCAAAAGGAGTTGAATTTAAAACAACGTCACTGGTTCGAGCTTTTGAAAGATTATGATTGTGTTATAGATTATCACCCTAGTAAAGCTAATGTCGTAGCAGATCCATTGAGCAAAAAAGCTGTAGTCAAGTGACGAGCAATGTTCGTTCAACTCAATATTAACAGTGATGATAGTTTGCTGGCCGAGTTGCATGTCAAACCAGTGTTATCTGATCAAATTAAAGATGCACAATTAGTGGACATCAAGTTGGCAGGGAAGAGAAAAATGGTTCAAGATGGCTCAATTGAAAATTTCAGCATTGCTGATTGTAATTTTTTGAGATTTCATAATCAAATCTACATTCCAAATGTTTATAAGTTAAAAGAATTGATACTTCGTGAATCACACGACATCCTTTTTTGCTTTACAGCCTGGTGGAATGCAAATGTATCGTGACCTTTGAAGTTGTATTGGTGGCCTGGCATGAAAAGGAAAATAGTTGAATTTGTGGCTAGATGTCTAACCTGTCAACAGGTCAAGACGGAACATTAAGTTCCCACCAGATTACTTCAACCTATTTCTATTCCTGAATAGAAATAGGAACGTATAATGATGGACTTCGTAATCAGATTACCATTATCTCCAAACAAGAGAAATGTTGTTTGGGTGATAGTCAATCGTTTTACAAAGTTGGCTCATTTTATTGCAGTTAGAACGGATTGGTCACTACAAAAGTTAGTTGAAGTCTACATTCGAGAAATCGTCAAATTACACGACGTACCTATGTCAATTATCTCTTATCAGGATCCTCGATTCACTTCGAGGTTTTGGAAACAATTGCATGAATTACTTGGTACAAGGCTAAATTTTAGCATGGCTTTTCACCCCCAAACGGACGGGCAATTTGAACGTGTTATTCAAATTTTGGAAGATATGCTTTGAGCCTATGTGATTGATTTTGAATTGGGTTGGGAATCTTATTTACCTTTGACCAAATTCGTGTACAATAATAGTTTCCAATCGAGCATTCAAATGGCTCGATACGAAGCTTTATATGGTCAGAAATGCAAAAAACATGTCTGCTAGTCTGAATTGAGTGAGAAGAAAGTGGTTGGGGTAGAATTGATTCAATAAACGAAAAATATGGTCAAGGTGATTCGAGACAGATTGAAAGCAGCCTATGGTAGATAGAAATCATACACAGACTTGAAACAACGATATATTGAATTTGTCATAGGTGATAAGGTATTTTTGAAGGTTTCGCCTTGGAAGAAAATTCTTCAATTCGGGCAAAAAGGAAAGTTGAGTCCTCATTTTATAAGACCATATGAAGTTATCGAAAGGGTTGGACCTGTAGCTTACAGGTTGGCATTGCCTATGGAACTACAGAAAATGCATGATGTATTTCACGTGTCAATGCTTAGGAGATATCGTTTGAATCTGTCTCACGTCATTTTAGCAGAAGATGTGGAAATTCAGCCTAATCTGTCATACCAGGAAGAATCGGTTAAAATTTTAGCTCGTGAGGTGAAGGAATTGCGTAACAAACGTGTTCCACTTGTGAAAGCTCTTTTGCGTAGCCATAGCGTCGAGGAAGCAACTTGGGAGTTTGAGGAAACGATGAAATCCCAATATCCTCACCTCTTTTCAGGTAAATTTCAGGGATGAAATTTTTTAAAGGGGAGAGAGTTGTAACGACCCGTTGTCAGTGGTGTCAGAAACGGTATTTATGGGATCCCAATTCCGACAAACAAGTCAATATTTTATTAATTACTTAATGTTTATAAAGTTTGGTAAGGGTCGTATTAAAATTTGGTTAAGAAATTTTAACGTTTAGTTGCTTAATTTAATAATAAAAAAGATTAAATCAAGAAGGTAATAAAAGTAGTGATTAATACTAAATTACATGGTGAGACTAGGGTAAGGGACTTATTAAATAAATAGACCATTAACTATATAAGTAGTGATAGTGGATGATTATTATTGATATTTTTTTAGTATATGTTATTTATATTATAACTAATAAGCAAGAAATTATGTTAACATAAAAGTAAAAAGGAAATAACAAAATATAAGAAACAAATAAGATACTGGATGAGGGAAACAAAAAAATTGAGAACTTCGTCTCTTTGCATGCTAAATTTGGGGAGGGTGGCACTTTCGGCCATTGTTCTCTAATCTTCCAAGCTTAAATTGGTTGGTATTCTTTTGTCCTTTTTGCATAAATTTTATGTTTTTGGAACCCTTAAATCATAAGTTAGATTGCCCATATTGGAATTTCTAGAATTCTTAATATTAAAGAAGATGTCATCTTAGAGAAATTTAAGTTTTGGAGTTGTTTTGATAGGTTTTGGAGTTGGAAGTTAAGTGAGACTACCTTGTAAAGTGAATCTAGGAAATTTTGCATTAAGGACTAATTTATAAAAAAAATTGCTAATGGAAGGACTAAATGGATAAATTATGATAAATATAGGGACTGTTTTGAGACTATTTATTTTGCTGGAAATTATTTTTTGGGTTATTAAATTGTATGGTATGAGAAAATATTACTTTAAGTAGTGATTTAGTTAATATTAGCTTTAAAGGAGTTAAGTGTTATAAATTAAAATGTCATGGTGTTAAATTATAAATTTCAAGAATTTAAGGACTGTTAGTGAATTATATGTATATTCGGTTAGCCATAAAAATTAAATGAGGATGAGATGAAGTTAATTTTTATGTTAAGGACTGAGTTGTGTAATGGCCAATTATTAAGGGTTAAATGTTGAAATACGATTTTATAATTGATTGTTTAAATTGAATAATTGTGGTTTTGAGTTACTTAATTGAATTAGATTATTGTATTTAGATCAAGAAATGAGTAAAGTGGTCGTAAAACCGAGGGAAGGAGAAAGTTTTCGATTGATCAACCTCGATCACCGGAAACTATCATAAATTCTATAAGTTCGTAGTCCTTGAACTCGAACTTTATAAATTATTTTAATTAATTTAGTTACTACTTGATATCTAATTTTATTCTTAATGTAACTTGCTAATCCAATTGAATGGAGAATTATAGATGTATATATGAATGAATAAGAAATTGATCAAAGATATATTTATAGTTGTGGTTGTGATTGATTGAATTATGAAACAAGATATTGAGAAATTTTAAATTTTGTATCAAATCTTTTTCGATTTATCCGACTAGCGCTGGGTGTAATCTTCGTCAGTTTATCTGACTAGTGCTGGGCACACCATTATACTCGTCGACTTACCCGACTAGCGTTGGGCACAATCTTCTGACACTAGTGCTGGACACACCATTATACTCGTCGATTTACCCATCTTGCGCTGGGCACAAATCTTCGTTACGGTTTAACCATTAGGCACTGAGTGCCATTCATTGAATGACTCATATCAACAAGGTATAATAAATCCATTGGAGAAATTCAGAATGTGAAAGATATCATGGAAAATGTATAATATGACTTATCGAGTAGAATGGTAAATTCCATGGAGATAAACATTATATGATATTGATTATGAAATTATGGTGGTTAGGTGTAAATGTAATTATTTGAATTAGAGAAATTATTCAATATCTGATTGTTCCTTTGTGTGCAAGTTAGGTACTAATTTTTGATTGACGACACAACATCCCACAACGATTCCGAACTTAATGTTGGTGATGTATTTCTTTTTAGTGTGTCTTGGCATGTACCTAGGATGGTGATATTTTGAGTAATAGTCTTTTGTTTATACTTGAACCTAGTATAAGTTACTTATACTAAATGTCATATAAACTTTTGAGTTATGTTTTGTCTTGAAACAAATGCTTGTACATAGTTATGAATGAAATAATCATAAGCTTGATTCTTTTGGATGTGTATAAATGTTGATGTGAATTGGTAAATGTTTTGTGAAATGGCAATTTGGCGAGATTGGCTATTTTGGTGGATGTTTAATTGAGTAAGAAAAATGGTTAATGTCATATGCCCTTTAACTTGGTTTTAGAATGTTTAATCTTTGTTTTTGGTGCCTTTGAATGGCATATTGATTAGGTAAAGGATGGATGAAATGTGACTTGTGTTTGATGATTTAAATGTAGTGTCAATGAGGGCACATTGGTTAGGCACATAAATTGTAGTAATTTGACTTGTTTTGCTTGGTTTGGAAGTGTTTTTTATGGTGCTTATAAGGATGTTTTATGCTTGGTTTGTTACCTAAGATAGGTGTGGATTATGCCTTGTTTTGGAAGCAAATTTTGGTACACACAGGCTGTCACACGGCCATGTGATGCACACAGCCTATCCACATAGCCATGTGTCTTAATTTTTTAGGTGCAAGGTTTACACGGTCTGGCACACGACCCGCAACATGGCCATGTGACCTTAATTCAAATATACACATGGACTGGGACACAACTGTGTGTCTAGACTTCGAATGTCCACTCAGTCTGGGTTGTGACACACGGCCATGTGTCCCCTATTTTTCAAACTTTTTTCAACTTTTTCCTAACTTTTTTGTTTTGTTTCAAATTGACCCCAGATTATTTTCAATCTATTTTTAAGGCCCTATAAACTTGTTTAAAGGCCGATAAGTGTATGTATATTTATGAATGGAATGTGATTGACTAATTATAAATGTGGTGAATATTTATTTGTATGTACTGTTAAATGTTTAAAATGTTATCATAATACTCTGTGACCCCAATCCAGCAACAAAGACAGTTTAGGGGCATTTCACTATTTGATTTTTGGTGTAAGATTGCCCACACGATCTCAGAAAGTTACACGACTAGTGATACGGTCATATGACCCTAAGTTGCACGTGCTCAAATTATTACACGATTTGGCCACACAGTCTGGGCTAAGCCACACAACCATGTGACCCCTATTTTCAGTTTTTATCATTTTTTTATTTATTTCAAATTATTCCGTACTTGTTTCTAAATTGATTTTAAGGTTTCGTATGCTAAATTTAAGCCCCGTTTTCGAACGTATGCTATGAATGATGATTGTTTATTAATTTATGATGTTTAAATAAATCTTTGAATTGTGTCACTGTATTTTGGTCTTGTTAAATGTCGTAATATCTCGAACGTAGTGTATTTGTTAAGTATTGGTATTTGGCGTATAGAATTCGTCATAATGAAGGTGTGTATGATTTAGCCTGATGAGATGTTTAGAATGCAAAGATTTGAGTTAGAAAAGATTGTATTTGGTTGAAAAGTGTCAGCTCTATTAAGGTTAAAGTTCTTTTTGGTATAAGGATGAAAGTATCCTCTAGATGTTAAAGAAGAAAGTATATGCCCGATATTAGAGTTCGCCTGATGTTAGAGTGTACCTAGAAATGCTATTTGTCAAGGTTAAGTATTCACCAATGATATGAGAGTGTCCGCCTGAATATCTCATCGTGTAGAGTTTGTGTATTAGTCTATATGCTTGAGTTTACAATTGTAATATCATTTTTGCTTGTGTATTTTTATCTAAAGGATTGAGTCTTTTCTTTTCTGGAGCTTACTCAGTTCTTTTGAACTTACCCCTTTTTCCTTTCCCTCTTTCCATGTGATACTTCGACGTAAGCTTGTAGAAGGGACTCAATCAGAAAGAGCGACCTCTGCAATAAGATTCGCCTATGTTTGTTTTGTAACATGCATATGTTCTCTGGGGATGATGTATAACTCTGATTTGAATCTGAATCTGTAATAAAGTACTTTTTATTTAACTACGGTTATATTTGAATGTTACCCTTAAAGGATTTGATAATTTTTATGAATTATGAATTATGTTTTATGAAGGTTTTTCTTCTCATATACGTTAATCTATTTTATATGTCATGACCACTACCAATAATATTGTATTTTTCAAAGGAAAGATTTCAACTAGAAGTTTTAAACTCATTTGTGTATACATTATGCCGTATACCAGTTATTGACTTGTGCTTTAGAGACTTTATCCGAGTTAACACTAGTTCATTTGTTATACCTTGAAACTTTGTATAAGTCTGCTTTCCATGTAACACCTCAGTCGACTATTCGGGATTGGGGTGTTACATTTGGATAACTATGAAGGGTCTTTCCCTTTCAACCATGAATGAGCATTGGATGAAAGGTGATTCATTTCACCCATAACACCTTTAACTCTTTCATAGTGGTTGATCTTGTAGCTTTCCAAAGTAGATACTTGGGGGCTTTACCTTTGTGAAGGGACTTGAAGTTTGTGTAAAGATGCCTTATACAAGTCCTATGTTCAACATTTGGGAAAACTTCTCCCGATGCTTCTTTCAACCCCTAACATCATAATTAAAATACAACCATTTGTTAGATATTTCAACAAGATAAAATGCAAAACAAAGAACAAATGAATTATTTTACCCACCTTCTACCCATATAACATGAAAGAAATATGGTAAGAGTTGGTGATGTCGAAGCTAACCTGTACCAACTGTAGGAACCAACCCCATGAATCCCTATACTCACTTTCTACAATAGCAAATGCAATAGCATAGATACAAATGATTACATTTATCCCAACAACTAACAACAAGTGCTCACCATAATAGCCATTGAGAAACAGCCATCTAGGCTAATTATATATAGGTCTACGACCAGCCTTGAACCCAACTTTGATAGCTTTTATACAGATGTAACACCTTTGGAACAGCCTATTATCTAGGAAACATATAGTTGTTGACCCAAGATTGGTCTTCATAAGCTCACTGACCGCTTCTGCCACTAGTGCGTGAACACCGAGGTGGAGAATCAACACTAAAACAATCAATCTATATATGGTGTACTGCAAGGGTGACAAGTCAGTTGTAATATTTTAGTGTTACAACGGAATTCCTAAATATTCCAAAGATTGAACCCAAAAGAGTTTCATGCTCAAGTCATTTTAATCTATAGCATGCAATTTGGGAGTCTAGTTAACTACTCACTAGGTACCATATTACAACAAATCATAATTGAAGGTGAATTAAGCTAATTAATTATCTAAAAATAGAACATGACTAAATTGTGAATCACACAAACTTTAGAAATTTCTGAAATTATTTACTACGTATTTCGATGGTGTAAAATCATGAATTCAAATATTATATGGAATACAAAAACTTAGAAACTTGGTTCGTCAAAAACAATACTGAAAACTTAAGTTTCGAAAGCCAAAAATCATCACAATTTACTCAGCATTTCCTGGGCTAACAGTTTTGACTAGCCTACTTTTGGGCTTCATGTTTCTTAGCACAGGAGTCATATGACCAAGATAGGAATACCAAATGAAAATACAAACTTCATACTACGAAAAAAATCTAAATTTTGAAACAAATGAACAATTAAAGATGAATTTCTAGTGTGTCAAAGACAACTACTTGAGACTGCCAAAACCTATACAACAAAAATTTTAAAATCATTCTCTTAATTTACCCATTTGAAATGCATGCCACGCATACCATTTGAAAGATCTTAAAGAGAACTTTCATTTGACACCACCAATGTCGTCGAAACCTTACCAAAATTTGGTAACTATTGAACTAACCCAAATGAAATACATGAATTTCATGAAAAATAGATTAAAACACAAGAAATCTAAACCAAAGTTAACCTTAATTTCTAAAATCCACTATTGATTTGCCCTTCCTTTTTCTTTCTTCCTCTTCTCTATGGTTAGCTGTTAGTACAAAACTTCGGTGAGCAAAATCTCGAACACACGAACGGAACTCGAATAGAAGAAGAAATAGGACAAGGCTCCAAGGCGTATATTAAGCCACTATCTTTAAGGTTATATTCGCCCCCAAATATCCTCGGTGTGCAAACGAGTTCCAAGCAAATTAACCTCGAGGATACAATGAAGCCAATGACTATTTACGTTTTGCACTGACGAGAATAGTCCACTACACACTGAGTAATATATGACAAGAAACTCAATTTCTATAAAGAATTTTTGTAGTAATACTTTATAGAATAATCTAATAATATTAGATAACGAAGGAAGGAAAGAAATAATCTTAGAATTTGATGGTATGATTTCCAAATGAAATCTCATTCCTATTTATAGGAATTTCCATGTCTCTTCATAGAGACATCTTCATCAATTGGTGTCTTTCTGAATAATAATGTATTTAAAATTATTCATTTAATTATAACTATTCAAATAAAATTATTTAAATAGTTATAATTCTTTTTCAAAAAATCAAACAATATAATCTTTTGATTAATTACACATATTCATTTATAGTTATTGGAACACTATAAATATTTGAAAATGTTCCAACAATCTCCCCCCATTTTCAAAATATTTTAGATTTTGATATTCTTGGAAATCAATTTGCATAAATAAAAGGTATCTTACGATTGAACCTTCACTTAGTGAAAACATGTTAAAGTTAATCGAAATTGCATGGTATACTAAGCTTTGAACCAACTATTTCATTTGATTAACCGAACACATCTTACACAATGATTTCAACATCGGTCAATACATAGTATCTAGGGACACTATTATGGCCATGTGTCTGTGTCCTCTTGTCATGAGTACTGTCAGAACCAAGCCCTTGAGCTCCTAAAAGCGGCCATACTTCCACTCACATAGGTAGATCCCATCAAGAGTGTTCCCGTAATTATAACACTCTAACATTTTATGTTATGAGTCCATTAAGAGTACATTACTCATCCTTCCCTTATGATTACGGGTACCTAGCACTTTAATCTTAGGATGGATTTATTTACAGTGCTAACAGTCACATATTAATGATGTACTTTGTCTCATTGAACTTAAGACTTGACGTTATACCAATCATTGAGTCGAGTTTCCATCATGGGTGAATCTAATTAATGGGCTTGAGTCCCATCCCTTTTGAGGTCCTTTTTACTATATCTCTAGTAAGACTTTTTGTCAAAGGATCCGCCAAATTTTCACTTGACCTCACATAATTAATAGTGATCACTCCATCAGACATTAATTGGCGGACATAACTTTGTCTTAATCCAATGTGTCTAGACTTTCCATTATATACTTGGCTATATGCCTTTGCTAGAGTAGCTTCACTATCACAATGGATAGAAATAGGTAAAATTGGCTTAAGCCATAAAGGTACATCATAAAGCAAATTTCTTAACCATTCTACTTCTTTAGATGCAGCGGCTAATGCAATAAATTCTGCTGCCATGGTGGAATTAGTAATACATGTTTGTTTCTTGGAACCCTAAGAAATGGCTCCTCCACCAAGAATAAAAATTCATCCACTAATAGATGCATTATCTTCCAAACTTGTAATCCAACTAGCATCCGAATACCCTTCTAAAACTGGAGGATATCCATTATAACTCAATCCATAGTTAATAGTTTTCTTTAAGTACCTAAGTACTCTATTCAAAGCTTGCCAATGAAAGCTACTTGGATTACTTATGTACCTACTCAATTTCCCAATAGCATATGCAATATCTGGTCTTGTACAAGTCATTATGTACATAAGATAACCAATTAGACTTGCATATTTCAATTGATCAATTTTCCTATGCAGCGGCTAATGCAATAAATTCTGCTGCCATGGTGGAATCAGTAATACATGTTTGTTTCTTGGAACCCCAAGAAATAGCTCCTCCACCAAGAATGAAAATCCATCCACTAGTAGATGCATGATCTTCCAAACTTGTAATCCAACTAGCATCCGAATACCCTTCTAAAACTAGAGGATATCCATTATAACACAATCCATAGTTAATAGTTTTCTTTAAGTACCTAAGTACTCTATTCAAAGCTTGCCAATGCAAGCTACTTGGATTACTTGTGTACCTACTCAATTTCCCAACAGCATATGCAATATCTGGTCTTGTACAAGTTATTATGTACATAAGATAACCAATTAGACTTGCATATTTCAATTGATCAATTTTCCTATCAGCATTAGATACTAATTTTATTTGAGGATCCATGGGTGTAGATGCAGGTATACAGTTGAAAAAATTAAACTTTTTAAGCACTTTTTCAATGTAATGTGATTGTGATAAAGCTATAGTGCTTTCATCTCGGGTTATTTTAATCCCAAAAATAACATCTGCTACACCCATATCCTTCATAGCAAAATTGTTTGACAAGAATTTCTTTGTGTTTTCTATTTGTTCCAAATCCGTGCCAAAATGAGCATGTCATCTACATATAAGCAAATTATGACAACTTTTCCATTTTCAAATTTGCTATATATACACTTATCGGATTCATTTATTTTATAGCCATTAGCTAAAACAACATTGTCAAACTTTTGGTGCCACTGTTTTGGTGCTTGTTTAAGTCCATATAAAGATTTAACAAGCTTACAAACCTTATGCTCTTGTCCTGGAACAACAAATCCTTCCAGTTGTTCCATGTACACTTCCTCTTCCAATTCACCATTTAAAAATGCAGTTTTAACATCCATTTGGTGAACAAATAAATTATATATAGAGGTAAGTGATATTAAGAGTCTAATTGTAGCAATTCTTGCTACTGGAGCATAGGTATCAAAGTAATCAATACCCTATTTTTGTGTAAAACCTTTGGCTACCAACCTTGCTTTAAACTTATCAATGGTTCCATCGACCTTTATTTTCTTTTTGAAGATCCATTTACAACCTATTGGTTTGGAACCCGGTGGAAGATCAACTAAGATCCAAGTTTGATTTCCCATTATTGAATCTATCTCATCATTTATTGCTTCTTTCCAAAAAATAGAGTCTTGAGATTTCATTGCCTCTTCAAATGTCATAGGATCAGATTCCGTATTGTAACAATAAGGTATCTTATTGTACATACTTTCACCTTTTCCTTCTACAAGAAACATAATGAAATCTAGTCCAAAATCTTTGATCTTTTTAATCCTCTTACTTCTTCTTAATTCTTGACAAGATTCATCATTATTATCAGTTTGTTCCAATGGAATCTCATTCTTATTTGAAGAATGAATCAATTGTTGTGGCTATAATTGTCTTAATATAGAATTAAAACTATTTTCATCAAAAATAGCATCTCTTGATTCAATAACAGTATTAATTGAAATTGAATCATTTAGTTCAATTACCATGAACCTATATGCCTTGCTATTATGTGCATATCCTATAAATATGCATTCAATTCCTCTTTCACCTAACTTTTTACGTTTAGGTGTTGGAACTTTGACAATAGCTCTACAACCCCAAACCTTCAAATAATTAAGGTTTGGTTTTCTTTTCTTCCATTGTTCATAGGGTTTTTTCTAGTTTCCTTATTAGGAACTCTATTCAATATATGACAAGCTGTTAAAACAGCTTCTCCCCAAAAACCTTGTCCAAGACCTGAATATGATAACATTGAATTTACCATTTCAGTCAAGACTCTATTTTTCCTTCCAGCTACACCATTTTGTTGTGGTGTGTAGGGGGCTAAAACTTGATGGATAATCCCAGTGGATTCAAAATAACTTGGATTATAGTATTCTCCACCTCTATCCGATCTTAAGCACTTGATAAATGATTCACACTAAAGTTCAACTTTAGATTTATAAACTTTAAATTTATCAAGTGTTTTATCTTTTGAATGCAATAAATCTACATAACAATATCTAGAACAATCATCAATAAAGGTAACAAAATATTTCTTTCCACCTAATGTAGGAGTATTATGCATGTCACATAAATCACTATATATCAAATCAAGCAATTTTATATTTCTTTTAACCTTAGGGAAAGGGTTTCTTGTAATTTTAGTCAACATACATGTATTGCATTTTCCAATATTATTATTAAAGCCCGGAATTAAATCTAACTTATACATGTCATTCAATTTCCTATAATTCAAATGACCTAATCTATAATTCCATAAACAAAAAGACTCAACCATATAAGCAGAAATAGTATTTTTATTCTTATTAATAATATTTAGTTTGAACATACTCTCATACATATACCCTTTCCCTACAAAAATTCTTCCTTTAGACAAAATAAACTTATCTCATTTCAAAAACAAGTTTGAAACCAAACTTATTTAATGACTTCCGGACACTAAATTCTTTCTAACTTCGTACATAATATACATCATTTAAGGTTAAAACCTTTCCAGAAGTGAATTATAGTTCAATAGACCCTTTGCCTTTGATTGCTGCGGTGGAAGAATTTCCGATGTACAAGACATTGTCATTTTCACATTGTGTGAACTTTGTGAACATGCTTTTGTCTTTGCACACATGTTTGGTTGCTCCGGTATCAATCCACCATGTATTATCATCTTGAGCCATATTAATTTCAAATATCATTGCAACGAACTTTTCGTTATTATCAGCCTTAGAAGATGATTTCTTCTTTAAAAATCGACATTCATTCTTGAAATGTCCCGACTTACCACAATGATAGCATGAGCCTTTTTGTTTCTTTTTGAACTTAGGTGCTCTATCAGTCTGTTTGAACTTTCTCTTGAATGGTTTAGTAGTCTATACTTCCTTCGTAACATGCACTTTGGCATTTTCAGAATTTAGATTCTGATCTTGCTTTTGATATTCTTCTTCAATACGAAGATGATTTGCCAAAGCCTCAAGAGATATTTCCTCTTTCTTATGTTTTAGACTTCTTTTAAAGTCTTTCCAAGATGCAGGAAGTTTGTCTATTATGGAAGATACAACAATCATTTCATCCATTTTCATATCATATGGCTTGAATTGATTCAACATCTTTTCAATATCATGGAATTGTTCCATAACAGAACGACCATCAACCATTTGATAATTATTGAAACGACTGACAAGAAATTTCTTACTTATAACATCCTCGGTCATGTATCTTGTCTCCAATTTGTCCCATAATTCTTTAGCGGTGACCTCGTTTTGGTAGGTGTCGAACAAACCATCAGATAAACCATTCAATATGTGGCCCATGCACATGTAATCAGCATTGTCCCATTTTTGTCTTTCTGCGTTGTTGCGACAATGCATTCGTTTTCGGTCTCACGATCTTGGAGTATCCAAAACATAAGCAATCTTCAAAGTTGATAATAGGAAGTGCATCTTTTTCTACCGTCGTCGAAAATTGCCACCATCAAACCGATCAAGTTTGACAAAATTGGAAGCCAACTCCCTTAGTGTTCCACTTTCATGAGTTGTGGTAGTCATCATGAATTATAACCTTAAAATTGTTAGTACAAAACTTCGATGAGGAAAATCTCGAACACACAAACGGAACTCGAATAGAAGAAGAAATAGGACAAGGCTCCAAGGCTTATATTAACCCACTATCTTTAAGGTTATATTCGCCCCCACCTATCCTCGGTGTGCAAACGAGTTCCAAGCAAATTAACCTCTAGGATACAATGAAGCCAATGACTATTTGCGTTTTGCACTGACGAGAATAGTCCACTACACACTGAGCAATATATGACAAGAAACTCAATTTCTATAAAGAATTTTTGCAGTAATACTTTATAGAATAATCTAATAATATTAGATAACGAAGGAAGGAAAGAAATAATCTTAGAATTTGATGGTATGATTTCCAAATGAAATCTCATTCCTATTTATAGTAATTTTCATGTCTCTTCATAGAGATATCTTCATCAATAGGTGTCTTTCTGAATAATAATGTATTTAAAATTATTCATTTAATTATAACTATTCAAATAAAATTATTTAAATAGTTATAATTCTTTTTCAAAAAATCAAACAATATAATCTTTTGATTAATTACACCTATTCATTTATAGTTATTAGAACACTATAAATATTTGAAAATGTTCCAACATTAGCTTCTACCAAATTGTCAAAATCATCATCTAACATAAAATACCGTAAATGATTCTTTTTTTTTTTTCTAGTCTATTCTTTTTATTAAAAAAAAACTATAACCTACATAATAAAGTTGAGCTTGAAAAGAAAATTGGCTAATGGACCACATATTTAATTACGTATTTAAAATAATACCCATTTAAAAATCATGAATATTACAAATATAATAACACCTGTTAAAGGAAAGAAGGTCACAAACAAAAGTGATTTGTACAGAGTTTTTGATCAATGCAAAGTTGGCGGTATGATATAGCATTGAATAAAACCAGTAACCATTTCTTTCTCTCTATATATATATACACGTCTTTAGATCTTTTATGATGTACAAATTTTTCATAATTTTAATTTTTAAATTATCGTGTAGGTGTTATATGAGGAGAAGATCCCTATAATACTCAAGCCAAAGCCAGATGAGTCATGAAATGATATTTAGTATGTTGCATAATCCTAAATACCTCGTAAATATACAAGGAAATGTCATTATTTGTTTACTATTTTACTGGAAAAATATTCCTGTTGTATCTATGCGGCTATGCCATCAACTTGTTATCATCTTTCATACAATGTTTTCACAATGTGAAGCACAAGGCTATCAACCTTTGTAAAAAATTGCATCTATCTTGCTCTTTCTTCTTAACTGATTGGGGTATAAGTGCAAATTCTATGTTACATGGACTCATCTATGAAGTATTGAACATGGGTAACACGAAATAAGCAAACCCTAGTAACTAAGGGACATCCTAATGGTGTGTCGAAGTGTAGAAAAGAGGAAAGGGAAATTGATTGCCCCAAAAAGTAAGTGATGGATTTCCGAATTTAGATAAATGTGCATTTGCTAAGGCATTACGGCCCCTACATGCACGGATGTGATATGGTAGTTAGTTGTTAGTCATAAATATCTTTGCATTTTCTGTTTTGATTTCTAATTGGATGGGTGATGGGGAGCGGTGTGGTGCATTTAGTTTAATTTTTGTCTCACACTACAGTATCGTTACAATATCAAATCTCACCGCCACTGCTATTTTTACACTAACCGTAAGTAAACGTATCATCTAAACAAACTAAGCCTTAGACTGGAAGTTTTAAAACTTGCATCTAATTCATTTAATTTTAAAAAAATAATAATAATAACATTTAATAGATTATATTTGAATTACAACATTTGTAATGTATTCTATCATGAAGCGATGAACTCTTTTGTTTATATATAGAAAAAAAAAACACAATAATTTAGGTTATGGATTTTTTTTTCTAACTTTAACATTTACCATTTATTTTAATCCAAAATATGTGGAATTAATTTAGCATGAATCTAATTAAGAGAGCTCACAAAATATGTGAAGATGTGTGCAAAAGCTATTAAGAGTAATTTATCCAAATCTGCCATCCATCATCATCTCATCATTACCTCCATATATACAACCGGAATCCTAAACTTACAGCTAAGAAAAAGGAATATATATAAATATATATATATATATATATATTTTAAAACAACATTTGTGTTTCAAAAAAAACTAATCCATATACTGCAAAATCCTTGTGCATCTTCTTCAGAGCAAACAGCAACAACTCCAACAAATGTCCATGAAAAAAGAAGGTGAAATTCTATACAAAAAGGGATTATGGACAATGGAGGAAGACAAGTTACTCATTGATTATGTCAAGGTCCATGGAAAAGGACAATGGAACAAAATAGCCAACAGAACAGGTTCTTAACGACACAGTCACACTTCATTTCTTCTGTCTTTTCTTCTTTAAGATGTTATGTTTTTTGTTCCTTGTACAGGTTTGAAGAGAAGTGGGAAAAGTTGTCGGCTAAGGTGGATGAATTACCTGAGTCCTAACGTTAAAAAGGGTGATTTTTCTGAAGAAGAAGAAGACCTCATCATTAGACTTCATAAGCTTCTTGGAAACAGGTGGTCTTTGATTGCGAAACGAGTTCCAGGTCGAACTGACAATCAAGTCAAGAATTACTGGAATAGTCATTTGAGGAAGAAACTAGGGATCATTGATCAAAACAAGACAAGGATCGATTTTTGTCAAAGTTCAAAGCAAGTCAAAGTGTGTCATGTTGATGAGGCAGCCACGGATCCAAGTCCTGGACATGGAACCACCACTGAAACCACAGGTATAACAGTGGATCAAAGTAACCAGCAGGAAGTCATTAATCATCGGGTCTTAAACAATACTACTCAAGAATCAATGACCAGTGAGAGTTATATCAACACTTTCTGGATTCCTGACCATGATTATGAGCTAAGTTCACTTGGCATGATTGACCACTTCCATGAATATTCTTCTTTTCATCTTAGCTAGAGACTATGTTTAGATTCTGGTTTTATTTTTAGATATAAGTATGCATCTAACATGGCAATGTTAAATTTTTCATGTATTTGAGCAGTTCATGTGTTTGAAGATTAAGATATATCTGAAACAAATGCCACAATCAAAATAACCATTATAGAATTTAATGAACTGTAAAACCATTTTTTTTTCATGTGTTTGAAGATTAAGATATTAAACCGTTTGAGTGCCAATAAAAAGCTATCATGGTGGAAAGGCTAATAAATTTTTACTCGATATATATTTTTCAGTTTGTGTAAGGTCAGGTTCAATTACTATAATTTTATGTAGATATGCAGTTCACATTTATAGAAAAGAGTATTGAATGAAAATTTATTTGTTCAGGTTTGGTGGTTTCGGCATAATACATACAGATCTCAAACAAGAATATTATAATATATACATCAATGATATAAATTGATGAAATACAGGTCCACATGACTGTGATTAATGGCAATTAAAAAAGCTTCAAGTTCTGGAATGAACAAACTGCTGAGAAACCAAGCCTTTATTGAATGATGTTTAATAATGGAAGAGTGAGATGTTTGAAAATATCAATCTCACATAGGGTAAAAAGTATATTTGTGGGACATTTAAAAGTTCAAAAAGCAAATTTATTATCCAACCCAGTAATATTATACATAATAAGTCTAACAGCCCCTCGAGATTAAAGGGAGAAAGAGGAGAGGAATTATGGCTAACCAATCCCAAGTCCCTTCACAAATTTTCTCATAAGATGACACGCACTCGCTAACAGTCGAGAACGTTTACGATGGTAGATAAAAAAAGAGGACTGAATGGCGGTCCTTGGGCAGCCATTAATATAGTCATTAGAAGCATATGTTTCTTTTATTCATAAGTCCAGAAGGAGACAAGCATGCGTAGTACAATACTGTAGGAAAAAGAAGTAATTAAGGAACAAAGATGATGTCACTGCAGATGATAATTTCAGACGGAGAGAGGCGAAGAAAGCTGGAAATTGAGACTCCAAAGCTCGAAACTTCCTTTAACGAAATCGTAGTAACCACCCTTGAGTGCTAGAGTTTTCCTGACCAATCCATCTCTCACAAATGGATAACTTAGCAAGTTTCCAAGGGATACATTCACTGCTTCCTGAAATTATATATAATACACCCATCGTCGGTTAGAAACTTCTGAACCAGGACTTAGCCCAGTTGGTTCGTACAATCTATGCTAGTATGTTCAATCAAGGTGATATTCCCATGATCATGACTCCATGTGTGCTAGGCATGGATATATGTAACTCGTTTTCTATCCCGAGAAGCTGAGATTTAAGGTATACCTTCTCACAATGTGTACATTGAACTCCCAAAGGCTCGCCCTCGTGTTCTGCTTGAACCTTGGTCTTAGCAGGCATTCCAATCTTAACCCAATCTTCTATGAAATCACTGCAATTCTCAATCAGATTATAGTTAGTAAATGAATCAGTTATTTAATTAGTTAGTAAATGTAGAAAGCTTTTTTCTTTTTGTAGAGCAATGAGGCTCATACGTAGAGGTGGTTCCATCATATGGGAAAGACATGAGTCCTTTGATTCCACCACAGGCACTGTGCCCAATCACCACAATTTCTTGAACCTTGAGATGCAAAACTGCATATTCAACTGCAGATCCAGTTCCAGCGTATTTAGTCTGTCATAACATACACAGATGAGTCATCAACCTGACAGAATTTCAAAATGAACCCGGACCCAACAGTTCGATGCAATTCTTCTGTAAGTTACCTGATCGTAAGGTGGAACAATATTAGCAACATTACGAACCACGAAAGCTTCCCCTGGTTGCATGTCCAGAACATGAGATGGGCACACCCTGGAGTCGGAGCAGGCAACAATCATATACTGCAACAATTTTATACCCCCCATTTAGCTCTACAAATTATTGCAGCAATACATGTTAGTGAATGTGTATATATATGTACCTTGGGGCTTTGACCCTTGGCAAGCTCAGCATACAAAGCAGGATTCTTCCTGCAAGAAGACAAAAAGCAAGCAGTTAGTGAAAAACCATTGAAGAATATGAAGAAAATTAAAGGAAAAAAATAAAAAGAGTGATGACTAACTCATATTTTTGTGACTTGAAGTAAACGAATCCTTGTTTCAACCTCTCCACAGAATCATCAGATGTTGTCTTTAACTCATCTGTCACTTGATCTACCTTTGCAGCTGCTACAGCTTTCAATTCTCCTTTCTCACTACATTAATCAATTTATTCAAAGTTAATGCTGACAAACTTTTAAACTCCAATTAATTTAAGTAAAAAGTCTACTCTTCTCATGTTCTGAGAGCACCAACAGTTGAAAAAAGTTAAGATAGTTTATAATTTTATATATATTACCTAAGCAGTTTCTTGAGAGCTTCAATGGCTTCCTCGTATGACTTGTCTCCCATGTCTTCTCTCTGAAAAATTTCAAGCACCAGTAAAATTCAGTGACTTTCTTATATGTTCTTACTATTACATGCACATGTATATATATATATTATTAGTTCGTTGGAGGGCATACAAAAAAGAGAAATGTCTGACAAGAAAGAAACAAACTAGTTCAATGAATCTTTCTCTGTTTTAAATATATGTTAAATCTTAATTTAGCTCTCAGAATCAGCTATTTTATATTTAATGTTATTTAGCCAGAAAGAGAGAATTAATTGGATTGGCTGATTTGGGTTAATCAGAGCCTCACGCGTCTTACTAGACCAGGTAAGGGCATTAGCACCATTGATGGAAGGCCAACTCAGGAAACAAAACGTGGTTTGGGAAGATTTTCTTTGTAATTTAGATGTTATTTATTTAGCCAACCAAAGAAATAAATTTGATTGGTGGGTTTAGGGTAACCACAGCCTCACACGTATCATTAGCGAGGCTGTAAGCTGCTCATGTGGCGATTGCCACCATTGATGAAATGCCACGCGTTGACAAATCATGAGATAAAACGTGGTTTGGATATAAGTACTTTTGAGGTGGCAATTTACGTCTTTAGCCACTCCTAGAGTTTCACGTGCTAAACTCTCACGGATTGCCACATTAATATTTAATATTTTCATGACAATCCAAATATATATATATATATATATATATATTATTTGATACTCAAAATGTCACTTTATTAAAAGTTTTTAGAAATAAATATAAAAAATATTTTAATAATAACTGCGTCATATATTATAATTTATATTTTAATAATGCGAGATTTAAGAAGTAAAACAAAAAAACAAAAAAAGGTAATGTAATAAAAGAGAATAATCCATATGTATACCCAGTTAGAAGGGGTGAGTAAAGGAACAGGAGCAGCGAAAACAGGCTGGTTGCGGATGAGTGTAGGAGGAGAAGGGGAAGAGTTAAGGGTGGCAACAATGGAGGAGGACCGTAATGTGGGTCGCCAGAGAGGGAAAGAAGTGACGGTGGCAGTGGAGGAGGAAGTGAGGCACCAGCCGTTAATGGAAGCGGTCGACATACAATTTACAATATTTATACCATATTTTTTATTATCGACTCCTTGACCAGGATCATGAAAACGAAATCCTGGTGAAGGATAGCTTCTACCTTTGTAGATTATGTTTGGACGTTGGACATCCATTTTTCTCTTTCTAACACATTATCATGAATAAATTTAGGATTAATCTCACGCACTTTTAATTAATAATAAAACAACACATAATTGTTAGTGTAGAATAAAAGAATTATTAAAGTACTTACGATTAAATTTATTTAATATAATTAAATATTAAATATAATTATTTTTTTTGAATAAATATAACTATTTCATTTCTCTTTCAAGTGTTGGGTTTTACATTTCCGCTTTTGAATTTTAAAATTTAAATTTCGGATTTGATATTTTTTATATTTATTTATGTTTAATAATTATAACTAATGTTTATTTTTAAAAATAAATTTTATTTTATTTTTAAATTTTTTAATTTTTTTATTTTACATTAATGACAATCTACCATCTTATTATTTAGTAATGGTGCATAAAATTTATGCTGCACCCAAACATCAAATATTTTCCATAAATTTATTACATTTTTTTTCATCACATCTATATATATATATATTATTAATGTAGTCTTTTTGCCTGTTGGGGCATGGATGCAATGATTTTAAAGATATAATGATAAATTTAATCCACAATGTTTATATTTTTTATCAATTTGATTTTTATTCTTTTTTTTAATTTGACCCTTAGTCTTTTAAAAAAATTCAAATTAATTTTAAGCGAAAATGATGAGTAAAACATTAATTTTTAACATTATTGATGTGACAACTTACATGACAATCCATATGCACATCATACTAACATAATAACATTCATTTTATATGTCACCTCAATAAATAATTCATAAATTATAAAAACAAAATAAATCAAAGTTAAAATTGAAAAAATATATAAAAAGTTCATGAAATTTAAAAATATATAGTACAGGACACAACTACATATAGATTGCATGCAGACTGTCATATTTAAAATTTTAATATTTTAGTTAGTATTCTCATCAGAAAAACATCATTTTGACACTTTTAAAAGGTTGATAGTCAATTTTGACTCTTTTTAAAAAAATTGGAGTCAAAATTAGCTCAAAAAAAATGGCCAAATTGATAAAAGATATAAACGTAAAGGGCTAAATTTGACATTATCCCTATTTTAAAAAAAAAAATTCATGATAAATATATGTTTGAAACAAAACTTACAAAAAAAAAAGTGGGGATAATATTAAGAAATATAAAGCAAAAGGTTTGGGGAGCAATGGTGCAGCAGGAGAGATGAAGATGAATGAATGAATGAATGGGTGAAAATATTAAAGCAATGGATAGATGAAGATAAGACCCTATCCCTAAAACATGGCTCCAATGATATGTGGGGTTGTGTTAGATAGTCAACCTCAGCTGTTCTTTTCGATGTTTATTTGTTTTTGGATATGTCCACACATTCCTGGCAATGCCGCCTGCTTTCTCGCTCCTTTCACAATGGAAGAAATTTGAGAAACTAGCCATGTTTTCCCCCTATAATTTGAGTGGGAGAGAATGGATTTTTTTTGTAATTATTTTTTATAAGAAAAATTGTTAAAATAATTTTATAACTATTTTACTCTTTTTTTTAAATATTAGTGGCTGACATTTAAATATAAACCCGTAGCAACATTCAAATGATATTTAGTAAAAAACTTCACTGACTGTCCGATTAGTTCATCTGCAAGAATTGCATAGCGTGGAGGGGCGGCTGGCTTTGCTTAACTCATCCCCTCCGTCTGAAATGACTATATTTGCAAATTCTGAACTGAGAAAAGTGAGGATGGTATTACCATTGGAAACTTAAAGTGTTCTTATATGTATCACTTGTTTCTTGTAATAATGTTGAATGTCAACATATTTAACAACGAAACAAAGATTATGTCGACATGCATGTATATCCGATATGAATATTGTATATAAATATATATCCAAAGAGTTGGATATGAGAAACCTTACCCAATAATGTTATCATGTTATTGCCATTCCCTTAGCAAAAGGATAAAATGCTCTTACCTTCCATTGCAAATTCACAAGTTAGACAAGCTTAAGAAAAAAAAAAAAAAACCAATTACATATCAGTGAGGTCAGTGTGTTTGAAGCATAGCTATGCATTAACAAGACTTTCATAAATCAGATTTACACCCCTAATCTACACACCGAGTCCAGCAGAAGCAATTCCGATGTTTGCGCTTTTCTTGAGGCACCTGTGCTTAAACTGCCGAGAAAAAAAAGACAACCTGATTCGTATATCAAGGCACCATTCCGATTTCATCAGTTCTTTCGCTTCGAACTTGCCTTAAGATTATCTATTCTGATTCTAACCTCTGAAGGCAACTCACTAGAAGTCCGGGCCTCCGAACTTTCCGAAAGTCTTCTTTGTGTTGCATCATATTCCGTGCTTTCCGGCCTTCGTCTTTGTATTTGTATTCTATCATGTTCCATAGGTCGAAATCGAATCTGAAAAGCCCTATAGGAAAGTAGAGGTAGTAACGCGGCAATAACAACAAGAAGGGTGGTGAGCCAGTACAGGATGCTTGGAGCACATGCTTCGACAAGAACCTTGTATGCTGTGGTAGATAATGTCGGAGGAATCGAACCATAAACCACCAAGAATATATACCAAAAGGCAATGCTTCCCCATATGAACAGATGCTGGATCCATGTGAAGTAATTGATCGACAACGCCATTTGGCAATTTACAGTCCAAACTACACATGTATACATTGTCACCCCAAGAACCGAATAATCGGCAACTTGACCATCTTTGCGGAATGCTGGACCAGTTATTGAGTTGGTCGTTAAGAAGTATATGATTATGGAACTAAGAAGTCCATTAAACATCCAACCAAGAATACGGGGCCAATTGAAGAGGATATTCCGCACACCCTCTTGATATAATAAAGGATGCTGCAAAAGAAAAGACAGACATTCTAAGCTCATATGCACAGGAGGTAGCAGTTCGGAACACGCAAAAACAAGTTTCTTCAGAGTGAAACTGCATCTATGACATTAACATACAGAATTGTTTACCTTGAGGCAAAGTCTGGCTGAAACATCCTGATCAAAAACACCAAGAGCGATTACAGGAAGCGAAGTGAAGAAGACATTGTAGCATGACATGTACCAATCATTATAAGCAGGCTGACCGGAGAAAGAAGTGTAGGCCTCAAACCAAAACAAGGTAAATCCAAAAGTGATGTTCTTGTAGAAAAAGTAGCAGATCTGCAATGACCAAAAACATAACTATGATTTCAGCACGAATATTCATTTTTTGTTAAATGTTTGCCTAATCTATTCCCGGAAATCGAAGAAATCACCAAAAAAATTGTTAAAGGTCCATTCTCCAAAAGTATAACACCAATTCGAAGACAAGAGTCTTATGCAAAATGAAATAATCCACGACAAAGACTATCATTCTCAAGATATCAAAAAAATAAGATTATCTGAGTTTAACTTTGCAGCGATGGGGAAAACCGATGAGAACATTCTTACCATCATCGATATTCGCCTGTAACACCAATGGCCATGCACCAGTAATAAACGTTCCAAAAAACGAAATTGAGCTATCGCAAAATCACTTGCCATAACAGCCTGCAGTTCATGATAGTTATTAGAAGTAAGGTAGAAACCAGACAAACAGTTAAATATCTCGAAGACAGGACATGGTCTAAACCAAAATATGAGGTCTCGCAGTAAGAAGAAATTCATAAGTTTTGAGTTCATTCTTCCTTCGAAGAGGAAAATTCATAGAAAGCCACATATTCTATCAAATCAAATATCCCTATAAAATGGATGAACTATCAAGCATAAGCCACAAAAAGGTGCAGAAAGCCAGGTTACCAAAACGGAAGGAGGCAAGAGCCAAGAGCCAAGGCAATGCTATAAAAGGATCATCGGAAGAAATCACTTCATGCCTAGGCAAAAACAGATAAAATAGCAGAACCACATCTTGAGAAAGAACACCATTGCATGATTTGACTTCTCCAATCCCCAGAAACAAAAAGAAATGTACAAATTATAAGAGAAGACCTAGTTGCTCATCTCGAGTGTGAGGGACAGATATGGGGATGTATCCAGCACGTGCATGTTTTTTCTCATATAAATACTTAAGTTCTTGGAGGATCATATCCCATTCTCATTTCCAAATATGTGTTGGATACTAATGTTGGACACAGATACTTCCAAAACAAAAAAGGAATCAGAGCAATATAGGAGAATCCTACAAGAACAAAGACATAATTTTACCTGCATCCCTTCAACTCCACTTATGCCTACCCCAATATCAGCCTCTTGAAGCATACCAACATCGTTTGCTCCATCACCAATAGCTAGTGTTGTTCTACCCGTAACAGATTTCACCAGTCTTGTAATCTGCATATATACTAGAATTTTATCAAATTATTTTCACGTCAATTGCTTCAAAGTCTGATAATCCTTACAAAAATTCCATCGCTTGCTTGGCTCCACAAACATGATACTTACAACAGCCTTTTGTTTCGGTGAAGATCGACAGCATATAACAGTAGCACAACGCATTGCAAGATCCATAAAGCTGTTTACCAGATTCTTGTCCATAGCATAAGTCAAGGACTTGCCATCAATTATCAGGCCAAACTCAGTTGAACTTTCTTCAGTCACTTGAGATTTTGCCTTGAGTATTTGCAGCTCTATACTATTAAGAGAAGCCTGAAAATATAATAGTTTCAGATTTTTCCCAATATGAATTGCATTAATATCACTTCAGAATAATGTAGTCTGTACCTCAGCAATGGCCTCCTTATCCCCTCCTTTTTCCTGGGCTAAAATTTCCGGCAACTCTAGCGTGATCACAATCTGTTTCATTCCATGTCTTAGTAGACTGCATGCATACCTGTGGAAATGCAGTATTTATAGCATTTACATTCATTAAACTATAGACAATAAGTTCGGTTCAACTTGTACCATACCCGATATTAATAGCAGTTCCCCTTTTGTCGCCTGTCAAGACCCATATTCCGATTCCAGCACATGCAAGCTTGTCAATACAGCCTGGGACCTGCATAATGAAGAAACATAGTAGTTTATAAAAACCATAAATAATTAGATTAGACAACAAAACCAATTCATGTACACAATTTGGCACTTATTTTCTTTGTTAAGATATTACAGATGTTTCAATATAAAACAATAGGATGATATATTAAAGCACATATTGAGATAGGTCAGTGATTTCAGAAGTTTCATTAGAAATTATAGTAATAACAGCTGCAACAAATCCCAAACTAATTTAACTGACCCCCTTTTGTAATTTGTCTTCAACAGCTGTGGCACCGAGAAGAATTAAGTCCCTTTCAATTTGACCAGCCAATTCATCCATCAAAACATCTCGATCAGCAGATACAGAAGTTTTGGCCTTCAGAAATTCTTGTTCCCAAGTTTTATACTCATCATCATCAAGCTCACGATATGCAACTGCCATGGTTCGTAATCCTGCCTCGGAATATTTTTCAATATGCTCCTTGGTCTGTTCCTCATACGCCCTACCTTCTTTCAAAAGCCTTTCAAATATAACACTGCACATATTGTGAAAAATGAAGATATTACATCAACGCAACTGTTCTACAACTTCATAAAATTCTACCACAATATATCTGCATGAGGAAGCATGGGTTACAAGTTATGACCTGTCTGCACCCTTGGCAAGGAGCAACAACTGGTTCTCTGGGTTCTTTACAATTACGGACATCCTTTTCCGAGCACTACTGAACTCCAAAACATGAAGAAGCTCGTATACTCTGCAAAGTAGACACTAATTCATTCACAGCTGCCTTGTGAAGCTGCTCATTTTATGTAGCTAGACAACTGTTTTTATTTTTGGGGAGATAAGATTAATAATGTGCATAACAAGATTGAGATGATGTGAAAGGTTACAAAAAAGTTACCTGTCAACTCTTATGCCACTCGTGGGATCTAATTCACGCAATTTTATGCTTGTTTGATTCCTTGCAAAAAACTCAAAACCAACCTCTCGAGCAGCAATGACAAATGCTGCTTCATCAGGTGACTCAGCTTCATACATAATCTCATCAGGACCCATTAGTTCAGGAACTGCTGTATGGCAAGTCGCTAAGACCCGAAAGAACTTTTGTATGACATCCCTTTGAGGTTCAGACACCCATTTCCCATCCATAATACGTTCATCTCTGAAGTTGAAACCCTTGATGGATTTTTTTGATTCAGAAGCATCAATAAGCGCCTGTTCAGTAAATTGCTCACCTCTTTTCCTCGCCAGAGCAATTTCAACCTCTGTCATGCCACGGCCATAGAGAGTGCCAGCTATTGAACATTTCACAAACTCCATCGAGTTGCATGTCAAAGTGCCAGTTTTGTCGGAGAGTATAGTATGGACCTGACCAAGTTCCTCATTCAAATTAGATGTCCGTGCATGCGCTGGCCTATCCATTTCCTCGTCATACATAGCCTGATCTTGATTAATGAAAATGCTTTGTAAAACCTTGCAAATCTCAATTGAGACATACAAGGATATAGGTATCAAATATCCATACAACATAAGACCGGTCAAGCAATGCAAAAATGCTGCCACTGCTGGTCTTCTGGGGTCAAAGAATACAGTTGTTTTATCTGGTCGGAGATACCACCTTGTATAATTTCCACCGCTAAGATCGTTATTAGTTTCAATTCCAAAAAACAGAGATCCTATGAATGATACCAAAATCAGAGTACTGAAAAGGACATATATTATCCTATCCATCCTCCTCTCAATCTTAGTCCTCTTGGAAGGAGGATCTGTTGCATTCTGCATTACTTTTGTGTCATGTCCAGTAAAAATAACCACACCGAATATATATTCAGTATTCTTCAGTTTAGAATCTCGCAAAAGGATCTGCTGTGGGGAAAGTGAGTATTGTTGACAATCAAAGTACAATGTTCCGATGAAAGAATAAAGATGCTCATTTGGATCCTCACACTTGATCACAGCTCTAAATTCCTTGAGGCTCTCTGCACTAGAATAGAAGGATGTTACATTGAGAGCATGCTTTAACTTTAAATTAGTCTCTCCATCAAGGTTCATTGTCTCAACATAGCAAACAACATCTTCGTAGCTTGAAGAAAGTAGGAGTAAATCAGCAGGAAAATATTCGTCCTTGCACACCTTAACAAGATCACCAACACGTAGATCCTTCCATTTGGTTTGTCTGAAAGAACATGAACTTTTATCGTAAACTTCAACCTTTCGATTGTTTGCCTCTATATCCTGAAAACCATGGAGACTGCTACTTTAGATGTCTTATATACATTCAAAGAAAACTTACTGGAACGAAGAGTGCCCACGGAAGCAAGAAGACTAACACATATCACAACAAAATGACAAACAAAGGGCCGAATACAACACCGATGCATACATTTCAGTGTATCAGCAATCAGAAAATGAAAATTGCATCAAGATTAAATTTCAACAATGTAGCCAAACAAGGTTCAGTTACAAGCCAAATATAATATTGGGAAATTGAAGCTGCATCAACCCTATATAAAAGGAGTTTTTAGCTTACCTTATTAAATATGAAGGGAAAAAAACAGAAATGATAACTTTTATTCTCACAATGACACTCTTCATTATACTTACTGAGAAAATAATTTGCAGGCACAAGAAAGACCCTCCAAATACATGGAAATAAGTGGAAATAATTGAACAGGCTTATGTCAGACACATATCAACATCTAACACTCACACTCGAGTCCAAGAATGCTTTATTGTTATAATCATGACAAAGCATAGAAACCTCTTAAGACAGGACAGGAGAATTTAATTACCATATCCAAGTTTGTGAGCTTGGACCATCTGATGTGAAACTTTTGTCCTCAAGTGCCTTTGAACTTGCTTTTAATGTGTCTAAATTTAATATTTACACATCAAGTCATTGCAGTCTTAATAAAAGCAGTTAATTCAATTAAGGCGCATCTATTTTGAAATAGGGTTAATAACAAAGAACAAGACAGGAATCATACTCCAACTATCATATATGGACAAGCAAATTAAAATCACCATGAAAAAAAATAGCATGTTCGTTAATAGTTAGCCGTTGTTATTTATGGGAACAACATAAATACCAGTACATTAATCAAAAACCTTGATGGTGTATCATGCGATGCAACAGATTTACTGACAACAATGTGAAATTTTGTGACCTATTTTACGGTACAATTTGTCCTATTTGTTAAATACATTTGGTGTAGTTTGAACTTGTTTATTGTTTTTATTTTACAGAATACAATTTGAACCGAAAGCATTCAAAAGGAAGCAAACAAACAGTTATAGCAAAGCACCAAAAGGAGAGTAAGAAATTCAAGCATCACCTGGAGGTTTCGCCTCCAATCTTCGACACCCTCTTTGGCCATTGTAGCTCCAATCACCACAACGAGAGGCAGAATAATGCTTGGTGCTGAATACGGAGCCAACGGACTAAAAGAAACACAAGCTACAACAAGAAAATAGATATTTGCAACCCTCCTAAACTGCTCAAACAAAGACTTTGGGATGAAATTAACTGCTGTATACTTGGTAGTGGAGACATAATTCCCCCGATACCTGAGCCGAATTTGCTCTTGACTATCAGGTTCGTTGCAATACACCACTCTTGAGTACCCTTTTTGCCCGATTTGGGCATGTTCATCTCGAGAACTCGACCGACAACACGCAAATGAGCAAAGCTTGCTTAACTGTATGCTTCTTTTCCTTATTCTAGCCATTGCCAAAGCTTAAATCCAGACAGGGTTGTCTCTCTTTTAGCAATAGATCACTAAAGAACTCAGATTTCCCTCACAATTATCAATCACATTAACCTTCCAAATCAACCACGTACAAAAGTAATAAATCTTCCAATTCCCCTTTATAACACTATGAACAGTAACCCCCTTCCCAATCCAATCAAATTCACCAAAACATAAACAAAAATAAACCCAATGAGTAAAAATTCTTATCTTTGCACCCACATGAGCTTTGAATGCCTTTGATTTCTGAGCTAAAATCCCAACACAGAAAGTGCATGAACAAGCATTTAAAAAAAAAGCTCAACTCTTTATTTTAAAAATACGAGAAAAACCTCATATTTGTAACCTTAACTGCACCAATTTAAGACAACCCAACAAATGAAAAAAGTCTTTAAAAAAAAAAAAAAGTAAATCCTTATTACAACCAACAAGTTTTCTATCAAAAGAAAATTCCTTACTTTCAGTTGAAGTTGCAGAGATCTCTTCCTTGTTGCCTGAAAGTTCCAAACTTTTAAAGAAGTGTGAGAAAGGCAATATAAAATAAAAATAAAAAGTGAGGTGCTTTGCATTAGTCTTAGAGTAGTTAGCTTTGCCGCTGTTATAAGCAAGAACTAACCATGAAAACTTAACATAGATGGTATAGCACTGGATGATTGCCTTAAACACAAAATGGGACAAAACAAAACCAGGGTAAATTACATTTAAGCCATCTGTAGTTCAACATTTTGCAATAAGGTCCCAATTTCTTTTTCCCAAGATTCAAGTTTTGAATAAATATAAAAAAGATAAAAAAAAATTTATCAGAGGTTTTCATGTATAATGCTCTAAATGAAAGGGCTAATTTACTCATATATGCTGAAAAAATTGATATTTGACCATCTATGCTTTTTATTTTTTTAAATTTACCGATATATGGAGAGAGAAAGGAAAATGCGTCCTACACTGTACGTCTTCATTGAAAACACGTCTTATATGGTGCACTTTCAACCAGGTCAGCTAGAAACGTGCAATGTAGATTGCATTTTCACTAAAATTAATAGCTTAGCTCTTTTGCTCAAATGGTTAAATGATTCTTTCAAGCTTTTTTTTAATTAATGTTTATAATTAATAAATATATTATTTTTCAAGTTTTTAAATTTTAATATATTTTTAATTAATAACTCTTTTATTTATAAAATTAAATGATTATTGCAAATATCATTATTTTTAGTAAATATAAAGAAAAATATACGAAAAGAATTAGTTGATGTTTTTAAAATATAATTACATATTTGATATTTGATTTTATAAATAAAAGAGTTGTTAATTAAAAATAAAAAATTTAAAAATAATATATTTATTAATTATAATCATTAATTAAAAAAAGCTTTAAACAAATGAAATAAAAAAATGCAAATGTGAAAGAGAGGAATTGAACCTAAGACTCAAGGATAAAAGCACTTATATTTAGCAATCTAAGCAAAGGAGCTAAGTTATCAATTTCAGATGTGTTTTTCTCTTAAACTGACAGTGAAAATGTGTTCTGTAAGACTCGTTTTTCTTTTTCTCTCTAAAAATAACATATATCGGTAAACTTCAAACAAATCAACTTACATAATCAAATATAATTTTTTAGCATATATGAGTAAATCAAGCAAATGAAAAGGTAACTTTTGTTTATTTCATTTTTAGTTATGACTTAATGTTGTTAACTTGGTAGATTTAAAGAAAAAAAAAACATGGGATGCTAATATGAAAATATAAAGTGTATTTCTGAAAAAAAAAAGAGGGGAATACTTGCAAACTTCCATGACGAAGTTAAGGAGACTGAGATTAGATTTTATGAGAGGATATGGCAAAATCATGTCCTTACACCTGGATGATTGCTTCAGGACATGAACAGTCTCAAAAAGGGGTGATGAAATTGTTGAACAAACGACCTTTTTTACCCTCCGTTGGACTCAGTTTTCAATTTTCTTTTTTTTTTTTTTCCTTTTGGAATTGAAAAATTAATGTTGGCATAGAATGGTAAAAGACGAGATTATTGTCCGTACAAATACCCGGAAGAAATTATAGGAGTTAAATTATATTTTATTTTTTATTAGGAGTTGAATTAATTTTTATATGTTAAATTTAAAAGTAAATTAGTTATTTTTTAAAATTTTTATTTTTTTTATTGTTAAAAGCCCGTTGCTATGCATCAGTATGAGATACACATGCCATATCACATATTATTATATGGGTATTTTGTCAACAACGTCAATTTTTAACAATATAAATTAATAAAAATTTTAACAAAAAGTATCAAAGGTCTTTTATTTAATGTATAAAAATTAATTTGTCATTTTTTAGTAGAAGGGGCAACAAGTTGACATCTAGTGTAAGGGCTTTCATAATATTTTTATTGACTAGTCTTTTTCTAGAGGAAATTTTTTATAGTATAATTTTAAATAGATTTAAGAGAGTAAAAAGCTCTAAAACTTTAATAAAATGTAATTAAATCCTTCTATAATTGTAACACGTAACAAAAAATAATAAAAAATTAAATATTTTTTAGAAAGAAGATACAATTAAGAACATCTATTTTTGTAATTTGCTTAAAAATAAACATTTTTTAAAGATAAAAATAAACCTTTTTTCATTTTTAACTTCTTGAGGAGAAAAACTACTTTGTATATATATATATATATATGATCTATAGTCTCTAACGGAGTTTCATATTATAAGCCAATTTTAGTAAAAAAAAATTTAAAATTTAAATTATAATCATAATAGTAAAATAAAACAAAAGATATTTAAATCTTGGCTAAACTATATAAATAGTCATTTAAGTATTAGGGTGTTTCTATTTTGATTACCCAAGTTTAAAATTTTCTATTTTAGTCACAAACATTATCAAATTTTAATATTTTGATCACTCCTCTATTAGATAACTAACGAAATATTGATGTCGCCTTTTTTATTAGTATAATAATAAAATTAGTTCTCCAATGTTTACATTGGAAGAATTAATGATGACTTTAAAGAGAAAAAAAAAGTGAAAAGAAGACATGATCTAACTTATTAGAGTCGTAGCAAGACTTCTAATAACACTAGAAATCTTATCACACACATATGCATGTGAAAATCGCAAATATAGAATACAAATATGTGTTTAAAAATAAGATATAATAAATAAAGTGTATGACTGGAAACTAATTAATAATAACACGTAAATATGTGCCATATTAAAATAAAAAAGTTAGATTAAATTGTTTATGAGTCTCTGTCGAGTTAACTTGTGACATCAACTCAAATAAATACATTATTAATACTATAAATTCTATTGCACACGTATGCATATGGAAACCATGTATTTAGAGCACAAAGAAGTTTTTAAAAATAACATACAATAAATAATGAAATATATGGGTTGCAACTAATTATTAATACATACAACTTATGAAGGTACCGAATAGTACATATTAAAATAAAAACATATGAAAAACATCAAAACGAAGCATTAGTTGAGTGGTAAATTTAAGATTTTACTAATCTAATTGGTGTAGGTTCAAATATCACTATATGCATATTTTGAGTTGGTGTCTGGTTAACTAATGGGACCAACTCAATTATAGACTTAAATAATAGTATAAATATAGAGAAATAAAAAAAATAAGGCTGACAAAACAATATTTCTTTGAGCTCACTTGATCAAAAAGCCTTTCATTCTTACAAGAGAATAGAAGAAATCATACTTTCATACAATATCTATCTTAATTAAATTATATGTAATGATCAATAAATTCGATTTAATTCTCTATCCACACGTGCAAAAAACCGTAGCAAGAATTTAATCTATTCCACAGCTATTTGGAACTAGAATTGACGAATAAGGAATACTCATATTAGTGTTTAGTAGTTTCAAATAAAAATTTAAATTGGCTGTGGCCAAGTGGTAAGGCAACGAGTTTTGGACCTACTATGTGGAGGTTCGAATCCTTCTATCCTAGAACATATTCTATTTATATATCAAGATAACCGTATTCGAATCTAAATTGCTGTTTTTTTTAATAACCTTTTTTTTTAGAGTTAAATATTGGAGAAAATGTGATTATTGCTTTTGATTTTTAACGAGTTCTTAAAATTGACACTCGAAGAATTATGAGATTGTTGAATCTATTCTATCAAATTATTTGAAGATGCGAGATAGATTAAAAAAAGATTAGTTTATTTGTGTTATTTACAATATTCATTATATTATTAATATTTTCATAATATTATTATTAATAATAGAGAGAATAAAAAAATGGTGTATCTCTTTATTGAAATATGAACAACTAATGATTTAAAATTTAAAATTAGGAAACAAAAGATACATAATAACATAACATAGAGTCAGTAGTAGATTAAACTCTATGTGGTGGCCTGATGGTTAAGGGTATTTACCGCCCCAGGTGTGGCCTAGGTTTGAATTATGCTAGTCATGTTGATTGTTCAGACTTTACGCTATTATTGTAATTCACCAAAAAAAAAAGTTAATAATAGATTTTTTACAAAAACATCCATTTAAATGTGACATAATAATAATGATTTTTAAGAGTAGTAACCTTTAAATGTGTCATTATGCCTAAAAAAATTGTCTAGTAGTAACATTTTTATGATTTTAAAAAATGGCCAAATTTTATTTTTAGCCTATGAGAGATTCTCTTAATAATAAAGTTGAGGATTTAGACATAATTCAAAATTTTAACTTTAATTTTAATCTCTTTTGGGTCAAATTTTAATTTGATTTCTATATTAGATTTAAATTTGAGATTTAATCTCTATTATTTAATTTTTAACTTATTTTGGCACCTTAAATTTATATCGTTAATTAATCTAAATACATTATTATAATTTAAATGTTTATGTGAATATTAATAATTGCCAACACTGTTAAATTTCTCTATCAAATTCAAGTCAATTACGATATCATTTATTGTTATAGTACTCTCAAGTGAGCTTCATGACATTTGTGCATTATATTTCTCTTCACTTTTTTTTTAAAAAAAAAAAGTATAATATGATAGTTAATTTTCAATTCTAATCCCTCTACTTTTTATGAGATTATATGTTAATGGTCAATTTTTAGCATTGGTCCTTATACTACTCTTAAATTTGAAATTTAATTTTTGACATAATTCATAAACTTAACTTTTCTAATATTATTAATTAGTCTAAATATTTTATTTCGATTCAAATACTTATGTGATTTTAACTTTTTTTTTTTAAAATTCAAGTCCATTACAATTTCATTTTTTTTTTGTTATGACTCCCAAGTGATTTTTTGTTTTTGTTTTTTTTAAAATATCATACTAACAAATTTAACAGAAGCATTTTAACAATGCTAATAACTAGACCTGAATTTTTAAGTTCGAAAAATAAAGGGACTAAATTTCTAAAATTCTAAATATATATAAAAAAAAGGTACAAAAACATAAAACATCACTCTATAATTTAACCTAAAAATTAATTTACACAACAACATGGAGGGATGAAATCATACTAGTTTGTAATAATTTGTGAGCCTTTAATAAAAACCAATGGATAACTTTCATTCATTCAGCCCAGATGAGTTGGAAAATTCATATAATTATTTAAAAATGTTAATATTAATATTTATATAGTGTAAAATTAAATAAATAAATTTTATTTATTTAATAAATAACAATTCAAATTAGAGGAATTCGAAGTATAGTTTTTATTGTCCCTATTATATACTTGGGTTGGACCACACGAATATCCCAACCTTTTAGGTTAGGTGAGGAAGCTTTCCTTGGCTTCCTCTATAAGAGATATCATTCCAGTATCCAGTATTTATCATAGTTCTGTCGGTTAGGAATATTGCAAAAACATGTTATTTATCTTTTAAAACTTTTCTGCACGCAAGGAATCATGATTTTTAGTATTAAAAAATTTTATTTAGCATGAATTTGGTGCCACCGGCATGAAAGGGGCACCTTTCATGTAATTATTGTTTGCCTTTCACTTTCCAGGTTTTGTATGATGTCCTCATAATATTAATAAACTAGCAATTATTGTAATTTTTAAATAAAAACATAAATACATTTTAATTTGCTTGAATTCATATTTTTCTGCAATAATAATAGTTTTGATAGCAATCAAGTTAAGACTCGGTGTATTAGGTTGATTATTTATTTATATTAAATTATAGACTAAAATTTTTAAAATTAAAATATGCTCCAAGTACATATACACTTCGTAGATTTGAAAAATCAGGTCCAGTTTGTTACCACCATTAAAATGATTCTATTAAATTTTTTGGCTTAACATTTTAAAATTAAAAAAAAATACTAATTAAGATTTTTTTCCGTAAAAACACCTACTCAAACTTGTCATGATAAAATAACTTTTTTTGTTGGAATAATGTTCTTAAAAAAAATTAATGTCAACAATTTGACTGAAATAATTAACAATATTAACTATTTAGACTTACTAACGACATTATAAAAGTAAAGGGACCAAATTATATACAAAATTTAAATCTCAAGTTTTGCATAGTTTAGGGATAAAAATTGAAATTTGACCATTTTCTTTTATATATAGATATATATAAACAATGCAAACCTTAAAAAAAAAAAAAAAGAAGTCACATGTCAATCCCTAATATTTTCCTGGCATTCAAATTATATTCAACCACATAATATTTTAAGCAATAAGTCATTAAATATTTGGAGTAATTAATAAAATTATAAAAAAATATATAAGACCAAGTTATGTTAGAAATTAAAATATAAAGATTAAATATCAAATTTAGGCATAATAGAGGGGCCAAAACTAAAACAATTTTTCTAAAATGTAAAAGAAAAGAGATGTGAGCATCCATGGTGGACCACATGTCAATAAAGGTCCTTCATTTTATTATTATATGTAGGTATATAGATTTATTGTTGAAAGTGTTGTTTATTATCGGTGTTGTTTAGAGTGTTATAATGTTGTGAATGATATTTTGAGTTAGATATGTAGAACATCAAGAACAAAATTAGAGTATCATACCTATTAGGATTTGTCAAATAAGAACATCAACATGAAAAGTATGCGCCATGGTTTGTCAAATCAAGAATACCAAAAACAAAATTTAAATGCAAAAGCGTACTTGAATACATCGATATGTTGAAATCATTGATTGTTATGGTTTTGGTATTTTAAATTAGCACATAAGCTTTAAAGAATGTGACTCTCTCTTTTCTAAAGATAGGATGTTAGGAAAGTTGTGTTATGTATAATTTGGGGACCATAACCCTAATATGTAACTTTTGCACTTTAACATTAATATATAATTAGTCGATCGTTAATTAGAAATTAGTTACTTGAGTATCTACACATATATGTGATGTTGGTATTATCCAACAATCTCCCACTTAGACCACGAAATATATACTTAACACCTTATAATTACATGTCATAATAAGACCTTGTAAGCTCAAATTTTCACTATCATAATAAAAAAGAATTCCGAACAATCTTGTCCATCAAGTATGTTAACATAGAACCAAGACAATTTTTGGTACACATATTGTAGCTAAATCCATACCTAATCATGTATATTTACACAACCAAATGAAATAGATCAAGTATGGATATATGGTATAGAAATTACAAGCAATGTAACACCAACATTTTTGTTTCCAACTGATTCTCAAACTTTAATGAGATCAAACATTATCAAAAGCATAGTGTGAATAAATTAAAATGAGTTTTATTATGTAGAAAATAACCTTAAAATATTCGTAAAATGAAAATATCCAAAAATATTTTTGTAATAGAATAATATTTAAAATTAAAAATTCTCACTAAAAGTGAATATCCTCAAGTGACATAAAAACCACATGAGCAATATGCTTATGAAAAACGTGCTAGTCCAATAATAAACGGATCCAAAATTATGGAATTTGTCCTAATACACTATATAGACATTTAAACACTTTAAACCTTTTCTTTTACAACCAACAATTTTATATCCTTTTCTTTTACAACCAACAATTTTATATCTATTTGCTATCATGTTGTTATTGAAATAAAAACTACAAATTTATTTTCACAAAATAACTTTAAAGGTCTTTTTATCTTATCCACAATTCGCAGCCCAATGACAAGATTTTGTATTCATATTCCAACAAAATTAATCTATACACTCGACAATCTCTAACTTATTAGACCTCTAATATGTGAGTATGTAATATTTTATTTCCTAAAGATACCATTTGACTCATTTGGATGCTTTCTAGTGATCCATATCCGAATTGCCCAAATATTTTCCCAACATCCTAACAATATATACAATATTCAAATGCATACAAACCTAAGCATACATCAGGCTCCCCACTATTAAAGCATAATAAATCTTTTGCATGTTTGTAATCTCAAATTTTTCTTCGACCATTAGTCAAGATCGAACGATTCTCCTTTAGCAACAAGTGTATCACCCGATTTTTACTCTTAGCAATAAGTATATCACCCGATTTATACTCTTAGATACCAAATTCATTTTTTAATATAGGTCATTTGTGATAATCCAAAAATACATTGAGAACGATCTCAATATATTTGAAGTCCCTAATACAAAAGTTGCATTACCAAGATCTTTCATCTCAAAATTCCTTGATAGAAATCTCTTTCATGGAAAAAACCTATATCATTACTATCAAGCAATTTGTCATCAACATATAAAATCCAAAAAATATGCTTACTCCCACTAAACTTGTTGTATATACAACTATCAACAAAAATTTCATCTCAAAATTGAATGATAGAATCACTTGATAAATTTTTTAATACCATTAGCGAGACACTTGCTTAAGCCCATAGATGGATTTCTTTAGTTTGCAAATCATTGACTTTGCATCACTGAGTACAAAGTTTTATAGTTGCATCATATAAATTACTAATATCGTTCTCCGATAACAGTCCTAAAATTTGTTAGGTTGTCGAGACCTACAAAAATAAACCTACTTGAAAATATAAATTAGTAGAAGCAACAAGCAGGCTCGTATTCACATAGATCGATAATAATTTTATTTCAAGCAAAAACAATAAAAGTAAATTGGAAGTGTAACACCCCTTACCCGTATTCGACGCCAGAACAGGGTATGAGGCATTACTGGACTTAAACATACACATTCATACAAAACCGGGCCATAAAAATTCCAACACAATTTAAAACTTTTCAATCACATGCAAATTGTCCCTTATAAGAGACTACGAGGCCCAAAACATACATCGAAAGCGGTTCGGGACTAAACAGAGAACTTTCAAAATTTCGGGATAACTTAAAAAATTTTCATGTTTTGAAGAGTCACACGCCCGTGTGGCTTGGGACACGCCCATGCCCACAGCCCGTGTAACTTTCTGACTATGACATCATCAACTAAATAAGGTCACACGGCTAAGTCATATGCTTGTGTGTTTAGGCAGTGTGTCGAATCAAATTCCAAAAATTTAGTTCAGACTTCACACGGCCTGGGCACACGCCTATGTCCTGAGGTCTCTATAACACCCTTATCCCGTAACCATCACCGGAATAGGTAAGAGGCATCACCGGACAGATAGAACATTTCAGAACAATTCAGAATCACAGATATTATACAACATTGATACATTGATAATCATCAACAATTGATTCGTTAAGATGGTCTACGATGACCTAAAACATACATTTAGGAAAGGTCGACACTAAATCGAACACATTCAAAATTTTCCAAACTTATGCAAATCTTTCAAAACTGTTAAAGTCACACACCGGTGTGGTTAGGCCGTGTGACACACACGGGCACCAGACATGCCTATGTGATCCAACTGTGCCAAAAAGAGTTCTTATACTGACTTTTTCACACGGCCAATAGACATGACCGTGTGCCATGACCGTGTGATATTTAGCTAGCTACTGACTTCAGCCCACGGCCATAGGGCACACCCGTGTTCCCTGACCGTGTGGCACAAAGCAGGCTTGGTTTAAGCTAAATTTGTCACCCCTTATTGGGTCCAATCCTACAAGCAATAATATACAACATTCATACCAAAATTTTCAACCAATTCCATGCTTAAAGATAACCAAATCACATTAGAACATAGCACATTACAAACATACACCAAAACTAGGCACAAACTTATCATTTGCTAGCCAATTCACATGGCATAACATATATACATATTAAACTTATATACTTAAACATTCTAGCCTATACATGCCATACTTATAAATATGTACACTTCCAAAAGTACCAAAATGAGTTTGACAGTGTGGTGACAATCCTCGACTATCCCGAGCCTTCAGTAGCTACGATAACTGTAAAACAGATAGAAATCACACAGAGTAAGCTACAAAGAGCTTAGTAAGTCAAAAACAATTACCCAAACTAATATAGCATATAAGTAAAAGCTAATAGCCATAATTCACAACTGTCTCATGGAATACTTCATTACTTTATCGAAATCAAGTCTTTTATATTCAGAAATCTAGTACGATACAAACATACCTGTATGAATTATACATTTCATAAATTGATTTCCATATCTCATACTTCATCATCAGACAATTCAGAAATGGAATAGATGTTCATAGCTAGGTACAATGTCGACGTCCCAGACGTGATCTTACATGTAATTCGATATCGAAGCCTCTGTCCCAGACAGGGTCTTACACGGAATCTCAAATCGATGCCTGTGTCCCAGTCACGGTCTTACACGATAACTCAGATTAATGTCAACATTCTTTTAGGAACATACAGAGCTTTTCAGACACCAACATGTTATCGGAGTTTATTCATCAAGCTCTCAAGGCCGTCCAATACAGATCACATTTTATATATACGCAGAATTTATATATCGGAGTTTCTTTGTTCTTGATCTAATACAATTCAAATTCAACCATTCAATCATTCATTTCATTCATAATAATCCATGAACACATATTTAGGAAACTTTACATTATAGCCCTTATATTTTCACACTTTGACAATTTAGTCCATTTTTCACAAAATCATAAATATGCAAAATTCACCAAGACTATAGATTAACCGAATATACATGGCTTCCATACAAGTCCAAATAACACATTTAATTCACAATTTAGTCCCTCAAAACTCATTTTCACAATTTAGCCCAAATAGCTCTATTTTATTAAAATTCAAAGACAAAACTTATAAATCATTTTTCAAGCCTTCATAATTCATCCAAAAGCATCACAAAACTCATGATATCAATAATGGCATTTCATGAAATCTTTAACAGAAACAGAAATTCAGACGTGGGCTTTGAAGAACACAAAGGAACGATCACAAAAAGGTAGAAATTATAAAAAAACGGGCGAAAATTCATACCTTAATCAAGGATTAAGCTAGACAAAACCCTAAATGGCTTTCTTCTTTTTATTTTCCTTTGATTTTCGGCAAAACACCACCCATTATGAACACATTTCATGTTTATTTATATTTAATTAGCCATTATAAGCCATTTTTCCAATTTTACCCTTTAATTAACAAATAAAAATTCTATCCACTAATGTCCATAATGGTCCATGCATTAGTACAATAGTCCAATTGCATCATAAAGGCCTCTCATTTACAAAGCCAAGCCAAATAGGCACTTTAACAATTAGCATGCAACTTTTGCATTTTATGCGATTAAGTCTTTTTTCATAATTAAGCACAGAAACAGATAAATTAAATCACAGAAACTTCATAGATATAAATTCACATATCACAGACACAGAAAATAATATTAAAATATTTTTTAGACTCGGATTTGTGGTCCCAAAATCACTATTCCGACTAGGGTTTAAATCGAACTGTTACAGTCTCTGCCCATGTGTTTACTACTAGGCATAGTGACTTGTATAATTAGGGTGCGGGGACACACGGCTGGATCACACGCCCATGGGGTAGACCGTGTGTCACACACGGCCTAGACACATGCCCATGTTTCTACCCGTGTGGACAAATTCTAGGCTATTTTCCAAGCCAATTACCACTCTTAAACATTCACATACTCAATCCTACTTTATAGCATGCAACATAGCACATTTAATTTCACAAGCAAACACATTCATGGTTATTCCATGACTATGTAATGTTGACATATCACATACTCCAATCATCATGCTCCTATAGGGGATCCCACACCAATTTCATATTTATTCATCTTTATAATTCTTCTTTCAAGTTACTCAATTACACTATAATTATAGTCATGCCTATTAGTACCCATTTATTCATTAAATACATATACCATTCATCTCAAATATCATCCACAAGCATCTAACCGCATCAAGCATAAACACATTTGCATGCATGCATAAATAATTCGTATTACAACCCAAATAATCAATATGAGCCACCTCTCATGGCCATATACAAAATAATCACAATACCACCATGAGCCAACACATTTGGCTAATTAATATGACACATAACAAAAAGGCCAAGTCCCTATACATGCTATACTCAAAATGATAAGTCTAACTATACCTAATCCAATTGATAGTGTGATCGAGTCTCCGACATTCCACGATCCTCGAGTTAGCTTGGCGACACTATAAGAAAAGAAAAGGAAAGAAGGGTAAGCTTTAAAGCTTAGTAAGTTCACATACAAATAAAGTGCAACTTAAACAAGCATTAGTCATACATTTAACATAATAACATAATCTTGTATTTTATCAAGTCTCTTAAACTTATTCTTCATATACATCTATATATACATATTCATACCACACGTTCATCATATCTCATGTTATTCTCATGAGTTTGATGTACATACCTATGCCCACTTGCACATAATAACTTACTTTCTTGTCTTCAACGTAATAATCAAGATTACTCGTTGAACTTCCTTTAGAACTACCCATTGGACACTCGGAATACTATTGGATTCATCGGAATCTCACACCTAAGTGCCTCATATATAGCCAATGATACCTCACATCACATGTTGCTCGCTTTCGAGTTACTCACGGGTCTGCTCATATAGGTTGTCAAGTAACCGCAACACATGCCGAACTACCCCACCACCGGTAGAATATTCAAGACTAGTACCCGGACGCCAAAACATGTGTCATACATATATCACGAACTCAGACCGGAACTTAATGAGTTCGGATGTCACATATATCATGAACTCAGACACAACTCAATGAGTTCAGATCACATAATTCCTAGTGACATGTCATTTGTATCCTAAACTATTCCTAAGGTTCAAATAGGATTCTTCGATACCATATTATTGTCGAACTTGCTCGTAATGTCGATTTCAATATCCATAACACTAATTGCATACTCATGGAATAATCAAGCATAATTCATAATAACATTTAGGCAATAAACACATAATGCAACATCATATTAAATATGTAAACACTTACCATACATGTAATATTAAGGCGTTTAAAGTATGGTACATGTTGCATTATTTGCAAATGAACTTACCTCGGTACAAAATGATAAAAATGAGCCTAATCCTCGTAAACTTTGATTTTCCCTCGATCAAGACCTGAATCATATTTTTCTTGATCTCTAATGCCAAAATTAACTTGTTCAATACATACATTGGTCAAATCGACCCATAACACATACTTTGGTAAAATTACTATTTTACCTCTAACTTTTCACTTATTTACAAATGGGTCCTTAGGCTCGTAAAATGAAATACATGCATTTTCTTGATTACCCAAGCCTATTTGATTCATATGCTAGCTCATATTAGCCCATATTTCTCATTAAATCACATTTCTACTACCCATTTCTTCATCTTTTACAAATAAGTCCTTTTTAGGTGTTTTCACTAAAAATCACTTAGTAAAAGATGTTTATCACATATCAAACTTTCATATTCTTTCATTAATCATCAAAATACAAACATGTCACACATGGGTCAAGTTTCATACATGAACTCTAGCTCAAAATATGGCTAGAAATGGATAGATCATGCTTTAAGGATCTCAAAAATGGAAAGAACATAAAAAAGGGGCTAGGGAGCACTTACAATAAAGCTTGAAATGTTCAAAACCCTAGCTATGGAGAGCATGAAATTTTTGGCACCCCTTGGAGAAGATGGACACCATTTTTGACTTGATTTTTTCCATTTTATTCTTTTATTAACCAAATGACAAAAATGCCCTTAAGGCCTTTCTTTCAAATTTTTCCTATCCATGCCCATTTTTGTCCAAAATTTTAGAACTTGGTCAAATTGCTATCTAAGGACCTCTAATTAATGATCCAATGCAATTTCATGCTCAAAGCTTCTAGACCACAAGTTTTGCAACTTATTCAATTTAGTCCCTAACTTCAAATTGAACACTTTAGGCATAAAATTTCTTCATGAAATTTTCACACAAACATGTATTCATATCATGGACCATAAAATAATCATAAAATAATTATTTTTACTTTAGATTTGTGGTCTTAAAACCACTATTTTGACTAGACCCTAAATCGAGATGTTACAAGAAGGGGGTTTTATGAAATCAAAAGCTAAAATTAAACAAAAACCAAATTTAAATTGAAGGCTTAGATCGAAGAAACAAATAATTAAAATTTTTAGAAAAATTGATAGGAAAAAGCTCCAACCAAAGATTAATCTCTGTTTGATTTATGAATTCAATCTTCGGCACAAATATTGTTAGAAAATATGTAATTTTTGGAAACTTGGAGGTATATTCTCGATTGGTAAAGGTGGAGATTTGAATAATAAAATTATAGTTTTATATTCTACTCCATGAGACCTTTAACGGTATATCATATGCTCAAAATGGTTGAGTGTTGAATGAGAAATTGGTACTCAAAGTAAGCTACTTGTGAATTATGTTGAGAAAAATAAAAAGCTTAGATCCCACATTGGTTAAATACCAAGTGTGAGATATGTATATATATGAAAATCCACTTAAAAGGTTATTAAATGACTAAGCTTGAAATCTTACTTGCGTACAGGAGGTGTAGGTCCAAACCCGTTGGGGTTGGGGATGCACCCGCACAACGTGGGCGATACAAAATATTTGGATTGGTTGGGCCCAAAAAGGGACTGTGGATATTTTAGCCCAAAACATATTTTATTTTTCTCCACAGACATTATACAGAATCTGTATTAAAAGGAAAAATATCCCGATTTGATTTTATTCCAATCAAATTGATTTTCAAATTGATTTGATTTTATTCAAATTGATTTAAAGGCTCCTTTAATGGAAAGATTTGTATCTTTCTTCATGAAAATTTCCAAAATTCCTCCATATTAGATGCCTATAAAAGCCTGCAGAAATCTTTGCACACACAGAGAGAAATAACAAATTTTCACTTTAAAAAATTCTTTTCTTTCCTCTCCAAATTTTCAAATGTTTCGATGATAGGAGAAGGCAAGGTTTGTTCGTTGATCACTGAAAAGGTACTACTGCCACGATCATTTTGTTGTTGTATCCTGGCAGACAGTCGACCAACGTTTCTCCAAGTACCATAAGAGTGGCCGAATCTGTTTTAAGGAAACTGTAAGAACATGCCTCAACATCTAGTAAAACTCGATTCCCTTTATTCAATTTTTTGTTTTCCAAAACCTTGTTTATTTAATTGTTTTAAAAAATAATGTTTTAAATAAATACAAATATTTATTTAATTTATTTTAATTAAATCTGGCGTTTTTACATAAATATAAATATTTGTTTATATAAATATTTGCTTATATTAAGTTTTTTATTTGTTTATATAATTGTTTAGATTTATATTTGTCCGCTAACGTGTTTTGTCCAACAAATATAACCTTTGTTCATTTAATAGATTAGTTCTAGTTATTGACTCAACACCAGACAACCAATCTCTCCTTACCGGTTTGATAACCAAGAGACAGCTTGTTTGAAATTACTTTTCTAACTAATAAATAACCTTGCAACTCAGTGCCCAAGATTTAACTTACCAAAAGCTTTAAGAATGAGAGAGACCTAATTCTAATCAACAAACTCACCTTAGTAGAGTTCATTTAAGTTAGATCACGTATCCACACCACATAAACGTAAACTACAACATAAATGAGTTAACATAGTTTGTCACTAGTATTAGAATGAATTAAACAATTATAGATTTAATCATTTTCATTGACACCACAACCATTCTAAGTTATAAAATAGTGGATAGGCATTTAATAAGCCTGAGCAATTGTAATTAAAACAAAATATGCATGAATATTAAAGAACAAAGAAGAATTAAAGTACAAATAAGTCTCACGAATTTATTAATTTAATAAGCCTAAGTCGCTCCGCTTCTTTTAAGTTGACTAGTTGTAGGAGCCATTTTAAATTTACCAGATTTTGAGATTTATTTGGCATTAAAATACTTTCGATTAACCTCAGTATGAATGCTCCCACATATTGTTGTCTTTCAACGACACTAGCGGAGTTGTCAATATATGAGAAATTGTCTTCTAACCATTTCATCTCTATTCGAATACCACTAAACTTGTTCGACACCTTGTCTAATAGTTGGTCGCAAATTGCGCTCCAATCGCCAACACCCACTACCCCCATAACGATTGCCCCATCAACCAGTAAACCAAGTTATAATGTTATATTCTCAAGTGTAATTGTACACTCACCACACAGAAGATGGAATGTGTGTGTCTCAGGTCTTCATCTTTCCGCCAAAATGCTGATAAATGCGGACTCCAATTTAGTCCCATCAAGCATACGAGACACGTGCAAGATGCCCGCCTCTTGCAAGTGTTGTTCAATAACACGTGGTGCCCTCACACTTAAATTGTGTATATACGTCTCAATAATCAGATATTCGGTCTGATTATATAGACATAAAAATATATAAAATTAATTAATGTTAACAACTTAATAATTATATTAATTAAAATATAAAAAAATATTTTCTTACCATTAGTAATTGGACGCCGAAAATGTGTGTCATCTAAACGAATAAGAGCCATTGAAATTTCTAAAATTATAAAAAAAAAAATCAAAGAAATTACAAAATATAAAATTAAGACAAGAAGAATTTGAGAAAAATCAAATGAAAAATTGAGAATAAAATAGTTGAGAAAATAGATGAATAGGATTAAGAGAATTGAGAGAATATGATTTGAATGCAAAAGAAAGAAAATGAGTTGTATATACATATAGCAAATAAATTAGCTGTTAGAATTTTTTTTCTTAAAAATAGTTAGAAATTAGCTATTGTAAATTTTTTATCATTACAAAAAGTTACCATTACATGAAAACGTATCTTACTAGATGCGTTTTCTGTTTCTCTCTCCAAAATCAAATTATTTCCTTCAATTAAAAAAAAACCTAATTTACTAATTAAATTTTAAAAGTGGTATTCTTTTACTAATTAACCTCTCAAACCACCACTAATTAAAATAGAGTATATTACACATTTAAGTGTCTTCAAATCCACCATTTTTAAATTATTACAACACCAACAATATTAATAAGATGGCTTTCATTTTTTCTAATAATTGAATCATTATTATTCTAATTAAACATATAAAAACAAGATTTTTAAAGTTTCGTATTTAAAAAGGTATCACATAAAATTCACTACTTAATATTAATTTTTTTTTTATAAAAATCCTAGAAACATTTCAATTTTTTAAAGTTATCAGTCAATTTGAAGTGACGTTGTGGGCAAAAACGTGTGTGGAAAGAAAATGAAAAGCTTAAATTTGGCCTATTAGTCCTCAAACTATGCATAAATTAATTTTAAAATTTTAGTATTGTCAAAATAGTAGTTATTAACTCATTAAGTAAAGTTGTATGATTTTCGAAATTCGAAGCGGCATATGTATTATCACATGTATAATATTATGTCAACTTGCTATTTTCATATAATACACACAAATCAAACTAATTGATTTAACATATATTATTTGTGTCAAGATTAAAATTTCAGAATTCGAAAATGATTGGGACTAAGAATGAATCAAATATACAACTTTATACAAATTACATGACTAATAGAGGAATTTAGAGAAATGGGTTTAACTTCTACCATTTGAGTCAAGACTATAATTGACCTTTGAAAAATACAAATACTAAAATTAACTGAATTAAAATACATCTACTAAATTTATAACCAAAATGAAAATGGGTTTATACCTCACTCGGCAAAGTCTTCTATACCAATTAAGAAAAGTTACATTAATTGATTTCTTTTACACAACTTAAATAAGCATCCATTTACACACAACTTATATACCTTCCCAAGAGAACTTCAAAAGTTTAAAAGTTCAGAAATCTAAAAGTTGTTTGAAAAGAAGCTTTTGAAGATTAGAAGTTTTCTTTCGACATCCCAATAAATATGTGAAGAAATTAAAGAACTCAAAAATAAAATAAAATTGAAGAACATAATTGAACTCTCAAGAAAACTGCTTATCGATCTTATTTAACTGATACAGAAGAGGCTCAATCCATTTTCAAGATCAAATCTAGAAGGCCCTTGAAGTGAAATCACCCATACAAAATCAAGTCTCGAGGACTCTTGTATCAAACATCTCCCTAATTTGTGCATCAACACAAGGAAGATAAAACTCATTATTTAAGATCAAGTCTAAAAGTCCTTTAAAGTAGAATTATCATCCAATATTAAGTTTCAAAGATGCTTGGATTCAAACTCATTTTCTCGAGTCTTGACGACTTTTGAAGTGGACTTCATTAATTCAATATCAAATCTCAAAGACACATACGTCAAATCAAGTCAAATTCTCAAGCAAACGTCTCACTAAATTCATTTTTAAGATCAAGTTTCAATAATCCTTGAAATAGACTAAATCTATCCAAGATCAAGTCTAAACAACCTTTAGATCAAAACTCCACTAAAGAAAAAATAAAAAAAATTCTTTATATTGATTCTAGAAATTGTAACTAATTTTCATAAATAAATTTTTTTATTTTATTATTTTTTATATCTTATTTTTAACTTGAAATTTGTATATAATAGTACTAAAAACTAAATAAACAATACGCTTTCAAAATTAAAAAAAATACATATGAAAATTTTAAAAAAAATACATATGAAAGTCTTAAATAAGCATAAGTTTAGGGGCGTAGTTAGGGGACCGTAGGGGTGTTGGTCCCTTAAAATGGAAATTTTTTTTATTTAGGCTATTTAAAATTTTTAAAATTTTAAATTAGTAAAGATAAAATTACATTTTACCCTCTAAAAATGATAAAAAATTGATTAAAATCTTTTAAAAATTTTAAATACATAGACTATTAAAATAATAAAATTATATTTTTACTATTGTAAAATTTACAATTTAATTTAGGCTTTTAAAAGAATTTTAACTTCGTCCCACTTAAGTTATTAATTTATAAATATATGTAAAACTGATCCTTATTTTTGTTATTAAAGTGTTAAATAAGGCTAAATTTGTTGACCCACTGTTGTCGTAATCTTATCAAAGACATATTGAAATTATTAAGAGTTAGGTCATCCATAACTTTTATGAAAAATATTGCTTCATTTCCACTATAAAGGAAATAAAAATAGCTTTCATGTGCATTGTCTATTTCCATTCTTTCTCCATCATCATATGGTCAACGGAAGATGGAAATTATTAACTCTCTCGACCCCACCAATACAGTGATCAGTACACAAAAGCTAGAAAATTCGACGTCTACATGAAGATTTTCAATACACTAATCATGTTGATATATGTATGTTTACATGCATGAATGTCCATGCATGAGAATATTTCTTTCGGTTCTGTCGACATTAAAGGGGATCGACTTGTTTGATGATGTACATCAGTACATGCATATGCATGTCTTCAATCTTGTCCGTACATATTGCTTATCTTAGTTTTCATGCATGACGTATCAGATTTAAATTAATAAAAATTTAATAAATATATTTTAATAATTTTATTATAAGTTTTGATCATATATGCTCTTTTTAACACAATAACTAGAATTATCTATAACATTTTCCCAACCTATAAATAAGAGTATAATGCGCTTTAACGCATTCGGACTCATATTCTCTTATATTAACAGCAAGTATATATAATATTCTTTTATAAGAGCTAAGAATAGGGATTCTCTTCAGATCAAATCTAATATTCAAGCTAAATTCTTATCATTTTATTTATAATCTAGTTCACATAATATTAATTAAATTCAATTTGATTTAAGTATGGTAAAACCTGAACTATTTAATGGATTATGAATAATTCCACTTTGAATGAAACAAATTTGTATTTTTTAAAAATTAAATACGAAGTAAGATAGATGATTTTTTTAGACAATAAGTATTGAAAAGTTATAATAATTGCCTACCCATCCCGTTATATAAAACTATTAAAATAGAAAATTATAGAAAAATCATGGTTTCTTTTCCCTTTCACTCCTTAACCGTGTTGAATATATTAAAAATAATTAGAAAAACAAATAAATGAATCTAACGTTCATAAAAATAATATTGTTGTATCACCCACAATAAAACAAGACATACCAACTCTAAAAATAGCAATAAATTTGACAAAATCCGTCCCGCTATGCTTCATCCACGTTTCTAGTCATGGAATTTGGACTTGGACAAAACAAGAAGTTCCCAACTTAGGCCAGGCCCGTCGATTTAGGCCAGCCTAGCTACAACAACGATGTGAAAAGACATGAATGATAAGGCGGCAACTTTATAATAAATCGGAGATTTGGGATCTGTATGCAGATGCATGACTCAAAGTACCATCTACACTGACATTAAAACATTGCCTTTATTACAAAACATAATAATAATGTAGGGCAGGTTTAATAACTAGAGGGGGACAACACTTGTCTTGAACGTGTTTAGTGTCCAAGTTCTTAAAGCAAGTGGAAAATCAAACCCTCCCCCACCCTCCCTTTCCCCTCAGGCCTCTAGGTAGCTCTTAACTAGGCCCTTGACGACAACTAATGTATATTTATTTAACTTTTTAATTTTTTAGAATATGATAAATTTTAAATAATATATAAATGTTGAAGTTTTTAAAAAAATTATAATTAAATTGATATAATATGTAAAATTTGAGGGCTTGACTTATTATTCAAATTTTTGAATTGTCACCTTACCTTACTGTTAAACATTTAACGACACTTAACGGAAATAAACAAAAAAATAAATCTGACATTTTAAAATTTGGGTGATGAAAAAAAGGGTTAAGATATACAAAAGTACCTAAATTTGACAACTTATATCTAATTGGTACCTAAACTATTTTTTAGACCTACTTGACATGGTGTTGACAAATAATAGCATGGTAAAATATGGTAGTTTTACATTTTGACACGTGACAAAATTATTTTAATAATTTTTTATTTTTTTGCCATGTGTCAAAAAATATAAGGCTGTCACATTTCACTATGCTATTGATCGTCAACACTATGTCAACATATTTTAATGATATTAGTCATGTACCTAAGGAAAAGTACCAAGTTGAATTATTTCAAATTTAGGTACCAATTAAGTCAAAAAGTTAAATATAAAATAAATACAAATTACCAAATTTAGATCTCTCTCTATATATATATTTATAACTCTGTGTTAGCTCAATTAGTCAAACCGAAATCGCCAAGAGGGGTCAATTGACTTTTAAAAATTTAGGAAAGCTAGAAAGAAAAGATAGAACACAACAATTTACAGTGGTTCGGCCCCAATTGCCTACTCCACTACCTTAGCTTTCTACAACTAAGGATTCTCCCAAATTCACTAATTTGTACAACCTTTGAGGACAAGGTCTAACCTTACAACTCTCTTAAAATTTCTACCCAAATCTTAAGACATAAACCCTTTCAAAGAATTATAAAAAAGCAAAAAAAAGAAATAATCCTTGCAATATCAGAATGTTTGCCAAGTTAATTTCTATAAGTAAAAAAAGACTAAATCGTAAAAGTTACAAAAGTTAATTTTTATAAGTTATATTATATTATATAGTTATAAAACCATGAATTAAGGGCTTAAAATGGTAGATCTACCAAATTGAAGTATAGTGGAAAGTTAGGTGATAGGTTTTGTGTGAAATTTGATTAAATAACCAAGGTTAAAATGGTAATTTAATAAATAAGCTAAAAACAAAAGATAACAAAACATGTTGTGATCTTTATTTTTCATCACCACCAATTGTAAGAGGAGAAAAACACCATTGTTGAGTTCTTAAGTTTCAATCAAGCTCTAATTGGGTGCATGTAAGTGTTTTTCAACCCGTTTTTCATTATTTTTATGTTTTTAACATCGTTGTAACTTAATCTAGCTAACCCGGAGACTAATTCGTAAAACTGTTCAATGTTTACAATAATGAAATGGATGAATTTGTGATTTTTTGAAGTTTTTTTTTTTTAATATCATTAAGCTTGATAGTTAAATAGGACTATTTTGTAAAGTGACTTTGGTTAGTTTTAAGTTAAAGGACTGAATTTATAAAATATTAAATTGGGCATGAAATTCTTGTGAAATTTTATTAAATATGGGTTTTAATGGTATAAGGGAACATTTGGCTAGCATGAAGTTGGTGTAATTGTGATAGATTTGGAAGTTTTAGATTTAGGGACAAAATCGAATAAATGGTAAAAGTCTTAGGTAAATGTGAAAAATAAAGATTAAGGGTCAAATATGTGAATTTAAATGTTTTATGTTATTAAATTGATTAATTGAATAAAATTATTATATTTAGACCGAGAAACGGGTCAATTGGTTGATAATCGCGGGAAAGGAAAAGTCGTCAAGTCGTCAAGTATTGATAGCTATCGTATTTTGGTAAGTTCGTATTACGTTTATTATGTTTATTAATATTTGAATTAATTATGTGTTTGTTTATATGAATTTGAATGATGCTATGATCTATTGAATGGTAATGAAATGGAAAGATTATGGTTTGAAAGGTAAAGTTAGAGCATGAAATAATCTCAGTAAAACATGATAAGCCTGAGTGAACTTAGTGAATAGCTAGGATTCAATGACATGTCATTAGGACATATTAGGCACTAGTTGCCAGTGATTACAGTATTAGGTACTTTATACCGGTGTTACAGTATCAAGCCTTCTGTGTCGGTGTTATATTTATCAAGTACTATGTAACGGTGATGGATACTATATCGATGGCTTGAGATTCTGCATGTGTTGTGGATTCTTTGAAGCTTGTGTGAGCAACAACATGTATCGGTTAATGTCCTTTTGTTAGCTTGTGTGAGCATTACCCTCCGGTGTATCTAAAGCCAATTTACTATTATTTCCGGGCAAAATAGTTAACTACTGAAATAGAAATGGAATGAGATAGTATAATGGATTATATTTGTTTGATTTTATCTTGGTATGTGATTCTTAACATGATATGAAGCATTCAGGTTTACACTTCATATAGTTGGAACGATGAAACAAGACAATGAATGTTTATTCTATGTTATGTATGATTTATAAATTAAATTGACAGGTATGTGATGTTTTATTTTATGAACTTACTAAGCTTTATATAAACTTCGTCTATTTGGTTTCTCTTCTTTGTACATTTTCGGACTTTTACTATCGATTGGAACATTGTTGGAGATCACACTATCCGACAACTCATTCAGTAGTTATTTGTTTATTTTGGCCCAGTTATAAGTGGCATGTAAATAGGGTTTCAGTATGTTTATGTTATTAGGTAACATGATGGTGACTTGTGTCATTCGAGATGTAATTTTGTATTTGGTATTTTGGTATCTTAAAATGGTAGCTTTTCACTTGATGCCTTTGTTGATGAGATGTTGTTGAAATGGTCATTTTGGTTTTGGTAATTTATGAACTTATGATGCAGTATGTTTGCATTTGAAAGTTTAGTATAAATTGATGGTTTTAGCATATGGTATTTGGGACTTGGTTGATGATTGAACAAGGTGGATATGTTGATTATGTCTCGGTTTGGATAGTTATTGTTTACACTTGAATTTTGGTGCCATTGAGGGCATATTAGTTAGGCACATAGGTTGAATGTGAATTGGCATATTTGGGTACATTTTAAATAAGTTTATGTAATGGTAAATGCATAGCTTGGGTTTTAAGAAATTATGGGTGAATTGGCTTGTGTTTGAAGGTATTTTAGGCACACACAATCTGTTACATGGTCTACCACACGACTGTGTGTCCCACACGGTTGCATGACATGGCCATGTGACCTCTTTGATTTTTGGTGCAGGTTTATCCACACACCTGGCAACACGACCGTGTGACTTTGAGTTACATGGGCACAGCTGTTACACGGTTTGGCCACACGACCATGTTCTTGAGCCATACGGGCTGAGCTCTGCCACACAGTCGTGTGACCTCTATTTTCACTTTTTACTCAAACTTTTGTAAAAGTTTCATTTTAAACCAGAATTATTCCTAGTTTGTTTTAAATGTTCCATGAGCTTGAATTAAGTCCTATTTTGATTGAATAACATGGAAAATGATTGCAAATAAATTATTTGGTTATATTTTTTTATTAAATTGTGAACGATGTCAAAGTTTAAAGTTGTAATACCTTATAGCTCGAGTCGAGTGATTGGACCGGGTATAAGGTGTTATAAGGCCCCTTTGTCTTTTTCTAAGGCTAGAGATTCATTTGCCAAGAGGTCAACCCTTTCGCTTCCTTGCTAGATGGACTGAACATCCTAATTTTTCTGAGTTTGTGAAGGAGAAGTAGAAATTCTATGGTTGTATGTTTGATTCCTTTGATCAGTTCTCTGTCAGTATCAAATATTAGAACAAATTGATCTATGGGCACATTGGCACTCGTAAAAAGAAATTGATTATTACTTTATTTGGTATTTAAAGAAATATGGAGCACTCGGATTCTGACTATTTACTTCAGCAGAAGATGAAGGTAAAGAAGGAATTAGAGTCTATACTTCACAATGAAGAATTATTATAGAAACAAAAAGCTTGATGTGACTAGCTTAGTTTTAGTTACCAGAATACTAAATTCTTCCAGAGTCGTACGATTCAAAGGAGGAAATTCAATTAAATTAATGCCCTTCAAAATCAAGCTAGAGAATGGATTTATGACCTGGAGGATATTTAGAATGAAACAATTAATTACTTCTATAAGTTATATGGAGAAGTGCCAACACCAATGAGAGGTTTACCTCTTAGCACATTCCCACAACTTGATCAGTGTGACAGAGATTTTTTAGGTATATCAATTTTTGAATGAGGAAATATGACTTGCTCTATTTAGTATGGCTCATTTGAAAGCTCCAGGTAGTGATGGTTTTCACGCCTTATTTTTCCAAAATTAGTGGGGAGTGGTTGGAAGTACTGTTTGTGATTGGGTGAAGAGGGTGTTTGATGGTAAAGTTATTGATCTGGATTGAACAATACTCTCATTGTCCTTATCCCTAGGGCCTCTAACCTAAAAAAGTATTTCATAATTTTTCCCTATAAGTCTTTGTACTATTTTTACAAGTTGGTTCTGAAGATTTTAAATAATCGTTTCAAAATGGTTTTCCCTAAAATTTTTGCGCAAGAACAAGTTGGTTTTATAGCGAGAAGGAATATCTCAGATAACATCATAATTGCAGAGGAGGTTTTCACTCTATGAGAAGGAAACAAAATAAGAGATGATATATGGCGGTCAAAATCAACTTAGAGAATGCATATGACAGAGTCCGATGAGATTTCATTGATGTCTTCCTCAAATCATCTGGTATATCGAATTATCTCAGGAAGGTAATCATATCGGTTATTTCTAATTCTACTATATAAATTTTGTGGAAGAGTGTGCCCATGTAAAGGTTTAAACCTGCTAGAGAGATCCGACATGGGTTTTATTTGTCTTCATACTTGTTTGTGTTTTGTATAGAATGGTTGGGTCATATTATTCATTTGACCATTTCTAGTGGTAAATGGTGTCCCATTCGCCTATCTCGGTCTGGACCGAATTTATCTCATATTTTCTTTGTTAATGACCTTGTAATCTTCTCCAAAGTAGATTTGAAACAAGCTCGGGTTCTTAAGGAGACTCTATATAACTTTTGTGCTTTCTCGGGGCATCGGGTCAATGTTTGCAATACTAATATTTTATTTTCGAATGGTGTTAATGAAGAGCTAAAGGAAAAAATTAGTTCTACACTTGGATTTCAAAAGGTACAAAATCTCAGTACGTTGAGGTTTGCGATTGATAAGGTGCACAACAAATTACTTGGCTGGGACACCAGACAACTCTCTCTTGCAGGTGGAATTACTTTAACGCAATCTGTTCTTCTTTCTATACCTAATTATTTTATGCAATCCATGATGTTACCCAAAAGCATTTGTGCGGAAATCAAGAGTTTAGTTAGGAAATTTATTTTGGGAGCATTGAATGGGAGGAAGAAGATAGCCTTAGTCAACTGGGATTCTGTGTATCAACTTCATGCTTGTGGTGGTCTTAGATTTCAACAATTGGAGGATCAAAATGCCTCCTTTTTGATGAAGTTGGGTTTTGATTTAGTCTCAAAGGATAATGCTTTATGGGTTCGTGTTCTTCATTTGAAGTATGGCATGAACGAGTTGATTCCAAACAGTATAGCGAGAGAGAGGTGTTCTTTCCTTTGGAGAGCTCTGGGTAAGGTTTGGCCTTTACTTTGTGAAAATTTAGTGTGGCCTATAAGAGATGTTCACTCTATTTGGTGTTGGAAGGATTCTTGGATACCACATTTAACGCCTTTGGTTAAACACGTACCCTCTCATAGTAATCTTGGATCAGACTATTGGATCAAGGAAATGGTAATAAGAGAAGGTACATGGAATCTTGAGTTGTTCTGAGTATGGTTATCTAAGGAATCTATTAAAAGAATTTTGAGCATGCCCCCTCCCCATATTTCGGCGATTCTGGATCAAATCACTTGGATGAATACTTAAACAAGGTCTTTCTCGGTTAAAAGTGTGTATCAGACTATCCGGAAGAGTTCGTGGAACACTAGAGAGAATAGGTGGAAAGTCCCTTAGATGTATTAAAGTCCATGTAAACTCGAAAGTATATAGGGTTTTTCTATATATTTTTACCACCTTTTTACTTAATTATTGTGTTTATCTTGAGTAATTATTATTGAAATGAGTGAATTTTACTTAATTAGCAATTTTAAACATGAGTTTAGAAAGTATGTGAAATTATGCTTAATTACATGATTTTCATGCATATTTTATATTAATTCATGTTAATTTATTAATGTATGTATTTTTCACTATGTAGGAGGTCCATTAAAGACATGGTTTAAATAAATAAAAGATGCCATGTACAAATTATCCATGTGGACGACAAGACCATGCAATTTTGGGCATGGGGTTGACTACTTCACCCAATAAAGAAATGTGATAAAAGATGGCCATGTTTGCTAAGTTATTAGACTGAAAAAATCGTCCAACAAAAGGAATTAAAATCCCAATTTCGGAACTAATATTAGCTACCCAAAATGTGTTTTGGGATATTTAATTGAAGGTCCTTGTAGATGGAAAATAATCAGAATTCAACCCAACAACTTCCCTGTAGAAACTGTCCACTACATAGCTATTTTTAGCTTAAAATTCAAATTTAAATTGAGAAGACTTGGTTTTCCCTTTTCCTTAAAGCATGGTCGGCCACATAGTAGAGGGAAGCAAAGAAATTTAAACCTGTTTTTAGTAAACTCAGACCTTTACCTTTACCTATAAATACCTTGCCATTCCTCACTTTTCTATAATTCCTCATCACTCAACATTCTTCTCTCACTCACTCTAGTTTTCTCTTACTTCCTTTTACCCTTTTTTCCCTAGCTGATAATACTCTAAAACGACATATTTTATGTGCTAATTGCATGATTATTTTGAGTATGATCCTACTAATTTGGATTATTTTGTGGTCTTTTATCTTTTAGGGACTAAATTGGAGGCAAGAGGAAATTTAAGGCAAAAAGTGCGAATTTGAAGATATAATGGGTCGACATGCAAAGAAAGAGAGAAGAGGTGCCAAAAATGCAAACATGGAAGACCAAGGACAAAAATGCAAAAGAAGAGATTTTAAAGCACAAGACTCTATTTTATTTTCAATTATATTAGGATAATTATTAAGGATTTTTATTAGATTTAATTTTAGGATTTATTTTCATTTATCTTTAATTATCTTTAATTATTTGTATTTATCTTTTAGAATTTAATTAGGAATAGACTAAGTTTTCTAGTACTATAAATAGGGGATGGAGTGACACATATTTGGCATCTCTTTTCTTCTGAAACACTCATTCTCCCAAAAACTTTGTTTTTTATTCTCTCCATATTTTCTTCAATAAAAATCCCATTTCTATTATATTTATTTCTTTCCCAAAAATCATGAGCCACTAAACCAATCTAGTCGAAGGTTGTCAAAATTCCCCAAAGAGGTTCATGAGGCTTAGAACCCGCACTTAGCCTTCTCAACAGGGTATTCATCGCTTTTCCCCATTACGGGGCTGGCGCTTCCGTCCATGTCCCTTAATAGGTGATCTTTTCAACTTGTGCAAGGAACGGCCAATTTGTACGTTTTGGGAAGGTTGCACAGTCGGTTCGTTGGCTTTCTACATCAGAGGTTGGCGAATCCAAGAGACAAAATGGCGTGGTATTCGCCGTTGGGAAGTGATGATCTAGCAGAAGATAGTCCCACAAAAGCGATTATTGGCTAGAGTTAGGCTTCGCCAAATTTTAAGTCTAAATCCTTAGAGCTGGTGCTCGTAGGTGTCTTCTTCCATTATAATTGGCTTATCCTGCTTGAGAAGGGTTATTTAAAAGCCAAGGATTGAACCCAAGGCGGAACGAGACAATCAGAGGCTGGAATCTCGCCACGTAAGAAACTTTCTCTTTCCCAAACTCTGTTTATTTTTATAGTCCTCATTTTAATTTCCGCCATTTATTTAATTTCACAATTTCAATTCACTTTAAATTCTGTTTTTATTTTTCTAGATCGAAATTCTTAATTCTGTTTTTTTATTTTTCAGCAACGTAGGTTTTCTTGGCCAAAAAATTGTCCAGGATTTCAAGAAACGAGTATTCATACAATCCGGTCCTTGAGGATTCGGCCCTACTTCCCCTTTACTATTATTTTTACTATTTTACAGGGAATAGGATATTTTTGGTGCTCTCAACGATGCATCAAATTTTGGCACCGTTGCTGGGGATCAGTAATGTACTAATCTTGTTTTTTGTTTCTTATGACCAGATTTACTCCAGGTACTCTTGTGTTTGATTCAGAGATTGAAAAAACTACGAGAGCTAATCGCAAGGAAACAAAGCTAAGGAAAAAACAGTCAGCGGTGGTTGGGACTCAAAGTAATCCACTGCCAGAAATCAGAATCGACGACGAAGTAGAGTCTAAGGTTAACGAAAACCATACTCAAACTTTTGAAGGTGAAAAAGTAGAAGTCGATTCCTTAGAAGAAGTGCTTAATGTTAGGGTTGACGGAAACCCTAATTTAGCACCTCAACATATGGCTTAGACAATTTGGCATCTGGCCGAAGCACCGGTAAAACAACCACCACTATGCATCGCGTATCCTACTATGAATACTGATTTTGAATTAAAGTCAGGCTTGATCCAGCTACTGCCAACTTTTCGGGGGTTATAGAACGAAAATCCCCACAAGCATTTGAAAGAATTCCATATGGTTTGCCTTAGTATGAAACCTCAAGGGGTAACTGAGGATCAAATTAAATTGTGTGCTTTCCCTTTTTCCTTAGCATATTCTGCTAGGGAATGATTATTTTATTTACCTCCTGGATCTGTAAAGACTTGGGCTGATCTATCTTCTTTGTTTCTCAACAAGTTTTTTCCAGCGCCGCGTGCAGCTGAGTTAATAAGGGAGATCGTTGGAATAAGGCAAAAAGAAGCAATGTCTTTGTACAACTATTGGGAGCAGTTTAAGAAGTTGTGTGCAAGTTGCCCACAATATGATATAATGGAACAATCTCTTCTCCAGTACTTTTATAAAGGCCTGAAACCCATGGAGATGAATATGGTAGACGCTGCTAGTGGAGGAGCGTTGGTCAACATGAATCCTCAACAAGCAAGAGACTTGATCTCCACGATGGCCGCAAATTCTCATCAATTTTGAGCCAATCCTAAACCCCCTAGAAGGGTTCACCAGCTAAGTAATTCAAACTTAGATGATAAAGTTGACAGACTTACTAATATGATGAATTCTTTTATCGCAGAAAAAGCAAGACCAGCCCGACTATGCGAAATATGTGTTACACCTGAACATACAACTGATGCATGTCCCAGTCTGTATGATGATACTATGGCTCATTTAGATATTGTGGAAAATTTCCCTAGGCCACCACAAAGGCGATATGACCCCTACTCTAATACCTACAATCCAGGATGGAGAGACTATTCTAATTTAAGTTATGGGGCCAATCCACAGTATAACCAGCCATACCAAAATCAGGTTCAACTACAGCCACGAGATTCAAGTAATTCTTTAGAAACTTTAGTCAATAAATTAGGAGCTAATGTCCTTGATTTTCAACAGAAAACTCCTAATTTCCAAAGAGAGACGAAGGATTTCCAACAAAAAACTGAGGCATCTCTAAGGGAGTTGACCATATCAATTGAAAAATTGAACTCTCAAGAGAAGCTGTCGTCACAAACAGAACCTAATCCAAGACAACACGTAAATATAGTGACGTTACGAAGTGGAAAGGTACTGGAACCAATTCCTGGCAGGAATCTTGGCCAAGAAATCGCCCAGGAAAAGCCCAAAAATGACGAATAGGTCCAAGCGAAACCTTCATTGCTGAAAATTCAACCTCCATTTCTAAGATGATTAAATCAATATCGAAATGGCCAAAAAAGATAAGAAGATCCTCAGAAAATTCAGAAATGTCGAGATCAATGTACCACTGTTGGATGCCATAAGACAAATTCCGCGGTATGCCAAGTTCCTTAAAGAACTCTGCACCAACAAATGAAAATTAACAGGTAATGAAAAGGTAAGTGTTAGTGAGAATGTATCTGCAGTGTTACAGCGGAAAATGCCAGCGAAATGTAAAGATAGGGGCATGTTTGCAATACCATGCAAAATAAGCCATTTAGGAATTAAGAAGGCTATGTGTGATTTAGGGGTCTCCATAAATGTCATGCCTTTTTCTATTTATGAATCACTTAACGTGGGTTTTTTTACGAAAACAAGTGTTATAATTTAGTTGGCAGACATGTCTATTGTACACCCAGAAGGAGTCCTCGAGGACGTACTGGTGAAAGTTAATGAAATTATTTTCCCTGCAGATCTTTATGTGATAAAGATAGATGAGGATAACGCTACTGGATCTTCGGACCTCCTACTAGGTCGACCGTTCCTTAGCACCGCTAGCACCAAGATCGACGTTCGAAGCGAAGCTCTTACGATGGAATTTGATGGGGAGATCGTGAAGTTTAATGATGCCATTAGTCATCTAAGCGAAATTTTGAGCGTAAACCGTATCGACATAATTGACTCACTAGTAGACGAGACTTTTGAGTCGATAATAAAGATAAATCTAAATTTATATCTGATGAATATGAATCTTTTAATGAGCTATTATCTCCATCAAATACTAAACTTTTACCTTCTGTTGTGCAGGCTCTAGAATTAGAATTGAAACTACTTCCCAAACATCTTAAGTATGCATTTTTAGGGAAAGGTAATACCTTACCAATCATAGTTTCCAACAAACTCTCTAAGCTCGAAGAAGAAAGTTTGATCCAGGTATTAAAAAGTCATAAGGACGCGATTGGCTGGACCATTATTGATTAAAAAGAATAAGCCCTTTGACATGCACACATAGAATCTACTTGGAGGAAAATATAAAATCGAGCGAGAGGCCCAAAGGCGATTAAACCCAAATATGATGGATGTAGTAAAAAAGGAGATAATCAAGCTGCTGGATGCTGACATAATCTACACCATTTCTGACAGCAGATGGATAAGTCCGGTTTAAGTCGTGTCCAAGAAAACGGGCGTGATAGTAAAGAAAATTGCCGAAGGTGACTTGGTACCAACTCGAGTGCAAAATGGGTGGCGTGTCTGCATTGATTACAGGAAGTTGAACTCTTACACTAGAAAAGATCATTTCCCTCTTCCTTTTATAGATTAAATGCTTGCACATTTATCAGGTAAAACTCACTTTTGTTGTCTTGATGGATACTCAAGTTTCTTCTAAATTCCAGTCGTACCAGAGGATCAGGAAAAGACCACTTTTACATGCCCATTCGATACTTTTACGTACAGAAGGATGCTATTTGGACTTTGTAACGCACCAGCCACACTCCAAAGATGCATGATGAGTATATTTTCTGAATATGTGGAAAAATTATCGAAGTTTTTGTGGATGATTTTACTGTGTATGGAAATTATTTTGATGAATGCCTTAAAAACCTCATGATAATTTTGAATAGGTGTATAGAATTTAATCTTGTCTTGAACTATGAAAAGTGTCATTTTATGATAGACAAAGGTCTGATTCTAGGTCATATAGTTTCTGCCAAGGGAATTGAGGTCGATAAGGCCAAAATTGACATTATTAATTCTTTGCCATATCCCTCCACTATAAGGGAAATTTATTCTTTCCTTGGCCATGCAGGGTTCTATAGGCGTTTTATAAAAAAATTTTCGAAAATAGCTGAATCACTATGCGAGTTATTACAGAAGGATAAGAAATTTGAGTTTGGCCCAAAATATAAGGAGGCTTTCGACACGCGCAAGTAGAAATTGGTTTCTGCCCCTATAGTGCAAGTGCCAGATTGGAAATACCCTTTTGAAATTATGTGTGATGCAAGCGAACACAATGTGGGGGCCGTGTTAGGGCAAAAGATAGGCAAAGAGCCTCATGTCATTTGTTATGCCTCAAAAACCCTAGATGCTGCATAAAGCAACTACACCACTACAGAAAAAGAACTCTTAGCAGTTGTATTCGCTTTAAATAAATTTTGATCTTATTTATTGGGATCTAAAGTGATTATTTTTTCTGACCATGCAGCTCTTAGGTACTTGATCGCAAAGAAGGAGGCAAAACCAAGGCTCATTAGATGGATTTTGCTGCTCCAAGAATTTGACATAGAAATTCGTAATAAAAAGGGATGTGAAAACCTGGTGGCTGACCACTTGAGTAGGATAAAAACTCCATTTGATTATATTCCTATAAAGGATGAGTTCCCTAATGAAAGCTTATTTTCGACCGAGGCTCACTATCCATGGTATGCAGATATAATTAATCTCTTAACCACAGGATCGTTACCCACTGAGTTAGCACGTTCCGTGAGGGACAAGCTTAGACGGAAAGCTTGGTATTACATTTGGGACGACCCATACTTGTGGAAACATTGTTCAGATCAGATAATAAGATGATGTGTTCCAGAAACCGAGGTAACCTCTATCCTTAATTTTTGCCATACAGAAGCTTGTGGAGGTCATTTTGGCCCAAAACGGATAGCACACAAAGTATTAGAGTGTGGGCTATATTGGCCCATAATTTTTCGAGACGCATATAACTTCTATAAGTCTTGCAATTAGTGCTAACATACAGGTAATATCACTAAACAATAAATGCTCCTATCCCCTTTATTTCTTCATTTGGAAACATATATATACTTTTTGCAGTAGACTATGTTTCTAAGTGGGTAGAAGCAAAGCCTACTCGCAATGATAATGCTAAAATTGTTGTGGAGTTTCTAAAACGAACTATTTTTTCTAGGTTTGGCACACCTCGAGCTTTGATCAGTGATCGTGGTACCCACTTTTGCAACAAGGTTATGGATGCACTATTATCAAAATATGGAGTTCATCATCGTATAGCAACAACCTACCATCCCCAAACAAATGGCCTAGCAAAGATTTCGAACAGGGAGATCAAGTCCATTTTGGAAAAAATAGTTCGGCCCAATCGAAAGGAATGGAGTCTTTGGCTCAATGACGCGCTTTGGGCCTACGGGACGGTGTATAATGGACCGATTGGCATGACCCCGTATCGACTTGTTTTTGGCAAAGTGTGTCATCTACCAGTAGAACTGGAGCATAAAGCTTATTGGGCTATTCAACAATGTAACATAGAGTTAGAGCCCGCAGGGAAGGTAAGGAAATTGAACATTCAAGAATTGGAGGAAATTCGTAATGATGCCTACGAGAATGCTTGCATTTATAAAGATAAAACAAAGCTGTATCATGGTAAGAAAATAGCTTAGAAGCATTTTTCAGTAGGATAAAAAGTTTTACTTTATAACTCCATATTAAAACTATTCCCAAGTTCGATCTCGATGGCAAGGGCCTTTTATTGTGACCCAAGTATTCACATATGGTGTAGTAGAAATAGAGAGTGAAGAATCAGGAAAGCGGTTCATAGTTAATAGCTAACGGTTGAAGCCATTTTACGAAAATTTTCAGGCCTACACGGTCAAAAAAATTCAGTTAGAGCCACCATAGAACCATTCAAGGCGTCAAGCTAACGACGTTAAACAAGCGCTTATTGGGAGGCAACCCAATTTTTTTTTCATTTATTATTTTATTTACTTTATTAATAAAAATTCTCTTCTTTTAACTAGGTGAACCGAGATGAAAACAGAGAGCAAAAAGAGAAAAGACAAATAAACCTGCAGCCAAACAACCCATAATCCTGCAGCCAAATAACTTTTGTTCCAACCCTATTCCAGCCTGAAATAGCACCTTCTTGCCCTAGATAGCCATAACCCTGCAACCAAACATCACATTTTAGCTAACTAAAAACCCCAAAACCTAAATTTTTTCTAATTTTTTTCACAAAAATCCCCCTAGCCGCCGAAATCATCTCCTCCACCCCTCATCATCGATTCAGTGCAACCCATGGTGCGTATCCGCAGCCGCGCTGCCGCCGAGTCCTCCTTCACGGTTAACCCCTATTGGCGCCGCTCCTCCACTCCTCAAGCCGTTGATTTAACCGATGGGGCGTCGTCTTCTTCATCTTCCTCATCGCGTGTCCCTTCCCCATCGCCGTTGAACGACACGCCCTCGGTCTCCTCTCCCTCTTCGTCGCACAGCTCATCCTCTCCCTCCCTACCAGAAATGACAATCGTATATCCCTATTTCCCTTTCCACCTCACGCACCACCGTCGCACGCAACACCTCCGTATTCTACCCTTAGCCCGCACAACGAAGCGTCCTCTCCTTTGCGCAATCCAAGCGGCTCCGCGTCACCCTCTCCTTCGGCTAAACAACACGATGCCCCCATCTCCTTCCTTTACTCCTCTACTTGTTGAACCCATACTCTACCTTCCACCACCGACGCAAATATTGGCACCCGAATCTTCACAACGCCGGCACCTTCGTCGACCAACACGGCCGACAGCCCATCCAACACTGCGGAGTACCTGTTCCTCTAGTGAACCTGAATCGACTCAACAACGGCGCTGACAATGACCATTACGCCACTTGGTCCAACGAGTAACCGCGCTCACGAGACCTTCCTCCGATTCCAATGCTGATAGTTATAGACAGCCCACTAAGACAAAAATCGCGACGACCAGTGCCTCCTGCCCACTCACGGATGCACCTACCGTTCTAGAGCAAGTGTTTTACCACTCAAGTGCCATTTACACGGTAACTTAACATTTTTCTCCATCACCGAGCAGGACAGGTATGATCGACTTCGACACAAACAGATACTACCTTGCAAATGTTTGTCGATACCTGTTTTGGCTACTTTGAATATTGAAACTGATGTTACAGATTATTTTCGCAATATTAATTGGGTTTGGAATTTTGATATTGTTCACTGTGCCTATTATGAGTTAGTTTTGGAATTCTATTCCATGTTTTATTTACAGCGATGCGACCCAATTTCATTGGATACACCAGGTGTTGTTAAGTTTCAGTTACTTGGTACTATGCACAGTTTATCCCTCACTGCTTTTCATATTGCCTTATCCTTTGTGACTGAGGATTATTCCATGTCCACTGCTTATAAAAACAGCCTATGCACTTTTCCTACAGATTTTAGAGCTGACAAGGTCTTTACGTTATTAACCGATAATGTCAAAACCATATATAGCCCAAAAACCTCAAAAGATTTGTGGTTTCGTAACCTCGCCTTATGATACATACACCGTTATTTAGCTTATAATTTTTCAGGCCGTCGAGATGCTCTAATTACCGTCTCGAAGACGGAGTTATTTTTATTATGGTGTATATATACCGGTCGACCGATAAATTTTGGCTATTGGTATGCGCCTTAATTCGAACATGTTATAAATGCAAAGCGACCTCTAATTTTGGGCTATTTTATTACACAGCTGTTATTTTCTCTACATGGTACTAATGCTCCTCTTTCAGAATTACATGTTGCTTGTCAGGTCGATCTTTTGGATGCTCGATGTCTCGACTCAATGGGACTGCTTCTTGGCACTCCATCCTACTTCCGTTTTGTCCCTCCAAGCATTAGTGCCGCACCGATTGAACGAGTCTTTCAACGATAAAATCATGACAACGCACCCACTCAAGCCCAACCTTCGATGACCGTTGAACAATGCCTTGAGCGTATCGAGGCTCGACTCGACACTTTTGGCTAGCAACTAGCGGATCTCGTTGCCATCATACGTGAACGACAGTAATTACACGGGGAGTTCCTTTACACCTTTTTCTCCTATTTTCTTTATTCCACATTGAGGACTATGTGTTTTAAGTAAGGGAGAGGCATTCCTCATTATTTCTGTCATTTTAGATGCTGAATTTTTGTTATTGCTACCCATATAATTTTTTTTAAAGAATATTTTGCCTCTTTTCATGCCCAAGAATTTTACCATAACCACGACTTGCCCACTATTTGACCCACATGCATGATTCATATCTACTGAGTTAATTATAATTTTGCTTGATAGATTTTATCTCCACAGTTTTATTTCTTTTAGTTAAAATAATTATGATTAATGGAGTTAACCCTATCTTGATTTTGGTAAGTTTGATTAAGTCTAAATACAAGAGGACACTTAATACAATTGCATGCTCAAAATATGTTCATGACTATTAAGGTGATTACTAAAACTTATTCTTGACGCTTGATTTTTTTTTCTAACTCCTCCAAAATTAAAATTTCATTTATTAATAATAATATTTCCGTGGTTATGAGTACAGCTTAAGACGTGACTGGCTGAGTAACTGGGGTAGGGTGCTTGGGTTGTCATCCTATTTCGCGCCAAAAGGTTGTGTGACGTGTTAGGTAAAACTTCGCTAACCGGAATTAATTTCTAAGAATGTGTTGGGCTGAGTAACCGGGGTGAGGTGCTTGGCTGTCATCTCTCTTTGCGACAAAAGGTTTGATATGTTCTTAGGAATGATAAAATTAGGAATGTGCTGGGCTGAGTAATCGGGGTGGGGTGCTTGGGTTGTCATCTCTCTTCGTGTCAAAAGGTTCAATATATTCCTAAGTGAAAGTAAATAAATAAATTGAAATATTAAAAAAAATGAAAAAAGTGAAAAGAAAGAAACATTAATAAAATTCGGAGACTAAAGGGAGAAATAAATAAGGTGTCCTGATAGGTTTGGTAAATTACCTAATTTTCATGAAATAATCCAAGTAGATCCTAATTTTTGTGTGTGTTAATTGGAACACTTTTTCAATTTTACTTAAATCAAGCTAAGGGTTCTTTTTATTTTTTGTATGCATTTTTTCTAATTTTTATAAAACTTTGGAGTAGTATTTATTTCATGGCAGGATTTAATTTTCACAGTGGATACGAACCATACTTGAAGGCAAGCATGGTCTAAGTAGGGGGAATTTCATAATACTCTAGAACGACATATTTTATGTGCTAATTGCGTGATTATTTTGAGTATAATCCTACTAATTTGGATTATTTTGTGGTCTTTTATCTTTTAGGGACTAAATTGGAGGCAAGAGAAAATTTAAAGGCAAAAAGCTAGAATTTGAAGATATAATGGGCCAACATGCAAAGAAAGAGAGAAGTGGTGCCAAAAATGCAAACATGGAAGACCCAAGGACAAAAATGCAAAAGAAGAGATTTTAAAGCACAAGACTCTATTTTAATTTCAATTATATTAGGATAATTATTAATGATTTTTATTAGATTTAATTTTAGGATTTATTTTCATTTATCTTTAATTATCTTTAATTATTTGTATTTATCTTTTAGAATTTAATTAGGAATAGGCTAGGTTTTCTAGTACTATAAATAGGGGATTGAGTGGCACATATTTGACATCTCTTTTCTTCTGAAGCACTCCCTCTCCCAAAAACTCTATTTTTTATTCTCTCCATATTTTCATAAATAAAAATCTCATTTCTATTATATTTATTTCTTTCCCAAAAATCATTAGCCACTAAACCAATCTAGCTGAAGGTTGTCAAAATTCCCCAAAAAGGTTCATGAGGCTTATAACCCGCACTTAGCCTTCTCAACAGGGTATTTATCACTTCTCCGCATTACGGGGCCGGGGCTGACGCTTCTGTCCATGTCCCTTAATAGGTGATCTTTTCAACTTGTGCAAGGAATGGCCGCTTTGTACGTTTTGGGAAGGTTACACAGTTAGTTCGTTGGCTTTCTACGTCAGAGGTTGGCAAATCTAAGAGACAAAACGGCATGGTATTCGCCGTTGGGAAGTGATGATCTAGCATAAGATAGTCCCACAAAATCGATTATTGGTTAGAGTCAGGCTCCGCCAAATTTTAAGTCTAAATTCTTGGAGCTGGTGCTCGTAGGCGTCCTCTTCCATTATAACTAGCTTATCCTGCTCAAGAAGGGTTATTTAAAAGCCAAGGATTGAACCCAAGGTGGAACGAGACAACCGGAGGCTGGAATCTCACCACATAAGAAACTTTCTCTTCCCCAAACTCTGTTTATTTTTATAGTCTTCATTTTAATTTTTTCCATTTATTTAATTTTGCAATTTTAATTCATTTTAAATTCTGTTTTTATTTTTCCATATCGAAATTCTTAATTCTTTTTTTTTTTTTCAGGAACGCAGGTTTTCTTGGCCAAGAAATTGTCCAAGATTTCAAGAAACGAGCATTCGTACAATCCGGTCCCTGAGGATTCGATTGTTATTTTTACTATTTTACAGGGAATAGGATATTTTTTGTGCTCTCAACGACGCATCACTAGCATAGTCATCCATCCCTTCTCCATCTTTAGCCTCAAAAGCTTTGTCAAAAGCACTCTCTATCAGGCTACCTTCTAAACCATTAGCAAAAGAAGCTTTAATCGGAACGGAGGAGCACTTCAGTCAGAATAGATCCAGAAGGCTACTGAACTGAGTCTATTATTTCCTCTTGATTATTTATTTTAACATGTTTACTTTGATTTTTATGTTTTTGACATCAACTATGAAGTTCTAATTCCTATCTCCTAGGATAATTATATTAAGTTAATGAGATTTATTTAATTCATGTTAACATGTTTTGTGCCTTAGTCAATTATGTTTTCTATGAATATCATGATGTATTTCATTCATATGTGATTGGGTGCACTCAGATTAGTTGAGCGATCCTAACCAAACGACGACTAGTAGACGCATAATTGAAAAGTGCAATGCTTAATTTAGGTCATTAAAATCGAGTAAGTTAAGGTTCATAATATCTTTAGTTAGCTCTATTATCTGTCATGGTGTTTAGGTTTATGTAATTAAACTGTTGCAAATGTAAATGTCCCTGTGACCTTGCATAAATGCTAAGAAACCCTTAGTCTAATACAATCAGTAGCATGCATATTTAACTAAGTAAAAGATCCGAGAGGACTCAATTTGGTTTCCAAACCCATAAGAGATCGAGTTTCCATGGAAGTAATTCTGACCATGTTAGCATAATGAAAGTAAATTGAATTAATTAATATAATTATCCTAGCCCATTTAATGTTGATTGTTTTTGTTGCTAAATCATTCATTCATACATTTAGTAAATTGCATTTAGATTAGAATTTATTTAATTTAATCATCACCATCCAAATTATTAAATTTTTACATCAAATTGTGAAGTTATAATTTTACAAATATATGATTAAGCTTATATAGTCCCTGTGAAGACGATAACTCATTTTTACTTACTTATTACTTGAACGACTACGTACACTTGTGTAAACATGTTACAATTCGTTACAATCCACAATGTGTCTAGGTATTACTTTGGCTCGTTTTCAAACAACGAATCCTAACTAACGAGGAAAGAGTACGACAGGGAATTGAACAAGATCCCTCTTGCTTGGTTTGCCATATTGAGGTGGAGGATATTTTACATGTGTTTCGAGATTGCCTATCAGCGAAAGAGGTTTGGAATTAGGTTGTGTCTAATAAAAAATAAGGTAATTTTTACTCCAAAAATTTACTTGAATGGATGGAAATTAATCACTCATGGATGCTCAATATGGGGGTTAGTAGGTCATGCTTATTTGGGTTGATGGTATGACGTCTCTAGAAAAATAGAAACTTATTCATTTTTCACGAAATTTCATGGGATTCTAGTGAGATGTGAAAAATACCTATTAGATGGGCAAAACAATATGTATTAGCTAATATAAAGAACCAATATGGTCAACATGTAACCGAAGTAGGCAAATCCCCTATTGAAAATTATGTCAATTGCATACTGATATGGCACTTAAGTGGGTATAGGTTTTGCTTCAGTAAGGGGTCATGAGAGATCACAATGGAGAGTGGATCCTTGGATATAATCACCATTTGGGAGAGTGTTCTATGTTTGAAGCTGAATTGTGGGGGATTTTGGATGGTCTATTACTCATTCATGAGCGAGGTCTTGATAAAGTGATAATTTTCATTAATAGCCTAGAGGTGGTCAAAGCTATCCAAGATGGACAATTGTCAGGCTTGAATTCTGCCTTGGTAAGGAGAATCTTTCAAGTATTAAATCATATTGGTCATTGGAGATTAAGGCATGTTCCTAAAGAAGAAAATAATACTGCAAATTTCTTAGCAAAGATGGCCTTAGACAAGAAGGAAGGTGTCTAGATTTTTGACGAAATTCCTAAGGAGCTTATTGTTAGTTCTCAAAGTTTGGTATAATCATGAAATGGTATTGTTTTCTTAGTTTGTTGATGTAAATGTTTGCCTATTTATTCATTAAAAATAATTTTAACTTTTGTATGATCATATTCGTCTTTACCATGTTGCGAATATTTTTTTACTTTTTTTTAGTGCATGGGCCAACCATTTCCACCACTCCTGCTTTAATGTAAGTAGAAATCTAATAGGAATTTTAATTTGGATAGAATTGACCTACGTGCACATCAAGGAAACATTTTTATTCTAACTCTATTTCAAAAGGAGTTAATTCACCGCCAAGAAGCTTTCTTGTTTTTTATTTTTCTTTTTTAAATTCTCTTTTACAATTTGAACTAGGGAAATTGATTTCCCTTCAAGTAAAATATTGATAACCATTCCTTCCATTATTTTAACTAGGGCTTTATAAATACTCTCTGAACATTTTATATTTTTTATATGTTAACAAAAAAATATTGAAACACTGCCATCATTCGATCTGATCATGATTATTAGACAATATTTTTTCATATCACTCGCATATTTTGCAACAAAAAAAAAATTCAACTCATCATGGTGCACTTCACATACTACGAGGAGTATCAACCATTGAAATCGAAAGTGTAACACCTCAATACTCGACCCGATCATCAGATCTGAATTACAAGGTCCCATTCATTGTCGGAGCTACTATGATCAACTACATTCAATTTATAATATTATATGATCAATTTCAAGCCAATCATGCATACGATACAATATACAATATACGAAATATGACCAAATTGTAAAAGTTCAAAAATATCGAGTTGACGTCACACGTCAAGGGGTTCCTTGTCGCTATACAACATAGTGAGTAGGTCTCGTTGGGGTGACCCAACCCTGGCATCGCGTCGTGGCATGGAAACTTGGTCTCATCGCGATGACAACCGTTCAACTTCGCGACGTGACATATTATTTTCAAATGGTTAGATTTTGGTCCCTTTTTACAAACACCTAAAACTTTTCAAATTCAAATTCAATTATATTTTCAACCAAATCTATATATCAAATGAGTTCTTTTATGTCTAAATGTACCATTTATTCACACAAGCATTCAACCATTTCAACAATTTCATTCAAGTGCTTCATTTGACTAATTGGCATTTATATACATATGCATATTAACACATTACCAAATAGACTATTAATGTATCACAAAACATGCCTAACCCAAAAGTTATGACATTCATAATTTCATAAATATAACATATAGTCAAATTGAATTATCAATTCCGACTCAACCTAAGAACATGTTGTATAACCAACTAAAGAAATTATATAAACATTTCTGAGTCTGGGATTTTTGTTTAGATGCTGAAGTTAATGCTCGGGACCTCAATATAAACCTAACCTGCGCATAGAAAACAAACCGTACGCTAAGCGATAAATCTTAGAGATACTTCTATAATTCAAGTCAATATAATACAATTTCAAATCAATTGCATAAAATCAATTTCGAATTCCATATCAACAAATTCATATACAATTCATACTAATCTTCAATTCAAATAAAAATATGCATATGCCACAAGATACACCAATTATGCCAAATGAATCAACTAACCATATTACTTCAATTGACAAACAAAATTTAACATATCATATTGATATCTTTAACAGTCACATTTATTTTCATTTTAACATATTGAATTAAGTTTAGATATCATCTTTGAATCGAATCAATTCAACTTATCTTTCCATATCGGCCATTAGGCTCGTTTAACCAGTTCACATTATCTTTCAATGCTATCAATAATTATATATCGAAAATACGTACCTATAGTATAATTTCATAATGTCAAATTCATTTTCAAATGTCAATAAACTAATTTGTAATTTATATTCCCTACTAACATGACTCGAACTTGAACGGATACACGAATCTCAACCAACACACCAATTTGACACCCAATACCTCATCGGAACATCTGAAGCAAATAGATTGCATGTAGCGCTCATCGGTATAACCAAAATAAAAGTTTTGCACTTCACTCATCGGAACGTTCAAAGGAAAATGTGCCTAGTGCTCATCGACATATAGCCGAAGTAACCCATAATCTATTTTATTGCATGCCAACTATATCCGACTATGCCTGGACAGTTAATAGGGTAATCAAATATCCAATTCATCATATAGCTAAATTTACATTTCATCAATCAATTCATCAGTAACCCAATTCAAGGCCAATTTCATATTTTCATCAAGTTACATTATTTTCAAATTTATTCAATTTAGTCATCTATTTTAATAATCAATCTCAATCATAACAATTCAATTTAAATAATCATTTTCAACTCTCCTCAATATCATACTATTTAAAATAGTATAAATATGCAATAATTATAATGATTTGAACCGTAGAGATACAAACAGAATATTCGAGTTACTCGTCATCTAATCTTGCCTTTCTTTTCCTTCTCGATAGCCTTGCGTCGTCTTTAGCTACAAATAATAATTCAACAATACATAATATCAAATTCCATATCAATTCACATTCAATTACAAAGTCACACATATTTTTCTATTTATTCAATTTAGTCCCTAAACCTGAAACTAGCATAACTTTCGATCTAGACCTTGGGATTAAAATCCTATTTCACATATATTCACTAAGGACCTTCTATTTTCTATTCCTATGAAAATTTCATAACAGTTTTGCATTTTATTCACTTTGGTACCTAATGTACAAAACTAACAATTAAGCTTTACAGTTTAGTCCTTTTTTCTTAAACTAAGCTTAGTTTCTATTAATGTCCCACCTAAATCTTCAAGAAATCAACAATGGAAATTTTATAAAAACTTTAAAAGTTTCAAAAATTGATACATGGGCTAGCTAAAGCAAGCTCTCATGACCTCAAATCTATAAAAATTACAAGAAAACTGACTTAATTGCATTACCTAATTAATGGTCGATTGTTTGAAACCTTAAAGCTTCTTTTTTTTCTTTCTTTTCTTTGGTTCTAATGACTTAGGGAAGAAGATGATATATTTTCTCTTCATTTCCATTTTTTCGGTATTTATATGATAACTAACTTTTAATTACTTGATTAATTATGTTTAATTAATTAAATCCTTAATTGCTTAAATTAATCCAGTCTCGTAACTACTTATAGACTATATTATGTTTGTGTATGGTCTAATTGCTATTTTCAACCTTTGGTTAATTGCAATTTAATTCCCCAAGCCATATTCTAATTAAAAATCTATAGCGATTGGAGTTTTACAATTTAGTCTCCTCTCCTTAATTAACTACATTTTCGACTAAATTGTTTATCCAAATTTCAATTAATCCATACACTAACTCTGTAAATATCCCTATTTAATATTTACAGACTCGATTTATGGAAATGGGATTCTGAAACCATATTTTTTTATAACACTAGAAACTAAGTCATTACAGAAGGCTAAAAGGTGTGCACTTAATAGGGGAGCACTAGTTGACTTCCAGATTTTTGGAAACTTCATCAAATGTTACGAGTGGACCAAAGATGTGATGTATTGTTCTACCAAAACTTTAGCGATGGTCAAGGCATATGATATGTGAGTCGAGATTAATTCTAATTTTTTCAACATTGACGTGGAAAGGCAGAGATTTGCTCTAATTTTTTTTCAACCTTAACATGGCGCAGTGGAGATCGATCCTAATATTTCAACACTAACGTGGCTAAGCAGGCGACATTTGTGGTGACCAATATGGATCCATTTCGAATAGTGAGAAGATCTTTTGCAACTTCAACCCATTCCAAATTTTGCAGCATCAATATGAAGAGAAGAAGTTTTGCACCCTCAACATGATGAATGGAGAACCCATTTTGAACTTTGCATCATTAACATGGTGCGAAAAACCCTTACGACTTCAACATGGCAAGAGGAGGGCCCATTTCAAACCTTGCATCATTAACATGGTAGAAAGAACCTTTACAACTTTAACATGGTGGGACGAAGGCCCATTCTGAACTTTGTAACATCAACATGGCGAGAAGAACCCTTGCAAATTTAACATGGTGAGAGGAGGAACCATTTCAATCTTTACAACATCAACATGGTGAGAAGAACCCTTGCAACTTCAACATGGCGAAAGGAAGGCCCATTTCGAACTTTGCACCATCAACATGGTTGGAAAAAGTTTTGCAACCTCAACATGTGACTGTCGCTAAATGTACGAATGTTTTACTGGAAAATACTACACCAAAAATATAAGAAATAAAGTAACAGTGCCCTAAAGTATACGAGTCAAATTGTAATATAGTAAAATGTTACAATAGGACACATGGAAGTATTCCAAGGATTGAACCTAAGGGAGGATTGATTAAATCTGATTTGAAATTATCTTTACAATAAAAAGTCTAAATAATACTAAATAAATCCTATATTATGAAAAAAAATAAAAATAGATAATATCATAAACTAAAGAACTGAAATAAATAAACAAAAATAAAACACAAACAACTAAATCAATTAAACCAATCAGGAAGATTAACTCATTTTAGTGGTTGTAATTAACTTCAGATTCGAGTTTTAGGGCGAATTAGCTAATAACTAACCAATTATTACCTCTCAGCCTCTAGTTGACTAATTAATTGGCCAATACTCGCTTATCTCTCGACCTCACTTTCTTAACCAGGATAAATCATGATTTACTCAGCAAACTAATCCCTCGACCTCGTTTAACCTTTGATTACTTCCTAGAGTTGTCAAGCCTAGATTTTGATAACGCGTAATTCATACCAACTAATTCTATATGAAACCTTTACTCCATTGTTAATCACTCCCACATCCATTTGTTAATCTCCTCTTAGGAAATTAGCTACTCATGGTACTCATAATCTTAAACTCAATTGATATAAACAAGTAAATAACACGAATAAACTGAAAGAGAAAAGAGCTATAGAATAATCCTGATTTGTATCGATTAAGAGCGTGATAGCGAATCTCTCGATTGGGAAAACAAATCTCATCTCTTGCAAAGGAAAATAAACTGAATAACTTCGATTGAATAAAAGAAATCTTGGATCAAAATCGATTCCAAGAGAAAAGAACAAAGCATTTAAGAAAAAAAAACTAAATCTAAATCCTACTCCTAAACTACAATGGTTTTTGGATGCGTCTAAGACGACTTGGTTACATCAAACACCAAAGGTCTTATTTATAAAAAGTGTTAGCATCCTAAATTAGTCTTTAGCACGTCCTAGGTCTTCGTATAAGTTTGATTATGCAGACGAAATTAACCTTAAAGGACTTAGGCTCTAAGTTAAGCCTATGTCACGCCATAGACATTGCATGGCATAACACGACACCAATTTCTTGGGCTTCTAGGTCTCTTTCATGCTTTAGCAGCTCGGGAAGCTTGTGCAACACTCGTCCCTTGATCCTATGTCCATTGGGCCTGAAATTTAGCGTCCTGCACAATTAAAATAACATATTAGAACTAACCTAAGGCCCGTGTCAGCCTAATAGGTCACTAACACTCAAAAATGTGTTAAAAACACTTATTTTATTAATTTTACTGACCAATTACTAAGTGCCGAAAATGTGACAATTAATATTAAAATAGCTAGAAAACAAACTTTTTAAATGCTGAAACGTATCTAAACTACCACGATAATTAATTACCGATCAACATGGTGAGACAAGAGCTCATTCCCAACTTTGTCACATCAACATGGCATGAAGAACCCTTGCAACTTTAACATGGTGAGAGGATGGCCCATTCCAAACTTTGTAACATCAAAATGGTGGGAAGAAAACTTACAACTTCAACATGGTGAGAAGAGAACCCATTCCAAACTTTGTAACATCAACATGGTGAAAAGAACCCTTACAACTTTAGCATGGTGAGAGGAGAACCCATTCCAAACTTTGTAACATCAACATGGCGAAAAGAACCCTTACAACTTCAACATGGTGAAAAGAAACCTTACAACTTCAACACAACGAGAAAAGGGCTAATTCCAAACTTTTCATCATCAACATGACAAGAATAAATTTTGCACCCTCAACACGCTGAGAGATAAAACATGTGACACTCATTAAGAGAAATTCTAAACTTTGCAACTTCAACATAACAAAAGGTAAAACATGTTCCAAGGAAGATCCGCCCCAGACTTGGAAGTAATAAGAAGGTGAAAGATGGCCCTTGCACACCAAAGATGATACATCCAGATTTTGAGACACTCAAGTGATGAAACATAGCTCATTTATTGCTTATGGCAACCAAGGAAGATTCACCCCAAATTCAATGCATCTAGTTGGTGAAGAAGTTTTCTTAACAAGTTACAACATCAAGATGGTGGGAAGTTCGGTCAAACCTTAGTAGCATCAAAATGATGTCAAGATCCACTTAATACTTCAAAACTTCAAGATGGTGGCAAGATTCCTTTAACACTTCAAAGCGTTAAGGTGGAGGGAAGATTTGTTCAACATTTCAAAGCTTCGAGGTGACTAAGATCAATTGTTGATGATCAAAACAACATCAAAATTCAAGAGAAATTGAGCTTTGAGTGCCTCCACCACTGGTTGAAATGTTACTGCCCTCACATCTGTTTTGGTATATTTGTGACATAAACTTCTAAACTATTTTTGGGAGCCTTATTGATGTTTTTTGGGTTTGAGACATGAAATGTGTCGAGTTAAATCTTCAAATTCCCTTTGAAATGGTATATTATAAGCCCCAAAAAAAGTTATATAACTCAAGATATGACCAAAATACTAAAGCTGTGTAAGTTTAGAAGTCAAATCTGCAAAACTTGCAATCGGACTAGAATGATAATGAAGTTGAAATACTTTACTTATTGAGAAGCATGTCAAGAACTCCAAGGAGACTTGTTTCCTTTTAGATAAAGGATTTTTGCTTTTGTGGAGAGTTTTGTCAAATTGTACTTCATCTTCAAGTTTGGAATGAGTCAAATTTTCCCACATGTCATCTTGGAGACATGACCAAAATACTGAACCGTGTAAGTTTAGAAGTCAAATCCGCAAAACTTGCAATCAGACTAAAAATGATGATGAAGTTGAAAGACTTCACTTATTGAAAAGTATGTCAAGAACTCTAAGGAGACTTGTTGGCTTTTAGATAAAGAATTTTTATTCTTTCGAGGTATTTAGAAATCTTATTTAGATTTTAGGAGAGTTTTGCTAAATTGTACTTCATCTTCAAGTTTGGAATGAGTCAATTTTCCCCACATATCATCTTGGAAGTCTTATATGAGTGTGCCATCTACTAAATCTCCTAAAAATTTAACTAGTAAATAAAGACTTTACATGAATAGATTATGATATAATGAATAATCTTTCAAGTAAAGGATTTTTCTTTTTTTGGTTTGACTGAACTTGGCGATAAAACAAAGTTGCCTATGTACCATAAATTTTGAAGGATTAAGTCATAGCGTAGTTCAATTTTTTTTGCTCTAACTTTTACTTAAGCCATCAAATCAGGGATTTTAAGCTTAACGAGTTTTTTTTCCTGTAACTTTTGTTTAAGTAATCAATTGAAGGATTTTCAACTTAATGAGATTTTTTTTCTCTAACTTTTGCTTAAGTTGTCCAAAGAAGGATTTTTAGCTTAATGAACTTTTTTGTGTGTAAAGTTTGAGCTCATGCTCAAGAGAGAAGGTTTTTATGCATAGTAGCTTCAAAATTTTCCTATTGATGGGCGTAACTTTGACGCTATCCTAATCAATAATCTTGTTTACACCAATAGTGTAGACTTCATGAATGACATATGGTCCGTCCTATTCAGACACAAACTTGTTTCCCATTAGACAAACTAAGTCTCTAAATTGAAAAGATTGCGACTTCAATTTCTTGATAAATGGCTTCGACAAATGAGCTTGGTAGCATTCCAAACATTGTTGTGCTTATTTAAATGATGGAGATTTTTGAGATTCCTCCTTTTGAGTCTCTTTATTGATATCTCACAAATAGATGAAGAGGTGTAAAAACTTACATATCTCCACAGTCTTTCCTTGTGTATGTATTAGTTGTGACCATATGTTGTTTGGCTTTTGAGACTTCATCAGTAATTACCTTTAAGTCGGTGTGACTTTTCATCCACGAAAGAATTTGGCTATGAAAGTCTATTTGTTCTTTTGAAGGGCAAGCCTTTCTTTTATTAATGTGATTAATCTTTCCAAAACTTGAACTTTCAAGTCTTGAATGAATAGATTCTGGCTTGATAACGAACGACTTGGCGCTTTCTCCTTTTATTCGCTCAAAAATTGAATTTTGAAGAGATTAAAGACTTAGGTAGCCAAACACTGAATGACTTGTTACGAATTCTCCCAAAGAGTTAAATACTAAGAACCTTGGAGATGTTGTTAAATCATTTTTCTCCTTTAGAACTTCTTCTACAGTTATGTGCCCTGAAGTTTCTCTACAAATATTTAACTTCAATGGAGTAAATCCAAGTCATACTTTATAGGGTTCAACATGATTTGATTTCTTTTTCCATGCTTGACAGATCTTGACAAGATTATGTTGTACCCCTTTACTTGGTTCATCCATCTCATGTGCCAATTTTGCCACCTCCAGTAGCTTATAATTGACATTGGCGAGGAGTTTATATGCATTAGGATCAAAATCTTTATCTTAATGAGAAGGAATGATCTATGCTCATAATGAGATTAGACATGCTTCCTTTCAGTGGAGGTTCAAAGGCTTTTGATTTTTCCATGTTATTGAGGGGAAGAGTAAAAATCTTCAAACTTTGAGTTATTTCATTATTTGTGTTAGGAGTGTGTGCTACGACCTTTCCCTTTTTCTTGGAGTCTTTGGTTGGGTTTCCTATTGTTTCTACCACAAATTTACTCTCTAAATAAAACTTAACATTGGCAAAGTGAGCTTCTGCTATAAGAAATGGCTTTATATCTGCAACAATTGTTTTAACTTGACCATTGTTGTTATACTTGAAGCACTGGTGAAGATTTAAGGAAACTACACTATGTTGATGAATTCACGGTTGTCCCAACTACATGTTGTATGTTGTCTTAGAATCATCACATGAAACAGTGGGCTTGACTCCATATCTTTGATGAAAAGTTAAAGTTTGAGTCTATTGAGGGCCCTTTACCCCTATTGGTTGAATCCTTGAATCATCAAGTGACTTTGCATCAACTCATTGAGAGGAACTCCAAATCTTTCATTGTCTTCAAATGGAGTATGTTGATAGTTGAACCATTGTCAAATAAGATTGAATTCACTTTTTTCTCACAAATGTATCTGATAACAAACAAATGCTTTTTGTGAGGAGTGGATCCTAACAAGTCTATGTCAGTAAAGTTGATCTTTGGTACACCTGAGTGATCGTCAACTTGTAACCCTTTGGTGTCAAAGTTGTCTTCACCCTTAAAATCTCCATCATAACCAATATGATTGCAAGTCACGAGAATGAGATCTTCATCTCTAAATAAAGGTGGCATGAATTTATTTAGTGTTATGGATTTTCTTGAGTTCACATGCCTTGCAGGTTTTCTCTTTCTTTGATGCACTCTAGGATTTGCTAACTTGGTTGATTAAGAGATCGTCTTAGCTAATGTTAAAACTTTGATAGGTTTTGAGGAATACTTCCTTTAATTTTTTCGATGGGTGACAAGTGTCCAACCATCATCATGATTGTCTTTTTGAGGAAGATGTTTGCCCCTATTCTCTTGCAGATTGATTTTCAAACTTACATATGAAGTCAAGATTATGGGATCAAAAGAGCCAAACTTTATCATTAAATATAGCTTATGAGCCATTTTGATTGACGTCAAGTGTGATGACACTACTTCTTCCTTGAACTTAATTTTTCCATCTTCATAGAGATGTAAAATTTTGTTCTTCGGTATGAAGCATTTCTCAAAAAGGTGATTGACCAAGCAATGGTATTTGCAGTAGTTTGGATCATTAACTTTATCAACTTCTTTTGGCCACTTCATTTCTAATAATTGGATGAGTTTGTTTTTAAGAAGTTATTCCAACATACTTGGGACGTTAGAATTAGGAAAGGGATACTTCATGCTTCCCCTTTAGAGTAGCTTTTGTTAGAAAAAAATTTGGTTTAGAATACCATTTTTAGTCATAGAGAAAATTTAAAATTTTGAAAATCAAATTGGTTTATGATATTTATAGTAATGATTTTTTTTTGTTGAAAATTACTTGTTTTTTGTGCAAGACGGATCTAAAATGTTCCCGGCTTTCAACTAAATGAACTTCTCTGTCATCCTTGTACCATGAATTGTGTCGAGTGTGGGATTGACAAATAAGAACCAAACATGAAACAAAAAATGATTGATTACTCCTAATAGGAAAGTAATTATCTCAAATAGAAACCAATAGAAATTATTATTCTTAGAAAATCGAATTTATTCATAGAAAATAAATTCTCACTACTTTCCAGTAGAATAACAATATAAGAAATTCTGTATAATTTTTTTTTGTTAATAGCTCTACCAATTCCATCTATTTATAGGGAGAGATAGGAAATCTTGGTTGACTAATTATAACACAAATAATATTTATTTAATAGAAAAAATAATCTTCTAGTCTAAGTAGAAGAGGGGGGGTGGCAAACGCTCTCATGTTTATGTGAGGTAGATTAGGCTTATTATGTATTGGTCTAATTATATGTACTTTCTAAACTTTTGACCCAAAAATTTATAATTTAATTCAATCTAATATTTGTTTTTTTTATTTCCAAAAACAAATATTATTTAATTAATTAAGTTACCTAAATTAATTTCCCAAATAAATAATTTTCTCAACCTAATTCTAATTCTGTTAAAGTAATGATAATTTTACCGCAAAAGAATCTATGAGGAAATATATTTAATTTTCATATTCAAGTGGATTCATAATGATTAATTAATTAAATTCCATTTTCAAGCTTTAATTATTTGATTACAATTAATTAAATAATAATTTGAAAACCTTAAATTAATTCTCAAGACATTTCTATACTTGGTGAGAAAACACATTCATTTGTGAATGCGACTTATTTCTCTAATTTCATCATTTTTATTCATTTATGTTCATTTGGTTCTACATGCGATTCATTTATAGTTTCAACAAGCTAGCGGAAAGATGGATTGGACATATATAATTAGGGCTCAAATAAATTATAATTAAGTTCCAACTTTTCTTCTATTAATTATAAACATATTTAGTCAAGAAGTCATTTAACTATAGTATTGAGACTAAGCTCTCATTAATTACATATCATTACGAAAGCTACTTAATCAGTGCTCGTCCAATGACCTTTTCATCAGTACGTTACCCTCATAGGATATCCTTAATCTTTTCGAGATAAATCTATTATCTTAATATGATTCTATTTTATCTCACGGTAACCATTATATCTTTCTTCATGAAAGTCAATTATTATCAAATAGTAATTAAGTCATTTATCACAAAGACAAATAACCCATGGCCACGTTTTTTTTCCTCTATCATGTAATGCTAATGAGAGGATATCATTTACCCTATAGTTGGGTTATAAATTCCACTATTGTGAATGATACTACATACTGCAGAAGTCGTATACCCAACGCACCAGCTTTCGGTTCCTTATTTATTTGAACTCAGGCTTTTATTTACATTAAGGTATGCCACACTATGAATATCACAAGTGAATAAATCCATAAACGGATCTAAGATCTATTCTACTTGGGTCTGGTCCGATGTACTGTAAGTCCAATCAACCACATATATGTCTTTATCTTCTGAGTGTCATCCGTTCCGATGCTCAAGACAAAACATTTCTCCAATTGGACTTGATGGACGACATATTAGTCTTTGAATTGGTTTGCTCATTTTCGATTAGACTAAGGACATGCTTAGGTTCATCTACTAATACAAGTTGTCTTTCTGTATTACGATCTGGCCACATAATACTGTTTAGTATTAGTTAAATGTTAGATAACCAATGAGCCAATATCTACTTCTATTTCACTTTACGTGCAAAAACATCGAGGACTATATACAAATGGTGTTAATGTAATTAGTGAATGTTATTATTAAACCAATTTGTTCGAAAAGTACAAGTTTACAAAACAAATATACTACACTTAAAGAACTAGATCCAACAATTTTCCCTTTGCTTTTGTCTTAGGATTGAGAAGATTGCTTGGATTTTGAAGACACCTTGATAGGCTCAGAGTTTATAGCTATAGGTTGCTTGCTTTCTCCTTTGCTGGGAATGGTCTTGCCCCCTTTACAATTATCTTGCTTCTCTTTACCCCTTTTTGAATCTTGGATTAGAGGCTTTAAATTTCTAGGAATTGTCATACTCAACTCCATATCATGAGCTCGAGTGGCCAACTTTTCAAAGGTTTCTGGCTTGATGTATTGAAGAATCTAGCATAATCCCAATCTCATTCTTTAGATGCATATGTCGAGTGTAACACCCTAACCTATATCCGTCGCCAAAACAGGGTTAAGGAGCATTACCTGAGTTTATAGTATAAATACAATTAATTCATGTCATTTACTATTCATATCTGAAACAAATCATAATTCAATCATGTTGTCCCTTAAATGTACCATCGAGGTCTAATTTATACTTTAGAAACAAGTCAGGACTGTACCAGTAACTTAGAGAATTTTTCACGAAATTTTAAAAAAAAAAATCTTTGGTGCAGGGGACACACGCCCGTGTGGCTAGGCTATGTGGCTCACACGGCCAAGTGAAACACCCATGTCTTAGGCCGTGTGGGCATTCGATGTGAGACACACGGTCGTGTCCAAGCCCATGTTCAAATTAGGCTAGCTACTGACTTGGGTCACACGGCCAGCCACACGCCCGTGTGTTAGGTCGTATGGACAATTTAGTTTTCAAAAATTAGGTGCAGTATTCACACGGCCAAGACACGCGCTTGTGTGTTGGGCCATGTATTTCGCACGGCTGAGACACACGCCCGTGTCTCTGCCCATTTGACCAATTCTGAGCATTCTGTTTCAATTTTTAAGATGCAGGGATATACGGCCAAACCACACGCCCGTGTGCATGGCTGTGTGTCACACACGGCTAAGACACACGCCCATGTGTCTACCCGTGTAGACAATATAAGGCCATTTCCTAACCTTATTTCTCACCTAAATTTTGCCTTGTACCTACATTAACACGTTTCCAAACCATTTCAAGACATTTACATCAAGCCAACATTAACATTATTCATGATATATCTTCATATGTATTCAAACTTACTTTTTGAAAGACATATATGTTTACCATAATTCAATCTAACCATACCAAACACATATATATTAACCATATTATAACCTCAAGCATATATGCACTAAATATATCATTACTGCTATTCTAGTGGCTAGATTACAAACAACCATTTACAAGCCAACATTGGTCAAGTTAACCTATACATGTCATTATACCAAAATATGTTTGTTATTTATATCAAAACAAGTTGAAGGATAGTGTGATGATGCTCCGACCGATTCTAACCTTTACGAGCTTTCGAGCACTATAAAACAAGAAAAAGAAAACCGAGTAAGCATTTCAAATGCTTAGTAAGTTTGTATAACAGGAAATTAACTTACCACTCATATTCATTTAAAGTAAGCATACAAACATGCATCCAAAATTATTTGGCCAATTGCCTAAACACATGCTCTCACCAAACAAGTTAGTCATGAAATTTTATATGATTATCAAGAAAATAGAGATGAGGTCATCATGCATCCATTTCCAGGTACAGGGATATTCAAGATATAATCCATTTAATTCTCCTATTTTCTCCTATTAAGGGTTTTGTCCGTTGATTCATTAAAATATCGATGGATACTTTAGGTAGTACACACAATATGTACTTATCATTAATCCGTCAATTCTTATAATGGGGTACTCTTTAGAGTGCACAATCAGAAAGTACACTCTCGAGCCTTATCACAGGAAGCTCACACAAAGCATTTCGGGAAGATCACAAAGAGCCTATCAGGAAGCTTATCCGGGCTATATAACGGGAAGCTCAAAAGAGCCATAATCGAGAAATTCACAAAGAACCATATCAGGAAGCTCACGAAGAGCCTATCAGGAAGCTCACAAAGAGCCATGTAACGGGAAGCTCCGGATAGCCATATATCAGGAAGTTTAAGCGAGCACTATCAGGAAGCTCACAAAGAGCCAATTTAACAAGAAGTTCGTGAAGAGCCTATAATCGGAATGCTCATAAGAGCTAAGGTGTGTCCACAATAAATGTAGGATCACAACTTATCGGAACGCTCCGAAGTGCTATAACTGGAAGCTCGCAAGAACCTTATACGGGAAGCTCGAGAAGGCTAATAACAGGATGCTCTTTTTTAAGCTATGGTGTGTCTGCAACATATGTAAAACCACAACCAGTTCGGGAAAACTTGTATCCATCGAATTTCATCTATTCTAACGGAACTTAACAATTCTCGGGCATGTCGGATATATAATTATTTTTATATACATAATAAATTCATAATTCACACATATAATATTCAATTCAAACATGAAATATACACAATTTAGTTACACGAACTTACCTTGATACTTGTTCATTTCGAGGATCTACTAATCCAATACTTTTTGTTTTCCTCGATCCAACTCTTTATTTTATATTTTCGGATCTATATAAATGAATTTAATCATCAATTTATTATATTTCACATTCAAATCAATCCAATTCACATATTAGGCAAACGTGCCATTTTGCCCTTATACTTTTCATTAATGTTCGTCCTTAGGCTCGAAAAATAAAATTCATGCAATCTAATCATTATTCCAAGCCTAACCAATTTTTACATATAACATTTACAGCACATATATTTCATAAAAATTAGAAATTCTTCATGAATTTTACATCTTTACAATTGAGTCCCTAAATCACAATTTCATCAAAATTTCCTTTATAAAAGTTGTTTATCTATCAACAACCTTTCATTTTCTACCATAAATTTCAAAATTTCAGCATATTAATCCATGGAAAAATTTTAATACTTTGATAACTTTACAAATGGATCCCCAAAATAGCTAGATTAGGTCATTCCGATCTCAAAAATATAAAAATTACTAAAAACAGGACAAGATTACTTATCTAATTAGGCTTGCTTGATTTCCTTTCTCTTTCCTAAGGTTTCCATAGAATTTGGGGTAGAAGATGATATAAAATGATGATATTAAACATTTATTTTATTTTTTATTTATTTTAATTTCCAATTTAGTCCTTTTCTTTTCCTAATTTTCCATGGATGAATAATAAAAAATATCTACTAACTTCTCTTTATGGTCTAATTACCATATAAGGAGCTCAAGTTTTGAATTCCATAGCTATTTGATCCTTCTAGCTATTAAAATTCAACTTTTGCATTTTATGCAATTTTGTCCTTTCCATAATAAAACATGTAATCGATAAAATTTTCTTATCGAAATTTTCATACGTCTTTTCTATCATAGTGCAAACCATACAATATTATTAAAATAAATTCTCTTTCTAACTCAGATTTGTGGTCTCGAAACCACTGTTCCGATTTCACTGAAAATGGGCTGTTACATTGAAGGTTGAAGATTCTGACAATCTTTCCTTACAATTCAGATTTTGACTCCCCCAACAGTGGATGTAGTCAATGTGCTAGTTCATCTTTTCACTATCGTGCGCCAGTAGGCTTGATCATGCTGACAATGTGATGGGTACTGTAGAATTTGCTGAGAAATTCATGTTCAAGTTGTTCCCAACTATCAATTGTTCTAGGCTCAAGGTCAATATATCAATTGAAGGCATTTCATTTTAGCAACTGGACAAATTGCTTCACCATGAGATCACTATTAGTTCCGATGTTATCGCAAGTATCCACGAAATGAGTGACATATTGGCATGGATTCCTTTTGCCATCAAGCTATTGGAATGTATGAAGTTGATAGTTTGGTGACATTTTGAGATGATCAATCCTGTAAGAGTATGGCTTGACATAGGAGTATGAAGGTTGAGCTAACTTGATCTTTGAAAACTTCTATAATGAGCTCCTTGAGTTGATCGGTAGTGACAACTTCATTGATTGTTAGTTGAGGATCTTTGGTAACTTGCTTGTTCACCAAGCTCCGTTGGTAGATTCTCATTTTGAACTTCTTCATTGACTGGCCCCTTCCTAGTAAGATCAATGAGTCTTTTCATCATGAAGTCCATATGTTCCTTCTTTTGTTTGAGGCTTGCAGCAATACTCTCTACTGTCTTTGCCAGGGATGCCACTTGTTCTTCCAAGGATTTTGTGTTAATTATCATGACATTCATCACTCTGGAGTTAGACTTTGAGGGAGATGTTGGAATGGTATGGTCACTTGATTTGACGTATTTCCCCTTAAATGATAAACGACGGGTTACACTTGATCCATGACGAGAGACTTCTTCTGAGTCATGAGTTGGTAAAGAAGCATAGAAAAATGGATTGTCATTGAGCATCAAAGAAGTTTAGTCGAATGACTCTAAAAGAACTTCTATTTTTTGCCTGGTGCCATAGGGATGGACAGGGACACTATTGCTTGATAATGAAGGCGAACGAGCTACAAGATTAGTTTAAGTGAACTTGCTGATAAAGATATTCTTTGAAGCTGTTGCAACTTTAAGCATTGAATTTTCAATAAAAGGGATGAAAGGAAAAGACGGTCCCACTAGACATGCCAAAAATTTGTACACACAAATTTCAAGTCAAAAGTTAACTTGAAAATTCAGAGTCAAATTTTATTGATAACTTTGAAAGAGAGTTACAATCTCTGGAAATTTATTAAATACAAAGAAAAATATCATTTGATTCTTCTCTTCGATTTGACTTCAATACATGGGTTGTCTAGACTTGGTCTTGGATATATGTAGATTGCTTCAAAAGCAAGTGCTTCAAGTGTCGTGGTAACTTGCTCTTGAAACGACTTTAGACCTCTTTTCTTTAGTTGATTTGGATTGAAAGGCGACTTGCTTTATAAACGAATCCTGGCTTCCTCTCTATGGTTGAATTTGATAAGAAGGCAACGTTCTTTAGAATTTCTCCAAGCTCTTTGGTATCTTAAAAAATTCCTTGAACTTGTCTCTCTATAGAATGGCTTGAGTAACTCTTATTTATAGTGCCAATTATTTGAATAAAAAAAAAGTTCTTGTAGATCTTAACTGCTCCATTTAATTGTTTTAAAGAGTTTAAATTCTTTTATTTATTATTTATCTTTTATTAATTTAATTAATTAAAAATAAAATAATCATTTAATATTGTCACTTAATTATTTTATTTTAAATTAATAATAATATAATATTTTAATAATTATATTTTAATTAAATTAATTAAAAAATATGATTTCATATATGATACAAATAATTATGACACAAACACTCTAATTGGTTGAAAAAATTTCATAGTGTATAACCACATTGTAGTTTACTCTACATAGACGTGGCGATTCAAAAGTAAATCTAAATTCACGTGGGTTGTTTACCTACAAATACAAACTTCCACGTGGTAACGGTTTATTTGATACGGAAAAACCTAATCTCAGCCGTCCACCTGCTCCCCACATTTGTTTGAGACATTACTAGAAATGCCTAGATTCTTTCCATTTCCCATATTCATGACTTACCTTAATTTAATGCTGGTAGATCTAAGAGCTGCCTCGTTGCCTCCAATATTCTTCTTGCCTATTGGACCACATCGGTTCATTCAATTGCTACATCACAACTTAATGGGTCTAAACCCAAACTCAACAAAATAAGTTGGTTCACTCAATATATAAAAACTCAAAAAGCTAGTTTAGCTCCCACCAAACATTTTTGGGTCTCAACTTAATAATTACTATTATATTGGGATTAATTTTTTTTTGGTTTCGGTCTCTAAATTTGAAAATTATTTTTATATTAAGATTTGACATTTTTTTGTCTAACAATTATTTCTACATTAGACTTGAATTTTTTTATCTAAATTAGTCTATAATATTTCATTGAATACCGTAAATTTTAATTGATTTTTTAATATTTATTTAATTGAACTGGTTGGATCAGTTGAATTGACGGACCAATGGCTTGGTTGGTTTCACTATTGGTTCAGTTCTAAAACTTTGGCTAGAATATTTCATCCCGACATATGCTAATAGTTAGATAATAAAATTTTAGTTTGATAAAAATATGAAAAAATAAAAAATCGAATCAACCACCCAATTCTCAAGTCAACAAGTCAAATGGCTTTCCTCTGACCGATATCCTTATCGATTTCGAGCTAATCGGTTCAGTTCAAGCTTTTATGACTTTTTCTATAATGTTTATAGTTTATATCAATTTAATATTTTTTTATTTTTTTTATTTTTAAAAATTCTATTACGTTGTTCTAAATTTTAAATATTTTAAATAAGTTTTATTAATTGTATAATTTTTATAATTTTTTTATAAATTTTTAATATTTTTATCTTTTATGAGAAAATTATTAAATTAAACTAAAAGTTGTCACGTGCTACCATCTAATTGGTTTGTTATTTTATTTTAGTAGTTAACGAGATTAATGATGGAAACCGTTAATGGAAGAGCTTAATTGATTATTTTAGTTAATAGTAGGGTCTTAATCAGGTGTGAATTTAATATAGGGGCTTAATTCATTTTTTACATTTTCTTAAGAACTTTTTTAACATATAATTAATTAGTTTTTAACTTTCCACCAATATGTGCAAAAAGATATTTTAGCCTTCAACCATACATTTTGACAGCATTTTTTAGCACAATGAAATAGTAATGGAAAACTTGCTCTTACTACATCAACTGCTCAACAAAAACAAAGCATGGGTTAGGGGTGTACAAATTTCGGATAAAACTGAATTAATTTGGTTAATCGGTCGAGGTTGGTTAATAATTTTTTGGAAGTTTGGTTAATAGTTAATTCGGTCTGAAAGCATGGGTTAGGGGTGTGCAAATTTCGGGTAAAACTGAATTAATTCGGTTAATCGGTCGGGGTTGGTTAATAAATTTTTGGAAGTTTGGTTAATAGTTAATTCGGTCTGAAATCGGTCGGTTAATCGAATTAAACGAATTTAATAAATAATATTATAATATATAAGTATTCAGTCGGTTCGATTAATTTTTTAGAAATATAAATTAATCGGCCGGTTAAGTCGGTTAATTTTTTATATGTTTTTGTACTTGTTTTAACCAAAAATAAATAAATAAATATATATAAATTTAGGTTAATTCGGTTAACTGATCGAATTAACCGAAAAAGTTCTGTTTGGTTAAATTTTTTTTTAAATTTGGTTCGGTTAACGGTTAAAAGTTTAAAATGGTTAATTAATTCAGTTAATGGTGATTTAGATCGGTTAACCGGTCGATTAACCGATTGAACACTCTTAGTATGGGATAACACACCAAAAAATACAAGAGAAACATGGTAATAAAGAGCGAGGGTTAAATAAGGACACAAGTTTGGACAATCTCATAGAGATCTAAAAATAGTAAGATTATGGAGATTATTGTGAAGGGGGTTTCACAATATAAACTCAAATATTGTCTATTTTTTTTATCTTGCAGATCACTTAATATCAATTTATAATTAGATTTAAATAAAAATATTATTTTCTTATTAAATGATAAATTCGATTCTAACCAATTAATGATGCTGCCCCCAATAATTCAGCCTTTATTTATGAACTCAAATATTTGATGGGCCTATAAATTCAGATCATGCCTACAGCCCAATATTTTTGAACCATACTGAAAACCCATTTGAAAATGACAAACAAATCTACAATTTTCCTGAGGGAAATGTTTGGGTGTTTGACGTCAAATAATACGAATTAATAACACAAATGATAGGAGTAAATACTAGATGGTTAAACGAGGTGATATCATCTACCTCAATACCAAAATATTGATTTTTACATTTGTAATAGTACAATTTTGCCTGGGCCCGAATTACAAACAAATAAAAAGCTCAAATTAATCAACCCAAACAGAAATCAGATAAAAAAACCGAAAATAAATAAAAAGTTCAAAATACAACAGTGCATTTACAAACCAGTCCAAATTTACAAGCTTAAATAGCCTAAATAAAAAACCTAAAGGCCCAGAATACAATCTAACCTAATACACTACCCAAATTACAAGCCCAAAGCCCAATGGCCCAAAAACTTAAACCAGTTTCAGAGGGTTTCTGGCGTCACACCCCCTTTTCGAATGCACGCCGCCTGAGGCCTAACGCGTTCGCCGCTGTTGCACCAAAATGACAAAAGGTGCCCCTTCTCTCCCCTCCGTTGACCGCACACCGTCGCCTGCAAAGAGAAAGAAAAAGGACAAATACGAACACGCAAGAACAGTAGAAGAACAGTAAAAACAACTGTTTGTATTTGGCTATAAAAGTCAGGATAATCATGTATTGTTTTACACACGAAAATAATCAAAAAAACAGAATACAAAGAAAATTTAAAAAATGTGACTCCTTTACGCTTTAATATGTTATTTTTCTTTTAAAAAATATAACATAAAATAAAAAAGAAGAAAACTCACCTAACGCTTTACCTTCGGCCGTCACGAGTGGGTGAGGACTCTGTCTCTGAGGAAAGAAGGCCTTCTCTGATGCGAAGGACCTCTGAATCTTAAAGATTCGTTGGAGGCTTCATCGGAGAGAAGAAAACCAAAAGGTTTTCTCTCCTTTTTCAAAGTTTTGGTTTTAGTTCTGCTGGTTTTGACACCAAATCGGAGTTCTATGCGAACATAAGAGTCGAAAAATATTTTTTGGGATTTTTTCCGGCCACTGGAGGCAGCTATCACCGAAGCCTATGACCGGTGGCCACGACGGACGTGCGATGGGCCCGATGGCCAATCCTAGGGCGTGTTTCAGAGAAAAAAAGGAGGGTTTTCAATTATTTTTTTTAAAACTAAGCCAGAAGGAATTTTTTTCGAAAATTTTTAACTTAAATAGGGGGTCAGAATGGTGTCGTTTTGGCCTGGGTCCATAAACCCCAAAACGACGTCGTTTTGATGCTCAACCCGATTGCCCGACTCGAGTTGTAACGCCCCCACGCCCGAGACCGACGCTGGAATCGAGCTTGAGGTGTTACCGAACATAATTTATCAATTTAACTACTTCAAATCATTTGTTTCTACATTCACGACTTTTCTAGCTATCTCACACACAATTTACAAGAAAAATCATATCTCGATTTACAAAACTCAAAATCAAGATCCGTAAATTTTCCCTAAATCTAGACTCATATATCTATTTACTAGTTTTTTTTAGAATTTTTGGTTGGGCCAATTAGTACAGTTTATTAGTTAAATTCTCCCCTGTTTCAGGGTTCGACTGCTCTGACCTCTGTGTATTACAAATCAGATATCTCTCTATAAAAAAATTAAATGACTATGAGGTTTGTTTCTATTAAAACTAGACTCAATAAGGAATCTGTAAATGTAAATAAAAACTTCTAATTATTTTTGTAAAATTTATTATGAATTTTTAAATTCAAAACAGGGGATCCAGAAATCACTCTGGCCCTGTTTCACAAAAGTTTAAATATCTCATAAAATATAATTTATATGCCTGTTTTGTTCAATCCACATGAAAATAGACTCATTAAGCTTAAATTTCATAACTTACTTATCATTTATTTCCACTTATACTATTTTTAGTGATTTTTCAAATTCATGTCATTGCTGCAGCAATATTCTGTTTTAAGGCAAGTTTCATCTTTTCATGAGTTGTTATGAACTAAATAACCTATTAAACTTCCATGATATCAAACATGATCTATATTTAACCATCACCATGACTTATCAATATCAAACATTTTCTCAACCAATCATGGCCATATCATAAAATTATTTACACAAAATAAGTATATTGCTATACATGCCATAGTTAAGTTTTACAAGCCATTTACCAATAGAAATTCTTCGGATTGTGTGATCGAAACCTCGACCTGTCTCGATTCCCGAGCTGACTTGTTCAAAACTACAATGAATGAAAAGGAGGGAGTAAGCATAAATGCTTAGTAAGTTCATATGCAAATAACAAGTAACATAACAATACAATTATACCAAACAACCTTAGCATGGCATCACCAAAACATATATCACATTTCTAAACATCATTCATCATCTTACCACTTTATCGTTGTTGTATCTATTTTCAACCCGAGGGTTAAGTACATACCTGTCCAAAGTACCAATTTCACAACACTTACCAAAACGTCACTTGCATCTTAAGTGTTCTTCCATTTCATAGAAATTTTCACCCGTTGAACACATCGGAGTATAACTCGGATACACGGATAATTTGCACATAAGTGCCACATATGTAATCAAGTAATCATGTAACCCACCCAAAAGTGAATTCGAACTCAACTCAACAAGTTCGGATGCCTAGTTACATCTCACGAACTCGGACTCAACTCAACGAGTTCGAACATTCGCATCCATAAGTGAACTCGGACTCAACTCAACGAGTTCGGATGCTCAATCATCCTAGTGACATGTCACTTGTATCCTAATTTATTCCTAAGGTTCAAACGAGATTTTCCTCGAACACATATCCTTGCCATCTTCCGTAAAATACCGAAACCAATACTCGGTAGCACTTTATATTTAACAAATAATGTAATGCCCAATTTTAGCTCGGGCCTACCAAAATACAGAAATACAATAAATAAAATAGTCTATTAAAAGTCCTTTTTTTTTTACAGTCCAAAACCCAAAATTAATACATAACCCAAGACCCAATTAAAATCCATTAGCTAAAACCCTAGCCCAAAATACCCGTGGCCCAAACAGCCCAAAGCTAAAACAACTTTAGCTAAACAGAAACCTAAGGTTTCCCTAGTAGCCGCAACCCTCCAGCACGGCCACGTCCATGCCTCCACGACAACGAGCCGTATGCCATAGCTGGCCCTGTACCTCCGCACCTGCAAAGAAACAGACAAACACAACAGCAAGGACAAGCAAAAAAAAAAAAAGCAAAAATAGTAGCAAAGAAAAAGAACGAAAAATAAAATTCTTTGTATTTATTTTCGGCTATATAAGAGCCTTATTTTCATTGTACGAGATGGACACACACATACTGAATAACAAAAGGAAATAAAAAAAAAAGCCATTGAAAGGTGATTTCACTTTTTTTTCTCATTCATTTTCGATCTGCTTGTGATTTTTTTTTTAGCATAGAAAACGAAAGGTGTGTTTTGAAACAACACCGATGAAAGCCCACACGTCTCGGAACTATGGAGATTTGGGCTAGGGTTGTTTTTTTTATTATTATTTTTATTTTCATCAGATTTTGCTTTGGTTTTGGTAGAATAGCATAAGATTTTAAGTCTTTCCTTAAAAAAAAAAAAAGAATAAGAAAAGGGAGAAGGAGTGCGCTTACCCGATCTCCGTGGGCGTATCTTCCATTGACAAGGTCCGATCGTCATTAGCGCACAGTCGGCCATCAAATAAATGATGGTTTAGGCAGCTGCATGTTGAATCAAACACTAGGGGGAGGGGTTAAAGCTTCTGTTTTAAAAAAAAAAAGAAAGGTTGCTGAGTTTTGCAAAAGGAAATGAATGGGAATTAAAGTAGCATCAGACTTGGAAGTGATGGAGTTTAAAGAAGGGGACCCACGCGTGTTGACCCAATCCAAAAGATTGGATCTGCATTCTTTTGTTTCAAATGGGTTAATGGCGCATTTGGTCCTCCTCTTTCGCGCCAATTTTCAATCGGCTTCTGTTTGAGCTTTGTTTATTTTTTAAATGTTCTCTAATATTTGTATGTTCTTACATTTTAGCCCACGGTGTACCGCTGCGTTTTAGGCTCTAGGATATTCCCAATTCTAGTCCTCATACGATCATGTGCATTATATATTGGTCTTATAAACTATTTCATTCCTAAATTATTCTTATTATTTTTAATTTGATTTCAATCAGTTTCCTTTTTCTTCATTTCATACTTCTTTAATCTATATTTACCATCATACGTCATTTGATTACTCATTTTGGAGTAGTTATATTTTCATGTTCTGGACATTATTTTATGTAGTTTCTTTTTACACATTATCATATACATATAGATACATATATATTATAATAAGGCTAATGTCACTTCATTTGTATAATGTTTTCTTTTGTATTCTAACCATGTATTTTAGCATAAATTTTTGCTACGATAATATGTTTTGTATATATATGTTTTGCATAAAATTATTTTTTCTACTTGCTTATATTAGTATACACATATTTGATTTATATACATTAATTTAATCCTATACATATTACCATTTTTATATAAATTTGCATGTACTCTCTTTTAAATTTATAGGTACATATATATTAATACACTTATTACTTTAATAGATTTTTTATTTAAAACACTTTTGCTTTGTGATTTATCGAGTATTTTCTCTCTATATATATATGTGAAATAATTTTGGAAATTTCATTGTTTTTTTTTAAATTATTATTGTTTGAGTATATCTGCATATTATATTGCTTTTGTGTATATATAGTCTATTATTTTAAATGCTTTAATTTAAGGATGTGTATAATTTTTAGATTATTTTGAAAATTTATATGTATTTTATTGTTAATCTCATGTTTTTTAATAGATTTACATGCATATATGTTTTATAAATCATCATGTAGTTTGTCAATTTTTGAATGTACTTGTGTTTAAAATGTTTCATATGCAATTTGATTCAAACTTTTATTTTATAATATCTATTTCAAAAATCATATATCCCTAGCCTTTATGCTAATTTGTCAACCTAGATTATGTGTACATTTATTCGTTATTATTTTAAAACTGTTTTATAGCACATTGGCTTCTAATTGCTATGTTGTTTTTATATCTTGCATTGGTCATGACATGTACATTACCGTGGCATATTATTGTATGTATTGTTTGGCTTGTGTGATTGTTATCATTTTCGTCATTGTATTATTATATCAATTATTCTCCATGCATTACTGAAATCAGATTACACTTTTAGGTTAGCTGTTTTCAATTATTAGTTTGCTAATCGATCGTATCTCATGTATGTCAATTATCCCATCTCATCGTTTTCAAAATGTGGTTTTATAAAATCCAAATTTTATGATTAATTTTGTTTAATTTTCAAAAAAATGCATTAATACATTTTAAGCTAGTTTTATAAGTATTCATTTAAAAATCCTTTAAAACGAAGGCGATATTCGATGCTTGGTAATTCGTGGAATCGTGCCCTAACGTGTTGGTTTGCAATTCCTCGTTTGCTCAAAGTAATCGAAGGTCCCTTTAGAATTTCACCCACGATTATCAAAAATCCCTTAAACAAAGGCGATATGCGATATTTGGCAATTCACGAAATCGTGCCCTAACGTGCTGGGTTGCAATTTCCCGTTTGCTTAAAATAATCAAATATCCCTTCAAAATTTCACTCGTGTCTTCTAAAAATTCGTTAAAATGTAGGCAATATTCGGTGTATGACAATTTGGGAATTATGCCCTATCGTGCTGGGTTGTGATTTCTCTTTTGCTCAAGACAATCGAATATTCCTTTAGGTTTTCACTCATGTTTATTGAAAATCTTTCAAAACGAATGTGATGTTCGATGTTTGGCGATTTGAGAATCGAGCCCTATCGTGCTGGGTTGCACTTTTTCATTTGTCCTAAATAATTGAACATCTCTTCGGAATTTCACACGTATTTTCTAAGGTGAGGCAATGGTCAATGTTTGGAGATTCGAGGAATCGTGCCCTACTGTGCTGGGTTTCAGTTTTTCGTGGGACCAAATAGTTGGGTATCCTTTTGCAACTTTCGATTTATGAATCTTTGGACGTCGAAACAAGAAGATCTTTGACAACCAACTCGAGTTATTCAAACGTTATTAAAAAAGGAACCATATTTCAAAAACATTTTTAATTTTAGACATAAGGACAGTATTTAATCGATTCGGTACCAATTTTTGGGCGTAGTGAGGGTGCTAATCCTTCCTCATACGTAACCGACTCCCGAACCCGTTTTCTCATATTTTCGTAGGCCAGAATCATTGTTTTAGTAAACCAAAAGGTTTTATTAAAATAAATTCTTAGGTGATCCGATCACACCAAAACAAAAGGATCGGTGGCGACTCCGTATTTTATTTTTAAAAATTCGATTCCCCATTTTTTTTAAACTCGAAAAAAATGGTTTCGACAAATAATACACACAATTTGCATTTTATTCGAAAATAACCACAAAGCATATATTTCATGGTAAAAATCATCATATCATATAATTAACATCAATAACTTAAAAATAACAATTATGCTACATTATTTACACATGAACTCACCTTGGTACCAAAATATAAAGATTTTGCAATTTAGTCCACAATCTTTTCTTTTCCTCGATTGGGGTCGATTCCACGTCTTTCCTGATCTAAAATAACACATTCAGCTTATTTAATACTCACATTGTCAAATCAGTCTTTAATTCAAATTTTAGCAAAATTAAAATTTTACCCCTAAACTTTTACATATTTACACTTTTGCCCCAAATCTCGGGAATTAAACTTAATTCCTTATTTTTATGTTTTGTAACATGCTGATCATTTTTCCCTTCTATGGCAACATCAAATTCACACTCTAACATGTACTTATGACTATTAGTTATTTTTATCAATTTAGCCATTTTACTCGTTTTCGCTTAAAACCGAGTAGTACAAGTTGTCTAACATAATTTAAAACCTCATATTCTATCATAAAACATCAAAATACACAAATTTCACCTATGGGTATTTTTCCAAATATGAACCCTAGGTTGAATTATTGCTAGCATAAGCTTAATCGAGCTACCGAGATTCCAAAAACGTAAAGAACATTAAAAACGGGGCTTGGAATCACTTACTATGGAGCTTGGAAGCTTGAAACAAACCCTAGCTATGGAGAACCCTTGAAATTTCGGCCTAATGAAGAAGATGGACAAAAATTGGCTTTTAATTTTGTTTTTAATTCATTTTAATAACTAAATGACCAAAATACCCTTACTACTAAACTTTTCAAAAATTCCTTCCATGTCCTAATTTTGTCCATGAACTTAAAATTGGTTAAATTGCTATTTAAGACCTCCTAATTAATATTTCAATGCAATTTCATACTAAAAACTTCTAAAATGTAAATTTTGCAACTTATTCGATTTAGTCCCTACTTTCAATTTAAACACTTTAGGCATAGAATTTCATCACGAAATTTTCACACAATCATGCAATCATATCATAATAATCAAAATAATTATAAAATAATTATTTCTATCTCAGATTTGTGGTCACGAGACCACTATTCCGATTAAGCCTTAATTCTGGATATTACACGAGTACCTCAGGATCTGCGTGTTTTTTGTGACGAGGGTATAATTGCGACCCCAGTCCTTTCGCTTTTTAGACAATTTACAATGTAGTTCTTTTTTACCTTTTTATTTTGCCATTTAATTTTATTTTGTTTTTATTTTGGTCTATGGACCATCTTAGGAAAGGGGCACCTAAAATAGCATCGTTTCAGCCAACCCGACGACCCGACCCGAACCGCGTAGGATCCACGTGTTTTTGATGGGGGGATCTATTTGCGCCTTTGGTCCTTCCGCTTTTGCGACTTGTTTCAATTTAGTCCTATTCTTTTTTAATTATTTTATTTTTTCCCCTGTAATTTAGGAGATGGTTAGGACCGTTTCCACAAAATCTACATCATTTTACGAAATGTGCATTGACATGATCATGCATAGTATAAGTGTGAAATATTGATTTATATGAAACTGATATGATTATTATGATTGTATAACGTGTATGTTTATGTGTATGTAATTGCGTTTATGTTAATTTCACTCTAAGCTTTATAGCTATAGTTTTCTGATGTTATAGATAATCCCGAGGTTAGGATTCAACGACGGCATTGGGAAGAGTTTCTTAGAATTATTTTTAAATTAAATTAATTAAATTTTATTTTGATATTTTGGGTTTGTAATAAGTTTGGGTATGGACTGTGGCATGGGATTTTATTTTAGGGACTTTTCATTCTGATTTGCATAAATTGCTTGTATGACATTAAGTTTTAAAAACTGCATAAATTAGTATTTGATAAAATTTCGCTTGAAACTCGGTTTCTTAAATAGAATCAGTCAATAACACATTTTTCCATTGCATTTCTGAAAAATGAGTTTTTAAAAAAATTAGACTTAGTTTTCAAAAATTTTAATGTTTACAAATGAGTTTTTTAAAGACATTTGATTTATGAAGTTAATATGTTTTTATTTCCGAAATAATGACAAATAATCAAGTTCTCCAATTTTGAATAAAAAGACAAATGATCTAAAAGTATGATTGAAAATCCGAAATAGTTTTGAATAAATGATTGAATGTTTCCAATCAATATATTATTTATTTTGATTCCTTAAATTTTGCACTGTTTTTATGAAATTAAAATAAACATTTTATTTCATTTGTATTGAATTGATAAGCCAATAGTTTTAAAATATTTTTTTCAAAATTCTAAAATTTTATTTTGGCCATTTTCGTGGACAAATGGTTTTTAAAATGAGATTGGAAATAAAGTTCAACATTTGATTTTACTAGTTTTGAACAAACTGCACAAATGGCTTAAAAAAATATGTTTGACATCAAGAAAGTTTTCTGGGCCATTCCGGTCGCCAATGAAGCTTTCCCAATTTGACCATAACGACTGGGCTGAGTTTGGGGTGTTAAGACCGTGTGTGGCACACAACCGTGTGACAGACCATGTCCCAGGTCATGTGCACCTTAACAAGCTAACAAAACAAGACAAATTTTCATCCAAACCTTAAAAACACATTCAAACAAACTTAAAACATACCAAATCATGCATCTTAAGTGCTTAACCAATGTGCCCTCATTGAGACCACAATTTAATTGCCAAATCAAATTCATATTTCATACCAAACTAATTTGCATACAAAGCTCTCAAGTACTTATAATAACTCATGTCAAGTCCACCATTTCATTCAATCCATTCAAATCCAATATACCATATTTCAACTATTTCCATGAGACTTATACCAAATAGCCAAAAACAAGTTCACAAGAATATATTCATACCAGAGCCAAAAACACATATACAAGCAAACTTAAACAACTTTACACCAAGATAAAATGTAACATATAAAGTAAGTATCAAAACATATACAAACACACCTATTACATGCCATATAACCCAAAGATAAACATATCAAAAACTACCAAAAGATATTCAGATATTGTGATTTTTTGAGTTAATCCAATCGCCCGATTCCACAAAAACGTTATCTACAAAAAAATAAAAGAAAGACACAAGTAAGCTTTACTATAGCTTTGTAAGTTCAACAGTTAAAATGATAAACTTACCATAAAAACATATAAATCACACAGTAACAGTTAATAAACTATAATCCTGTCAATCACAACCATTCAACAAGTGAGTCTTTATATGAATACACTTAAATAAATAATCTATTCAATTATGCTAGATCATTCAATATCAACTCATGTTAATCGATCATAAAATCATATAACCATTTACAATATTAATTACAAATAATGCAACCATTGAAAATCTGTCTGATGAGCAATATAAAGGATTTGGATACAATGTTAACCATCTAGAACACACCAGAACACTCAAATGAGCTTAACTAACGGAGAACACACCTGAGCACCAAGTGCCTAGCCCGAAGACTTTACATTTGCCCCCGGTAACACACCAAAATTACTGTAAATGTAACATGATAGTCCGCAACAAATGTTGTACTTTGGTATATTCAATTAATAGTAACAAATCAATGACCACCATCTCATCACAAGTCAAACCCGTATCGCGCGCATTAAAAACCTATTGGCATGCCAATTGAATCCTATCCTACGTTCATCAGGCTCAATATAACATCAAATAACAGTGTCCAATTCAATTACTTTCTCGACTCACATCAATTTATTTCAATTCAATTATGTCAGAATATTCAGCAATCTCAACTCGTAGTTAACATAACATTTAAATTTATACAAAACTAAATAGTACGAACTTACAAGGGCTAAACTGTAGTGATAGCTAAAGTTCAGGGACTATTCACCAACTTTCCTTTTCCTCGGTTATCTACTTGTTCTTGAGCTACAAAATAGTTTGTTTCAATTTATTGGATTTAATTTATATAATATTCAATTTAGTGCAAATGATTTCTTATTTACAAATTTTCATATTTACCCCAAACTTTTACATTTAATTTAATTTAATCCCTAATATTAAAACAAACCAATTTTCCCAATTACCTCATATACCTAATTTTACTAAACAATTAACCCTATATAAACAGCACTTAGATTTATAAATTTTTCAATAAACTCCTTCCAATTTCATATTTTATCTATTTAATCCCTAAACTTAAAACTATTCAAATTTACTTTACTAAATTGTTCAAATTCATCAATTAGCGTCAAGCTCAAGTATAAACATTAAGAAAACTTTAAAAACAACAATGGTGAATTTTTAAAACTTTAACAGTATTACAAATTAGTCCCTAAACTAACTAGATATCATTATAATGATATCAAAAACATAAAATTCATGAAAAACGAGTGTCAAATACACTTACATGCAAAGGAAAATAGCAAGACCGAACTTATTTTCTCCTTAACAATGGTGTGTGACTTGAAAATGAGAAAAAGAAGAAGATGATACCACCTTGTTTTTGTTTTATTCCATTAACTTATGTTTAATTTATTAATAATCTAAAAAGACAAAAATTTTACTTTAATTCATCCAATAACCGGCCATAATATCTAAACACGGTCTATTTGCAACATAAAACCCCCAAATTTAACTATCTAAGTTATTCAGTTAAAAGAAACCAACAATATGCAACTTTATAACTTTTATGATTTAGTCATTTTTAATTAATTAACTACCTAAACATTAAAATTTCTTAACCAAAATTTAATATTACACTAATAACCTCATAATTATTAAATTAGAATATCTATAGATTGACAGGTCAAAATTGTGGCCCCGAAACCATTATTTCCAACATTATTGGAAAACAGGTTGTTACATATGGGATAAGCTCAAAGTCATGCATGAAGGTACCAACCAAGTTTGTACCAACCAAGTTAAGAAGTCTAAGGTTGGAATTCTTACCCCAAAATTATGAAACCTTCAAAATAAAGCTGAGAACGATATCAAGGCGATGTCCAATCAGTTTACTATCATCATCAATGGATTGAAGTCTTATGAAAAGACATATTCAAATGAAGATGTGAAAAATAAAATAAAATAAAAATAAAGAACACACAGATTTTTACGTGGAAACCCTTTCGGGAAAAAAAACTACGAGCAGAGGAGAAGAAAATTCACTATGTCGAATTCAAATTATTACAAGAGGAATAGACTATGTTTATTTACAGGCTTTTAAAGCCATATTCTAGTAAGACTGAAACACCTTATTCTAATCAATATCAAATAGATGGAATTTAATAAGGTTTAAAAAACCTTATTCTAAAATAAAATAAAAGAAGTGTAATTCAATATGGATTCTTCTTTTATTTATTTTACCACTGTACTTTATTAAATAAGGATTCGGGTCACTTAATTCTAACAATCTCCACCTTGACACGAATTCTCAATGAACAAGTTCTTCATCGCGAACTCTCAACTAACAAGTTCTCCACCTCTTCCATAAAACCCCTTAAGGGTTTAACTTCAACAATGAACACCAACCAAGTCTAAGCAATGCTCAAACTTGGTTATAGGAAGTGACTTAGTCATCATATCTGCAGGATTTTCATGAGTACTAATTTTGCTCACAACAATATCACCACGAGCAATAATATCACGAACAAAATGATACCGAACATCAATGTGTTTTGTTCTCTCATGAAACATTTGATCTTTTGTAAGAAAGATGGTACTCTGACTGTCACAACATACTGTGCTGATTTGAAGGTCTTCATTGAGTTCACTAAAGAGTCCCTACAACCAAATAGCTTCTTCACAAGCCTCGATGTCGCCATGTACTCAACTTTCATGGTAGATAAAAGCGATCAGTAGTTTGCAAAGTGGCTTTCCAACTGATTGCACAACCTCCGATTGTAAAGACATAACCTGTGAGAGATCTTCTTCTATCAAGGTCTCCAACAAAATCAGTATCAACATACCCAATGACTCCATCTCTAGTTCTTCCAAACTGTAAGCCAACATTTGTAGTACCTCGTAAGTATCTTAAAATCCACTGAACTACTTTCCAATGTTCTTTACCGGGATTCGCCATATATCTGCTAACTGCACTAACTGCATATGATAAATCTGAACGTAAACAAACCATAGCATACATGAGAGATCCCACTGCACTAGAGTATGGAACATGTGACATGTACTCAATCTCATCATCTGATTGTGGAGACAAAGCCGATGAAAGTCTGAAATGGGCTGTTAAAGGAGTACTAACAGGCTTAGCACTCTGCATATTGAACCTATAAAGAACTTTCTCAATATACCCCTTCTGACTTAGGTACAATTTACTTGCTTTTCTATCTCTGAGAATCTGCATACCAAGTATCTTCTTTGCTGGTCTCAAATCTTTCATCTCAAATTCTTCACTTAGTTGGGCTTTGACCTTTCTTATCTCTCATTTATTTTTTGTTGCTATCAACATGTCATCAACATAAAGAAGTAGATACACAAAAGAACCATCACTGTTTTTCTTAAAGTAAACACAATTGTCAAAACTACTTCTTTTGAAATCATGAGAAGTCATAAAGGAATCAAACCTCTTGTACCATCATTTTGGTGATCAAGTTTCAAATCAGTAAAGGACTTTTTAGTAAGCAAACATAGTCCTCTTTTTCTAAGACTCAGAAAACCCTCTCAGTTGTTGCATGTAAATATCCTCCTCAAGTTCTCCATGCAAAAATACAGTTTTTACATCTAACTGCTCAAGCTCCAAATCATGCATGGCCACAATACCAAGCAAAGCTCGAATCAAACTATACTTAGCAACTGGAGAGAACACATCTGTAAAGTCCACTCCTGGAATTTGACTGTAACCCTTTGCAACAAGACTTGCTTTATATCTGGGTTCTTCAACTCCTAGAGTCCCTTCTTTCTTTTTAAACACCCACTTACAGCGAATAGTTTTTTTTACCTTTAGGAAGTTTTACAAAATCCCATGTTTTATTTTTGTGGAGTGATTCCATCTCCTCTTGTACAGCAAACATCCATTTTCAGAATCTTCACAGCTAACCGCTTCAGAATAATTAGATGGCTCTTGATTCGCATCTATATCTTCAGCCACATTTAAAGCATAAGCAACTAGATTAGCCTCAGCATACTTCTTTGGAGGTTTAATTTCTCTTCTAGTTCTGTTTTTGCGGATAGAGTATTGCGGTGAAGAAGCAACTCTATTCTCAATTTTTGTACTGGCTTGAGGAGTCGACTCTGTATTAATCTGATGCTCCACCTGCTTTTGATTTTCTTTGTTGGAAGAGTCTTTAAGAGATAAGTTAGGTAGCTTAGCAGTTTCATCAAAAACAACATCTCTTCTAATCAAAACTTTTCTATTTTTAGGATACCATAGCTTATACCCTTTTAAGCCAGCTTTATAACCAAGAAAAACATATTTAATGGATCTCGGTTCTAATTTTCCATTATCAGCATGAGTATACGCAGGACACCCAAAGATCTTTAAATCAGAATAATTAGCAGGATTACCAGACCATATCTCTTGTGGAGTCTTTTTCTCAATGGCAACTGATAGAGATCGGTTGATCAAAAAACATGCAGTAGAGGCTGCTTCTGCCCAAAACGACTTCGGTAAGTTGGCATTTGACAACATACATCGAACCTTCTCCATGATCGTTCTGTTCATTTGTTCTGGAACGCCATTTTGCTGTGGAGTATGACGAACTGTCAAGTGTCTGACGATCCCTTTTGACTTGCACAATCTATTAAACTCATCAGAATAGAACTCTAAGCCATTGTCTGTGCGGAGGTATTTTATCTGTTTTCCCGTCTGTTTTTCAATCATAATTTTTCAAGGCTTAAATGTAGAAAACACATCGCTTTTCTGCTTCAGGAAGAACGCCCAAACTTTTTTGGAAAAATCATTAATAAAGGTTAACATATAATTGGCTCTACCTCTCGAAGGCACTCTAGATAGCCCTCATAGATCAGAATGAATATACTCCAACGTTCCCTTCGTGTTATAGATTCCTCTAGTGAATTAAACTCCCTTTTGCTTCCCAAAAACACAGTACTCACAGAAATTTAGTTTGCAAATTCCTTACCTCTCAAGAAGTCCTCTTTTGCTCAATTCTACCATGCCATTCTCACTCATATGCCCTAGGCGCATATGCCAAAGTTTAGTAATATCATCATCTGACAAGGAAGAGGAAGTGACAGCTGCATCACCAGTAACAGTAGAACCCTGTAAAACATATAACTTGACAGTTTTTCTTTGCCCTATCATCACAAAAAGGGAACCTTTGGAAATCTTTAAAACCCCACTTTTAGCTGTGCATCTGTACCTTTTTGAATCAAGAGTACTCAACGAAATTAAATTTCTCTTCAATTCTGGACCATGTCGCACGTCACTAAGTGTTCTGACAACTCCATCAAACATCTTAACTCTAATTATTCCAACACATGCGATTTTACACGAAGTATTATTTCCCATCAAAACAACACCTTCAGACACTGTTTCGTAAGTTGTAAACCAATCCCGATTGGGACTCATGTGGAAGGTGCAGCCTGAATCAAATATCCACTCTTCGTTTACTTTAGACTCACTGACAGAAGCGACTAGAAGTTCTGTAACGCCCCCACGCCCAAAACCGTCACTGGAGTCAAGCTTGAGGTGTTACTAAACTTATCTTACCTTTTTAAACAACTCTAAACCACTTATTTTAATTTTCGGAATAAACTATTTTTCTGCGTCATGGTTGCTTAAAAGTTCATTTCTCGAGTTTCAAAAGTCAAAATTAAGATCCGTAAATTTTTCCTGAAACTAGACTCATATATCTATCTACTAATTTTTTTCTAGAATTTTTGACTCAGCCAATTAGTACAGTTTATTAGTTAAAGTTACCCTTGTTTCAGAATTCAACTGCACGGGCCTCTACTTACTACGAACCACTTTTCTCTCTGTACAAAAGTCATATGACTATACCGTTTATTTATATTAAAACTAGATTCAATAAGGATTCTAACCATATAAATTACACCACCTAATTATTTTTGTAAAATTTATGGTGAATTTCTAAAGTTGAAACAAGGGATCCAGAAATTGCTCTGGCCCTATTTCACTAAAACTCAGATATCTTATAAAATACAAAACCTTTACCTGTTTTGCTTATTCCATATGAAAATAGACACAATGAGTTTTAATTTCATATATTATTCACCATCAAAACATGTCTCTAAGATTTTTAGTGATTTTTCAAAGTCATGTTATTTCTAATACTTGAATCCGTTTTTAAGTTACTTTCACATTTTTCATAGTTTTCATGTGATAGTTACTACTTATTCATACATACTATTAAACATGTATATCATCAGCCCTTCTATTAGTTAATCACTAGCAAGTATTTACACATCATTCATTGATGATATCATATCAAAAGAAACCAAGTTCCTATACATGCCATACACAAAACGAAACGTCTAACTATACCAATGTGATTCCTTCGATAGTGTGATCGGGTCTCCGACGTTTCCTTCGATCCCCGAGTGGCTTGATAAAACTATAAGAAAAAGAAAATAAAGAGAGTAAGCACTAGGCTTAGTAAGCTTACAAGCAAATAAATTACAACATTCAACATAATGAATAATTATACATAATGTCACCTAGCCTTATAAACTTCCTTTACTTCTCATTTTCTACCTTCTTCTTTACTCATTTACCTTCTTTCTTACTCCGACCTTTCACTATTAATAGATATAATCTACCTTCCCTTTTGCTGATAATTCACTGTAATTTAACGTGTACAATGACCCATTGAACCACTCGGAATACTAAGGATACCGGGTCATTCCCGTCGCTATCAATATCTCACTCGCCAATGCCATGTCTTCGACATGGACTTTCATGAATTATTCCTCGCCTCTAATGCCATATATATATATATATAATAATATGGGCTTACATGGCTCATTCCTGTCTCCAAAGCCATATATCTGATATGGACTTACATGGCTCATTTCTGTCCTGTCCTGTCCTGTCAACCCCAATATCCTAACATTCCTAAGGTTCAAACGGGGCATCCTAATGCTTTTTCTCTGTCACTTCGCCTTTAATTTGACTTTAAATATTCTCATAAAATAAGTATATAAATGCTGGAAATTGACAATAATAATGTAAAATAAAATAATATTGCATTTATTTCTATCAGTAAACTTACCTCGTATGCAAAAATAGCTACTTTTACCATTTCGTCCACAACTTGGTATTTTCCCCATTTTAGCCCGAATTTTAGTTTTCCTTGCTCTATCATTTAAAATATAGTCTAATTAGGACTCACATTATTCAAATTGACCCAAAATCATATTTTGGAAAAATTACAGTTTTGCCCCTAAACTTTCGCATATTTACACTTTTGCCTCAAAGCTCGTAAATTAAACTTCAGCCTATTTTCTTATGTTTTATGACATGGTGGTCATTTTTCCCTTCTATGGCAGCATCAAATTCATACTCTAACATGCACTTATGACTATTAGGTATTTTTACCGATTAAGTCCTTTTACTCATTTTTGCTTAAAACCGAGTAGTACAAGTTGTCTAACATAATTTAAAACCTCATATTCTATCATAAAACACCAAAATACACAAATTTCACCTATGGGTATTTTTCCAAAGATGAACCCTAGGTTGAATTATTGCCAGCATAAGCTTAATCGAGCTACCGGGACTCCAAAAACGTAAAAATCATTAAAAACGAGGCTAGAACGGACCTACAATCGAGCTTGAAAGCTTGAAAAACCCTAGCCATGGTTTCTCCTTGCTATATTCGGCCATGGGGTTGAAGATGAGCAAAATTGGCTTTTAATTTTGTATTTTAATTCATTTTACCCCTAAATGACCAAAATGCCCTTACTACTAAACTTTTCAAAAATTCCTTCCATGTCCTAATTTTTTTTTTCCATGAACTTAAAATTGGTTAAATTTTATTTAAACCCTCCTAATTAATATTCCAAAGCAATTTCATACTAAAAACTTCTAGAATGCAAGTTTTGCAAATTATTCGATTTAGTCCCTAATCTCAACTTAAGCACTTTATGCATAGAATTTCATCACGAAATTTTCACACAATCATGCAATTATATCATGAACCTCAAAATAATAATAAAATAAATTTTTCTACCTCAGATTTGTGGTTTCACAACCACTATTCCGTTTAGGCCCTATTTCGGGATGTTACAAGTTCACCATCGCTGTAGTCTTCTACAACATTAGCCTCACCGAAATTTTCTGGTTGTTTTCCCTTTTGATTCGCAGCCTCCCTTTTAATCTTGTTCTGTATCTTATAGCACTGAGATTTAATGTGCCCTTTCTTCTTGCAGAAGTTACAAGTTTTACCTCTGTTTGAAGACTTTGATCTACCCTTAGATTTACCGTGAGGATTCTGTTCCTGTGTCCTTCCACGATCATCATCAGCATTCCAATTTTATCTTCCACGAACAATGAGACCCTCTCCCTGAGAGTCAGGTTTAACCAAAAAATGCTTCATATTATCATACGAGGTTAAAGAATCATAAACCTCATCAATTGTGAGAGACTCGCGACTATATAAAATCGTGTCTCTAAAGGTTGAATAAGACGGGGGCAATGAACAAAGTAGAACCAACCCTAGATCTTCCTTATCATACTGAACCTCCATGGCCTCCAAGTTTGATAGAATTTCTTTAAACACTGTTAATTATTCACGTATCGACGCACCTTCCTCCAAACGATGAGCATAAAGACGCTGCTTCATATGCAACTTGCTTGTTAGAGTTTTCGACATACATATTTGTTCTAGCCTCTTCCATAATGCAGCGGCGGTCTTCTCTTTTATCACACTTGGAAAATTTTGTTGGATAAATGCAGATGTAATTGTTGTTGGAATGCTGATGCCTCCAAGGTGCAGTGGAAAAATAAAATAATTAAAAACATTCCGACGATCCAAACCATGGATCCATGTGTAAGGAACGTATCGCGGTGATAAAAAGTTTCGAAATTACCAAAACTTTAATCTGAGTAGACAGCGACGTCTAGGCAACGGAGATCCTGAACCACTATCGAACCAAGCCGCAATCTTTCCGATGTCGGCCTCTACATAGTCCACCCAGTTGACAATGAACGGTAGAAAAATCTCAGAAACTATTTCAGTGATTTTTATGCTTAATGGCTGCTAGACCCGTTAGTATAGTTTCAGACTTATTTATATATTCTCTCTTTAGGGTTTTTACCCTTGCTATATATAACACCCTTTTAATTGGTATATCTTTTTAATGAATATTAATTCATTAAAATTAATCTGAACATAATAGTCATCATTAAAATAAATATAATAATATTTAACCAAAAATTATAATTACATTAATTATAATAAAGATTTCGGTAAACTATATTTATTTAAACTTATATACGAACCAAATTCATATACTATTGAAATTATGTTCTGATTATGTGTACAACATCCTTGTACGTATAGTATGTTCAACAATTTGATTGCCTAATTAAATTAATTATATAATTAATTTAATTCATCTGACAATCAGAATACAATACCAACTATGTTTTACTCCGTTCATTTCAATCATAGGGTGTGACCCTATAGGTTCTTGTAACATTAGCAGTAATATTAGAACGATTCTAATGTTACAAACAATGAGTGGCATCTAGCAATGCATCATTGCTACCTAAGTTACGAGAAGTCATGATTCGACATAACCTTTTGTGATTAACCTTTCATGCATTAATCCTTAACTCCTATATGTTTTGAACGGACTCAAGTCATGGAATAGTCACACTTGCATAGTCCATCCCATGTTTCTTGATACCTTAAGTGAACTATGATACACAAATAAGTATGACATCTCATATAAACTTATTTGAGTATGGCCATGCATTTCTAGTCTCACTCAATCAAGTGGCCTAAGATATTACTCCCATTATGTAGGAGGGACTTATCCTATATTGATCAACCATATCCCTCTACATAGATTATGGTATATCCAACATCAGTCTTTATAGAACAACCAGTTACAATGTTCATTTGACTATATCAAAAGATACAACTCACGATGTTAGGATAATGATGATCTCAAGTATGAAGATCATATACATATTAATCACTATGAGTAATGTTGTGACAATTACATAATAATCTAAGAAACATACTCATAGCAGGTCAGTCCAATATGTTGTTCTCTAACACACATATTCATGCATTAATTTTGACACTCCATATCAATGACAACTCTTTATCATCAATCAACTGCATGTTAGTCTTAATGCATTATTGTTGTCCTAGCCAACAATAATACTTGACTAAAGATCTTTTAAGAATAATCATATTATTCTCAGGACATTATTATAAAACAGTTTATTTATGTATACAGAAAAGAAACTGAAATAATAATGGCAACGCCTTATATGAATAAACATGATAAATCAAGTATATTATTACAACCATCTCGTGATTGATCTTTGGGCATACTCTTACAATTGTGTTAACGCCTTTCGATCCTTACGGTTCTTTTCTTCATCTGTTAAAGTCGAAGGCATCTTATCATTCCCTAGCAGGGTATCCTCCAGATCCATCTGCGCAAGGACTGCTTGCATCTTAATCTGCCACAACGTAAATCTGGTGTTATGATCCAATAGCAGAATTTCATACTTCAAAGACGCCATTATCGTGATCGAGATGAACCACACAGAAGCTCTGATACCAATTTGTGAAAAAATAAAATAAAATAAAAATAAAGAACACACAGATTTTTACGTGGAAACCCTTTCGGGAAAAAACCACGGGCAGAGGAGAAGAAAATTCAATATGTCAAATTTGAATTATTACAAGAGGAATAGACTATGTCTATTTATAGGCTTGTAAAGCCATATTCTAATAAGACTGAAACACATTATTCTAATCTATATCAAATAGATAGAATTTAATAAGGTTTAAAAAACCTTATTCTAAAATAAAATAAAAGAAGTGTAATTCTATATGAATTCTTCTTTTATTTATTTTACCACTGTATTTTATTTAAATAAGGATTCGGGTCACTTAATTCTAACAGAAGAGGTGGTAAGGAAGATGCTTCGAAGCTTGCCTAGATCATGGGAAGTCAAAGTGACTACAATTGAAGAAGTAAAGAATTTAGAAACATTAACTTTGGATGAACTCATCGGTTCTTTGCTTACACATGAGATGATGCTCAATGAAGGGGTTAAAGAAGCCAAAATTGAGAAGAAAAAGGTTTGTGTTGCTCTCAAATCCACCACTGATGAAGATAATGAATTAAGTGAAGAGGTGGATCAAGATAAAGAAATGACAATGTTTGCTAGACGATTCAAGAAGTTTATGAGGTCTAATAGAGGTAGAAAATTTCAAAAGAAAGAAGGACTCAAGCTTGAATCTACCAAGGAGAAGGATCCCATAATATGCTATGAATGCAAGAATGTGGGACATATCAAGCTCAAGGCTCATGTTGCTACTTGGAGTGATAAGGATTCATCCGATGATGAAGATTAAGAAGTAGCCAACCTTTGCCTTATGGCCATTGATGACACTAAGGTATCTTCTAACTTGTCTAATTCAATTTCATATTCATTTGATGAGTTACAATATGCCTATTATGAGTTAGGTTTACAGTTTGAAATTATGGTTTCAAAATATAAGAAAAACATTTCAAAATTAAAAGATGAAAATAGTTCACTCTCCGAAACCAATCATTAACTTGAAACTAAAATTCATGATATGCAAGCTATTCTAAATGATTTTGAGAAAAAGAACCAAAATTTTCATAATTTGCTTTCAAAAGTTCATGATGATCATTAAACTTGAGTTGCTTGAAAAAGAAAAAACTTCATCTAACAAAGTATCTCCAAAAAGATTTAAAAGGGGAGAGAGCTCAAAATAAAACTTTGTTGGAACAAGCTTTAATTTATATAAACATAGAGGTCCCTCAATATTTTATAAAGGAAAAGTTGTTAAGAGTATATGGGTCCCTAAAGGACTTAGTGTTACTCAAGACAAAGAAATTCTTTCAAAATGGATTCCCAAAGGGACAAAAAATTTAGGAACTAATACTTATGGACCCAAAAGAATTTAGGTACCAAAAATAAAATTTTAATTTTATGCTTATAGGGGAAGGATCATTGCTTTATGGTGAACAACACAAGTACAAATTCATAATATCTTGATAGTGGATGCTCAAGACATATGACCAGTGACAAGAGTCATTTTACCAAATTGAAGCCAAAAAGTGGACGAGAAGTTACATTTGGTGACAACTCCAAAGGACAAATAGAATGAATTGGCTCTATTGGTAAAAACTCTTCAATCTTTATTGAAAAATATATATTATATTAAATTTAAATTAATGTGTTTGTAATATATAGATTTCATTTTTACCATTGACATAATAATGAAATTTAAATCCAAGCAATCCGAGCATTAGAAATTTTTGTTATTGTTTCTTAAGTTCCTACAGAAATTACTTACCAAAATACATTTTTTTTACATGGGTGTCTCAACATTAATGAGTGTTGAGTTTAGTATAAGGTTTCGATTATTGAATTTCCTCAAGATTGGAATGGGGATAAGAAAGAGGATATCAATTGACAAGTGTAACTTAAGACTTTGAGCCTCATAAGTGTCAAGTTCCACCTTATTTATCAACTTTTATTAGTGTAGAACTTAACATAATATTTAGGCTTTTTTTTTCTCAAACTCTTATTGTTATCGAATTTAGTGTAATATTTTAACTTTTTTTCTAATTTAATCTTTTTACTATTCTCTCTTACTTCTTTATTTCTTTTATTTTCTTTCTTATTAATACATACAACACATAATTTTGATTATAACCATTTTTATCGTGTTTCTTCAATGGAAGAAACCCTTAAAACCTTAATGGTCTATATGGAAATCATGATTTCCCTTAAAAAAATTAGAAAATCCAAATCCTGGATAACAAATAAAAATTTGAATTTGGATTTCGACAAATCCAAATTTAATTTTATAGGAGTTAAATTTTTGAATTTCAAAATTCATTTTAAAACTTTGAACTTTTAAAATCCAAAATTGATTAAAAACCAATGAAAACATTTTTTCTTTTTCTTTCACACTTCCTTTAAAATCCAAAATAATAAATAAAAAATTTTATTTATAATCTATTATCAATAAAGCTCAAGGTTTTCATAATTGGACTGGTAGGCAAACCGATCAGACCATTGGTTCTCGGTTCAACCAGTTTGACTGACCCAATTAGTTCGATTCAATAAAGTATTAAAATTTAAAAATAATAAAAATAGATAAAATCAGTTCAATCAATTTGACCATCAATTCGGCTGGTCCGACCGATGCAGTCAGTTCACAAATCGACCAATTTGATCCTTTATTCCAGACTGGTAACCCAAACGATTCCCAATCTAATCGGTTTGACCAGCCGATCCAGTTTGGTTATGAAAATAGTGGAGAAACTTCATACATTTAACTTAATATCATATGAATAATAAAAAATTTCATTTATACCATAATTTCCACAATTTTAATTTCCATAATTTTAATTTTAATTTTAATTTTAATTTTAGTTTATACCTATGTAAGTCCACTTATAATTAGTGCAACGGGTCTAACAATTTGGTCCAATCTAATTTTCAGAATCAAGCTAGTGATCGAATTGATTAGGCCACTGGCTTGTTGGTCCAACCGGTTCGATCGGTTTGACTGGTATGATCAGTTCAACTAATCTGTCTGGTTTTATTAAACAAATTATTAAAAAATTCATAAAAAATTTGGTCCAATCGATTTAACCGTTCAATCAACCAGTCCTTACCGGTTTTCAGGTCATTCGGTCTAATACCTTTCTCCATATTGGTACCTTGGTCGGTTCCCAATCCAATTGGATAATCCAGTCTGATTCAAACAACCATATTCAAAATCCTCCTAAATAATTAAATTTAAAAAATTATTTTTTAAGGTTAATCGAAATTCAAATCTAAATTTAAATTATCTAAACAATGAATTTAGATTAATTCAAAATCTTGAATTTTAAATATTGTAACTCTTATGGGTCAAAACTGAAATATGACAAACAGTGCATTTTAGTATTAATGAAACGGTGTGCAATAACTTTAGTAAAAATGAGGCGTTTTGAATAAACGCTCGTACTATTAGTTTTAGCTAATTCTGGATTGTTTTGTTTCCTTATATATATATATATATATATATATATATATATATATGCAACTGTAATTGGATAGAGGGTAATGAAATGAATATGTTTTATTTGCTTCTTCTCTCTCAATTTATGTCTTCTTCTTCATTCCTTTGATTTCTCTCATCTCTTTCCTTTCTATTCTTCTTTTTCGCTTTTCTATTTCCTATTTTATGTTTCTGTTCTTAACAAATGTACCAGAGTTTCAACGGTTCTCTATGGTTGGGGATGGTGTCACCACACAGTTACAAAAGGATGTGGTCGTTTTGCAGCAGAAGATAGTGAAGATCAAAAGAGAGTTGTCCCAACCCGATGCTAAGCTAGATGCCAAGTTAAAGGCTAGATTCAAAGATTTCAAAGATGAGCTCATGGGTGAGCTACGGTCTAACTTTCATTCCTTATTTGAGTGATATTGTAACGTCCCTAACCCTATACCGTCACCAAAACAGGGTTATGAGACATTACCAGTTAGTACAATACAATACAGATATTAATTAAATATAAACGTTCAAACTCATCATAATTTTAAGATGTCGTCCCTTTAATGGGCCCCACGGTCCAATATGAACAGTAAAATTAATTCAGGACTAATTTAGAATTACTTTGAATTTTTCTTTCAAATTTCAAATTCATACTATATACCATTGCCAACCATAATTTACTTATTTTATCAATACTTTCACAACCTAAATGGCTCTCATAAGACATCCTAGGTACATGCCATTACTAATATTCAACATACTTTACCTCATTGAACTCGGGATCGGCTTGCGATGCTGATTCAACAGTCTAACCTTAACCTGCGCACGGAAACAAACCGTACGCTGAGTATACACTCAGTGGTATTTCTATAATCCGAACACTTAAACAATTATAAAACATATTAATTTATATATATTGAACTATTCAAACTCAATGAGTATTCAAACATTCACTTTCCAACCAATGTTTTGGTCTACTTTAAATTCATAATCATTTATTATTTTTCAATAGCAATTAATCAATCAGTAATATTCATTAACAATCAGCCAATCAGAACAATTAATTATTCAATAATGATAGGTAACAATCAATTATTCAATAATAATCGCTTATTCAATATCAATCAATTGATTGGTTATCCGATAACGATCAATTATTCAAAAAATCAAATATTCAAGAACAATTAAATTATTCAATAATAATCGATCTTTCCAGGTTCCTTTATTTACCCCTATTAACACGACTCGGACCTGAGAGCGGATACACGGATCCAACCAACACACCAAGATGCGGCACATAGTGCCTCTTGGTGGCGGAATAGTAACAATAACAACATGCAAGATGCGGTACATAGAGTACCTCATCGGAACAAATCGCGGAGCGATATAAATAACAATAACGATAGCAATGATAATAATATCTCGACACACAAAGTGCTAAATCATTAACGATATGGTAACAATAATGATGATCGGCACATAAGTGCTCGATCGATGGCCGGCAAAAACCCATACTCTTCCATATCCTATGGCATGCCAACTATATCCGACCTAGCCCGATACTGTTAATAGGGTATTTAACCAATTTTCGGTTTTCAATAAATATGTATATATTTCAATTAATCACATAATTTAATAAATCAATACAATTCAATATAATTCAATTCAATTTTCATTAACATATAATCAAATTCCACAATAAATACATATTCATAATTATTTCACCACATTTTCAAATCAATTCATTTCAATAATAAACACAATACCAATAATTCACACTTTATTTATTTACCATAACATTCATTCAAAATATAACAATTAATAAAATTCACTCTTTAATTCCAATCTATATTTATTCCTATTCAAATATTCACATATATTCATAAATCAATTCAATATAATCAATATTCAATCCAATTCAAATAATCATCTCAAAACATCTACTACATATATATATATATATTAAATAATAAATCCAACAATTTAAGTATTAAATTCAAATTATAGAAATACAAACCGTATTTTCTCGAGCTAACTCCTGTTGTCTTTGCCATTTTTCCTTGCTTAGCCGACATTTCCTGAAACAACGTTAGCTATGGGAATTAAAACAATTCATATTCGTTAATTCACTGCTAATTTATATCTAATTAATACAATTTTTATTCAATTTCTACCTTAATTTCAATTTAATCTTAACTAAATTCACTTACTTTTTCTATCTCAATTCATACTTCATTTCTATTCAAATTTTGTCCAAACTCATACTTAACTATTAAATTTCCAGCATATTTTCCTAATTTCGAAATTTAATCAATTTAGTCCCTACAACATAAAACTTATGAATTATTTTACAATTCAATCCTTATTTCATTTCTAACTTGAATTCCTATCAATCTAACCCCTAATTCATCTTTTTATTCAACATGAACAATATTTAAAAATCTAATAACTTTCAGAATATTCACTTAATTTCATCAAAACCTTGTCTCAAAGCTTCCAAAACATCAAAATTAAGTAAAAAGGGCTAAATTGACTTACCTATTAAACTTCCAAGCTTTAAAATCCCTATTTCTCCTTTTTCCTTTCTTTTCTTCTTTCTTTCTTTCCTTCCCCTGTTTTTCGTTCCACATTCTGTTTCTTTTTCTTTATTTCATTTGTTTTGTTTATTTATATATATATATATATAATATAATATAATAACATTAATAAATATCTATTTAATAATCAATTATTTCTTTTACATTTGTATACATATATATTAATACACTTGTATCAATTTATTTTTATACACTTGTCTTTATTTAATTTATTTATCATATAAATATCTTATAACATAATTATTTAATTAATAAATATTTTTTATCAATAATAAATATCTATTAATACTTAAATACAAGTATTACAAGTGTATGTATTTTTATTAGTACATTTGTATCCAATCATTACCATACATTTGTCTTACTTTTATTTATTTATCATATAATATCAATTTAATAATAATAAATACATTAATACTTACTTAAATAAGTAAATTACATGCATGTATTACAAATGTATGTACATTATTTATCACACATGTATTTTATTTTAATCACACACTTGGCACTCACTTTGGCTTATTTACTTATTTAATCCCCTCAATTTTCTTTATTCTATAATTAAACTTTCACACTTCATTCAATTTAATCCTTTTATCCAATTATCCTTAATTAAGCTAAATTCACTTAATTAAACTCTAATTAACCACTCAATTAACTTTTTAAATATTTTTTATAAATATTTACGGATTCGTTTTTTGGTAACAGAGACTCGAAAATACACTTTTCTGTTAACCTTAAAATTCAGGTCGTTACAGATATTTTGGGCACTCACTTACTGCCATTAGCGACTCAACAGCCTCAACTAAAAGCAATTGGATTTTGGGGGAGGTTCTCCCTGGATTCACACCTAAAGAATCTATAGAGGTTTTCACAAGAGGCCAGGTTCATGCTCAGGTTAAGTATGGAGATACTCTAAGGGATTTCATTGCTTGTATTGATGATGGTGAACGTCGTGGTCTTAGTATGGTTGGGCTTAGGGTAAAAATTTTCCTGTTGATATTGAACTTACTCTAACATTTATTAATGAAGACGGGGATATTGTTACCCTTATGGATGATGATGATCTGTATATTGTAATGACCAATGAGGCAACACCTCAAATTCTTCAGGATTGGTGTGCAGCTAAATACTGACAGGCTCGGTAAACCATGTGCTATAGCAAGCCAAAGTTCTACCCCTTTAAGATTGCCATCTCTTCAGCCTCCATAGGAGGGTTTGAATGTTGTTGCTACTGATTCAAGCAAGCAACCTGTAGCGTCTTCTGGGAACCCTTGTACCACCATTGATGTTTTTGACCCCGATTCTTTAAGGGATTGTGTCTTACGAGTGGTTATTCTCGAAATCTACAGATGTTGATTCAACTTGCAAGGATAACAAGGAAGGCATATCCTTGTGCAATCTCCTTGACACTGAACAGACCTTAAGGGTCCTGAAATTAGAAAGGACATGATATGCCAATAATTTGAAGGAGAGATTTCGTTCAACCCTGTTTAAAGACCCTATGGCCAAGTTGGTCACTTTGAAGCAACTAGGATCAATGGAACACTATCATAACTTGTTTGAGACTTTTGCAGAGTATGTTATTAGAACAACAATTAAGAGGCCTATGCAGAAAGAGTAGTATTTCAAAAGGTGGCATGGCTGGACAATGAAGAGGGAATCTTCTCCTATTCGAGATGAATATGCCTCTATGGTTTTCTCTTAAAAAACTATTTCTTACATTGAATCCCTTGATGTGATGTCAGGGAAGGAGGATCGAGAAAACATATTAAGGGATAGGGCTACTAGGAAGGTTATCTTAACTAGCCCCTTTAGGTTACTGGGTTCTCATCATCTTGGTGTTATGCTGACATTATCTGTTTACAAATCCAAGCTTCCACCGAGTTTGGCTGAGCAAGAGCGCATTGAAGCAACTGTTGGATACCTCAGTGGAGCAGTTGATATGGAGTCACTTATGGAGAATTTACTTGGGAAACCTGCTAGAAATTAGGCAATTCTAATGAATGTGTACCATATTACTAAATCTTCAGATCACTTGATCATGTATGGTCACCAAATTCAAGATGATGACCTGGTTTTATTGCATAAATGCCAGCTTGATTTTGAAGATCCATTTAGAAAGCATCAGATGATTTGTAGGTGTAAAAAAATAAAATAAAATAAAATAATAAAAAATACACAGATTTTTATGTGGAAACCCTTTCGGGAAAAAATCACGGGCAAAGGAGAAGAAAATTCACTATGTCGAATTCGAATTAAATACAAGAGGAATAGACTATGTCTATTTATAGGCTTGTAAAGCCATATTCTAGTAAGACTGAAACGCCTTATTCTAATCAATATCAAATAGATGGAATTTAATAAGGTTTAAAAAACCTTATTCTAAAATAAAAGAAGTGTAATTCTATATGGATTCTTCTTTTATTTTATTTTACCACTGTATTTTATTTAAATAAGGATTCGGGTCACTTAATTCTAACAATCTCCACCTTGACACGAATTCTCAATGAACAAGTTCTTCATCGCGAACTCTCAACGTACAAGTTCTCCACCTCTTCCATTAAACCCCTTAAGGGTTTAACTTCAACAATGAACACCAACCAAGTTTGAGCAATGCTCAAACTTAGTTATAGGAAATGACTTAGTCATCATATCTGCAGGATTTTCATGAGTACTAATTTTTCTCACAATAATATCACCCCAAGCAATAATATCACGAACAAAATGATACCAAACATCAATATGTTTTGTTCTCTCACGAAACATTTGATCTTTTATAAGAAAGATGGCACTCTGACTGTCACAAAATACTGTACTGATTTGAAGGTCTTCAAGAAGTTCACTAAAGAGTCCCTTCAACCAAATAGCTTCTTTACAAGCCTCAGTAATCTCCATGTACTCAGCTTCAGTGGTAGACAAAGCGACTGTAGTTTGTAAAATGGCTTTCCAACTGATTACACAACCTCCGATTGTAAACCTCCGATTGTAAAGACATAACCTGTAAGAGATCTTCTTCTATCAAGGTATCCAGTAAAATCAGCATCAATATACCCAATGACTCCATCTCTAGTTCTTCCAAATTGTAAGCAAACATCAGTAGTACCTCATAAGTATCTTAAAATCTAGTGAACTACTTTCTAATGTTCTTTACCAGGATTCGCCATATATCTGCTAACTGCACTAACTGCATATGATAAATCTGGATGTGAACAAACCATAGTATACATGAGAGATCCCACTACACTAGAGCATGGAACATGTGACATGTACTCAATCTCATACACTGATTGTGGAGACAAAGCCGATGAAAGTCTGAAATAGGCTACTAAAGGAGTACTAACAGGCTTAGCACTCTGCATATTAAACCTGCAAAGAACTTTCTCAATGTACCCCTTCTGACTTAGGTACAATTTACTTGTTTTTTTATATCTGAGAATCTTCATACCAAGTATCTTCTTTGCTAGTCCTAAATCTTTTATCTCAAATTCTTCACTTAGTTGGGCTTTGACCTTTCTTATCTCTCCTTTATCTTTTACTGCTATCAACATGTCATCAACATAAAGAAGTAGATACACAAAAGAACCATCATTGTTTTTCTTAAAGTAAACACAACTGTCAAAACTATTTCTTTTGAAATCATGAGAAGTCATAAAGGAATCAAACCTCTTGTACCACTGTCTTGGTGACTGTTTCAAACCGTAAAGTGACTTTTTCAACAAGCAAACATAGTCCTATTTTTATGAGATTGTAAAACCCTCTGGTTGTTGCATGTAAATATCCTCCTCAAGTTCTCAATGCAAAAATCTAACTGCTCAAGCTCCAAATCATGCATGGCCACAATACCAAGCAAAGCTCGAATTGAACTATGCTTCACAACTGGGGAGAACACATCTATGAAGTCCACTCCTGGAATTTGACTGTAACCCTTTGCAACAAGCCTTGCTTTATATCTAGGTTCTTTAACTCCTAGAGTCCCTTCTTTCTTTTTAAACACCCATTTACAATGAACAATCTTCTTACCTTTAGGAAGTTTCACAAGATCCTATGTTTTGTTTTTGTGGAGTGATTCCATCTCCTCTTGCATAGCAAACATCCATTTTTCTGAATCTTCACAGCTAACCGCCTCAGAATAATTAGATGACTCTTGATTCGCATCTATATCTTCAGCCACGTTTAAAGCATAAGAACCTAGATCAGCCTCAGTATACTTCTTTGGATGTTTAATTTCTCTTCTAGTTCTATTTTTGGTGATAGAGTATTGCGGCGAAGAAGCAACTCTATTCTCAATTTTTGTACTGGCTTGAGGAGTCGACTCTGTATTAATCTGATGCTCCACCTGCTTTTGATTTTCTTTATTGGAAGAGTCTTTAAGAGATAAGTTAGGTAGCATAGCAGTTTTATCAAAAACAACATCCCTGCTAATCACAACTTTTCTATTTCCAGGACACTATAACTTATACCCTTTTACACCAGCTTTATAACCAAGAAAAACACATTTAATGGATCTCGGTTCTAATTTTCTATTACAAACATAAGCATACACAGGACACCCGAAGATCTTTAAATCAGAATAATTAGCAGGATTACCAGACCATACCTCTTGTGGAGTCTTTTTCTCAATGGCAACGGATGAAAATCGGTTGATCAAAAAACATGCAGTAGAGGCTACTTCTGCTCAAAACGACTTTGGTAAATTGATATTTGACAAAATACATCGAACTTTCTCCATGATCGTTCTGTTCATTCGTTCTGCAATGCTATTTTACTATAGAGTATGACGAACTGTCAAGTGTCTCACGATCCCTTCTGACTTGCACAATCTATTAAACTTATCAGAATAGAACTCTAAGCCATTATCTATGCGGAGGTATTTTATTTGTTTTCCCGTTTATTTTTTAATCATAATTTTCCAAGACTTAAATACAGAAAACACATCGCTTTTCTGCTTCAGGAAGAATACCCAAACTTTTCTGGAAAAATCATCAATAAAGGTTAGCATATAATTAGCTCCACCTCTCGAAGGCACTCTGGATGGCCCCCACAAATCAGAATGAATATACTCCAACGTTCCCTTCGTATTATGGATTCCTCTGGTGAATCGAACTCTCTTTTGCTTCCCAAAAATACAGTGCTCACAGAAATTTAGTTTGCAAATTCCTTGCCCATCAAGAAGTCTTCTTTTGCTTAATTCTACCATGCCATTCTCACTCATATGCCCTAGGTGCATATGCCAAAGTTTAGTAATATCATCATCTGATAAGAAAGAAGAAGCGACAGCTGCATCACCAGTAACAATAGAACCCTGCAAAACATATAACTTGGCAGTTTTTCTTTGCCCTTTCATCACAACAAGGGAACCTTTGGAAATCTTTAAAACCCCAGTTTCAGCTGTGTATCTGTAGCCTTTTAAATCAAGAGTACTCAACGAAATTAAATTTATTTTCAATTTTGGAACATGTCGCACGTCACTAAGTGTTCTGACAACTCCATATAACATCTTAACTTTAATTGTTCCAACACTTGCGATTTTACACGAAGTATTATTTTTCATCAAAACAACACCTTCAGACACTGTTTCATAAGTTGTAAACCAATCCCGACTAGGACTCATGTGGAAGGTGCAGCCTGAATCAAGTATCCACTCTTCACTTACTTTAGAATCATTGACAGAAGCGACTAGAAGTTCACCATCGCTGTAGTCTTCTACAACATCAGCTTCACCGAAATTTTCTGGTTGTTTTCTCTTTTGATTCGTAACCTCCCTTTTAATCTTGTTCTGTAACTTATAGCACTCAGATTTAATGTACCCTTTCTTCTTACAGAAGTTACAAGTTTTACCTCTGTTTGAAGACTTCGATCTACCCTTAGATTTACCGCGAGAATTTCGTTCCTGTGCCCTTCCACGATCATTACTATCATTCTGATCTTGTCTCCCACGAGCAATGAGACTCTCTCCCTGATGCTTCATCTTATCATACGTGGATAAAGAATCATAAACCTCATCAACTGTGAGAGACTCGCGGGTATATAAAATCGTGTCTCTAAAGGTTGAGTAAGACGAGGGCAACGAACAAAGTAGAATCAACCCTAGATCTTCCTTATCATACTGAACCTCCATGGCCTCTAAGTTTGAGAGAATTTCTTTAAACACTGTTAAGTGTTCGTGTACAGATGCACCTTTCTCCAAACAATGAGCATAAAGACGCTGCTTCATATGCAACTTGCTTGTTAGAGTTTTCGACATACATATTTGTTCTAGCCTCTTCCATAATGCAGTGGCGGTCTTCTCTTTCATCACATCCTACAAAATTTCATTGGAAAAATGCAGATTTAATTGTGTTAACGCATTTTGATCCTTACACTTCTTCTCTTCATCTGTTAAAGTCGAAGGCATCTTATCTATTCCTAGCAGGGCATCCTCCAAATCCATCTGCGCAAGAACTGTTTGTATCTTAATCTGCCACAATGCAAATCTGGTGTTGCGATTCAACAGCAAAATTTCATACTTCAAAGACGCCATTACCGTGATTGAGATAAATAACCCGGAAGCTCTGATACCAATTTGTGAAAAAATAAAATAAAATAAAAAATAAAAAAACACAGATTTTTACGTGGAATCCCTTTTAGGAAAAAACCACGGGCAGAGGATAAGAAAATTCACTATGTAGAATTCGAATTAAATACAAGAGAAATAGACTATGTCTATTTATAGGCTTGTAAAGTCATATTCTAATAAGACTGAAACACCTTATTCTAATCAATATCAAATAGATAGAATTTAATAAGGTTTAAAAACCTTATTCTAAAATAAAATAAAAGAAGTGTAATTCTATATGGATTCTTATTTTATTTTATTTTACCACTGTATTTTATTTAAATAAGGATTCGGGTCACTTAATTCTAACAGTAGGTATCATCATAAGACACCCACATTATGGACTACACTAACCACGACCTTCTCATTCATTGTGATCTGCTTATTGGTTGGCTATATCTTATATGGTACAATAATACACATTGTTAAAGTTGAAGATGATTTCCATGAAATGCAAGAGTTCAAGGTTCAAGCAAAAGTCGTTGATGTGGCTAAATCACAGTTTTTGGCAACTTTTTCTAATGAAATCAGGACTCCCATGAATGGCATCCTTGGGATGCTTGCCTTGTTTATAGATACTTATTTAAGTTCTACACAAAGAGATTATGTTCAGACTGTTCAAGTTTGTGGGAAGGCACTGATAACATTAATAAATGAGGTGCTTGATTATGGTAAAATTAAAACGAGAAAGTTAGAGCTAGAAACTGTTCCTTTTGACGTTCGATCTATCCTAGATGATGTGCTCTCTTTATTTTTTGAGAAATCTAGAAATAAAGGTATTGAGCTGGCAGTGTTTGTTTCTGATAAAGTTCCAGAAATGGTTATAGGAGATCCAAGTAGATTTAAGCAGATAATTATGAATCTTGTTGAGAAGGGTTCATGGCTTTCTAGTGAGGATGGTGGTTTCAAATTACAAACGTTGGACAGACAGCAAAATAGACATGTGTTTAAGTCACCAAAGATGATTCTTCTTGCGAAAAATATTAGTAATGATGAACTCGAGAAAACAAAAGCAATAGGTTTTGCAGATACTATGATTATGAAACCTTTGAGGGAAAGAATGGTGGTTGCATGTCTTTAGCAAGTGATCGAGACAGGGAAAAATAGGCAACCTGGAAGAGGAATGCGGAATGGATCGTCTGCTACTTGGGAGTCCTTAGACCAACTCAAGAGCATTCTTCCTCAAGTTGATCCTTGAGGACAATGATCATTTTAGGGGGAGAGTATTTGATACGGGTCAAAACTGAAATGTCGTAAACGGTGCGTTTTAGTATAAATAAAATGATGTGCAGTGAATTTAGTAAAAACGGGGCGTTTTGAATAAACGTTCGTATTGTTAGTTTTAACCAATTTTGGATTGTTTTATTTCCTTAAATATATATGCAGCTGTAATTGGATGGAGGGTAATGAAATGAATATGTTTTGTTTGCTTCTTCTCTTTCAATTTTTGTCTTCTCTTCTGATTTCTCTCCTCTCTTTCCTTTCTATTATTATTCTTCTTCCCTTTTCGTATTTCCTATTTTCTGTTTCTATTTCTACCACTTGCAAACAAAAAAAAAATTAAAAAACATAAATCATAAATTTTAAAGTTCAAATTTTAAAATTTAAATCCGAATCCTAATTTTCAAGCGCTACTTAAAAATTATTAAAATTTGTAGATGAAAGTATGAACTTACAAAAATACTCTAACATACCATGTGAGATTATTGGAAATATTAAGTTCTCTCGTTTCTTTTAGTTGTGAAATTTAAAATTTTCCAACAATCTTAGATAACATGTTAAGTTTATGGGTAAATTACACTTAAAGTTATTAAATTATTAGTAAATTTATATTTTAATAAATTAATTTTAATAAATTAATAAATTAATTATTAAATAAAAAACTTTTAAATAATTTAATAACTATTTATAAATTTTTAAAATTAAATCATGAAAACGTAAATTTAAATAAATAGCACGAAACGTGACGTTGATGGATGGTGAGATCCTAAATTAGTTCTATCAGTTGATACTTTCTTTCTTTGTCCTTTTCTTCGTAAAAAATTCAATAAAAACAAATTCTAAAAAGTAATTTTTTAGAAATTCAAGATAAGAAATAATAAAAAAATCACAATAACAAAGTAAAAATAAAAAAAAGAAAACCCTTTGCACGTGACTAAAAACATTCACATTTATATATTATATTATATAAAAACATTTTTTCATTTAAATATAAAGTACACTTAAACAAATAAAAAGAATTGTATGGAAAAAACATAAACAAATAAGAAAAATCCAAACATTACACGTTTATTTATTTGTAGCCACTTAAAATCAAGCCAAGCGAGCAAGCCGAGTCTCTATATTATCTCAATTGGACTGCTCCACAGCCCACCTCATTGAAATTTGTTAAATAAGTAAGCTTTCAAATATGGGAGGAATGCCTTTTGCATGATTTTGTCTTTAGATCGTCTCTGTTTTAGCCTCCCTTTGCAGACAATTATAGCAACGAGAGTTTAAACTGACCCAGAGCTTCAAACTTAATCATGGGGATTGCAAGGGCGCAAGATGAAGAGAGTCAAAGAAGGGAGTTTGAAGACTTCAGGAAGACTTTAGTTGCTTTGGCTGCCACGGAAAGAAGCAAAGAAAATGATGACTTCAAAGGCCTAATGAGCTCCCATATCGCCGACCTTGATCTTCAACAAGACAAGCTTGTTTGTGTGACCAGTGGCGTTTCTTTCCTTGGGCTTGCCTTAGTTAATCGTCTCTTGCTCCGTGGATACTCTGTTCGAATCCTTGTGGATAATCAAGGTAACCATTCTATTGTTCAGAACAGCCTGGAATCTGACAAGGTTCGAAAACCCTTGTCTGATTTAAGGTTGTTGTCTGTTTCCCTAGACTTCTTTATTAAGTGGATTCTTTGGGTTTGATTCAAAAAAACTGCAGAAGATGTAGAGAAGCTGAGGGAGATGCAAGTTTCAGGGGAGATGATGATGGCTTGTAACAATAAAATATCAGTGGTAATGGCTAAGCAAACTGAAATCCAGGGGCTGATGGAGGCCTTTGATGGGTGTCGTGGAGTGTTTCACACCTCTGCTTTTGTTGATCCTTCTGGCATCTCTGGTTATTCAGTGAGTTTTCCTTCTCTTCTTTGCTATTCACACACATCAAGTGACTAATAATGCTGCAATTTGTACTATGATAGGAATGAACATTACACAAAGACTAACTTTTCTTACATTGCCAAGTTCTTACCCATTGTTTTTTTTTAAGTATTCTTTGAGCATATCCGGACCTAGATACCGAGATAGTACAATTTAGAAGAAAAACAAAGATTAGAAAAATTGAACATATTTTGGACACCTACTTGTATCCAGCACTTCCATGGTTTCACCTCAGTCCAAGTAGCTAAGGAAACACCAACATTATTTTTCGTAGGTAGATAGTTATACTTCCAAGTACGGGGTACCATCAGTATATTTCGTAGGTAGATAATTCTTCTTGAGATGAAAGATGAAAGGAATGGGATGAACAAGTCAACTGAAAAGTGTTGCTTTCTAAAACTAAGTCTTTCACTACAAAAATAAGCATGCCCCTGACGACTACATTATTGGGTTGGCCTACCGGGTCCAGGGCACCACAAGTGCTGATAGTGCTATTTTGTGGTCTGAATTTATGCCAAAATCATGAACTTCATCATTCACCTTCTTATACTTACATGTCCTTTTATGCATATGTCGTTTCGACTTTTGGTATCTAATATTTATATTCAACACATATTTGGACATAAATATTGAGTATGATTCTCTAAATATTTGGAAAATTTAAGGAAACCTGTACCGAATAACATAGTTTTAGACTCTCTTTAGCTCCGAGTTGAAGCTTACTTTTCACTAATAGAAAATAATGCGACCTTCTGGTGTTTTGGTTAGAAATCCATGGCTGAAATAGAAGTGAAGGCAAGTGAAAATGTGATGAAGGCATGTGCAAGAACAGCTTCTGTGAGGAATTGTGTTCTCACTTCTTCACTTTTGGCCTGCATATGGAGAGACAGCTCCCAACATGATCTTCCCCTTTTGGTTAATCATGATTCTTGGAGCAATGAAGCACTTTGTATGGAGAAAAAGGTATACCTAATGCAAACTAAAGTACAAATATCAATGCTTCGAGATAAATACGTGGGATGGGCGTCTGTATTAACTTCGACTCAAAATTCCCGTCTATCCAGACATAGATACGATTCTCTAAGGACTCATGTATCTGTGTCGGAGACTTACACTCAAATCCAACTAATATAAATTCCTTTCAAAATGTGGCAGCTCTGGTTTGCATTCGGGAAGCTGAAAGCAGAAAAAGTGGCATGGAAAATAGCTGAAGAAATGAGCTTAAAACTGACCACAATCTGTCCAGGACTCATTACAGGCCCTCAATTCTCCCATAGAAACCCCACAGCAACTATAGCTTATCTTAAAGGTATTTCCTTTTCATTTTTGACTCACTAATTTCAATTTTTATCTTGAAAAGCAAATTAGATCAGTAACTTGTGAAACTCAGGGGCTCAAGAAATGTATGCAAAGGGATTACTAGCCACTGTTGATGTAATTAGACTGGCTGAGGCTCATGTAGCTGTGTTTGAGGCAATGAACAAAACAGCATTTGGAAGGTACATTTGCTTTGATCGAATCATTGAAAGAGATGAAGAAGCTGAAAAGCTGGCAAGTGAAATAGGGATTCCTCCAAACAGGATTTGTGGGAATTCATTGGAATTTATTCCAACTCACTTTGAATTGTCAAACAAGAAACTTAACAATCTTATGTCAAGAACAATCAGAAACTGGTATGGACAAAGTTAACCCTAGTAAACGTTTCACTTTTGATTATGTTTTCTTTTTTATCCTTTATGTCCATTTTATTGTGCATGAAGATGCTTCTCACAATAATATTTAAACTTAGTGAATCTAAAATTTGTTAATTGATTATGTATTTTAATCAGCAAAAGAAAATAAAAAAACAAGTTTTATCTTGTCGATAAACCAACAAATTGTTAAAAGAAAAAAAAAGGTCTTGGGAACAAAAGCAATAACCCAAAATAATTTCAAAATAACATAAAATAGAACAAAATGATAATGGTAGAGAAGAACTGTAAAATAATTGTATAAAAATAATAACAACATTTCACATTATATGCAAACCAAGCTAATACTTTATACAAATAATTATTTTTGGGTAAATTATATTAAATTATTTTATGTTTTTTATCATTTAATTTTAAAAAGTTATAAAATAATCGTTAAACTATTTGAAAATTTTCATTTAAGTTATTAGGTGATTAAAATCAGTTTATATGACCTTTTTTGTTTACACTATTTGTATAAATTGAAAGCTCACTTTCTCTTTTTTTTCTACAATTTAGTCTGTTTTTCATTAAACAATTTTAAAAGTCACGAAATTACAAACTAAAAATTTAAACAGTTTTTTTTTACAATCTTTGACATTGATTGCCAAATCCACACAAATGGTCACTCGGAGTTCGATGGCTTGACTTTTAAAAAAACATAGTATCCCAATAAGTTTAATAAAAACTTTCAAATAGTTTAGTGACTTAAATAAAAAATTTTGAATAATTAAATGATCATTTAGTAACATTTTAAATTTAAGTAACTAAAATGTAAAGTTATTAATTGTTTAGTGATATTGGGCATAAATTACCTGTTATTTTGTATAATGTATAATATCCTGTAAAGATTAGAAAGGATGGAAAGGTAATCTTATCAAGCTATTTTTTATGAGAAAATATTTGATATGAATTTTTTTAAACTCTAGCTTAGAAAGTTGATAAATATTTTGTAAAAATAAAAAAATAAAAATTTTAAAAAATAAAACATGCAATTTTTAAAAAATTATTTATGAAATAAAAAATATATTATCAATTTAAACTTATTTTTTATTACTTTGTTATAGAAGCCATGTGAAAAAAAAAAGTTAAATAACTGTGCAAATATTCCCCAAGCTTAAATTGAGCGTGAAAAAGGGGGAAAAATCAACGGTATTAGCTGCCTGCAAATAAATAAATGGCGTTAAATAGAACACGTGCGATAGAAGAATTCAGTCCAAGCTGCCCTACATCACGTGGTGGTGTCAGATGTGAGTGAGGTAGCTTAGGGACCTGGGCCTAAGGTTTTGTAGAAAAGAAAGGTTGGCCACAAATAAAGCCGCTGGCTGCATGTTACGCTTTATTGTTTCTAGAATTTGTCTTCCTTTGAAATCAATGAGTGTTAGATATGGTAATTTAATTTGAGATTAGAATTTTCATGTCAAAATTTAAGTTGAAGGATTTAACTCGACAACTTGAATTAAAATAAAATAATTGGTATAATGTTTTATTTGGTCTTTCAACCTCGTAAAAAAGAGTTTTTTTTTATTTTTTTATTAAATTTATATTATTTATCAAATCACTTCAAAATAGATGAAGAAATTAATATTTATTAATTTTATTGATGTGAAAATCTACATGTATGTCACGTTAACAATTAATTAATTTTTTAAATTTAAAAAATTATATTTTTATGTTTATAATAATTTTATAATTTTATTTTTTAAATAATTTTTATATTTTTTTTTAAAATTGATTGCTGATGTGGCATGTATGGATGTCACGTTAATAAAATCAACTAATATTAATTTTTTTTCTTCCATTTTAGATTAATTTAACAAATAATATGAATTTAATAGCCGAAAGAAGTCAAATTAAATAGAAAGTTAAACTGACTTTTTTATAAAGTTAGAAGGCGAATAAATTACTATGTTTATAATAAATTGTATAAAATATGAGATGAAGGTAATATAAAAACAATTAAAATGAAATATAATTGAAAAATAACATCAACATATATAAAGAGTGAATGATACAAACCAACGTCTTAAAATAAATATAAAACATTAAGATCTTATATAAATTTATAATACTTTGAGTGCATAAAAATAAAACTTTGAATCACAAAATGTATATCTTTTTTTCTTAATTAAATCATCATAATTCAAATTATATAAAATATAGGATAAAAAATATACAACATGGACACAATATAAATTGTAATACCTTAAACTCACTCTAGACGTTATGGCCGAATCTCGAAAGTCACATTAAAACTATTAAAAACATTTACTTGTTGAAAATAACTAGGCTTCAATTGTTTTTAATAAAAACTCTAAATTTTAAATACTGAGTAATTTAATATTTGAAAAGTACTTATTAAAACTCAAGTATTTGAAAAGTATCATTATTATTTTGAAATCTCGTCTTAAATCATAAAACTAAGAATTTGCAATATTTTTAATTACTTCTTAAAAATAATTTTGGTAAAAATATTTCGCAGTGGACTTTTGAAAATACTTAGAGAAATCACAAAATTTGTTTAAAATCAACTAAAAATCATAATTAATTTAAATAAACTCATTAATTCAAAATACTTCTAAATCCATCAAGCATGCATGCATGGCAATTTAGAGTTATACAGTAAAGGAACAACCCAATAAAAAGTCCAATGTCCAAAATAACACCCCAAATAATTTATAATCCATTTATTAAAGTTCCATCCGAGAAGCTCCTCTGAATGTTAAGTCCAAGCCCTAAGTCTATGTTATATATGAAACTAAAGGAGTGAGCTTTTAAAGCCTAATAATGTGAGTCTTATAACAAGTTATATAACAATAAGCACATACTTATCATACAATATAATCAAATTTATGCACATAATTATGGAAGTGCAATTTTTGTAAAACAATTATGCAAATTTTTATAAAACATCCTACCCATCACTACTACACTCCAAAAAGAGTTCCTCAGAACTCATCCATCCAATCACTCCAGTATATGTGGTCGAAGCTACCAATATTTGAAGACAAGATGTCATGTAGATTGTGGATAAACCACTAAATTCATAGACAAATTGTCATGTAGATTGTGGACAAAGCCACCAATATTCGCAGACAAGCTGTCGTGTAGGTTGTTGATAAACCACAAATTTTGTAGACAAGTTGTCATGTAGGTTGTGGACGAAGCCACCAATTCTTCCTCCTTTTCTACCCCATGCATTTGTTATGGCCACAATGAACATATATATACATATTTTTTGTTTCAAGATATCACTTGTCATATTAGACATGTTGAAGTATACAAATAGAATCTCTCAATATATAATATCATGTAGGGCATGTTTAACATGCGTTTCATGTATTGTTTCAAGATATCAAATATCACAATTTATTTGTCATACAAAATCAATTATGTTATAATATCACTGTAACACCTCTAACCTGAATCTGTCATCAGAACAGGATTATGGAGCATTACCAGAGATTACAAATCAAACAAACATAAATTTCATATCATAACAATATTCATATCAAAACCAATTCAAAACATACATATTATCCCTTGTACAAGCCCTCGAGGCCCTAAATATGCATTAGAAACAAGTCAGGACTAAATCGAAAAGTTAGAGAATTTTTTGAAAAATATGAAAAAATTTCAAAGCTGCAGGGGTCACACGACCGTGTGGCTAGGCCATGTGACTCACATGACCAAGAGACACGCCCGTGTCTTAGGCCGTGTGGGTATTCGAAATAGGGATACACGACCGTGTCCATACCCGTGTAACTCTCTGACTTCGTCACACAACCAAGCCACACACCCGTGTGCTATGCCATGTACCCTTCGAAGTAACCTCACACACCCGTGTGCTAGGCCTTGTGCTAAGCTGTGTAACAGCTTCACTTGCAATCCTTTTTAAAGCTACAGGGGACACACGACCGTGTCACCTGGCCGTGTATCACATACAATTGAGACACATGCTCATGTCTCTTCCCGTGTGGACGAAAATAGGCCATTTTACAAGTCATATTTTTCACCCAAATTGGCATCCACCTACACCAAAAAATGTACACATACACAAGCTATAATCAAGCATCCAAAACAATTATGAACAAGCTTTAAACATGTAGTATTTTCACATACAACTAATATGTCCTTAGGCACCTCAAATGACATTATGTAAACATGTATATTCATGTATACAATTTAACCAAATAAGCCAACAATTTACCAAGCCATTTTGCATCATTTCATGCCACATCACTTACCTACTAAAACATACCATGTAATCTATTTACCATAACACAACCATTAGGTACCAAAATGCATTCCATAAACTATCATATTTAAAAATATATGCCTTACAAAACAAGGTACTAATTCATCACCAATTTATCACATCACAAAACATAAGTACAAAATGTACATTTAGCCATCATTTTACCCTTTTATCATGCAACCATATCAAACATATCATCAACCATGTTAAGGCCATATATATACATACCAAAATGTACTAAATCACAAGCCAACTCAAATGGTTATAAACATAACAAATCATATAGGCTATCATTACCCAAAATAACCTATACATGCCATTATAACCAAAATGTAACCAACTAAAAGTACCAAAAGAGCCGATGGATAGTATGATATAGCTCCAACAAGCTTCCAACCTGAACAAGCTTCCGAGTCATTATAAAACATGAAAAATAACATAGAGTAAGCATTTAAGCTTATTAAGTACGTATGACATAGAATTTAACTTACCATTTAATCACAATTTAGGTAAGTAAACATAGCATATCCCTACTCAACTTGGCCAAATGCCTAAGCATATATTCACCAACATGTTAGTCATGTGAAACACATATAATAGCCAATACACATGGATGAACACAACAATTATCCAAGTTGCGTATACATTTATCATCCATTTCATATATCAATGTACCATGTAACATCATTTCCATGTATTTCATGTAAATACCTGTAGTAGTTCGTATCGAACTTTTATAATCTCGTAACAGAATTGTGTTCGTTGAACCATTTAGAATATCGTTGGATACTCGGGTAGCACACACAAGGTGTACTGAACTGTAATCCATCAATTTCTGTACATGTATGCTCGTATAAGCTCTAAATCGGTACGCTATTGCGAGCTGTAAACGGTAAGCTCATACGAGCTGAGTAATGGTAAGCTCATGCGAACTGAATAACAGTAAGCTCATACGAGTTGAATATCGGTAAGCTCTCTTGAGCTAAAAATCAGAAACCCTAATAACATGTCATTTGTATCCTACGACTTCTTAAGGTTCAAACGGGGCTCGGTAATCGTCAAACGTCGTCGAATATGCGATCGGTATTCATATATGACAATAATGAATATCACATACATATAATTCATTAAATCATATAATTACACGATTTAATTACACGAACTTACCTCGACGAGTATACGTAGATACGGAGGCAATTATTTCGAGACTTTCTCTTTGCCCCGATCTAACTCCGTACAAGGTCTAACTAGATCTAAATAGATAAGTTTAACTCATTTCAACATATAGTTTATTCAATTTAATCCAAAACATATTTTTGAAAAAATTACCATTTTGCCCTTATACTTTTAATTTCTTTGCAATTTAGTCCCTAGGATCGAAAAATGAAATTCTTGCAATTATTCCCTTACCCAAGCCTAGCCGATTTCTATACATACTAATAGTAGCTCATATATTTCACAAATTTACAATTTTACCACACAATATTTTTTATTTTTCAATTTAACCCCTAATTGATAATTTCATCTAAAATTCCTTTAGAAAAGGTGGTTACCTAACAACAACCATTCATTTTCTATCATTAAACTTCAAAGCTCAAGCATATTCACCAATGTAAAAACCCTAATAGTTTAACAGTTTCACAAATTAGTCCCCGGGCTAGCTAGATTAAGCGACAACGGTCCTAGAAACATAGAAATCATTAAAAACGGGGCAAAAATCATACCTAAATGGACAATGGAAGCTTGGCCGAAAGTTAAGCGCAACAATGGCTTCTTTCTCTCTTTGATATTTGGTTGAAACAAGAAATTAAAGATGAAGACTTTAATTTGTTTTATTTATTTTATCTTTAATAACTAATTTAGTTATTAACCTTTAAAATTATTCCAAATTACAATATTACCAAGCCACGACTTTTCACTATCACATTTATGGACTAATTACTATATAAGGACATCCACTTTAAAGTTCTACAGTTATTTAATACCTTTAGTTATTAGAACTCAACTTTTACACATTACGTGATTTAGTCATTTTTATCAATTTGAACGTGTAAACAGTAAAATTTCTTAACAAAATTTTTATACGATATTTCTATCATGCTACTGAAAACGGGCTGTTACAACCACATAACAGGAAAATGAGAATAACATACTTTTCAAACAGTGAAAATCATAACCACACAACATTCTTTTCATAAGCTAGTTGGTTTGGGTTTACTTACTTGGTATTATACACATCGATGGGTTTAATCTCACTTTTTCTTTTGGAATACTTTTAGTATTCACATAAAACACAATATAAATAATAATATTTATTTAAATACTATAATTAATGTATATCTATTTTTATTTTAGATTAGACCCAGACCTAATAGTAGATCCAAAGCGAATCACCCTTCTAAAGAACGCCCACACTTGGATCTGATCGATAGATCACCTACTTATCAACAAAGGTGATTCCTCATTAAGGATGTTGTTTTTGACGTTTTATGAAATAAGTCAATTTAAAAAAACTCTCATCAGTAGGGGTGAGCAAAACTCGATTCGACACAAAAAAATCGAAAAAAATTCGAATTTCGAGTTCGAATCGAATTGAGTTTTCGAATTCGAATAACTCAAATAATTCGAATAATTCGAATGTCAAACTATAATATTTTATATTTTTACCCCAAACTCCCAAATATTTTTACTTTTCCCTCAAAACTTTTACTCCTTCCCACTTTCCCCCCAAAACTTTTACTCCCCTTCCATCCCAACCCCCCAATCTACCTAGAATCCATTTTCCACCAAAATTTTACTCTCCCATTTACTTTTTTTCAAAATTTTACTCCCAAAAACCCTCAAAACTTTTTATTTTTCCCTAAAATTTTTACTCCCTCCCACTTTCCCCCTAAAATTTTTACTTCTTTCCCATCCCACCTCCCATCTACCCCAAATCAATCCCCCCAAATTTTTTTTTTAATATTTTCCCTCCAAAATTTTACTCCCCTATTTACTTTTCCTCAATCTTTTATTCCCCAAAACTTTTTATTTCCCCCCAAACTTTTACTTGTCACCTTTTACTCTCAAATAAAAAATTAAAATTATCCAAAAAAAACACTAAACATAAATAGTAATAATTTTATTTATATCTACTATTTATATTATTAAATTAAATTTCACATTTTATATTATTTATATTATTGAATTGTTTAGTCATATTGAATATTTATATTAAAATTGAATTATTAATTATGCCATTAAATATTCATGTTAAAATTTTATATTGGTATCAATTTCATATTTTATCTTTAAAATAAATTTTATTAAAAAATCAAATTTTTACATTTAATATATTTTTTAATTCCAAAATACATAGTGACAAGAATCTGAAAATAATTGAAACAACTAAGCAAACAAAGAAGCTAACCCGTATATAAAAGATTAATAAATAAATTATGAGGTGATGAAAGTTAATATAAATTTTGATTAAGGTGGACAAATTTTATTACGATGGGTGACAGTGGTTACAAGGACCCAAAATTATTTTATAAAATTTAACTCGAACAAATATATTCTATTCGATTCGATTAGAATTTCATCTCACTCGACTCGATTCGAGAAAATTTCAAATCAAGTTAGGATGATAAAATATGATTCGTCAACTTGATTAACTCGAAATTTTTTCATTCGATTCGATCGAACACTCACCCCTACTCATCAGCACTTACTCTTATAAAAATCAATCGAAATACGATCTTGTTTCTGATGCTAGTGACTTTCCGAGTTGGTATCGTTTGGCCCTTCAACATAAAGTAGAATACAATATGTTAATATTTGAAGGAAAAATACACTATGGTCTCTATATGCATTCAACCAAAAGGAAAAGAAGAGAGGAATGAGTGGTTTTTCATTCAAACACTAAATTTACTCTTTATTAGTTGAAACGAAAGGGTCAAAAGATCATTGTGATCTTGAATTGGAGAGGGATGTGAAGCTATAAAAATGATCACTTGAAAAGTGAGTCACTAAATACAACATTTAGGAATAAATTAAAAACTAATTGAAATAGATTATATAGGATTTTCGGTAACTAAAAAGAATGATAGAGATTGAAAAATGGTGAAGAAAGGGAAAGAATCACTAAATCCGGTAGAGGCGCGGAGGCAATCCAGTGAGAATTCGACAGAGGAGGAGGAGGAAAGATAAGGGGTGCGACACTTGAGAGAATGATGAGGTTATAAAAAAATTTTAAAAAAAAAGTGAAGAGAAAAAGATGGTATTATCGATGGTGGAGCAAGGTGGTGACCACGGTGATGAGTGGTGGTACAAAGGGCAGCGTTGGAGAAAAATAAAAGAGAGGAATGGCGGCAAGAAAGAGGTTTGGAAATGGTTCAGTTGGCAAAGAGTGGTGCAAGAGAGGAAAAGAATTAAGGTAATGGTGGTAGAAGGGTGGCCAAAATAAAGAAAAAAAAATGAAGAGAAATGAAGGGCAAGGGAGGGCAATGGTAATAGGAAAAGGGAAAAGATGAAAACAAAAGGTTAATTTCACTATGTCTATGTAAATCGACACATAAGGTAAGGGAGGAGAAAGAGGCATGTTGAGGGGACAAAGGAGTAAAAAGGGATCAAATAAGGAGTTGAAGGAAGGTTGACTTGTCGAGAAAGGAAAGAAATCATCCCCATACAAGGCAACTTAGTTGGATGGAAGGGGGTTGACCATGCTAAAATTGGCTAAAAATAAATAAATAAAAATTTTAGAAGTGTGGAGACTAAAACCTAAAACCTTTAAGAAATCATTTAAGCTCATAACCACTAGATTATTTAATTCCTTATTCACACTCCTACAACAATTATTTAAAAATATGATGTGACATTTACTAAGATTTGAAAAAAATTTACACCAAATAGAAATTAATGAGAGGGAAGGGATTCAAACTCAGATCATCAAAAACAGCTCCACCACTACTCAATCACTATATTTGATACTTATCTATTGACAAATGTGCCAAGGTCATCTAAAAAAATTTCGGATGACCACTCTCGATTTATTAACCGAATTTCTACTAGTCCGATTTTTGGGATGTGACATGAATATACAAGTTTTTATTTAAACCAAACCACTATAACTAACAAATTCAATATACCCTATGAATTGATACATGATAGAAACACAAAATGGAAAAATAATTAAAATAAAATATGAATTTAACACGAAATAAATGAATAAATATGAATTGGCCGCCCTATTGTTGAAAGCAAAAGACCTACTTCCGCCCATTTGCGATAAAAGCGATAAAAGCCTACCAGTTCTTCCCCTCTCCTTACAAATCTAACCATTCTCCTACTAAAATCACAAAAACAACAAAGGGAAAGAAAATTTTGAACTGCAACAATTGAACAAGAAACTCAAGCAACAATAAAAAAAAACCTTTGAAATGACAATGTAGTTCTAGAAAAAGTTGGGGCCCGATTTATAGATTTCTCAATACTTTTCATAAACGCACCATTCTAGGACTTGAGGCCATGACCAATAACATTTGGCGACTTATGTCGCATGCTTAGAATTTTAGCCAAGCAAACGTGCAGTCTTAGACTCAGTTTTCCACCAACAAGCCTGAGTCAACCTTTGACCCTCGCTCGGGAGAGGCTTTAGCACACTTAGCCTAGATAAGCAACAAAAAAAGGGAACTTAGATTAGCACATTAGACGAATGCAGGAGTTGGGAGAATATGGAGGTATCTCTATTACTCAAATAAGCAAGCTTGGATACAAATGAGGGATGGGAGCCTCTCCTTATATAAGTAAGCCCCAAACAATCCAACGATTACAATTGATCTTAATCGACGGTCAAGATCTAATTCTAGAACCTTCCCACCTAACTCATTAAATGTTATACAATGGTAGAGTATTCTAGAACTTTTGGAACATTCTACACGATTCTACACGGATCCAGTCTCTTCTTCTAACTTCTAGAGTCTTTTAGGGCACTCCAGGAACCTCGTGGCTCGATTCACTCATGTTTGCTCGGTTTCGGGTTTGATGAGTCCTTGCTCACTCGTAAGGTGTGACATTCTGCCCCATTCGATCTAGCAATGCCCTCGGTTCTAGTCCTTAACTGCAACAATGTGAAGATTGAAGGTGTGGACTGGCATATAATTTGTTGGAAGCTTTGGCAACTTTGCTATTTTTAAGGGTGGCACTTTCTTGTTCGGGAAACATTATCTCCCTATGCTTCTCGTTGGCTAGAAGCCAAACTGTTAAACATTTTGGATAGATCTCTGTAGTCTACAGGTAAAATCGAACAAAGATGTTGCGGTAAACCTCCATAGCAATAGAGCCCCAGTTGACAGCACTTTTTGAATACAAAAGACATTAATCTAAAAAGAAATAAACAATTCCCATCTTATTGCCAACAAAAGCTATGGAGATAGCCCACCCATTTCATTGCATGAGATATAGTTAAATCTCTTGTAGTTTAATCCAAAATCCAACAAGATTTGCATATGTAAATAATAATAGTCAAAGAACTTTGGAAATTGAAAAAGCTTCAACAATAAACATGGTTATGCAGGGCTAGACATTACATAATACAATACAAACGCACACTGGCTCTTCTCCTTCTCCTCGATGATTAACCTTGGTGAGCTTAGGATATTTTATATATATATATATATATATATATATATATATACAACACAAACGCACTCAATTTCGTTCCCTTCTTTTTCACCCGCCTTCATAGAATTTGATCAAGCAAGCATAAGAAAGAATTGGATCATAGATAATTTTATCAATATTAAACAGAGAACCTGAGAAGGCCCAATTTTATTTAGCAGCCAAGCTCCAATTTCAGCTTAACCCATTCATGAAATCCGAAAAGCGACGCGAAGATTTTTATTCACCTATAATTTTTTTCAGAAAGGGCATTTCAGCATTTTTATAATTGTGTAAATAAAAATAAAAGCTCGAAAAAAGACGAAAATCTGCCGCGGTGGATTTTAACCGTAAGGGTGCACAATAGCAATCCCATGTGATCTTTACACATATCATGCGCACTATGCGAACTGCGCACTTTCCCTTTTAACCTCCCTCGCCTTGGCATTTCTTGAAGCTAGAGAATTCGTAAAGCTTAAGAGATCAGAGAGAGAACTGTTACCGAGTGAGTGACTCAGTGAGTTAGGGGTGACAAGATGGCTACAAGTGAGGCATCCGTGACTCGGATAATGGTGGCGGTGAACGAGTCAACGATCAAAGGTTACCCTCACGCTTCGATAAGTAGTAAGGGAGCTTTCGAGTGGACTCTTCAGAAGATCGTTATGTCCAACACTTCTGGTTTCAAGCTTCTCTTCCTCCATGTTCAAGTTCCCGATGAAGATGGTTTGTTTCCCTTTCAGCTCTTTTTCTTTTCTTTTCTTTTCTTTTCTGTTCTTTTCTTTTTCCGGTTTTCTTTATGTAATGAAGTTTACGTGATGCGTTTTCTATACGCACGTGGTTGCCGTTCGCTAGGGTTTGTGGAGTGTATGATATGACTGTGCAATTCTTGATTCGTGGCTTGAATTTCTCGAAATTACTTCGATTTGCTGGTTTACATGGTTAAGAGATGTTAATTTGATGGATCATTCGTTGAATCTTTTAGTTATACTGTTTGGTTGCTATGACAATTATCTGTGTGGCTACTAATAATTGAAAGTCAAAAGGTGTTTATCGAATAATAATAATGTTAAAAGCATGCCTTTGACAAATCATTTTCTTTTTGGAAGTACTAATCAGGCTCCACCGTCAAAGTTGGATGGATAAAGTAGAAATGATTGTGTTTAGAGATTGAATTTTACCCTAGCCTTTTAGATTACAATGTTCATGTACAGCAATGGCATGTATAAGCTTCAAATTTAAGCTTCGAGTCTGAAACATAAATTCCTATGGCAAAACTGGTTTCAACTTTCAAGTGGCAAATCATGAATGCTTCATGTTCAGCTTCGACTGTTGTAAAATCAGCCAATGCGGCTAAATTTCAATTTGTTTTTCTGTAAGGTTTTGATGACATGGACAGCATATATGCCTCTCCTGAAGATTTCAAGAGCCTGAAGAGCAGGGACAGGGCTAGAGGGCTTCATCTGCTTGAATTCTTTGTTACAAGGTGCCATGAAATTGGGGTAATGTTCATTCTTCAATAAATTATTGTTTTCAAACAAATATCACACTTTACTCAAGGGTCGATGAGATTGGGAAGGTGTTCATTCTTCAATAAATTATTGTATTAAATAGAAAACTGCACTTTATTTGTAGTTTTTCCCTCCTGATGATAGATTTATCTGATTGTAGGTTGCTTGTGAAGCATGGATCAAGAAAGGTGATCCAAAGGAAGTTATCTGCCATGAAGTGAGGAGGATCCAGCCAGATCTTCTTGTTCTTGGTAGCAGAGGACTTGGTCCTTTCCAACGGTATGCTTAGTAGCTGACGCCGCCTATTTTTTATTTTTGTTGATGACCTTAACTTGTGTATTTGCTTCTCCAGGGTTTTTGTCGGAACGGTGAGCGAGTTTTGCGTGAAGCATGCTGAGTGCCCTGTCGTAACAATCAAGCGTAGATCGGATGAAACTCCTCAAGACCCCGTGGATGACTAAATTTGTTTCACAGACCCCTTGATTCATTGCTCTTGGTTCTGTTAATAGACTTGAAACTCTACGACTTTACCTATTCCATATATCAGTGGGGATAAGAAATGAATTGCTTTTGTTTTGGTGGAAAAAAATACTCTGTTGTGGATTGCAAAGAGAACTGCTATTATTAGTCTGGCCCGTATATAAAGTTGTATTGGCTTTAATTACTTCCAAAACCCTTTCTCGTGTACTTTTTTTTATTTACTAGATTTTACTAAGATTCAAATTTCTGAGTCACGGGATTTTAGGGTTAAACAAAGAAAAAATAAAAGTTGACTAAAATTGAGGTGATTAAATGGATTATGAAATGCAAATTAAAAATCATGTGGATTAGGTATGTTTTTAGAGAGAATAATTTAGTAGCAGATTTTGCTTTCAGATTTTGGACGATGCGTTAAATGAAATTTTAGAATTTCTGTAATAAGATAAAATTAGTGGTGTTTTTGCTCAATTTAATTTGATATAATTGTTATCTCTTGTTTATATATATATATCCAAAATTGAGTTGTTGTTCTTATTTTATTTATAATTTTATGTTGCACAAATAAATATTTTAGCCAAGAGTTGCCTTAAACAGTGACTAGAATTCTCTTTCTCAACAACATTTAAATAATACAAGTTTAAATTCTATATTTTTTCTTCTCCGATATTGTAATAATAAAAAGAAATATTTTATATCTAAAATAGCAAAAATAATTTAAAAGTTTTTATAAAAAAATTATAGAGGGTATTGATTATATTTTATTTATTTGAAATTCATTGTTTTTTAAGAAATATTTATAAAAAATTTCAGTAAATTCTACAGAGGACTCCAATTGAGATAGTAGTAGGTTTTTGCTAGGCCTGTGGCTGGGAGTACGCGAATAATAAACAAATTCGAAGGCTAGTAATTTGAATTCGGGTATTTCAGAAACTGTAGACATCCAATGGAAGCAACATTTAAAAGAAAAATCTGATTCCAGTATGCTCAATAGTAACAGAATTTGTATCCAATGAAAACAGAATTCAACTACTGCAGTTTATGCCATATATATATATATATATATAGCATGTGCTGATTTCAACATATGCAAATGGTAACTATGAACTACTTACCTAAGTATTTCTTACAAAATCCTAACCCAATGTATGTAACAGCAATGACGTAACATACACTTCTACATATCCATACATCCTAAAAGTGACTACTTTTTTGCCTAAGATGATGATGATTCAACCATTGTGTTTACCATCTCCAACAGCCCTTTTATCTCGCTCTGTATTTTGGATTTAGCCTCTGATGACATTGTTTCCTCTGATGTCTCCAGCATTGATGTCAGCGTCTCGAGCTTCTGCTTGATGTAGTTCAGCTCCAAATTTCCAGGTGCCAAAAACTTCGTTGATCTTTCTTTTGCTAGAGAAGGTTTTTTGGCACCTGGTATTTCCTCCTTGTTATGAGCTGATGCAGCCTGGTGAAGTCGAAGCCGAAAACTGACATTGGCAGATCCGAAAGGACTATCATTTTGTGAACTGCTGAAGGCTTGTTCGGCGTCGGAAGTTCTTAAAAAGACAACACGAGCACAGAAATTACTGAAGAACATATCAGTGTCCTCCATGTCTAAAGCTCCATATCTGCTGTATATTTGGATAAGATCATCCTTTGTAGGCAATGAGGATCCGGGACCGAATGTCACGAAGAGGGCAGCAGGTAAATCATTTCCAACTGCAGCACTTGCAGTTTGCTTCCTTTTAGGAGTATATGCCTTCGGTTTCTCAGTTTTCTTCAGTGACGCCCTGGTTGCTTGTCTGGGTTTGGATTCACCCATCTTTGTTTCTTCATTCTTTCCAACTTTTTTCTTATGGGATTTATGTCCAGAGGGAACATGACCAGCCATAGATCGGTTGCTTCCCGATGACACAGTAGAAAAGTCCGGAGATTTTCTCTTTTTCTGATGCTGGAACTGATTATACATTTCATAGTCAGATCCATCTCGATAAACTGAGCTTCTAAATACAGATAAAAACTCCACAACAAATTCAAAAGAGCAGTTTTTCCTTTGATATTGCGGACTAAGAGCCATGGATTGGACTTCAACTAGAATTTCATTAGCAGGAGTTTCAACTTTTGCAAGATCATTCATCTGATTCAGGTATCGTTTAGGTGTAAGAAAATTCAATTCATTCAAGGATTCTTGCTCTGCATGAACTTCTTCAGGGACTTCATTCCCTTTACCCATAACAAGGTTGTCAGTAGCCTTGCTCATTGTCTCCCCGAATCGGGTGTCACTGGAAACCTCTACAGATTCATCTTCTATGTCGGTTTTCCTTAGCTTCCCAGTTGAACTTGTGTAAGGAGGAGATAAGTACTTGCTTTTCTTCCTTTCTCTAGTAAAAGAACCACTCTCGAATAAGTCCTTAGTTTCAGCATCAATCCTTCTGATACCAGAACCAACATTCAATTTCCTTTTAGTCAAAACAGGTTGGTTATCAGTATCTTCTTTGCCCCAATTATCACTGTCATTATCGCTTGCTTGTTTAATCTTTGTTTTCCTTCCCCTTGATGAATAAACCTTATCCATTCCTTCATTGGACTCAATGAAATAAACTTCAGCATTTAATCCTGGAGGCTCATTTCCCTTCCCCTTTCTTGGTACGAAACTCGAATCACTTCCACCATCACCATTAACTTCATCATTGCCTTTCGTCTTTTTTCTCCGAGATGAGGATGCTGGTTTGCTGGACTTTGAGACCTTATGAGCCTGTACATCTAAATCACCTTTTAAAATTTCAGCAATGCTTTTCTGCTTCCTCCTGTGATACATGGCATCCTCCGAAATATCCAGACTCCTCAACAAAGTCCGACTGCCTTGGCCAGATTTTGGACAGGATGAAGAAGAAATCCAATCTTCTTCGACTGGCCCTGTGATTGGGATTCCCACTGCCTCACTATAATCACTCATGTCCACAACAAGAGTTCTAACATTTTCTTCAACATCCGGAATGGACAGGGGTTCATAGTACACCGGCATTCCAAAGCGCCCTATTGATCGATTAAAAGCTGAAAGCCAACCCTTCAACACTGCACATTCAAGCAAATTACACATAGAAACCGCCCGTGAAATTCGTTTCAATTTACCAAGAACTTCTTTTGGCTCAAAGAGACCAACTGAAACCTTTCCAACTCCACCTTCAGGCACAAGAACTCCTTCCTTTATCCCAGAATTCGCAGCTAAAGGTCGGTCGAGTCCGATACAATTCTCCTTTGGAACGCACAAGCAAGTCATCTTCGACTCAACAAGTCGGCCGATTTCATCAACAGAAGTCTGTACAGCATTGACAAAGTTCTTAGAGCTACTCAACTTCGACATATCCTCAAAATTCTCCTCAAAAGGCCTCAACTGAGATGGAAGGCACCACGCAAACGAACTATCCCCAAAGTACGCAACAAGGAGTCTTCCCTTCTGCCGCATTTTCACCGCATAATCTGAAGCATCAGTCGGATTATAGACCTGCCCCGGCCACCATGGATGACTCTTAATCTTACCCCATACAAAATAACCAGCAGAGAACTCACCACCAACACCACCACCACCACCATCACCATCGTAGCCATCTATTTCATTCATCATCATCTTCCCACAATTGTCTTTCTCATCCAATTTTGCCGTTTCATCGTCATCATTTGGTAATACATTTTCAAGACCAATTTCTTTACTTTCATCAACAGCACCTAAAAGAGTGCCGAACCCTTCACCACTATCACTCCTTCCACCATTAACATCAATGTTCCTAACACTTCCTTTCATTTGTAACAAAGAAGAAACCCCATTCAATTCAGAATCCTCAAGTCCCTCACCATCTTCATCAACACAAGAACCTCCCTTTCCATTTATAGAAACCCTAAAACCATTTTCCCATGATCTTTCAACCGTTAACCCACCAGCTTTAGAACCTTCATTAGCATCTTGGTCTAAAGACTTATCCCCAGTAAGGGTTTCAGTTGGCTTTTCAAAAGCTTCCATGTTTTCCCCCTGAAAAAGATTGAATTTTTCCCCCCAAGAAAATCAACCTCAAAAAATGGGATTTTTACAACTGAAATATAGGAAAAAGTATAAACAACAATATAATCATTTTAATTAAAAAAAGAAAAACAGTAAACAAAAATACCCACTAACACTTACCCATACTTTAAGAGAAAAAACCTAAACAAATAACAAATCATACAGTTTAACATAAAAATAATTCAAACAAAGAACTAAAAGAAAAGGTACCTGTAGATGGAGAAGAAAATTAAGGGTTTATTTGTGTGCGGGTGAGTTTTGAGGATTGGAGATTTACGACAAAAGAGCACTTGGTCCGGATTTTAAAGAAGAAGATCGTACAGAAGGAAGTGCGGAGACCCTCTTTTTACGGATGTTTGACACGTGTCATCTAATGTTTGCGATGAACTAGGCAAGGCAACCTATACCTCAACAAAATTAAATTTGTAGCTTTTATGGAAATAAGTTGTAATTAAATCTAATTTTGAAAAAATCTCACTTTTTCTTTTTATATTTAAATGAGAAATATCTTTCAATTTGCCGATTCATACCATTTTTCCATTACTCCAAATTCCAACTTTACATAAACCCTTTCAATTACTATTTTTGAGGTTTTTTTTTCTAACTATGCTTAAAATTATTTATAATCCCTCTCCGATTCATGTATAGGTGGATAAGACGTTTTAAAATACTCAAATTCACGTCCTCCTATATTAACAATAATATTCATACTAATTAAATTAAGACTCAGTCGACAAATATAACATTTTTTTTAATTCATTGGAATTATGAGGATAAACTGATAACTAGAGTTCCACACTCACGTATCTCAATTTTTATATTTTTTAATTTATTTATTTCCTTTCTTATTTTGTATATATCCATTTCCTTTGAATGCTTAAAATAATAATAATTAAAAAGAGGTAAAACAATTTACAACCTTTGTTTGTCAAATAAATAATTAATTATATTTTTTATAATAATTTATATAAAAGATCAACAAGATAAAAAATAATATTTCACATTTTAAGTAAAAAAATTACTTTATTTCTTTAACTTTTCTATCAAACCCTAAAAAAAGAAAGAATATAAAAAAATATTAAAATATGTTATAAGTCTATGTATTTATTCACGAAATTTGAATTTAATCCCTATATTTTTCTTTTCAAGAATTTAATTTCTCTACTTTTTTCTATTTCAAAATTCAAGTCTAACTTTAAATACTTATATTTTTTTATTAATTTTGTTGGCGTGACATTTTGAAATAAAAATATTCACTTATAGTCATTTAATTAAAAAATTGACATTTGTAATAAACCTAAATTTAACAAAATAATTTTAAAACTATTAATAGTTAGACCTAAAATTTAAAATATGAAAAATAAAGGAACTAAATTCCTAAAAATAAAATACAATTACTAAATTATAAATTTTCAAAAAATAAAAAGATTTATCACATATTTTAACCTGCAAAAATTATCCATTTTAATGTACTAACATTTAGGACCAATTTTAAGATTTTTTTAGGTTAAAATATGCCTTGAGTCCTTATACTCTTCGAATATTTGAAATTCACTCAACTTTTATCTCTAGAAACTTAGTTTCTCTATTTTTTTTATTTTTTTTAGATTTCAAAATTCATATCCAATTGTTAACATTAATTTTTTTTATTAAATTTGTTGGTATGATATTTTAAAGGAAAAAACACTCACTTAGTAATAGTAGCCACGCAACAAAAAAATTTGATGTTATGGAACTGAATTTAGCAGAAAAAATTGACAATATTAATAATTGAACTTGCATTTTTAAATCCAAAACCTAGAGAACTAAATTCCTTGAAATAAAAGTAAGGGACCGAAAATTTGAATATATGAAAAACACAATGACTTACAGCATATTTTTAACTTTTTTAATAACTAGGCAAAATGTTAAATTTAGCCCTTAACATTTACATTATTTGTCAGTTTGGTTCTTTTTTTTAGCTAAATTTGACAATCAACCTATTAAAAAGGGTCAAATTTGACCATCAACCTTTTAAAAAAAGGTCAAAATGATTTTTTTTTAACGAGAATACTAACTAAAATATTAAATTCTTAAACACGACAATCTGTATGACAATCCACGTGTACTCTATGTCAATTTTATGAATTTTTTATTTTTTTATAATTTTTGAATTATTTGCTGACGTGACATATAAAACAAAAAATGATATGTTAACATGATGTGTACATGGATTATCATGGAGTTATCGTGCTAACAATATTAAAAATTAATGTTTTAGTCATCATTTTCATTAAAAATAAGTTATTTGACTTTTTTTAAAGGTTAAGGGTCAAATTTAGTTTTAAAAAAAAAGAGTCAAATTGACAAAAAAAAAATGTAAATGTTAAGGACTAAATTTATCATTATACCAAATAACTATACTTAAAAACCAACATAATGTGCAATGCACGAGTTTAGTTGTATATATTAATTAAAGTATATTATATTTATTTTTTAAAATTTTGTGATAACCTTTTACGATGATTGGAAAAAATAAAAATAAAATAATATGAATATTTAATTTTTTAAAATTTTATATTAATAATAATATAAGTTAAAAATAAAATAATAAATATTTAAAATAAAATTGAATTGATTACTCTTTGCGATAAATTATTCAAAGTCAAAAAATATTAAATATTAGTTAATTTTAAAGAGAAAATAGAAACTTTTTAACATTATATAAATTTATAATGTTAATTTAAAATTAATAAACTTTAGTAAAACTTTAAATGAGCTTTAACAAATGCTAATATTGTTCATTTATAAATTATAAAACATCTTAAAATAATACTTAATTTTTTTTTGTGTGTAATTATAGATGCATAATTTTGAATAAGGTTAAATAAATATTAAATTTTCACATAATAAAATAATATTATTATTATTTATTCTAATTGAGAATTATGTATTAAAAACTATTTTATTTATTTATTTAAAATTACAAAAAATATAATTTTTAATATTTAACTTAAATTTTAAGGGAAATTATTATGTACACTGTTAGTAGAGTTTTTTTACTCCACAAGCAATGTTAATGGGTTACAAATATCCTATAAATGTATAGTAAAATATAAAAAAATAAAATTTTTAAAAAAGGAAGGCACATGCCAAATTTTAAAAAATGTGTGGAATAAAAAAAAGTACACTGTTAGTATACCAAATACTAACCTTTAAAATTGGACTAAAATTTGAGTATGTATTTGGTACACTAGCAGTTTGTTTTTTTATTCTACAAGCAACCTTAAAAAGTTGTTATATGTCTCTTTTCTTTTAAAACATATTTTACTATATCCCTACAGAACACTTGTTAACTCCTACCTCTACTTATAGAATCTAAAAACTACACTAGCAATGTAACAAATAATTTCTCAAATTTTAATGCATATTAGTCAAATCTTTTAATGTTTAGTTAAAATTACAAAATATAGTTTTTATTTATTTATTAGTTAAACATTTATATATAATAACACGTATCAATTAAGTAATTAATTAATTAAAGTTATATGTTAAATGCTAAAATCGCAGAATTTAAAAGGTTTATGTTAAGTGTATAAAAAGAAGATTTTATAAATTAAAAAAAAAAAGAAGATAAATAAGACCATTTTTTCATAAGCAATTGAAACTATATTTGGACTGATGTTAAAAATATTATTAAGTTATTTTTAAATTAAAAATAATCATAAGATTGTAAGGACTAAATAAATAAATAAAATGAATAAAAAACACACAAAAATTTATGTCGCAAACAACTCTTCTAGATATAAAATTGTGCCATTGCGATTTGCGAACAACTCTTGTCTTTTTTTAAAGACATACTTTGATATATAAGAGATATTCTTATATACACATACAATACATATTTAAGTTCTTTTTTGAGTTGATATTTAACTATAAAATGACTTAAAAACCCTTTTTTATTTAAAAAATTATATTATATTTCTTTTATTACGAGGGTATTTTTATTATTTTATATCTTTAAAAAATGCCTCAATTAGTTTTAATATAATATTTGGGTTAAAATTAATTTTTAAGACCTAAACTTGACAATTATTCTTACATTAAAGTCTGAATTTTCTTTTGTCCAAATTAATTCTTGAACTTTTTTTATCAATTCCTAAAGTTCATGACTAATATAAGAACATTTGCCGGACAGTTTAAAACAATTACCAAGTTCAGGCCTACAATATTCAGATGAGATGACTTGGTATATAAATAACTCAATCTTTGTCAATGATGAAGTTCCATATCCAATTTCTAGCAAACCCATAGCATTTAGCAAGAAACTGCAAAACCAAACCCAAAACATATTCTAATTTGATTAATACGTGAAATAGAAATGTTGATGGGTTGAGGTGAGTTGAGTTGAATCAGATTTAGATAAAAAGCTTTCTCACCATCCCAATCACAATTTTATACCCACAAAAATTCACCAAAGATTTTGAATTCGACTATAGACTTGCAAAACAATACTGGAAGGGACGACCTTAGCTCAACCTCAAATAAATTTTGAGAAGAACTTGATTTGAGTCCTTATCCAATGCAAAAAACCCTAAACTGTGAAGTACTCAATTTACAACTACTTATCCTACAAAAAGAAGTCAAAATTTAAACACCCAAATGTCCCATCTGGGTTAACAAACTCAACAATTCAAGAGAAATTAAGCAACTAAATATATAAAATTCCATCAATTAGAGAGTAAAATTCAGAGTACAACAGTCTTAACAATTTAGAAAATTTCTACTGTACATCATAGAAAAACCAACCTTCGAAAGGCTGTTCTAAGCAATGGAAACTTTAGCTCCAGCTTCTTCAAGTTGTTTCTTGGCATCATCGGCTTCCTCCTTCGAAACTCCTTCTTTGAACTTCTTGGGCAAACCTTCAATCAACTCTTTCGCTTCTTTCAAAGCTAAATTTGTCAGAGCCCTAACGGATTTAATCACCGCAATCCTGGCATTGCTAGGAACCTCCTCGATCACCACATCGAACTCAGTCTTCTCTTCGATAACAGTCTCTCCGGCATCGGCACCACCGGGGGTGGCAACTGGAACGGCTGCAGGGGCGAAAGCAGCGGCGGAGACGCCGAGTTTCTCTTGAAGGTAGTCGACAAGGGTGCGGGCTTCCTCGAGGGTTAGGTTGGAGATTTCGGTGCCGAGTTTTTCGATTTTTTCGGGCGCGGCAGTGGCATTGAGAGGGCGGAGGGCGGTGGAACGGTGGGTGAGGTTAGGAGGAGTGGCGGAACGGGGAGGGAATTGGAGAGAAGGGGTTTTGAAAAGGGGAGGGTGCGTAGCATAAGAGGAAGTGGGTGGAGCATAAGAGGGTAAACGGAGAGAAAGTGTTGTTGAGAGAGTGGCAGAAGCCATTTTTCTTCTTCTTTGATTTGCTTTCTTTTCTTCCTCTGTTTGGAGTGATAAAGTGAAAAGAGGATTAGGAAGGCAAGGCAGTGGAAGTGTAGCCAAACTGCCTTTGTAAGTTTAGAATTCATTTTGACGAAACTGACCTTCTAAAATGTATGACAGTAAAAAAGGATAAGACACAAATGGGTAATTCGCTTTGCTTGTTATTTACCTTCACCTTTTTCTAGAAAAACATAGTGTTTAGAAATAGAACCCAAAGTATGTCATCATTTAAAATATCAAAATTTCATTTCAATAAAAAATTATTCGTAATTTGCTCTGTTATTATAATTCATTAAAAATACGTATCGTTTCATTATTCTATTTTATCAAGAATAATTAAAAAATCAACCTATAACTTCAACTAATAAGGATAGATCTTATTGTAATTCATTAAAAATATGTATCGTTTCATTATTCTATTTTATCAAGAATAATTAAAAAACCAACCTATAACTTCAACTAATAAGGATAAATCTTAAAATTACACGTAAACTTTAACTTAATATGTAATTTTATACATAAAATTTGATTTTATGTAATTTATATATAAAAATTTAATTTTATCCAAATTATTAACACAATTGTTTATATAACAAATTAACATACATTTGTGTCTATTTATTACATACAAATAATTATATTTATTTAATATAAAAATAAGTCAATAATTTATTTAAATATATATGATTAAATCAAAATTAAAATTTGATATATTTTTTAATACAATAATCAAAATTTTATGCATATGATTACATCAAATAAAAAATTTATATATTAAATTACACGCTGATTCAAAATCAAAATTAACATATAATTTTGAGATTTATCTCTCCAAGTAAAACAAAAACTTTAATTTTTGATAGGAGAAAAATGGGTTTATAATGCCAAGAAGAGGAGGTGGGAGTTGTCAAAGTGGTGTTTTCTAATTGTCAGCCATACGTACATGTTTGACATGCAATGTTACTATTATTTTTTTTTTTCGATATAAATCATAACAAGTTCGAATATTTAACACAAATAGATTAAAGAAAATGAAAAATCCAAGTAAAAAGATTAAACAAAGCTAAATATTCTGTCATTACAAACGTTGCTGGATAAACAGGAAGCTATATCCTCTTCAAGAGTTGCCAGAGTTTCAACAAGTCTAACTAACAACCAATACACTGATCCTTTCTCATGCCTGCAATTGCAAAAGAAAAAGCAGGACAAGACATATAAGTAATTGTGACTTGTCGTATCTAAACCTATGTTATCGAGAGTTTCGCATAAGTTACACGCAATGTTCAATTTCTTTCAGGTTTTTCCATGATCCTGGGAAAACCATATCCCCATATGTCTTGGACACGGATACTATAAGAAAAACGGAGAGTTGGTGTAAAATAGACTTCAACTATGTTCTATTTCTGATGCATTCGTATGACCAATGCTTTTTCCATGACCGAATATATATAAAAATATATGCGTGTTTCTTTCTGTCAGATTTTGAGGTTCATGGACTTGCCTTGCTAGCAATGTTGCTGGAAAGCCAATCAAGGCCCTCATAGAGGCCTTCCCCAGAAGTTGCACACGTACTCTGGATATACCTGGAACGGGAAACAAATCACGTCAGAAAATCACATGAACAGTGAGAAAATAAAATAAAAATAAAAACAAGTGGGCTGAGAAAAGGAAACACGAGAGGTAATTTTTACCAGTGGCGCTGACGGAGAGAATGAAGACCAAGCTTATCAGTTATTTCGGCAGCATTCATTGCATTGGGAAGATCTTGCTTGTTGGCAAATACAAGCAAAACAGCATCTCTCAATTCATCCTGAAATAAAAAAGAAGTTATTGTTAGCTTATATATAAAGCCCATTTGCAGTTGTTATAGTATCTGCTCATATCTATATGTATCAACAGATTCTCTTTATTTGATAATGTAACATACCTCATTCAACATCCTGTGCAACTCATCCCTTGCCTCAACAACACGGTCCCTGTCATTGCTATCCACCACAAAAATGAGACCCTGGGTATTCTGGAAATAGTGCCTCCATAAAGGACGAATCTGTATTTCAAATAAAGTAAGCTGGTGAAAATATGAAGCTTTAAATAGAAATCATAGAACCAACCAAGAAGATGCTTCAGTGCTGGCTATGCCCCCAATATAGACAACACAAGTAACAAAATCAGATGGTAGAGTGTTATATCCATGTGCTTTCTGCATTCTTGAAACTAAGGCTTCGTGAATTACTATACAATATGATATCAAACTCTGCTCAAAACAGAGGATCAATCAGGGTAAATGACACAAAACGTTTAACATATATACATCGAACATCATAGAACTATATCATAGAACTAAGGACTTAGCTTAGTGATTCATGCAGCCACCCTCAAGTGGCAACATCTAGCATATCAGAGATTCAGATCCCAACATCCGGAACCCCTTCCCCTACTCCTAGGCAGTGGCCTACTTTTTACCTAAAAAAGAACTACACTTCATTAGGTTTTATGATGCATACCTTGTCCTGACCACCAACATCCCAAACAGTGAAGCTGATGTTCTTGTACTCCACCGTCTCAACATTGAATCCTGCAAAAACAGTATGAACAGACCCCTTTCATGTCAGATACTTCAGTAAACCACTTAAATTAGGGGAAATCAAGCCATACAAATAATTTATATCTATTAAGAGGATCAATTACATTATACCATTTGCTTTCAAAAGGTTCTATGAAGTTAGTCTCAATAATCTATGACCATACTGTTTGAAGTGCACATAAAACAAGCAGGAACTCAAACTTTCTTTCAAATCTTCAAGTCATACAAACTGGGATCCTCTTATACCATTCTCTTTCCAAATAAAGATACAATTACATACTTCATGAACAAACGGTAACCAGGACACAAGTATTCATATGTTATATATTAGGTAGTAAGAAGCACATACAAGAAGCGTGTAAAGCAGACTTCAGTATAAGATCTATGAATAAAAATGAAATTGTTTGATACCTTCTCTTTTGCTTCACCATTAATTCTCAAACAACCCATTCCAAAACAATCAAAAATGGATTTCCTTTTCCCATGGAAATTAGAATTTGAAGCAAACTCACCAATGGTGGGGATTGTGGTGACGATTTCGCCGAGCTTGAGCTTGTACAAAATGGTGGTTTTACCAGCTGCATCTAGACCCACCATTAAAATACGCATCTCTTTCTTGGCAAAAAGCCGGCTAAAGAGCTTTGTAAATGTCAGCCCCATCGTTGTTCTTCACTTTCTGCTCACAGTACTGATTTACAAAAAAAGCTACTAATAAAAATCAAAACCTAATAATATTTGAATAAAAAAAAAAATCAACTAGATAGCAAAAAGTCTAAAATCAATCAACGAAAAAATAATTAACAAAAAGAAAAGACATAAAAATCATCAAATACACATCTAAAAAGAACAAAGAGGAAAAAACCTAAACCTACAAAATAAATCATAAATTCATAAACAATGAAATGAACCCAGAAATAGTACAACAAAAACAGATATATCAAATCAAGCCCTGGACAAAAGCAAGATAAAAGAGAAAAGATTAAAACTTCGGATAAATCACTGAAAAGGAATCTATAAGGGGGGAAAAAAGAGTAACTTTATGGATCTATTTTACCTGTTTATGTTAAAATAAGGAAAAGGAATTACCTTTCTGCAGAGCTTGGAAGGAGGATCTGAAATCTGTCGTGGTTTTCTTGAGAGAGTCCCCCCGTTTATTTCTCTGCTGTTTTATTTAATTCGTGGCATATAAAAAGTAATTTGCTCAAATATCAAACACATATATTACTTTAAAAAGTTCTATCGTTGAGTTGAGTCCAATCTGGTCCAGATTCAACTTGCGGGCGTCTCCGGAATTTAAAAACTTTTCTCAATTAAAAATTTTAAATTATTATTAAAGAGTGATTGAAAATATTCACTAAAATCTTAAATATTTAAACCATTTACTCTTTGCTAATTTGTTTGAATTTTTTTATTTTTATATATTTTTGAATATTATATCATTTTAAATTATTTATTACTAATATAAGATAAATAATATCGTGTTAGCATGAATTATACATAAACTATAATGAGGATTATTATGTCAATACTGTTAAAAATTAATATTTTAGTTAATATTTTACCTAAAAAAATTTATTTAATTCTTTTTAAAATATTAATAATTAAATTTAATTAAAAATAAAATATCAAATTCACAAAAGAATATATAAATATTGTATGCTTCATTTCAAACTCGATTTTCCTTTTGTTTTTAAAAGAAATTTAATTCGGATTTTCTAAAAAGGTCTTTCATTGAAAAATCATTCTTCCAATAAAAATTAGTTTTTTACCTTTAAACTTGCTAACTAGATTCTTTTTTATATTTATATTTTTTTATTTATTTTGGTACTTCAACTTGACAACTAAATCCATTTTAGTTCTAAACTTAAATTCAGTCAAAATTTGATGATATAACAAGTGTTCTTAAATATGATTGGATTATTTAGTCAGACCGATTGGACCAAGGACCAACTGGTATACTGGTCCAAAAAAAGGATTGAACTGATTGAATCAGAAACTACCTGAAACCAACAAAAATAAAAAAAAATTGGGACAAAAACCAATAGTTGAACCAACTTAATAATTTTTTTTAATTTTTAATTTTATGACTTTTTTATTATTTATTTAATTATTGTTGGTCTAATAATTGGACCGATCAAACTGTTTGTATCGAGAACTAGTAGTTTGATTGTTTCAATCACTAGTCTGGATATTAAAACATTATTTGTGACACTTTAAGATTGTACCATATCATAACCTAAAAATTTATAGAATTTTTTTAATTTTTAAGTGATGATGTGCAATAATCTCAAAATGTCATATCATCGAAACTTTTATATTTTCAAAGTTTGAAGATTAAAATAAATCTAGTTATCAAATTCAGACGTTAAAATAAATAAATAAATATAAATACGAAAATAAATTTAATTGTGAAATTTAGATTGCAAAAATTAGCACCACCCATTAATGCTTTGAAAGTCAGGTACAACACATTCACGATAAAATTTCTCTCTCCCTAAATCTTCCCAACAGCAAACAATGTAGTTGAGGAGCTCTTCATGTCTTCGGTGTATTACCAAATCATTAATAATCTTCTTACACCTTGAAATAAATCAGTTTGTTGGAGTCCAAACTTTGTTGTCTTTAGCTTCACTTCCAACAATGAGTTGGAGCAAATTGCTCGCCTATCAACAAAGTAAAGAAAAGTGCAAATGCAGTTTAGATCAACAATCCTATTTCGCAAAATCTTGTTTAATAAATAATTTTATTCAACATTCAACAATAATGAATTTAGTTGTTACAATCAGTCATCCTAAAATATCCTACATGCAAATTATGAAAATTTTCTCCAATAAAACTTATAAAGAGTGTCAAACAAAATTATAAATAAAAGCACAAAGTAGCAATCGAATTAAAAACTCCAAAAACTTTGTTTTGCAAGTTGACAATGTTGTCTATTTATAGACTTCTTCAAGAGTCCCTTCAATAGTGCTTTGATATATTTCAAACTTTCATTTAAAAGCAGAAACTAGGCAATTCAGTCAAAGATCATATGATTTCTCTTATGAGTTATTTTGTTGAGATTAAGGATAATGGGGCCAAACTGGACTGAAACACACAAATTGAGATTGTATTCAAAAGCTTGTTGAAGGATTTTGTTGGCTTTAGGTCCACATATGACTTCTAGAACAAGTAGTTGACACTTGCACAACTCATGAAGGAACTTTAATCCAATAAGCTAATGTTGAATGACGATCAATCTGTTCGCAAAGTAGAAGCTAACTTAGTAGTTGCTTCTTCCTCAAAAAAGCAAGCTAAGAGAACAAGGCTAAGTCCTTTGGACCATAAAAAGTGGAAATGAAGAAAACTAAGAAGTCTAAAGACTTATCCAAGTCTAAGTAAGTTTCTTCTACAGTAAGTAAAAGGACACTTCAAGACTAACTATAAAGGGTAGAAGGACTACCTAACCACAAAGGGCAAAGGTATTGAAACTTGCTTAGTGGAAGATTCAATAGACCACTAGGCAGTTGATTTTGAAGCCACTAACCATGTTTGTGTTGCTTTATAGGGGTTCAAGGAAACAAAAGATGTTAGAGATAAGTGTTGGGAAATGTGCCCATATTGTAGTGAATATGTAACTGTTTTCTATGTATTTGAACGATGGATAAATAAATAAATTTAATTTTACATTTCACTATTATATCTTTTGTGTTTCATCTTTCATGTTTTGCATACAAAACGAAATTGTGACAAGCAAGTATTAGCTCATTAAATGTTAAGTTCAAGCTGATGATAAGTGGCGCTGTAAGAACATTTACATTGCGAGAAAAATAACTTGTTTCAGTAGATAATTTAAACGAGTCTATAATCTAATAAAAGAATCGAAATGAGCATTTGATTCAAATGCATAAAAGGATTATTATTCCGTCTATAATTCCAATTAAGGAGATGTCTAATCTTGGCTATCGAAGCAATTGTCTCCATGAGTATAGACATAAATGTACTCATTCGAAGAATGATACATTGGAATGGACCCAAGTTGAATTAATTCTGAATCCGTTTTTGAATTGATTCACTTAAAACATTCATGATGTGACTTACCTAAATCCTGAGTTAGTCACTGATCATGCGTATGTAACTCATATGCTTTGATATAAGTGGAAAATTATGCTCTAAAGATGATTGAGTCGATAGCCGATATGTTGGGTACATGACTTGTGTATGGCATGACTTTACTAGCAACAATGGAATTCACAGCTCGATTAAAGAGTTAATAATATCCTCTCATTGGCATTGTATGGATTGATAAATATGGAACATGATCACGGGTTGCTAGTTTTCGAATGAGCAATTTATCACAATATTTAGTTGACAATGATCATATTAATCATTAAGAAGACACAATGGTGACAATGAGATAAAATAGGATTGTATTGAGTGAACAAATTTAACTTAAAGTAATTAAAGATATCATATGAGGGTAACACACACATGGTGACATCATTGAACAAAACAGTTGGATGAATTACTTTCGTAAAGAGTATACAATAAGGAGTTTTCAATCATGGTATTTTTTGTGGACTGACTCCATGGTTAAGTCAATTATGAATTATTGGAACGATGTTTCTGGAATCTAATTGTATATGTCCGATTGGTCTCTTCAGTAGCTCAACAAAAGCTTGATTGGACTGCATTTGAATCAGAAGAAAATTCTACAGCTTTGGAAATAATTAAGTCGATTTATTCAACGCGAAATTAAATTAGGTGGTTGTGTGAATCGTTCAATTAGAGAATTTGATTACAAAATTTTCTTGAAAAATTAATTTGAAAAATCTGAGTGATTTTTTTAGAAAAATTAATTTTGATCAAGTAAAATTAAATTAATCAAAATAATTAAAATAAATATGATATTTTTGAAAATTAATTTTCAAGTCAGACAATTAGCTTAATGGGTAATTAAACTTGAATATTGTACCCAAGATAAAAAATTGAACCCGAGAACGAAACCCAAAAACTAGTTGAACCGAGCATTATGTATAAAACTAGGCCTATGGTCCAACCGATGGCTAGATCGGACCAGTTGGGCCATTATTGGTCCAAACCAGCCAGACCCATTTGGGCAAAATGGCGACGATTCGAGGTGCCGGGGGAGTTGCATCAACGATGGTACCACTAGGCATGGTGATTGCAACAGCGACGATCTAACAATAGTGGTTTTTCGGTGGTAGAGTAATGGAAAAATTAGACTTCTAATGGGACTATATCAGGTAACTTGATTTCAAATTAACTTTTTGAAAGATAATATTATTTAATGAATTTAATATTAAATTAAATTTAATATTTATCTAGATAATATTTTATTAATTTAATATTAATGTGATTAATTTTAATTTTAGTTGAACTCTATCTAAACTCTCCTTATATAAAGAGAGTACGGGTTATTATTCTCATACACTTGAATTCAATGAAAGCTGTAAAGAGAAAATTTTCTAAAGAAATTATTCCAAAAAATTTCTAAAGATATTTTTTATTTACAACTTGGCCTTTAAAGTTTAGAGAAATTATGAAATTGCCCTATTAGTAATTTTGTGAAAAAAATTTCTGATCCGAAGCGAGCCCACACTTAGTAGACATGAGCTTGAGGATAGCGGAGAAGACCACTTGGTCAAAACATTCATCCTAAACAAATAAAAAATGTATGAATTTTGATTAAGTATTTATTAATTTAGATAACACAATCAAATTCTTGTTTTGGAAAAACTTTTAAAACTCTGATTTTCCCTTAAACCTATTTCCCGCTACGTTTTTCAAACTAAGTATTCCAAAAATAAGAACCTCTCGTTATGGATTAGAGATGAAACAAGTTTGTGGTTGAAGTAGCGAGTGATGTACATCTTTATTTCAAACTAAGTATTCCAAAAATAAGAGCCTTTCGTTATGGATTGGAGATGAAACAAGTGTTATGGATTAGACAATCTGCATTCTCATTCAATTTAATCCATCATTGAATTTTTGGTAAAATTATCATTTTGCCCTATACTTTTAATTCCTTTGTAATTTAGTCCCCAGGTTCAAAAAATGAAATTCATGCAAATTAATCATTACCCAAGCCTACTCGATTTTTATACATATTAACAGCAGCCCATATAATTCACAACTTCACAAATTTTACCATAAATTTATCACCTTTTTCAATTTAGCCATTAATTGATAATTTTACCAAAAAACTCTTTACAAAAGTTGTTTATCTAACAATAACCATTCATTTTCTATCATCAAACTTCAAAATTTAAGCATGTTCACTAATGGAAAAACCCTAATACTTTAATAGTTTTGCAAATTAATCCCCGGGCAGGCTAGATTAAGCTACAACGATCCTGAAAACATAAAAAATATCAAAAACGGGACAAAAATTATACCTAATTAAGCAAAATAAGCTTGCCTAAATTTTAAGCTTCCATGGCTAGATTTTTTTTTTTTTGGTGGAAGAAGATGATAATAGATGATAATAGTTTATTTTATTTACTTAATTATAACTTTAATCACTAATTTCCAAAATTAACCTTAATAATTCATTCAAATTTCAATGATGACAAATCCATGCTTATCCACTAACAACCTTACTGTAGACCGTAAAATAATAATAAAATAAATTTTATGACTTCAGATTTGTGATCCCAAAACTACTGTTCCGATTTCACTAAAAATGGACTGTTACAATTAAGTTATCAGCAATTGTTGATAACTTGATATCCTTTTGGGGATATGCCGTACAGATGATATGCTATATATATTAGTTTCCTTTCCCTCCCCATCTTCACCTCCAATCCAAACATAGGCTTAAGGTTATTAGGTTGGGTTTATAAAATTATTTTATCTGTTATATATTGTAAAATATATAATAAATAAAATAATTTATAAATAATATAAAATAAAATAAATTTTTTAGTTGTTTTGAGATTCAAAGTTCGATAATAGGCTGAATTAACTGATTAACTTTAGGTTAAAATTGATCAACTTGTCCCAATCAACTAAATCAAAATAAAAAAACCAAAAGGGTTAGTTTTTGCAATATTTTTGGTTGAAATTGGGAATTGTTCTCTCCTACGCAAAATAATCCTCAAAATTTCAAAATATATATTAAAAAAAATTCTAAAAGTTTATAAAAATTATTTAAAAAGTTCTAAATATGGTAAAAAAGATGTTAAATTATAAAAACTTTCCAAAATGATAAATTTGAAACCTTAAACAAGTATATTATGAAATCAAATTTATCATACTAAAGTATATTATTTTTCTTTTATTTTGTTTTGAAAAGTTTTTAAATATATATTATCTCATGTCTACGTGCGAGGGCTTAAAATTTGTTAATTGTCAACAAAAAAATAATTTGACTTGTTTATTTTTTCAATTTAATTCAAATAATTTTATTAGATTTGAATTGAAAAAAACAACTCAAATTGAGTTAAGATAATAAAATAAGAGTCATCAATTTGACCAACTCGAAATTGTTTTGCTTGATTGAATACTGACCTTATTTTTTACATTAACCTTTTTATAATTTACATTTTTAACCCTGTTTATTTTTTATTTAAATATTTTATTTTCCGAAGCAAAATATTCTAAGCACGATGACACAAGGGAAAAGTGATGAAAGACAGAGCACTTCACGTGTTGTTCTCAGAAGTTTAAGGGCGTGTTCGGTTTGAGAAATATAATATAATTTATTAAAAATTAATGATATATTTATAAGATAATTATTTTATTTATCATTAATAAAGTTAAATAGTTTACAAGTGTAATTAGGTAGTTGATGTATATCTTTAAATTATATTAAAAAATGAAAAATAATTATAAAATGTGCATTCACCATTATAAACCTTGGTTCTCTTTATTCTTTAATGGTTTTAAGTTTTTGGAAAATGTTAAATAACTGCTTAATAATTTTTGTCTTAAATAAATAAAATCAAATTAAATATTTTTTCCTCAAATAAATAAACGCTGATATCATAAATATTCAAAAAAAATTGTTAAGGTAATATTTATAAATAAAAACATTGAATTACTTATAAGAAGTGGCGGAGCCAAAACTTCAAAATAAAAATTTTTTATTTAGACCCTTTATAATTTATCAAAATTTAAATTATTAATAGTAAAATTATACTTTAATCTCTCAAAAATAATAAAAATTTGATTGAATCCTTTAAAAATTCTAAATATATAAACTATTAAAATAATAAAATTATATTTTTATCGTAAAAATATATAATTTAATTTATATATAAGCACAAATTAATGAAACTCATTTTAGATACCCAAACACGGCCAAATTCCATTGAGCTTTCTTTTATTGCACGTCTTATCAAGTTGTAATAGAATAAGGGATAAGCTAATCTCATGTGAATATATACATATTAATTAATATAATATAATTAGTAAAAAACTGTTTTAAAAGTAATAAATGCTTTTTAGATGATACTTTTATATATTTTTTATATAAAATTTATAAAATAATTTAAATCTAAAAAAGTGTCTTAAGAGAAACCAACTCATTAGTTAAAGATTTAAAAATTGTTCTCTTGTAAAAGGAACAAATTTGATCATAATTGTGTTCTTTTTCCTTTTATCTTTTTATATAAATTTTATAAAAAATAATTTATGCCCATACCAATTTTATTAACTTATTTTTAATGATTTTATTTTATTTTATCGCCATAACATAAAGTTAGTAATTTATATTTACCCTAAACCACCTATTAGGTAAAAGATTAATATATATATGAAGGTATCTGAACTGATTAATATATAATTATTTGATACATATTTTTTTTAACTTAATTGGTACCTAAATTTAGAAACTAACTTGACAAATTTTTTTAGGTAGTTGACTAACATTGTTAAAATATGTTGATTTTGCGCTGACGACATATAGAATGATAACGCATAACAATATCATATTTTGACACAACATGACAAAAGAAAATTTGTGTCAAAATATAAAACTGCCATGCATCACTATACTATTGGTTATCAATGCTACATTACCGTATTTTAACTGTGATTGTCAAGTATCTTTAAAAAAGTACTAAATTGATACTTACAATTTTCAGATTTAAGTGCCAAATAAGTCTGAAAATTTTAAATACAAAGTAAGTACAAATTGTGAAATTTAATTTAGTTAACTTTTAATATATTAATAAATTTCTAATTTTTTTTTGTTTTGCCCATCAAAAAGTGTTTTTGCTTAAATTTCATAATATAATAAAATTATTAGGATTGATTAATTTAATTCCTTTTCTTCATAAAAACCACAACGACAGTAGCAGTAGCACAAACGTTCCGTACAATCGGCTCAGCGAAACGACAACAAAAGATGCAAAATTTTACTGCGTAAAAGAGTTAACGTCAAAACTCAAACAAGAAAAAACCCTCATCGAACCGACGCGTGGCGGGGGATTTTACTTTAACCTTTTTTTTTACTCATTATTTATTAAGAACAGATTCAAAAAAAAAAAAAAAATCCACGGCCATAGCCAAAACCTTCTACTTTGATTCCTCCATTTTCATTCCTTGCATGCATCAGCTTTTCTCTTCTTCTTCTTTTTCTGCACCGACTATTGTGAACTGCACTATCGACTTAACGGATTTCTTTGAGATAATTTCAGGATCAGATTAACAATTTTGTCTTTGATTCGTTGATGTAAATTTCCCATCACTTAACAAAATGATAAAATCATTAATTACTGTTTGTTCCGTTGATTTCGATAGTTTCAATGATGGTTTCTCTTTTGCTCTTTCTGTTTGTTTCCGAGAAACGATTTTCTTTTTCAGCTGTTTAGTCTTTCGTTTTATTTTTACTTGCTCGGCCTCAGTTTATTCAGTTATAAGCGTCGAAAATTTGCATTTAATTTTTGCAAACAGTTTATCTGTATTTATATACTAATCTTGTTTATTCTAATTTTTATTTTATTTTTTATAAACGACTTGATATTGAATAAAAATAATTTATAATTGCAATATATATTTCCTTTTTGTGAATCTTTATTCTTTTTCCTAATTTTCCTTTGTTTGTTTTACAGGTTGAGAAGCTTTTCTTGGCCCATACTACAAGTCAAAAGAATGGTATTATTATTTTTGTTGATTTAGTTGTACTATTCCGACTGACCAAAAGATAAGAGAATTGTTATACCTTAATATAATGCATGCTAATGCTCATATAATTTCTGTAGGTTGACAATAATTCGGGTGGAGAAGCTGATAATTTTGACTGGGATACTGAAGATGATCTGGAAATCGATAATTATGCCATCTCGGCCCCTTCGGGTTTGTCGACTCCCTGTGGAGAAGCTGTTTTGGGTTCGGCAGAGGTACATGCTCATATGTAATTAGTTTACATAGCATTTTGGAAAGGTACATGCTCATTTTTAACTTTTACTGCCTCAAGGCGGGCTCATCTGGAAATTCTCCCAATTCCAAGATAATTGATCATTTTGTCGGAATGGGGTTCTCAAGAGAAATGGTTGCCAAAGTGATTGAAGAAAAAGGTTAAGCTTATAGGTTTCTTTCACTTAGAGCAGAAGTTTCCACCTGAGAATTCACTTATAGTTCTGCTTTGAATGGTGTCCAGGAGAGGAAAACTCAGACTTGATACTTGAAACCCTCCTTGAGTACTCGGTGAGTTATTGTGTTGTGTATGCTCTTCTAAGATGCTTCTAAGTTGCATGCGTCATGATGCTAGAAAGTTGCTTCACATGCTCTTGTCTGAATTTTACTGCTGACTTTTTGGTTTATTAATTATTGATTCCCCTTTTTTGTATGAAGGCAAGCACATTACCTAGTTCTTCCAATTCCAAGTTGATCGATCATTTTGTAGGGATGGGATTTTCTGAAGAAATGGTTGTCAAAGTGGTTCAGGAAAATGGTAATGACCCTTTCTCATTTCCTTGGCAGTCAGTTTTCACCTCAACAACTTCATATCTGATCTTGTTCTTTATGTTTCCAGGAGAGGGAAATACAGATTCCATATTGGAGACTCTATTGACATATTCAGTAAGCTATACACCTGAACCTTGTTTCCCTTAATAGTATCTTGATAATGATGCAATTGCAAAACTACTTATTTAGTGGCTTAGGTGATATTTGCCAATCCTCCTCAAGTAGATTTATCTGTGCAAGTTGTTGGAGTACCTCATAAAGAATTGTTTATTGTCTCTGTACTTTGATGAATGACCTATTTAAAATTTGCAGGCTCTTGAAACAACTGCTCCCGTTCAGCAAAATCCTGACTCTGGTAACTGCTCATCAGATTATGAAGGGAGTTTGCTGAATGATTTCTCTGATTTTGATAGTTTTTCTGAGTCCGAGGTATCTAAACTTGCTTTGATTATTTTTTTTGCTCAATTTTCTGACATTTAAAAAAAAAAATTCTTTTACCAATGAAAATTTTATTCTTGAGGTGGTTTTGACTTTCTTCTTTGTATCTGCTTGGACAATATAATGTGACCTTTAGCCATTTGATTTGCATTTATGTAGATGCTACAGTTCAGCTACTGATGATTATGTATGTTAACTTGCAGATGATTTGAGTATGTTTTTGCATTTATATTTCTTTGTTCCAGGAAATTATGAGTCCTAGTTCTGAGGAGGGGAGAAAATTGTTACACTTGACAAAAATGGGGTACTCAGAAGCAGAGGCTTCAGTAGCCATGGAGAGATGTGGTTTGTGTTATCTTATTCATATTTGCAATATATTCTTGTTGATGGTTGGTAGGATGTCAAAGTTTCATTTGGACAGTATAAAGGATCCTAGACTCTTCAATTGTTGTATTGAAAATGGTAGACTTTCATATCTGTCATATATGATTGGCAATCAATTTTATTCTACCGTAGAAGAATGTTAAGATCAATTGTCATTTTTATTATTCTGTTTATAAAATACCCAAGTTGCAAGTCTCAGTAGTCCATAGTTGCTTTGGGCTTTACAGACAAAATTTGCCCCAACTTCCTTTTAGAGAATTCTGAGTGTTCAACTATGAACCTTTTAGGTGGCACCCCGGGCTTCTGTCTTTATAGAAGGTTTTTGTGATACTTAGGTTTTATCCTTGGCCATTTTTAAGTTGTAAGAGAGTGGTCTTAGTTAAGAATTCAGGTTATATCTTAACTTCAAATGTTGCAGGTCCAGACTCCACAATTGAGGAGTTAACGGACTTTATATGTGCTGCGCAAATTGCAAAGGCTGCTGATGCACTTTTTCCACTTGAAGACAAGGTAGTTTCCTTTCCTTTTTTTCGAACACTCAATACTGTTTCTATAACTTTCATAGTTTGTTCTTTTCTATTTACTTTTTCAACTTGTTGCAGTTTTCTTCTTACTATTTTCTGTAAAACTTTCACCAATGATTTTCAATCTAATTTTGTAGAAGCCATTCAGCAATGGCTCTATTCACAAGAAGAGGCGAAACTGGGGTTATGATTTGTTGTTAAGGAAGAAGAAGCTTAAGCTTGAAAAGAGGTTTGATGAAGATGATGATGCAGTTCATCTTCCTAATCCTATGATTGGTTTCGGGGTACCCAATGAGCCAGATCAGATCACTCATAGAGTACTTCCAGAAGCAGCTTTAGGGCCTCCATACTTCTACTACGAGAATGTAGCACTTGCTCCAAAAGGTGTTTGGACCACCATTTCGCGCTTCTTATATGATGTGGAGCCTGAGTTTGTTGATTCAAAGTTCTTTTGTGCTTCTGCAAGGAAGAGGGGCTATGTTCATAATCTGCCAATTGACAATAGATTTCCCCTTCTTCCATTTCCTCCACGAACTATTCATGAAGCTTTTCCACTAACACGGAAATGGTGGCCATCCTGGGACACGCGAACGAAATTGAACTGCTTGCAAACCTGTATAGCAAGTGCAAGATTGACGGATAAGATTCGCAAGGCATTAGAAGATTCTGATGGTGAACCGCCGTTGGGCATCCAAAAGTTTGTTCTCGAACAATGCAGAAAGTGGAATCTGGTTTGGGTTGGAAGGAACAAGGTTGCTCCACTTGAACCTGATGAAGTGGAAATGCTTTTGGGATTCCCTAGAAACCACACAAGAGGAGGGGGAATCAGTCGGACAGATAGATACAAATCACTTGGTAACTCATTTCAGGTGCGTGATTCTTCCTATCTTTTTCATGTTCTGTTACTTTTATTATTATTATTATAAATACTGATTAGAACACAGGAATGCAATGCAAAGTATTTAGACTATTTCAAGTGATTACCCAAGTTTTGAATTAGTTCTTTCATATTGCTGTCCGATGTGCACAAATTCTCACGGTTGAGATATTGTGCTTATAGAAGAATTGATTTCAGATTGACACAGTGGCGTATCACTTTTCGGTTTTAAAAGATAAGTTCCCCGGTGGTATCAATCTGTTGTCTCTTTTCTCTGGGATTGGGGGTGCGGAGGTTGCTCTCCACCGACTCGGTATCCCTTTGAAAAATGTGGTAGCGGTGGAAATAGCTGAAGTGAACCGAAATATTCTTAGGAGTTGGTGGGAACAAACAAACCAGAGAGGGACTTTGACTGACATCCAAGATGTTCAAGAACTAAACGGGGACCGTTTGGAGCAACTGATTAAAAATTTTGGAGGATTCGACCTTGTGGTGGGAGGGAGTCCTTGCAACAACCTCACTGGCAGCAATAGATATCATCGAGACGGACTCGAAGGTAAAGATTCTGCCCTCTTCTTTGATTTCTGTCGAATACTGGATTTGGTGAAATGTATTATGAATGGCACAAAATCAATGATTGCCTGAAGAAGATTGCATTTGAAATAATTTCCGAAACTCCTGTTAAATTAAAAGGGAAATGAAGTGCCGTTTAAGCAAATATATATTTATCGTTCCGGCTTACTCGTCATATTAGACACTGTTTATTGGATGTTCGAAAATAAGTGTTTTTGTCCGAGTTTGACACTCATGTTTGACATATTACTTCAACATTCTACCCCCAAAAAACCTCCTACCTAAATTGTGATTGGACCAAGACATTTTTAGATTAGATGGGTTTTCACAATAGCACACCGGAATCACGGTTGGCATCTCCATTTCTTCTCTCCTCCTCCTCCTTTTCTTCTTCTTTTACTGCCTAAACCCTAAACTCTTAAATGGGGCTGTTTAACCTGATGCTAACCCTCTAGCTGGCCGGTCAAGGATTCTGTTAAATGTCATGTCACGTTTGGAAAATAGTTAAAAGAGCTGATTCTGTTAAATGGGACTGTTTTGCCTATTGCATCAAAGTTTGAGTGAGTGATTATTGGATTATTTTTCCCTAAATAAAATGTGTTAAAAGAATTTTTATTTTGAATGGCCAAATATGTTAATAATTTAATAACAAGAAAAAAAATTTTTTTGGGGTGAATAAAAACAATCTATTACATCAAATCAAAAAATCAGTAAAATCACAGGCTAAGTCCCGTTGTTGGAGAACACTCTATTACATCATTAGGAGGCTTATCAAAAGTTTGTAAACTTGATTTCCATATAAGATATAATTAGCCAATCGGTAACTAAGTTTTTTCCCTCGCTACTGACCCTCTTTTTAAGTATATAAAAATTGTAACATCAAATATTTCAAGAAATTAAATTAGAAAATAGCTTTCCAGTCAAGTTTTCCACACACGAACTGTCTTCAGTGCAACAATTATCAAGGAAAACAGATAGCTATCAAAAGTTAATAAAAGCATCTTTTTTGCTGCCCACGGTGGCAACCATTTGATTGTTGCACTTGATAGTTTTTGGCATAATGTTATTTGAACTATACTATACCACTGTACCATATAATAGTATATAATATGGTCTCAATTAACAAATGATCATTCCTCCAAAGTCTCAAACAAACAAGAATGAGGTAAAGAAACATACAGTCAAGGACCAGATAGAGAAACAAATGATCATTACCCCAACACCAAATCCATGAAGTCTTGAAGGAACCTCTGGCATTAACACCAAATCCAATAGGCTTGAAAAAAGTAACAAGGTGGTAACATTGTTAATTTTTCTTTAATTTGTTGATGTTACATTTTGAGATAAAACAAAAAATTATTTGATAGTCATGTAATTAAAAAAATAATATTGTAATGAATTTGAATTTAATAAAGTAATTTTAATATTGTTAACATGTGAACTTAAATTTCGAAATTTGAAAAAGTAGAAAGATTAAATTTTAAAAATAAAAGTATATGGGCTAAATTCTAAATTTACAAAGAGTATAAGGATTTATGATATATTTTAACCACATTGTCCAGGTAATAGATAAATCTATTCAAATTTTCATGCAATAGGAGATTATGAATAGTGATTATTGAATACTTTTAAAAATATTATGTACGATTATATTTTTACCTTCAATAATTGAGAAGGGTGAACGTTAATCATGACATTTGTATTTATGCCCATGTTTGTAGAAGTAGACAATAATAATTTATTTCATCGCTCAATTTTCATGTCGCCATGCAAAGTTTCCCATACAGATACGTCAAAGTCACTAAACCCTACTTGAATGTATTGGTAGTCTCAAAAGACTCCAATAGAGGAAGATTCCTCCTACCATCTAAAACATTTATATTCTAGCATATCAATTCATCTCCTCCAAAATTGCATGCGGTGGAGAGACTAATTTGACAAGCTTCTTCAACCGTATGTATTTCACCCAGTTTTCATCTAATTTATTATTGTCTTTATCCTTAGACGAGACAACATCCAATCGATCACATTTGTACTCCATGTCAATGTTGCTAACTCCAATTATCGCTTGTCCATTATCTGGAAGGTCAATCATTAAAGCGAAATCTTCAAGCGTTATAATCACCCCTCACATGAAAAATAGAATATATGCATTCTCAACCTCCATCTTGCCAAACAAGGTAGAAAGCAACTTTGCTATCATATAGACTTTGTCGTCATTGATGCCATATATAAACCAATATTCTTCATACTCTTCAAGCAATTTACTATAAGTCTATTAGTCTTTGGGAATTTTAGATTATGTCGAGTATGAACAATTTAATTATTTTACTATTCAAAATATCATAAAAAATAATTTCAGATAATCTTAACAATTTTAGTGCAAATATAACAAAAAAATTTTAAAAAATTGAGTTAGAAATTTTACCGTATTAGTTATTATGTGTTCTTTCTAAAACCTTAAATTTTTCCCTAGAAAATAACAAGGTTGTTTTAGAGTTTGAAAAAAAAAATTAGTGGGAAGAGAAGAGAAATGGTCGAGGTGTATGTAAGAGAGAAAGTCGACAATCAACTTCTTTATATTAAATAGGTTAGTAGGCCAATTAGCAAATAAATTGTTTAGTTAAACTTTAAAAAGTTTTAAAATGATTATTAAATTATTTGAAAGTTTTTATTTAAGTCATTAAGCTGTTAAGTTTATTTTTTTTTTAAATTTGACTAGTGAGCTCTAAGCGACGATCGGAACGATGGATTAAGACTTATCAACGAGTAGAAGAATACACCTTAACCAAGTCAATACGAAGGTTAGTGTCGGAGATTAAAAAAAAAAGCTGTTTGAATTTTGATTTATAAATTTATAACTTTCAAAATTGTTTCATGAAAAAAAATAAATTGTAGAAGAGAAGAGTAAAGAGCGCTTTTGAAACAAGGAAGATCATACAACAACAGATTTATCAGCCTAGTAACTTAAATAAAAACTTTCAAATAACTTAATGACTATTTTGTAACATTTTGAAGTTGAGTGACTAAAACATAAACTTATTAATAATTTAGTAGCCTGTGTGTAATTTATCCTAAAAATAATAAGAAAATCATGAAAATCAACTAATCAAGTCAAAAGAATCGAAAAATAAAGATTAAAATGGAAAAAATTGTTGTTATTAGGCTATAAATATACGCTTTTGCTCTTCCTCCTTTTCCTCATCTTCCCATTTTCTCTCTTTACCCTTTTTCTTTGCTGTTTTAAGAAAAACATTGCGAATAGGGAGAAGGGTGAGAGAGATAAAAGGGGAACAAAAGAACTGCAAAAAAAATTGAACTTTCTTTTTTCTAAAAAACCTCAATTAGAAGAGCGATTATCGCTTCATCTTCCCCGAAACGACTTCGTCAGGTACTAATCTTCTTAAAGTTTCTCTGAGTTTATTGGATCTGAATTTCGCTTTTAAGTTTTTAGATTCCGATCTGGATCTCCTTCAAAATTTGGGGAAATTCTATTTTTTAGGGTTCTAAATTCTAATTGATCACTTTTTAAATATTTTAATGATTTTCTTGTAGTTAAAATGATTTAGTTATCGTTAGGGTTTTCAATCTTTTAATTGTTTCTTGATAAAAATATGATCAGAATAATTGGGGTTTTCTTCTTTGTTCTGAATCTGGGATCTGATTGAATGAGAATCTGGATGTTGGAATTCTTTTTTTTTAATTATTTTTGAACTTTTAAGATTTATTGATCTCAGTCTTATGCTTTTGCAGGACATTTTTCGATTTCGGTATTAGAAAATTTTGAGATTTTGCATTAAATTTTCTATCTGTGTTTTGGTTATTGGAAGAGGCAGTTTAAACAATTAGGTATCTTGCTTCTTATATTCTTTTCTTTGGTTTGGCTCAGAAGTTTTTTTTGCGTAGGCTTTCATATGCTTCTTAGAATATATATATATATATATATATGGCTTTTTGTGCTGCTCCTTTTGCTACATTTTTTTATCTATATATTTGCATTTTTGCTTCCTAAAATTGTAGCTAAAAGGGAAAAAAGTAATTGGTAAAATTAAAAAATAATGAATGATTAAGATGAGAGAAATGACTAAAACCCAAATAAACTCATGTTATTGGGTTATCCAAGAAGCTTTCCTTATGCATTTCTCATTTGTGCCATTTGGAAATTTTGGAGCTTGCAGAATTTTATCAGTTTGCTTTTGTTGCCATGGCTGCTGCTGCGACTGCCTCTGGTGGTCCACGATATGCTCCGCCTGACCCTACTCTTCCCGAACCATGGAAAGGCCTGGTTGATGGAAAAACTGGTTATCTCTACTTTTGGAATCCGGTAACAAATGTCACGCAATATGAGAGGCCTAGAGGGATAGATTCTGTCCCAAAATCTTCTTCAGTGCCTATGGGTTCTTCAGTTCTGGTTCAACAATCTTCTGAAGTGCGTTATAGGTATAGCTCTGAGAAGGAAAATGACCGGCATGGAAGAGGCTGCAATGCTGTATCAAAACCTGAGTCAACATTAGGGGGTAATCAGGTATTGGTTCCACTTCTGTCCTCTAGATAAGGTGTTTGTTGATATGTTTTTTCTTGTCAGTCTTAACAAAATACTGCATTTGTGTTAACTTGTTTAGCACTGAAGTGAGTATTATGTATGTCCTTCATCTTTGTGGTGGCTAAACAGTTCATTTTGTCACATTTGATTCAACGACTTGGGTTCATGTTTTCATACCTAGCTCCTTGCATTTGTTCTTGTTATTTGGCTATCTCAAAACTACAGAGAAGCTCTAGCCTCCAAAGTGGGAATTTATGGTATTTATTTTTTTGCTTCCTAGAATTAGTTTAATGTTCTTAATTCTTCATAGAATTCAAGAGGCGGACCATTTCATTCCCTTAATGCACCTAATGGGACTTCCAGCTATGTGATTGGAGGATCTTTTGCTAGAGGACAAGGATCAACAGCTGGGGAAAGTAATTTGTTTGGTGATGCTTATTGTCGTCAGCATGAGATAACAGTATCTGTGAGTATCTAAGTGATAATTACGTTTTATTAACCATTTTAATAATTACGGTTTATTAACCATTAAAGTAACTTCTGTTCTTTCAGACAATTTAGCTTCTGAAAATCTCAGTTTTCTTGGGGCATTGCTCTCCCTTATGACAATTTTTTTTTTCTCTTAAATCTTGCAAGGGAGGTGAAGTGCCACCGCCTTTTTCATCGTTTGAATCTACTGGTTTCCCTCCTGAGATACTTAGAGAGGTATGCATTTCTGCTTCTCCTTTTAATCTTTGTAACATAGGTGGATCTGAAAATTGCATATGGTAAGTAGTTGAACCATGCAAGTTGAATGTTTCTTGATGAAAGTTCTGTGATTGCGAAGGTCCCAATGTTGAGCATTAGACACATGTTGATTCTTTTGCCATCTTACTTTTTTGTCGCAGGTGCGATATTTGCTCCTTGGAGGGGCTAATGTCGTACGCTGTGGTGCCCTCTGTGGGGGGCTTGCTTATAATTTGGGGCGCCCTTGTATGGTGGACCGATTTTTCGGAAGGGCTTACTGAATGACCCAAGTTCGTGGCCTGGACTGCTGTAGCTGATGGTTAATTCTGCCACTCGGTCCGAACGGAAGAAGAGGCCTCCTCCTGTTCCAGCTTGCATCAGCAAGCACTTTCCGCTTGCATATGGGGGATGATGCTTCTTCTGACATAAGCCACTGCTCTATAACTCCTAAAAGAAAACCATAAGTCTTCAGGGCAGTACTTCTGCTCACAGAGGTTGCTGGATTTTTTTCTTTAAACAGGTGCAGAATGCTGGGTTTTCTGCTCCGACACCCATTCAGGCTCAGTCATGGCCTATTGCACTACAAGGTAGAGACATAGTGGCCATTGCGAAAACTGGTTCTGGGAAAACATTGGGTTACCTACTTCCTGGATTTATGCATCTCAAGCGTTGCCGTAACGATCCTCAAATGGGTCCAACTGTGTTAGTTTTATCACCAACTAGGGAGTTGGCTACACAGATACAAGACGAGGCTCACAAATTTGGGAAGTCTTCAAGAATTAGGTGCACGGTATGTTGCCATTCTTTTATCATGTTCCAATTTCAATAGAATGTTCAAAATTTTTGAAATGATGCTCCCCTGATTATATATTGACATAGAAGCCTTTTGAAGGTGAAGGTAGAATTGTGATGTTTTACTGATGTGAATTGTCATATGTATACGCACAGTGTTTATATGGGGGGGCACCAAAGGGTCCTCAGTTGAGAGAGATTGAGAGAGGAGTGGATATCGTGGTTGCCACTCCAGGCCGGTTAAATGATATTCTGGAGATGAAGAGAATCAGCCTCCATCAAGTTTCTTACCTTGTGTTAGATGAGGCTGATCGCATGTTAGACATGGGTTTTGAACCTCAAATACGGAAGATTGTGAAAGAAGTGCCTACACGCAGGCAGACTCTAATGTTCACAGCAACATGGCCAAAGGAGGTCCGGAAAATTGCAGCAGATCTACTGGTAAATCCTGTTCAGGTCAATATTGGCAATATTGATGAGCTTGTGGCAAACAAGTCTATTACCCAGGTTTGAACTCAATTATTGCTATTAAAGCTTCTTTGGGAATATGACACTTAATAGTGTTTGTTGTGAATGAATGGTTACTTCTATCATTTAGTTGCTGAGAAATTTACCGTTCTGATGGTATGTTGCAGTATGTTGAGGTATTATCACCTATGGAAAAGCACAGAAGATTGGAGCAGATACTGCGTTCGCAAGAACCAGGATCCAAGATTATTGTTTTTTGCTCAACTAAGAAGATGTGTGATCAACTTGCTCGTAACCTCACTCGGCAGTTTGGAGCTGCTGCTATACATGGAGACAAATCTCAGGCCGACAGAGACTTCGTGCTGAGTCAGTTTCGCACTGGGAGGTCACCAGTGCTTGTTGCGACTGATGTTGCTGCTCGGGGATTAGACATTAAAGACATAAGGTAGGGGTTGGGATTTCTTATACACAGTTTCATTGCTTTTATAGCACAAAGGAGCGAGTTATGTTGCAGGAAGCTCTTTGTCTTTCATGTTTTCTTTGTTACATTTATAAATATATATATATATATATATATATTGCAGGGTGGTAATCAACTATGACTTCCCTACTGGAGTTGAGGATTATGTTCACAGGATTGGGAGGACAGGGAGGGCAGGTGCGACCGGATTGGCATATACATTCTTTGGTGATCAGGATTCAAAGCATGCGTCAGATCTCATCAAGGTTCTTGAAGGAGCAAACCAGCGGGTGCCTGCAGAACTTCGTGATATGGCTTCACGTGGTGGTGGGAGGGGAATGCCTAGACGTTGGGCTCCCAGTTCTGGTGGCCGTGATGAGGGGCGTGGTGGACGTGCTGGTTCAGGATATGGTGGTAGGGAAGGTGGAAGAGGTGGTCGAGGAATTTCCACATCTTCCTCTACCTGGCATGAGAGAAGTGGAGGACGTGGATATGATCGTGAGTCTCGCGACAGGTATCGTGAGTCGAGGAATTTTTTGGTTTTCTGAATTTAAGTAATTATAATAATCTGGACTTCTTACTGTTCTTGCAAAATGCTTGATGGCAGTATCTGAATTTATGATTTTCGCAAGCCATCTTTGATTAGTGAGTTTAGAATTATTGTATTCTTGATACTATGGAGTATGTTCACGTTCTGCCATGTTTATTAACCCCTTTGTTATGTATGCATTGGTGCAGTCGTGGTTTCCGTGATAGTTATGGCAAGGAAAGAAGTCGCAGTCGAAGTCCTGCAGGTTGGGGTGATCGCCATAAAACTGGTGTCCGTGACCGCAGCTGGAGTCGTAGTGCTGAAAGGTATGATAGTGGTGCTGGACGTCAACGTTCCCCAACGCGCAGTTTTCTTGAGGTGGGGATGAAACGGGACTGGTTGTCTCCATCCCAACAGCGTGGGCCACTTCAAAATAATTAGAATTCAATTGAACACTGAAATTCATGTAGCCCAATTCTTGAGAGGTCAAGGTCACCTTATGCTGGTGATCGGGGAAGATGGTGCGGTGACTCAGCAGGAGAGGAGAAGATGAGTATATGCTAATGGACCTCAGGTGGAAGGCATGGTACCTCCTGTCATTGATCTCTTTTGACCTTTGGATTTAGTAATTTGCTAGTTATGGAATGCTTTTCTGGTACCGTCTTCCTTCTCAGTTTGATTCTAGTTATATATATATATATATATATATATATATATATATATATAGTTTCAGAAGTTGAAATTACAAGGGATTATTTGATGGATTTTTGGGTTAGACTTTGTAGCATTTTAGATGAATGGAGGAAAATTTTAGAAGTTTTTAAAGGTAAAATAAAAGAAAAGTTTGTAATGTATCAAAGGATAAAAACCTTCAACTCCTTTTAATCCTTTAATGTATTAGTTGTGTGAAATCTCTTCTACTAAAATGCGTTTAAGGTCTTATAAATCAGTGTTTATAGACAGGATTATTTTGAAGTTCTAGGTCTTTTTTTTTTTTTTACTGATTTTGAAAAGTAATCTATTAGTTGGTTTTTCCCCTTGATTTTCACCTGAATTGTCATCATGTATTCTCTTCTCTTCAACAAAAATTTTGGCAGAGATTGAATACAAATTTGTTAGGTAGTCGTGACTTTTTGAAAAAATAAGTCGTAAAATTTGCAATATTTTGTATATGCTTGTATTATTGTTGTTTCGCTGTTTTATGTAATCATAAATGTGTAAGCTAAATTAATATAGTTTAGATTTAAGTCATTACAAATACGAAACATTCAAAGTTGTTTCATAAAAAATTTAAAATGTCGAAAAGAAGAGAGGAGAGTTTTCTATTGGTGCAAACAATGTGAAGAAAAAGGTCACTTTTGAATTGTTCGGAAATCATATTAAAACCTATTGAAGCTGAGTCATAAATTTATGTGAAATTTACTCTTACATAATTGTATAAAAGTTATAATAAAATTTGTATAATTAAAAAGGATGATAAAGTGCTTGAAGGGTTGCGTTATGATAATCTTGAATGGACAGTACGCTGTAACCAAACGCCAAAGGTGAACTATTCATAGATGCTTATTTTTACATTTAAATAAAAGATGTATTGATAGATCAATCTTCTTCATCTATGGAAACACATTCGGAAGATCGAAATTCAGTTGTATCTTCTACATGTTCTATTCTGCAACCTTAAGAGATTCACCACCCTAATCTCCACCACCAAAAAGACATTCAGTTGATTGAGTTTTAAAGTTGTGTTTTTGAATGACTAGATATAAAAAAAATATACGATGATTTATGATGCAACCTTGGGCTTTGGCTTCAGCTGTTTTGCTTTCGAGTACAAGAAGACTCCAGTAAGAGCCAGTGTAGTGCCTGCATGCATGCCCACCAGTCAAAACTTAGCATTTTACAAGTATAAAGATAAATTTTGTTTACTGCACTAATGACCAAGTTTTTACCGAGGGAGTTAATGGGTGAAACAGGCGTTTGGAAGAAGATAACTGATGCAATTATGACCACAACTCTCTTCACACAGTTCCCCACTGAATGTGTCACTGGTGACACCATTTGCAATATCATGTACGACACCTGTTCATTTGCAGTATATTGAAAAAAAAATCCAAATTTGAATAACATATCATTCAGAAAAAACACGTACCTGTTGATAGCTGTGTAAACAGAATCCAGCCAGAAGAGATCTTATGCATAGCTCTCTAATATTCAAACCTTGGTTTGCCTTAATCCAAGTAAAAGGAAAGAAAAAACAGCATCATGTCAAGCTCTTAAGATTACATCAACATGTCTTCTTTATACGCATGTTATCTAATATAACTACTTACAGCAGATTGCAGGTATGAAGGACTGAACTTGACCCCTTCCAGTAAAATGGCAGCAGGAACCAATAGCATAAACGAAATTATGGTTATTATTGAGAAAAGATTGATATTGTCCAATGTCTCCTGTTATTATTATTGTTATAGAACATGTTAGTATTACTCTGACTCGGGTATATATTCAGTGCCGGTGTGTTTTAATTTTTTTACCTCATTTTTAACCATGAATTTTTTACTGAGAACATTACGCGATTGGTTAGTCACATTGGAAGCCATTGCACTGCAGAAGCCAATCCTGTTTCAGAACAGACAGAACATCTAGTCAAGTTTAAGAAACAAACATCAACCAAGACCGAGTTCTATGTTCCTGTAATGAATGGGATGAAGAAACATGTATGTTACTTCAACTCTTTAGTTTCACAAAATAGTTGTATCATACATTTGTGTCCAAGTATAGGCATAGAGATATAGTTCTCCAATTATATGGGAAAACTCGAAAAATTTAACACACACTTACTTAGACCCGGGTTACGGGTTTTGTTATTAAGAGAATCCTTCCTAGTTCTTACCAATTAAAAGATGCCTCAGTGAAGGATGCTAATGCCACTCCACCAACAACTGGTATGAGGGAGAACACTATCCAAAATGTAGGCCACTGCAAAAATGAAATTGTTAAAAACAAAGTCAATGACATGATAGTATTAATTTATCAGATTTCAGAGCCAAGTGTTGATGACACACAAGTATATTTGAGTTATTAAAATTTTATTCCATATATTTTAAGAAATCTTAAGCATCATATCTCCATATTCATATTTGAAATATAATTACAAACAAGCTCCTCATTTCTATAAAAACTGGAGAGCTGAAAGAATTGGAACCTCAAACATTCAGAAAAAGAAAAAAATACTTGTTGGTTTCAAACAGTAATCAAATCAAACAGTACATAAACTCATACCTCTCCAAGAAAAAGAACAGAGAATAGGACTGTGAAAAAGGGCTCCATTGCTTTAATGGTGTGAGTGAAGGAGACATTAACTCTCCCAATACTAACATTTGTCAAAAGGTTTCCAAGAGTGTGAACTATAGCCAATGGAATGATTACTGCAAGCTGAAAATTGCTTCGTAAAAAAACACTTTACTTTCAGAATTGAAACAGAACTATGTGACTGAAATTTATGAAAAATACCTGAGAACGAGTAAGCTTTGGTCGATGGTAAAGATTTGAAGCCCACATTGTAAGGATCATCAAAGTCCCACACCCAAAGTGGAAAGCTGTAACTGTTGCTGGAAACGTATACACCTTTAAAACCTTCATAAACAACAAGAATGCACTTGATATTCTACCACTTTTAACCATCAAAAGCTAAATTCAAGTTCTACCCATTGCTTTAAATTGCATTTTAATCTCAATGGGAGCTTGGTTTCCAAGAAAACAGACAAGACTAGAGGAAAATGAAAAAAAGCTACATCTTTAGCTTCAAGATGTGAGTAGTGGTCTAACGAAAGACCCAGTTTATTATTACACAAACAGAAAGAGAGATGAAAATGGATTTATAACCTGCTTGTTGAAAATGTTGAAGTAGATATTCAAAATATACCAAATGGCAAACATGGCTCCAAGTTGCATGCTCGTAGCTAAACCACTAGAGTCATTTGTGTCGCCTATGTTTCCAGGAACCGGTGTAGCCCTGACCTTGAAGCCATCACATCTTCCATCTGAAATGAGGAATGACTCGTTGATTCGACGAGCATTGAAGCGGGAACAAGAAAAAAGATGAGAAGCTTTTTGAAATGAAAGTCCATTGATGGATCTGAGGAGACCTAATGGCTTTAATGAAGACAAGTTCCAGAGTGAACCATATCTGTGGTTTGGGTTCTTATTTAAAGGTCTCAGCAATGGAGTTAAAGGAGAAAGAGTAAGTGCAGTGCTCTGCATCTTGAATGTTGCAATACTGAAGGCAAGGTCATAGTTGTTGGGGGGACTTTAAGCTTTGCATATGAATACAAAATATAAGGGGCATGAATTGACAAGCAATTAGCTTCACCAGTCTTGCTGTTCACAGTCCATTAGTTCGTGTAGTTATGTTTACGAGTAAAATTTATGACAGCAAAGGACTCGAAAATGATGACTTTCCACCACAAATTTAAGAAGAGGTTCATGTTTAATGTCTCAGTTATTCATATTAATTATGGGATAATGTTGAATTATAGACTAAAACAAAGGAGATGTAAAGATCCAATCCAACGTTTTCTTTATTTTTCAGATTTCATTTGGTGGGTGTTATTAGCTGGCGCTAGGAAATGCATGGTTGGTATGAATTGTAAAGTATGTGTGTACTGAAGTTGCTTTGACAAAGATGTGGCGATGGCGGCTCTTTTCTCGAAAGGGAACTCTAAACATGGACCTCATATTTTTGCCAACAATATTTATCTCCTACAATCCATTTCCCATGATATTTTCCACCTTTGTACGAACCCCTTCAGAAAAGTATACGATATATTGTTAAGATTTTGATATATTTTCTCAGAAAAATATGTTTTTTGAGTTCATATTTAAATATAAAACTCAAACACATGTTGACATGTATGAAGGGATTGCTTGAATTGACTCCATAAAGTCCACATCAAAAGAATTTATCACGTAGTCACAAGCGTTCAAAGAAAGATCATTGTCATCCATATATATGTAAAATATGGTTAGTTGAAAACGTGGAAAATAATAAGAGCCTAAGCCATTCTCCCAACTTTCCTTGCCGACTACATATAATGATAAGAAATAAGCAAATTTTGTGAAGTCTTGCATGTTCAACATTAAGTATATATATTTCAATGTCATGTACTAAGTATTTGATTTTTATGAGATTCTAATATACTAGTTTTAATATCAAACTGGGGATTAAATCCAAGACTTTCAATACAATCCAAGTTTCCTTGTATAGAAGATCGGCTTATAATTAGAGTTAAATACTGAGAAGATTTATGATATTATGAAGATAATTTAAGACCTTTATATGTGACTATTTATGTGGAATAAGTGATTGTAATTTTGTAACTCAACAAGCCTTTTTAACTTTTATATATGATCGACTTGTTTAGGTTTGGATGGATAAATAGGGAGCACTTTACTTGTTCATATAAGGAATATTTCATTGAGTGCAAAATTGTAAGTTAATATAAGTTTTCAAAGGAAAAGTCTTAGAGGGAGAGTGATTCTATCTAGAGTATAGGATTGAGGTTGATTAAAGTTTTAGAGGGAAAGTGATCCTATCTAGAAAGTAGGAGTGAGGTTGTTACTTTGTGAGTGAGTGAGACATACTTAAATCACAACTTGTACTTCTTGAAGTATAGTGAATTAACACTTTGGGTAAGGCCTTGTAAAGTAGGAAGTTTTCGAACTTCACAAACAAAATTTTGGTATCCATCTTTATTTTACCTGTAGTAGTGTGTAAAAGTAACATGTTTTAATCTAATTCTTAATGCATTTTTGGGTGATTATTCGATGTTAATTGTGAATTTCATGCTCCTAATCCTTTAAATTCATGTTTTTATGCTTAATAGAGCATTTGGGAGCAAAATGAGCAAAAACTGGAAAATCAGAGCAAACTACAGGAGCCACACGGACTGGACCATTCCATATGGCCTACCACACGATCATGTGGTAGGTTATGCTGATTTTGCGAATTTGCACCCTAAACTAGGGAAATCACATTTTTTTAGGTTTTTGGGCATTCTAAGATGTATATATGAAAAAAATAAGAAGATAGGAGTGAACCGTCATAGAATACTCAAGAAAACAACTCGAAAAACACCATTGAAGCTGATTCTGAGGCATACTTCCGTCAAGACTAAAGATTCGCATTTGATTTCTTAAGAGATTATCATGAGCTTGTTTATTTCTTTCAGTTATATTGTATCTTAGATGTTTTTCTTTTCAGGCATGAATTAATTTTCTAAATACCTAGGGAGATGAACCCTGTGATGGATTCTGTCTTTTTATTTTTATTTTACGCAATAGAGATTTAGTTTCTTGTTCTCAGTTATGTGTGCTTAATTCTTGGTTTGATATTTTTAGATTGCTGAACCATGTTTGATATGCTTAAATCAGAGGAGGAATAGATCATGTTTAACAGTAGATATTGCGTAATTGAGTGGAGTTGTATGCAATATTAGAAATAGGACAACATAAATCTACCAGATTAGAGTCAAATCTAATAGGGGAATCCATAACACAAGTTAATGTGATAATATGAGTTTTAATTAGAAAGAAATTTCAATTAATCAATTTAGAGTTAGTTGCTCTTACTCTCGAAAGAGATATTAACATAATTTAGGGATTTCTATGGATCAAGTTACTAAGTAAAGAAATTGCGTAATTTAAATTGATAATGACAGATGAAATCTAGGTGAATTTTTTCCTGAGTATTGTTTCGCTTCTTGGTTACCAATCATTTATTTTCCTGATTTGTTCTTTGTGGTGTTCGTTAGTTAATTAATTTAGTTAATTTTAGTTTTAATTAACCACTCGAATTTATTGGTTAAATAATAGAATAACGATAATTACTAGTACTTCTAGACTTTGTGGGAATGACATCTTTACTCACCGTAGCCATACTATTAATTGATAGGTGCACTTACCTTAGTAAGATTTTTAGTTAGTTTTACAACGAATTATAATGGCTTAGCCTAATTGCAACTTACTATATACTTGGACTTGTATCTGTTGGAAAAAACGTGGTGTGTTGGGCATCAAAATTTTAAAGTTTTTCATGCATCTAGGATCATATCGAATAGTTAAGAAAAATAGAACATCAATAATCTAGTCTCTGGATGTGCTTTGATCAACTTTGACAAGTTGATTTGCAATTGAACTCAAACTGCCCGTAGGGAGGTACATTCTTTTACGGAAATGATAATATCTCAGGCTACAGACCTCAAAATCTAGTGACTTAAAAATCGTTTCAAAGAGGACCAAAAGATCTACGATTTAGGTATGAGAATCACCCAAAAAGGTGGTCGAAAGGTCTCAAGAAGTCAAGTCAAAGTTACCTTTACGAAACCTAACAATTAATCTCAAACTTCCCGTAGTAAATTGCATTGCTTTATGAAAATGATCATCTCTTGAGCTATAAACCTTGAAACTACAGTAATCTTGTAACATCCCTAACACCCCCTGAATTAAGAATAATGCTAATACAAGATGATATATGCTAGAATTTTTGAAGGAAATAAAATAGGAACTATTAGTGTTAATAGATAAGGGAGTTGGATATCAGAAGAAATTGAAAAGACTTATTTATTGAGAGAAATAAATCCGAGATTTTGACTAAATTGTAAAGAAGTGAAAAGTGATAGGGCCAATGTAGAATTAAGCAAAAGTTGAGGGGTTAAAGTATAAATTCAAAAAATTTAAAGGACCAAAAGTGAAAATATTCTAAATATTGAAAAGACCAAAGTGTAAAATAAATTAATAAGCAGAGACTAAGTTGAATTAGTGGAGAACTATAAGGGACTAAATATAATTTTACCAAATCAAGTGATGACTTAAGGAAGAAATTCTAGAAAATGTTTATGGGTAAAATAGTAATTTCCTAATTAGGATAATTATCATGTAATATCATGGTAATTATGGACTATTTGGTGTTGGATTTTGATTGGTTAAGAATATTTAATATTATTAAATTATTATTTTAGTATAAGATATTTTATTATTTAATTAATGGTTAAGTAAAAGGGATAAAAGAATGATGGAATTCACTCATCCTTTTATCATTCTCATGTCCACCATTCTTGAAGAAAAGAAAAATTTTATTTCTTTGCAATTTGGTCTTTTCCATCAAAATTCAGCTTTCAGCTAGAAATTAAAAGAATTTCCATAGCCACCAAGAGGGAAAATTGATAAGACTGTGGTGAATATGAATATCAACTTGGATTCAAGAAAAATAAAAATTGGAGGAGAGTAAATCAAGCTAAGGCTTGATATTAAGAGAACAATGTAAGAAATTCAAGTTTTTAATTCATGTTTAATTGAAGTAGAGATATAATAGAGTGATTTTAGTGTGAGTTTTGATTATGTATTTGATGTGTTCATGAAGTAGAAAAAGAGAAGAAATAATGAAAGCGTTGGAAACACAGTGAATGTGGTAAAAGAAGTGAGGAAGGAAGAAAACTAAAGCAAAAATAGTGAAATTCTAACAAAAAAGAGGTAAGTACTTCAAGAATCTTACCTTACCAAAGTAAAATTATGTGTGATTTATATTTAAATTGTTATATTAATGTTCTTAAGATTTAATTATATATATAGGAAAATATTAATGTTTATTATGAAATTAATTAGAAAGAAGTGAATATATGAATTTAACCTTAACAACAAAGTGATAGATTAAGTGCAGTGAAATTAAAGTAAAAATGACTAAATTGAAAAGTGTAAAAAATTCTATGTGTGGAATGAAATAATATGATAAAGAGCTTAAATGAAGTGTTAAGTGTTAGTGAGTTAAATACAAATAGATATTGAAGAGATATTATAGTGGTTATTAAATTCTAGGTTGCTAAAAACTAAATTGTAAAATATTCAAAATGTGTTTAAATGTACTAAAATTTTGAAATAACATATCTAAATGTAGTGATATATGACTAATGAAAAGGGATTAAATTGTAAAATATGCAAACTAGAGAAGTAAGATAAATTACTATTTTGATGTTGGAAATGAAGCATTATAAGAAAGTGTGTTATATTATTATAGTGTTTATTGAATTTTTATAACAATGACTAATTTTGTTATATTTGCTCATGTAGACAATATATGAACAAGTAAGATATAGATGACATGCCATTAAGGAAACTTTTGGCTTGCTCTATATTCTGTTAATGCACTTCGGTGCTACTCTGTTCTATTAATGCACTTCGGTGCACTCTATTTCAGATGATGCACTTTTGGGCCATTTTGTTTTGGTATTGCACTTTGGTACTACTTTGTTTTGTTATTGTACTTCGGTGCATCTTTATATTATTTTTGTATATCCTGCATGTTCTGTTAAATCTACATTAGACATCAAATAAAAATTAAAGGACAAAATAAAGCTATGAACAATATGACAAGTAACAATATGACAAGTTTATGTATTATTGAAAGGAAATGGTAGTGAACTAAGTTATATTGAATAAGTTATAATATGGAAAGTTCTAATGTTAATATGTTCTAAACCTAAACCTAATTGATTCAATATTAATGTATATTGTTTATATTTATTTAATGTAAAGGTAAGATTAGTTGTAGTTGTACTTACTAAGCTTTTGCAAGCTTAACGAGTTATTTTCTAACATTTAGGTAAAATATTGATTTGAAGTATTGTAACACCCCTCGCCCGACCCGATCGCCAAGTCCGAGCTACAGGGTGCTACATTTAATGTCGGAGCAACTACAATCAATTTACAGTAAAATATTCATACTCACATGTAATTTAATGTCAAACACATTCTTTTGTGGTTAAACAATCAAAATCAAGTCTTAATCGAGCTTATAAAGCGCTTTTGTCAACCCGAGCTTGAAATAGGACCAAATTGCAAAGTTTTAAAATTTTAGGGTTGACATTGTGACGTCACCTTCTCCAAGTTGTGACGTCGCCAAAAAATTTGTCACGTTACGTACTTAAGCCACTCGACGACGCGACGTGACTCATTATCTGTCGATGTTACGATGAGGTAGGTTGCTCGTCAGGATCTGGACTCTTGTTTTTGGTAAAAATGAACCATTTGATACCTATTTCAATGCTTCCAAACATACCTATCAATTGTATCAACAAAATATAACTTTTACTTGATCCCAAACTTACCAAATCATGCTAAACAACTCAAAAATTCAATCCAACCTTTAAACAAGTATTTTATCCAATCTTAAACAAACATTCAATACATAATACTATACTCAACATTTCAAATGACATTTCATTTTAACATCATTTAAATACCAAACCTTATCTATGTCAAACCAATTAGAAACATGCCATTTCACCTTATATTCATACATTTATGTTCATTTTGCACTTTAATGGTTCATATGTCCTAAACTTGAACCAATTCATCTATTCATTATTACAAATTTCAAGCTTACCAATTAAACATATCATTTCAACTTCATTCTATGCCGTTTTACATACCAAGTCTATAAAAGTTTAATGACTCGGTTTCCAGTGATGTCAGAAATTACAGTTTCGAAGTGTCATTTCCGTAAACTGTATTCGTAAATATTATTTAATACTTACGAGGCTAGTATAAAAATATATTAAATTTTGGTCTAATAATTTTGTTTAATTGGTAGTTAATTAAGGTACAAATGTAATGATCCAAAAGTCAATGGTGTTGGAAATATAGTTTTGTGACCCTATTTCCATAAAACGAGTTCATAAATATTTAACAGAAATATTTATGGAGTTAGTGTATAGATGAATTGAAATTTTGATAAGCAATTTAACTGAATTGGGGTTTAATTAAGGAATAGAGATTAAATAATAAAAGTTCAATCACTATAAACTTTTAAATTACTAAAGGAATAAAGTGGTAAATAAATCATTATAAACTTTTCATGCCTCATACCCTATTCCGGCAACGAATACGGGTAGGGGGTTTTGTAGTCCTAGCACATATCCTCATCAAACATGTTAGACACATATTTCATATAAACATCAAGCAACATATATGAGCTGAACATTAATCAAATTTCCATATACATGTACTTTTCACATCATGTATTCATATAACATGTATAAATTATATCCATGTATTTCAAATATATTTCCGTAATAATTCATCTCGAATTCAAATTGTTTCATATTAGAACTTTGCCCGTTGAATCATTTAAAATTTATTTGGATACATGAATGGTACACACAAAGTGTACAAAACGATAATCCGTCGATTCATATTCATGTATTGTAACACCCCTAACCCGTATCTGTCGCCGGACTAGGGTTAAAGGCGTTACCGGATAAATCAGAACATTTAGCATTCATTTCACAAACATCATAGCATTAAAGATCAAACATTATCATAATGTCTTTTATATCGGTCATCGAGACCTTAAACATACTTTAGGAAAGGGTTGGGACTAAATCGAGCACATACAAAATTTTTCAAAACTTAAATATTTTTCAAAGTTGTATAGGTCACACGCCCGTGTGAACAGGCCGGGTGCCTTGCACGGCATTAGACACGCCCATGTGTCTAGGCCGTGTCAAAACAGGGCATACATATTGACTTGCTCACACGGCCACCAGACACGCCCGTGTGCCTTGGCCGTGGTCGAAACTGACTTGGGCCACACGGTTAGCTACACGCCTGTGTGCCTTGACCGTGCTCAAGCCTGACTTAAAATCGTAGGGTACCCTAAAGGACATACAGCCGTGCAACATGACCGTGTGTCGCACACGGCTGAGACACACGTCCGTGACTCTGCCCGTGTGGACAAAAATAGGCCATTTGAAAAGTCAATTTGCCACCCAATTTGGGTCAAACCTACAAGCACCAAAACAAGCACAATTGCATAACGATTTCAACCAAATTTCAATACCAAAAATTACATCCTTCATGCCATATTATTGACAACAATTTCATACTTGTTACACATATCAAAACATATCATCCTATAAGTCCAAAAATCATACCAAACATATGGTTTCATAATCTCCAAACATATAATTAAACCTCATGCCAAAACCTAACCAATTTCCATAATAGACACATTCCAAAAACTTACCAAATTGCCCAATTCTCTTGGCCATTCAAAGCACTTCATAGAAGCACAATTTGCATCACATATCATATACCAAATTCAAACCATAAGTTCAACCACAAACTAGCCATATCACATGTCATGATATAGAAATTACAAAATATATCCAAATACTCCTAGCCTATACATGCCATATTCTAAAATATACATTTTCAAAAGGTACCAAAATATAGTTCGATAGAGTGGTGACGATCCTCGATGATCCCCGAGCTCCCAGTAGCTTCGATATCTATAAAATAGTTGAAAAACACACAGAGTAAGCTTTCAAAAGCTTAGTAAGCCATATACAAATAAACTTATCATTCAAAACATATATAAATCATCAAATTACATATACTTTGTAGCCAATAACCAAAACAAACCTCTTGTTCATAAACATATCATATATTCTCAAATCATTTACACATAACATATATTCACATGCTTAGATTATATATCATCATTTACATATATACTTACCTTTCATTCTCAAACATAGTATACAATCCAAACGTACCTGAATTGGATACACATGTCATATAATCATTCATTTTCTCGGAATGCCCGTTGAACCATTCGGAATCATAAGGATACGCGGATAGCTCGGAAAGCTTGTACAATGCCAATGTCCTAGACGTGGTCTTACATGTAATCAAATATCGATGCCACTGTCCCAGACAGGGTCTTACACGAAATCAAATACGATGCCAACATCCAAGACGTGGTCTTACACGTAAATCATAAGTCGATGCCAACGTCCCAGACGTGGTCTTACACGATAACACATATCGGATCCTATGTCATGACATATGTATCCTAACTATTCCTAAGGTTCGTACGGGGCTTTTCGGACATCGAAACTTTGTCGATACTTTCTCGGATATCTCATATTCAACTCTCGTATTATTATTCATCATTGTTCAATAACATATTAGCATAAATAAACCATTTAAAATACATTTATTTGTATATAGACTTACCTCGGATGGAAATGAACGGAAACGAGCAACTATTCAACGGCTTTATTTTTCTCCCGATCTAATTCTGTTTTCTTTGGTTCTTGATCTAAAGATATTCAAATTTAACCATTTTATTCACCAAATCATTCAATTCAATCCAAAAACATATATTTAGGGTGTTTTACAAATTAGCCCTCATATTTTTACATTTTAACAATTTAGTCCCTAGTTCACAAAAATCACAAAACACACCAAATTTCTTTAGACATATGCTTGGCCGAATTCTCCTAGTACTCATACAAGTCCACACATTTCATTTATTTCACATTTAAATCCCTTAATTTACAAATATTAAAATTCAGCCAATTTTACTCAAATTCATCAAAAATTCAAAGACAAAATATACTAACCCAAAACATATCTTTCATTTTCCATCAACTAACTTCACAAAGCTTACAAAATCAACAATGGCGTAACTCAAAATCACCCTCAAAATCAGAAATTTAGGCATGGGCTTTATAGATTACAGTGCAACGATTACAAAAGCGTAAAAATTATCAAAAACGGATCAAAACACATACCTAATTTCAAACTCAAAGTGTCGAAACCCTAAAACAAGAACATGGCTTCTTCTTTCTTTGTGAATTCAGAAAAATGGATGATAATATGACTAAAATTATGTTTTGTTTATTTAATATATAATTAATATGCCAATTACCAAAATACCCTTTAATAAACCATTAATAAATCACATATATTAGGGCCATTAATGGCCATTAACCATGTAAATGACATATTAACCACATAAAGACCTATCATTTACAAAGACATAACAAATAGGCATACTTAACATATAGCAAGCAACTTTACATTTTACGCGATTAGGTTCTTTTATCGAATTGAACACACAAACGATTAAATTTTTATATGAAATTTTCACACATGTCAATTCACATATTTTAAACACAAAAAATAATATTTAAATATTTTTTGACTCGGATTTGTGGTTCCGAAACCACTATTCTGACTAAGGTCTAAACCGGGTTGTTACATGTATGCCCATACGAGCATGTAATCGGGAAGCTCTTTCGAGCCATATAACAGGAAGCTCAAGTGAGCCATATAATAGGAAGCTCATAAGAGCTGTAAACGGGAAGCTCATACGAGCCAATATTGGGAAGCTTCGGAGAACCATTAATCGGGAAGCTCATGAAAGAGCCTTTAATCAGGAAGTTCAAGCGAGCCAATATCAAGAAGCTCCGGAAAGCTGTTAATTGAGAAGCTCATAAGAGTTGCGGTGTGTCCACAACACATGCAGGATCACAACCAATCGGGATGCTCCGAAGAGTTATTAACAGAAAGCTCATGAGAGCTAATAACGGGACGCTCATGAGAGCTAATAATGGGACGCTCAAAAGAGTTGTGGTGTGTCCGCAACACATGTAGGACCACAACCAATTCGGGAACCCTGTATCCATTGAATTTCATTTATTCAAACGAGACTTAATACTTGTCAGTCATCGTCAGATATGTGATTAATTTCATATACATGGCAATAATACAATCACATACATACAATTAAATTCAAACATATCAATATACAATTTAATTACACGTACTTACCTCGACAATGTTCGTGTACACAAAAGCTACTAATCCGTTACTTTCTCTTTTCCACGATCTAACTTCGTATTTGATCTATCCAGATCTACATGAATGAATTTAACATCAATTTAATATAATTCATATTCAATTCAATCCAATCCAATTCACATCTTTGGCAAAATTACCATTTTGCCCTTATACTTTTAATTAATTATAATTTCGTCCCTAGGCTCAAAAAATGAAATGCATGCAATTTAATCCTTATTCCAAGTCTAGCCGATTTTTACATATAATATTAGCAGCCCATTTATTTCAAAAAATTCAAAATTTGTCCATAGATTTTCCATCTTTACAATTTAGTCCCTAAATCACAATTTCATCAAAATTCACTTTACAAAAGTTGTTTACCTATCAACAACCTTTCATTTTCTACCATAAAACTTCATAATTCAACTATATTCATTAAAAACGGGACAATAATACATACCTCTTTGAGCCAAATAAGTTTGTTAGAACTCAAGTTCTCATGGCTAAGGTTTCCATGTTTTTAATTTGGGAAAGATGATAAAATATGATGATATTTTCATTATTTAATCATTTATCATCTTTTATTATTTCTCTTTCCAATTTAGTCATTTTCTTTATTTAATTTTGCATGGATGAATCATCATACTTATCTACTAACTCCTCTTAATGGCCTATTTGCCATGTAAGGACCTCAAATTTTGAATTCCATAGCTATTTGATCCTTTTAGCTACTAGAATTCAACTTTTACTTGTTATACAATTTGGTCCTTTTATCAATTAAATATGTAATTGGTAAAATTTTCTTAACGAAATTTTTATACGATATTCCTATCAAATGGTAGACCATAAAATAATATTAAAATAAAATTTCTTTCGGACTCGAATTTGTGATCCCAAAACCACTATTCTGATTTCACTGAAAACGGGCTGTTACAGTTAGTATTAGGGGTGAGCAAAACTCGATTCGACTCAAAAAAATTAAAAAAATTCAAATTTTGAGTTAAACGAATCGAGTTATTCGAGTTAATCGAGTTATTCGAGTCAACTCGAATTTTTTTTTTAAATTTCGAGTTTGAATCGAGTTAAGTTTTCGAATTCGAATAACTCGAATAATTCGAATATCAAACTATAATATTTTACATTTTTACCCCAAACTCTCAAACCTTTTTACTTTTCCCTCAAAACTTTTACTCCTTCTCACTTTTCCCCTAAAACTTTTACTCCCCTTTCATCCCAACCCCCCAATCTACCTAAAATCCATTTCCCACCAAAATTTTACTCTCCCATTTACTTTTTTTTTCAAAATTTTACTCCAAAAAAACCTTCAAAACTTTTTATTTTCCCCTAAAATTTTTACTCCCTCCCACTTTCCCCCTACAATTTTTTCTTCCTTCTCATCCCACCTCCCATCTACCCCAAATCTATCCCCCCCCCCCCAATTTTTTTTAAGATTTTCCCTCCAAAATTTTACTTCCCCTATTTACTTCTCCTCAAACTTTTATTCCCCAAAACTTTTTATTTTCCCCCTAAACTTTTATTTCTCACCTTTTACTCTCAAATAAAAAATCAAAATTATCCAAAAAAATTCACTAAACATAAATAGTAATAATTTTATTTATATCTACTATTTATATTATTAAATTAAATTTCACATTTTATATTATTTATATTATTGAATTGTTTAGTCATATTGAATATTTATATTAAAATTGAATTATTAATTATTCCATTAAATATTCATGTTAAAATTTTATATTGGTATCAATTTCACATTTTATTTTTAAAATAACTTTTATTAAAAAATCACATTTTTATATTTAATATATTTTTTAATTCCAAAATACATAGTGACAAGAATCTGAAGCTAATTGAAAGTGACAACTAAGCAAATAAAGAAGCTAACCCGTATATAAAAGATTAATAAATAAATTATGAGGTGATGAAAGTTAATAAAAAATTTGATTAAGGTGGATAAATTTTATTACGATAGGTGACAGTAGTTACAAGGACCCAAAATTATTTTATAAAATTTAACTCGAACAAATATATTCGATTCGATTCGATTCGAATTCCATCTCACTCGACTCGATTCAAAAAAATTTAAATCAAATTAGGATGATAAAATATGATTCATCAACTCGATTAACTCGAAATTTTTTAATTCGATTCGATTCGGTCGAACACTCACCCTAAGTATGGCCAAAGTAAACTATTAAAATTACTTACCGATTTGTCCCTGATAAGACATAAAATAAGTAGAGATCTTTAATACTTGATCTTGTGTTCAAACTATGTCTTTTCAATCATGGTAAGTCGATCATACTAGAACTCTTAGTAAAAAGAGTAAGATGCAATTTGACCCCTAATATAGGAGTCTTTATGTTACTTTTATCTAAAAAAATAAGAAATATAATGATGAAATTATAAAAATATAAATCATTTAAAATTTTATAGGAAGAGTGTTGTGAACATATATATATATATATATATAAATGAAATAGTAGGTGATTGGTTAATTATCAAGAGGATTTATGAGTGTTGGTATGGGTTCACGTCAAGAAGTAAAAAGTAAAAATTTCCCAACTCAAATTTAATTATTCCTGCCATTCAAATAGTGTGAAGTCTTATCACTTTGTAGATGAGGTGAGCCCTATACCTTAAAAGATTTCTCAACCTCTTTTGGCCCTTCACTTTATATATGGATAATATATAACCCTTTTTTTCTCTCATTTTTTTCTTCACTTTTTCTCTTACTATTCCTTTGTTTCCTCGTAAAAATCAACCTGAATATCTAACACAAATATCCCAAAACCTAACACTTTTTTGCCGCTTTTTTTCCTCTCTAAAAAATGTACCTTAAACATCCACTCCCTTGTTTGCATTGCCAACCATATGACTACATTAGAATGGTAATAACACCTTACAATGTTATATAACCATCTCTCCAACATCTTGGGATTCATAGAATCTTCTGCTTTGTTTGCACATTGTTTCTGACCCTCTTTTTTGTGTGTAAAAAGTATAAAATTTCAGGTTTTTGAAGCTTTGAGTTGATTTTGTTTTTGTAGGTTCAACATATGATTGAGAGGTGTTTGCTCCTTCAGATGAGCAGAGATGACTGTGTCAAAGCACTGGCTATGCATGCTAAGATTGAACCAATCATCAGCCTAACAGGTAAAAGGGTATCTTTACAAATATCCTGAATTTGGGGATTGTCACCTCTTAAATGTGAATCCGCGGACCAAAATTGTCATTGCTTTTGAACCAGCTTAAGCTGATGCTTTAATTTGCAGTTTGGAAAGAGTTGCTTAAAGAGAACAAAGCCTTCTTTCGTGACTATTTCCAGGCAAGGCAGTACTTGAACAATAAGTCTAAAATCGAATTCTGTTTTTGATTTGTTCTTTGGCATGAGCTTAACTGAATCTTTTTTTGTGTGATGAAGATAGCTCAACTCAAAGGAGGGCTAATTTCAGACGAAGAAAGTATTAAGAAAGATGATCCAAAACCTCTATGACTGAAGATCACTTAGAAACTATATAGAAGTGATCAAGAACTGGACAGACCTCTATTTCAGCCTTCAGATTGCAAAATATAACTGGGTCTTTTCTTCTTTAATGATTTTAGACCCAGATAAAGATTGTAATTTCTTATCCTTTTATATATAATATGCTAAGTTCCCTTAATCTTACCAACTATCTTCCAAGTTTGTCTAGGATTCCAAATTACGGTCGGAATTTCCATATGATTCAATAAATAATTGTTTGGAAATCTTGATTTGGGTCAAGAAATTTTATACTTTTTATTTGGATAACAAAATAAAAAAAAGTTGGATTTCACAAATCTAAGTCCAATTTCATAACAGTTAAATTTTAGATTTCAAAATCCATTTTAAAACTTAGAAATTTCAAAATGCAATATTGATTAAAAAAAATCAGAATTCTATTGTTCTCTCTTCTTTCACACTTCCTTTTACTTGTAATATATCATCAATGAAGTTCAAGGTTTTTAGAATCAATCGGCAAGAAAACTGATTAGATCACTGGTACCCGATTCAACCAATTTTATCAATCCGATAGGTTCAACTGAATAAATTATTAAAAATAGATAAATTCGGTTCGACCGGCCCAATCGGTTCTCGAGTCAACTAATCTGACCCTTTATTTCGAATTGGTACCTCGACCGATTTCAATCCAAGTTGTTTGACCAATCGATTTGATGTCTTCCTTTTATAGGGGTTTCATAGAAACCGAATCTAGTTGAGCCGAGTTGTTTACATGTATAATGCTAATATAGTATATATTTGTCAACAATTTAGGTTATAATGTTCTACAATTTTGGTCTCAAATAGTATTCAGATTTCTTAATATTATTTAAAAAAGTTAATGTTTTAGATTTTTTTTTTTAATTTTGGAAGATAACATTGTTGTTATTATTTATACTATAATATCCATGTCTATATAAAGTTTAATTCAATTCAATTGTCAAAAAAATAGATTTTTAATAAAAATATTAAAAACTTTGGTTTAACCGTTTCAACCGCTCAATCAATGAGTCCATACCAATTTTCGAGTTAATTACTCTAATGTTTTTCTTTGGATAAGTATCCTGATTATTTTTTGGTGTGACCAGCCGGACCAGTCTATATAATAATATTATTATATTTAATTTAAAATTTTATAATTTTCAATTTCTGAATTAACTAGTCTAATGCCTTTCTTTAGATAAGTATCCTGATCATTTCTTGGTCCGACCAGCCGGACCAGTCTGTATAATAATATTATTATATTAATTTAAAATTTTATAATTTTAAAGGGATTAAATAAAAATGGTTGGGAATGCCTACTTTCCCTCCATGAGTGCAGCCCCTAAGGCAAAGGCAAAAGTTATATAAGGAAGAGGGAAGATAAAATAAATTTGCCATTATAATTTTTTACTATTTTTCAAAGTAAAAGAAAATAAAAATTTAAAAGATTAGAAACAGTTGGATTCCGACCTGCCCCTCACTACACACCCTCAATTATAAAGATTTGGTTCCAACAATGCCTTCTTAGGTTATTAATGTAATATATTACTTATCAGGTATAAAATAAAAAATAATTAGTACAATTTTAAACTTGAGTAAAAATTTTTGTAAATATTAAGACCTTTTCAAAATAAACAAAAAATTTTCCTTCTTTTTACTAAAAATAAATCATGAAAATAGCTAAATATTACCATTTAAATGAATTATAATTCGCTCATATACTAAAACATAGATAAGAAATAATACTTCCACCAAGCGTAACATAAAAGTTATAATTTTAAAGCATACATGTTTAAATAGAGGCATGGAATTTATTGTATTATTGCTTAATCAAGTGCTTGCTTAATCAAATCAAGTGCTTACTTTTAATGTCAATTTTAGCATTATTGTTGTAGTTGAGAAATAAAAATTTTGCTTAAATTATATTTAAGGTCATTTAATTATTAGTAAGTTTACGTTTTGATCATTTAACTTTAGAAAACTATAATATGGTTATTGAATTATTTGAAAGTTTTCATTTTGAGTCATTAAGTTACAAAAATTGTTGATGTGTGGTCTTCTTTGTTTGCGCTATTTACACCAATCCAAAGCTCTTATTTCTTTTTTCTTTTATAGTTCATTTTTTTTTATGAAACAATTTTAAATATCACGAATTTATAAATCAAAATCTAAACAGTTTTCTTCTTCGATCTTTAACATTGACCATCAAATGGGTTTACTACGAGGTATTTCCAAGCTAGATAGGTTTTTCCAAACTTTATGGAACATTGTTGGAGTTGATGTGGTGAGTGCAATTCAGATTTTTTTATTACTATTTTAAATTGGTGCTATATTAGGGCCTTTTAATGTTTAGTTCCCAAATCCCAGTCAAGTAGTTGATTTCAGACATTCCGTGCTGCACTGCAGTTCATAAGTGCATTACTAAGATTCTCTCAAGTAGAATGAAGAAGTGTTTACCTATGATTATATGTAACAACCATAGAGGGAAGAAGCTTAGTAGACAATGTTCAGCTTGCCCAGAAATTGGTGAATGGGTATGGTAAGAAGAAACTATTTTCAAGATGTGCATAAAAGTTGATTTTAGGAAAGCTTTTGATTCTATCAGTTGGGTTAGGATTTTCTGAGGTGTTTGTAAGGTTAGAAGTTGCAGTACTTAAAACCATTTTTTCTGGAAAGATAAGGCCATAAGGCAATTCATTAACTCAAGTAACATCCGCAATTGGATCCCGTGGGGATAATCCACTCCAAAACAAGTCTCATATTCACAAAGCAAACCCATGCGCCCAATCCTACTGGCTACCTTGTTTATCGATCTACTAACATAACTAAAAGCTAAAGAATTGAGAGATGAAGATAATTATGAGATCTCAGAAACAAAGTGACCCAAATAACGAAGAAATAATCTGACTCAATTACAACAAGCCCGTATCCCTTGCGAACCAAGCCCTAGGCGAATAGCATGGGCTTCCCCCCCACGTTGCGTCCCAACAGCTGGTCTCAAGGCATACCACACCACTGAGGATCAGCCCATCTTCGTCACACGCAACACAGCCAAGCTCCACAATCCCATGCAACATCAACATGGAGCTATAAATGGAAGTCTTGTAGGGGCTAAGGGAGTTAGGCAAGGGGATAAAATTGCCTCTAGTTGCTAGAAACTTGAGGGATACTGATTGCAATTCTTGACTAAAAAAGATTCCACAAAGAATTCGCAAATGGACCACTAGAAACCTTTTATTTGCTGAAAGGCTACAATTATTACAATCAACCTTCAAAATTTTTGTTGTAGAGTATCATTGCTTCCCTCTAAAGTCATTAATTCTGTTCTTTGGAAAGGGATGGAAGGGTTAGCCAAAGGAGCAAAAGTGAGTTGGAAAGGAATTTGTCACCCTAAATCTAAGAGGAACTTGGTATTAAAGATCTAGTCACATAGAATAAAGCCTGTATATTGCAAAATTTGGGGATTTTTGTGGATGCAATCTGGATCTATTTGGGTAGCTTGGACAAGTTTTTATGTTATTAAAAGGTAAGACTAATTTTTAGGATCAAGTTACATCAAAGCATAATTAGCCGTGAAGAAATTAATTGAGACTTAGATGTTTGATTATATTGATTAAAGGATTTTCAAATATGTACAAAGCACACAAAATTGTTGGAATATTTTCAAAATATTTATAATGTTTAATAGTTATAATTGAAAATGTATGAAGATGTATGAGAATTCCTATAAATAGGAGTCAAATTTCATTTGTTTTACCCACTAAAAATATAAAAACTTTTGTTTCTTTTGATTCTCCTCCATCTTCTATTATTCTTAGATTATTCTATAAATGATTACTGCAAAAATTCTTTATAAAGATCGATTTTCTTGCTATGCTTTGCTCAATGCTCAATGAATTGTTTCCATTAGTGCAAAACGTAGACAGTTATTAAGCTTCATTTTATCATCGAGTTTTATTATCTAGTTTTATTACTATTACTCTTATTATTACTATTATTTTTATTTTTGTCACTATTATTATTACTATTCTTATTACTATTATTATTATTATTATTATTATTATTATTATTATTATTATTATTATTATTATTCTTATTAATGTATTATTACTACTACCACTTTTTATCTATTATCTAGTTTTATTACTATTACTCTTATTATTACTATTATTTTTATTTTTGTCACTATTATTATTACTATTCTTATTACTGTTATTATTATTATTATTATTATTATTATTATTATTATTATTATTATTATTATTATTATTATTATTATTATTACTACTACCACTTTTTATCTATTATTATTATCTTATTTAAAATATTGTTGTTGTTGTTGTTATTATTATGATATTTTACTATTACATTTATTGTTAGTATTAGTATTAATTATAATTATTATTACCATTATATTTATTACTATTATTAGTATTATTATTTTCTTTAGTATTATTATATTATTTGTCTTATTAATGTACTGTTATTATTTCCTACTTAACTTTTTTTTTTTACTATTATAATTATTATTTTTCTTTTACATTGTTTTATTTCTCCATTTTTTGTTCTCATTATTGTTATTATGCGTTTATCTTTATTCTGTTATGTTTGTTAATATCGAAATTTTTATTTGTTTGTTCATTCTTCATTATTTTATTTTATTACGAATTTATGTTATATTAACATTTACCCGACAAAAATAATTCTTTCATAAAATCAATATTCCATATTTGGAAATTTGAGAAAATCGTGTCCTAACTTACTGAGTTTTGATTTTTCTCATTTAACCTAAATAACGGAATACTTTTAAAATCGCAATATGAGTTTTGAATAAATTGCTTATTCTCGGAGATACGAGGTGTTGTGCACTAACTTACTGGATACGACATCTTGTTACCTTGAGATAAGATTTTTTTACAAATAAAGGCAATATTCGGTATTTGAAAATTTGAGAAATCGTGCCCTAACTTACTGGGTTTTGATTTTTCTCGTTTACCCTAAATAACTGAATATCCTTTTAAAAAAGGATTAAAATACATGAATTTTAAATAAAAGACAAGCTCATTCTTGAAGGCTCAAGATGCCGTGTCCTAACTTACTGAATGTGACATTTTATTACTTCGAGATGAGAAGGCCTTTAACATCCGTTTAAATTTATTCAATCATTTTTTTAATTAACGTTAATACAAAGAGGGATCGTATTTTAAGTTTTAAAATCTTCTACACTAAGACACTGATTAATCAACTAGGTACCAATTTTGGGCATTTCGAGGGTGCTATACCTTCCTCATGCATAACCGACTCCCGAACCCGTCTTTTTGATTTTCATAGACCAAAATCGTTGTTTTAATAAATCAAACTGATTATTAAAAACAACCACTTTTCGAGGTGACCCGATCACACCTTAGCAAAAAAGATTGGTGGCGACCCCCTTTTTTTTTGTTTTCATTTCAAAATCAAAGTCGATCCCCCGTTTTTCAAAAAAATAGTTTTGACATGATGCAGTAGCAATGAAAATAAAAATTTGTTTGCTTGTTTTTCTTTTCTAATGGATTTGGGTTTCATCAATTAAATGGTTACTGATCTCAAATACCCATTTCTGTTTCTGTTTTGATTAATGAATACATAAAAAATTGTATTCAAGAACTGCATTTGAAGCCATGTAGCAAGGAAGCTTATGAATTAGTTTGCTTTCTAAACATTTTGTTGTTGTAACAAGTTTAATATTATGATGCTACTTATACTGGGGTTATTTGGTTTTAGAAGGGTGCAGCTGTTGACTACTTGAGATACAACAAGCTTGAGTTATTGGTTGAACTGGATATGTTCATTGATTGTTTCAACACCAATTGTCGTATCATTGATTATATGAAGGATTGAAACAAGTGTTGATGATGTTAGGAGGCCTTGTCTTCAACAAATCCATCCCATTTGGCTGTTGGGTTATCGGTTTGTTGCGTTTTGTTTAGCTCTCCCAACCATTGTTTTAAAAATCATCACCAATGGAGGTAGCATATTTTACTATTATACTCAGTAAGCAAAGCTTTCTTTTTTGAATTTGCCTTATGTCAAAACCATTTCTTAGGGAAAAACGGGGATCGACTTTTTGAAAACAAAACGTGGAGCCGCCACCAATCTTTTGTTTTGGTGTGATTGGATCACCTTAAAAAATATATTTTATTCCATTTTAAATCTATTTTGGCCTACGAAATTTGAGAAACGGGTTCGGGAGCCGGTTACGTAAGAGGAAGGATTAGTACCCTCGCTACGCCCAAAATTGGTACCGAATTGATTAGATAATGTCCTTATGTCTAAGATTTAGAGCTTTTTTTGCAGTATGGTTCCTTTTAAAACATTTGAATGGCTTAAGTTGGTCGTCAAAATTCTCTTGTTTCAGAGGTATACAGCATCACATCCAACACAATAGGACATGTTCCTCTATACTCTCGAAAACACGATAAATTTTTGACTTCCAAAAATTTATATGTTGAAAATCACAAAAGGATGCCCAATTTATTTAGTCCAACGAAAATTCGAAACCCAGCGCGGTAGGGCACGATTTCTCGAACTTCCAAGCATTGAACATTGCCTTGCTTTAGAATTTATGAAACACGAGTGAGATACTAAAGGAATATTCAATAATTTGGAACAAACCGGAAATCGAAACCCAGCACGATAGGGCACGATTCCTCGAATTCCCAAACATCAAACATTGCCTTCATTTTAAGGAATTTTCAGATGAATAATTATAAAACCAGCTTAAAACGCATTAATTTGACTTGAAATAAAATAGAATAATTAATTTTTAAAAGCTGAAAATTATAAAACAACATTTGTAAACCAAAAAGGGTAAAATAATAAACAATGGATAATATGCATGCATAAAATACAATACTTGGTGAATGAAAATATTATAAGAAATAAAATAAATTAACAAATATACAATAGCAATGAGCACTTATTTTGAAAAACATTAATAATCAACATAATGGAAACTAAAAAATATAACTAACCAAAGAAACAAATTAGAATAAAGTATAACAAATTTCGAACATAGATGAACAAAAATTGAAATAATAGTACAAAAGACTGATAAACAATAAACAACAATAATGTATCAAAATAATATGAAAAATAGAACGCAACACATAATATACAGAGCAATATGGACACTAAGAGCCAATGTAATACAAAACAATTTAAAAACTACATGAAAAACTTACAAATGAATAATGCATGCTAGGGTTTGAAATGATTTACATATATAAAATAAAACTAAGAATATGTAAATGAAGATTAAAATAAATATTGTAAAAGAAATTTGGAGCAAATAACATACAAAATATTTTAAAAACAAAACATATCTATTTAAAGGTGATGATATACATACAATAATAAAAATCAATGTAAACAATAAATAATGAAGATATAATAAAAATAAAAAATAAACAATATACATGACAGAATAACAAACCAATATATAATAAACAATATATACATGAAAGAGTCTTAAATAACAAAGAAATAATAAAACATTTTTTTAAAGAATAGACTATATACATAATAAATTTGAAAAGAAATACAAATAACTAGATTTAAAAGAAATTATATATATAAAGTAACATGGAACTAATAATGTATATAGAATAAAACTAATTTTATCATAAATCATATATGTATTAATATAAGATTAATTTAATTTAAATATTATACAAAATTTTAAAAATAATATGATATACAAGGTAATTTTAAAATAATAGTTCTATAATTTAAACAAAAAAAAAACAAAGTAAATTATCAAAGTAATTTAAAATGTATATAAAAAAAATTAAAAGATGAATGCTAAGTGAATTAAAAAATAATGAACTATACAAATTGAAGTGAAAGAAAAAAAAACTCAATTGAAATAAAATCGGACTAAAGGGATAATTAATAAATAAAATAAACTAGTAAAATAGAAATAAAGACCAAAGTGCAATGCGCGTGAATGTGCGAGGACTAAAAACGCAAATGTTCCTAACCCCAAAAAACAGCACCCAGGCGCGGACTAAAGTGAAGTGGAGCGCAAATTTCGGGAAAAAAATAAAAGAAACAGAATAGGGTTAAATTAAAGGTGGCGCAAATAATAGGGACTTCCCATGCAAATTACCCATTTAGGGTGGAAATGCGTACTGGGTCAATGCGCAGGCTCTTTCCCCCATGGTGCCGCTTCAATTTTTCCTTAATCTTTCTTTATTATTTATTTTTTATAACAAAACCTTTTGTTTTTTAAAAAAACCTTAAGTTCTTAACCTTCTCTGCTAGGGTTTCGCCCAAACCTCATGCTGCCGCCGGACCATCTCCACTTCTGGTGGCTTACAGCGCGCACGCAGGCCTGGTAAGCGTGTTCCCTTTCCCTCCTCTCTTTATTTTTATACATTAACAAAAATAGAAGAAGGTAAAAAAGATCTAGATGAATATCATTTGAAATCTATTTTAGAAAATAAGAGGGATCGATCTATGAAAACGAAAAGGATTTCAATACCTCCGTTTATATTTTTTGCAATCACAAAGTAAATCCACCCTTGAAATCAAACGAAAGTAAGATAAGCTAAAAAAATAAATGCAACCTTCCCTTAAATTTATTTGATTTTTTTTATTCAAATATGCATCCGTAATCCCCTGATACACTGATTTTTTGAGGCTTTTATAGCCGAATAAATTACAATATATTCTTCTATTTCGTTGTTCTGTTGCCTCTGTTGTCTCTGCTTTTGTTTGGCTTGTGGCTTTGGTTTTGTAGGTGTTGTCAGAGGCGTGGAGGAGGCCGGTGGCAGCGTTACAGCGGAGAAGGTGCTGACACCACGTGGGGAGCGGCACACTAGGGTTTCTGCTGCTGAAATTTGTTTTAGATTTTCGGCCTATCGGGCTATTAGGGTTTTTTGTTTGTTTGGGTCGTGTTGGGCTTGGTTTGGGTAATTTGGATTTTGGACTATTTGGGCTATAAATTTAAATTGGACATTTTAATTTTAGTTTTTTTTTTTTTCTTTTGTCTGATTTGGGCTTATTTGGCCCGGTCAAATTTGGGCATTTACACCTTATATTAAGTTACTAATACTGCTTATTTAATGTAGCTTTTAAATCCAATGTATATTGTTCATCTCGTTTAGAATCACTGGGCTTTTTGCCTTGCTTTTTAGCTAATTTCGGAGTGTGTAATACAAAATATTTTAAGGCTCTGTTTGTTTCACTGAAAATGATTTCTAGAAAATGATTTACTTTTCTGGAAAAGTAAATATTTTCTAGTATTTGGAGAATCTGTGTAAAATTTTCTATTGTTTGGTAGATTTCTCAAAAATATTTCATAAAAGTTATTTTCAATGAAACAAACATGTATTTGATATTTTCTTATTTTTTTATTGTTTAATTGAATTTATTTTTATCTATAATTTTATATTTTACATTTTTTATTCATATATTAAAAATATTATGTTAAATTCAGGTTCATTATAAAGTTATTTTTTAATTATATGACTATCAAGTATTTTTTATTTAAAAATGTGACATCAACAAAATTGACAAAAAAAATTAAGAATGTTAACAATTGGACTTGATTTTCAAATTTGAAAAGTAAATGGACTAAATTCTTGAAAATAAAAGTACAAAGATTAAATTGCAAATCTGTGAAGTGTACATATACTTATGACATATTTTAACCTTTGTACTACAAAATATTTATTATTAATATATTTATAATTGTAATAAATATTTATTATTAAAATATTAATATTGAATATTTTCAATAATCTGTGAAAAATATTATTTTTAAAATTTATTATTAAAATAAAATTGAAATATTAAATAATTTATTAAAATAATAAATTATATTTATTATATGACTAAATATAAATAATAAAATATGTATGTTTAATAATATTAAAAAATATAATATTTTAATAATTTTAAATATTTTAAAAATTTTACTATCAATATAATAATTTTAAATATAAATGACAAAACTGTTTTCTGTTAAATAAACACAGAAATTATAGAAAACATTTTCAGTAAAACTTTTTACATGTAAACAAACGGAGCCTAACTTTATATTATGGTTCTGGACAGGTGGACTTTTACTTTGGTTACCATTTATTTTCGAGTAACCCTCACAATTATTTTTTTCTTAGTCTTTGTGCCAATGTTTCTGCTGCCACAACAAAACTGTTGTATCCATATGACTGTTTGCAGCACGTATGAGTTTCACCTCTTTTTTGCAGTTCGGAACATTGCTCTCTATTTACGGGTGTTACCAGCATCATAAAATGAACGTACAACATGTTAAGTTAGATGCCGAGAAAAGATACTGTCGTAACCATTTTTAGAAAAACGGGGTCGACTTGGGTCTTGACAATGAAAACGAAAAGATGGGAGTCGCCACCAATCTTTTTTTTGATGAGGTGTGATCGAGTCACCTCGTAAAAGGAGTTGTTTTTAATAAATGATTTGATTTATTTAAACAACGATTTTGGTCGCGAAATTTAGAAAAACGGGTTCGGGAGTCGGTTACGTACGAGGAAGGATTAGCACCCTCGTAACGCCCAAAAATTGGTACCTAGTTGATTAATTAGTGTCTTAGTGTCGAAAATTGAAAACTTGAAAGACTTTGAAATACGATCCCTCTTAAAAAATGCTCAAATCTTAAAGACCTTCTCGTCTCAAAGTGATGAAATGTCACATCCAGTAAGTTAGGACACGACATCTTAAACTTTTGAAGAGGAGCTTGCCTTTTTATTTAAAATTCGTGTATTTTAACTTTTTAAAGGGTATTCGATTATTTAAAGTAAATGAGAAAAATCGAAACCCAGTAAGTTAGGGTACGATATCTCGAACTTTCAAATGCCGAATATTGCATTTGTTTGCAAAAATCCTATCTCGAGGTAACAAGGTGTCATATCCAGTAAGTTAGGACATAACGCCTCGTATCTCCGAGAATAAGCATTTTATTCAAAATTTGTGTTGCGATTTTAAAAGAATGTTCCATTATCTAGATTAATGAGAAAAATTGAAACCCAGTAAGTTAGGGCACGATTTTCTCGAATTTCTAAATATGAAATATTGCTTTTATGAAAGAATTATTTTAATATATCAAGAAAAATATGACATGATTTATAATGAAATATAAAAGTAAATTATGGTACTAATACGTATAATAGCAGGATAATAGGTGTGATAATATCAGTAACAATAATATGAGCAATTATAAAAAGATGAAATAAAAGCAAGGCTAGTAATAAAAAAACAAAAAACAAATGCATAAAGAAAATGAAATAAGTAAATACATAAGTAAATAAATATATATATATAAAACATGATAACAGGAAAAAAGATAATGATAATGAAAACGATAATATATATTGATAATAATAAAAATAGTAGCAAAGAATGATAATACTAATGATAATAATAATAATAGTAATAAAAATATTAATATTAGTATTAATAATAACGACAATAGTAATAGAAAATGACAACAAAAAAAGCAATATAGTAATGGTAGCAAAAAAGTAAAAATGATAGTAATAATAGTGGCGATAATAAATAATAATAATAACAATAACACAAATAAATAGTCTAAAATTTGAAATTATTTACAAAAGATATAAATAAAATGAATGATGAAAGGATAGTAATAACAGTGATGACATATAAATAATATAAGCGTGCTGAAAGTATATATATTAAATTAGTTTGATATGATAACGTGTAAGTAAATACGAAGAGGGAAATGTAATAAATAGTAATAATGTATTAAATGGTAAAAGAATAATAATAACAATAATTTAAAAGAAAAAACAGTAAACACGAAAGAAAATATATAATATAATAATAATAATATGAACTTAATTAATTTAATACTAAAATAATAATAAAAATAAAAGTAATAACATCAATACGTTAGATTATAATAATAAAGTAAAAATAATGATGATAATAATGTATTAGGTAATAATAATGGAATAATAGTAAATATAATAATTTAAACCAATTAATTTAATTAAAAAGTTGAATATAACAAAAAGGACTAAAATGAACCTAAAGTAAAAGTTCGGTTCCAATTCGAAAATTAATAATGAAGAGAAGGACCGATTTGGGCACGCGGATAACAAGGAGGACCAAAATGGGCAATATCCCCTCCCCCAAAACGCACAGCACCAAGAGGGATCAAATTGAATGTCAAAACAAATAACAGGGCAAAATTATAAATAATAAAAAAATCAATTTTAAAACAATAAAAAATCGGAAGGGCTAAATGCGTAATTATTCCTTTCATTAAAAAAGTGCGGATCCTTACTGAGCGGGTCGAGTCACGAGTCGACCTTCCCAAAACGACGTCGTTTTGGCGTTTGAAGAGACCAACAAAACAGCGTCGTTTTGGTCTTTTATAAAAACCTATTTTTTTTTTTTTAAAAAGCTATTCTCATCAAAGTTTAAAAAAAAAAAGAAAGAGAGGCTTCTCTCTTCTCTCTGGCTTGCCAGATCCAAACAAAAGAAGTGCCACCTCGTCATAACCCCACCATCACCATCATTATTGTCATGCAGCCACCGTGAGCGGTGGCCGAAATTTTTAAAAAAGGTATTTTTGTGTTTTTATATATATATATATATATATATATATTTTACGTATATATTTTGATATATTTTAATATATGAATGAGAAGAGATAGATTCGAATAATAAAATAAAAATAAAAAGGAAAGAAAAGAAGAAAAACCTTAACCCGATTTGAACGTCCTTTTTTTTTCAATGATTTTGTTGTTATCTTTGTTTTGTATTGCTTGCTGTTTTTTCTTTTAAGAAAAATGTCCAGCCCTTACATTGTTTTTGTTTGGCTTTTATATAGTCATTTTTACATGATTTTTCTTTTACTCCTTGTGTTTGCTATCTTTTCTCATTTATGTTTTACAGGTGCAAGTGGAGCAAGTGGAGGTGCTGCAGGGCGGTGGAGCTGCAAGCGGTGGCAGAGGGCAGTTGGCCCTAGGGGCGGCAGCTGAACATAGGGGGGCTAGGGTTTTTTTCTTTTTTCTGATTTTTTAATGTATTAGGCTAGGGTTTTTTTGGGCTTAGGGCATTTTGGGTTTTGGGGCATTTTGGGTTATTTGGGTAGGTAGTTTTTGGTTTAAGTTGGGCCAAAATTGGGCCTCAACAGCTACCCCTCTTTGCTCGTTGTCGTGTAACGAGAACAGAGCAAAGACTTTCGAAAGACTAATTTTGCTCAGTCTCGAGTCTTCACTTCTTTGGCGCTCTTCTTGTAGCTTCGTTCTAGTCCACTGCGTCTTGTTGCTTCGATCCTCTTCACTATAACTTCAGGGAGATAGGGCTAGTGATTTCAATCTGCTCCACTTCAACTTCAAAGAGATAAGGTTTGTTTTGATCTGCTCTATTGCAACTTCAGAAAGATAAGATCTGTTTATGTATAGCTTTTTAATCTGTTCCACTGCAACTTCAGGGAAATAAGATTTGCTATCTTCAGTCTGCTCCATTGTATAGTTTTTTAATCTGTTCCATTGCAACTTCAGAGAAATAAGATTTGCTATCTTCAGTCTGCTTCACTGCAACTTTAGGGAGATAAGACTCGTAATTTCAACCTGCCCCACTGCAACTTCAAGGAATAAGGTTCGTTAGAGATCTGCTGTGGCTTTTAGCCGCTCCAACGCCATTTCAAGGAGAGAAGATCCGTAGTTTTCAGCCTGTTACCCTACTGCTTAGGGGTTTAAGGCCTATCGCCTTTGATCTGTTTCCCTACTGCTTAGGGTAATAAGATCTGTGAATTTAACCTGTTACCCTACTGCTTAGGGGTTTAAGGTACATTGCCTTCGATCTGTTTCCCTACTGCTTAGGGTGATAAGATCTGTAAATTCAGCCTGCTACCCTACTGCTTAGGGGTTTAAGTTAGATGCCGAGAAAGGATACTACACACCTTTAACTAATAGAAAAGATACTAATGTACGGATGAAAGCTTTAAATCTGCAGGAGCAGTGCGATGTTTCACAAGCTGCAGGCATCATTAGTTATCTCTTTCAAGTTATATTCCAGGTAAATTCTCTTGCAAATCCTTCGAGATTTTCATGCGACTTTTACAGTACTCCGCAGGACTTTTATGTTAAATCTCATTTTGATTTTTCATATGTAGATAAATGCTGGAGCAGTGATGCTTACTGACCTCATTTATTGGTGCCTTATTTTCTGTTTCTTACCATCGAAGATTATACATTTAATTTTGTGAGTTCTATGTCCCTTTGTTCATCTGGTTATTGCTTTCAAGATCTTGCCTGTGTACGAACATGTTCGATATAATAGGAATTCAATCACATCCAAAGTTTAGAAATGATCATCACATCATGTAGTTCAAGTTCATATAATCATACTATGCTGTTCCAACTCTTTCACTTTTTTTCTCGAAATACCCATGTTCAATGCATATCCAATGTGATCCTTCAAAGACCCTCCAAATACGTGTCTGACACTAACAACAAAATCCAAGTAACGCAAGTTTAGAGGACGATTTCATAGCCATTTCTCTATATCTCCTCATCTCCAGTTAAAGATCCATTCATTCTATTTTTGCTAAGAATACTTATTTTTGGTACATTATTTTTCTAATAATACTTCTATCAAAACTGTTGGCTGATATTTCCACTTGAACTTGTTTTGTATTTCTTCCTTGCTTGTAGTCTACTAAGACAAAGCCTAATCCGCATCTCCGTGTTTCAGATGACCGTGAACATGCATACACTCAATGTCATCCTACTTCTCGGTGATACAGCCTTGAAAAGCCAGGGGAAATAATTGCTGTTTTTCAATCCTGCTTAACTGGTACTGCTTTTCTTTTCATCGTAGTAACATTGAATTATGTATATCTATCAACTACATTTCAGCAGTTTCCTTGGTTTCAAATTTCTTACTTCATTTTATGGACGGGTGCTTTTGTCATTTTCCAATGGATTGTTCATGCCTGTGCCTCGATCTGGTAATGTCAGTTTTACTATTATCATTCAAAACAACTGTGATAATTCTCTGTTACAGGTGGCCAGACCCATTTCTTGATTTATCGTCACCTAGTGCTCCATTATGGCACATCTCTTTCTATTCAAAGTTTTACTTCAAAATGAACTTTTAAATGGCTCAAATGTTGTCAAATATACTTTATGGCATTCACATCAGTATTTTACATAATTACTCCATTGGGATAATCTGCCAAGTGATCGTTTTTGCCTACCATTACTGTCTTCAAATTTAGCACTGAAAATTTACATTACAAATTTTTCGAAGCAAGAGTCAATGTATATAAAGACAAACTCAGTTTATTTAATTACATTTTTTTTCTAAAAATACTAAACTTTAGCCTGTTCTTGACTATATTAACACGACCAAAACGTGATTACCGGGATTCAGCCAAGTTTCATCTATCAGTTTTCAGCCCTATTAAAGAAAATGAAGATCGAAAGAGCAATGAAATACTACAATTTTTCCGATGAAATTGACAAATTAGAAAAACGTGACTGCCAATTTTGTAGTGCTGAAAGGTGAAAAGAAATCAGAGAAATGAAAAAACACTCTGAAAGCCAAGAAATGAACCTACTTCCCTGGCTTGGTCTGTAGAGGCCAGTGAGCGGCTCTGCCTTTTTGAGTCACTTGGAGATGGCTTGTCTCTCCAACCATCCTGGATAAAGCTTCCAAAATCTGCTAGATGCTTGCTGTTCTTCACCATTGAAATATCAAATGATAGCATTTGAACGGATGATGTGGCAGTTTGGGTGCTTGAAACTTTGGGAGACACAGCCGATTCTCCATTTGCTCCACTGGAACTTCCTTGGAGTACGTTGTTTTTCGTCTTTGTGCCGACCTTGGTGCCACAGGCGTCTCTGTTGAGTTCGCCAGGTTCAGGTTCTGAAATGACAATTGCATCTTTTGATGTTCCTAACGTAGCATTGCCAGATCCTGGCTGATTGGCAGAGTTGTGTTCCTCGGTAAAAATGCAACAGTCAGTATCAATGGGCTTTGGCGTGTTGATTACCGGAAAATGCTTGGACTTTTTTCGTATGTGATCAAATATTGCTTCTTCAGTCAGACTTTTGAACGAGAACGCTTCAGGTTCAGATGGAAGATAACCTAGAGAGAACAAGTAATTGTTTAAAAACCAAACTAGAATAAGAAATGACGACTTGCGTACAAATTTTTCATAAAAAATGCACCTGATTCATCCGTGAGATTAATTGTAACTGAGCTCCCAGCAGTAATATGATGCTTTCCAGTTAGATAGTTATTGTGATCATTAGCAATCTGTTCGAGCCCTGTGGATTCTGGTAAAGGATCAAGCAATATATGTTGACGAACTTTGCTCTTCTCTTGGTCAGAGGAGCGTTTTCTTGTGAGAATTAAGCCTCCAGATGATGGAGAATGGGCATTGTTTGGAGTCAAGAGAGGAAAGTTCTTGGCTTTTTCTCGTATATGGTCAAATATTGATTGCTCAGTGATGATTTTACAGTCATCATTTTCAATTCCAGCAGCAAACTCTCCTACAGAATTTTTTTAGGCGGAAATACTGCGTGAAATAGGCAAAAAAGATGCTAGGATATCTAATGAAAATCACAGCATAATCCCATACCTTCTAGTTCTTCATCCAAGAGGTTGAAACTGGGCCTGGAATAAAAAAGGAATTAGATGACACGATGAAAGGGTGTAAATGAAATGAGTTACTTGAAATCCAGAAGAATTCTCTGTTTCTCACATTGAAGAACTTTCCCTTTTTGATTCAATCGAATCGGGAGGTCTTTGGGCAAAAGATATATGTGTGGCTGCATTGTCATCTTCTATAACATAAACTTCATCAGGAGCAAAAAACTGAGTTGGTTTCCTTGCACGTTTAAGATTGGCATTTGAATTGCTCTCCTTAACCAGCAGAAGTTTTTCATGGAGATCAACTCCAACTGCATGGATAAAACTGCAAAAATGAGTCTTTAAAACTGGAATTTATGCACAGTGTATTTATGACTTTTAGAAACTTAGCTGTATTCTTCAAAAACAAGATCAGCCTTTATGGTCATCTTTCCGAGGGGGTTTGACACGAGAATTGTCGTGCTGTAGGGGCTGCAAGTATAACCAAACATTCTACACTAAGTCATTAAAGACCTAGCAAATTGAACTAATTCATGAACTCAATCAAGTAGAACTGCCAATCGGTAAGTCCACTGCAATTAGGGAAAAATGATTCTGAAAAAGCATTAGTTTTAAGGGCATTCATTTCTGTCTTCACCCAGTCTGAACTCTAAACTTATAAGTCCAATTCATAACTTGGCTGGCATAAATAATAACTAAAACATGATAGAACATGAAAAAGTAACACGAACAAGACTCAAAACATATTAAATTGGCATAAATAATAACTAAAACATGATAGAACATGAAAAAGTAACACGAACAAGACTCAAAACATTTTAAATTGTTAAATTTATATGCTTGTCGTCGTGTAAGTGACGAAAACCTGTTTCAACGTATTATTGTTAGGCTGATGTTTACAAAATAAGGTGTTCGAGAAGAAGATTGGATACCTTAAAAACTCATCCACTCTGCTGCAACCAAGTCAGATAAAGTTAGAAAGTAATATAGAGGAAACAAGCACAGGTAGCATCTAGAATTAAGCTTTCCACCAAAGTTCACCATTTGGCATAACAAAATCCATAAAGGAAAACAAAAAGTCTTCCTGACTTTTATTTGACTAAAATATTCGATTAAATAAGAAATCTGTTTGAGAAAAAGCACCCTCGTTGCTCAAAACTGTAGTATCCAAATTAATGTTAATAGCACCTTATCTTCTCATGGAAAAGAATTAGGTTTTCTTCTTCTGAAGCAACGATCTGTAAGAGAATATGTTTAGTAAATTATATTTCATTAATGACTAATTAAGTAGTATGAAGAAACATTCGGATAACCTACCATGTCAGCATAGTGTCGCTTAGTTGATTGGACCACTTGTGATGATAGCCTAGTCAATGTTACTGCTAACTTAGACTTCCCTTGCCTCAGGCATTCACTTACATCGATCTTAATGTCAACTTTTGGAGGCAATGATGTGAGGGACTCCTTGATATGATTTCCAAAAGGAAACTTTCTACCAGTAACTAATTCTATCCTCCTTGGATCCGCTTCAGCTAATGTCTCAAATGATTTAATTCCCATTGAATGCAGTGCCTGGATAAAAGGCATAAATATAATGAGAGGACATTGAATCTAACAGATAGTTAGAAATCCTTGTTTGCTCTCACCCCTTTTTTTTATTTTCCCAAGTATCTTTGTCCAGTTTTTATGTCCAACGCATATCCAGACACAGGTACGAGGATATGACATTCCATGAATTCTTTAAGTTTATGTAAACAAGTTAGAAATTTTGTACATGTCCATTCGGACATATACTAATACCCAACACTTACATCTGGGTCCAAGTAACATAGGTAGATAGAATAAATGTAGCATTATCAAACAAATTAGTACACGTCAAAGAAAACCTTTGCTGTCACCATGCCAATGCCAGGTAATTGTTTCAGCAGGTATGGACTGTCATCCCAGAGTTTCTGATATAACGACTTGGCTAAAAGGGACGAGTTCAGGGCTCCTCTATAGTTCTTTTTGTATATAAAATATTCTTTCATACACTTGGCAATTCTAGCCCCATTTGAGCATATTGAATTTGCATCCTAAGGCAAACAAGCCAAGTCATAATTTCATCAGTTCAACTTTGAAGTAATTCTTCTAGAAAAGGTTATATCCATAATTAAAGTAAAAGGATAGTCGAATTGAGGTCAATAAACCTGGGTCATGGATAAATCAGGAACTAAAGGATCCCCGGTTAAGCAGTCATTTGCCAAAACAAATATCTTTTCTTCTCTAGTTTGAATGCGTTTTTTCCGTTTTCCCTTATCACCGGTGACATGAAAACGGAGGCGGCCATCTTTGTCTCCATTTATGTCATTCAAAATTTTCTTCTCATTGCGTCTGAGCTGTATCCCTTCGTTTTCAGAACATTAGTGTATCACTTTCATACTTTCTTGAGAACATGTACAAAATTTACTGTTTTTAAGTAACTTGTCTATCTGGACATAGATACTATGATTTTCCAAGGACCCCTTTGAATACATAGAAATTTTAGAAATTTATGCATACTTATAACGAACGTATATATCCAATATTCACACCCGAATCCAAATATCATCGAGAAAACAACAATTTTTTTAACCAAAAAGGAAAAGAAACAACTATTACTAGATAGGGATACATACAAGCAATCTCCTCAGCATGGCATATAATCTGTAGTACTTCTTCCAAACTACAGCTAGATGGTGCTTGCATAATGTGTTTCATGGTGTTAAATTTCAAATAGTACTTTGTCATCAATCTTCCTGGCTCTGGAAAAAAGGAAGTGATAATAAAGGGTAGGAATTAATGATATGTTTATACTTCAGGAAAACTAAGAGAAAGCTTAAAATTTTCAAGATACCTTGTGGCTTCAAGGCAAAACCATCTTGATCAGTCTGGATCATTTGGTGGCATGATAGCTCATTAACATTTTGAACACAAATTTCTGGTTTAAACAACATTGATGAGTAATATGATGTTAAAACAAACACAATAAATCAAAATGGAAAGAAGTAGACCTTGCATATGCTTCTCTACTTGTTCTCTTCGAATTCCTTTTTTAACTGCATAATTCCCAGGATTCTGATTGTGCATTTAAGGTGTCAAATTTTGAAGTAAAATAAATTATATCATTCAAAAGATGGCTATATACATGCCTTTTTCATTCTCACATATAAATATGAGCACTTCATCCACTCAATTGCCTTTGTGATGTCAGAGATGGTCAATTGAACTATTTCTGCTGTTAAGTGTTCCGTCAAGCATGAGAGCAACCTACATTGGTAAGACAAATGCAAAACACACAATTAGAAGATATCGCCCAGTTTTCATAGAAGGCACACACTATTGCAGAAGTCAAGAATAACAAATCTTATATCACTCAAACTTAAGTGTGAGTGTCAAATACGAATATGTGTCCATCACAGATATGTTTAACTTTTTTTAAGTTTTTACATGTATTTGGAGTATATCCTTAAACCCATGTTTGAATATATGTCGAACACAAGTATTTCAGAAAATTGAAAGGTCAGAGCAACATATTAAAAGTTGTTGACATACTGTGATTCTACCATTTCACATCCATTGAGGAGATTCTCATATAAATGAACCTGAGATCATGTATGAAAATCATAGAAGACAATTTAGCAATAATCAAGCATGGCTAAATTAGTGATAGTAAAGCAATATGCTAGGGAATCGGAACAAATCACAGTGTTAAATTACCGTTTCTCGTCTAGTCATGATTATAACCATCCCTGTATCTTCAAATGGGGGCCGACCTGCCCTCCCGCACATCTGAATAGAAAAAAACTAATTTAAATATATCCATATACAAGAATACTGAAAAACATGGACATCAATGCAAGTACAACCTAATGGGGATAGAGATAAGCAGCAGGTAGGAGAGTAGAGAAAATCTAGTGATTTATGACTTTAAAAGTAACTCAGAACTATTGAAGATCCATGTAATAACACACCTGTAGTATCATTGATCGGTCATATTCCATGTAAAGGCCTTTTTCTTTGTTGCTGAATAAAATGAATTTTTTGAAACATTAGATACAATAGACGATGCTCTGGCCTCCTATGGGAACCAAAATTAGTTGAGGGAAACAGTCTGACATACAAATGTTGTGTTGACTTTATTACAACTGTATGAGCTGGTAGGTTGATTCCATGGGCAAGAGTATTTGTGGTGCATAAAACTTGTACATCACCATTAAGAAAAAGACCTTCAATGAGATTACGATCCTTGAGACTAAGCCCACCATTATGATAACCAACTGCAAACATAGAATGGGACATCAACTTGACAAGAAATTTTTCAGGACAATGAGTGTCATAGCAGTATAAGTACACCCTTTACCTCCATAAAGAATATAAGATTGCATTTGTTTGTCACTGCATGACAGGGAAGCCTCCCGTAGCCTTTCCTGTTGTTCACGACTTTTAATAAATGGATTTGAATAACCAAAGGTCATTACGATCTGAGAGAGGCGTTGTGCTGCTTCTTGTGCCCCACTTCTAGTTGAGCAAAAAACTAGAGCAGATTTTCCTCTTGAATATTGCATTAGAATATCTGCAATCAGTTTTGACCAATAGTTATATATATGCTCTTTTATGATAAAAGATGACTTGAGTGCACATACCAGAAACAATCAGTAAACCTTTAATAAGACATTAAGTCAAGAAGTTGAATCTTACCAAAAATATAGTTTTGGAGGCGCTGGTGATGACACATAGAGACAATCACTAGTGTTAGATGAATTTGAACTTTTTGACTAATGATATATGTTCTTATATCTTCCCTTACAGTCTAAATATTTCTAGTAAGAAGGTGTATGACTTAATAATATAAATACAATTACTTGCCTTTTCAAATAGGAAGTCATTTTTTGCAGAGGCATACCCTGCAAGGAAGGCATTTACTGTTGTGAAAGAAATGCACCTGAGGGAGATAACTTTGGAAAGACAATTTTGAAGATGGAACATCTAAAAGGAAAACGCTTACCAAAAACTTTAGTGGTCAACTTTACTGGCCTCATTTCCTCTCCAAACCTGTTAAAACATTAGAAAGTTAATGGGGATATGATTCTACTGCAAATTAAGAGAAGATAACGCAGAAATCCCATCATTAACTCACCTCTTGATTCCTTGGACAGGGACCTCGAGCCATTCAGCTGTGCTTGTTGGTATGCAGTGTGTATGTTATTAAAATTTAAGTCATTTTCCATCTTTTGGAAGTAAAAGTTTCTAATAAAACCAGATTAACTCTTTAGCACCTATAAGAGGAAAGTTTTACCAAGGTCCTCAGTATTTGGAATAGTGGCTGACACAGCTAAAAAACGAACAGAAGCCAGAGCACTTGATTTCATTTCTGGGTTGCGAGCAAGCATTTTTATTCTGCTAACTATTGCTTCCAAAGTTGCCCCACGAAGATCATTCAGTAGGTGAACTTCATCAATAAGTAAAAGTGATATGTCACTGAAAAAGCTCAAGCCTCCATCTTTTATGCGATATCGAGTCACTGCATCAAATTTCTAAGTAAAAAAAAAAAAAACCCATCAAATCATGCAATTCTTGCCTCAACAGAACCATTTAAAAAGATTATCACATTGCAACAATGGAGTAAATTCGCGGTTTGGGTTTTGGTATGACATGTAAATGTACTCACCTCAGGAGTAGTTAAAATGATATCTGCTTCTTGAATATTCCTTGTGCTATAAGAATCGTTATCACCTGTCAACTCCAGGCAACTTATCCCCAATGAACCGAACTTCTGAGTCCAATCACGCAGCTTCTCTTGTACTAAAGCTTTTGATGGAGCTATGTAGATCTTTAGACCAAATCAAAACAAAAAATAAGAATACTCTCAACATGAGTTAACTGAAGACTAAGTCAAGAGAAAAGGCGCTTTGTGTGCTTTTATGTACTAAAGCACTACATTAAGTGCCTAAAAACTTAATACTGCCCATGAGTGGTGGAGACTCAACTGTTTTTAGTGTTCCCTTTATATGGACAAACCTTCCATCGCCAGAGATAAACCTTGAAAGAAGCCTCAAAATGCAAAGCTCAAAGAGCACGGTTTTCCCACTTCCGGTAGGAGCTGAAATTACCATGTTTACATCGGAGAGGAAACAAACAGGAAAGCATTCACTCTGCAGTGAATTAAAGTACCTGCAAAAAACAATAAAAACCATGGAATTCTGGATTTGCTTCAGCCTTTCAAGAAAATAGATAAAAATGATATCAAGTTATGCTTGTAATCATTTACAAAGAGATTTAAATTGCAGTATTGAACTCGCACCGCTTTTATGGTGATTATAAACATAATAAATGATACCACAATTAATTGCAGTATATATTGGCTGTGAATATCATCGACGTTGAGTACAAAAACCACATTGCCTTCAATATTTAAATCCGTTCAGAATCAAGCTAAATCCATACAATGTTATTTTCAAACTCTCAAAAATGCCAAAATTTAAAGTTGAAGTGCATTTACCTGAAGTTAAAGATTGAACGGAAAAGTTCTGGTAAATCGAACACGGATTTCAGTGAATATGAATCCATAATCAAACTCTCTTGCTATCAATCTGAGGCAAGAAGAAGCTCTCTTTTTTTTTTTTTTTTAAAGCTAACACTATTTTTTGTAAAAAAGCCCAAAATGTCTCTGTTTAAAATTTTGAAATGCTTGGACATTTATAGCTTGAATTCTTTTTTTTTTTTTTTTTTTGCGCACACATTTTTATGCTCTTCCCCGTTTTCTCTTTTTCTTAAGCTTGTGTTTAACAAGGCTTTTTAAAAGTAACTTTTACATGAAAAATATTTTGAAATAAAATGATATTAAATAAATAAATTTTTTATTTTTCAAAAAGGATTTTTACTTGAATAGAAAAATAAATAAATAAATTATTTTTCTCCCCTACAAACACTTTTGACAGAAAAAACTAATATAATCTCTTTGTAAAAAAGCACAAGAGGTTGTGTTTAAAATTTTGAATAAATCGCTTGGATATTTATAACTTGTTCATCCTTTCTGACGCGCACAATTTTATGCACCTCCCCGCTTTTTATTTTTCTTAAGGCTGTGTTTAACTGTGTTCTATTAGAAGCATTTTTTACATGAAAAATATTTTGAAATAAAAGAAATATTAAATAAATAATTTTTTAAAGAAATTTTTTATTTTTCAAAAGCACTATCTCTAAATGAAAAAGTTGAAACTTTTAGTTTTTCTCTCTTAAAAATAATTTTGACAGTTTGATTATATTTTCACCTCTCCATAATTAAGTTATCAAAAGTATTTCTGAGAGAGAAAAGGTTAAAATTTTAACTTCTCTATTTGAGAAAAAATATTTTTGAAAAGTTAAAAATTTCTTTCAAAAGTGACTAGTTTAGCATTTTTTACTTCAAAAATATTTTTCATGTCAAGAGTATTTTTAAAAAGCACTGCTAAACACAGCCTAAATATTTATATCTTAAACTAAATTTTTTAAAAATACTTCTTAAAATTATTTTTCAAAAACACCTCTTAAAAGTAACGTTAAACTAGCCCTAAATCATGTTTGGATATTATATTTATAATTTGAAATGTTTGCCTAATGTTTTAAGTTGGGCCACTATTTATTTGATAAATTTGTGGGGTAATTTTTTTCTTGAAATAAATAGATTGGGCTTTTGCTTCTCATTAATCCAAAAAAAAAAAACTGTAAATATAGACTTAAGTCGAAAACACCAAACTAAACCCAAACAAAATTAAAACACCCATGACAAATAAATTATACAAAAACCAAAACAAAGAGGATTCTAGAAGCAATGAGACACCAAACATTACACCCAATTAGTTCATTTATTTTTTTTCTGTCCCAAAAATATCCATCAATGCTCAAAACTGATGGTTTCACAAAACCAAGAAGGAGCGTCCAAAAAGGATATATCAAAAGTCAAACTAGTGGGGTGATTTTTTTATTTATAAGCAATTTTAAAAATTGTATTATGTTTTTTTTAATATTTATTTTTTAATATTTTACTATAACTTAGTATTAATTTAATTTTTTATTCCATAAACAATTTTAAAAATTTGACGTGTGTTTTTTTTAATATTTTGTTATACCTTTTAAAGATATTTGTCAACCCATTAATCTTGTGAAGAATAAAAATTTCACTAACAATATATCAAATAATCTCCTCTATAAAATACTTAACAACACCTAACTCTGTGTATAGAGTATAAAAACTCTACTAACATTATAACAAATAATTTCCCAACGATTTAAATTATTTATAAATAGACTAATTTATTATAACATAAATGACCTAGTTGCATGTATTCGAGTCTAATATATTGAATAAGGATTAAAACTCTATCAATTTGAATATTCCGTATTTGAAATTATGTCTTTTCATTTATCGAATTCATTAAAATATCACATTCATCAACTAGACGAATGTATAATCAACAAGGGCGTAGTTAGGGGAGTTAGTAGGGGGCGGCCCCTTTAAAATGAAAAAATTTTCATTTGAATTCTTTAAAATTTTAAATTAGTAAAGTTAAAATTACACTTTGACCAATTTTAAAAATGATAAATTTTAATTTAATCTTTTAAAAATTATAAAAATATAAGCTATTAAAATATTAAAATAATATTTTTATTATCATAAAATATATAATTTCATCCCAAACAAAATTTTCTAACTTCCGCATGATAATCAGAGTTACGAAATTTTAAGAAGTGAATACCCTTCACCGGATTAGTTAGCTCTGCTCCAACGCAATCATTTTTGCTATCTGTGTTAACTGAGCTATTACTTCAACAGGATTTTCCTTCCACCATTTTCAGCTTCATCTTCAAATTTCCTACCAACCCTTTAGTTTTCTCCGGCTCAAATTGTATTGCAGGCAGCTTGTTCTTGGCTTCGTTTGCTTCTGTTATCACTTCTTTCAATGCCAAGGCTAAATCATCCATGGCTTTCTCGTTGTTTTCTTCTGCATCGGCAATAGATTTAAGTTTACTTTTCAGAAAGCTGACTTCCTCAGCTAGATTCTTCGCCCTTAATGAAGACGCTCGCTCATCGTCTTGCGCACGAACCAGTTTCTCTCTGGTAATTTGAAACTCCAATTCAAGTCTTTTTAAATGGTCATCCCCCGTGGAAGTTTGAGAGGAAACATTTGATGGGTTTTCCCATTTCTGCAAGTTTTCCAAGGAGAGAATTGATTTGGTGCTTGGAATGTTCAAGTGAAACCTTTGTGCTCAAACTCTTTCGATTGAGCCACATATGCATCATATATCTTCTTCTCCGATTCATTTTTTAAATTATGTCAAAATAATTATTAAATTTATTAAAAATATATAAAAAAATTATGTTAATTAATTAGATAAATATTTTTTAATAATTTTAATATATTCATATTTATTTTAAAGATTTTTTATTTTTTTATATTTTTTAGAAATATTGTTAAGTATTTTTTTAAAAAGTCAATTCGATATTTTAGTTATAGTTTAGAGACCAATTAGTAAATAACCATTTAAATTAACATTCCACGTAATCATTTAACAGATAAAATTTAACAGATGGGCTAATTTGCATGTTTTGAAATATATAAAGACTAATTTGTCCATTTTTCAATAGAGGGGCCGAAATGCAATCTGCCCCTAAGTATAGAAACTTTCCCAATAATTTTATCCGCTTTTAACATAATTTTAGTTTTTTTTTCTAAATAAGCAGTACACACCTTTTATAATCTTAATTAACTTTGAATACTATTGAAATTAGAATGAAGAGGATTTTCTCTTTTTAATTAGACGAAGTTTAGTTATTTTAAGTGTAATCTTATAAATTTCGGTTGACATGATATAGTTAGCTTTCTCTATAGTAGTCATATTATATCATAATTTCATTACAAACAAAGTTTAGTATAGAATCGATTTTTATTTTTCATTTTTACCATCTATAAACAACTTTTCATGTACAACAACAACAACCATAAAGTATAAAGTACATTCTTTGTAAATACCGAAAGAATCTTATATAAATAAGGAACTATCATGTCAGATTATTAAGAACAAAACTATATGTGAAATTGATCTTCCAAGAAAATAGTTTTCTCTCTTTGTATAACTCTATGATGGGGATGGAAAAAAAAACGAGATATTACGAGATATATATCTATTTCTTGGGGACCATTGCCTCTTTTTAAATAACCGATTCTTATATCAGTTTTGAGTATTTATAATTTGGCCCATCATCAAATTATAAATACAACTTATGATATCTACACATTATTTCCATACATTTTAATACCTATGATACTTATAACATAATTGATCACTTAATTTTGTATCACACTTTCTAATAGCATTATATATTATACATATGTGCTTATAATTGAGGATTTTAACATTCTTTACTAAATTTTTACTATTTATTCATAACTAATTTGTGTCTGCCGTTTTTGGGATGAAGTTTCATCTGCCATTTTGACACAATTATTTTTTTAATGTTTTTTCACGATCGTTTAAGGTTTTTATGGCTTTGTTTGAGGGTTTTGGTGGGCATTATGGAGGACGAGATGGCGAATTTAAATCTCATTTATGGGGAGGAGGAGGCGTTTCAAGAGGAAGCAACTGAGTTAAAAGAACAGTATAAGTTTTGTTTGGTTGGAAGTTTTCTGACATAGTGTGGTGCATTTTCCTTCATTGAGAAACACCATGGTTGCTCTATGAAACCTTATCGGGGGCATATCCAGTACATATATGGGGTAGAAGTGTTTTTTGTTTTAGTTTTTCTATAAAGTTTACATTAATCGGGTTCTGGAGGGGATGATGTGGTTTTTTAACAATCATCTACTACTGATGCATAAGATCTAACCAGGAGAGGATCTGATTACATTGCCACTGATCTATGTAGAGTTTTGGGTGAAAATACACGATATGCCTCTTGGTTTGATGTCAGAAGCAATGGCACGACAGTTTGGGTTGTTTTGGGGTTTTTTTCTTAATTATGATATGAAAATTCTGGCTTTAAGCGTAAAGAGACATATGCAGATTAAAGTTAGATTGGATGTTCGGTTTTCTTTGAAGCGAAAAAAGAAGATTATGGTGAGGATCGATCGAATGGTTTATGCTAGATTTCAATATGAAAAGGTTAGCCTATTTTGTTTTCTATATGGTAAACTCGAACATGGGGAAAGTTTTTGCCCAGTAAGGGTGAGGGTGGATCCTGTTAAAATTACATTTGAGTGGGACATTTCATTACGAGCTCCGGCAAGAAGAGGAGCAACAATGGTCAACAAATAGTTTCGAGAGCTGAATAGAACGATGAGTCAAAGTTTGGATAAGGATAGAGGAGGAATTAGGTGTCATTTTGGAGATAATAGGACAAATTGTTATCCAAATCCTAATCACAATTTGCTATGATCCACAAGAGTTCAAAAGGCTAAGACTAGGGCTAATTTAAGAATAACAAATTGAGAGTATGGGCCTAATGCTAAAGGGTCGAATGACGCTTGGCTTATGGAACTAGGTTTGGATGGTGAAGACAGTCCTGTTCAATTCATTGACAGGAAAGAAAGACAACGAGGGATTGGAGTTATACCTACTGATTTGATCAATGGTGATACAAGGATGATAGGGGAAGGTGAAGAAAGATCGGCTAGCTCTACAATGTAGGGAAACCAAGTGCAGTGAAAACTCTAAGTTGGAATGTCCATGGGTTGGGGAAGCCACTGGCAATAAATCGTCTCAGGAATAAGCTAAGAGAAATTTGTCCCCAAATTTTATTTCTAATGGAAACAAAAGTTAATGCGAGAAGGTTGGAAGGAGTTAGGATGAAGTGTGGGTTTCGTAATGGAATAGATGTAGGAGCAATGGGTTCCATATGATAATTATCATTGGGATGGAGACAAAACTGCGGGGTTAGTTTAAGAAGTTATTCATAGCACCATATTGATGTTGAAATACATGATCATCAGGATGGTACACCATGGCATTTTACTGGTTTTTATGGGCATCCTAAAGACCAATTAAAGGGTAATACATAGGATCTACTTCAACAGTTAGGTCAGGATCAAATAATGTCATGGTTGGTAATTGGGGATGTTAATGAGATAGCATATTCTCTTGAAAAGAATGGTGGACGGCTACGACCGAAGAGAAACATGGAGGCCTTCAGATTTACTCTGCAAGATTGTCATCTAAGTGATCTGGGGTTTACAGGATGTTAGTTCACATGAGGGAGAGGCAAATTAGCGTTAAACAATATTTGGGAAATACTTGATAGGGGAGTAGCGAATACAGATTGATGGAATAAGTTTCCAGAATATTCTGTTGTTCATTGGAGTTATTCTTTTTTATTATTATTACTTCCCAGTAGTAGTATATACAGAAGGACGGAGGAGTTCTCGGCAGAAAAAAGGACGATCTTGTTTTTACTTTGATGCTAATTGGTGTTTGGAAGGGTATTATGAAGAAGAAATCTAAAAGTTCTAGGATTCTTCTTATGACGTTTTGCCTTTAAAGTTAGAAAGGTTGGGGAAAAAGTTATGGCGATGGATCATATAATTAAAAGCAATAGTTACCTTGACAACAATATTAGTACTAATTAAGTTAATGCTCAATCAACTGATATTTAAATATTTAAGTGGGTTTCAATCTGCTTAATATTTAGCACTAGTTACCTAAACTAATTTGAAATAACATTTAAATTTTGTGATTATATATGGTTAATAAACTTATGCATTGATTAATGTAAATAAGTGGTGGTTGTTAGAAACATCTCACCAAATTTGGCTACCAATCTTCTCTATAACTTTTTTTTATCCAAACCTTTATGTAAAACTTATTTTTTTTTTAAATTTCGTAGATATTATATATTTATTATTATTAGTTTTGAATCATACATATTATTATTTGTTGCATTTTTTAATGTATACTTATATTTTAAATATGTAATTTTTAAACGTATATATATCTGATAGAATTTCTAGTATATAATTATATTATTAATTGTTACAATTAATATTATTAGTTATTAGATTTAACATAATATTATGATAGTATATTGAAAAATGTAGATTTTAAAAGTAGATTTAAAGAAGACCAGTAAAATATTTATAGGTCTGGTAAGGCTTAAACATTTGTTTTTTTTTTATACAAATTGGGTTTGGGTAGAAAATTGAGCTCATAATTTAGGTCAGGTTAAATTTAAGTAAAGAAAGTGAATATAAAAGCTTTGCATAAACTCAATCCGAACATAGCTTGTCCTTGAACAAGTTTAGGGGAAATAAGAGTTTTGCCCTTTAAAATAGTGAATTGTTAGTATGCCCCTATAAAAAAATAATATAATTTAAAAAGTTAATATAAAAGTAAATTTGTATTTTGACCTTAAAAATATATAATTCAACTATAGCTCTTTCAAAAATGGAAAAATATTAGTTTAGGCCCTCCATAAATTATAAATTTATAAGTTAATGTAATGGTAAAATTCTATTTTAACCATTTTTAAAATTTTAAAATTTAATTTTGATATCAAGAAAATGTTCCTCCAATTGTGCCTATTGATGTATACTATTATTTAAACTTTTAATTAAATTGGTATCACGAGTCAATTCAACACCACTTTATTTAAAAGTTAACAAATCGAAATTAAATATTTAATAATTAAGGATAGGATAAAAGGGTAATCTAATATTTTTTTAAAAACAATAACGCACCTTCTAAACATTTTAAAAAAAAATAAATTAAGTGCACAACAACTAATTTTTTTTTTAAAATATATTTTGTCTCATTTGCATTCAACAAATTTTAATATTTTTGTATTAATAATTATCAAGTTGTAAAATGTTTAACATTATTTTATATTTTCACCTTACAATGGACGTGCCATAAGACTAGTATTAATAATATAAAAGAATACCGAATATTCCGGGCTTCCAACCGACTCATTTAGGGAAAATGTTTAGGTGACGGTGGTTAGTGACCTGTTCTTGTTTCGAAAGAATTTTATGGGTTCCAACTTCCATCACATGATTGGGCCTTCTCAAAAAAGCGTCATCCAACATAACAACTACCGACACCAAACACCGACTCTGTTTATAGTGACGCTACCATTACTGGTACACATTTGGCGTTTGTTTTTTGTAAACTGTCTAAATTTCATTGCTGCAAATTAGGGGTAGGCTAGCAACCAACTATTCATTTGCCTTCAAATTTTTGTATAATTAAAGTCCTTTATTATTTTAACTAAATAAAATTAACGATCACAATATTTTAAATGTGTCAATTTTAAAATTTAAAACTCTTTAGTGGATGTTAAAAATGGAAAACGCGTGAAAACATAATCAATTAATATCAATTTTATATTGTTTCTTTAAATATAAAAATATAATACTTAATTAATGTTATCTTTAACACATTTTTTTATTCAAGTGAAAAAATAATTATTTCTTACTATGGTTAATCTTGAATGGCGTGAACAACTTTACACTATCCTTTTGAATTTAAACCCCGATCTAGTGATAGGTTCAACCTATCCAAGATGCCCCATAGTTTAGCCTCCAACACATTATAACAACTTAGATATCTGCAGAAACCTAAAATCCATTCACCATTGCAGTCTCATACCAAGCCTCCAGCTGTTACAAAATCATCCTCAATTTTGACCGACCTATCTTTGTTCAAATACACCCAATTATGTGCCAAGTGTGGACTAGTAAGGGAGTTATGAGTCCTCTATGAAGGCAGCTTCAAAATAGACACATACTGTCTTGCCCAACTAGAAGAGATTTTAATGATTTCCTCCGTGCTCCAACCGATATCTTGAAAAACAAAACTGTTATGATTTTTTCATATACGTCAAGAAATCATCCTAAAAAGATAAGACCAATCAATCGCATTTGAACCAAAAGACAACATTGTTTAGAGATTCTCTATTATCTATTCACGAAGGATTCCAGAGTAGAAACAAACTTGATAAGCTATGAGAATATTACTTTCATATTATCTAACATACATTTGAATGCATTGAATATATATGAAAAAGGAAAAAAGAAAAAGCTAGCTCAGCACCTATAAATTTATTATTTAATTTTGCTTTTATTTTATTTAAAATTAAAAATATATATTCTCGTTGTTTTTCTGTAAAAAAAAAAGTTATATATTTAAAACAAAAAAACAAAAAGAAATTGTCGATTTCATAATTTTGTCAAAAATTAAGAGTAAAATATAACTCCAATTTCTAGATTATCAGAATTTCTTCCAAAGAACCGTTGTAAAAGAAAATCCCGTTGCCCGGTTTCCTACGTTTTTACGCTTTATCCACGGGAGTGTTTGTCACCAAATCCTTTATCCTGTTAACATGTGTACAAATAACTGACGTGTTTCTTATAGTTCATACGTGGAAATGTCCTATTGGGTGGAGTGGTAGTTGAATAATTTGGTCGTTAGGAACCAACGGTCACCGTCTTTTCATTGACGTTTCCTATGACGTTGGTCCCTCCAATACTTGTTTCTTACTGGGGAAGATTCCCACGTGGTACTAATATGAGCCTCCACGTAACCTTATCTGGTTCTGTCGGTGGATAATTTTATTTCTTTTATTCTCAAGCTTACTCGTGGCAATTGTCGATTTAAAGGTACATCGAGTTCTCCGAATATCAAAACGATATTTTTAAAACTAATGTTTTCGTTTCTTTTTCTTTTTTTTTTTTTATCAACAAAGAAAGACCCATTATTAATTATTTTAATTTATTAAATCAAATAATATGACTCGTTATATTGATAAAAATGTAACCTTCACTAGTAATGAAAACTGACCAGAGTTGAGAGTCATTGATCGGTGTTGCTGCAATAAACTCTGACCGTCGGTCTACCTCGGCCAACACCATTAAATTTCCAACAATTTTGTTTTTTGAATTTTTTACAATTTTAAAACAACATTTCAATATTCAGGATTTTTTTATTTTTAAAATTCTAACTAAAATATATTTTTTTAAAAATTAATACATTCAATTTTTGTATTTCTGTACTTTTAGAAAATTTTAGCTAATTTTATTATTTTATAATTTTATTCCTTTTAAGAATTTTTATAATGGTTTGAATTTTCCGAAAATTCACATTTAAATTAATTAATAAGGTGACACGTATTTGTAGACAATGAAATGTTTAAATTAATTACAAAGTGATGTGTCAAGCCAAAACTATCATGGGTTAAAGCCAGAGTTACCATGACAAAAATAATGATATCACATACTATGTCATAAATATTTATTGTTAATTAATTAAAATATAAACAATAAAAAAATTATATGATCACTAATTAAAAATAAAATAATTAAGTGATAATATTAAATTATTATGTTATTTCTAATTAATTAAATTAATAAAAAATACATAATAAATAAAATATTTTAATTTTGTAGAACAACCAAATGAAAATGTTAAATTATACTAAAACTCTCTTTTATTCAAGTAATTGACACTATAACAGGGGGTCACCTCAAACAATTCTACACATACACAAGTTCAAAAAGTCCAAAGAATATCCACAAAAACCTCTGAAGAAGCTAAAGAATTTGAAGAAATTCTGAAGAACATCCCATTAGTTCTAAAGAAAAGTCCAAATTAGAATATTTCTCTTATTTGATATTGGATCCAATAGTCTTCAAGACTTGATGTTGGATGGATAGTTTTGCTTCAAGGGTTTTCTAAACTTGGTCTTGATATTGAAAAATGGGTTTTATCTTCTTTGTGCTAATGCAACCATATTGAGACAAGCCTTGATTCAAGGGTCATCTAGACTTGTTATTGAAAGGATGTAGGATGCTTCAAGTGTCGTAATGACTTTTTCTTGAAACGAGTTTTTACCTCCATTCATTGGTTAAACAATATTAGAAGGCAGCTTTATTCAGAATTGATATGACATTTTTCAAGGTTTCTTCAAGTTCTTGATAAATTTCTTGAGATTTTGAAGAAAACTTTGAGTCTGCAAGATCTTTTTTTAAGAGACCTTTTGGATTTTTGAATTTGTGAATGTGTAGTGAATAGTTTGACGGTGACCCCATTTTATAGACCAAAAATCAAGTAGATGAGAATATTTTTTTTTTTTGTAAAATATTATCTCACCATTTATGCAACAGCCTATTTTCAGTAGTGTTAGAAACAGTAATTTCAGGACCACAATTTCGACTAGTGAATTGATAAATATTATTTATTTAATATTTACAATGTTATTAGAGTGTCGTATTAAAATTTAGTTTGGTAATTTTAACATTTTCTTAGTTAATTAAGGAAAAAGGATGAAATTGTAAAAGCTGCAAAAGTTAATCGTTATTAATTTATATGTTCTATTAATTAAGGAAAGATAGATATGGTATATTTCATGTTTTTAAAAAAAATTCAAATTTTTAGTAAAATAAAATCAACTTAACATTTTTTACATTAAATGGTAAGTAGCTACCTACCGACTTATTTTATGTATGTTTTTTGACACGTGGCACTTTGTAATTGGTCCAAAAATTTATTTATCTACAATATAATCTCGAATATTTCATACTAAACCAAAAGCAAAGAAAAATCATTGCGATTAATTAAATTAAGTTCTTTGTTTGGGTAAAAAAGTGATGAAAATTTTTTCTAGGTTTCGTTTGTCATGGAAGACAAAATTAATTCAATTATAATTGTAATGATTTTTCTTTGTTTTTAGCTTAGCATGAAAAACTTAAGATCATATAATCAAAAGAAATTTGGGTTTTATAGACCATAATTAAAGATAAGTAATTTGAGTTTATTTTAATTTGAGAACATAAAATAAAAATTTAAAATTAGAAGGACATTGAAGTAATTAATTTCAATATTATGGTAATAAATTAGCTGACATTATCAAGGGATAATTTTTTTAATAATTTATTTAATTGAATTTTATGTTTTGAAATGTAAATTTCAATATTAAAAAAATAAATTTAGAACTTTTGGCAATGGGTAAATAAGTACAATTTAATTTTTTTTAAAATATTATTTTAGTTTCTATCACTTTTTTTACCCTCAAACATTACTTAAAAAAATGGTATTTTTTTAGTGACCTAGAAGTTGGATTACCAATAAATGAAAGTGTAAATATGATATGACATGTATAGTTAATCTCCGCTAGTGATTTAATGGTTGGATGACTAAATTAAAAACGCCTTAAAAATTGAGTGACTAAATTATAATTATTTCATTTTGAGTGAACAAAATGAAAACACCCTTAAAATAGGATCACCAACTAAATATTTTTGACCTTTATTTAAAAAATAAAAAACTACTCTATTAGAGATTTGAACTTTGGTGGAAAATACTTTAAAATCTCAATCTTCCTAATTTAGTTTATTTAGTTAGGATAGTAATTCAATCAATAAAATTAGTCCTAAAAATAATAAATATTAATACAATGAATTTTTCCTCTTTTATTTATATGAATTGTTTCAATAAAATAAAATAAAATAAAATTCTAAGCATTGAATTTGGAATCTCTTATTGATTTGGAATTATGCCAATCTCACCCAATAAATATTTTCCTCCTAATAACAAAATTTCTTAACAAAATCAAACCATTTATGAAATTCACATCATTTGCATCAATTTTCCTTTCCTTTAATCAAAAGATTCTCTCTCTCTCTTTTTAAAATAAAAATAAAGTTGCCTTAGGAATAAAGAGCTTTGGAGGTTTTGAATGAATGCTCTAGAAAGTAGAAACAAAGTTGAAGTTATATTTTACTCGTAATCCCTCTTAATTTTTAAATTAAGCATATTAATATTAAAACACGGATGCAAAAATGTCATTATTGGGACAATTATACCCTCCTCCCATCGCAAATTTCTTCAATTTTGTTTCCAAGGGAAACGTGACTATTCTATAAATTTGGATTTAAAGATACTATTAAATATGAAATCTTTATACAATTTAGCAAATAACATATTTACTCAAACAAAATATTGGAGGGATGATCTTTTAATTTCCATTTTTTTTTTTTACTTTTCTTTTCCTCTCCTTAATCATAGTTTCCAATACTAAAGAAAAAAAAAAACAGAGAAGATATTATAAATATTTTTTAAAGATTTTTATTTAAATATTTATTTGTATTTAAAAAAATAAAATTATTAGAAATAATTAGGAGAAATCAAATTGAGGAAATGTATCCAATATTAATGAAGATGACAATAATTTTTAAAATTATACATTTATAAGGTAACGAAATGAATGAGGAAGACTAACAGCTATGAAACGATAATGAATTTGACAACATTTATTCCATCTGCTCTATTGTCATGCTAGGTTTAAGCAAAAATGTTTTGCTTTTTTTTTTTTAATTGACTGAAAATGAAAATTTTTTATTTTTTGGTTGTAATTAGGGTATTCATCACTAACAGCAGTGATTAATTTTCTCACCATGGATGCTCTTTGAGGAGGTAAATGGCTGGTCAAGAAATGTATTCTGTTTACATTAGTAGAAATTAAACTCCCAACTACATAATTAAGAGACGAGGTGAGTAACTACCATACATCACATCTCATGGCTGAAAATAAAATTTATAAATCCATTTTTGTGTTATATATATTTTAATATTTTAAATTCAAAGAGATAGTAAACGTATTTGATTATTTTAATATTTATTGGATTATGACAAGTTATGTGTAAAAAATTGTAAAAATATATTTGTTAAAAATTTATATATAAAATATATATTTTTGTTGAAATGGTGAAATTAGAAGTTGAAATGTCATTGTCAAGTCTAAATTTCATTATTTATGAATTTGTATTGATTTTATAAAAAAATTTTGAGAAGATAAAAATATATTTATAACAATAGGGTAAACTACAACATTGGTCACTCAACTATATGGAAGTTTTCGTTTTGAACACTAAATTATGAAAAGTTACAAGTTAGTCACTAAAGTTTTCAATGTTATTTTTTTAATCACTCATCCGTTAACTCTTAACGGAATGGTAAGTAGCACGTACTAAAATAAATTCAATCCACCTAATTATGCCATGTGAATTTTATAATTTTTACATAATTTTCTTGCTAAATGGAACGGTGTGTTTTGCACAAATAAAAATCATCTCTTGAGTTTCTTTCTCCTTCACCTTCTACTTGCTCTCTTCAAATTTGATCAAAAAGTTAAGCTAAACCTAGAATTTGACACTCGTGAATTTCAGGCCACTGTACCCCCCCGGCAAGTCGATTTGAAACTTTGACCCTAGTAATTTTCATCTAAACTCTTCAAATCCAACCTCTGTATTATTCATAGCTAGATCGAATCATAACTCTTAAACTATTTGAGTTGACCTTCAAAAGTTTCATTGCTAAGCTAACCTGAAGATATCAGATATTATAGTAAAGAGTGTAGTAAGTGATCTTCACCTTCAAGTTTTTTGCTTTTGACTTAAAGAAAAAGGGAGTTTCATTTAACTCTATTAATGCTCATAAATAGAAAATTTGTCAAGAATCATTTAAAGAAAAAGTTGCATTTACAATGAAGAAAAAAAAACACCAAATCATTTTTTAAACTAATACTATAAATTTCAATTTTAGTTTTTTTTTTGTCTTGGACTTTTTTTATTTTTCTATCAATCTTTCATTGTTCTCTGTAAGGTTTTCGAAATAAACATATGCACACATTTGATAAACCATAAAAGTAGCATGTTTTTAATCTTATTCTTGACGCATTTTTGGATGATTTATTATGTAAATTAGTGAATTTGATGCTCCTAACCCTTTAAATTCATGTTTCTATATTTAGGTGAGCATAAAGAAGTGAAATGAGCGAAAAATGGGCCAAAATCGGACAAAAAGAGCTGTTTTCAGGCTCCACACGGCCTGGGCTAGGCACACGCGCCTATGTACCAGCCTGTGTCGATTTTGCACCCTGTTTCCCTTTTACATAAAAAACCCAATTTTTAGGGTTTCTAAGCATTCTAAAGTTTATAAATACATACTAGAAAAGGACCTAAGGGAGCATGTAGAGAAGAACAAAGAAATTACTCAAAGAACACCATCGGAAGCAACTCAGAAGCGGATCTCCTTTGAGATTTAAGATCTCCATTTAATTTCTCTAGAAGTTTTATTGAGTTTCTTTATGTCTTGCTGTTATCTTAACTTTGAGATGTTTTCATTCCAGATTATGAACTAAATTCCTTAGATACCTAGGGAAGATGAAACCTATGGTGGATCTTATTATTTGATTTCTGAATTACATGATAAATACTTGATTCTTGTTCTCAATTATGTATGCTTATTTCATGTTTTAATATTTTCAGGATATTGATTCAGGTTAAATGTGCTTATTTAAGTGGAGCAAAAGTCCCTATTTAATAGTAGATCTAACATAATTGAGTGGAGTTACATGCAATCCTAGAAATAAGACGACATAAATCTACCGGATTAGAGTCAAATCTAATAAGGGAATCTATAGATCGAGTTAATGCGACAATAGGGGCTTTACTTAGAAAGAGATTTCAATTAATCAACCTAGAGTCAGTTGTTCTTACTCTCGAAAGAGATATTAACATAATTTAGGGATTTCTACGGATCAAGGCGCAAGTGAATAAATCGTTTAATTAAAATTCAGAATAACAAGTGAAGTCTATGTGGAATCTTTCCTGGGTATTATCTATCTCATTGGTTTTATTCGATTATTTTCCTAATTTACTCTCTGTTGCGTTCTTAGTAATTAGTTTAGTAAATTTTAGATTAAAAACAATCATCCCAATTTACCGGCTAAATAATAGAAAAAATAGTAATTACTAGTACTTTTAGTCCTCGTGGATACGATATTCCCTACTCACCTTAGTTATACTATTGTTTGATAGGTGCGCTTGCCTTTGTTGTAATTATAGTTAGTTTAGTAACCATAAACACTTTTATAGTAATGATAATCGTATCACACCTTAAATTTTTCTTCTAGTGTTTTCGAGTATTTAGGAACAAAATAGCTTTGAAATAGAGGTTGGATTTGAAGAGTTTAGGTGAAAATTACTATGGGTCAAAGTTTTGGATCGACTTGTGATGAAGGTATGGTGGCTTGAAATTTGTGGGTGTCAAAGTTGAGAAAGGATTGTATGAAACAGTGACGCCACGTCATCTGTATCCCTTTCCAATAGTTTTATGCCATATCAATATTCTTATCCTGAATTTTAGGATTTTATCCTGAAAAAAATTAAATCCAAATTAAAATACAGAAATTTAGGATAAAATCCTAAAATTCAGGATAAGAATATTGATGTGGCATAAAACTATTGGAAAGGGATACAGATGACGTGGCGTCACTGTTTCATACAATCCTTTCTCATCAAAGTTTGGGTTTAGTTTAACTTTCTAATTAACTTTGGAGAGAGCATTAAAGGGTAAAGGAGAAAGAAGCTAAAGAAATGATTTTTATTGGTGTAAAACGCATCGTTTCATTTAATATGGAAATTAGAAAATTCACATAGCATATTTAGGTGGATTAAATTTATCTTAGTTAGCGCGACGCGACCATTCCGTTAAGAGTTAACAAATGGCTAAAAGGAATCATCTTAAAAATTTTAATGACTAAATTATAACTTTTTATAATTTAGTGATCAAAACGAAAGTTTATATATAGTTAAATGATCAATGCTATAGCTTATCCATAGTATAATTTACTTTATAAAAAATACGATATTTTAATTATTTCTCGATTTAATTAGAACTTATTGATGATTTTAACAAAATAATAATATAAACAAGTTGTTTTCGAAGTTGAATAGCAGTTTTATATTTTTGTAAATTTATTAAATTTAAATGGAACCATATTTGTTGAGACTGATTTTGTTAGTATTTGTTTATTATTTTTTGGAATTTAATAAAAACGAATTAATACGAAATTTTAATTCTTTGAAAAATATATGTAAAAATTATAGATGTGGCTTCCTTTTCAATCTAGTCAAAACATAATACCAAGATTTAGGGAGCCTCTATATTTTACACTTGTCGATCCTTCTGGACTTTCAAACTTTTGACACGATTGATGACATAATAGAAAAAAAAAAAAAAAAAAAGTATCTCGGATAATCTAAAGTAAATTTCATTTAATAAAGAGTATGGCCCACACTATTCAATAAAATTAATTAAATAAAGCAAATTTCAAATCACCCCCTCACTTTTTTATATTTTTTAAATTTAATATTTCCTTCCTTTTTTCCTGCAAATGAAACTTCTCCTCAACTTCGCTCTGAATTAAGCCTATAAATCAGAGCATTTGCCAGTTCGATTGAGCAACCAAAGCAAGCAAATTTTAAAGCTTTTAAAAACACAGAATCAAAGCAAACTACTTTCACTGATTTTTATTTTTCCTTTTCAAAATCTCAGTTTTTTTCTTACCTCATTCAATTGACTGTTTCGATCTCTTTTGATTTCTTAAAACAAAACAGCAAAAACCCTTTTTTTTTTTTTTAATTTGGTTTGGTTTTTCATTATGGCTCCAAGCTTGACGAAGGTTAGTTCTGGTGTTTCAGGCCTAGTTGATGGCCATAACAACCAGTCATTAATCTCACTGGAAGGCTCAAACTTCATTGCCAATGGCCACGTTTTTCTCACTGATGTCCCTGCTAACATCACTGTTACTCCTTCCCCTTATGTTTCCACCACTGACAAATCAATTCCCAGTGTTGGATCCTTTGTAGGGTTCGACACTGTTGAATCGGACAGCCGCCATGTTGTTCCCATTGGGAAGCTGAAGAACATCAAGTTCATGAGCATTTTCAGGTTCAAAGTCTGGTGGACCACTCATTGGGTTGGTTCCAACGGGAGCGACCTTGAAAACGAAACTCAAATGGTGATCCTCGATAGATCAGACTCCGGCAGGCCTTATATCCTCCTCCTCCCTCTCATCGAAGGCCCTTTCAGGGCTTCGCTTCAGCCCGGAACAGACAACAACGTCGACGTTTGTGTCGAAAGCGGCTCGACTAAGGTGGCCGCAGCCAGCTTCCGGAGTGTTGTTTACGTTCACGTCGGCGAAGATCCGTTCATTTTGGTGAAGGATGCCGTGAAAGTGATTAGGACTCACCTTGGAACCTTCAAGTTGTTAGAAGAGAAAACCCCACCAGGGATCGTGGACAAATTTGGTTGGTGCACGTGGGACGCATTTTACCTTACCGTGCACCCTCAAGGTATTTGGGAAGGTGTGAAAGGTCTTGTCGACGGTGGGTGCCCACCAGGGCTGGTGTTGATTGATGATGGGTGGCAATCCATTAGCCATGATGAGGACCCCATCACTAAAGAAGGCATGAATTGTACCGTGGCCGGGGAGCAAATGCCATGCAGGCTCTTGAAGTTTCAAGAGAATTACAAGTTTAGGGACTATGTTAGCCCAAGGAGTTTGGCTAATGGTTCCACTAATAAGGGCATGGGTGCCTTTATCAAGGACCTTAAGGAGGAATTCAACACTGTAGACTTTGTTTATGTGTGGCATGCCCTGTGTGGATATTGGGGTGGTTTAAGGCCTAATGTCCCTGGATTGCCGGAAACCAAGGTTATTAAGCCGGAATTGTCTCCGGGATTGAAGAAAACGATGGAGGATCTTGCCGTCGATAAGATTGTCAATACTGGTATCGGATTGGTGCCGCCGGAGATGGCTGATCAACTTTATGAAGGAATTCATTCTCATTTGGAAAATGTTGGAATTGACGGAGTTAAAGTTGACGTGATTCATGTAAGTGATTACTACTATTTTTTTTTTCAATTAAAAGAATTTGGTTTATTTTAAAATATTTAGATGTAATTGTTTCTTAAAAAAAAATTATTTTTTTAAATATGAGTTTTAATAGGTATCCAAGATTTCTAGAAAATTCATGAAAATAAAAAATTGAAAGTGTCTATGCTATGACCGACCAAATCTTAATCCTTTGCTTTTTCTTTTTCTTTTTTTTTCTTTTACTTTGACTAGAGTTTTAATATACAGACAAAATTTCGGTTGGTTCAGTTACTTTGACATTTTTCACATTAGGTCGGCACGTAACTGCTCCTAATAATTTTATTGCCACACGTTATTTTTGGTTATTTCTCAACAAATCTTTGTCACAAAATTTTAAAACAATTTTTTTACATCTTTTAATCTGATTTTATCATAATTTAAATATTTAATTATGTTGTTTTCTTTTTGAAACAGCTGTTGGAAATGCTGTGTGAAAACTATGGTGGAAGAGTTGATCTTGCAAAAGCTTATTATAAAGGTTTAACAGATTCAGTTAAAAAGCATTTCAAAGGCAATGGTGTTATTGCCAGTATGGAACACTGCAACGATTTCATGTTTCTTGGAACAGAAGCCATTTGTCTTGGTCGTGTCGGTAAGTAATTAATTGACAAGTATATGTTTCATGTATAATTAATGTAGCATTGGGACATTGCCTGTTTTCTCGCTAAGCTTGATTTTGACATAAATAAATAATAATTAATTTGTGTTCATTAATTTTTGGGCTTCGGGCCTGGTTGATCTAATCTGATGGGTTTGTTTGCTTGTATAGGGGACGATTTTTGGTGCACTGATCCATCAGGTGACCCTAATGGGACATTTTGGCTCCAAGGTTGTCACATGGTGCACTGTGCTTACAACAGTTTATGGATGGGTAACTTTATCCACCCTGATTGGGACATGTTCCAGTCCTCCCACCCTTGTGCTGAGTTCCACGCTGCTTCAAGGGCCATCTCCGGTGGCCCAATTTACATCAGCGACACTGTCGGCAACCACAACTTTGCTCTCCTCAAACGCCTCGTTTTACCCGATGGTTCGATCCTCCGCTGCCAGTACTACGCTCTTCCAACCAGGGATTGCCTATTTGAGGACCCTCTTCATGATGGCAAAACCATGCTCAAAATCTGGAACCTGAATAAGGTCAGTCATTTAAGCATTGAAATGGACTTGATATATTTTTATCCAAACTTTCTTAAATATAACGATTTTGCTTTCTGTATTTTACAGTATACTGGTGTGATTGGCGCATTTAACTGCCAAGGAGGCGGATGGTGCCGAGAAACAAGAAGAAACCAATGCTTTTCCGAGTTTTCGCATACGGTAAAGGCCGAGATGAATCCAAAGAACATTGAGTGGAACAGTGGAAAGAACCCAATTTCCATTGAAGATGTCCAAGTATTCGCCATGTATTTTTCTCAGTCCAAGAAACTAGTCCTCTCAAAACCGGCTGAAAACATGGAAATCTCGCTGAAACCATTCGATTTCGAGCTTATAACCGTATCGCCGGTCACTGTGTTTGGTAGAAAATCAGTCCAATTCGCCCCTATTGGACTAGTGAACATGCTGAATGCCGGTGGTGCCATCCAGTCATTAGCCTTCAATGAAAGCTCAGTTCGAATTGAATTGAAGGGAGCCGGTGAAATGAGAGCCTTTGTTTCGGACAAGCCGACAGCTTGCAAAATTGATGGGAAAGATGTTGGGTTTGAGTTCGAGAACAACATGGTCATTGTTCATGTTCCATGGCCAGCTCCTTCTGGTTTATCCACATTAGAGTATCTGTTTTAAGTTACTGACTTATTGACTTCGTAGAATAACTCTGTAATGACGTTATTTCAATTCCAAATGAGTGAAAACTTTTAAGACTACGTAAGAATTTAAGTTAATTGGATTGTAATATACAAGTATTTTTTCTCATCACGCTTGCTCTTCAACAATTTTCCTCTAGCTTTGCCTATGTTTTCACATTTTTCAATTATGCTATTGGTATAGTAAGCTAATTGATATTATTAAAATTATCAAAAATATTTATTTCTTTAAACAAAATTCAGTCAAATAATAATATAACATAAGATTAATTATTAATTTTTATTTTTTTAATAAAAAGACTTCTCATTTTCTTGAGAATTTCCATTATTTATAAAAAGACATTATTTAAAAAATGATATTCTGAAAAAAGTTAATTATATACGTATACATGTATTATAGGCATAACCAATATATATGTATGTATATTATTACTGATATTAAATCAATAAATTATTTTTTATATTTAAGAAAGAACTTTATTCAGAAAAACTAAAAATTTCAGCCCAGAACCCAACCCCAACAGATAAAGAATAGACAGAGATAGATTAGTCCATATCCATCAAGCAGGGGAAAAGAAAAAGAAAAACAAAAAAGGAAATCTTTTTCTTTTTGGTCAAATAATTTTCTCGAAAATCCCATCTTTTTTTCTCACAATCACAGAACCCCAAACTACGAAAATTCTTCTTCATCGGTCAAGAAAGATAACCCTTTTTTCCTCTTCACTTAAAGAATAAGTTGAAGAGTTTTCAATCGATGAATACATCTCAGTTCATGGACAAACAAATAATGGACTTAACTTTATCTTCTTCTTCACCTCCCCATAATTCCCACAAAGATTTCATCGATCTGATGAGTCACCCACAAAACGAAGATAATCACAATCAACTCTCTGGGTTTAGCGCTAGCAGTAACGGGGCTAGCAAGGTGGAGATGTTACCCGACTATGATTTCCAGCCGATCAGACCCGTTTCAACCAGTCTTGATGCTGCTGGAGTTTTTAGTAATCCCAGGTCTTGGAGTTCGATCGATTCTAAAGCTAAGGTATATGTTAGGCCTCCTTTGTTTTTCACTTCTTCTTGTTGATTAAAAATTTGGGTTTTCTGGGAGTTTGATTTTTTGTCGTTAATTTTATGTTTTAGTTCGATCAGTACTTGATAATTTTCGATCAATTTTTGTGCGGTTTTCTCAGTGAATTGTGGTTTGACTAGTAATTTTGTGAGTTTGAACTTAATTTCTTTGTGGGTTATTTAGTATAATGTAGTATAGTTTGATTAATAAATTTTTGGCTGGGATCATCTTGATTTCTTAGTATATAAGTTATGAAATTTACTTGGGTTGTTTTCCATTGCGTTACTGTTTACTTGATTTTTTTCCCTTGGTATTGGACAGAATTATGGTTCTCTTGATTCCCTTGAACCTGCAAAAGGCATTTTGGACAAGGACCATAGCGCCTTCGACACATCAATTTTGGCTGAGATCGATCGAACCATGAAGAAACATACCGATAATCTGATGCATATGATGGAAAAAGTAAGTGATCGATTGACTCAGCTGGAGAGTAGAACTCGTCACCTCGAGAATTCTTTGGATGATTTGAAGGTGTCTGTAGGAAACAATCACGGAAGCACCGATAGGAAAATGAAACAGCTGGAAAATATTTTGACCGAGGTATTTTCTTAAAACAATCTTCTTCCTTGGTGGTTTGTTGTGGCTGCCTTTGGTATATAAAGGTAGAACTATAGTGCATTGTGCGTCTTGTGAGCTCAAGTCAAAAGCTTTATATGTAGCTCGGATTTTTATTCTTTATGAAATTGATTCAGTCTGTTTAATCAATGTTTTTGGCTGTTTCACTCAAATGAACTGGTTTTGATAAAAAAAATTTAATACTTGATGATTCATTATCTGGGAATGTTTGATCAGTTCAGTTATAGAAGTTAAGCAGAATTTTTTTTTTTTGTTTTGGCCAGTAATACTATATATAAATATAAAATAGAAAAGTAAATATACAATAAATAATAAATAAAAGGCCACTCCATTTCGGCAAAAGACCCACGCCCAACTTCCATAGCTTTGGGTCCGCAATCCCAATCATGATTTTCCTACCCCCAGAGGGAAAGGTCCTTCCCTTTTGGGCCAGTTGTGGGCGAGGAGGGATTCGAACCCCCGACACCATGGTTCGTAGCCACGTGCTCTAATTCTCTGAGCTACAGGCCCCACCTCGTCTCCACTGGATCTGTTCCCAGGAGTACCCTAAAAAAAAGAAACCTTTCCTCTCCCCAGCCATATCGGGTTAAGAAGATGTGAAAGTGCCTTTCTCTCTATAAGAATGGTGCGTTCCGAGGTGTGAAGTGGGAGAGAGGGGATTTCATAATTGGGGTTTTGAGTAAGACGGCCTTTTCATTTTTCACTCTTATGGATTGTGCGTCTTGTGAGCTCAAGTCGAAAGCTTTATATGTAGCTCGGATTTTTATTCTTTATGAAATTGATTCAGTCTGTTTAATCAATTTTTTTGGCTGTTTCACTCAAATGAACTGGTTTTGATAAAAAAAATTTAATACTTGATGATTCATTATCTGGGAATGTTTGATGAGTTCAGTTATAGAAGTTAAGCAGAACAAGTGTTATTAAGTTGTAGTAGTCAAGTTTGTCTTTTCTATGTTCTTGGTTTGATTAAATTGTAACCTGAACAAGTTATATTATGCAATCTGGAAATGTCTTTATACATTAGCAAAGTGGGAAACACGTATCTAGATCCCAAAACGAATTTAGATTTCAGACAAACCTTCATGGCCGATTTTAATGGCTCTTCAGTAAACTTGACAGGAGGAATAGTCTTCTTGTACCATGTGAAACTGAGTTGCGTAACCTATGAAGGTCCTGTTGAGGTTTTATAATAAGGTTATTGTGGAAGTATGGAATTTTGTCTATATTTGGGATTTGTTGTAGGTTTTATCATGGACTGGTTTGTGTTTATTTGATGTTCTTGATCAATTGTATGCAGGTGCAAACCGGGGTTCATGATTTAAAAGAAAAGCAAGAGATAATGGAAGCTCAGTTGCAGCTTGCAAAGCTGCAGGTGAGCAAGGTAGACCAGCCATCTGAAACCCAGAATACTGTGCGGACAGAATCCGTTCAGCAAGTTGCATCTGCTCCTTTTCAATCTCACCAACAGCTTTCCCTGGCTGCCTCTTTCCCACAATCACTTCCTTCTGTTCCTCCTCCAGCTCTTCCCCAGCCGAGTTTGCCACCACCGGTTCAGCATGCGAACCAGTTCCCTCAGAGCCATGTTCCTTCGGTTCCTCAGCAAGACCCTTACTATCCACCGCCTGGTCAAACTCAAGAGACTCCTAGTCAGCAATTTCCAATGCCACCTACTCAGCAACCACAGCTCCCTCCTGCAACACCACCTCATCAACCATATCAACCAGCACCTCCACCGCAATATTCTCAACCTCTGCAGCCCCTTCAACTCCAACCTTCCGTAGGCCACCATCCGGAAGAGGCACCTTACCCCCCTTCTCAGATCTATCCACCAAATCTGCGTCAGCCACCTTCTCAACCGCCCAGTGGTGGTCCTCCTTCCACTCAACAATATTATGGGGCTCCGCCCCAGTTGCGTGAGCCACCACCATCCAGCAGGCCTGGTCCAGGCTTTTCTACCGGATATATCCCACAATCTGGTCCAAGTGAACCCTATGCTTATGGTGGATCACCTTCACAATATGGCAGTGGCAACCCAATGAAAATGCAGCAACTCCCATCTTCTCCCATGGGACAAAATTCTGGAAGCGGTTACCCACAGCTTCCTACTGCTAAGATATTACCGCATGCGTTGCCCACCGCTTCTGGGGTCAGTGGTGGATCCAGTCCTTCTGGACCTGGTAACAGGGTTCCCATTGATGATGTGATTGACAAAGTAACCACCATGGGATTCCCCAGAGATCATGTTAGAGCAACTGTTAGAAAGTTAACAGAGAATGGCCAGTCTGTTGACCTCAATGTGGTGTTGGATAAGCTAATGAATGATAGCGACGTACAGCCACCGCGAGGGTGGTTTGGCCGGTAACCTGGCATCACCGATTCATTCATGCTGATGTATAGTGTGTGTTTTATGGCTTGATTCTCGTTAAACTTGTTTGGAGCTTAGTTGCCATATTTCACCCCACTTGCTGCTTCGCTCTTGTTTCTGAACTTTAAATTGTTTTCTTAGCTTAAACTTGAATTGTTTCAATTTGTGTTTTTCAGCGTCATGCTTTTTTATATTTGTGTATACTTGCAATAATTTTAATTAAGTTGCCCAAGTTTTTTCATTTTGTTGGAAATGAATTTGTATTGTTTTTTTCCTTATTGGATTAAAATATAAAAAATCCTGAATTATATCACTTTTCCAAACAAGTGTTCATAATATTATTGAACATGTCCAGGGTTAGGATTTGGCAAAATTGCAGATTCTTGTACTAAGAATTGGACTGTATTTTATGTTCTTTATGCATAAAATGGACAAATTAGTTCTTACATGTTTGATCAAAGAGCAAATTGGTTCATTTGAATTTTCTTCCACTTTTACTAGTAAAAATTATTCCTTGTATGTTAGCATGTGGCATGTTATGTGTCATTGTTTAGTTATTTCGTTAGTCATGTCAATTTTTAATAAATGAAATTTTTATAAAAAAGAGAGACTGATTTGCTCTTTGATTTAAGGTACATGGATTAATTTGTCTATTTTTTTTAATAGAGGAAAAAATATAATTTAATTCTTAATATAAGGACTTCCATGATAATTTTACCGAATTTATTTGAATATAAATTAGAGATTATAAGCTTATGAGTGTAGTTGACATATAAACAAAAAAAACATTTAACAAAGCTCACATCACAATCGCTGTTGAATGAAAAAGCAAATAAAAATAATTTTGTTATAAATCCATTGATAAATTGGTGTCCATATAACTCTTAAAGCCTCCAAATTTATGAATTTATAATGTGCCTTAATTCTCTTTTTTTTTTTTTAACTTATGGTGATTGAGGCTTTATAAATAGACGGCAAGTATAAGTTTTTTTTATATCTCAAATGAAAGTTGAATATCCTTTCATTTTCTACTCTTCTCTCTTGTTATGATTCTCTTAGTTTCATAATACATTATCAATACGATCTTATTTGGAAGTAAAATTATTATCTATTAAAGATTAGATTTATCCTCCATGATTTTTTATTCGAAGCTTTAAGCACAAGATGTAGGGAGTTTTTATTTAACGTTTCATATTGGATTATTATTCTTTTTTTTTTTTAAATCTTGAATAATTATGATAGTTTTGTTTAATTTATCTTATTTTTATACTTTAAGGATGTTGAAAGATTTGATCTCAATATAGATTTTGACCAAAAATAATTTTATGTCAATTTTATGAATTGCTTGTCGTTGCTATTGAAACTTTAGTATAATATAAGAAACTGAGGTAAATTTACTTATCACATCACATGCTTAGATGTACCTAAATTTTTTTTCATAAAAAAATATTTTTCTTAATATATGCTATTTGATAATTGCTTGGTGATTATATTTGAATGGCGATAGATTAATTTTAATGTTATAAATTGATAGATTTGTAAATCACGATTCATAATTTTATAGATAATTTTTATTAATCAAGGCCAAAGGTTCATCATAATATGTGACATTGCACCAATTCTTAATCATCATTAAACTAGTTGTTTATGTGTTTATTTGATGGTTTCAATTTGAATATATACTTTTAGAATTTGATATATATAATTTTCCTAGACGGCATATGTTTTTGAACTTTGGTATTGTTTAAAATTCTCTTAATCAACACTGATTAAAGTTATAACATATATTAATAAAATTAATATTATTTCACACCTAACAATCAAAGATTATTTCACATCAAACATGTTTGTTTTAAGTCTTTTTAATGACACATTTTGAGGAATGCCTTAATTGATTTTTGAGCCAATTTTATTGTAGATTTTAAAGTTTAATTATAACCATTTTTAAAAAAATTCATGAATGATTTTAGTTGACTATCATCACTATTGTAGAGCTGTTGAGTGTATTTTATGCATTTTATGTTATTCAATTTGGTAATTGATGAACAATTATAAGTGGAAAGTTTTAGTGAACATGATATGTATGATTTTGAGGTAAAGTTTATTCATGCCTACGATGATTTTTGAAAATTTTGCTAGCGCTAGCATCATATCAAGTTTGATATTTTAGATGTTAGTTTTATCCATACATTTGATTTACAACAAACTCCATGCATGACTTGGCTATTTCTTTCTAGTTAATTGACAATGTAAAACTCTTGTGAAAAGAGTTTTAAAAGTATTTTGAATTGATCTCATGTTTTCTTATGGATAAACAAAATAATGAGTTATTCGTCTTATTGGTTTTACTCTATTCCTCAAAGTGAATGTAGCAACATATAATAATTATGAAAATAAAACCTATTGTCATTATTGGCACATAAATAAGAAGAAGATGAATGATTCAAAAAGTTGCTAAATGTCCTTTCTCAGAATAGAATAATCAATGATTTATACTAATTAATCATTCCTTGAAGCAGATGATGTCTCTATGATCTTATTGGTAAGGAATATTAGATATACTTACATTACTATCCGACATATTTTTTGCACATTCCTCGAAGTGAATGTTTAAAATAAATATTATAAATTTTATAATCACTTTTGGTCATTAATGTCAATTTGGACATTTGAAGATTTTGACATATTCTTTGAAGCGAATATTGCATATAATTATTTAAAAATTATATTTCTTTCGTTGAGTTAATGATATTATGGACTTCACATCGATTTAAACAATTGAAGTAAATGTCACAATAGTACTTATATGTGGATACAGAGTAAAAGAAATGACAATAAAATTTTTAATTGTCACAATTTATATTGACATTAAATAATTTAAAAAATACTATTTTAAATAATTTATGTTGCAAACATTAAATAAGAATTCATATGGACATCCATTAAAGAACCAAAAGATTCTTTAATTTAAAAAATTATAACGTGTTGCTTGTTCTCAATAAAAATTGATTATCAGAAATTTACTAGCTAAAGTTGAGATTAATGTCTTGCATTTATAAAATGAATATGGACTTATTCATCTAACATGTGGATGGTTTTGATATTATACGATTTTGGTAAATGCATCTACAAAACAATCAAATATGTATTATCAACTCACAACCTATCATTTGTAAGATTGTTTGTTTATATAATTAATTCCGAATTATGCAATTAAGTCAATTTGTTTTGTTAATGCTGATGAGTTAATATCTCGGGTTTTTATTGATTATTGTATATGAGTTTGAAAAACATTTGTAAAGCCTATTATTTATACGCATAATTGTTTAGAAAAATTATTAATTGAATGCCTCTGGTTAATATCTAAACAATTATTTATGAGAACAAAACTTCTTATTTTAATATGAGATTATGTTGATTTACGTGCTACAACACTTGTACTCATCAAACTAATAAGTTATAAATACTCCCTTATAATTAACTTTTGGTCAGGAGCTAAATATTTCCCATATTAAAATTTTTGTATGTGAGATATATGTTACAATTGCTCCACCATAATGTTGGAAAAATCTGGTTAAGAAAACAGTTTCCAGTTGCAACAAAATTTTAACACTGAGTCTGAGCTTGAGCCACATGCACCAAATACAGAATAAGAAAAGATTTAGTTACTTTTAATAGGGAATTAGTTCTCTCAATAGAAACAGGTCAAAATTGTAATTTCTAAAAAATAGAATTTATTATTAGAAAATAAATTCCTACTGAATAATAATGTATAAAACTTGTGTTCCCTATAGGAGAATCCTGGTTTAACAAAGGTTACACAAATGATATTTATTTAATAGAAAACACTCTCCTAGTTTAACTAAGAAAGTGACATGTGACACACCTTAGTAAATGTTGTTAGGGTTGTCGTCCCTCACTTATCATATGAGGAGGAGTGGGCTTTTTATGTATTGAGTCCAATTATATGTACTTCTTAAACTTTTGACCAAACACTTTATAATTAATCCCACTCAATATTTATTTTCTATTTCCAAAAATAGATATTAATTAATTAATCAAATTAACTAAATTAATTTTTCAATTAAATAATTTTCTTAACCCAATTCTAATTCCATTAAAGTCATGATAACTTTACAGTAAAGAAATTTATAAGGAAATATATTTGATTTCCATTTTCAATAGATTCATAATGACTAATTAATTTAATTCTATTTTTTAACTTCAATTATTTACTTATAATTAATTAAATATTAATTCAAAAACCTTAAATTAATTCTCAAGTCATTTATATACTTAGTGAGAAAACACATTCATCCATTTGTTTCTATTTATTTGGTTCTATATACAATTCATTTCTAGTTTTAACGAGCTAGCAAAAGGATCGATTGGACATATATAATTAAGTTTCATCTTTTCACCAATTAATTATAAACTTACTTAGTCATGAAATCATTCCACTATAATAGCGTGACTGAGCTCTCTCTAATTACATACCATTACGAAAGTTACTCAATAAGTACTCGTCCAATAACCTTTTCATAAGTGTGTTACCCTCATAGTATATCCTTAATATTTTTGGGATAAATTTGTTTTCCTAATATGAATATATTTCATCTCATGGTAACCATTATGTAACAGTCTATTTTTTAGTGGTGTCGGAAACAGTAATTTCGAGATCATAATTGTGACGAGTGAGTCCATAAATATTATTATTTAATATTTACGAGTCAAATATAGTATTATATTAAATTTTGATCTGGTAATTTTTGCTAATTGAATTATTAGTTAAGTATAAGTGGTTTGTCCCTAAAGTCAAATGATTTTGGAAAAAGAGGCATCAGACCTTGTTTTCATAAAATGGGCTCGTAAATAATATTTATGAGCTCCTATATAGGTGTATTGAAGTTCAGTTCAGAAATTTTAGTGATTTGATAGTTAATTAAGGAAAAATGACTAAATTGTAAAAACTGCAAAAAGTCAATTATTATGAATTTAGAGATGTTAAATGAATATAAAAGCATATGTGAATGGTTTTATATGACAATTTAGCCATATTTATATTAGTGGCGAGTTGATATATATGATTAATTGAGTTTTTATAACTATATATTAATTAAAGTAATGTTTAAATGTATTAATAATAAATAAAACATAAGGAAACAAGCTCTTCTTCCCCATTTCATTTTATTTACCAATCGAAACTCCATTGAAGTAACTAGGGAAGGTTCGGCCAAGTTAAATCTTTTGCATGGTAAGCCATTTTCCCACCATTTTCTTATAATTTTTATGTTTTTGAGATTGTTATAATTAGGTTTAGCTAACCCGTACCTCTAATTTTAAAATTGTTAAAGATTTTAAAATTTGTCATTGATGAATCTTAGATTTTTTTGATAGAAATTGGTAGACTTGGAAGCTATGAAATGTTAAATTTTGTTAATTTTGCGTTTAGGGACTAAATTATTACTATGTCAAAAGTGACATTAAATTTCTGTAATTTTGGATTTTTGAAGGCTGTAGAAGGACATAATTGAAATCGAAATGAAAAATGAAGCTCAATTGTGAAAATTATGTATATTTCGGTTTTAAGGACTAAATTGAATAAAATATAAAAGTTTAGGGAAATTGTGTAAAATAAAATTTAAAAATTATAAGCATGGATTTGAGTAGTATTATGAGATTTATATTGATATTTTGAAATTTAAATATTATTTAGATAAGTTCTTGACTTAGGCGAAAAAGAAAAACTGTCAAATAACCCCTGGTATCTAAAGTGTTACCGTTTTGTCAGGTAAGTTCATACAGTATAAATAAGTTTAATTTGTTTTTGAATTATATTTGAATGTATATTAATTTTTTATTAATAGTTTGAATTGTATATATATTGTTACATAAATTGAGGATTGAATTTAATTAAAATGGATTGATACGAAATGGAAATGTTGAGGTTAAATCCCGATGAACTTAATAAAAGTCTTGTATACGAGGTTACGAGTTGATGCTCCATGGTACCGAGCTCCAACATTTGTTGCGGACTCGAAGATACATGTGACACAAATTTAGCCTGGACTGGTAATCTGTTATCGTTTTAAAAGTTTAGCATTGAGTGGTAACTTTACATATATATAAAGCCCTGACCAGGCTAGTTGTTGTGTAGGTTTAGCTCGGATGGGTAATCTGACACTAGTGTTTATGGTTAGCTCGAACGAGTATCTGATATTATTTTCACCTGTATACCGAGTTCTTCCATTAGTTTCATAAGGTAGATATAAAATATGGAAATGTGAAAAATATGAAATTGGTGTTGGAAAAAAAGGATGAACATGATATGAATGTGTTGGAAAATGTGCCTATATTGTAGTAAACATGTAACTATTTTTTTATTTATTTGAACAATGAATAAATAAATAAAATTAATTTCTCATTTCACTATTATGTCTTTTGTATTTCTGTTTTTCATATTTTGCATGCATAGCAAAATTGTGATAAACAAATATTAGCTCATTGATTGTTTAAGTTCAAACAGATGATAAGTGGCATTGTAAGAACGTTTACATTGAGAGAAAAACAACTTACTTTAGTAGATAATCTAAACGAGTCTGTAATCTTGTAAAAGAATCAAGATGAGCATTTGATTCAAATACTGAGAAGGATTATTATGTCGTCTACAATTGCAATTGAGGAGATGGCTAGTCTTGGCTATCGGAGCAGTTGACTCCATAGGTAGAGACATAGATGTATTCATTAGTAGAATGATACATTGGATTGGACCCAAGATGAATTAATTCTGAATTCGTTTGTGAATTAATTCACTTGTAACGTTCATGGTGTGATTTACCTAAATCTTGAGTTAGTCACTAACCATGCGTATGTAACTCATGCATTTTGATATAAGTGGAGGCTTATACTCTAAAGATGATCAAGTCGATAACCGATATGTTGGTTACATGACTTGTGTATGGCTTTACTAGCTACAGTGGAATTCATAGCTCAATTAAAGAGTTAACGATATCCTCTCATTGGTATTGTGTGGATTGATAAATATGGAATGTTGTCACAGGTTGCTTGTTCTCGAACGAGTAATTTATCACAGTCATTTGTTGACAATGATTATATTAATCATTAAGAAGACACAATGGTGACAATGAGATAAAATAAGATTGCATTGAGTGAACAGATTTAACTCAAAGGAACCAAGGATATCATACGAGGGTAACACACATATGATGATGTCATTGGACAAAGCAGTTGGATGAATTGCTTTTGTAAAGAGTATACAATAAGAAGTTTTCAAATCATGGTACTTCTTATGGACTAACTCCATGATTAAGTAATTGCGAATTATTAGAACGATGCTTCTTGACATAATTGCAATTACCATAGCCTAATTGTATATGTCCAATTGGTCTCTCTGCTAGCTCAACAAAAGCTCAATAAGACTGCATTTGAATCAGAAAAAAATCTTATGACTTTGGAAATAATTTAATTGAGTCGATTTGTTCGATGTGGAATTAAATTGGGTAGTCATAAGAATTGTTCAACTAGAGAATTTGATTAAAGAATTTTTTTGAAAAATTAATTTGAAAAATCTAAGTGATTTTTGGAAAAAATTAATTTTGATCAAGTAAAATTAAATTAATCAAATTAATTAAAATTAATATGATATTTTTGGAAATTAATTTTCAAAGCAGACAATTGACCCAATGGGTAATTAAACTTGAAAATTGGACTTGAGATCGTAAATTGGGCCTAGGATCCCAAAACTAATACCAAGGCCCAAAAACTGGTCGGACCAGGCTTGGTATGTGAAATAGGGCCGATGGTCAAACTAGTGGCTAAATCGGATCGGTTGGGCCATCACTGGCCCGGACTAAACCGATAGAAACCGAACCAGTTTGGGGTGCCGGTGCTTGCGATGATGGCATTCCAGTGGTCAACAAATGGTCGACGGCGGTGGGTCTTCGGTGGTTGAGTAGTGGAACAATTACAGTCCTATTGGGACTCTACTAGAATTTGATTTCAGATTAACTATTTCAAAAATAATATTAATTTAATAAATTTAATATTAAATTAAATTTAATAATTATCTTAATAATATTTTATTAATTTAATAAGATTTAAGATTAAATTTAATCTAATATTTATCTTGATAAGTATTATATTAATTTAATATTAAAATGATTAAGTTTAATTATAGTTGAACTCTTTAAACACTCTCTATATAAAAAGAACCTTGGGTCATTATTTCACACACTGGAACTCAAGAGAAAGTTGTAGGAAGAAAATTCTCTCAAGAGATTATTTTATAAAATTTCTAGAGATATTTTTATTATTTACAACTTGTCCCAAAAGTTTACATAAATTACGAAATTACCCCACTGGTAATTTTTGTAAAAAATTTTCTGATTCGAAATGAGCCCACATTCCTGCAGACATGAGCTTGAGGATAGTGGAGAAGACTATTTGGTCGAAGCGTTCTTCCTAGACGAATAAAAAATGTATAATTTTGATTAAGTATTTATTACTTTAGATATCACAACCAAGTTCTTGATTTGAAATTTTTTTTTTAAACTTTGGTTTTTCCCTAAATTTATTTTCCGCTGCATTTTTCAAACTCAATTTTCCAACAGAATGATTATGACAATGATATACGATGCAATTTGAATAATGAAAATGATGCAAAGTGATAAATTAGAAAATGGATTTATGATGAATTTTAAGTTGAAGTTGGTATTTTATCATTTGAAATTATATATGTGGTTTGGACTAAATCTCATATGGTTGACGTTGTTTTGAATGCTATGATAGGTGAAATTGTTTCATATTGATTCATGTAATTGTTAAATGATTAAGGTAAGCTATTTGTTTATATTGTATGAGCTTACTACGTATTTTATATACTTACTTGTGTTACTACTTTTCTATAGATTTTGGACGCCTGGAATGTGTTGATTGGATCAGCGAGAAGCTCACACCTATTGTCTTTTGATTCGGTAGACTTTTGATGTTCCATTTTGGTTACTTGTGGCATGTACTCAGGTCGGATTGACTTATGTAAAATGGTGTGAACTTTGGTATAATAGTTTTTTATATAAGCTTATGGTTGTGGTTTTATTCTTGATATATGGTAAATGCCAAGTTTGGTATTTTGAATGGCATTGTGTATATGTTTTAGATGGTGACATGAATTGGCTATAAACTTCGGCTTGTGATAAGCAAATGTTATAATTGGCATTGTTAAAGTTGTAAATTGAGATGGTTAAAACATATTTGGTTGCATGTTAAAATGATTAGGTGAATTGGTATTTTGGCTTTGAAATATGCATGTTTTGGTGTTGGTTTGAATAGCATGAAAGGAAATTATAGGTCACTTGAAGAAATGGTATGAAAGATATTGAATGCTAAATGGTTAAATTTTGAATTGCGGTGCAATTGGTGGCATATTAGTTAGGCACTTAGGTTGAGTGATATATGATGTGTTTTAGCAAGTTTTGTTGCATTTTATGTGGGTTTAATGGTATAACTTGTGGCTTTAGTGATTTAGGTTAAAATTGTTTGCTTTATAAAGAAATTTTGGGCACATATGGCCTAGGACACGGTCTATCACATGGTCGTGTACCACACACGGTCACCCCACACGACCATGTAGCCTATTTGGTTTTTGGTGCAGGTTTGTCCATATGGTCTCAGAGAGTTACATGGCCTGACGACACGGCCGTGTGACCCCTATTTTTAGTTTTTACCATATTTTTCTATTTTATTTTAGATTAGTCCATACTTGTTTCTAAATTGACTTTAAGGTTCTGTAGGCTCAATTTAAATCTCATTTTCGAATGTATGCTGTTTATTAATTTATGATGTTTAAATTAATCTTTGAATTGTTTCACAGTATTTTTAGTCTTGTTAACTATCGTAATATACTGTAACCTTAATTCGGTAACGGATACATCTTCCTTCATGAAAAGTCAATTACTATTAAATAATAATCAAATCATTTATCACAAAGACAAACGATCTTTGGTCACCTTTACTTTTCATTTATTATCTAACATTGATGAGAGGATAACATATCCATTAGCTGGGCTATAAATTCATCTATTGTGAATGATGTTACATATTGTAAAAGTCGTATATCCAACGCATCAGCTTTCGGTTCCTTATCTATTTGAACTCAGTCTTTTACTTACATCAAAGTATACGAGTCACCATACATAATTCAGCATCTACTCAGGATTCAGGTATGCCACACTATGAACATCACAAGTAAATAAATCCATAAACAAATTTAGGATTTATTCTACTTTGGTCTTGTTTGATGTACTATAGTCACATTTATGTCTCTATTTTCTGAGAATCATCCACTTCGATACTCAAGACAAAACATCTCCCTAGTTGGACTTGGTAGATGACATATTGGTTTTTCAATTGGTTTGCTCATTTTTTATTAGACTAAGGACATGTTTAGGTTTATCTACTAATACAAGCTATCTTTCCATATTACAATTCAACCATTTAACACTGCTTAGTATTAGTCAAATGTTAAATAACCAGTGAGTCAATATTTGCTTCCATTTTACTTTATGTGCAAAAACATTAAGGACAATATACAAATAGTATTAATGTAATTAATAGATATTTTTATTAAACTAATTTGTTCAAAAAATTACAAGTATACTTAGACAAAAATACTACAATAATGACATTAGATCCTGACACACAAATCACAAAGATTGGTCTTTATAAGAGGTTGAGAATGTACATTTATATGAATATCATTATATTATTAGATATTTTTGAGCTATTAATTGGAGATTTAGTTATGACACGAGTTATCAATTATTATGAGATGGTTTTCTCAACATTAGGGGGAGAGAATAAAAAACTGGATGAATAAAATATTTGAAATGAATTATTATTATTTAATATCCTCGTACAAAGCAATGTGAACCAAAAGTTCAACAAACAATTTATTTTACAAATAAACTGTGAGAAGCATTTACTAACCTGATTAGAATAACCAAATGTTATATACAAATTAATGTTTTGATTTGAATTGAAGTTCCTAGTAGGAAAACTTACTAAAGTAAATGAAAGTAATGCATTCCTAAAGTATAATAGATTAATTGGTTCCAAAGATAAACATTCTCGTAAAAAGAGAGAAGAAAACATTTAAGATGGTCACATAGTGGATGGGGGGTTCCTGAAGAGACCCGCGACATAGCTAATTATAAAACTCAAGAAGAGATTCAAGTACCTGGAAGTGAAAATAAAAATGATGAAAATCAAGAAATCTCAATAAGTTATATCAATACGAGAAAATATGGAAAACCAAAATAAAAAAGTTGTTGACAACATTCTTACTAATAATGTTGCTATTGAAATAACAAAAGAAAATGAGAATCATGAGCCTAACTCTGTTGAAGAATGTAGAAATAGAAAAGATTGACTAGATAGGAAAGACACAATTTAAATAGAATTGAATTCACTTGTTAAATATGAGGTTTGTGGACTCATAGTCCAAACACCTAAAGATATAAACTCAGCAAGATATAAATAGGTATTTGTGCGAAAACAAAATGAGAAAAATGAAGTTGTAAGATATAAAACGTGACTTGTAGCACAAGAATTTTCGCAAAGGCCTAACATTGATTATGAAGAGACATACTCTTCTATGGATGCAGTCACATTTAGATTTTTTTAGTTGGATAGTTCGTGAAAAACTTGACATGCGTCTAATGAATGTTGTTACAACTTATTTATATGGCTCACTTGATAATGGAATTCATATGAAAATCTTAAAAGGATTTAAAATCCCAGAAGGATATAGAGTACCCTGGGAAAATTGCTCGATCAAATTAAAGGAATCCTTATAAGGATTAAAACAATCTAGACATATGTGGTACAATCATCTTAGTGAAGATTTGTTGAAATAAGGTTATAAAAATTATCCACTTTGTCCATGTGTTTTCATAAAAAGGTTTGAATCAAATTTTGTGATAATTATTATTTATGTTGATGATTTAATATTATTGAAACTCCTGAAGAGCTTTAAAATACAGTAAATTGTTTAAAGAAAGATATTGATATGAAATATTTTAAAAAAATAAAGTTATGTCTTGGCCTGTAGATCGAGTATTTAAAGGATGGAATAAAGACCCATTTTGTCCTTGTGAAAATGATGAATAGTTTCTTGGTCCTGAAATTCCATATCTAAATGTCATAAGGGCATTGGTGTATATTGCAAACAACACACGATCTGATATATCATTCATTGTGAATTTGTTAGCAATATTTAGTTCCTCTTCAACACGTAAACATTAGAATGAAATTAAACATATATTTAGATATATCAGAGGAACTATTGGAATGATGTCATTTTATTCAAGTGATTCAAGATCTCTATTAGTTGACATTAGTTGTTGCCTCTTTAAATTATACAAAAATAATTACAATGCATGAGGCAAGTTGAGAGTGTGTTTGGTTAAGGTTGTTAACCCAAAATATCCGGAAGATATGTGATTTGCCTCTGCAAGAAAAAATGTCAACTATCTTATAAAGTGATATAAAAGTTTAATAAATTCGTTCTAGTGATAATTTGATAGATCATTTTATCAAAGGCATTGCTAACCACAACATTTGAAAGTCTAGTATACAAGATTGAAATGTGTTGACTCAAAGATGTACTGTGATGTTGCCATTAAGAGGAGTTTAAAACACGCTGTACTCTTTTCCTTTAATCAAATTTTTGTCTCAATGAGTTTTCCTGATAAAGTTTTTTAATGAGGTAGCTTGTAATAGGAGATTGTGTACTCTTTTTCCTTCATTAGGTTTTTATCTCACTAGGTTTTTCCTAACAAGGTTTTAACGAGACACATTTTCGTTAATGGATATTCAACGGGGAGTGTTATAAGTTCATTAATAAATGGATGTCCATATAACTCTCAAAGCCCCCAAGTTGGGTTTTTTACCCGAAAATACCAAAATGGGTTGTTGAAACAATTATGTACCAAAATGGTACATTTAAATGGGTGGAGAGTGGTGCTTAGGCGGCACCATCCTTATTTTCTGACACAAATCAGCATAAAAAAATATTTTAATAGTGGAGGCTTGTAGATAGGTGGCACCACTTTTACTTTTCTGGTATATACCGGTACAAAAATTCGAATGGAGTGTGGTGCCTATCTGATAGGCGGCACAAGTGACCCCTATCTGACAGGTGGCATTGGTGGTGCCTATCTTGTAGGCGGCACGCCCAATATATTCCTCCCTCCAACTCCCCCATCCGGCTTGTATCAGTTTGAAAAAAAATTAGCAGAACAAGAGAGGGAGAAGAGAAGAAAGAAAGAAAAGAAAATAAAGAAAATGTATTTTTTTATTATTATTTTCAAATATAATAGATTATGATAATAAAAAATTATGTTGTTAGTATTATATAGTTTGTTTAGTGTTATTTTTATATTTTGTTTTAAAGTTATTTTATTTATTGTGATTTGGTAGTAAGTTTTGTGTTTAGATTATTGAGAATGTTATGTTGTAAATTTTTTTAAAATATTTGGAAGTTTTTATGTTAGTAACTATTATAAAGTAATTGTTAGTTAATGATAGAAATAGGAAAAAATAGATAAATACTGAAAATATTTTTATCATAGGTATTGTTAGAAATGACAATAAATTTGATATTGTTATAAATGAACTATTTTCATTCATTAAATTTTTTATGTAAGTATTTTTATGCTGTTCGAAATTGTTTTGAGAATTTTTGTTAATTTTTTAACAGATTGAGTATTGAATATAGATAATCAGTTTTTCATATACGTTTATTTCGATGGAATCATCTTGACAACAACAGTTGGATGTATATTTGAAGTCGGCGACAAATAGCAATGATATTTAATAGAAATGTCTCGTTCGATGATATGAAGGAAATGATTAGCGCAAAAATTGTTAGACATTGTGGGAGAAGGATCTCGAAACTTTTCTACAAGTTTCCAATTTCGACAGATCCCATCAAATTCACCGAAATGGAACTTGTAGACAATGAAGACATGGAGACAATGATCGTTCTTTATTGTGGGAATTGGAGTGACAAAAATACACCGATTCACTTATTTGCTGAGTTAGCCAGTGTGGAGCAAAATGAAGATCTCATTGCATATGGTGAAGAACATGGAGCTCAAGGACCATGCATGGTGGATCTAATATCGTATGTTGACAATGAATCGACTATATACGAGATCGATATCAATCTTAATGTTGCACCCAATATTGATGTGATTGGTGATGATGAATACGATAATAGTAATCCTTTTGATCAAGAGGTCGATAGTGATAGTGATCTCGATGTGGATGAGATCCCCGATGATATTGATGTGAATGATGATGGAAACATTAACGCCTCTTCAGTTGGGAACCAAATTCGACGTATTGTGATACACAATAATCCTGGGCCACACATGTCGCTCATAGACCCCGACGCAACGCACGTAGCCTAGTTCTCGGAGTACCTTGAAATACTACCTGCTCACCGGATGGCCGTAAATTCTGATTCTGAGGAGTTGTTCGTAGGCCAGAGATTTGAAAGTAAGGAAGAGTACATTTTTTTTATTAAGCGGTATAGCATGAATATACCAGTGGACTACAAAGTCGTAGTGTCTAAACCGACATTATATATTGGGGAGTGTTGGAACTCAACGGAAGGTTGTAATTGGCGGGTACGAGCTGCATTTATTCAAAATTTACAGATGTGGGAGATACAAAAATTTGTTGGGCCTCACACATACACATCAACACGTATGACAGAAGATCATCGAAAACTTGATTCCAAAACTATCTGTACGTGTATCATGCCAATGGTGAAGGACATGCTGACCATTAAAGTTTTGGTACTGGTTACCGAAATACAGGCACGATTCTAATATCGAGTATCATATCGAAAGGCATGGATAGCTAAATAGATGACAATGGAACAATTGTACGAGGATTTCGATATGTCGTATAATGAGCTACAGGGATGGATAGCAGTTATGCTGGAGTACGTATTGGGGATTGTCATTGAGTTACAGACATGACCTTATTACGGCCCGAATGACCAACTACAAAGTTTGTTACAAGTTTTAGTGTTTTAATATTGTAATGTTGCAATTAATCTAATTTATGACCACAAAGTTTGTTCCAATTTTTAATGTTGTAATTAATCTAATTAAATAAATACAAAGATTGTCTTTTTTTATTTATATTTTTTTAGAATAAAAAAGTACAAACTTTGTAATATTTAAATTGTAAGAAACCCCTAAAATTGATGGTTTGATGGTGTGGTCGTAGGGGTATATTTCTGTGGGGGTCGACGTTCACATTGTGGCTGATTGCGGTGATTAACATCCTCTTCAGTTGTGGGTGGGGGTATGCGAAACATGGAAGAAAAATCATATGCCCCAAATGCTGTCGATGAACTTGAGCCGGGAGGAGTGCCATATTGCGGTGGATACGACCCAGGAGGAGTGGAGTACTGCAGTGGATACGGGCTGGAAGGAGTGTTGTACTGCGGTTGATACGACCCAAATATATCAAAACCAGAATAATATCCGTGTCCTAACAAGCCCGGGAAATAACCATTGACCTGCAACTCCGGATGATAAGAACTATCAGCCAAATGTGTATGCGATCGCTCGGGCTCGGGCTCGGGCTCGGGCTCAGGCTCAGCCTCTATATCTAGCACTTGCTCGTATACCCTAGGTCGATGTATGTGTAGGGGGACTACAGTCGACTGCCCACCAAGTAAATATGATTTTCCTGTACTAGAGTACCATTGTATGTACTTTAACGATAGTTGCAAATCAGAAGAAATATCCATCTGAGGTATTCGCGCCATCCGATTATCCCACACTGCAATATATTTTCGATGCACAACCCCAATGATTTTCATGTTTTCTTCTCTTGTTGATCAAGTGAATCTTCCCCACCTACATTGACGGATCCGGGATATACTGGATGCAACCAAACTGCCGGAGCACTCGATCCCCCTTATACCATTCAACTATCTGGAAATTGATAATTGGTGCGTTACTGCACCACAGGTGAGAATGAATGTGGGCAAACGAGGGTATAACAACCGCAATTTCTAGTCTCCGATACGGCATCCAAATAAACTGCATGATTAATAACATGGTTAAAATTTAACATGGTTCGAGTAAGATATACAAAGTAATTACATGTCACGAATATTGGAATAGCTTACCCCTTCCCCGGCATGTTGTTCAATCATCAGACGATATATCGGGACAGTGTACGACCTCCCGATACTCGGATAAAAACTCTATCTACGAAAACAAATTTCAAGTAAATATAGTATTGTTAGAATAGTATCATTATAAAGAAGTTGTCAATTAATAACAAGTTAAATTTTATCACCTGTTCACTAGTGGAAATACGTATGGTTGGTGCCTAACCGATGCTAATAATGACATCCGATAAAGAGCCCATGACTGCAGCAATACAAGGCATCCGCCTATGTCTACGGTTAGCTCACGATACAACATAGCAGAACTGCGAAACCTCAACTATATGAGCGAACATTCTACAAATCAGCTAATAAGGATAAATACATCAAATGAACCCTGTTGTTGTTTGCATCAGACATCAGTACACCCCCTATAATATACATAATGTACGCTCGAGCTGCGCACATCACCTCATGCTCAATGGCATTAATTGATAAATGTTCAAAAATGGCTTTCATCCATGAAAATTTCAAGCCCGTAAATTTGGACTCAGTATTGTCGGGTGAGGGTGAGACTCCTAATAGGCTTTAACAAAGAGCAACCGGCTCAGCTATTGCATTTACGCCCGTTACGACACTTCCGTCGTTTGGGAGCCCAAGTTGCAATGCAACATCCTCTAGAGTGACAGTGCACTCCCACACGGGAAATGAAAAAGGTGGGTCTCCAGGCGCCAACGCTCGACCAATGCGTATATTAAATCGTACAACAAATCAAACGTCCGGATCAATGCTGCTGACCTGAATCCAATTAACTCCAAGTATGGCATCATTTGTTCATCCGGGGAATATCCTAAACCATTCACCGGATCCCTTAATGCGCGGTACAAGCCCTGATAGTATTGAACTACAGAAAATAGTTACGATAACATAATTTATTTTCATAAATTACGTAGATCTTTTTTTAAGGGAACCCATGATTAACAAATAACAATATATTACCATATTATTAACTGTATTTGATATGTGACAATTGTTCTTAATCAATGGAGCCATTGTGATACCTGTAATTTTAAAACAAATTTCGGTTATTAATTTCAAAGTTTGATGGATTTTAAATATTTATCAAAATACCTAAATTTTATATATTGCTTTTAATTACAAAAAAAATACCAAACAGTTTTGTCCACATCATATTTTTTGCTATACTACATTAACAAAATAAATATATCTTATAAATTCTAACTCAAACTCCAACTCAATGGTCCCTTTCACAAATTCCATCTCAATGGTTTAATCTTTTACCTACATAAAAAACAAAAATTGATATTAAAATACTAAAAATAACATGCCAATAAAAAAATATAACAAAAACATAACATAAACAATACATAATAAATACAATTATTATTATTATTATTTTAAAATGATAATAAGTAAAATATATTGGTTTAAAATATAATATATATATATATATATATAATAACATGTCAACTTAATTATTGTCAAAAAATATAAAATTTTTTGCATAAAACTTCAAAATAAATTTCATTTATAATATTTATAAATAACATGAAATAAAATTTAAAAACATAAACTTTTATTCTCAATTATAAAATCTTAAAAAATTAGACCATATAAACTAATTCCTAATTTATCTCATAAATTCCAAATTCCATAAATGATCTCATCTTTTACCTTCATAAAAAAAATATTAAAATAATCAAAATAACATGCCAAATAAAGTACATAAAAAATATATCTAATCAACTCAAAACACACATAACAAATAAATTACATAAAATAATAAAACATTCTTTGTACGTAACATAAATAGGCTTTTTTCACTTCAATAAACATTAAAAATAAATTATGAATGAATGAAAATATAAAATAAATACAAACATACCTTAATAACTCTTTTTAACCAAAGAATACCTTAAAAAAATAAAATTAAAAATAAAATTCGAATTAAACCAACAATAATAACAACAAAAACAAATTAAATTAACATTAACATTAATCCATTAATTTATAACAAAAAAAATTACATTTTCTTAAACACCTAATATTCCCTAAACAACAAAACAAACTCTCCTTTCCTTTTTTTTCCTCTTCTCTTTATCCTTCCCTCACTCTATTCTCCTTTTCTTTTTTTCTTTCTTTTTTCCTTTCCTTCCTTCCCCCCCTCTCCTTTTCCTCCTCCTCCTCCTCCTCTTCTTCTCCTTCTCTTTCTTCTCCTTCACTCACCGGCCAAATATGAACTTGGGGACCATTATAAGGTCCCCAAACACACAATAACAACAAAAACCCTGCTTTAAGCTGTCCCGTCGCTGCGCCTGCCACCCCAATGCCGTCTCTGGTGTGTCATCCATCACTAGGTTGTGCTATCCCATCGTGTCAGGTATACGCATTTTGGCCGTATTTTACCTTGGGTGTCGCCTATCTACAAGCCTCCACCATCAAAATAAATTTTCTTTATACTGATTTGTGTTAGAAAATGATTTTGGTGCCGCCTATGCACCACCCTCCACCCATATAAATGTACCATTTTGGTACATAATTGTTTCAACAACCCATTTTGGTATTTTATTTTATAATATTCGGGTAAACCCCAAATTCATCTTCTTGTAACTCTTGTAACTCTTAAAGAATTTATATGGTGCCTTATTTCTCTTTTTATAACTTACGACGATCCTATAAATAGATGACAAATATAAGCTTTTTGTATATCAAAGTAAAATTTGAATCATCTTTTCATTTTCTACTATTATCTCTTTTTATAATTCTCTTAGTTTTATAATAGGTTTATAATTTTACTATAATTTCTAAAAATTTTGTAATTTTTTTATATTTTTATAACACATTACTAATATTTTATAATATCTAATAATTAAGAAAAAAAAAGCCTTCTTAAGCTTTTTGTGCCGACATGTTTTCGAAGTTAAATGTCAAGTCAACTATCATAAAATTGTTTTTTTTTTTCATGACAATTGTCATGTTATCACTTAATTGCTATTAAGGGTTAATTATTATTAAGGATCAACTGCCATGTCATTACTTAAGAGCTCGTTAAAGGTTAACGGCTCGTCATGAGCTTCGACAACAAGCTATATTTCAAGTGTCAATTAATTGGTAATTTTCGATTGATTGCAAATTTTAATTACAAGCTTAATTGATTTTTTTTTAATTTTTTTAAGATGAATATTCTAAGGATTTAAGCCTAAAATTTATAAAATAAGGGGGCCACATGTAAGATACAGAAAAATATGGGCACAAACCGAAAATATCCTTTTCTTTCTTCTCGATTTCTTTCTCCTCAAATAAATTTTGTATCTTTATTTTTCAGACTCCGTCGTCTATCTCCGCTTCTCCCTCTCTCTAAAACCTCCTTTTTTTCTTTCCTTCTAGTTTTCTTAATTTTCTCACAGTTTCTTCAAACCCTCCAAAATACTCTCATAAACCCTCGATTGTAACTCTATTCCGATCCTGTTCTTCACCGGTTTCCCTTCTTCTCTACGACTTGATTTTTCTTCTTCCCGAAATATCCCTCCATCGCCTATTTAATTACCTTCACTCCCATTTCCGCGCTAGTTCGGGTTCAATTTGGAATGGGATGATAGCTCCTTAGACATTGCCCGTTCTGTTATTCTAGAATATTCTGTAAGTTCTTTTCTTTTAGCTCACTAATGTTTCGCCTTTTTTATATATCTTTTTCTTGCGAAACCTAGCTGATTTTTTTATAATTTAATTAGAGAATTTATCTATCTAATTGGATTTACTGAGAATTTCTTTAATTTATCTATCGACTGAATTCGAACCTAATATTTTCTTCGTTATTAGTTTTAATATAGTTTTAAGTGCAAAATACGGTTTTAAGGAGTTGGGAGATTTTTATTGAACTAGTTTCTCTGAAGCCTGTAGCAAAGAACTTAGTTATATTGGAGCTTTTGTGCCATTAAATAAACGTTTGGTGCACAATTTCTGTGTATGAATTATCGGGCAATGATATTTGTGTTCAAATTGATGTTGTTACATCCGATTTAGTTTTTGTTGGTGTGTCGATGATTGTAAGTTAATTTTAAGATCGTGGAAAGCTTGAGGGTGATAGGTGGTTCATTATTTTGTTTAAGTTATTGTATATGCTAATACTGTAACCTTGAATCATGTTGAGTGAGAAAAGGCATTTCATAGCTGTTTTGCTATCATTTACTGTAAGATTAATTTGATACGAGTTTGTGGAGCATGAAAACCTCATCAAATTTCAATTTTTTTTAACCATTTGATTGGACCTTAACACTTTTCCCTATTCATAGGTTTTCCTTCTAATTGCTTCTCAACTTGTTTGACTGCTGCATTTGGTTAGAGTTTGGAACTCTGCAAGCTGTAAAAGTACTTGGGTTTATTATTTATTCAGAAGGATCCAATGGAGCTGAAAGTTTCATCTCCTAAGCTTGGTGGTCTTTCTCCTCCTGGTTGTGTTAGCGATCCTGAGGAAAAGGAAGTCAGTGATGAGGATGATGATGATCGCAACCATAAGCACCGTAGGCGAGAGACACGTTCTCAATCATTAGAGACAGATTCTATGGATCCGGCTTTTACAAAGTCATACAGAAAACGCAATAAATTTTTTGAAAATGGGCAACCTTTCAGAGAAAATAAATCTCAAGCAGGTGAAACCTGGAAAAGTAATAACAGTTTGCCTCTAGACAAAGACTTGACATCGAAGTTTGATAGAAGACGCCCTGGATTAGCTTCACTACCCCGAGGACATGTGGATGTGAACCAGAGAGTTAGGTCAAACCAACCATTTAGTGGAGATTCTGGTCCTGGTAGGGGTAGAGGAAGGGATAACTCTTCTTGGAATCAACGTGATTCTAGGTTCAATTCAATTGATATTGCTTCTCAAATGGTTCATCCTGGATCTGTTGCTCCAAGTCTCTTTGCAGGAAGGGGATTGCCTAATGTTTCAAATGCGCAAAGCCCATCATGGGGTGCCTTTGGGATGATGCCTGGAATACCAAATGGTGGCCTAGATACACTCCATCCTATTGGTTTACCAGGGGTGCTGAGGCCACCCATGAATTCTTCATTGAATATGGGCATTCCTCGCCAACGTTGCAGAGACTTTGAGGAGCGTGGATTTTGTCTAAGAGGAGACATGTGCCCAATGGAGCATGGTGTCAATCGTATTGTTATTGAAGATGTTCAGGTATTCAATTTGCTATTTTCTATCTTGATTCAGACATTTTGGCTTATAGCCTTTCCCGAGATTTTACAAAATTGATAAAGAAAATCGTGTCATTTGGCAATGTAGTTTCAGTAAGGACCAGCCAGGGAAGTTACCATGTGCATCTGGTTTATCTCCTCTAGCTACCAAACCAATGTGTAGGATGAACTATGTGCTAAAAATTATTTTCACTGTTAATATCACCCTTTAAATGCTTGGTGGCAATCTAGCTGCATCAAAATGCTTCAGTACTACCATAGATGGGTTAAATTGTTGTTGCATTGAGTTCATTTACCAAAGCCTTGCTGTTATATTTCTACTCTAAATATTATAGTACTGCCAGATACAGGTTAAATTCTCACGCTTCTTTCTAACTAATTCATTTGCTGCTATCCTTTCTTTCCCTGCCACGTTTAGTGATACCCTTTTTACTTTCAACCATTCCATAATCAACAAAAGTAACATGCTTGCCAGATTGCTTGCTTACACAAATCCTTAAGTATCTTCTTGAAGGGGAGCCCCTGGATAGTATGGGGTTACTTAAAAAAAATAAAGAAAAATTATGTTTATACATAAATTCTCTGCTTTAAGTATTGACTAATGTACTACATGAATAACGATCTCTATGATTAGACTTTTCTCACATCATTGATATTTGATCCATGATCTATATTGACTGGTGGACTGGCTCCCCCCCGCCCCCCCCCAAAATTTCTTTTATAGTGTCATATATTCAAGTTAATAGTAACTTCTTTTCTGATTTGCAGAGTCTGTCACAGTTTAACCTTCCTGTTACAGTTCCAAGTGCACAACTATTGGCAACCCCTGCTGCACCTAGACCTCTACCTTCAAGTGTTCCTCCAACCACTTTGATGAACAGCAAGGGTATACATAGCAAAAGTAGCAAGTCTGGAATGATTGATGATGCCTTGGGTTTGAATGGTGCATACACTGGCTCTACTAGTGCAAGTGTTGCTGATCTATATGATCCTGATCAACCCTTGTGGAATAACAATGGCCCAGAAGCATCGACTGCAGTCTCAGGACTACATTCACCCAAGATTGATGAGGCAGAACCCTTGCTAAGTGGTGATATCTCTGATCGCCATCATGGAAGGTTACATGATAACGCTGATAATGAATTGGCAGGTAGAAGCATTGGGTCACAGGGCACAAGTTTGTCTGTTTGGGGTAGAATTGGTAGCCCAGGAAGTAGAACAGACACAAAAGAGAAAATTGATCTCGCACAGTTGGCCTATCCTGAGAATGAAACCAAAGAAGACCAAGAAGCGTTTCCCAGCTCTCAAGGCACTTCCTGTCAGGTAAAGCGGATCAGCACTGAGGATGATGGCTCCAAATTTATGGATACATCATTCAAATCGCAGACTGATAGTATGCATAATAGCCGAAAACCAACTCAGAAGGCACTTCGTACACTGTTTGTCAATGGGATTCCCCTGAAAAGTAACAAAAGAGAGGCTCTTCTTTCTCATTTTCGTAAGTTTGGAGAGGTTATTGACATTTATATTCCGAAAAATAGTGAACGGGCCTTTGTCCAGTTTTCAAGGAGGGAAGAGGCTGAAGCTGCTCTGAAGGCTCCTGATGCTGTTATGGGTAATCGCTTTATTAAGCTCTGGTGGGCTAATCGGGATAGTGTACCTGATGATGGCATAAACAGTGGAAGCAGTGTAACAGTAACTTCACGCGGTCCAACGGTTTTTGTTATACCAGTGCAGCCTGTTGTTAATAGAGGAGGGAAGGATAACCTTCAACCTATTGCTCAGAAGAGCAATGCTGTCCATGGTGCTGCTGTACCTTCTGTGAATTCCCCTAAGCCATCTGGTGTTAATGGTCCCAAGGTTCAACTTCCATTGCAGAAAAAGTTAGAAACTCTAGAGCAGATGAAAGAGGAACTACGCAAGAAGCAGGAAATGCTGGAGCAGAAGCGGAATGACTTCAGGCGCCAGTTGGACAAACTTCAAAAACAAGTATTGGGAACTTCTTTACTCTTGCGTACCATAATCCTAATATCTGCTTCTTCAGTAATTGCATGTTTTCAGTGTATTTTTTAAGCAGCCAGACTGCTGTAGAACTGTAGCTAAGTGCTGAAAAACTTTACTGGTGGTTTTGGGCATTGTCAGAGATGCATGCCTTTATTTATCAGTACTTTGACTACATGCACATGCTAAACGAGTTGAGTGAGAATGATGAAGTCATGAAAACAGAACCTGAGGGTTTTTAGATGTAAATGTTGGGTATTATCCACCACTGGTTTAACATTTTTGGTAACCTTTTGCAGTCTTCTGGTGTCAAAGGTGATCTACCAACTGAGCAAGCTGCTAAGAAGCAAAAGGTGGGAATTGCAGATGATCCTGCAAAAGCTTCAACTCCAAGTTTGTCTGAACCTGGTGCACCTACAACAATACCATGCACTGTAGGGATGACAGATAAAAACAAATCAACAGAGAATGTTGGGTCTCATGTTCCAACATCAAATGCCACTATGTCATTGCAGGAGTCTAAGAGCTCAAAGCAGCAATCTCGTCCATCAGCACCTACTGGGTATCCATTCTTGATGAATAAATACAAATTAGACAACCGGCCTACTGCTTTTAGAGTTATTCCACCTTTGCCTTCTGGTTTTGCAGATGTGAGTCACTCTCTCTCTTCCTCTGAGAAAATTGTATTTGCTCCGTCTTTCTATGAGGATGGATTTTACCTGATTATTCTTTTATTCCATTTTGAGAAAAAGGTAAAAGAAGCACATTTCACAAACAATGGGTCTTCTTAGCATGTCTTGTTATTTCAATGATGAATCATTCCAAGGGTGAAAGGCATAGCATAAGGCATGTGATAGTGAATAGAGAGCTTTATGATCTAGAACACAAAAATGTGTCATCTAATGTATTTTTGTGCTATTTACATGATATTGAGAATTGATATATATTTGTATCTATCTTCTCTACCTAAACATTCTTGTCCCTTGGGCATATTGTTGGAATGAGGGGCTGTTCTTGGCTTCCAAATTTACCTAAAATGCTAGGCACATGTCTGTCCTCTCTATCAAAATACAAAGGTCTTTGAGTCAATGTCATAAACTCAATTGGCTTTTCTGTGTCTGTCAATTAGGTTGATGTTCTGAAGGAGCACTTCTTACAATATGGTGATCTTTCTGCCGTGGAGATAGAAGATGTGGAAAATGATAATGATATGGGATCAGAAGCAATGAATAATTGCTCCATTGTTATAACTTATGGCACACGCCGGTCAGCTGAAAGGGCATATGTAAATGGTAAATGCTGGCAGGGCATTAATTTGCAATTTACATGGTTGACATCTAGCAATTCTAGCAATGACCCTAGTAGCAAAGAAACTTCATCTTCTACACCGAAGGGGACTTTGGAAGCTGATGTCCAGACAGAAGGAGAATTAGAATGCAGCGTCTCCCCGGAAGTCATTGCTTCAGGTGATAAGGAATCTAAGAATTCAGAAGGCGAGAGTTTTGTGGAGAATATGGCATTGCCTGAAGTTTCAGAGAATAGCTCATCCCCATCGTCTTGCATGAAAGAGTCACCTAAAGGCGACGCATGTTAAGGACTGGAGCTGTTTTCGGATCTGTACAGTGAGGTAAAATGTTCAATCTATTGATCTCTAGTTTTCAATCTCGCATTCTCAATTACTGAAATTTCTTCTTTTCTTTACCCAGTATATCTTGTTTGATGCTTTGGGACATGGGTTTAAAAAAAAAAAAAGGAATTTTCTGATCTTTAATTGCCACTACAAGGTTAACCGTTACTTGAGTGGCAAACTCATTGTATGGTCTTTGGAGATTAGTTTTTGTAGGACTAAAAGGGATTAAAGTAAAAAAGAAAACATTTCTGTTGAGATTACTTTGAAATTTTTATATGAAAAATCTTTGGGACCTGATTCCCATTTCAGTTTTACATAATCTTCGATTTGCAGAATTGATGCTTGAGTTTACATCTGTAGATGGTGACCCATTGGACTGTTTTAATTCTAATAACGAAGCATTGATTTTTGATTAATGATATATTTGGATAACATATTAAATAGGAAGATAAAATTTGCCAATTGCTTCGAAAGGTAGTAATAATTATATGTTTTTTATAATTAAAATTTTAAAGTTGAAATGTATGTATTTCAGGTTAAGTCATATTCAAGTGGGGCGGGTGATCCAACCTTAGATATCTGTTATAGTCGTCACCTATCCACGAAATGTGTGTGGATGGTAAATAAAATAGCAATTCCTGGGGCTAAAAATATACATGAAAAAGAAAACATAAAACAGAGAAATAGTAGAGCAGAGAGGAGCGAACGTGCGGGTGCTGGACCCCTTAACAACGCTATCGCACCCACCAACCCGAAGCCGACGGGGAATTGTCGAATGAGAATCCCAATGGCCTTTGGTAGGGACTGGACTGGTCGACTTGGAAAAAGGTTAAACAAAACAAAAGAAAGGGGGTATACATGTGCAATGACCTAACCTTTCACGTGTGAATAATTTGTTGGTTCTATCCTCAAACTTCAAAACACACGCACACACACACACGCACACGCAAACGCACACGAGTATAGCCTCTTATATATGTATTATATTTATCGTTCATTAAAACTTTTATTTGAATGCAAATTCATGAGAAGACTACCAGCAGCGCAAGAAGGAGCATTGCACACCCAACCTCAATTGCCCCATAGAAAGCAACGTCTAATCAATCAATCAATCAGATAAAAAGAATAGGAAAGAAAAACACCGCATTAGTAAAATTGGAATAGAGGTGTCTTTGGTTTTGGAGGTGTTGGGCCAGTTCTGATCCTCTTTTTGTGTGTTTTTTCCCCGACTTGGGCGGTTGTGTGGTGGCCCTTGCAAAAATGCCAAGTTGAAAACGAAAGATGTTTGAACTAGTGAAAGTACTGGGTATGGAAGAAATAGAGGACCCTTATGGCCTGAATAAGCTGCATCATTCAATCAACTTTTTCTTTTTATATTAGTATATATTATATATAGCCTTTTTTCCGAGTTTACGCTGGCTTGCCTCCTTGCTTTGCATGTCATTCAAAGACAGAGAGGATCTTTTGAGTTTCCCCTTTCATCAAAAACCTCAAATATTCCGCCCCCCACTCTTTTCTCACCCTGCTTTTCTTTGTTCCATGCTTTCCCTTTTCCATCCCAACTACACCACTTTCCCATCTCAATCAAAATTAATTACTAACTTCCCTCATATCATCATTTTTAAGCCAATTTTATAACTTCCTTTGTATCAAAATATGGAATTTAAATAGAAACAACTATCCATATATATAAAACCAAACCTTAGCTGAAGCAGTATTCAAAGAACTCAACCTACACCCACACATCTTATATTACTGCTGATTATCTTATACTATTATACTGTTACTAGTGATCGGATTATTATATCTCATCTTATACCATAACTAGCGATGTTTAAAAATGTTTTAGTTTACCAAAATTCAGTTCATTATTGAAATTCTAATTTCAGTTCAGGAAAAATGATGATACATGCATGTATGTAAACTCTTTTTTTTTTACTAAGATAGTTTAGTTTGATTACTTATAGAATATATATTTAAGTTTTAATTTTATGAACCGATAGATTTATCAATTTGGTTGATACTGTTATTACAATAATTTGAAAGTCAGGAGTTTGAATTATACTTAAACGCTTAATTTTTTTCAATTTAATTAGTTTTATGCGTATTTTAGAAAATAGAAAAAAATGAGTTTTTATTTTATGAAATGTTAATTAGTGTCCAATTAATGCATTATTTTTTCACTTTAGTAAAAATAATATTATACATACAGCAAAACTAATATACTGGTTATTTAAAATTTTATTTATTTTGTTTTTGATTTCTTAAGTTATCTACTAAAGTAAACTCAATGACTAAGTCTCCATGTTCCGTATATCTATTAATGATAGATTCAGAAATGAAAATAAAAAAAATGATAAAAAGATAGAAGTTAAGTAACACACACCACCGGCTTTTCTTCTTAAAAAAGAAGATGTGATTTGAGTAGAAGGCCACATCTTCCCCCATAACCCTTTAGTAACTTAATTGAGGCATTTTATCATATGAAATTTGGAGTTTAATTTTCTTACACTATTAATTTGTTAATTGTCAAATATTCATGAGACCGGTTAATATAAGTACTAGTCAGTCCACTATGTCACATACTTGCAGACCAGCCAATAAGTAATGTTGGGGATCAAGCATAAGGCCACATGTGCTAATCCCTCCAAGGGAGCTCTCATCTTCTTCATATATCATCTTATTCTCTATAATTTTATTCTTTTATTTTTTTCATTATAAAACTCAATCATTGTCTTAAACATGGGAGAGTATTTCAGAATCCAAATTTTTGCCTTTCATTTTCTAGGAACTAAAAACTATTCGAACTCATCCCAAACCAAAAGAGACTTAAGTAGATTTAAATAGTAAACAGATTGCAGATATTAAAATTTGAGTTTTAAATTGATTGGATAAGATATAATTAATATGTTTGATATAAACACATGCATTGATGATTAGGATATTATGGTTAATTAACTTCCCAGAAAGAATGAAGGAAGAGAATCTGTTTAATTTAAAAAGTAAAATAATGATAATGGGTGGCTATTTATAACTTCCACAACATGTGAATCAGCAGTAAAATTTGTTGATTGAGGGGTCTAAACATGGATGATTTGAAACTGTGAAAAATAAAAGCCACAAATTTGAGAAAATAAAAATGAGACTTGAAGAAACATCTTACATGCAATTTAATATTCTGTTGGTGCACGTACCTTCCACATGGGCAAACAACCCCCTTTTATTCTTCCTACAAAGCTAGGTACCTGTACCTTCTCACTGTTTCAGATAATGACTGTGTGGGGGAATTTTACATTACTTTTTTTTTTTTTTTTTTTAAATTATTGGTCGGAGGAAGTCAACAAATTTACAGTCTTACTATTTTACTATCCGTTTATGGAAAACTCAAGGCTTGAGAGTTTGGTGTGTGTTTAATAAAGCTTTTAATTAATACATGATAAACAAGCTTTTCCTTTTCCTTTTTCCCTTTCTTCACACTTAGCTTCTATGCCTATGCCTATATGCTCTTGCTTGCTTAAATTTGAGAATTCTCATATAGATTCAAATATAACATAAATTATTTACTTTCTTATTCTATTTTTTTTTAAATTTTAAAATATCACATCAACAAGTTTAACGGTGTAAACAATCATATATATATATATATATATGTATATTATTCGAACTTATTATTCAGATGTAATCAACCCGAATATATACATTATATGCAGATTGATTAAGAAAAATATTTTATGGTTGGGAAGTATATGATTTGCCATAAGCAAGAAAATAAAATCTGATTGTAGAAATTGAATTCAACAGGAAATGAAGCAAAAAATGATGTTTGAGAACATAAAAAGGAATATGCATTTGCTAATAACATAAACTTATATATAAACAAAATACGAAGCTATGGAAGATTGGTGGGATCATATATATTAGTACAGGATATGATAAAATGATTGTTAATTGGGCAACAAAACAGGCATACTATGGTCTAGCTTTTTATTTTTATTTTTGGAGTATTCATATCCTACATATATTCAACTTTGAAATACATAAAAAAATAAAAATAAAATGTATGCATACATTGAACATATATATGAATAAAAAAGCTCAAACAGAAAGAATAGCCACATATCAAATATCGAAATTACTTTTCACAAGACACTAACAATTACATTCCATGAGAGGGTAATTTGCATATCATAAAAAATATCCAATGTATGGTCCCTTTGTCAAGTTCCATAACAAGAGAAAACCCTAGAGCCAGCCAAATAGGAGCTCTTCCAATCCCAACCTATATATATATATTTTACATATATCAAATCTTGATGTGCTTATTAATTAATGACATGATATACTAATAATCAATTAACAAACTCTCACATGCTTCCACTCTCATTGTCTCCACTAGGGTCATTGTTATTCCACTGAGAAGGATAATAAAACCCAGAATTTTGATCGAAAGAACCACCCCCAGAGCTGCCATGCCCGGCGGCTGTTCTCCTTCCTCCATACTGGGATGCTGCTGGTGGCTGCGGCGGCTGTGGCATTTCGTTGTAGGCATAGCGGATTATATCAGCATTTGTTGCATCCAATTCCTTTTGGAGTCTCATAACTTGTCTTTGAAGGACTGAAATGGCTCCAACGCAGCCATAAACAGGATCTTTCATCCTTGCCTCAGCTTCATAGGCGAGGGAGTTGACTGCATCTTCCCTTTGATGGGGCGGCACATCATTTAGCAATTTGCTAACATTGCTTGCACCGAATATCTTGTGAACGTTGATGAATTTTTGAGGCTCTTCTGGTGGGAAATAGGGTGCAAATATACAATCTGGCATGCATTTCCTTCTCAAACATTTGCAGGCTGCACATGGTGGGTTTGAATAGCTTGAAGATGCCATTTTCTTCGATCTGCACTGCCAACCAACAATTTTAGTGCATCTAACTCTAACTAAATTCTAATGGTTCACTTACTTTCAACTGTGAAGCAAAAGGGTTTGTTTCTAATTCAATATTATCAAGACTTGGTGGAGAACAAAAACACTAGGTTAAGTATCATCGAGATTCCATGAGAAATTGCTTAAGAAAAAAAAAAAAAACACACTCTCTCTGCGGTTTCTTAAAAACAATTTTTGCTTTTTTTTCCTGACCTGCCAGCCAAACAGATTCTTTGAATTTAAAGACTAATGTCAGAAAATTTCAGCTTAAACTGTAGCCAATAGAAAAAAAAAAACCAAGAGTGAAAAACAAAGACAAAATCCAGGGAAAAGAAGAGGAAAACATATATAAAATATTACATTAGCATGCAGAAACAATTGCATAAAATTGAACCAAAACCCTCCCATATATCCCATGCTTAAAGGCCACAAAAATTTCCAAAAGATTCGACCATAGTATATCCTTTTCATGCTACATATATTATCTATATGTGTAAACACACACACACATATATAGAGAGAGGTGTAGGTATACCTTTATTCCCCTTGAGTAGGTTCCTGTAAACCCTTTGATAAATGATCTATTTTGTCCCAATGAGGAAGACTATGCAGCAACAGAAAGATGAAAAATTCACTTAGGGTTATATTATTAATATATGTATGAGAGTGGAATGTGGGTGTTTATAAAGAGAAAACCCTATTAGTTGAAGAACAGGGATGGGGTGGGAGGACAGGGCCTGCAAAAATTCAGTGACAAAAGGTAAGGAAGGTATGGAAGCAAAGAAAGGGAATTAAGAGGATTTTGCAGTGATCCTGAAACACAAAGGAAGAAAATAAATAACTAAATTATTATTATTTTAGAAAAAAAAAAAAGGCAAAAGACAAAGACAGGGGGGTAATAAATGGGGATACAAAAGGATGACTATGACACTGTCTGCACTTACAATAATTATATCATACCACTGTTTCAAGAAACCAGTGAAAATCACCTTGAAATTTGAATATTGAAAAAAGAAGAAGAAGAAACTTTTAGGTGTAAAATAAAAAAGACAAATAGCATATCAGAAACGTAGCTAAACAATCTGCACAAGTCTTTTCTTGGATGTATAATTATATGTAATTATAGTTAAGCAAAAAAAAAAAAAAAAAAAAAGAACTTGTGATCACGATTATTAATTGTCATATAGCAAAAAGCATAAATGTCTTTTTTGGTAAAAGTGAAACACAAATGCTTATACTTGTAATTGTCAACTAATCATCCAATCAGCACTTAATCAGCCACGTGCTCCAGATTCTTTTCGATTATGCATTCCTTGTCATTTGATCAGACACTATAGTTGTACATCTATGATCAACTCTGCTTTATTTTCATCATTTTGACTAACCATTTATTTCGGTAGCAAAATTTATACTGATTAATTGATACCATCAGAATCAACAAGTATTCCTCCTGTCTCTGCTTAAAGCCAATGTCTTATAATCCTATCTAGAGGTGGTGTAGTCTTACGTGAGGTAAAGAGATTGAGCCCACAATTTGATTTAAATAAATAAAATTTGTGTCATAATTTTATACATTCAGTAGAAAGGTGGGTATTTCTTTGGTTAGCTCTGATACAATAGTCAGAATGCAAAGATCTGTAAAAAGTCGGGTTTAAATAATCTTTTAAGTAAAGCTTTGCAAATATAGGTTAACTTTGATTATGTTGATAATTTTTTGTGTTCAAGTTTTAGTTTTTCATTCTTTATGTGTTTACTTCTCAATATACCAATAAGTGTATCCACATCAGTTATCATACTTCACTATTAATTTCGAATTTTCAATATATAATATAAAAATTGCAGGTTGGTGTATTTATACATAATGATTATACGATGAATGAAATTCCATATAGGGAGAGTGCAGTATTATATAAGTTGGGTCAATGAGATCGATATCCACTCCAAGCCTAAAAGTTCTATCAAAGCTATAGTTGGCACAGTGAAAAAGTATTGGAAAAGGATAGCATTTAGAATCCAATTAAAGCATGTTAAATAGGATTATAAAATATATAAATAAACAAAAGGAGTATGTTGATGATTGGTAAGACAGAATATATAATTTGAGCTCTCTGAAACTGTGATCTGTTGGGTAATTGTAAGTTGCATCATTGAGTTAAACTATTAGAAATGAAGGACTGAAACTGGTACTGTTTAACTTCCATGATTGAAATTCATTGATAGTGAGCTTGTACAGTACTGTTACCCTTCATTCAATCTAGATCAAGTATTTTTCACTATTGACAGTGGCAAAAAACTAAGCAGCTGGAATACAAATATAAGGACTCATACCGAATTAAACTGTGTGTGTGGGGGGGGGGGGAGATGGGTTGTCTTTTATATGCACATATATACTAGAATTTATATTTCAAATTTTAAGATGTTACTTATAAATTAAATTAAACTACAAGAATTATAAAATCCGATTATTACAGTTTATATAGTCACTGAGTTTAAAGTTGTCACTCATCTCTATTGTATTTGTAACAACAGTTAAGAAGCTGTCACTTCCTTTTGTGAATTGAAAGCAATTATGTCAAACTTTCGACATTAAAATTATAAGCATTTTTGCTAAAATTAAATGGTCACAATAGAAATTAAATCGACAATCGCTGCTACGACATGGAATGCTAGTTGAGGGGGTATGGAAGAGGCAAAGAGTAGAAGCTGTACAACTTTATTCATCAACAACATTTCTAGTAGGGTTAGCTGGAGAGAGATCAGGTATCTATTCAAAACGTTGGGTAAGATTGTGGATGTCTTTATCCCAATAGAAAAACATCAAAGAGTGGAAAATAATTTGGGTTCGTCAGATTTCAGGACCTTGTTGACGCAAGAAGAGCTTTTCGGAGATTGAATGGGTTTCGTTATTATGGATGTACGATCGATGTCAACTTGGCACGCTTAACAGCTGCTTTTCATACTGGAAAAAGTCCAACTTGAGGGCTGGGGACAGAGATAAGAAAAATTATTAGCATGAAGTGCTTGAAGGAGACCCGAAAAGCAAGGATAAGGTAACCTATAAGGAGGCTCTTGTTGGCAAAGTAACAGTGAACTCCAGCAAGTTTGCAGCAACCGGTGATATGTTTAAAAAGGTGAATGTGAAAAATTATATAGCGATTGATAGCAGAGAGGCCGACTCACTAGTGAAGGCAATACTGAGATGTTAATTATATATACTATATTTTCCTAAGTCATTTGGTAAAAATATAGTTGAAAATTTTATCAAATAAAGATTTGTAATATACTAAAAAAACATGTTTTAAATGTGTTTTTATTTAAATGTTTTTGAGTTAATACTAAAGTGTTTTAAGATGTTTAAAATATTTTTAAGACACTTTAGTAGTCAAGTATCAAAACATAAGACCATGTCTTGAGACATAAAAGTTCGAATACAAAATTTTGTTCCATGGGCTACATGTCTAAAGACATGACCTACATGTTCAGAGACATTGATCCATATGTCTCGAGACATAAGCTTCTATGTCTCGAGACATAGCCTGCCAACAACTATATAATAACTATTTTTAAGCCATGTCTCGAAACATCTTGCCAAGTCTTGAGACTTTGGTTGCAAGGATAGTTTTTAAGCCCGAAATTAATGCTTCTAATGGCTAGAATTCATCCCCAACAACCATAAGCATCCCCAACAACCAAGACTTGAGAGAGAGACATCCAAGCATCAGAGTTAAGAGTAGAGCTTCAAATTATTTATTCTTTCATTTTCTCTTGTACAAATCTCTAGGGGCTTATTATTAGATATTTTATCACTCTTATTTCTAATTTTTTGAGAGCTTAATGTTTGTAAATACACACCTTGTAGAGGCCTCTTTGTTTATTTTCTTTCATATCAACAATTGTAAATTTGAAGAATTTTTATCCATAAAAACTAAGAAGGGTTCTAATTTAGCCATAAAAGCTAAGGGAAATGTTCTATCTAAGCCTTAAGAAAAAGATAGTGTTGTAAGGGTTATACATTCTCCTTGAAAGGTATCAATTCTAATAGTGAATTGGGAAATCATTAGTGGTGAAAAGCTAAGGTAGTGGAGGTAGGCAATCGAGGTTGAACCACTATAAATTGAAGTTTCCAAACTTTTCTTAATTTTCATATCATTTAGAAAAGTTTGTACAGATTTTTAAAATACCAATTCACCCCTCATCTTGATATTTTCGGGCCTAACAGAATTTAAAACAAGTTTCAACATTTAATAAGCTTGAATATATTTTAAAATCATTTTGATTCATTTCATAGGTGTTTGGACACACCCTATACATCAAACAAACTTTAAAACACTTAAATGGTTGAAAATACAAATTTTCAAATTGATTTGGGTAATAAATAAGTTAAATCCAAATACAAAATCCACCATTAGTTTTCACACTTCATACACACATTTCGAGGTGTTAAAAGTCCAGAGTCTCATTACAATATGAGAATGTTTGGACATCATTCGAGGTCATCTCAGAGCTTAAAAACACAAGTTCATAAAAGCATGGGTTGTAACAGCTCGTTTTTGAGCTAAATCGGAATAGTGATTTTGGAACCACAAATCCGATGTCAGAAAATTATTTTTAATATTATTTTATGTGTTTACAGCATGATAATATGTATGTGTGAAAATTTTGTGAGCTAATTTTATCGTTTAGTAGCTCAATTAGAGAAAAATGACTTAATCGCGTAAAATAAAAAAGTTGTATTCTATTTGTTAAAGGTGTCAATTGGCCTTTGCTTTTAAATATGATGGCCTTAAATGGTAATTAGAACATTTTAGATGTTAATGGACATTAATGGACATCCATTATATGATTTTAATGTTTATTAATTAAGGTTTATTTAGTAAATTGTGAATTAAGTTTAATTAAACAAAACAAAAGCCATTTTCATGCTATCATCTTCTTGAATAGCCAAATCTGAGGAAGAAAATAAGGGTTTTAAAGCTTTGAAGGTTCGACCATTGTTTTTCAAGCATGTAAGTCTATTTTGACTCTGTTTTTGATGATTTTTACGTTTTTGAAATCGTTACTTCGTATTCTAGCTAGCCTGTGCCTTAATTTTTGAATTCGTTAATGATTGCGTGAAGTGACATTGATGAATACTTGAGATTTTTAATGTTTGATAATGGAAAATGATTATTTGTTGATAGATTTAATAGTTTTGTTAAGTGATTTTTGACAAAAATGTCAAAAAGGGATTAAATTTTGAAATATGTAAATTGAGGGGTTGAAATGTGGAATAAATGAAATTTATGGGCTGCTAGGGGTCCTTATGAAATTCGGCTAGCATGTATTTAGTTTGAATTGTGTGAATTTTGTATATTTGTGAAATAGGGACTAAATTGATTAAATGTGAAAGTTTAAGGGTTAATGTGTAAAAATTCCCAAATGTATATTTTTGGACTAAATTGAATGAGTTGGTGATTAAATGGATTAATTTTGAATACATATAGATCAAGAAAGAAAGAATTCAGATTTAGATTGGGGGAAAAGCAATGTTATCGAGTAATCGATTCGATCCGTCAATTCCGTATACGAGGTAAGTTCGTATAAATGAACTTAAATGTGTATCTATTTATTGAATGGATGAAATTGAGATAGTACTTATTCTATTGGATGAATATTGAGATATTAAATGAAATGTATGAGTTGAGTAAGGCGAGATGTCGAGTAAGACCATAGCTGGGCTATGGCAATCGAATAATAAGACCATAACCGAGTTATGGCATGTGAACGAAAGACCACAGCAGGGCCTTGGCAATGTATATATGAAAGGCCATGGTTGGAATATGGCATCAGAAATTCAATGAAATTGTATTGTAAGCAATTCTGAACCGAAGTGGTTCGATAAAAGTATTGATGAGAAATAGAAATGTCTCGGTACAGGTATGCACGGAAAACTAGTCGAATATCGAACTAGTGAAAGTTGAGAATTGATAAATGATGATATGGATAAACCTTATATTAGCTTGTGAATTGATGACTTAAATGTCTATGATACTATCTATTTTGAATTGTTAATAAATGTTGTGATTCTTTCATGTTAAAGTACGGACTTACTAAGTTTTATAGCTTACTCTATTTAATTTTCAATATTCTATAGATTTACGAAGCTAGCTCGGATCCGGGAATCGTCAGAGACTTCATCGCACTATTGATCATCCATTTTGGTACTTTTGAAGTTATGTATATATAGTATATGGCACGTGTAGGCTTGAGTCACTTTGGTATGTATGATGTATATGTATTTTGGCCATTTGAGTTGGCATAAAATGAAAAACTTGATGATGCTTATGAATGTGCAAATAGATATACTTATAATGTTTGATAATAGACCTATAATGAATGAATGGAATTGAATTGGTATGAATGTTTGGATTAGTTTTGTCTAATGAATTATACATGTGAATTATGCTTAGAAAAGCAAGTTAAATAGCTTGATATTTGAATAGGTAAATAATATGGATTTGGTATGTTTGTGTAGTGGTTGATGAACTTTGGCTACATATTTGTGACTTAAAATGATACCATATGAGCTTGTGTAGGTATGTGCAAAATGGGTGGCAAATTGGTTTTGCAAATAGCCTATTTTTGCCCACACGGGCGTGTGTCTCAGCCGTGTGCGACACATAGTTATGCTACACGGCCGTGTGTCCCCTAGTGTTGAAATTGAATTGAAGTCAGTATGCTCCATACAGTCTCACACACGGGCGTATGGCTGGCCGTGTGTTATAAGTCAATATACCCTCTAAATGGCACACGGCCTAACACATGGGCGTGTGTGGCCATTTCGTAGGGACACGGGCTGGACACACGGGCGTGTGGTTAGCCGTGTGACCCAAGTCTGTATACCCTCCAATTTTCGCATGACTTGGCACACGAGCGTGTCCTCAGCTGTGTGATATAAGTCAGTATGTATGCCCTGTTTCCACACGGCCTAAAACACGGGCGTGTCTACTAGTCGTGTGAGGCACACGGCCTGTTCACACGAGTGTGTGACCCTTATATGATTGAAAATTTTTTAAGTTTTTTAAAATTTTTGTATGTTATCTGTTTAATCCCGAACCATTTCTAAAGCATGTTTAAGGCCTCGTAGGCCCTCATAAGAGACAATGTGATTGTATTGAATGATGTATGAGAATGATTGCTTGAGGTTGATAAATGTAAGCTATGTGTTATGTTCTGATCGATAATACTTTGTAGCCCTATTTCGGTGATGGATACAAGTTAGGGGTGTTACATTTTATTAGTATCAGAGCTACAGTTTAGTTGATTCTAGGACTAACATAGCGTGTGTAGAAGTCTAGCTATACATACCATATATACTCTGCCATAGTGTGATGATTCCTGATAGCTTAAATTATGTTTTCGTATAGCAATGGATCCCGAAAGAGCTGTAGCTAATGATGTAGAGTGTAATGGGCCCGCTCCCGCTCAAGGGACAACACCTACTGAATCTAGACCCGTGACGAGTAGCTACTAGGGAGAGGCTAAACAAGCCTTTTTCCATATGATGAGTGAATGGTTCACGGAGTTCGTTCGAACGAATCCAGTTGCTCAAAAACCTCCACCCCCACCTGTTCCTCAATAAATCCTTGTTATTCCTCAAGTTATAGATCCGATATGATTGAACAAGCTGCCAGTAGATAAGACTCGAAAACATGGGGCTGAAGAGTTTTGGGCTACTATTGATGATAATGTGGAGAGAGCTGAGTTTTGGTTCGAAAACACGATTCGAGTATTCAACGAATTGTCTTATACTCCTGAGGAATGTATCAAATGTGTTGTATCTTTGCTAAGAGATAATACGTACCATTGGTGGAAAACGTTGATATTTGTGATTCCTAAAGAATGGGTTACTTGGGAGTTCTTTCAATCTGAATTTTGAAAGAAGTACATAAGTCAGCGGTTCCTTGATCAGAAGCATAAAGAATTATTAGGGTTAAAACAAGGTCAGATGACTGTCATTGAGTATGAAAGAGAATTTGTACGGTTAAGTATTCTCGAGAGTATGTGTCTACTGAGGAGATTATGTGTAAACGGCTCGTTGACGGGTTGAACGAAGATATAAAATTATTAGTTGGAATTCTTGAATTGAAAGAATTTTTTGGTTGAAATGGCTTGTAAAGCCGAAGATCTTAGTAATGAAAAGAGGAAAGCATAATCAGAAGCTAGAGACTTGAGAAAAAAATCAATGAGTAAGCCGTATCACTCTTCATCAAAGAAATCTCGAGCCGATCAAATACACTAGTGGAATATTCTAGTAGAGATTGTGGGAAAGAAATTACAAGTTCAAAAACTCCAGCTGTGTAAGTGGCTAGTGTAGGTAACGTTAGACCAAATAAACCTGAACGTGGACGATGTGGGTGTGACAACACGATTTTGGGCCTAGTCGAAATAGTGATTTTGGAACCACTATTCTGAGTTCAGAGAAATTATTTTAATGTTATTTTATGTGTTATAGCATGATTATATGAGTGCATGAAAATTTTGGTGAATTAGTTTTAGCGTTTGTGAGCTTAATTGCGAAAAAGGACTAAATCACATAAAGGGCAAAAGTTTTATTTTACTACCCAAATATGTTAAATAGCTAGAGAACCAAAATTGGAGGTCTTTAAAGTGAAAATAGGCCATTAGGGGAGTGATGGCCGGCCATAGGGGACAAGAAAGTTGAAAAGTCAAAATTTGGTAGACATTAGGTGACTTTTTTGGTAATAAAATAAAATAAAGAAAAAGTTGTCATTTTTTTCATTTTTTCTTCTTCTTCCACCGAAAATGGCAGCAAACATAGGGGTTTTGAGAGCTTAAATTTTCAGCCACTTAGTTCCCTTGCAAGTAAGTAATTTTGATGGTCATTTTTTTTATGATTTTTGTATTTTTGGAACCCTTGTTCTAAATTTTTATGGAAGAAAATAAGTCATGGTTGTGTAATAAACAACTTTTGTGAAAGGATTTTCATGAAAAACACTTAAATGGACCTTTTTGTAAAGGTTGATAAAAAGGTGATAAATGTGTGAAATGAATGAAATTGTTGGCTGCTATAAGCCTAAAATAAATTCGTCTAGGCTTGATTAATGAAGAAATTCGATAAAAATTAATTTACGAGCCTAGGGGTAAAATCGTAATTTTTGTAAAAGTCTAGGGGCAAAATGGTCATTTTGCCAAAGTATAAATTATGGAATGTATTGGTTAATATGATGATTAAAGTACTGAATTTTATCATTATAGGTTAATAAAACTGAGATTCGAGTTGAAATCGAAAAGTACGATGTTATGGACTAAAATAGAGTAATTAGCCGAAATTGCATTCGAGGTAAGTCCGTGTGATTAAATAAGCATGATATCCATATTATTTTTAACATACTTGAAATCTATCTTGCTATGATTGTATTGAATTTTATGTTGATGATATTGTATATGCGAAAGTGATGCCAAATGTTAATAACATTTATGTGATGATTGAATGCATTGGAAATTTGATGGAATATGATATTCCATTGAAACGAGTAAGTTGTGTGTAAATAACTCAATTACATTGTTATCATATGCGATTGAATTGTTATAGCATAAATTGTTTGATTGTGAATATGAGTATGTATGAATAGAATTGATGTAGTAGAAACTCTTGGTTGAACCTTAGGAATAGATTGGATATTCATGCCATGACATTTGGGGTGATATGTATGCTAGTGTAAGACATGTCTGGGACATGCATCGTCCACATTATGAGATCCAGTGTAAGACACTGTCTGGGACATGGAATCGACATTGAGACGAGAGCTAGTGTAAGACCATGTCCGGGACATGGCATCAGCACCGATAGATGAGAGCCAGTGTAAGACCATGTCTGGGACATGGCATCGGCCTCGATATATGAGAGTCAGTGTAAGACCATGTCTGGGATGAAAGCGAGAAGGTAAGTATATGAGCATGTTGAAAAGGTACAGGTATGTATTCGAAGCTCAAATGCTATTACGATCATGAAACGATGCAGCTTTGGTAAGGATACAAACAAGTAAGTTATGCCTATGAAAATGAAATTGTGATGACCTTGTGATTATGGTTCTATGCTTATGATGTACAAATATGTATTTTACCATGATGATTGAAATGGATTATAAAAGTGTTATAAGCTTAGTTACCATTATTTTACACTAAATAGTTTTGGGACAACAGTAGCAGTCCGACTTTGAAAATACACAAAAAATAGTGGAAAGTGAGTTAGAGATTGAATAAAATATGGAATTATAGCTTATCGAGTCTAGTTCTTATAAAGGTAAAGGTGTAAGCAAAAGAATTTCCTATTATGAGATATTTGAATTTGTGTGAGACAGAGTCAAAATAATTTTAAAATCCCCTGTTCTGATTTTAGAAAATCATTAAAAATTGTACAAAAATAATTATGGGTTATAGTTTATATTATTAAAATATTTAATGAGTTTATTTTCAAAAGAAATAAACAGGAACATCATTTGAATTCCGTATGAGGAGATAATTAATTTTTAGTAAAGAGGGGTCGGAACTGTCGGACAGCAAAATAGGGGTAGCTTTAAAGAACAAACTGTACTTATTGGCTAGACCAAAAATTTTGAAAATTTTATAGTAAGAAGATATTTGAGTCTAGTTTTAGGGAAAATTAACAGATATTAATTTTGAGTTCCTTAGCTCAAGATATAAATAATTTAGTGGCTATAACTTGAGAAAATAGCTTGACCTGAACATAAGTAAAAGTGCAAATATGGTTGTATTATCTTGAGAAGCAAGTTGATAAATTGCTTATTATTTTTATACGGTCTTACTAAGTTAAGTTTACTCCCTTCCTTTCCTTTACTTTAGTGTTATCAGGTTAGCTCGAGATTGGAGATCATCTGAGGCAACACCACACTATCAAGCCATCACCTTTGGAATATTGATATACATATATATATATATATATATGTGTGTCAAGCGCCTTCAAGTGAGTGGCATGTATAGGGACTTAGTTTTTTTTTATGATATGTGTTAACATGACTAGCCAAATGTATTGGCCTATATTGAGTTATTTGTATATGACCATGAAGGGTGGCTCATATTGATTATGGTTTGCAAACCTATTTATCTATGCTATGTTCTAATGCTTGTGATGTGATTATGCTTGTTGGCCATATATGATTGGTGTTATGAAATATGTGCATGATGAATGTTTTATGACCAATACAAATGGTTATGGTCATGAATTAAATGTGTAGTATGGAAATAAAGATGTGAAGGATTAAGGGTAACTTAAAGGCTTGGAAAATAGCCTAAGTGTTGGCCACACAGGCTTAGACACGTTCGTATGTCTCAACCGTGCGGGGGACATGGTACATGGGCTTGTGGCTTGGCTGTGTGGTTCAAATTATTCGCTAGCGTCATAGTCAAAGAGTTACACGGCCTGAGGACACATGCGTGTCAAAGGCATACGGGCATGTCCCTGTGTCCACATGGGCGTGCGACCTTGTATCATGGAAAAATTTTCTAAGTTTTACCAAAACATTCTAAGGTTCTCAGTTTAGTCTCTAATTACTTTCAATGCATGTTTAGGGCTTCGTAGGCCTATGTATGGGACATTATGCATGTGTATGAAAAGTTTTGATACGAATGAAATTTAATAGCCCGATTTTTGCATGTTTATGAATGATTAATCCGATAATACCTCGTACCCTGTTCCAGCGTCAGACACAGGTAAGGGGTGGTACAGTGGGAAACGACATTTTGGAGAACGTAGATTGGATGATAAAGCCTATTTTAGATGTGCCTTGCATGAAATTTCATCCGGGATTGTCTTAAGGTAGATGAGAAAGAGAAATCCCAGAATATAAGATCGAGCAACCCTGCTTTGAGAGGAAGACCATCCCGTAATTCTGGAAATGTGAGTGGTGGTAGAGGTGCGGCATGAGACACTACCGCGAGATCTGATGCTAGAGCACCTACCAGAGCTTATGCTATTCGCGCTCGCGAAGAACCGTCATCTCCAGATGTTATCACCAGTACTTTCACTCTCTATGATACTAATGTGATTGCATTAATAGATCCAGGATCAACTTATTCTTATATATGTATGAATTTAGTATCCAGTAAGACTTTGCCTGTAGAGTCTACTGAATTTGTGATTAGAGTATCGAACCCCTTAGAAAAATGTGTTTTGGTTGATAAAGTGTGCAAGAATTGTCCGTTAATGCATCGGGATTTCTGTTTTCTAGCTAATTTGATGTTATTGCCGTTCGATGAATTTGATGTGATTTTGGACATGGATTGGCTAACGATGTAGGATGTTATAGTGAATTGTAGAAGAAAAAAATAGAACTAAAATGCCAAAATAATGAGACTATTAGAATTGAATCTGATGATCTGAATAGTTTGCCAATTGTGATCTCGTCTATGTTAGCTCAGAGATTTGTGAGAAAGGGGTGTGAAGCTTATCTTGCTTATGTTCTTGATACAAAAGTGACTAAAACAAAGATTGAATCAGTACCAGTTGTGTGTGAGTATCCAGATGTATTTCTCGAAGAGTTACCGAGTGTACCACCTATTAAAGAAATTGAGTTTGGTATTGAATTAATATTGGGTACAACGCCGATATCGATAGCTCCGTACAGAATGGTACCGGTAGAGTTAAAAGAATTGAAAGCTCAGTTGCAAGAATTGATGGATAGAGGTTTTGCTAGACCGAGTTTCTCTCACTGGGGTGCACCGGTATTCTTTGTCAAAAAGAAAGATGGCATGATGAGAATACATATTGACTACAGACAACTGAATAAAGTGAATATAAAGAACAAATATCCTCTACCACAGATTGATGATTTGTTTTATCAGTTAAAATGGGCAACAGTGTTTTCAAAAATTGATTTGAGATGGGTTATTACCAGTTGCGAGTTAAAGACTCAGATGTGCCAAAGACTGCATTTAGAACGAGGTACGGACACTACGAATTTCTTGTTATGCCTTTCGGATTCATGAATGCACTTGCTGTTTTTATGGACTTGATGAACTGGATTTTAGGCCGTACTTAGACCGATTTGTAGTTGTGTTTATTGATGATATTTTGATCTACTCTCATAATGAATCTGAACATGCTGAGCATTTGAGAATCATGTTACAAACTTTGAGAGATAAACAGTTGTTTGCAAAATTCAGAAAATGTGAGTTTTGGTTATAAGAGGTTGGTTTTCTGGGACATATAGTTTTAGCCGTAGGTATCTGAGTTGACCCGAGCAAAATTTCCACGGTTATAGATTGGAAGCCTCCGAAAATGTAACCGAAGTCTGTAGTTTTCTAGGACTAGCTGGCTATTATAGACAATTTGTGAAAGGTTTCTCAATGATTGCGACTCTGATGAGACGATTGCTTCAAAAAGATGTAAAGTTTGAGTGGTCTGAAAAGTGTCAGCAGAGTTTTGAACAGTTGAAAACATTGTTGATAGAGGATCCAGTGTTAGTTCAGCTTGAGTCGGGTAAAGAATTCGTAGTTTTCAGTGATGCATCGTTAAATGGCCTGGGTTGTGTTTTGATGCAGGAAGGCAAAGTTGTAGCATATGCTTCGAGACAATTGAAGCCGCATGAAAAGAACTATCCGACGTATGATCTAAAGTTGGCCGTGATAGTGTTCGCATTGAAAATTTGGCGTCATTATTTGTTTGGTGAGAAATGTCATATCTATACAGATCACAAAAGCTTGAAATATCTGATGACTAAAAAAAGATTTAAATTTACGACGGTGGAGATGGTTAGAATTACTAAAAGATTATGAACTAGTGATTGATATCATTCGGGGAAAGCGAACGTAGTTGCTGATGCTTTGAGTCGAAAGTCTTTATTCGCTTTACGAGCTTTAAACACACAATTAGCTTTGTCTGATGACGGTTCGATAGTAGCAGAGTTGAAAGCGAGATCGTTATTTCTACAACAGATTTGTGAAGCTCAAAAGTTTGATAATGAATTACAAGCAAAACGAGCTCAGTATAAGCCAACTCCTGATTCAAAGTTTCAAGTAGGGCTTGATGACTGTTTGATGTTTCGTGATAGAATATATGTACCAAGAAATTCTGAACTCATTCAGAATATTCTAAATGAAGCACACAGTAGTTGTTTGTCAGTACATCTGGGAAGCACAAAAATCTATAATGATTTGAAACAGTTTTATTGGTGGCACGACATGAAATGTGATATTTCAGAATTTGTTTTAAATGTTTGATTTGTCAGCAAGTTAAAGCTAAATGTCAAGTACCGTCAGATTTATTATAGCCTATTATGGTTCCCGAGTGAAGTGGGATAAAGTAACAATGGATTTTGTATCGAGTTTGCCATTATCTTTGAAAAAGAAAGATGTGATCTAGGTTGTTGTTGACAGATTGACAAAATTGACTCATTTCATTCCTGTACGTACATATTATTCACTTGATGAATTGGCTGAGTTGTATATTTCAGAGATTGTTCGATTGTGCAGAGTGCCACTATTTGTTGTTTTGGATAGAGATCTGAGGTTCACATCGTGATTTTGGAAGAAATTTCAAGAAGTTTTAGGTACAAAGCTGCATTTTAGCACTGCGTTTTACCCGCAAACAGATGGTCAATTTGAACGAGTTATTCAGATATTTGAGGATATCTTGGGTTGTTGCATTCTTGAATTTGAAGGTAGCTGGGAGAAATATTTACTGTTGATTGAATTTGCTTACAACAATAGTTTTCAATCGAGTTTTAAAATGGCACCGTACGAAGCTTTATACAGTCGTAAATGTCGAACACCGTTGTACTGGTCTGAATTGAGCAAGAATAAGATTCACGGGGTTGATCTAATTAGAGAGACTGAAGAAAAAGTGAAAGTAATTCGCAATAGTCTAAAAGTAGTGCCAAATCAACAGAAATCATATGCAGACCTAAAACGGAAAGATATTTAGTTCTAGATTGAGGGTAAAGTATTTTTGAAATTGTCACCGTGTAAAAAAATAGTGCGGTTTGGTCGAAAAGGGAAATTGAGTCTGCGATTCATCGGACCGTATAAGATTGTCGAGTGAATCAACTATCTTTACCATCTGAGTTAGAGAAAATACATAATGTGTTTCACGTGTCAATGCTTCGACGATACCAATCCGGCCCTTCACATGTTATTTCCCCGACAGAGGTTGAAATTCAGTCTGATATGTCATATGCTGAAGAACCAATTCGAATTTTAGCTCGTGAGATCAAAGAGCTGAGAATTAAGAAAATTGCTTTAGTGAAAGTATTATACATGGGAATGGGGTTGAAGAAACTACGTGCGAACCCGAGGATGCTATGAGAAAACAATAGCCGAACCTATTTACTGGTAAGATTTTTGGGGACGAAAATCCCTAAGGGGGGAGAGTTGTAACAGCCCGTTTTTGAGCTAAATAAGAACAATGGTTTCGAAACCACAAATTCGATGTCAGAAAATTATTTTTAATATTATTGTATGTGTTTACAGCATGATAGTATGTATGCGTGGAAATTTCGTGAGCTAATTTTATTGTTTAATAGCTCAATTAGAGAAAAATGACTTAATCGCGTAAAATGCAAAAGTTGTATTCTATTTGTTAAAGGTGTCAATTGGCCTTGGCTTTTAAATATGATGGCCTTAAATGGTAATTAGACCATTTTATATGTTAATGGACATTAATGGACATCCATTATATGATTTTAATGTTTATTAATTAAGGTTAATTTAGTAAATTATGAATTAAGTTTAATTAAACAAAACAAAAGCCATTTTCATGCTATCATATTTTTGAATAGCCGAATGTGAGAAAGAAAATAAGGGTTTTAAAGCTTTGAAGGTTCGGCCATTTTTGTTCAAGCATGTAAATCTATTTTGACTCTGTTTTTGATGATTTTTAAGTTTTTGAAATCGTTGCTTCGTATTCTAGCTAGCCCGTGCCTTAATTTTTGAATTATTTAATGATTGTGTGAAGTGCCATTGATTAATACTTGAGCTTTTGAATGTTTGATAATGGAAAATGATTATTTGTTGATAGATTTAATAGTTTTGTAAAGTGAGTTTTGACAAAAATGTCAAAAAGGGATTAAATTCTGAAATATGTAAATTGAGGGGTTGAAATGTGGAATAAATGAAAGTTATGGGCTGCTAGGGGTCCCTATGAAATTCGGCTAGCATGTATTTGGTTTGAATTGTGTGAATTTTGTATATTTGTGAAATAGGGACTAAATTGATTAAATGTGAAAGTTTAGGGGTTAATGTGTAAAAATTCCCAAATGTATATTTTTGGACTAAATTGAATGAGTTGGTGATTAAATGGATTAATTTTGAATACATATAGATCAAGAAAGAAAGAATTCAGATTTAGATTGGGGGAAAAGTAAGGTTATCGAGTAATCGATCCGACCCGTCAATTCCGTATACGAGGAAAGTTCGTATAAATGAACTTAAATGTGTATCTATTTATTGAATGGATGAAATTGAGATAGTACTTATTCTATTGGATGAATATTGAGATAGTAAATGAAATGTACGAGTTGAGTAAGGCGAGATGCCGTGGAAGACCATAGCTAGGCTATGGCAATTGAATAGTAAGACCATAACTAGGTTATGGAATGTGAATGAAAGACCACGAAAGGGCCTTGACAATGTATATATGAAAGACCATAGTTGGACTATGGCATCGAAAAATCAATGAAATTGTATTGTAAGCAATTGTGGACCGAAGTGGTTCGATAAAAGTATTGATGAGAAATAGAGATGTCTTGGTACAGGTATGTACAGAAAACTATTCGAATATCGAACTAGTGAAAGTTGAGAATTGATAAATGATGATATGGATAAACCTTATATTAGCTTGTGAATTGATGACTTAAATGTCTATGATACCATCTAATTTGAATTGTTAATGAATTTTGTGATTCTTTCATGTTAACGTATGAACTTACTAAGCTTTATAGCTTACTCTGTTTAATTTTCAATGTTCTATAGATTTACGAAGCTAGCTCGGATCTGAGAATCGTCAGAGACTTTATTGCACTATCGATCATCTATTTTAGTACTTTTGAAGTTATGTATATATGGTATATATAGGCTTGAGTCACTTTGGTATGTATGGTGTATATGTATTTTGGCCATTTGAGTTGGCATAAAATGATGAACTTGATGATGCTTATGAATGTGCAAATGGATATACTTATAATGTTTGGTAATAGACCTATAATGAATGAATAGGATTGAATTGGTATGAATGTTTGGATTAGTTTTGTCTAATGAATTATACATGTGAATTATGCTTATAAAAGCAAGTTAAATAGCTTGATATTTGATGAGGTAAATAATATGGATTTGGTATTTTTGTGTATTGGTTGATAAACTTTGACTGCATATTTGTGACTTAAAATGATACCATATGAGCTTGTGTAGGTATGTGCAAAATGGGTGGCAAATTGGCTTTGCAAATGACCTATTTTTGTCCACATGGGTAGAGACATGGGTGTGTGTCTCAGTCGTGTGCGACACACGGTCATGCTACACGGCCGTGTGTCCCCTGGTGTTGAAATTAAATTGAAGTTAGTATGCTCCATATGGTCTCACACACGGGCGTGTGACTGGCCATGTGGTTTAAGTCAATATACCCCTCTAAATGGCCCACGGCCTAGCATATGGGAGTGTGTGGTCATTTCATATGACACACGGGCGTGTGGTTGGCCGTGTGACCCAAGTTAGTATACCCTTTAGTTTTCGCACGGCCTGGCACATGGGCGTTTCCTCTACCGTGTGATACAAGTCAATATGTATGCCTTGTTTCCACATGGCCTAAGACACGGGTGTGTCTACTAGCTAGGTGAGGCACACGGCCTGTTCACACAGGCGTGTGACCCTTATATGATTGAAGAATTTCAAAATTTTCCAGAATTTTCGTATGTTATTAGTTTAACCTCGAACCATTTCTAAAGCACGTTTAAGGCCTCATAGGTCCTCATAAGAGACAATGTGATTGTATTGAAAAATGTATGAGAATGATTGCTTGAGGTTGATAAATGTAAGCTATGTTTTATGTTTTGATCGGTAATACTTCGTAACCCTATTCCGACGTTGGATATGAGTTAGGGGTGGTACATGGGTAATTGTTTTGATACAACTATTCCAAATTGTAGGACAACTACCTAGACATCTGAAATTCGTTTGACTTGTTGCGATACCATAGAGGACAAGTACCGATACTAAAGCCACTAGAGTTGAAATTTAGTCCAAAGGCACTATAAAGCATCCCTAAACTCTTTTATAACTTATTATTGAGTTCCAAACCATTATAAATCAATTTATAAACTCATTTAAAACTTAAAAAAGGCAAGTTATAAAGACATAAGATGTAACCATGTGATAAAACTTGATTAAAAACATATAAATGGCTTGAATTACAACTCAAGTTTTATAATTATAAATCCAACTTAAGTCTTTGTGTACATGCTGAAGTTCTTATGCAAGTGAAAACTAATATGAATACATTACAAGCTCAATTGAAGAGTGATGTGAAGCTCCCAAGTTGAACCCAGGTGAATCTGATACTTACGAGTTTAAACCACTAACTATGAGCTCGATGAGCTCAGTAAGTACAATAGGATTTCCTATCTTATCCTATTTGAATTAGTGTTGATTTTTTTATAAACACAAGGCCAAGTTTGAATTATACTAAATTTGTATCTTTATCACTTTAGGACTCAACATTCAAGCATTTTCTATTTTTACAAATTCACCTAACTTTTTAAGGTGCTTCCATTTATTAGAACTTAATTCCCCATTGAACGAACTTTCACACATCACGTCTTGTTTCCAATATAAATGTAGAAACATTTCCATCAATAGTTTCATATGTTATACACATTTCACTAAACTTACCATTCCAAAATTAAGTTTCTTTTCTTTTTAAGCCCAAGATCTTTTAACATTGATTTCTTTGTTCAAATACTAAAGGTTTACATGATTATAATAATATTCAATAAAAAAATTGTCTTATATATATATCCGAATACCATATTATCACAACTTTTACTAAATCACTGGACCTTAACAAGTTTATTACCAGAAATAATTTCATTAACAAATTAGTTCCCTTTTATAAGGACTTATAAGCTTATAATTATGTCTTAATGTTGAGCTCATCAGTTTTTACTTACAATAGATCATCTTTATTAACAGATGTAACACCCCAAAACCCGGTTTAGAAGTTTTGACTCAATTTTAGAGGTCACATTGACCACCAAGATAGCTCAAAATAAAATGTCATTCAGAGACCTTAAAACTAGATAAAAATACTTATGTACTAGCTTTGAAACCAAAATGGACTTAGTGTAAGACCCCTAACCCGTATCCGTCGCCGGACTAGGGTTAAAGGCATTACTAGACAAATCGAAACATTTAACATTCATTTCAAAAACTTCATAGCATCAAAGATCAAACATCAATATAGAGTCCCTTATATAGGTCATCGAGACCTTAAACATGCATTAGAAAGGGGTCAGGACTAAATCGAACACATACAAAATTTTTCCAAAACTTAAACATTTTTCAAATAAGTATAGGTCACACGCCTGTGTGAACAGGCCATGTGCCTCACACGGTATTAGACACGCTCGTGTGTCTAGGCCATGTCAAAATAGGGCATACATACTGACTTGCTCACACAGCCACAAGACACGCCCGTGTGCCTTGGCTGTAGTCAAGCATGACTTGAGCTACACGACTAGCCACACGCCTGTGTGCCTTGGCCGTGCTCGAGCCTGACTTACAATTGTAGGGTACCCAGAGGACACATGGCCGTGCCACATAGTCGTGTGTCGCACATGGCTGAGACACACGCCCGTGTCTCTACCCATGTGGACAAAAATAGGCCATTTGGATAGCCAATTTGCCACCCTAATTGGGTTAAATCTACAAGTACCAAACCAAGCATATTTTCAACACAATTTTAGCAAATTTCAATACCAAAACATAAATTATTCATGCCATTACATTATCAATAATTTCCAATCTCAATTCATCAACCAAATCATACCAAATCTAAACTAAAATAATACCAAAGCATATATTTTAATACATCATTCAATCTCATGATCAAAACTTACCAATTTCGCAAATATTCACTTACCAAAACTTATCAACTTTAACCATTTGTTTTGGTCATTCAAAACATACCATATGGTTCATAATGCATCACATATCATATAACATTTCCAACCATAAGTTCAAACACAAGTTAGCCATATTACATGGCATGGTATATACATTACAAAACAAATTCAAACACTATTATCCTATACATGCTATACTTCATATATATACATTCTTAAAAGCACCAAAATAAGGTTCGACAGTGTGGTGACGATCCTCGACGATCCCTGAGCTCACAGTAGCTTCGATATCTATAAAACAATGTAAACGCACACAAAGTAAGCTTTCAAAAGCTTAGTAAGCCATATACAAGTAAACTTATCATTTAAAACATATAAACATCATCAAATTACTTATACTTTGTAGCCAAATATCATCACAAACCTCATATTCATATACTTAGATCATAGATCAACTTTTGTACATATACTTACCTTTCATTCTCAAACATAATATACAATGTAAATGTACCTGAATCGGATACAATTTCACAAAGTCATTCATTTTCTCGGAATGCTTGTTTGAACCGTTCAGAAACATAAGGATACATGGATAGCTCGAAAAACAAATACAATGCCAACGTCCCAGACGTGGTCTTACATGTAATCAAACATCGATGCCACTGTCCTAGACAGGGTCTTGCACGAAATCAGATACAATGCCAATGTCCCAGACATGGTCTTACATGTAAATCAGAAGTCGATGCTAACGTCCCAGACGTGGTCTTACACGATAACACATGTCAAAAATCCTATGTCATGACATATGTATCCTAACTATTCCTAAGGTTCGTACGGGGCTGTTCGGACGTCAGAACTTTTTAGATACTTTCTCGGATAGCACATATTGAGCTTGAATAGTCATTCATCACAATTCAATATCATATGAACAATAATAATTCAATTCAAACACGTTTATTTGTGTATCGACTTACCTCATACGGATTCAGATAGACTGAATCGGCTACTCAACGACTTTCGACTTTCCCCGATCTAATTCCGTATTCTTTAATTCTCGATCTATATAAATTTAAATTTAACTCATTCAATTTAATATTCATTCAAATCAATCCAAAAACACATATTTAGGGCAATTTGCAAACTAGCCCTCACATTTTTACATTTTAGTCCCTAATTCACTAAATCACAAAATACACATAATTTGCATATACTCATGCTTGGCCGAATTCTCCTAGTACTCATACTAGTCCAAAAATTTCATTTATTTCATATTTTAGTCCCTCAAATTACAAATTTCACAATTTAGCCCATTTTACTCAAATTCATCAAAAATCCAAAGACAAAACATGTTAACCCAAAACATATCTTCCATTTATCAACAACTAGCTTCACAAAAATCATAGTTTCATCAATGGCACATTTCAAAATCATCAACAAAATCAGAAATTGAGGCATGGGCTTGATAGTTTTCAAAGGAACGATCACAAAAGAGTAGAAATGATCAAAAACAGATTAAAACACATACCTTAATCAAAGATTTCCTTAGCCGAACCTTACTGTTCTTTTTCTTTTCTTTTGTTCATCAATTTTCTGCAAAATGGTTGTTAATGGCCATTTTCATGCTTTTGGTTTTATTTTAATTATCTTATTAACTAAATTCCCATTTTACCCTTTGTTATAAAACTAATAAATCAATAAACACAAGGCCATTAGTGTCCATTAACCATGTAAATGGCATATTAACCACATAAGGACCTCTCAAAATATAAGCCAAATAAAATAGCCACTTTTAATAAGTAGCATGCAACTTTTACATTTTACGTGATTAGGTTCTTTTATGCCAAGTTTAGTAAAAGTGAATTTTGGCTTCGGGAAGTTGGATTTTTGGGTCATATTGTTTCAGGTGATGGTATACGGGTTGATCCTAGTAAAATTTCAGCCATTATTGATTGGAAACCACCGGAAAACGTAACTGAAGTTAGAAGTTTCTTGGGGCTAGCTGGGTATTATCGGCGGTTTGTAAATGGATTTTCTATAATTGCTGCTCCTATGACTAGACTACTCCGAAAGGATGTTAAATTTGAATGGACGGAAGAATGTCAACAAAGTTTCAAGAATTGAAAAAGTTATTAATCAAGCACCAGTGTTAGTACAACCCAATCGGTAAAGAATTTGTGGTGTATAGTGATGCTTCTCTAAATGGCTTGGGGTGTGTACTCATGCAAGAAGGAAAAGTGGTGGCTTATGCTTGAGGTAGTTAAAACCTCATGAGAGAGAATCACCTACTCACGATTTGGAATTGGTCATGGTGGTATTTACTTTGAAGATTTGGCGACATTATTTGTATGGTGAAAAGTGCCGAGTATATACCGATCACAAAAGTCTTAAATACTTGATGTCACAAAAGACTTAAATTTGAGACAGCGTAGATGGTTGGAGTTATTGAAAGATTATGAGCTTGTTATTGATTATCATCCCAAAAAGCGAATGTGGTTGCCGATGCTTTAAGCGAAAGTTGTTGTTTGCTTTGAGAGTTATGAACACTCGGTTGAAAATGTCGGATGATAGTTCGATTCTAGCGAGAGATAAGAGCTAGACCGATGTTTTTACAAGAGATTTACAAGCTCAAAAAATGATCAAGATTTGCTAGCCAAGAGAAGATATGCAGAAGTCACTACGGGATCAGATTTCAGAATCGGTTCTGATGGTAGCTTGATGTTTAAAAATTGAATTTGTGTACCGAAAAATGATGAGTTGATTCAAAATATTTTGCATGAAGCACATAATGGTTGCTTGGCAGTTCATCCGGGCAGTACGAAAATGTATAATGACTTGAAGAAAATGTATTGGTGGAGTGGAATGAAAAGAGATATTTCCGAGTTTGTATCAAAGTGCTTAATTTGTCAACAGGTGAAAGCTGAACACCAAGTGCCTTCAGGATTACTTCAGCCTATTATGGTTCCTGAATGGAAATGGGATCGGATTACTATGGATTTTGTTTTAGGGTTGCCATTGACTCCAAGAAAGAAAGATGCCATCTGGGTAATAGTTGACAGACTAACTAAATCGGCTCATTTTATTCCGGTACGTATGGATTATTCTCTTAATAAGTTGGCTGAATTGTATATCCGTGAGATTGTTAGACTTCATGGAATACCTTTGTCAATCATTTCGGATAGAGATTCGAGATTTACTTCACAGTTTTGGCAAAAGTTGCAAGAGGCATTAGGTACAAAGTTAAATTTTAGCACTGCCTTTCATCCACAAACTGATGGGCAATTAGAGAGAGTAATTCAGATTCTTGAAGACATGCTTAGATGTTGCGTATTGGAATTTCAAGGTAGTTGGGAAAGGTACTTACCGTTGGTAGAATTAGCTTATAATAATAGTTATCAGACGAGTTTAAAAATGGCACCTTATGAAGCATTATATGGTCGTAAGTGTCGAACGCCTTTGTATTGGACTGAACTCAAGGAAAATCAGATTTATGGAGTTGATCTAATAAAAGAAACCAAGAAAAGGTGAAAGTGATTCGAGATTGTTTGAAAGTCGCTTGAGATAGACAGAAAATCTTATGCGGATTTGAAACGAAAAGAAATCGAGTTTCAAGTTGGTGATAAGGTATTTTTGAAAGTGTCTCCATGGAATAAAGTCCTTAGATTTGGACAGAAGGGCAAGTTAAGTCCGCGTTTTATTGGGCCGTATGAAATAATTGAAAAAGTTGGACCGGTAGCATATCGGCTAGTATTACCACCTGAGTTAGAGAGGATTCATGATGTGTTCCATGTATCTATGCTACGTCACTATCGTTCGGATCCTTTACATATAATTTCACCGACAAAAATTGAACTACGACCGGATATGACTTACGAAGAAGAACCGATTAAGATCTTAGCTCAAAAGGTCAAGAAACTAAGAAATAAAAGTGTCGCTCTCGTGAAAGTATTGTGGCAAAAGCATGGGGTAGAAGAGACTACATGGGAACTCAAGAAACTATGAGAAACCAATACCCACACTGCTTATCTAAGATTTTCAAGGACGAAAATCCTTAAAAAGGGGGAGAGTTGTAATATCCTGAATTAGGGCTTAATCGGAATAGTGGTTTTGTGACCACAAATCCTAGATAGAAATAATTATTTTATAATTATTTTGATGATTATGATATGATTGCATGATTATGTGAAAATTTCGTGATGAAATCCTATGCCTAAAGTGCTTAGATTGAAATTAGGGACTAAATCGAATAATTTGTAAAACTTGCATTCTAGGAGTTTTTACTATGAAATTGTTTTGGAATATTAATGAGGAGGTCTTAAATAGCAATTTGACCAATTTCTAAGTCTATGGACAAAAATTGGACATGGATGGAATTTTTGGAAAGTTTAGTAGTAAGGGTATTTTGGTCATTTAGTTATTCAAGGGTTCTCCATAGCTAGGGTTTGTTTCAAGCTTCCAAGCTCCATACTAAGTGATTTCAAGCCCCGTTTTTAATGTTCTTTACGTTTTTGGAATCCCGGTAGCTCGATTAAGCTTATGCTAGCAACAATTCAACCTAGGGTTTATATTTGGAAAAATACCCATAGGTGAAATTTGTGTATTTTGATGTTTTATGATAGAATATGAGGTTTTAAATTATGTTAGACAACTTGTGCTACTCGATTTTGAGTGAAAATGAGTAAAATGGCTTAATCGGTAAAAATACCTAATAGTCATAAGTACATGTTAGAGTGTGAATTTGATATTGTCATAGAAGGCAAAAATGATCAGCATGTCATAAAACATAAGAATAAGGGATAAAGTTTAATTCCTGAGCCTAGGGGCAAAAGTGTAATTATGCAAAAGTTTAGGGGCAAAAGTGTAATTTTCCAAAGTTCGTATTAAATGCTGTTTTGATGAATGTATGTATTAAATAAGATTAATTTGGTATTATAGATCAAGAGAAACGAGAATCAAGTCGCGATCGAGGAAAAGAAAAGATTGTGGACTAAATTGCAAAATCTTTATATTTTGGTACCAAGGTAAGTTCGTGTGTAAATAATGTAGCATAATTGTTATTTTTAAGTTATTGATGTTAATTATATGATATGCTGATTTTTTATCGTGAAATATTATGCTTTGTGGGTAATGTTGAGTAATATGCAAATTATGTTTACTACTTGATAAATATGAATTGCTATCGAGTATCGGTTCCGATATTCCGTGGAAGACGGCTAATGTCAGATCGAGGGAAAAAGCCCGTTTGAACCTTAGGAATAGATTAGGATACAAGTGACATGTCATTAGGATGGTTGAGCATCCGAACTCGTTGAGTTGAGTCCGAGTTCACTTATGGATGCGAATGTTCGAACTCGTTGAGTTGAGTCCGAGTTCGTGAGATGTAACTAGGCATCCGAACTCGTTGAGTTGAGTCTGAGTTCACTTATGGATGCGAACGCCCGAGCTCATTGAGTTGAGTCCGAGTTCACTTATGGGCGGGTTACATGATTGCTTGATTACCTATGTGGCACTTATGTGCAAATTATCCGTGTATCCGAGTTATATTCCGATGTGTTCAACGGGTGAAAATTTCTATGAAATGGAAGAACACTTAAGATGCAAGTGACGTTTTGGTAAGTGTTGTGAAATGGGCACTTTGGACAGGTATGTACTTAACCTCGGGTTGAAAATAGATACAACAACGATAAAGTGGTAAGATGATGAATGATGTTTAGAAATGTGATATATGTTTTGGTGATGCCATGCTAAGGTTGTTTGGTATAATTGTATTGTTATGTTACTTGTTATTTGCATATGAACTTACTAAGCATTTATGCTTACTCCTTCCTTTTCATTCATTGTAGTTTTGAACAAGTCACTCGAATCGGGCAGTCGAAGTTTCGATCACACTATCTCAAGGATTTCTATTGGTAAATGGCTTGTAAAACTTAAGTATGGCATGTATAGCAATGTACCTATTTTGTGTAAATAATTTTATGATATGGCCATGTTTGGTTGAGAAAATGTTTGATATTGATAAGTCATGGTGATGGCTAATTAGATCATGTTTGATATCATGGAAGTTTAATAGGTTATCTAGTTCATAAAAAAATTCATGGAAAGATGAAACTTGCTTTAAAACAGAATATTACTGCAGCGATGACATGAATTTGAAAAATCACTAAAAATATTATAAGTGGAAATAAATGATGAGTAAGTTATGAAATTGAAGCTCAAAGAGTCTATTTTCATGTGGATTGAACAAAACAGGCATATAAATTATATTTTATGAGATATTTAAACTTTTGTGAAACAGGGCCAGAATAATTTCTGGATCCCCTATTCTGACTTTAAAAATTTATAATAAATTTTAAAAAATAATTATAAGTTTTTATTTACATTTACAGATTCCTTATTGAGTCTAGTTTTAATAGAAACAAACCTAATAGTCATTGAAATTTTTTATAGAGAGATATCTAATTCGTAATACACAGAGGTCAGAGCAGTCAAACCCTGAAACAGGGGAGACTTTAACTAATAAACTGTACTAATTGGCCTAACCAAAAATTATAGAAACAAACTAGTAAATAGATATATGAGTCTAGATTTAGGGAAAATTTACGATCTTGATTTCGAGTTTCGTAACTCGAGATATGATTTTTCTTGTAACTGTGACGCAGATAGCTAGAAAGCTGTGAATGTAGAAACAAATGATTCGAAGTACTTAAATTGATAAATTATGTTCGGTAACACCTCAAGCTCGATTCCGGCGTCGGTCTCGGGCGTGGGGGCGTTACAAATAAACCAGAACAAATCATTTTTTAAGTAAGTGGATTCGAACCGAGAACCTCACACATACAAACACAACACTTATCCACAAAAGCACATCAATTCATACACAGCTCTTAACAATCAAACATAAGGCCAAACCATGTCCAAGCAAAGAAAAAAAAAACATAAATCTAATAACCTAGAATAATACCTGACTTGTCGCTAGTTCCAGCTCCCTAATTTTGAGTCTTCTTCGAGACTTGCTTCTGACCAAGTGGTCGAAAATGGTAGTCTTTAATCTGATGCTCTGTGGACCCACATCTTAAACACGCTTCAGACTTCTTCCGGTACTCGCGTAGATGGCGCTAACTACAGAACCCACATACCAAAAAATTCGTGCCACTACTAGCACCTCTCGCATCATTTTTCCTAGAACTTCACTGAAATCTAACCCGTTTCATAGACCGCGGCTTTGAGCTAGAAGGACTAAGACCTCTCTTACTCCGACCCTTACCATGAATTTTACACTCACACTCAACAAACTTACTCTTTTCCTCCTCTATGGTCCTCTCCAACATAGTCTCAAAGACTCTCTCCAACACTCCTAATAGAGACTGGGTGAATGTATGAGCACCAACCCCCGAGTTACAGTCATTAGTAACTAGTGTAACCACGCAAACCTTTATCTCTTGAGCAGACACACGCCCAGAGAAACCGATGACTCATCTAAGTCCCACTGGGATGATTCTCATGACCTTGTTGATCGCTAGATTCCATAGCAGTTTTCGCCTATAATACTAGAGTATCTACCATTTCATATCAGGAAAAAGAATCAGAGATAAATATTTAAACCTTACAGTCTTAGAGTTTCACATGGACTAGCATCAAAGTCTTAGACATTTTGTTTAAAGAAAAACAATTTCAAAACACTACGATATGTTTTTATCAAGATACCCCTTTTCAAATTCATGTAGGTGGACACATTAAAAACACAGGCCGAATTTTTGCAAACCTGACTTTGATACTACTAAATGTAACGCCCCAAAACCTAACCTAGAATTTTCGACCAGATTCTGGAGGTCACATTGACCACCAAGATAGCTCAAAACAAAATGTCATTTAGAGACCTGAAAACCAGATAAAAATACTTATGTACTAGCTTTAAAACCAAAATGGACTTAGTAATCTTAATTTTTGAAGTAATACAATGTAAAAGTATGAACCTTTTATAGTCGATTGAAAATTTAGAACAAACACTTAAAACTGTCTAATTTTCCAAGTAACCAACATACTTTAATCAAATGTCAAGCATAGAAACAATTAAGTTAAATTAAACCAAAAATCTCATACCAAAGTTTACTTAAATTTATTTACAAAACCAACTGAACTAGATCAAGATACTATAGAAAACTTATTTGAATCAAACAAGAACAGTATACTCTGAGATCCTTCAATTCGTTGAGTCAGAGACCCATCCACTCGGTTTACCGAAAGACAGAAAACTAAGGGAGCGAGCTACGAAAGCTTAGTGTGATTCCAAAACATACGTAAATAAGCGGTGTCAAAAATCGTCCAAACATAATAAAAATCTTGAATAATACACGATATTCATACACGTTGAATAAGCTAATCAGTATGCAAATAATACAATTAGACGCATATGCAATACACACTTGAATGCCAAAACAAATGCAATGTGATCCCACCTATCCAACCGCTACACACCATCTCCGTCCACTTAATTACACCAAATAGGGTTTATGATATCCACGAAACCAACTATAAATTCAATAAAGGCAAGTGCACCTATCAATTAATAGTATTGCTACAGTGATCACAGATATCGTTCCCACGAAGACTAAAAGTACTAGTAATTACCGTCTTTTTATTATTTAATCGACAAATTGGAGTGATTGATTAAAACTAAAATTAACTAAATTAATTATCTAAAGAACACAACAAAGAAAAAAAATCAGGAAAACAAACAATTAACAACCAAGAAGCGATGTAACAGCCCGATTTTAGGCCTAGTCAGAACAATGATTTTGGGACCACTAAACCGGGGTTGGAAAAATTATTTTTTACATTATTTTATGTGTTGTGGCATGATTATATGAGAGTATGAAAATTTTGGTGAATTAATTTTAGTGATTGCATGCTTAATTGGAAAAAGGGGACTAAATCGCATAAAGGGTAAAAGTTCTATTTTACTTGATAGACATACCAAATAGCTAGAGAGACATAATTGGAGGTCTTTAAAAGGCAATTAGACCCCCTCCAAGAGGCATGGCTAGCCATAGGGACAAGGAAATTAATGGGTCAAATGGTTAGGTAATTTGATGACTTAATTTTGACTAGAAAAAAAATAAAATAAAGAGAAAAGATATCATATTTTTTTTCTACCATCTTCTCCACCGAAATTTTAGCCATTTTAGGGGGTTTTGAGCTTCAAAAATTTCATCGACTCTCTACTCTTGCAAGTAAGTGATTTTGATGGCTTTTCTTAAAAATTTTTACATTTTTAGAACCCTTGTAGCATGAGCTTTCAAATGAGGGGACTATTTTGCAGAATGGTTGAAATTTTAGGATTTTCATGATTGTAGACATGTTTTCTGAAATTTTATGGAAGAAAATGAACTATGGTTGTGAAATAAACAACTTTTGTGAAGAGATTTCTCATGAAAACCCTAAAGAGGACCATTTTGCATAAGTTATAAAATAGGTAATAAAGGTGTGAAATATTGTGAATTTTGGACTTCTTCTAGTGTAAAAATTAACCGTCTAGGCTTAAGATATGAAGAAATTCGATAAAAATCAATTTTTGGACCTAGGGGTAAAATGATCATATTGTAAAAGTCCAGGGGCAAAATGGTCATTTTGCCTAATTTTAAATTGTTGAGTATCTAGATTAAAAAAATGATTAAATTCATTAATTTTTAACATTTTAGATCAAGAATTACAAAATTCGGGCCTAGATTGGGGAAAAGCGAAGCAATGGGACTAAGCCGAGCTAGTCGTCTACATTTTGTAATCTGAGGTAAGTTGTGTGTAAATAATATAACTACATTGTTTTCAATCTTGAATGAATTGTTATAGTATAAATTGCTTGATTGTGGTATGAATATGTATGATAAGAATTGAGGTAGTAGAACTCCCGGTTGAACCTTAGGAAATAAATCGAATATTCATGCCATGACATTCAGGATAATTGTATGCTAGTGTAAGACATGTCTGGGACATGCATCAGCCACATTATGAGAGCCAGTGTTAGACCATGTCTGGGACATGGCATCAGCATTGAGACGAGAGCTAGTGTAAGACATGTCTGGGACATGCATCGGCCTCGAGATGTAAGCCAGTGAAAGACATGTCTGGGACATGCATCGGCTACATGATGTGTCAGTGTAAGACCATGTCTGGGACATAGCATCGGCATTATAACCTATGTTTGAGGTTTTGACTATCTAATAGCATTTCAAATGGTTCAATGGTGAGAGTTATATTTTAAGTTAAACGAGAAAAGTATAACCATGTTGTGAGTGATATAGGCACCTAAACGAAATGCATGAGATGTGAGCTTACTATATGCTATGTGAATTGTGTTGGATAGTGATGATTAAGTTGTGCTGATGCCTATTTTAGTGTTATGAGCATGTTGATGAATGGTAAATTTGATGTTATATTTATTTTCATGCAACTTACTAAGCTTTATGCTTACCCTATTTCTTTCCATTTTCTTATAGTGCCGCCTATTTAGCTTGTGGATCAACGGACGTCGGAGGCATCGATCACACTATCAATTGAAGCACTTGGTATAGTTAGATCTTTTTATTTTGATTATGGCATGTATAGGATCCTGACTTTAGAATTTTGTGTCATTCTTAATTGGCCAAATGTGTTGGCTTACTTTAGCATTTTGATTCATTTTGTATAAGGCCACAAAAATGACTAAAGTTGAAAGTTGTTATATGAATACAAGAAGTTATTTCATGAATGAGTAATTTGTTGTTTGTTTTTAGTAAATACAAAGTGTGTGAGAGCCTTAGATGTGGTTGTTGGATTGAGGAATCATGTTATGATGATCTTTAGCATAATGGATGTTGTTATATTGTGTTTCAGGGTGGCAAAAGGGCTTGGTAAATAGCCCTATGTTGTCCACACGGGTAGACACACGGGCATGTGTCCAGGCCATGTGTGACACATGGCCAGCCCCATGGGCGTGTTGTTTGGCCGTATGTCCCCTGCACGTAAAAATTTCAAGTCAATATGCATGGTAGTAAACACACGGGCAGAGACACGACCGTGTGTCTCAGCCATGTGACCCTTAAGGATTGCTGACTTCAGAAACAAAATATCAAGATTTGTAGACACGGGCTAGGACATGGGCGTGTCATGGCCGTGTGAGAGACACAGGCCATAGACACAGGCGTGTGTTAGGCCGTGTGAAAACCCCTGTAGGTTTGAATTTAGAATTTAATTCACACGGGCGTGGGACACGGGCGTGCCCCTAGATGCTTAGGCCGTGTGTGTCACACGAGTCATCAGCACGACCATGTCCTAATGACCACACGGGTGTGTTGCCTTTCCACACGGGCGTGTGCCCTGTTTCAAGGATTATTTTTCTAAAGCTTGTTAAGGACCCGAGCTGGTCCCGAATGGTTTTCAATGGTCGTTTGAGGCCTCGTAGGTCCATGTTAAGAAGTTTAGACAAAGTTTGAAAAAGTTTTAAATTTGGTCAAGTCTAAATGGTTAGAAAATGTTAGAATGCATAAGTTAAAGTGTGGTAATGCCTCGCATTCCGTCCTGGCATAGGACTCGGGTGTAGGGTGTTACAAGCGAAATAATACCTAGGAAAGAATTCACCTAAACTTTATTTGTCTTTGTCAATCTGTATTAAACAATTTCTTCACTTAGTATCTTGATCCGTAGAAATCCCAAAATTATGCTAATATCTCTTTCAAGACTAAGAGCAACTGACTCCAGGTTGATTAATTGAAATTTCTTTCTAATTAAAACCTCTATTGTCGCATTAACTCGTTCTATGGATCCCCATATTAGATTTGACTCTAATTCGGTAGATTTATGTCGTCTTATTTCTAGGATTGCATGCAACTCCACTTAATTAAGCTAATCTACTTTTAAACAGAGACTTTTCCTCCTATATTTAAGCACATGAAACATGAATTAATATTGGGAAATATTAAACCAAGAATAAAGCACACAAAATTGAGAATAATATCCAAGTATTTATTGCATAAAACAGATATCAAAAGATAGAATCCATCCTAGGGTTCATCTCCCTAGGTATTTAGAAAATTACTTCATAATCGCAAATAACAACATCTCAAAGACAATATAACCACAAGAAATAAATAAACTCATAATAAAATTCGAAGAAATCAAAAGGAGATCTTTAATCTTGATGAAAATCCACTTCCGAGTTGGCTTCAATGGTGTTTTTCGAGTTGTTTTCTTTAATATTCTATGAAGGATTCCTCATCTCTTCTTATCTTTGTCACACATAGGACTTAGACTGCTCAAAAAACCTAGAAATTTTGTTATTCCATTGTTCAGAGTGTAATATGTGAAATCGACACGGCCTGCCACATGGTCGTGTAGCAGCCCGTGTGGCTCACATGGTTGTGTGGAATGGTCCAGCTTGTGTGGCCTTTGTACTGTAACAGCTCGATTTAGGGGCCTAGTCAGAGTAGTGGTCTCGGGACCACAAATTCGAGACCGACAAATAATTTTAAATATTATTTTAAAGTCATAGCATGTTTATATGAGTATATGAAAATTTTTATGCATTAATTTTAACGTTTGTGAGCACAATTGTGAAAAAGGACTAAACCGCATAAAGTACAAAAGTCTTAAATTGATAGCTAAAGGTGTTAAATTGCCATGAGACTTAAATTGGTGGCCCTTAATGGGCAAATAGACCCTATTGAATGGGTTGGCCGGCCATAAGACAAGGAGATTAGATGGTCAACATGTTGGGTATTTTGATGACCTAATATGTAATAAATTAATGCCTAAAAGCCTAGTTTTTATTTTTCTTCACTGCTTCTTCCTTGTTGACCAAAAATATCAGCTAATATTGAGGTTTGAAAACTCAAAATTTTCAGCAACTTGAAGCACTCATGAGTAAGTGATTTCCACATCCTTTGTTGATAATTTTTACATTTTTGAGACCCTTGAAACATAAGCTTTCAAATGAGGGGTCTATTTTGTAAAATGGTGAAGAGTCTAGGGATTTACCATGAGAGTGTTCATGTGGTTTTCTAAAATTTTATGGAAGAAAATGAATCATGGTTAAATAATAAACAACTTTTGTAAAGTGGTTTTCATGAAAACTTACGTTAGGGACTATTTTGCATAAGTCACAAAAAAATGGGTGATATGTGTGTGAAATAATGAGAATTTGGGTTGCTTCTAGTTATAAAATGCGTTTGGCTAAGGCTACTTTGTAAGAGAATGTGATAAAAATCGATTTTCGGACCTAGGGGTAAAATGGTCATTTTGCGAAAGTTTAAGGGGAAAATGGTCATTTTGCTCAATTGTGCATTGTCAAATGTTTAGATTAAAATGAATAAATTTTACTAATTTAGATCAAGAGAAACGTGATTTGGGCCTTGATCGGGGAAAGAGCAAAGTTTACGATGATTAAGCTCGAATTTGACCTTTTTGTATCGAGTTAAGTACATATGTAAATAATGTGATATTAAAGCTTGCTTTAGAATATTTTGATAAGATAAATGTGAAATTGGTTTAATGTTATCATGTGTTAAAGTTTCATTTGATGCCATGATAGAGTAAATGATGTGTTATGAGGGTGATTTATATTGGGAGAAAGTGCCATGCTATCCGATTAAAAAAATGAAATCCCAATGAACCTCGGATACAACATAGGATACAAAGGATATGCTAAGAGAATTATGTGGTCTGAACTCATAAGTTGAGTCTGAGTTCATGAGAAAATTTTATATATAACATGGGTCCGGGTACTGGCTTTGTATATAGACCCGTGAGTAGCTCAATGAACATATGTTACATGATAGCACTATGGGGTTCGGGCACTGATTTAATAGAAGAGCCCGTGAGTAGCTCGAAATGAGAGCATTATATAGTGTGAAGTAGCCTTAACTACTAAATTATAAAGCACTTGAGTACAAACTTTCCATGTATCCGTAAGTATTCCGAGAGTTCAACGGGAAACTCAAAGGCTTAGTCGATAAGACTCCGAGGAGGTATGTATACTGAACTCAGGAATTGAGCTGAGTATGTGATGGAATGTAACAAGTATATATATGAATAATGTGAAGAGTAAGTTAGGGCATTGTATGTGACTTACATCTTTTACCTTAAGTATGATATGTTATCATTTTGTATATGTTTTGATCACACTTATTTGCATATATGTACTTACTAAGCTTTCAAGCTTACCCTCCTTCCTTTCTTCCTTATAGTGCCACCAAGTAGATCGCGGGTCGATAGTTACGCCGGGAAATCGGTCACACCAACACTTGAAGTCTTGGTATGGTTGGAATTCTTTATTTTGATTATGGCATGAATAGGACCTAGGCTTTTTGAGTTTTGTGTTATTGTTGATTGGCCAAGTGTGTTGGCTTAATCTAATACTCGGATTGTTTTGTATAAGGCCATGAGAAATGGCTAACATTGATGGTTATCATATGAATGCAAGATAGAGTTTCATGAATGTGTCTAAATGAGATATTATTTTTTTTAGTCCGAATTGGTTGTTTGATATAGACTTGTGTGGATATTGGAATGATTATGTAGGTTGTGTGAGTAAGGGTGGTAAAGAGGCTAGTTAAATAGCCTTATTTTGTCCACACGAGTAGACATATGGGCGTGTGTCTATGCCGTGTGCGACACACGGCCTGCCCCCATGGGCGTGTGGTCCGGCCATGTGTCCCTTGCACGTAAAATTTTCAAGTCAGATTGCATGGTAGTAATCATACCGGCGATGAGCACGGACGTGTGCCGTGGTCGTGTGCCCCTAGTAGGTAATAAGGTTACAAACAGAGAGCTCCACGGGCCGTGGACACGGGCGTGTCAAGGTCGTGTGAGGAACACGGGACATGGACACGAGCGTGTGTTTAGGCCGTGTAAAGTCTGCACTTGAACTATGAAAAATTGTGAAATAAATTGGCCACACGGGCAAAGGACACGGGTGTCTCCCTAGATGTTTAGGCTGTGTGAACCACACCTGTAACGCCCCTTACACGCATTCAACACCGAAATAGGGTACGAGGTATTAACAGAACATAACACATACCATTAAATAAAACCGAGACAAAAATATGGCATCCAGTTAGATCATGAATCGTTATAACATATGCCTTTAACAATATTAGCCAACTTCAGTGGCTTTGTACAAAATAATCGATCAAATACTGTAACCAATATTTTAAACCTAGGAAATTATGACACGTAACAAAATAACTAAGCCTACTATACATGCCATAATTCAAAATGTTTAGTTCAAATACCAAAAGTATTAATAGTGCGGGCAGATCTTCAACGATCTCTAACTCCTGTGCTAGCTGGATGACACTATAAAATAAAAGAGAGAAAAGAAAGTAAGCTTATAGCTTAGTAAGTAAGTATATAAATAATAAATAAGGAATCTAATATGTTTACAAAATAACTCAATTATATCTATTTTTAATTTCACTATTTACTCCAATTTGATCAAGCTGTCCCTCCTGCGTCATGTTCACTGAATAAATTATAAATCGAGTTACGAAACTCAAAATTGAAATAAGTAAAATTTTCCTAAAACTAGAATCATATTACTTATTACTAAAATTTTTCTAGAATTTTTAGTGCAGCCAATTAGTACAGTTTATTAGTTAAAGTTTCCCCTGTTATACAGCTTGACTGATCTGACCTCTGTTCACTTCGAATTGATTTTCTCCCTGTAAAAAAGTTAAATAGCCATGAAATTTATTTTATTTAAAACTAGACTCAATAAGGAATCTAGTAATATAAATTATATTTCTTAATTATGTTTGTACATTTTTTAAGGATTTTTCAAAGTCAGAATAGGGGATCACGTAGTCATTTTGAACAAGTCTCACAAAAATATAAATTTCTCAAAATATAAGATTCCTTTACTTGCTTTGTTTCTTTTATATGAAAATATACTAATTAAGATTTAAATTCATATCTCATTCAGCCTTTAATTAAATTCCCACTATTTTTGGTGATTTTTCAAATTCACGTCACTGCGACTGTCCGAACAGTTTTATTATCAATTTTTGATCTTTCACACTTTGGTTGCATTCATTGCCTATCCTTAACAATTTTCCAACTTCCAGTTACATATCGAGCTTATTACTCATACGTTACACATGTATATTCTTACACTTATCATTACAAGGTCATACATAATTTCATTTAGTCAATTTTCCCGTTGAACACTTCGGATCGAGTCCCCGATACTTGGTGGTTTCACCACGTGGTTCCACCCATCACATAGTTCGGCTCTCTTGTACACATGGTGAACATGAACACTTAGTACCACCCATGTGATCTAGCTACTTTATCTCGTAGCTCTCTTGTCTACATGGTGTCCTTCACCTAGAACCACACATGCAACCTAGCTACCACATAGTATCTCGTAGCTCTCTTGTCTACATGGTGTCCTTCACCTAGAACCACACATGCGACCTAGCTACCACATAGTATCTCGTAGCTCTCTTGTCTACATGGTGTCCTTCACCTGGAACCACACATGCGACCTAGCTACATACCATCTATATCTTTCGATTCCGAAGGTTCAACCAAGAAGTATTTCACTTTCTAATACTTATTTCCATTCTTCCAATAGTCGATTATGATTTAAAATCAGCTACAATATATAAAATATGCTGAAATATAAAAACGTAAATAAAGATAATGTATTATTTACATACAAACTTACCTCGGTGCAAAATATGAAAATTTTGCAATTAAGTCCAAAGTCTTTTCCTTCCCCCGTTCGAGGTCGATTCCACGCCTTTCTTGATCTATAGCAATACATTTAGCTCATTTAACACTCATACTATCTATTTCAATACAAAAATCACATTATGGAAAATTATGTTTTTACCCCCTAACTTTTACAAAATTATGATTTTGTCCCTAGGCTCAGAAATTTAATTCCAGCCCTTATTCTTATGTTTTATGACATGCTGAGCATTTTTATCTCCTATGACAACATCAAATTCTCACTCTAACATGTACTTATGAACATTAGGTATTTTTACCGATTATGCCGTTTTGCTCGTTTTCGCTAAAAATCGCTTAGAAAAGATCGTTCTCCTAACTTCAAACATTCATATTCTACCATCAAACATCAAAATACATGCATATCATTCATGGGTAAATTTTTAAACATAAACTCTAACTCGAAATAATGGTAGAAATAGGTAGACCGAGCTACGAGGATTTCAAAAATGTAAAGAACATTAAAAACGGGGCTTGAATGCACTTACTATTGAGATTGAAAGCTTGGAAAAACCCTAGCTATGGTGTTTATGAGAGTTTCGGCCAAGCTTGGTGAAGATGATACCAAATTTTGGCTTTGTTTTCCCATTTTATTATTTTATTTACCAAATGACTAAATTGCCCTTCATTAAAAACTATGGTGTTTTATCTTCCTTTAGGCATTTTTATGGTCTAATTACTATCCAAGGACCTCTACTTAAAACCCCAATTTTAATCAAGTACATTATGAACTAGAACACACATTTTTCACCTATTTCAATCTAGTCCTAAACATCAAATTAAACACCCAGTCATAAAATTTTCAACCTCGGATCCGTGGTTTCGAAACCACTGTTCCATTTTGGCCCTAAATCGGGTTGTTACAACACGGGCCATCAACACGACCATGTTGAATTGGTCACACGGGCGTGTTGCCTTTCCACACGGGCGTGTGCCCTGTTTCAAAGGTAAAATTTATATAGTTGAGTTAAGGACCCGAGTTGGTCCCGAATAGTTTCCACTGATTGAATTGGGGCTCGTAGGCCCATAATAAGAAGTTTAATGTAGAAATTGAAAAACTTTCAAATTGGACCTAGTCTTGGTGACTCAGATAAGTATGAAAGCACGTGATTAAGTTAGGTAATGCTTCATATTCCGTCCCAACATAGGGTACGGGTGTGGGGTGTTACATGTACCTTACTCTAATTTTCTGGTTTTTGCTTGTTTTTCACTCCTTTTGCATCCAAATACTCTCTAAAGTATAAAAATATGAATTTAAAGGATTAGGAGCATAAATTCACAATTTATATCGAATAATCACCCAAAAACGCTTTAAGAATGAAACTAGAACATGTTACTTTTAGCACCTATCAATTTACTAGACCTTTCCATCCTCTACACACCAGTTTTGGGTTATGGTAGACCCATTTAGCCAAATCACATCGTTATGTGCTCGTTTGCCACTTGAATTCTTGTGGTTTTACTGCCAAATAAAGTAATGCAATTAAATTGTGAAACAAAATTTCTTTCACTTCATATTCAGATCCCAAACACAGATGCAAATGCAGAGAACAAAACCGATACAGTTATACAAAATTGAACATTATTATTTTCTAAACTTACATAATCAATGAACATTTTGTAATCAGTTCAGTTTAGCTAAATCAGAATCAGAATCAGACATATTCATATTCAGATACAAATTGACGGAACAACAATGTAGACACTTTCAATTATCACATTCAGACATTCTCACATTTCAAACTTAGTTTACCAAATAACTAGGTACTCATTCGGATAACGAATTAAATCTTATGAATACATATTGTTATACACAATCGAGGAGTAAAATGCCCTTAAATAACCTTCCTCACACAGAAATAGTGTTCTAACCACTTTTACAAAGGCTTAAACGAATTCAGGAGCACTCGAGGACTAAAATTAATCAATTTGCAAAAAAGTGGGAAATCTACAAAAAACATGGCCACACAGTCATGTGGCCAGGCCATGTGACTGAGAGACACGGCTGTGCGGCTAAGACACATGCCAATGTGGGCAGACCGTGTAACTCTTTGACCCTGTGTGACAAAATTACATAATTTAGAAGCAGAGGAGACACGACTGTGTGCGATCAAAAAAATTCCCAAACAGGTATCACACAACTATGTGGCCAGCCTCTGTGATCCACTCCAGGTCGTGTAACTCGAAAGTTACCCTCATTTACTAAATGACACACGACTGTGTGGAATGCCCTTGTACGGCACACCCCCGTGTGCTAGCCCAGGTGGTCCAAAAGCCACCTAAAATCTTGCTGCAAATCATGACAGTCAACCATAATTTCGCCCTTAGTTCAAATAGTTCAAGAATACACACCTGAAAGATGATGCCACGCACCAACAATCGATTGATTCCCTTATACTCTACCGTTCTGAAACTTAATTACACAATTGCACTAAATCTTTAAGAAATTCGATGTCAACTATATGTACAAGAATCAAGGAAACAATGTAAATCTACAAAAAGAAAACGATATTTATACTTACCCGATTTGACACTTAATTAAATGAAGGATCAGAGTACCAACGAGGCCTTTGAAGAATGACATGAAATTAGTAGAATTGAAGTAAGGGGAAAATACTATCAAAGAATGAAGTTGCCAAAAGAAAGTAAAATCTCTATTTTGGGAAAAAAAATGAAGGAAACTAACGTGAGAGGAAAATGAGAATGAAACAGAACATGAGAGAAGTTTTTTTTATATAAACTTTCCTCTTTCAAAAATAAAATAAAATAAAAATAAAAATAATTAAGAAAAAATTTACAAAACTTAAACATATCAAAATTTTCAGAGTTGAAACTAGAAAATAGTTTTCACTTTGCATACTTAAGAATTCAAGCACGCGACCAAATGTCATATAGAAACTTAACCATTGAATCACTAGGCTTATCATTTTCCCTCAAATGCAAAAGAAAATGTAAAAGTCTATCTGAAACCATTGACTCACCTGTAAACCTTAATTCTTCTAATCCTAAATTCTAGGGCGTTACAAAAGGTCTGCTATCTTAGCCCTTTTTAGATTTAATAGGAAAGATTTGGATACACGGGATTTCCATCCAAACACAACCAAAATATAAGTATAAATTACACAATAACTGTATTCATCCTAACACAACTAAGAGCACAAAAGTGCTACGCCATAATGCATCATATCATATCTCCACGAATCTAAATAAACTTATGCAAGAGTGCATCTAGTCCTTATCGCATGCCAATACTATCCTAGCTAATCTATCAAACTCACAATGATATTTCATGTAACATCCAAAACCTGGCCTAGACGTTATGGCCGAATTTAGAGGTGTCATACGAAATGGGTTAAAAAACCATTGTTGTTACATTAAAATCTTTCCAGTCCATAAGCCTTTATCGCTTTTATCAATTTCAAAGCTTTCTTTCATTTAGACATTTCGAGACAAAACATGTGTTTAGTAGAAGCTTGTAAAGTCGTTAAGTTTAGGAAAAACCATTCGATATTTTTAGAAAACATGTCGTTAGGTAAAACCGATGAAGTAAAATGAAAACCCAAAACCAAAGCCAAACAGTTAAAACAGTTCAGAGAGTCCCAGAAAATACAAACTCTTAAATCTTAACGCCAAACCTAAATAAAAACTAAAAGCAAGTAAAACAATTTTGACGAGTGGTCACCGTCGAGTACTCCGCTTTACCGATTCACTTAACTTTGTTGATTACCTATATAGAATAACAGAAAATGGTGAGTTTACGTAAACTCAGTGTGTAACCCAATAAAATTAAGCATGTACGCATACAAAATATCACAAATAAGACAAATTCATATTCGGGCATGGGCCCATATCAGTTACAGATACAGAATCTGGCCTCAGCCCATTTTAGATATAGATACAGTTGCAAATATGCAAACCAGATGACAGAATCCTACCCCCATCCTCTACACACCATCTCCGACCATCCCTACAAACCATGTAGGGTTTAAAACACCCACCCAGCCCTACACACCACACTGTACCGATGCGACACATATAAGATATAATGCAGCTGGGCTGCCAGATATTAGGCATAATCTGCCTTTCAGAACATTTCCTCCATTATAAATATATATCATCCCACCCCAATTACAGTAATAGAACATGCATACATAATTAACAGATAAATCATAGTTAGCATGCTTTCATTAATAGATAACAGATATACAAACATAGGCATGCTCATAACCATATTTTAGACTAACAGATCATTTGGTTTTTGAGGTTAAATAGCATTTACCGACCCTATGATAGGCCCACATTCGATTAGGACGACCTGTGCGACCCTACAGAGAATTTTAGTAGTGGGCCTACACGCCCGGATTGGCCTTGCCTGTGTGGATCACACGGCCTGGCCCAGATATCACGCGTCCCTGTGACGTGCCCGTGTGGGCCCATATGCCCAATTTGGAGTAGCTCGTGTGGCCCACACGACCATACCCCAGCCATCACGCGGTTGTGTCTTACGTACGGCCTGGCCTTGGTCGATCACACGGTCGTGTCGTCGCACATGGCCTACTACACGGCCGTGTGGCTCGACAGAGGGGTTTTTGGCTTTCGTTGAATCCCGTTTTTCTGCGTTTTGGGTACACACCTGGTTCATTTTTGTAGCTAACGCAATCTCAAGACCTCCAAAACCTAGAAATAGACATTTCAGAGCCCAAAATAATAGCACTTACGAAATCACAACTGAACTTAATTCACAATTGAAGCATTATACTATTAATCAAAGCGTGCAAAAACTTACCATTATTGAACTAACCCCAAACACTTAAATTGTTGTAGGAACCCCAGCCAAATCTTGCTCTTCGCCTATATCAAAAGCAACAATAGAGACTCTTCATCAATCACTAAGTCGAATAACATTAAGACTTAACAAAAACAATTCTTACCAAACGAACACAGCCCAACGTTGCACAAAAAGAACAATACGGATTCAAAAAGGAAATTGAAAAGAAAAGAAGTGGAGAAGGGGGAGATAAAATTTTGGCAGTGAGGAGAAGAGGAAGAACGTCTATTTTTTTTTTGGAAACAATTTTGAAAAAAAGAATAAAATTAAATTATCCCCAAATCCCTTAATTCACTCTACTACTCTACTACTGATAACTTCCTCAGAATTCTTATTTGACCAAAACTTTCTCGGTCAAATGAGCAAAAATAAACTCCCACGCTCGCGCAGGGATTCGAACGCAGGATCTCCAAAACCTTAACTTCCTTACCACTTGAACCAGCAGGCTCATTTTGATATGGTTCTACAATAATTTAATATAAGCCTACTGAACAGAGATAGGGCTTTATTCCAAAAATAACAAAATTTGCCCAGGGTAAGCCTTGAACCCAAGACCTCTCACACACTCTCAGAACACTTAGCCACTGAAGTAGAGACACACTTATGTCTCAATTTTACAAAAGCAAAAATAAGAAATTTGGGGCATTACAACTCTACCCCTAAAAGAAATTTCGACCTTGAAATTTACTTGATAAAAACAGATGAGGATACTGCTGATGCATCGAATCCTTAGGTTCCTACGTGGGCTCCTCAGTGCTATGATTCCGCCGCAGAACCTTTACTAAAGGAATGGACTTCCTCTTCAGAACCTTAACGTCTCGCTTTAGAATCTGAACCGGCTCCTCTTCAAAGGTCAAATTTGGCCTAACCTCGATATCCTTAATGCAGACTATGTGAGATAGATTAGATCAGTACTGCCTCAACATTGAGACATGAAGCACATCATGAATACGGTCCAGTTCAGGGGGTAACTCCAACTGATAGGCAATTGGTCCTCAATAAATCTAGTTCTTAGCTTGCCCTTACGACCGATCCTCAATATCTTCTTCCATGGAGAAACCTTAAGAAACATGAAGTCCCCCCACAGAATACTCAATCCCATGCCTCTTCAGATCTGCATACGATTTCTATCTGTCAGAAGCCGCTTTTAGACGATCCCGAATCAGTCTAACCTTATCATCAGTCTCGGAGACCAATTCAGGACCCAAAACTCCATGTTCGCCCAACTTAGTCCAACACCAAAGAGTACGACACTTACGACCATATAGAGCTTCATATGGTGCCATTTGAATACTAGCTTGGAAACTGTTATTGTAGGCGAACTCAGCTAATAACAGATAATCCTGCCAACTACCTTGGAAAATCAATCACGCAACTCTGAAGCATATCCTCTAGTATCTGAATCACCCTCTCATATTGACCATTAGTCTGAGGATGGAACACAGTACTAAAGTCCAACCTTGAACCCAGATCCTTGTGCAATTTCTTCTAGAACTGAGAAGTGAAGCTAGGATCTCTATCAGAAATGATCGAGATAGGAACCCCATATAGTCTTACTATCTCAGAGATGTAAAACTTCGCTAGCTTCTGTAGAGAATAATCAGTTCGAATAGGAATGACGTGTGCAGACTTGGTCAATCGATCCATGATGACCTAGACAGAATCCGTCTTAGTGGGTGTTAAAGGCAATCCACTAACAAAATCAATCGTTACTCGCTCCTATTTCCACAAAAGAATCTTAACTGGCTGCAACAAACCCGAAGGCAACTGATGCTCAGCCTTAACCTGCTGGCCAGTCAAACAATGAGCAATGAAATCAGTAACTTCATGCTTTAAAACTGGCCACCAGTACAACTTATGGAGATCGCAATACATCTTATTACCACCGGGATGTATAGCATAAGGGCTACTATGCGCCTCCCTCAGAATAGACTACCTCAGATCAGAATCGTTTGGAACGTATATCCGTCCTCAAAAACACAAAACACCGTCACTGTTCATCCCAAAGTCTGTAGTAGCACCACTCTTAACCTGACGAAATCGAACACCCAGAGCCTCATCCACTAACTGTTTATCTTGAACCTGCTCAATCCAAGTCGGCTTAACCTGTAGCTTGACTAACAGACTCCCATCACCAAACAGATTAAGGCAAGCAAACATCGCCCTCAAATCAGACATCGTTCTTCAACTTATAGCGTCAGCCACCTTATTGGCCTTACCAGGATGATACTCGATGGTGCAATCATAATCCTTGAGCAACTCATTCCATCGACGCTGCTTAAGATTCAACTCCTTCTAAGTAAGGAGATTGATAAACATATTAATTTACATGATTCTTGTGTTTAATTTGGTTTATTTCTGAATTGATCCCTGCTTAATTTATGTTTTTATGATTTAATCTTGCCAGGGATGCAATTGGTCAAAAACGAGCAAAAAAGGGCCAAATTGAAAGACAAATCGTTGAATTGGGGCCAAATTGAAAAGATGGAGAAAGCCAATGATTTATCATATATTTTGACTTTGTAAAAAGCTAAAAATAGGAAGATATTATTTTATTTTATTATTTATTATTTATTATATTATATTTTATAAATTTAGGTTAGGCTATTTTTAGTAAACCCCATGTATATAAATAGGGGTTTTTAGTTCTTAGAAAATCATCCTATTTTTTTTATTCTACATTCCTATTTCAATTTGGAATTGAATTACTCTCTCTCTTGTATTTTCTTCTTCAATTTGGAATTCGAATATCATTTTTTCTCTTCAATTTGACGTTACATTTTGCAGCCTTGTCTCCAATTTTTATTTTTTTCCATAATTGTGCCAATTGATCTCCAAGTCCTTTCCATTCATTTCTTCACCATAATCATCAAACTTCTTTCCAAGCTCACAAAGCATGAACAATTTCATGCTTAACTAAATTCTATCTTAGCTTTGGGCCTGTGTTCTTTCCGGTCGAGAATTGTGAGATTCGTACTCGTGTCTAAAATCCTTCTAATCGGTATTCAACTTTTTCCTAAGTATCAGGATTGACAACTCATCCCTTAAGAATAATTCGATTTCAAGTCAAAAAAAGCTCGTTAGGTTGGAGTCGTGTTTTCTGACAGTTGGAGAAACGAATCGGCCGTGCTGTATTTGGATCTCTGAGAACAAATCGAAGAAGAGGTGATCGGGTTTAAACGACCCACGCAGTTGAGGTTGTTAATTTGAGTTGGATTCTTCAGAATGCAAGGCTACTGAAATCTTGAATCGAGAACACGTGTATCTCAGTTAGACTCTCAGTAAGGGTTGGTTTGGAAGACATATCGGGACTGGCTATGAGAGGAAGAATTGGTGGTTAGGACATTCTTAATCACTATAACCAGCTTATCATTTGAAGGAGAAGACCAATTTTCGAGGATCAATTCTTAACACGAAATTTACCGAGTCTAAGGTTAAGGCTTATCACATTTGATTGCAAATCACAATTTAATTTCTGATTTATTTAATTATTTATCTTAGCAGTTTTAATTATTTAGTTTCTATTCAATTTCAAAATCCTCACTTTACTTTTTTTTGCTTATTTTTCAGCTGGTACGTTTTGAGTCGTGGGCACGACTCTAGCCACGACCCTTGACACTATATTCTGTTCATAAGTCAAATGTAAAAGTTGATTAGAGTACCAATCCCTGTGGACTCGACCCTACTACCACTCTTACTACTACTTAGAGTATTTAGTAGGATTCATTTTTGGTGGATTCGACGCCCATCAAACTTTGGCACCATTGCCGGGGATTGGAGATATTCCTCTAATTTTTGTTTGTCTTCCTTTTATAACCAGGTTAGAAATGAGAAATTTAGAATTTGAACTAGAAATTGAGAAATTGGCCAGACAACTACGGAAAGAAGCCATTCGACGCGGTAAACAGCCAAATCTCTGATTCGAGACTATATCGTATACTGAAGAAATTTTCTCATTTGACGAACCAAACGAGATGGTTGAACAAATGATACGCCAACTCGCTGTAGAACCGGATGAACAATAACCTTTATGTGTAACCTATCCAGCAGGTGGAACGCCGTTCGAGTTAAAATCTGAATTGATTCATTTACTACCTACTTTTCGTGGATTACAGAATGAAAATTTGCACACCCACCTTAGGGAATTCCACATGGTGTGCACAAGCATGAAGCCTCAGGGAGTAACCGAAGACCAAATTAAACTTTGTGCTTTTCCTTTCTCACTAGCCGGCTCTGCTAGAGAGTGGCTATTTTATTTGCCTCCGGAATCTGTCAATACATGGTCTGACATGTCTCGTTTGTTTCTTGACAGGTTCTTCCCTGCAGCCCGAGCAGCTGAACTAAGGAGGGACATTGTAGGAATCCGTTAGAAGGACATTGAGTCACTCTACGACTACTGGGAGTGATACAAAAAGTTATGTGTGAGCTGCCCACAAAATGGACTGACTGAGCAGTCACTCTTGCTGTATTTTTATGAGGGTTTACTCCTGATGGAAATGAAAATGATAACTGCTACAAGTGGAGGGGCACTTGTTAACATGACGCCTCAAAGAGCGAGAGAGTTGATTTCAACCATGGCTGCCAACTCTCAACAATTCCGACCAGTTACAGAACCCACGAGACGGGTTCATGGGCTAAGTTCTTTATCTCTAGAAGATAAGATTGATAAGCTGACTAACGTTGTTCAAACTTTGCTTACAGATAAGACAGGCCCAGCACGGTTGTGCGAATTTTGCGCTAAGCCAGACCATCCGACGGACTCCTATCCGATTTTACATGAGGATTTGAGGGAACAAGCAAATGTTGTCAGGAACTTTTTAGGATCGCCCCAAAGGCGGTATGACCCCTACTTAAACTCGTATAATGTGGGGTGAAAAAATCACCCGATATAGGACGAATCCACGGTTCAATCAACCGTACCAACAGAGGCCGCCCTAGAATCAACAGTTACCACCCCCAAAGTCATCTTTGGAAGCCATAGTGGAAAGGCTAGCCAATAGCACTGAGAAGTTCTAACAAAAAACAGATATGCATTTGCAGGAGTTGGACAAACAAGTGAGCAAGCTTGCGCTCACGGTTAGCCATTTGGAGTCCTAAGGTAAACTTTCATCCCAAACAGAACCAAACCCTCGACACAATACAAGTGCTTTGACATTGAGGAGTAAGAAGGTTTTGGAGCCGGTACCTGGCACGAGTTGCAGCCACGACACTAGTCGCGCCCACGACGCTGGTCGAGATGAGAAGAAACTTGACACAGAGGCTCCAGTAGAGTCAGCACCACAACAGTCATTTATAGTACCACCTCCATTTCCCGGAAGAATTGTCCAATGCAAGAAGAAGCAAGACGAGAATGAGATCCTCGACACCTTCCAAAAGGTGAAAATCAACATACCTATTCTCGATGCGGTTAAGTAGATCCCACGATATGCAAAATACCTAAAAGAGTTATGTACGAGTAAGAGGAAACTTCTGGGCAATGAAAACGTAAGTGTCAGAGAAAATGTCTCTACCGTTCAGCAACGGAATATATCGCCCAAATGTAAGGACCAAGGTATGTTTTTCATATCTAGTAAAATATGTAGTATCGGTATTAAAAAAGCAATGTGTGACTTAGGCGCATCAATTAATGTTATGCCTTTGTCAATTTATAAACTACTTAACGCGGGTCATTTAAGGGAAACATGTGTGATTATCCAACTTGCAGATAGATCTGTGGTGCATCTAGAGGGAGTATCAGAGGACGTTCTTATCAAAGTAAATGAGCTAATATTTCCTGCAGACTTCTACGTTATCGACATGGAGGATGACAATTCGGCCAATGCATCGGACATACTTCTCGGAAGGCTATTTTTGAGTACCGTACAAACAAAGATTGACATACAAAGTGGGATACTCACTATGGAGTTCGATGGGGAAATAGTGAAATTCAATGTCGACGAGGCCATGAACCGTCCTAACATGATTTCTAATGTTTCTAACATTGATACTATTAATCCTTTAACTGAATTACATTTGGAATATCATGACGAGGATGAATTACGAACAATCCTTTGTAGGAGTTTAGACTTTGACGCCATTAAGGAACTAGAGGAGTGGATAACCATTAAAGATTCTGTTCACAAAATAGTAGCTCATATAGAGGCATCGCAACTACGAAAAGCTTCAGGTAAAACCTTTGAATTATCTCCCTCACAAACTAAGCTCGTACCATTTGTTTTGCAGGCTCCGGAGTTGGAACTCAGACCACTCCCAGGCCACTTGAAGTATGCTTTTCTCGGTGAAGGAAATACACTACCGGTGATAATCTCGAATAAACTCTTGAGGGTAAAAGAGGAAAACATGGTACGAATCCTTAGGGACTATAAAGAGGTAATTAGATAGACAATAGTCGGCATTAAGCGGTTGAGCCCCTCGACTTGCATGCACAAAATTTAAGTGGTGGATAATGTTGTACCTAAAAGAGAGGCTCAAAGGCATCTCAATCCACCCATGATGAAAGTGGTGAGAAAAGAAGTCCAAAAGCTACTTGATGCCGAGATGATCTATCCCATATTCGATAGTAATTGGGTTAGCGTAGTCCACGTAGTACCGAAAAGGACTAGTGTAACCGTAATTGAGAATTCGTTAGGTGAGATGGTTCCCACTCGGGTCCAAAACGGGTGGAGAGTCTATATCGATTACAGGAAGTTGAATTTCATAACTCAAAAAGATCACTTTTCACTTCCTTTTATTGACCAGATGTTAGAACGTTTAGCTGGAAAGTCTCATTATTGTTGTTTGGATGGTTACTCAGGTTTTTTTCTAGATTCCAGTGGCACTAGAAGATCAAGAAAAGACGATGTTTACATGCCCATTCGGCACGTTCGCTTACAGAAGGATGCCATTTGGACTTTGCAACGCACCAGCTACATTTCAGAGGTGCATGGTAAGTATATTTTCCGACTACATTGAGAAAATAATCGAGGTGTTATTGGATGACTTTACTGTATACGGTGAGTCCTTCGAGGTATGTCTGACGAATCTTGCAAAAATTTTGGAAAGATGCTTAGAATTTAATCTTGTTCTAAATTATGAGAAATTTCATTTTATGGTAGACACAGGATTAGTTCTAGGTCATATTATTTCTGCTGAGGGAATTTCTATCGATAAAGCAAAAATCGACGTCATTAACTCACTACCATACCCTACAACTATGAAGGAGATTCGGTCTTTCCTTGGTCATGCAGGTTTCTACAGGCGGTTCATTAAGGACTTTTCAAAAATTGCGCAACCTCTCTGCAACCTATTATAGAAGGACAAGGAATTTGAGTTTGACCAATCATGCAGAGAAGTGTTTGACACGCTCAAACATAAGCTGGTTTTGACACCTATTGTTCAACCACCGAATTGGAGTTATCCTTTCCAGATAATGTACGATGCTAGTGACCATAGCGTGGGAGCAGTCCTTGGACAACGGATCGAGAAAGAACCACACGTCATCTCCTATGCCTCTAAAACTTTGGACATTGCCCAAAGCAACTAATCAACCACTGAAAAAGAGTTTCTAGCAATAGTTTTTGCCTTAGAAAAATTTCATTCATTTTTATTAGGATCTAAGATTGTGGTTTTTTCTGATCATGCAGCCCTCGAATATCTGATTAGAAAAAAGGAAGCAAAATCGAGACTTATAAGGTGGATACTACTCTTACAAGAGTTCGATCTCGAAATAAAAGATAAAAAAGGACGTAAAAATTTGGTGGCTGATAATATGAGCCGAATTCCTCCATCAAAGGAAGTAACACCACTTAACGATGATTTTCCGGATGAAAACTTGCTTGCTGCCCAGACGATTTTTCCTTGGTATGCAGACATGGTGAATTATCTTGCTACAGGTATAGTCTTTCCTAACTTTTCGTGATCTAAAAAAGACAAGATCAAACGTGAGTCTCGATATTATATTTGGGACGACCCCTATCTTTGAAAATATTGTTCTGACTAGGTAATTCGTCGATGCGTTCCTAAAACTGAGGTAAAATCAATTCTATCATTTTGTCATTCTTATTCATGTGGTGGACATTTTGGCCCCAAACGAACTGCGCATAAAGTATTTGAATGTAGACTATATTGGCCAAATATTTTTTGTGACGCATATCTGTTTTGTAAAACTTGCGAAAAATCTCAAAGGGTAAGAAACTTGAGTCGAAAAAATGAGATGCCTCTAACCCTTGTACATGTCTGTGAAATTTTAGATATATGGGGCATTGATTTTATGGGCCCTTTTGTCTCATCATTCGGTAACGTTTATATTTTACTTACTGTTGACTATGTGTCAAAGTGGGTGGAAGCAAAAGCCACTCGTCGTGCTGATGCCAAAACGGTAGTCGATTTTCTAAAAAGTTATATTTTTTCCAAGTTTGGCACACTGCGAGCTTTGATCAGCTATCAAGGGACGCATTTTTGCAATAAAGTAATTGATACGCTTTTGAAAAAATACAGAGTGGTGCAACGAGTCGCTACAGCTTATCACCCACAATCGAATAGTCAGGTGGAAGTGTCAAATCGAGCAATCAAGTTGATTTTGGAGAAGATTGTTAAGTCAAGTAGAAAAGACAGGAGTTTGCAACTTAACGATGCATTGTGGGCATACTGAACAGCTTATAAAGGACCCATAGGTATGTCTCCTTATCGACTAATTTTTGGTAAACCATGTCATCTTCCTGTTGAGCTGGAACATAAGGCATTCTGGGTAGTCAAACTATACAACATGGAATTGGAAGCTGCAGGTAAGCATCATAAATTACATATCCAGGAACTTGAGGAAATTCGACGAGAAGCGTATGAGAGCGCCCAAATTTACAAAGATAAGGTCAAAGCGTACCATGACCAAAAGATAAACCGCAAACAATTTATGGTAGGACAGAAAGTATTACTTTATGGCCCTACATTGAGAATTTTTGTAGGTAGGCTTCAGACTAAGTGGTTACGGCCTTTTATTGTTACTAACGTATTTTCACATGGTGCTGTCGAGGTTAAAAGCAAAGAATCTGGAAAAAATTTCAAAGTCAACAGACAACGATTAAAGCCTCTTTACGAAAAATTTCAAATCCACTTGGTTGAGGAATTAGTCCTCAAAGAGTCGGCTGAATAAATTCCCAGGTCGTCGAGCTAACAACGTTAAAAAAATGCTTTTTGGGAGGCAACCCAAATTTATTTGCATTTATTCTCATTTATTTAATTTTTAGTTTAAGTAAAATTTAGGGTGTAAATAAATAAATAAATTATTATTTTACTCCGTCAATTTGATGTTTTCAGGAACACTATAGAGGTCACGAATTTTATTGGATAATTATAGTGGTGTGGGCACGACTTGCTAATTTGGTGACAGATAAAAAAAATAAAAGAATAAAAAAACCAAAAAAACCAACCAAACATCCGTTAAATTCCTACCCAAACCCACTAACCCACACACCAAAATCCCCAAAACCCAAATCCAATAAATATCAACCACCTCATTTAACCCACTTACCCTAAACCCAAACATACCAAATTACCCACCAAAACCCACATCCAACACCCATCTATCAACCCAACCCAATTAACTTACCTACCCAAACAAACCAAATTACCCATAATTAAACCATACCCAATACCCACATAAACCCAATACCCAAGATTGGCCCAATAACCAACACCTAACCCAATTAACTCACCCAACCTAAAATAAACCAAAAAAAATAAATTAAACACCCTAATCCCTAATTCCCCAACTCTTCTTCTCCATCTTCTCCATCTCCCCCAACACCAAGCCACGCCGCCCCCGTCGCACTCCCCATTGCTGGCCTAACACCGTCGCACATCGCCGACGAACACAAACCCAAACCCGTCCATTTTTTTTCTTTTTCTTCCTCTCTTTCTCCACGCCGTCCAATGCCACCCCACCACCGCGCCACTGCCGTCGGAGCCCTCACCACCACATCGCATCATTGTCACTGAACGGAGCCCTCACCCACCGCCATCGCGCCTTTCTCACCCCAAATCGCATTTTTTTCTTTTTTTTTCTTTAAACACCCAAACCACCATCCACCATCCACCACCTTCACCGACGCCAAAATCGACATCCTCACCATCACCATTCAAAAAAATCAGCCCAACCTACCAGTCGTCGCCACTGCCGACCGCCACCGTCGCCATAGCCAATAGAGTCGATTCTTCCCATGGACACAATGGTTCGAACTCGAAACCAAACGGCTGACAACTTTTTGGTCTCACTTAATCAAAATCAGCACCGATTCTTTGCGTCTCTTGTCGTCGATACAGCTAACGATGAACCTTCTCCACCTCCTCCTAAACGCATGACCTTACCAACGAGAGCACGTCACCAACAACGTTCGACTTTGGTCGCACCAGAACACTCAGACAGCAGCTCTGCTATTCCCGAAAGGTCGACCCCTAACCCTCAATCTACTTTACCTTTACTAACATATCATGCATGTAATTCGGACTAGGCCTAAACGTCTAACAACCATGTCGATCCCTCATCTACGAACGAACAAACAAACATGTTTCCCAACGCCAAACACGATCGTCCGCTACTCAAAGTCGTCGACAGTAGACACGTGAACCAGCGACACCATCGCATAGTAGTACTGACGCCGCTGAAAATTCAAATCCACCTCCTCACCCGACGAATATGTTTGACCCATACGAAACGGTCAACGTAATAGACGAGGTCGTGCCAACACCATTCCCACCGAAGGACAATTGCGAGGGTTTTTAGAATTTTTGACCCCGGAGCATCGCACACATTATGATGACATTCGACATCGTCCACGCCCGGTCTGTAAGCAAATCGATTCACCGCTCTTGATATGTTAGATATTCATGATGCTGTGACTACTTATTTTGATGCTATTGGTTGGAGCTCTTTTGTAAATATATCCTGTGATGCATAGTATGAGTTAATATATGAGTTTTACCCCATATTTAGCTTCAATACTACTGCATTATAGACTGTTGAAACACAAAACATTATCTATTTTCGTCTACTTGGTAGGGACTTTCGGATGTCGATATCTGGTTTTAATATTGCCATGGGTTTCGTTGACCCTGACAATATTCAGTCCGATTCCTATCATACTGCTCTGTTAGATATTCTGAGCAATTTTAATGCTCAAGATGCCTATTGTGTTTTAACCCATTCTGAACAACTTTATAATCCAAAAATCGCAAAAGACTTATTAGTGCATGAACCCGCTTTAAGATATATTCACCAATTTTTGGCATTTAGTTTTTCAGGATGAAACGATTCATCTTTTTTCTTAACAAAAACTAAATTATTTTTCTTGTGGTGTATGCATTTCGGTTTTAAAGCTAATTTAGGATATTGGTTTGCACAAAATTTTTAGGCTGTTTTGCGATGTAATCGTCCACTAATACTTAGGTCATATATTACGAACTTAACCTCATACTTGGGTCATATATTACGAACTTAACCTCTACACTTTTTCCCTCTAAAATCGATTTCTTGTCCTTGACATGTGCATATCGTATGGACAGCCTAGATAAATATTGTTTGGATTCTATGGGTTTGCTTGCTGGCACCCCTACTACGTGTTATTTTGTTCCTCCAGGTACATGGACTACTCGTGGGAACATGGTTTTTCGCCAACATCCACACTTCGCCCCTAGGGAACAAGAGGAACAACCTCTAACTGTAGAGGAGCGTTTAAGCCGGATTGAAGCTTGACTTGGAACAATGGAAACCCAAGTCTCCACAATTCTCGACATCCTGCAGAATTGTTCCTCACAACACCAACAACGTCATAAACATATATGGAGAGTGTTCTTAACTTTTTCTTTTTATTTATTTGGGCTGCTGAATTTTATTTCATATAATATATGCTTGAGGACAGGCATAGATTAAGTAGGGGGTTGGATGGTAAATATGCATGGTTTTTGCTGCATGTCTTTCTTTTGCATGTGTTCAATCTTACGTTGAATTCATTTAATAGTTTATTTGACATTAAGCCTTTAATCTCATACTTAGTTAATTTGGACAATTGGGCAAAATTTTGAATTAAAATGTTCAAGTATATAGAATAGTCGACATTTATGTTTTAAGGTTGATATATGTAGCTGAATTTTTCGTATAAATTGACTGTTTGAAAAAAATATTATATTTGCTTGTGCATAAATAAATAAATAAATAAATAAATAAAGGTTCAAGTTATGAGTGAAGTTTCAAAAACGTGACTGGATTGAGTAACCGGGGTAAGGTGCTTGGGTTGTCATCTTATCTCGCATAAAAAGGTTCGAGTGACGAGTCGATAACTTACAAACATTCCACTAACTGAGCTTGAAAAAATAAATAAAGACTGTTTGAACTGAGTAACCGGGATAGGGTGCTTGGGTTGTCATCCTAGTTCGCGTAAAAAGGTTTGACCACATCAATAATTTTATTTTTTCTAATGAGTAGTTAGTTAATAATGCCTTGCAAATTAATTGGATTCAAACTCAATTTAATGAAATTATTTAGTTCACATATTTTAATTTTTTGACACTTGTTGATCAAACTATATATTTTGAGCATTTGTTCATTTTTTTGCTAAGTTGTTTACATTGACTATGTATGCGGAAAAGGGGCTCGATTTTTAATAAATTGTAGAATCAATTTCAATGTTTGAAAGGATAACATGCTTGAGGGAAAGCATGAGCTAAGTAGGGGGAGTTGATAAACATATTAATTTATATGATTCTTAGTTTAATTTGGTTTATTTCTGAATTGATCCCTGCTTAATTGGTGTTTTTATGATTTAATCCTGTTAGGGATGCAATTGTCAAAAACGAGCAAAAAAGGGCCAAATTGAAAGACAAATCATTGAATTGGGGCCAAATTGAAAAGATGGAGAAAGCCAAGGATTTATCATATATTTTGACTTTGTAAAAATCTAAAAATAGGAAGATATTATTTTGTTTTATTATTTATTATATTTTATTTTATAAATTTAGGTTAGGCTATTTTTAGTAAATCCCATGTATATAAATAGGGGTTTTTAGTTCTGAGAAAATCATCTCATTTTTTTTATTCTACATTCCTATTTCAATTTGGAATTGAATTACTCTCTCTCTTGTATTTTCTTCTTCAATTTGGAATTAGAATATCATTTTTTCTCTTCAATTTGACGTTACATTTTGTAGCCTTGTCTCTAATTTTTGTTTCTTTTCCATAATTGGGCCAATTGCTTTCCAAGTCCTTTCCATTCATTTCTTCACCATAATCATCAAACTTCTTTCCAAGCTCACAAAGCATGAACAATTTCATGCTTAACTAAATTCTATCTTAGCTTTGGCCCGGTGTTCTTTCCGATCGAGAATTGTAAGATTCGTACTCGCGCCTAAAATCCTTCCAATTGGTATTAACCTTTTTCCTAAGTATCGGGATTGACAACTCATCCTTTAAGGATAATTCGATTTCAAGTCAAAAAGATCTAATTGGGTTGGAGTCGTGTTTTTTGACAGTTGGAGAAACGAATCGGCCGTGCTGTATTTGGATCTCCGAGAACAAATCGAGGAAGAGGTGATCGGGTTTAAACGACCCACGCGGTTGAGGCCGTTAATTCAAGTTGGGTTCTTCAGAACGCAAGGCTACTAAAATCTTGAATAGGGAACACGTGTATCTTACTTAGACTATCGGTAAGGGTTGATTGCAGGACGTACCGAACCAGCTACGAGAGGAAGAATTAGTGGTTAGGATGTTTTTAATCACTATAACCAGCTTATTGTTTGAAGGAGAAGACCAATTTTTGAGGATCGATTCTCAACATGAAATTTACCGAGTCTAAGGCTAAGGCTTATTACATTTGATTGCAAATCACAATTTAATTTCTAATTTATTTAATTATTTATCTTAGTAGTTTTAATTATTTAGTTTGTAATCAATTTCAAAATCCTTGCTTTACTTATTTGTTTAATTATTTTTCAGCTGGTACGTTTTGAGTCGCGGGTACAACTCCAGCCACGACCCTTGACACGACATTCTATTCATAAGTCAAACGCGAAAGTTGATTAGGGTGCTAATCCCTGTGGACTCACCCTACTACCACTCTTACTACTACTTAGAGTATTTAGTAGGAATCATTTTTGGAGGATTCGACGTCCATCAGAGATACTTGAGGCTTTTGTGATTAGTGTAGATGACACACTTCTCACCATACAGATAGTGCCTCTAAATTTTCAGTGCAAGGATGACAGTAGCCAACTTGAGGTCATGTGTCAGACAATTTCTTTCGTGTGTCTTAAGCTGACGGGACGCATAAGCCACAACCTTACCATCCTGTATCAGAACACAACCCAATCCAACATGCGACGCATCACTGTATACTACAAACTCCCTTCTAGATTCAAGCTGTATTAGAATATGAGCCTGAGCCAGAACAGATTTGAGCTTCTTAAAGCTCGATTGCTGTATATCAGTCCAGACAAACGGTACACCCTTACGCAGGAGTTTAGTTAACTGTGCATCAATCAAAGAGAACCCTCAACAAAATGCCGATAGTAAACCGTTAAACCCAGAAAGCTACAAATCTCAGATACATTCTTAGGTTATTTCCAATCCAGCACCGCATTAATCTTTCAAGGATCAACACGAATCCCCTCAGCAGAAACCACGTGCCCTAGAAAAGTTGCTTCACGTAGCCAGAAATCACACTTGTTGAATTTAGCGTAGAGCTGCTTCTCACTTAGAATCTGAAGCACTACTCTAAGATGCTCATCATGCTCATCCTTAGTCTTAGAGTATACCATAATGTCGTCGATGAAGACCACAATAAACTGATCCAGATAGGGCTAAAATACTCGATATATTAGATCCATGAATGAAGCCGGTGTATTTCTCAAACCAAAAGGCATAACTAAGAATTCGTAATGTCCATAACGAGTCCTAAATGCAGTCTTATGAACATCAGCCTTCTTAACCCTCAACTGATGGTATCCTGATCGAAGATTAATCTTAGAGAACACTGAAGCCCCTCGAAACTGATCAAATAAGTCGTCGATCCTTGGAAGTGGATATTATTCTTAATGGTCAGCTTGTTCAGCTACTGATAATCTATGCACATCCTCATGGTCCCATCCTTCTTATTAACAAACAATACTGGTACTCCTTACAGAAACACACTTGGACGAATGAAGCTATGGTCCAACAATTCCTGTAATTGAGCCTTAAGTTCCGTAAGCTCTTTCGGTGCTATTCGATAGGGAGCGATAGACACCAGAGCTGTACCCAGAAGAAGCTCGATCCCAAACTCAATCTCTCAGTTTAGAGGCAATCCCGGTAACTCTTCAGGAAAGACATATGAAAAATCCCCTACAGTTCTGATATCCCCAATTGAAGGGTTTTTAGAAGCAGTAGTACTGATGTAAGCCAAATACACTTCATACCCTTTCCGGACCAATATCTCAATTACCAGTACGGAGATCACATGTGACAGATAATCCCAACACTCTCTGATCACAACCACCTCTTCATCCTCCTTAGTTCTTAGAACGACCCTCTTAGTCACACAATCCAGACTAACCCGATGCTTGACCAACCAGTCCATTCCCAGAATTATATCAAACTCCCCAAACGGAAGCTTTGATCAGCCAGAAAAATAGTTTCTTGCACCACTAAAAGTACACCGCTATAGAGTTTACTAACCCGAACAAATTGCCCCAACGGACTCAATACAGTGGCCTCACTTGTAGTACCCTCAACCGTAATCCCTAGGTTTTCAGAAATTGAATTGGCTATATAGGAATGAGTAGATCCTATGTTTATCAGAGCAATGTAAGGTACATCAAATATAAAGAATGTACCGATGATGACGTCAGAAGCATCTCTGTCTTCTCGGTGACATGTAGCATAAACTAAAGCAGGCTACCTCGCCTCGGTCTGACCAGCACCTCTGCTCGGTGCTCTCTTTCCACAACCTAAATTGTTACCACCTCTAGCCTGTGCACGACCCTAAGTGGTCATAAACCGCTCTCTCTCGAGGTTGTCTGATGCACTGAGTCTGGCCCAAGCTTGCATCCGATCTCATGACGTGTGGACACTCCCTAATATGGTGTTCAAGAGACCCACACCTCAAGCACGCCCTAATCCTCCTCCAGCACTCGCCTAGATGGCGTCTCCCACAATCTCTGCAAGGCTGTAACCTAGTAGGAGTAACAGAAGCAACAAGGGCCCCCACTCTAACTGGCCCACCAGATCTGGCCTTTTTCTTAGGCCTCAGAATAGAACTAGAAGGCTCCGAATCCCTCTTGCTCTTACCTCCCTCCCTATCTCTATTCTTGCACTCAACACGTTTAACATCTTCGGCAATCTTCGCCTTCTCTATTAGAACAGAAAACTCGCACTCCCTCTGTGGAGCAATCAAAACCCTCAGATTATCTCTCAGCCCGTCCTTAAACTGAATACACCTCTCATACTCGGACGCCACCATACCTCGAGCGTAGTGGCTCAACCTCAAAAGTTCAGCCTCATACTCGGCTACAGATCGGTTACCTTGCGTGAGGTTTAAAAACTCATGCCTATGAGCATCTACGTAGCTGGCTCCCATATATTTACTCTGAAATGTAGTCTTAAAGAACTCCTAAGTCACACAGTCAGGCTTAGTGCCCTCCTTAACTATCAACCACCACTGATATGCTTTGTCGAGAAGCAAGGAGACTGCACCTTTCAATTTCTGCTCAGGGGTACAGTCCAGATCATCCATAATCCTCTCTGTGGCCTCTAACCAGTACTCGGCCACATTAGGGGCAACTCTTGTGACACCTCTAAACAACTCTACTCCATTAGACTGGAGTCGCTCAGTTACTGACCCTCGTCCCCCAAATCCAGAGTTAGGTCCAGCGACCCGCTCCAATATCCTCATCATGGCCTGGGACAGTGCGTCGTCCCCAGCCGATCGACTCTGAGTCCCAACCTCAGTAACAGGTGACACAAGTGTCTCACTAGTGTCCAGGTTCGGTATGCTACCCAGAGATGAGGACTCAGCTTGAGCCCCCTACGGCCTCTACCTCGGCCTCGAGTACCACGTCCTCAAATACCTCGTGCGCTCATTGTCTAATTCGGGTTTATCTACATTAAGAGTTTTATGCATCCGTTCAATATTTATTAACATATATTTATGCAACAATTATCAGAAGTTTAAGAGCTATTTTTATAAGTTTCAGTTTTCTAACTATCTCAGTACAGTCTCAATACGTACTATTTACAGTGTTTCAGAATAGTTTAACCAAGTACAGAAATACTCATAGGATCGGCGCTGGAGACTCGGTGTAGCACATACTTAAACCAACTATGTTTAAACCATTTTGCAAATTAATTTTTTGAAACATATTTTGGAACCTAAAATTCACAGTTGAGTTTTGCAACCTAACTATGATACCACTAAATGTAACACCCTAAACCCAGCCTAGACGTTATGGCTGAATTCGGAGGTGTCACACGAAATGGGTTGAAAAACCATTGTCGTTACATTAAAATCTTTCCAGTCCATAAGCCTTTATCACTCTTGTCAATTTCAAAGCTCTCTTTGATTTAGACATTTCGAGATAAAACGTGTGTTTAGTGGAAGCTTGTAAATTGTTAAGTTTAGGAAAAACCATTCGATATTTTTAGAAAACATGTTTTTAGGTAAAACCGACGAAGTAAAACAAAAACCCAAAACCAAAGGTAAATAGTTAAAACAGTCCAGAGAGTCCCAAAAAATACAAACTCTCAAATCTTAATGCCAAACTTAAATAAAAACTAAAAGCAAGTAAAACAGTTTTGGTGAGTGGTCACCATCGAGTCCTCCGCTGCACCGATCCACCTAGCTCTGTAGATTACCTATACAGAATAACAGAAAAGGGTGAGTTTACAGAAACTCAGTGTGTAACCCAATAGAATTAAGAATGTATGCATATAGAATATCACAAATCAGACAGATTAATATTCGGGCCTGGGCCCATATTAGTTACAAATACAGAATCGGGCCTGAGCCCATTTCAGATACAAATACATTTACAGATATGAAAATCAAATGGGAATCCTACCCCCATCCTCTACATACCATCTCCGACCATCCTTACACACCATGTGGGGTTGAAAACACCCACCCAGCCTTACACACACGCTGTACCGATGCGGCACATATAAGATATAATGCAGTAGTGCTGCTAGATATTAGGCATAATCTGCCTTTCAGAACACTTCCTCCAATATATACATCATCCCACCCCAATCACAGTAACAGAACATGCATACATAATTAACAGATAAATCATGCTTAACATGCTTTCATTAACAGATAACAAATATACAAACATAGGCATGCTCATAACCATATTTCAAACTCATAACCATATTTCAAACTCACAGATCATTTGGTTTTTAGGGTTAGATAGCATTTACTAACCCTACGATAAGCCCACAGTCGATTAGGATGACCTGTACGACCCTATAGAGAATTTCAGTACAATGGGCTTGTTGAAATGCCAGTGCCCCCAAGGCGCAGCGGAAAAATAAAATTCCAGCAATCCAAACCATTGATCCATGTGTGAGGAACAAATCGAGAGAAATGAAATTATAATGATTGTTTCAAAATTACCAAAACTTCAATCTGAGTAGACAGCGATGCCTCGGCAATGAGAATTCAGAACCACCATCGAACCAAGTCGCTACTTTTCAAATGCTGACCTCTATGTAATCCACCCAGTTGACAATGAACGGAAGAAGTCCCCAAAACTATTTTTGAGAGATTTTTTTGCTTGACGGCTGCTAGACCAAAAAAACTAGGTTTTTGAGGTAGTTTTAATCCTTGTATAACTCCCCTTTTAAATTGGTATATTTATATCGAATCTTAATTCACAAAATTTTAAAATAAATAAATATAATGATGTTTTAACTGAAAATTATAATTACATTAATTATAACAAAAATTTCGGTAAACTATATTTATTTAAATTTATATACGACCCAAATTCATATATTAATAGAATTATGTTCTCATTATGTGTACAACATCCTTGTACATATAATATGTTCGATATTTGATTGCCCAATTAAATTAATTCTATAATTAATTTAATTCATGTGACAACCACACACAAAACCAACTGTGTTTTATTCCGATCATCTCAACCATATGGTGTGATCCTATAGGCTCTTGTTACATGCAATTCTAATGTTACATGCAATGAGTGGAATCTAGCAATACATCATTGCTACCTAAGTTACAAGAAGTCATGATTCGACATAACCTTTTGTGATTTACCTTTCATGCATTAATCCTTAAGTGCTTTATCTCTGGAATGAACACAAGTCATGGAATAGTCACACTTGCATAGTTCATCTCATGTTTCTTGATATCTTGAGTAGACTATAATATACAAATAAGTATGACGTCTCATATCGACTTATTTGAGCATGGCCATGCATTTCTAGTCTCACTCAATCAAGTGACCTAAGATATTACTCCCTTTATGTAGGAGGGACTTATTCTATATTGATCAACCATATCCCTCTACATAGCTTATGGTATATCCAACATCAACCTTTATAGAATAACCAGTTACGGTGTACATTTGACTGTATCAAAATATACAACTCACGATGTTGGGATAATGATGATCTCAAGTCTGAGGATCATATACATATTAATCACTATGAGTAATGTTGTGACAATTACATAATAATCCAAGAAACATACTCATAGCGGGTCAGTCCAATATGTTGTTCTCTAACACACATATTCATGTATTGATTTTGACACTCCATATCAATGATAACTCTTTATCATCAATCAGCTACATGTTAGTCTTAATGCATTATTGTTGTCCTAGTCAACAATAATACTTGACTAAGGATCTTTTAAGAACAATCATATTATTCTCAGGACATTATTATAAAATAGTTTATTTATACATACAGAAAAGAAACTGAAATAATAATGCAAACACCTTATATTAATAAACATGTTAAATCAAGTATGCTATTACAACCATCTCATGATTGATCTTTGGGCATACCCTTACAGGGCCCACACACCCGTGCGACCCACACGCCTGGATTGGCCTTGTCCATGTGGATCACACGACTTGGCCCAGATATCACACGCCCGTGTGACGTGCCCGTATGGGCCCATACACCTGTGTGGCACACACGCCCAATTTGGCCTACCTCGTATGGCCCACATGGCCACACCTCGGCCATCACACGACCGTGGCTTGCGCATGGCCTGGCCTTCATCGATCACACGGTCGTGTCATCGCACACGGCCTACCACACATCTGTGTGGTGTCGACAGAGGCATTTTTTGACTTTCGTCGAATCCCATTTTTCGACATATTTGGTACACACCTGGTTTGTTTTCATAGCTAAAGCAATCCTGAGACTTTCAAACCTAGAAATTGACATTTTAGAGCTCGAATTAATAATACTTATGAAATCACAACTGAACTTAATTCACAATCAAAGCCTTATACTATTAATCAACGCGCGCGAAAACTTACTACTATCGAACTGAACCCTAAACACTTAAATCATTGCAGGAACCCCAGCCAAATCTTGCTCTTCGCCTAAATCGAAAGTAACAACACAAACTCTTCATCAATCACTAAGTCGAATAACATTAAAACTTAACAAAAACAATACTTACCGAACGAACACAACCTAACGTTGCACAAAAAGAACGATACTGATTCAGAAAGGAAATTGAAAAGAAAAGAAGTAGAAAAGGGGGAGATAGAATTTCGGTATTGAGAAGAAGAGGAAGAACGATACTTTTTTTTTTGGAAACAATTTTGAAAAAAAGAATAAAACTGAATTATCCCAAAATCCCCTAATTCACTTCACTACCCCACTACTGATAACTTCCTCAAAATTCTTATTTGACAAAAACTCTCTCCGCCAAATGAGCAAAAATAAACTCCCACGCTTGCGCAGGGATCCGAACACAGGACCTCCAACACCTTAACTCCCTTACCATTCGAACTAGCAGGCTCATTCTGATATGGTTCTACAATAATTTAATATAAGCTGACTGAAAAGAGATAGGGCTTTATTCCAAAAATAACAAAATTTGCCCAGGGTAAGCCTTGAACCCAATACCTCTCATACACTCCAAGAACACTTAGCCACTGAAGTAGATACACACTTATGTCACATTTTCATAAAAGCAAAAATAAGAAATTTGGGGTATTACATTTCATATCATTAATCAATTACAATTTTCATAATTAATATAATAAGTTTCACATAACACGTATCACACGGTTGGTGCTTAATGACACCCAAATATTACATATATTTATTTAAATCATTAACTTGTCACATAAATGACTTGTATTACCACACAAGGCCTCATAGGATTATGGAGTGCATAACACATTATCCTATTTCATATGGGCACAAATTATTATTATTTCTCAATACATTTAATCATTGGATCATTAGGTGACATATCACTTTAACACATTTTTTGGGTAAGTTATGCCATGTATTATCGAGAGGTTACTCTACAAATAAGTGCTTATTAACTCATGTATTGTCTCATCATTTTCATAGCAAGTGAATTATCAACTTCATAATTCTTAGTTATCACATTGTTAAACTCCATGCTTCAATTGAATTTAATTATATGCACTGTGATAGGCTAAGAGTTGAGGACAAAACTGTAAAGAATATGATTGACAAAGAAAATTCCTTACTGTATGATCTCCTAGCCCTACCTAATGAGGAATAGCTGGGCACTTTGTTGACTAAAAAGGGGGAGAATAGAAGAAATGCTAGAGGAGGCTGTGGATTGAGGGGGAGGAATATTAAAAGGGGGAGATATGATGCTTCTACTATTGTATTAAGGAGGAGTTTTCAATTTTTTAACTTTTATTATATAAATTTTTTGGATGACTGTTAGTAATGCTACTTATTTGCTATTGCTGCTACTACAACTTCATTATCTGATGATGAATTTGATTTTGTTATGAATTTCTATTAATTTGATGCATTATTTCATTAATTGGTTAGCTTACTTAGTTATAATTATGGTTGGTTGGTTATTGATGCAGAGTCGGCTAAGCATTGATGATTAATTTACTTAATTATTTTCTAAGTTAAGGTTATTGAGTTAATGAGACTTTGCTAAGGGGGAGCTTGTAACGCCTCTAACCCGTATCTGTCGCCAGAACAGAGTTACGGAATATTACCAGAATATACAGAACAAATACATATATTTCATATTATTTAACATTCATGTCAGAAATTATTCATAAAGTCCTTTATATGAGCCCTCGAGTCCCAAAACATATATTAGAAACAAGTTGGAACTAAACCGGATACTCAGAGAATTTTTCGCAAAATATCAAAAACTTTCCTAAGTACAGGGTACACACACCCGTGTGGTTAGGCCGTGTGGCTCACACGGTCAAGAGACACACCCATGTATCAGGCTATGTGGGCATTCGAAATGGGGCACATGGTCGTGTCCCAGCCCATGTCTGTACCCTTGTAACTCTCTGACTTGGGTCACACAGCCAAGTGAGATGCCCATGTGCTAGGCCGTGTATAGGTGTAGGGGTCACATGGCCAAGCCACATGCCCGTGTGCCAAGCCATGTGAAAAATCATGAGCATACTGTTTTAAATTTTAAAGGTGCAGGGGACACACGACCAAACCACATGCCCATGTGCTAGGCCGTGTGTCACACACAGCTGAGACACATGCCCGTGTCTCTACCCGTGTGGACAAAAATAGGCCATTTTCAAGGCAACTTTTCTCACCCAAATAGTCTTTCACCTACATAAACACCTTAACACATACACAAGCCAATCCAAGAAATTTAAACCAAGCCAAAAATCAAGTCTTATGCATGAATATTACTTCGTAAATTCATATATCCAAATTTACCTATTTGACCAAAGATGCATCTAGATATACTTATGAAGTTTACTATCAATTTACCATACTAAACACTCATATCAAACATGACATTATTTAATATATTTGCATAAAAATACATTCATCATAAGCCATTTCAATGGCTAATTACAACCAAAACATTTATATGCCAATATTGGCTATTTAAACCTATACATGCCATTATAACCAAAATTAATTTACTATTTATACTGAAATGGGCCGATGGATAGTGTGATGTGTCTCCAACCAGCTTCTAGCCTTAACAAGCTTCCGAGCTACTATAAAATAGATGAAATAAAATAGAGTAAGCATTTAATGCATAGTAAGTTCGTATAACATGAAACAAACTTACCATTCATTTACATTTAAAGTAAGCATACAAAATGCATCCAAGCAATTTTACTAATAGCCTAAACACACAACTTCATCAACATGTTAGTCATATATTTCATTTGAATATCAAGAATTAGGGATGAGCTCATCAAATATCAAATTTCCATGTGATTTCAGGTGTATACAGGTAATATCTCATTCAAAATTCGCCTTAACTTATATCAAATGTTTGTCCGTTAAACTATTTGAAATATCGATGGATACATGGTAATACACAAGAAGTGTATAAATCTGTAATCCATCAATTCATATTTGGGAGTGCTCGTTAATGGACATAATCAGGAAGTCCTCTCTCGAGCTATATAACAGGAAGCTCATGTGAGCCATGTAACGGGAAGTTTATCCGGGTATATAATGGGAAGTTCATAAGAGCCATAATCAGGAAGCTCATGCTAGCCAATAACGGGTAGCTCTGAAAAGCCATTAAATAGGAAGTATCAGGAAGTTCAAACGAGCCATATCGGGAAGCTCCGGAGAGCCATTAATCAGGAAGCTCATAAAGAGCCATATAACAGGACGCTCATAAGAGTTGTGGCGTGTCCACAACACATGCAGGATCACAACTGATTGGGATGATCCGAAGAGCTTTCAACGGGAAGCTCAAAAGGGCTATTAACAGGACACTTTTTCAAGCTGTGGTGTGTCTGCAACATATGCAGGACTACAACCAATATGGGAAATCCTGTTTCCATCAAATTTCATTTATGTAATCGGGACTTGATGTTTTTCAGGCATTGTCGAATATAATATTAATTTCATATTCATAATAATATAATCACGTACACAACATTCAATTCAAGCATATAAAAATGCACAATTTAGTTACACGAATTTACCTCGATAATGTTCGTGAACTTGTATGCTACTAATCTGTTACTTTTTCTTTACCTCAATCTAGTTCCATATTTGGTCTATCTGGATTTATACAATTAAATTTATCTCAATTTAATACAATTCATATTCAATTCACATCCTAGGCTAAATTACCATTTTATCCCTATACTTTTAATTAATGATGAATTTTTCCTTAGGCTTGGAAATTGAAATTCATGCAATTTAATCCTTATTCCAAGCCTAACCGATTTTTACATGTTACAATAACAACCCATATATTTCACAAAAATAAGAATTTTTCCATAAATTTCACATCTTTTCAATTTAGTCCCTAAATCATAATTTTTTCAAAATTTCCTTTACAAAAGTTGTTTATCTATCAACAACATTTCATTTTCTACCATAAAACTTCATAATTCGTGCATGTTCATCCATGGAAAAAATTTAATACTTTGATAACTTTACAAATTAATCCCCGAGATAGTTAGATTAAGCTATTACGATCTCGAAATATAAAAATTACTAAAAACGAGACAAGATTACTTACCCAATTAAGCCAAATAAGCTTGCTTGAATTCTTTTCTCTTAGCTAGGTTTTCCATGTAAAATAATTTGGGAAAGATGATGAAAAAGATGATATTTTGTTATTTAATTATTTATCATCTTTTATTATTTCCACTTTCCAATTTAGTCATTTTCTTTTTCTAATTTTCCATGGATGACTAAGCATACTTGTCTACTAACTCCTCTAAATGGTCTATTTTCCATATAAGGACCTCAAATTTTGAATTCCATAGCTATTTGAGCCCTTTATCTATTAGAATCTAACTTTTGCACTTTATGCAATTTGGTCCTTTATCAAATCAGACATGTAATCAGTAAAATTTTCTTAACGAAATTTTTATACAACATTTCTATCATAATGCAGACCATGAAATAATATTAAAATAAATTTCATTACGGACTCGGATTTGTGGTCTTGAAACCACTGTTCCGATTTCATTGGAAATAGCCTGCTACAGAGATGAAGTTACTTGATGTTATATCTTCTTGTATTGTGTATGTTTTGTTCATCAAATTTCCAAAGGGGGATCATTGAAAAATAAGGAAAATGTATTTGAATGCTAAGGGAGTGCCCACTCCTTGACCACTATAGTTGTTTGAGACAGTTTCCATAGTTGAGATATTGGCAACTTATTGAACAATATTTATGGGTTGTGCTAAGTTTATAGATAATACTTAGCCCATCAATGAAGATCATATCCCTTGGGGAAACATATTTTGGAGATTAGATCAAATCGAATCGCCTTTATTTAATCCATTGGGTCGTATATATTGGATTGAATTGAAACATTGGTTGCTTAGCTCCCAAGAGTCCATTTTACTTTCTACTTTATTATTATATGGTATTTTATTATTATTATTATATGGTAAAATATAATGTATAATATAAATAAAATATGTAATAATATAATAAATAATATAAAAATATATAATAAAACGTATATAATATAATTTATATAAAAGAAAGATAGATATTATAAGGAATAATATATAATAGAATATAGTATGTAATAAAAATACATAAATAAAATATAATGAAATATAATATATATAATAAGTAAAAATATAGTAAAATAAATAACATATAATAAAAAAATATAACATATAATAAAATATATATATATAATAAAAATATATTATAAAAATTTTAAAAAATGTATAATAATAATAAAATAGATAATATGTACTATTTTATAACTAATATTTATATATGTATAAATATATATATATAAGGTATTTAAAAATAAATTAAAATATAAAAAGATTAAAATTGAATTTAATTTAAAAATTTAGGATTAATTACAAAATAAAAAAAATGGATTTAATTGAATAGCGCATTGAACCAGAGGGACTTACTGGGCAATTAGCCCTAATCCCAAAACGACACCGTTTTCACAAATTTAGCTTTAAAACCACTGTGAGGACCAAATTGAATCAAAATTAAAGAATTAGGGTTAAATTAAAAAATAGAATAAAATGAAATTGAAATTGTAAAACACGGAAGGACCAATTGGGAAATTATCCCAATTTACAAAAACACGCGGATCCTCCCCGGGTAATCGGGTCAACGCGCTGATCCTAAGCATCAATACGACGCCGTTTTGTGTCTATTGAATTAAACCAAAACGGCACCATTTTGTTAGGGCTATATAAGCCAAAATTTTAGCTCAAAATTCATTTGAAACCCAAGTTTTAAAAAAAACTTTAAAATTCTCTCTGAATTGAGAGGGGGGAGAGAGAGGTTCGGGCTCCGGGCTCCGGTCTCCGTCGAGCCAAGCCCCGATCGTCGGCCTCACGCACCCACGGGCCGTCACCGACCCCGCCCCGTACGGCGGTTAGAAGCCCAAAAGTCTTGATTTTCCGACACGATTTCAACGGTAAGTTCGTCTTTTATTTATTTTCATAATATTTGCATGTTACTCAGAGAAGGAAAAAAATAAAAGAAAAGATATATCTCCTCTGTTCTTCAATAGATCATTGTATTTTATTATATATGTGCTTTCTTCCAAAAAAAAAATCGTAGTTACAGATTAGAAAAAGAAGGGGTTTTTATAACCCTTTGTTACATTTTAGGAAAATAAATCATTTGATTTCTTTCCAAATCTATTTCTTGGTTGCTGTTGGTTATTTCTTCTTTTGCAGGTGACGACGAGAAATCTGGCAGTGATGAAGGCTTGACGATGACAGACCAGGCATTAACTGCGCCTTGGCTTGCGGAGCTCATAGAGGGTAGCTGGAACGATGGAAACCGAAGGGGCGTGACGCTTGGCTTAGCTTCTGGAACTTTCCGTTTATGGCGCCTAGGGTTCCAAAAAAAAACCCTAGGTCTTCCCTCATTTGTTAACAAATTGGGCCATTTGGGCCGTACCTGTTTGTGGATTGGGGTGAACAGGCTATTAGGTTAATTGGGTCTTGTACGGGTTATTGGGTAGTTTAAGCATTTACGCTTAACCGGGTGTAGGGATTTTGGGCTTCAAAGATACCCGAACTTTGGGCTTTTGTACACGGACTTTAATAATGGTCTGTTTCATAAATAAACATTTGTTTATTTATTTTTTATTCTTAGTTTTAAGGCCCGGGTAAATTTGGGTTATTACAGCTGCCCCTCTTTGCTCATTTCTATATAATAGGAATCGAGCAAAGACTATAAAAGGACCAAATTTGCCCGGTCTGGCTAAGTCTCAAAATCTTGATCTTCATATTCCCCAAAGGTATTCTGATGTCTTCAGAAGTGTCAAATTGGCTATCTTCAACTTGCTTCTTGAAAACTCTAGAACACTAATATGTTATTTTCGATCTGCTCTCTGCCAATACAGAGACGCCAAATCTGTCATCTTTGATCTACTCTCTGACAATACAGAGATGCCAAATCATCTTGTATTTACTTCAACGTAAACACGTGAAAGCCAAATCAACTATGTCTTCGATCTGCTCTCTGGCAATACAGAGATGCCAAATCTGATATCTTCTATCTACTCTCTAACAATACAGAGATGCCAAATCTGTCATCTTTGATCTGCTCTCTGACAATACAGAGACGCCAAATCTGCTATCTTCGATTTGTTCTCTGACAATACAGAGACGCTAAATCTGCTATCTTTGATCTGTTTTCTGACAATATAGAGACGCCAAATCATCTTGGATCTGCTTTAGGGTAAACACTTGAAGGTCAGATCTGCTATGCTTTAGCCTGTTACCCTACTGCTTAAGGGACTAAAGCTCATCAATCTTCATTGTCTCTTGAAGGATATGACTTGTATAATGTGTATGAGTTCATGCCTAGTGGTTAGGATGCTATGATCAAAATGAGTCAAAAGCTCCTAATTAAACCTGTTATAATGCAAAATGTTTATGAATATGACCCCTATTCCAGACGTCACTACTCATTCCTTCGTCAAAGCTCATTCTTATTTCTCTCAAAATATCATTCTTACTCAGCCCGTGAGTTCATACCATTCTTCAAATGCTATGACCCATCAAAAATGTTTGTAAGATGATCTTCTCTTCGGATCGAATCGTTTGATTTGTCCAATCATCATTTTGGACCAAAGAAGGAATTCCCTCGAGTTCTTTCAAACCTCACTTACGTGAATTCCTCTAACAATTGTTCTGTTTTAGTTTCTTGTATTATCTAGAAATTTCCAGAGTAATGAGCAAAACTTCATTTTTGAAAATTATTTAGTTCATCTATCATTATTTAATGCAACACACTTTAAGAACAATGGAAGATGAATTTAATCCTGAGAATAATTAGATTTGAATGAATTTGTCAAAAATAGAAAGGGAATTAATCTGAAAGCCTATCTTTAAGAAGAAATAGAATCTAAAGATAGCAAACAGGACAAGGGTTAGATTCCTTAGATATCGCCGCTTGAGCGTTTATACACCAGCTCCATGAAGTCTTTCTTGAGTTCAACATGTGTTTAAAAATCAAAGTACTTTGTTGATGCCCCGATATGCAACGCGCTTCGCTCTTTGTTGAATAGCAAGATTACTGTATACTCTTTAAAATTTGAGCTGCCCTTTCGGGTTTTCAACTCAAAACCCGTTTGGTCATCAGGCGCCCTTTGCGGGTTTTCACCTTGGCCTCTCCAATTTTTTTTCGAAAATTCAAGGCGCCCTTTGCGGGTTTTCACCTTGGATTCTCCTCTCCTTTAGACAAAGTACTTTTTGATTGAATCTGAATTCACTGGATTGGGTAAACTCTTCCCATTCATTTATGTTAAAATCAATGCACCCCTAGAGAAAGCCTTCTTCACGACATACGACCCTTCCCAATTTGGCATCTATTTTCCTCGAAAGTCTTTCTGAATAGGAAATATCTTTTTCAACACTAGATATCCCTCGTGGAATTCTCTTGGTCGCACTTTCTTGTCGTAAGCTCGCATCATTCACTTCTGATACATCTGGCCATGACGAATAGCCTTTAACCTCTTTTCCTCAATTAAGTTCAATTGGTCATATCGTGATTGTATCCATTCAGCCTCATCCAACTTTATCTCTGACAAAATTCGAAGAGATGGTATTTCAACTTCAATAGGTAACACTGCCTCCATCCCATAAACTAGTGAGAAAGGAGTTGCCCCAGTAGAAGTTCTGACAGACGTTCTATAGGCTAAGAGTGCAAATGGTAACTTCTCATGCCAATATCTGTAAGTTTCAGTCATTTTCCCCACTATTTTATTGATGTTTTTGTTAGCAGCTTCCACTACCCCATTCATCTTTAGGCGATATGGAGATGAATTATGATGCTTAATCTTGAACTGACTACAAAATTCTACGATCATTTTGTTGTTCAAGTTCAATGCATTGTCTGATATGATCCTCTCAGGCATCCCATGCTGACAAATGATCTCTTTCTTTAAGAAACGACTTACAGCCGACTTAGTAACATTTGCATAAGAAGCAGCCTCTACCCACTTCGTGAAGTAATCAATGACTACAAAAATAAAGCGATGTCCATTAGAGGCTTTTGGTGATATTGGCCCAATCACATCCATGCCCCACATAGAAAAAGGCCATGGAGAAGTCATAACATGTAGAGGCGAAGGTGGTACATGAATCTTGTCTCCATAAATCTGACATTTATGGCATTTCTTAGCATAGTTGATACAGTTCCCTTCCATAGTAGACCAATAATATCCAAACCTCATGATTTGTCTAGCCATCATGAACCATTTGCATGTGTCCCACAAACACCCTCGTGAACTTCTTCCAAGATTAACTTAGCTTCCACAGCATCCACACATCTCAACAGTACTTGGTCCTTTCTTCTTTTGTACAAGATGTCTCCATCCAAAACGTAATCATAAGCTAATCTCCTTAAATTTTGCTTATCATTTTCAGTTGCCTGTTCTGGGTATTTACGATCTCTCACATATCGCAATATATCCTGATACCAAGGATTATCATCCTTTTCTTCTTCCTCAATGTTACAACAGCTAGCTGGAGCCTCAAAGATACTCATCTGAATGGGTCTCATCTCCTCCTCTTTATTTACTCTAATCATTGAAGCCAAGGTTACTGAGCATCTGCCATCTGGTTTTCGTCTCGCGGGATATAATTCAAAGTAATGTCATCAAACTCCTCAAGTAACCCCAAAACTACCTTCCGATAATTGATTAATTTATGATCCCTTGTCTCTCATTCACTCTAAGCTGGTAAATCACCAATGCAGAGCCTCCGTATACTTCCATGGTTCTTATTCCTCGCTCTATAGCTGCTCAGAGTCCCATGATGCATGCTTCATACTCAGCCATATTGTTTGTGCAATCAAAATCCAATTTGCATGTGAATGGATAATAATCGCCATTTGGGGATACCAGGACTGCCCCAATTCCATTTCCCACTGCATTGGATATTCCGTCAAAGCTCAACTTCCAATGACAATCCTCTGTAGTTGCTACACACATTAACTCCTCATTTGGGAAATTAAAATTCAACGGCTCATAGTCCTCTAGAGCTCTATAGCCAGAAATTCCACTATCGCGCTTCCTTTTATAGCCTTCTGGCTTACATAGACTATGTCAAACTCTGAAAGTAAAATTTGCCACCTCGCCATTCTCCCATTCAAAGCTGTTGACTCCATCATATACTTCAAAGGATCAAGTTTTGAAATAAGCCAAGTAGTATGATATAGCATGTACTGTCTTAACCTTCGAGTCATCCAGATTAAAGAACAACACAATTTCTCAATTGGTGAATATCTCATCTCACACTCTATAAATTTCTTACTGAGGTAGTATATCGCCTTCTCCTTTCTTCCTGACTCGTCATGTTGACCAAGCACACATCCCATGGAATTACTAAACAAACAAGTCTGAAATTAATGGTTTATCTGGACTAGGTGGAGATAGTACTGGAGCGTTTAACAAGTATTGCTTGACTTTATCAAAGGCATTCTGGCATTCCTCATTTCAAGTACCTTGGTTGTGTTTTCTAAGGAGGCAAAATATAGGGTCGCATTTCTCAGTTAATTGTGAAATAAACCGAGCAATGTAATTTAACCTTCCAGAAAACCTCGAACTTCCTTCTGAGTACGTGGAGGGGGAAAATCTCGTATGGCTTTAACTTTATCTGAGTCAACTTCTATTCCTTTTTCACTGACCACAAAGCCTAGTAATTTCCCCGACCTAGCCTCGAAAGTACACTTTGCCAGATTAAGTTTTAACTGAAACTTCCTTAATCTCAAGAATAGTTTCCTTAAAACTTCAATATGTTCCTCCACCGTTCGAGACTTGGCAATCATGTCATCGACATACACCTCAATTTCCTTGTGCATCATATCATGAAATAAGGTAACCATAGCCCTCTGGTATGTTGCCCCTGCATTCTTCAATCCAAAAGGCATTACCTTGTAACAAAAGGTACCCCACAATGTTATGAAGGTGGTTTTGTCCATGTCCTCGGGATGCATCTTTATCTGATTGTACCCCGAGAAACCATCCATGAAGGAGAACAACGGATATCCCACTGTATTATCCACCAGTCTATGTGTGGTAGGGGAAAATTATCTATTGGGCTAGCTTTGTTCAGATCTCTGTAATCAACACACATTCATACTTTCCCATCCTTCTTAGGAACTAGAACAATGTTAGCTACCCATTCAGAGTACTTCACCTCTTGTAAGAATCCTGCATCGAACTACTTCTTGACTTCATCCTTTATTTTCAATACGATATCTGGCCTCATTCTTCGCAGCTTCTGTTGTACTAGTTTACAATCTTGTCTTATTGGGAGACGATGCACCACAATATCGGTATTTAACCCTGGCATATCTTGATAGGACCATGCAAAGATAGCCTTGAACTCACGCAGTAACTCAATCAGTCCTTGTCTTGTGTCTTTGGCAATATGCGTGCAAATTGTCACCTCTTTCCCTTCCTCTAGGGCTACATTCTCTATTGCCTCTTTCTCATGTGGCATGATTTGTTTCTCCTCCTGTTTTACCATCCTCAAGAGATCCAAAGACACATCACAGTCCTGGACATCCTCAAAATCCTAAGATTCTTCTAAGCACATGTTTTGCTCGTGAGAGAAATCAGGATTTGATATATCAGTGCTCATGTCATTGATATCTAGGGATCTGTGAAGTATAAAGAATATACAAAGAATGAATGAATTTAAGAATGATTATTTATGTACTATGAATGAAAGAATAAAAATTGTCAAAATTTTAATGGAATATTGTTTGATAAAAATGAAACAATACTCGTTCGAATTAATAAAAGTTATGTCTTAATAAAAAATGATAAATGATCGTAAACCTATTTCACAAATGTAATCCTATTACTCCTAGGCTCTAGAGTAATAAGAATGTTTCGAAAATTACTCTGAAAAATTCCTAAAGACTACAGGAAGCTCCTCCGCAGTCCAATTGTTCAGAGAGCTTCCTGATTCGTAAAGGCGAATGCTCTCAAGGTTTCCTTGCTTTGGTCCTTCATCTTGTATAGCATTAATCTGATGACTTCCTTCTATTAGTAACCCTCTCGATATGAAGGTTTGGAATATTGGAGGAAATGTCATCGGCTCCTATTCTACTTCTCTTCTATTGAGGCGTGCCCTTCTTCCCTCTTGGCGCTTCTCAATTTCCTTCCTCCTTTGCTTATAGTCTAGTTTGAAGCCTAGACTAAAGTGATCTCTCTTCTCTTTAAGTTCTAGGATTTGAGTCCCTCCTTGTAGGTATTTTCCTAACCCTTTTCTTGGTAAGGCTTCCTTTCCCGCCATCATTTGTAGAGCCATCCTCGTAGCTCTTGCTATCTTGGGCACCAGTAGTTCACTCCCTTCTGAAATGAAGGTTGCATTTAAAAATTCTAAAGAACGAAAGGAACACTCAATAGACTCTTCATTTGTCTCAACATAAGGGGCCTTACTAGTGACTGCGGCTATAATGTCTTCCTCCGCATTGATGGTTACTAACTGTCCATCCGTCACTAACTTCAGTGTCTGGTGTAACGATGAGGGCACCGCTCCTGCTGAATGTATCCATGGCTTGCCTAATAAGCAATTGTAGGAAGGCTTGATATCCATCACCAAGAAGTCTATTTCGTATATATTCGGCCCAATTTCCAAGGGGATGTCAATCCGTCCCATCACCTTCCTTTCTGTACCGTCAAAGGCTCTTACCACATTTTGATATGTCTTCATATGAGAATCGTCAATGGGTAATCTATTCAATGTAGACAACGGTAGAACATTCAAGGCTGATCCATTATCGACAAGCACACTTGGGAGTGTGTACCCTATGCATCGAGTGGTAATGTGCAAAGCCTTAGTTGACCCCCTGCCCTCCGGTGGGATTTCATCATCATTAAAGTAGATGAAATTATCTGCGCTAATGTTGTTCACCAACCGGTCCAGCTTGTTAACAGATATGTCATAGGTGACATATGTCTTATTAAGCACCTTCATCAATGCCTCCCTATGCACCTCAGAACTCAAAAGTAGAGCCAATACTGATATGCGAGCTGGCTGCCTACGCAACTGCTCGACCACGCTATACTACTTCAACTTCTTTTTCCTTCTCCGTATTAGCATTCATTATTTTTATGGGCTCCTCTCTGACGCCCACCGTGTCATACCGCTTCCTGCTCCGTGTATGGGAACCTTCAACTTGTACATCTTTAGACGTACTGGCTATATCCTCCTTCTCTGGCATTGACACATGACAGTTATAACTCTATAGTACCCTCTTGTTATCCTTATAAGGAAAGGAAACCGGTTTATGGATAATGACCTTAGGTACTATTTGTGCCCCCACTTCATTATTCCCTTGCAGGGAAATAATAATCCTTAGACGACTGGTCCTTTACTATTCATCCTCCAGCACACATACTTGTTTTCCACTAGAGCTACCTTCAAAAATCTGTAGCTCTTTATTGTCTATAAAGCCTTGCACTAAAGCTTTGAATTCTTCACCATTTTGAATTTCATGGAACTCACCATAGTTTCTCTCGCTTTTAGAGGTTAACATACCTCTCTTCATTATCTCCTCCCAAATCACCTTCATGGGCATCCTTACCTCAGCAACATCTTCTTTTATTCTCCTCTTACTGGCTTCACCAATGTCATTCACTCCTTGGTCGCCATGATTTGGCAACAGGTTTTCAGTACTAGGGGTATTGTCAAACTTCACTACCCCCACCTTAATAAGCCTCTCTACAGCTTTCTTGAAATCGATACAATTTTCGATCGAATGCCCCGGTATTCTAGCATGGTATTTGCATCTAGCGTTTGCGTCGTACCATTTAGGATATGGAGGCTGCAGTGGTTTCAAGTGGAAAGGAGAAATAGCATGTGCATCGTATAAGCTCTGATAAAGCTCACGATACGTCACGGGTATAGGTGTGAATTGTATCTTTTTAGAATTTTGCCTTGTACCCGACTCTTTTTGAGAACTTTATTGCTCAACCGCGGCTGTTTTAGGCTGGCCAACTGTGATTGCTCTCGTGTTGTAGGTACTCGTGTTATTCACTTCACTATCCTTTCTCCTTGGGGCCGATCTTTTGGTTGTTTCCCCCTCGATTTTGCCACCTCTTATGGCATTCTCCATCATTTCTCCTGCCATAACTATATCCGTAAAACTTTTAGTAGTACTCCCAATCATGTGAGTGATGAATGGAGCCTTCAAAGTGTTTATGAATAACATGGTGGTCTCCTTCTCCAACAATGGTGGTTGAACTTGCATTGCCACCTCTCTCCATCTCTGTGCATACTGCCTAAAATTCTCATTAGGCTTTTTTCTCCGTGTTTTGCAACGTGATCCTATCCGGAGTCATGACGGTCACATGATTGTACTGCTACATGAAGGCCTGTGCTAGATCCCTCATGATCTTATTCTGGCCCGGCTCAGTTGATTGTACCACTTGGCTGCTGCTCCAATCAGACTTTTTTGGAAACAATGGATCAACAGTTGATCATTATTCACATAACCAGTCATTCTCCTACAGAACATCGTAATGTGGGCTTCTGGGCAAGTAGTCCCATTGTACTTCTCAAATTCTGGCATCTTGAATTTGTGAGGAAGCACCAAGTCTGGGACCAGGATTAGATCTTTGGCATCAACTCTATGGTGTCCATCAGCATTCTCTAAAGCCTTGAATTTTTCCTCTAACCATTTGCAGCGTTCTTCCAACTGTCTTGCAGCCTCAGTTCTTAAATCCTCTTTTTCAGCCATGTCTAAGTCCGGAATGATAGGATTTGCAGGACTGTCACCCAAATTGAATCCTGAATCAGTTGGGAAATTTATGGGGATCGCAGTATCGGCCAGCCCTTGTTGAGGTCTTATAGTGACAGACGGCCTCCTAGGTAGTGCCTCGGTTTGTGTAGGCATGCGGGGTGGGGTGAAACCAGAAGGATAACCCTCATTCTTCTCTTTAGTGATTGCCATGGGAGCCTTTCCCTTATCAGTGGCTCTCAGTAGTTGAGCCATTTTCGCCATCATGTTCCTCTGAGCCTCCAACATTTGCTCCCTCATGTCGTTTTTCATTTTTGTCAATTTCTCTTGTAATTGGTCTTGCATGTCCTTCTGTAGTTGTTCAAACCTTTGGTCCATATTTTTCGACTTAGTGCGTGTACCGTAAGGATGTGTTGCTTCCAAATTTCCTTTACCGTAAGGATGTGTTGCTTCCAAATTTCCTTTCTCTTACTCTCTTTCTCCCTAATAATTTTAACTAATTAGGGTCTTTCTATAAACTTGAATTCATATGATGTGATGAAATGAAAATGCATGAATGCAAAAAGATGTCGATTCTGATTCAGTTTCATTTTAGAAAATGTTATTTAAGGAACAAAAATCTTTTTATAAAACGGATTACAAATACACTTTCGCCCATAGGCCTAGAGTCTTAACCTTATCCAATAATAATGCTAACTCTCGCCCTTTATCTGACGATGACTCATACATTATACTCAGGATTTTAGCTTGTATTGCCAAATCCTGCAAGTGTTCAGCAACGTCTCAAATCTGAACTAAGGTCTCTTCCATGACATGATCTCTATCTCTCACCTGATCCCGAAGATGATGAAGTTCTCCCTTCCATTACTCTTCTCTCGTCTCAAGCTACTCAATCCGTAGCTCACAGTCCTGTAGTGCTGCTTCCAACCCTCCAATATTGTGCTTCATTTCCTCGATCTTGTTTAGACTTGCTTTTAACTTGGCTGCAAAGTTACGACTTCGATAATGATGAAGAGATCGTCTAAGTTCTGTCACCTTAGCCTTTAACCCTTGATTTTCCTTTTCTAGGGCCTGATTTCGCGACTACATCTCTTGGAACTTCTTCTCCCAATACTCAGCTTTGGATCTTTCCTCTTGAATCTCATGCTGCCATTGTTCTGAAGATCTCCTTAATCCGACCCTTTTCAACATTACTTGGGCTTTCTTGTAATGCGTCTTTAAGTCATCCCGATCTTCCTCGATCTTTCTTTTTTCCTTTTTCACCTTCTCGACTTCCATCTTTTGAACATCGACATCGAGACTCAAACACATTTTTTCCTCTTCGAGCTTCTCCATTCTCTTTTCAAGCTCCAAATTCTTTCTTTCAAACTCTTGCTTCATAATTTCCACCTCTGATGGAATCACTCGTAAGCTCTCCTCTAATGATCGAGCCACCCCCAAAATTAGCCTAGGGACATTATCGTTGACTCTTCTACTAAACCATCCTTTATACTCAAAGGTTGACGTCGAGCCTTCAGTCAAGGTCTCCATACAGAAAGGCTTCTTCCAAGCCTCATAAATCTCTCGCATCCTCTTCTTATAGTGATCTCCCTTATAAGAAAAATCACTCTGAGCTAAACCCTGTGTAGCCGGTATGAACTGTTTCGCTCAATATTGCCTTAGAACAAGCAATGGTGTATATCCTCCAACTCCCCAGATTCCTGGCAAAAGGACCCAATCAAAACTACCACATCGGTAAAGGACTTCACTAGGAACCAACCAAGGAGCCTTCTACATAACATTCTCCTCTCGAAGATTCTAAAGAATGTCTATCCACCTCTTCTCTGAAATGTCATCTCTCCTAGAAATGTCTACTGCTTCCTTTAAAGGAGAATAACCCTCAAAGAATACTCGACAAGGAACCTTATCAAGCTTCCAGAACTGGATATGAAACCAAACCAACAACAACTGTGCACATCCAATGAACCTTCCATCACCAGCTCTTCGACATGCGTTCAATGATCTTATCGTCTCAGCCAGGATTACGGGCATAGGTGTGTTCTGCTTACCAAGTCGATCGAATAAATCTGCAACCGCTTCGTCTATGTGCCCCAACGCCTTTGGAAAAATGACCATGCCGTAGATATTCAAAGCTAGGACATCGACCTTTTTCTTCACGTCTGGATGCGTCAATATCAAATCCCTCAGAACAGCCCATGGAATGCACTTACTATCACCCTTTTGCTGCACACGAGCTACAGCCCACTGCTCACTCATCCTAGTAATCATTGCCAACTTCTTCATAAAAGTTGGAAGGCTAGCAGGCCTAACATAAGCCTTGTAACCCTAAATCCTCGGGCAACGCAGTAAAGTCGTATACTCCTCTAAAGTAGGTACTAGATTAACATTACCAAATGTAAAGCAACTATAAGCAGGGTTCCAAAATTGTACCATGGCTCGAAACAAGTGTCTAACTATTTTGACGTCTAGCAAATAGGGAAGGTCTCCGTTATTCTGATAGAAGAGCTGTTTAACCTCGTCATCCCATTGGGCCCAAATATTTCTTAGCTCCTGCAACTCATTTTGTGTCGAATTAATAGTCCCATAACTCTGACGTATACCCCTCGGTGACACTATCTCCTTTCTCCAACTGGGTTTTCTCTGACCAGGTATAGATAGAAGCATTGTCCTCCACTTTATTAAGGTATTTGTTTCTCATTACAAAACTTTCTAATCTAGAAATTGAGTCTTGAATCGACACCTTTAAATGCCAAATGACATGTAATGACAGCAAAATAAAAAAAATAGGTTAGCTTCATAAATGAGAAAATGATAAACAAATACTTAAAAGGGTAATTTTCTAAAGGTTATCACTATTCCCCTAAGGTAAGCACTTAAATGTTCACTATATGAGTTTTTAGTTCTAAAGCAAGTGTACCTGAACCAGCAGATTCCTCGGTCCTCACCCATTATAGGCTCATATAGACCAAGTTCAATTCAGGGGACACATTTCCCTATGGCTATACGGAGATGAAAATCTCACGAAGACATAGGTACAGTATCCCAGAAGCAATCCACTAGCTCATACGAAGGTGAAAACCTCACGAAAGCGTAGCTTCTCACTCCCACTTAAGGGTGTGACCCCAACGGTCATGCAAATGCAATGTACAGCAATGAGATAACAAATATATGCAGCAAACACATGTAAAACATGATCAAATTTTTAAAATTTCCAAACTTCCAACACTAAGACATAAAATATTCAATTTCTTGGCTCGACTCTCTTGAATCCCCAGTAGAGTCGCCAAGCTGTGGAAACTTCCTTGAAAATGGATTTGAAAATAACGAAAACAGGAGTCGCCACCAATCTTTTAAAGTGTGATTGGATCACTATATAAATGTTTTGGTCTACCAAATTATGAGAAAATAGGTTCGGGAGTCGGTTACGTACGAGGAAGGATTAGCACCCTCGTAATGCCCAAAATTGGTACCAAATCGAATATTTTTGTCTTAGCATCAGAAGTTTGAAAGATTTTAGAAATGAGATTCCCTTAATACCGTAATGTTTTAAATTTAAAAGAATCAAGATTCATTCGTTTTAAAAGAGTATAAACATCACATTCAGCATAATTGGACACAATATCTTTAAGCTTTTGTAATTGAAATCATCTTGTGATTTGTAAAACCCGTTTAAAAGGATATTTTAGGTATTTAGACAAACGGAAAATTGCAACCCAGCATGTTAGGGCACTACTTTCCGAATTCCTAAATATCAAAATATTGCCTCACTTTTTAAAATTCTTTTTTAGAATTAAATGAGATATAACTTTTGGTTTTAAAAGTAATGATGTGTTTTTCATATTATAAGGAATTAAATAAATCTAATTACAATGTACATGCTTTGTCATTTCATGCAAATATAGTATAATGGCATAAATTACACAATATACATTATCACTTTATGCATATATCATCATAAATAACATAAATGTTCATGCATTATTATTCCATGCAAAACACCATACAATGCATAATAAATACAACAAATATAAATTGCAATATACATATATGATAATGTCTTATGCAAATCACCATAAATAATTAATCTCATGCTAATATACAAAATAAATGATATATAAGATTTAACCAACTAAACAATATCAAAATAAGAGAAAAACAAAGATAAATAAGTAAATTAAAATGTATAAAATAAAAATTAAATAGAAATAAGATATTTAAAAATATGTTGAAAATATAAGAATAATAAAAGAGAACCCCTTTTTTTAAAAAAATGATACATAAAGAGAACCCCTTTTTAAAAAAAATGATACATACATATAAGTTATATTATAGGGTATAATAACTGTACATAAAAATGTACTAAGTATTGATATTACACTTATATAAAAAAAATTAAGAATGTATATAATTAATAAGCAATAAAATAATGTATACTTTATAATAAAATAAAGGTAATGTAAAGAAATATAGTAAAATATAGTGTATAATATAAATAAAATATGTAATAATATAATAAATAATATAAAAATATATAATAAAACGTATATAATATAATTTATATAAAAGAAAGATAGATATTATAAGGAATAATATATAATAGAATATAGTATGTAATAAAAATACATAAATAAAATATAATAAAAATAATAATATATATATATATATATATAATAATAAGTAAAAATATAGTAAAATAAATAACATATAATAATATATATATAATAAAAATATATGATAAAAATTTTAAAAAATGTATAATAATAATATAATAGATAATATGTACTATTTTATAACTAATATTTATATATGTATAAATATATATATAAGGTATTTAAAAATAAATTAAAATATTAAAATATTAAAATTTAATTTAATTTAAAAATTTAGGATTAATTAAAAAATAAAAAAATTGGATTTAATTGAATAGCGCATTGAACCAGAGGGACTTACTGGGCAATTAGCCCAACGACACCGTTTTCACAAACTTAGCTTTAAAACCACTGTGAGAACCAAATTGAATCAAAATTAAAGTATTAGGGTTAACTTAAAAAATAGAATTAAATGAAATTGAAATTATAAAACACAGAAGGACCAATTGGGAAATTATCCCAATTTATAAAAACACGCGGATCCTCCCCGGGTAATCGGGTCAACGCGTGGATCCTAAGCATCAATACGACGCCGTTTTGTGTCTATTGAATTAAACCAAAACGACACCGTTTTGTTAGGGCTATATAAGCCAAATTTTTAGATCAAAATTCATTTGAAACCCGAGTTTTAAAAAAAAAAACTTTAAAATTCTCTCTGAAATGAGAGGGGAGAGAGAGAGGTCCAGGCTCGGGTCTCCGCTCAGCCGAGCCCCTGGCGTCGGCTCCTCACGCGCACGCACCGTCCGCCACCGACCGACCGCCCCATACTCGGCGGTCAGAAGCCCAAAAGTCTTGATTTTTCGACGCGATTTCAACGGTAAGTTCATCTTTTATTTATTTTCATAATATTTGCATGTTACTCAGAGAAGGAAAAAAAATAAAAGAAAAGATATATCACCTCTGTTCTTCGATAGATTGTTGTATTTTATTATATATGTGCTTTCTTCCAAAAAAAAATCGTAGTTATAGATTAGAAAAAGAAGGGGTTTTTATAACCCTTTGTTACATTTTAGGAAAAGAAATCATTTGATTTCTTTCCAAATCTATTTCTTGGTTGCTGTTGGTTATTTCTTCTTTTGCAGGTGACGACGAGAAATCCGGCAGTGATGAAGGCTTGACGATGATGGACCAGGCATTGACTGTGCCTTGGCTTGCGGCGCTAATGGAAGGTAGCTGGAACGACGGAAACCGAAGGGGCATGACGCTCGGCTTAGCTTCTGGAACTTTCCGTTTACGGTGCCTAGGGTTCCAAAAAAAAACCCTAGGTCTTCCCTCATCTGTTAACCAATTGGGCCATTTGGGCCGTACCTGTTTGTGGATTGGGGTGAACGGGCTAATAGGTTAATTGGGTCTTGTACGGGTTATTGGGTAGTTTAGGCATTTAGGCTTAACCGGGTGTAGGGATTTTGGGCTTCAAAGATACCCAAACTTTGGGCTTTTGTAAACGGACTTTAATAATGGACTGTTTCATAAATAAACATTTATTTATTTATTTATTTATTCTTGGTTTTAAGGCCCGGGTAAATTTGGGTTATTACATATATATATTTAGAAAGTTAAAGTATTTTATTATTAAAGAAAATTGGGGAAGATTAAAAAAGTTTGTTTAAATCTTAACCACTAATATAGTTTCATCTAATGGTTAAAAATTTATGTAAAACTAATGATTTTTACATAATGTAAGTGGATCTTGCGCTATCTTTATTTATCTTATATAAATATTATCTTGTCTATTTTAGAAATCAAACTAAAGTGTTTGAAGCCTTAGCTTAATGGTAATGAAGAGGCAATGGGAACTTTAAAGTCTCAAATTCACATCCCATGTGTTGGTTTGATGATATTTTTTTATCATAAAGAAAAGATAACAAAAAGGAAAAACTATGCAATAGTGACTCCTCAAGCTACTTTTGGTTCCCTGCACCATCTTGCTCCAAAATGCTCACAATCCCAAATGGTGGGTGAACGAAGATGACCATATTAGTTTCGAACAATTGTCTCATCTTCGCAAGTCGATCCGCATATTTATTCACCTCACTTTTTACATATCTCAACAACAACTTATTTATTTTATTTATAGCAGCACCGAATTTGTTAGATCATTGTTAAAACATGAAGGTCACCATGTTCTTACTACATCATGTCAATGAAAAGTACATTATTTGACTCTATTTCTAGTTGTTTAAGTCTTTTGTCCTAAGCCAACCTTAGTCCTTGGAGAAGCACTTGAGCCTCCACTTAAAAGACACCAGTAGTCCACATACTTCCAACAAATCCTAAGATCCAACAAGCATCAAAGTCACGTAGAAAACCACCTATTGAATCAACTCTTGAATTGAGACAAACTCAAGCATAGGTACTTAATTTGGCTCAACAAATCCTTGGGCAAGGCCATGTATTACAAGGCTTATACTCTACACTAATGGCCAACTACCTCTGATTCTTAAGCATCCTGAGCCCACTCCATACAATAATCAAAATGTCTTTACTATTTCCATGACCTTAAGTAAAAACAAATGCATTCCTACTCTTCCACAGTCTCTAAGCTATAATGGTAAACAAAGTTCTCCAATATGCCCCATTCACACATGTATGTTTTGTATGCTTTAAAGTTACACACCACCCATCATTGTAAATTCATGTTGAAAAATCTATCCGAAACCCAACTAGAATCACTGAGGCCTAGACATTCCTTGTAAAGCTACAATCTCTAAGCACGTAGAGACATGTTCCTATTTTAGTACCATACCGCAGGCAATAACCTATAGAAGACATAGGGCAACGAACTCGTTCAACATTCATTAAAACCATTCCTAAAAAACTAACCACAAAACATGCCTCACCCTGTGAAGTGCAATACTTTTCGAAATCACATTTCTTACTTCTTGATTTTCACTATAAATGAAATTATAGTGGCCATATACATATTTGATATTGAGAAGCCCCAATGTTGTGGCCACCTTAGAAAAATACCATTGTCATAACCATCAAGAGAGGGTGAAAGTATCCCAGTGATTTTCTAAAAAATTGCAAAAGGATGGTTCTATGTCATATGCGACATCCAAGAACCATTGTGATCGACCATGTCCGTGTTGGATCTGGTGCCTTAACTGTAGTATTTTCATTTATATACAATTGTATTTTTTTGAACAAGTTAGTTTAATAATATCCATTAATTACATTAATACCCTTTGCATATTATCCTCAATGGTTTTTGCACACAAAAAATGGAAGCAAATATTGTTTTAATGGTTATCTAAAATTTAACTAATACTAAGCATTATTACCTGGTTGGACCATAATATGAAAAAATAACTTATATTAGTAGATGACCCTAAACATGTCATTAGTCTAATCAGAATGAGAAAATCAATTGAAAGAATGATATGTCATTTATCAAGTCCAATTGGGGGGATGCTTTTTCTTTAGTATCGGAGCAGATGACTCCTACAAGATAAATACATAGATGTGACTGACTGGACTAACAATATATCGAACAAGACCCAAGTAATATTGATCCTAGATCTGTTTATGGATTTATTCACTTTTGACCTTCATAGAGTGACATACCTTAATCCTAAGTGGATGATGAACTATGTATGTGTGACTTGTATACTTTGATGTAAGTAAAAGCCTAGTTCAAATATATAAGGAACCAAAAATTGGTGTGTTGGGTGTATGACTTCTGCAGTATGTAGCATCATTCATAATAGTGTAATTCATAGCCCGAATAATGGGTAAATGATATCTTCTCATCGACATTACATGGTAAATGAAAAGTAAATGTGGCCACAGGTCATTTGTCTTTTTAATAAATGACTTGATTACTATTTGATAGTAATAGACTTATCATGAAGGAAGATATAATGGTTACCATAAGATAAAATAAGATTATATTGGGAGCACAGATTTATCCCAAAGAGATTAAAGATATCCTATGATGGTAACACACTTATGACAAGGTCATTGGATGAGCACTGGTTGAGTAACTTTCATAATGATATGTAATTAGGGAGAGCTCAATCACAATACTATAGTGGAATAACTTCATGACTAAATGAGCTTATAATTAATAAGTGAAAAACTAGAACTTAATTATAAATCATTTGACCCCTAATTATATATCTCCAATCGGTCCGCCCGCCAGCTCGTTGAAACTAGAAATGAATTGCATATAGAATCAAATGGACAGAAATGGATAAAAATGATAAGGTTAGAGAAATGGGTCACATTCGTAAATGAATTTGTTTTCTCACTAAATATAAAAATGACTTGAAAATTAACTTAAATTTTTCATATTATTATTTAATTAAATAATTAAAGTTAAAAAATGAAATTAAATTAATTAGTCATTATGAATCTGTTGAATATGGAAATTGAATATATTTCCCCACAGATTCTTCTACGGTAAAGTTGTCATGACTTTAATGAAATTATAATTGGTTTGAAAAAATTATTTAATTGGAAAATTTTAATTTATCTAATTAAATTAATTAATAAATAATATTTATTTTTGGAAATAGATAAACATGTATTGGGTTGGATTAAATTATAAAATGCTTTGTTAAAAGTCTAGGAAACGCATATAATTGGACCCAATACAAGAGAGGATCAAATTCCCCTCATATTACATATAAGGGGTGGCAACCCTAGTGTATTTAACTAGGGTGTGCCTTCCCCTCTCCTAGTTAGAATAGAAGACTGATTTTCTATTAAATAAATATTATTTGTGTTTTACTAATACAACTAGTATTCTCATATCTCCTATAAATAGATGACATTGGTATAACTATTCACACAAGTTTTACATAAGTTACACATAACTTTGAGGTATTGTTATTCTACAAGAAAGTAGAGAATTTATTTTATAAGTATAAATTCTTTTTTCTGGAAATAACAATTATGTCGATTTCTATTGAGAGAGAATTACATTCCTACTTAAAATAATAAGTCGTTTCTGGTTCTTGTTTGATTTGTGATTTTTTGAGCTTATGCTCAAAGCAATTCATGGTACAAGAATAGTGGAGAAGGTAATTCGGGAAACTTTTATTGCTATAAATATCACAAACTGAATTAGATTTTTATTTTTTATTTTTTTCGTTATGATAAAACCATTTTATTAAACCATATTTTTTCAATAGTCTGCAATAGTGGAATCCTCACGACTTCTTCCATTTCCAGTAAACAAATATTTTAAAGGACCAACTCCATTCACCCAGTTGTAACACCAAAACTTCACCAACTTTCCATTATCGATCAACCATTTTGTCAAGATGAATTGCATCGAATTGATTAAGGGAGAACACCTTGAATATTATACTTTCCTTTCAAAACTCTAACCAAAAATGCCTTTATGTTTGTAATAATAGAAAAATCAATTCAAGCTTCAATAAAAAAATTTTATTTTGATCACAAAGACTCCTAAGACCCCGGCCATAATAGGAAATAGGTTTAAAAATATTAAGTGTTTTAGAGTGTGTTTCCTCTTCAAAAAGGTTAAATTGTGTATTTATATTATATGGTTACTATTCATGGACGTGACATCGTAGGTAGGTTCCCATGGATGCCAACATGTACTCTACTCTAAGATTAACACATGTTTCCTAAACGTGGGTTCGTCTACATGGTGATGCAAACCCACATCATGCATGGTGTGTGAACCCACATCATGCGATCCCTAGAGGGGTGTGAATATCTCATGTGCAAACTCAAAGTGTGAATCACATGGGTCGACGAGTTAGGACCCAATTGAGTAACCAGGTATCGGGTCGATAATAGCAAGTACCATAACCATTTTTCCCCTGCCTAGTTCAAACAAGAGTTACAAAGTGACTTTTCTAATAACTTAATTTTACGAGCTGAGAGAAATTACTGAAGGAGAAGCTTATCGGGTACGCTTTTTGCTTCAACTTGCTACATACACTTCACCATGTGTTGGGGAGTGATACAGTTGTACACAACTGATTGTGCCGTTATTCTTAGATACATGAATTGTTAAAGTGTAAAACCCTTTTTAAGATGAGGTTACCTAAACCCTAAAAATCAAACTATCTAAATTTGAAATTTTTGAGGAGCTATTGTTGAGAAGAAAAATTTTAGAGGTAATTTTCTTAAAATTCCCATCGTTTTTGTGGCTTTTTCTGGGTTTATTCGAACACGATGGTTAGGGCGAGAGGAAATGGTCTTGTTATTCAGGGTGTCCCTTCATAATGCCGTGAAGTAAATGCTTCGGTGAAGGTAAAAACTTATGTTTGTACCACCAAAGAGGAAGAAATGAATCGTGTTTTAGCTGCTTGGGGAATTCAACTACCTAATTTTGCGTATGACTACTCAATCACCGAAGGATCGAACTGATTAATCAACACCATTGATGAAAGTTTCCTACTTCTATTGCACGTGATAGAAGTAGGTTTCCATTTACCACTCCACCCTTTCTCCTGCCATCTTCTCGACAAATACAAGATAACACCAGGGTAGCTATCTTACTTTTCATGGTGGGTCCCAATAGCATATTTCATCGAATGTAGTCAACGGGAGGAAATGTCATTGATTTTTATTTTTTAGAATTTGTACCAACTAAAAGTGTGCAATCAATCATCTTAAACTGGGCTTTGAATCTTTGCCTAAACTCCTGTAAATACATATGGGTTAAGTGCAAGTTTGGAACTAGCTTTGATTTCCCAATCAAATGCTCAATACCTAGTAAGAACATGTGCTTGAAAAAATGAGAGATTATATCTGAAGTAGGGTGGGGTCAATATTATAGGCTTTATAGAGGTCGCGTACTAGATGTAGAGGAAGTGTTAACTTGTAGAAATGTATTTCAGCACTATCTCTTAAATCTGATTCTTAATGGATGGCGATCAATTGATGATAACAATGGTGTAGACATTGTAACTGTAGTGTCTGTGTAGTTTGCATGACCATATAGAACCAATGATGATTTAGGGCTTATTCTCTTAGGAAGGAAGGAAGAGCCTACGAATTATTTTTATACCTTTTGTAAACTAAAACCTCGTTTGTGGTCCTCTAAACCTTCAGGGGATCCAGAAAGTGGTGTGAACCGCTTATGATAATTACTGATGTTGATGATACACTTATTGGTGACGCATGAACAATTTGCGCTATTGAAGAGAACTCAGGAGAATCCATAATTATCGAGGGAGATCAACAAATATATGAACGTTCAATCATTTATGCAAAATGTGTAAGGTGGTCCCTGTTGGATATGACGCCCTAAGTGTAGTATTTTCATCAATATACACTTGTAATTTTTTTGAACAGGTTGTTTAGTAAAACAAATTCATTGGTTACATTAATATACATTGTATAATTGTCCTTAAATGGTTTTTGCACGCAAATCAAAATGGAAACAAATATTGCTAATTGATTGTCTAAATGTTTAACTAATACCAAGTGGTATTACGTCGTCGAGTCGTAGTATAGAAAGGCAACTTGTATTAGTAGACGAACCTAAAAACGTCCTTAGTTTAATAAAAAATGAGAAAACTGACTGAAAGAATAATATGTCGTCTATCAAGTCCAATTGGAGCGATGTCTTGTCTTGGGCATCAGAGTGTAACGTCCCAAATTTTGAGCCTAGAATTATTAGGTTTTGAGCATTGGAATAGTTAGGAGGCTGTACATAAATGTTAAGTTGTGCAAGAAAGTGACACAATTGTGTATCTGCTTCAGTGGTTAAGTGTTCTGGGAAGTGTTTGAGAAGTCTTGGGTTCAAGCTTGGGTAGGTGCAAAAAGTTTTGTTTTTAAAGGAATAAGCACTGTCTCTAGGCAGTAGGCTTTTAAATAGAAATGGGTAAAACATGACAGAAAGAGCCTGTTGGCCTAGGGGATAAGTGGCATGCTATGGTTACTTAAGGTCTGAGGTTCGAATCCTACTTTGAGCAGTGGAGTGTTTTATTTTGCTACACTTGCCGTGTGGATAGTAGAGGTTGGCTGAAACACTGTTGAGTGAGGGATTGTAGGAGGGAATGGTGGGATGTGGATAGTGATTGGTTGGAGAGATTTGAAGAAAGATTTTAGGAGAAAATAGTAGGGAGATGAAGAGAAGGAAGTGTTGTGCCGAATAGGGATTTTAGGCACTCAAAGGATTGGTGTTGGGGAGGAATTCAGCTTTGGGATGAATTCTAGTTTCGGTTACTGGGCATTTTTGTTCTCTCCTCATTTCTAGTTTCTGGCATTGCTTTTGGGTTCTCTTCATTCTCTGTTTTGGCTAGCTGAACTTTTCTTTTTACCATTTGGGTATTTTGTGTGTTGGTTCTACTCTTCATCTGTACTCTACTGACCGATTTTCTCCTTTCCCTTTACTCCCTTCACAGTCATTCTTTCCCTTGCTCTATTTTGTGTTGGCCGAATACCCTCATCTTCCCCTCTCTCAAACTCTTTCAGTTTTAGCCTTGGTTTTGATTGATTCTCTCCTTTTCTATCCCTTACTCTCTTCATTTTTTTTTTTGGTTTGACAACTATTCTCTGACTAATCGGTGAGTGCATTCGACTTCTTGTTTTCTCTCTTTCAATTGGTTTACTGTTGACCGAATCTTCCTTATCACCTTCTCCCCCAATCGGTTTCTATGTGATCGAATACTGCTATCTTCTTCACCCTTATTGTGCTTGATTATCTTTTCTGCTCTCCCCCTCTCTGTCAATTTTGTGCACTATTTGTACTTTGTAATTTTGCAATTTCAGTAAGTGTGTATGTTCCTTTAGATATCAAACTATGGTTATCTATAGTTGTTAATGAGGGTTCTGATTGGTATGCCGATAATAATCGAAGGAAGGGGGAAAATCATTCTGGATCAACGGTTTAGGTGTGTGTAAGGGCTTGGGGGTTCGAATCAAGGTATGGGACAGTTGACTTTTGGATAAGTGTTTTGGAAAGGAGTAGTATTAATTTGATTACCTCATGACTAATTGAATGTTTGTGGATTGGATCAAGGTTTGGAGTGCTCAAGGGGTGCGAACGTATTTCTGTTATTAGGTGTGTAATCAACTGCCACAATATTAAATAGGCAAAAGTCGAAATAGGTGATCGTCGATGCTATACGGGTGTGTGCTCGCTCGTGTGGTAATCCGAACACATAGGCATGAGCGTTTGATCATGGAGGCCACCATGAACGATTTCATGGGCTTAGGCCGCTTTGGGCCATGTTGGGCCGTGTGGGCCCCACACGGACGTATGGAGAGTATTTAGCTGGGCTGTGTAGATCACACGTCCAAGGCCATTTTTGGGCTTTGTGGGCCACACAAGTGTGTGGGCCCATATGGGCCCACAATATGGGCCTTAGGCCCATTTTTACTGTTTGACTGTTGTGGTTTGCACGAGTCACCCGATATGACTGTGGACCTACTGTGGGGTCGGTAAGTACACTAGACCCCCTTATGTGATAAAATAGCTATTTTGCCCTTATGTGATAAAATGACTATTTTGCCTTTATGAGATAAAATGACTATTTTGCCCTTATGTGGTAAAATGACTGTTTTGCCCTTATGTGGTAAAATGTTTGTTTTGCTCTTATGTGGTAAAATGATTGTTTTGCGCTTATATGGTAAAATGACTATTTTGCCCTTATGTGGTAAAATAACTATTTTACCCCTATGTGATATATGTTTATATTTTAGCATGCTATAGTAGAGTACATGTATAATATTATGATATGACATGGCATGTGGCATGATGCATTGCATGGGGGTGGGTTTTTATATGATTGGAGGAAGTGTACTGTACTGGCAGCTCTGCTGCAAATCACTAATGGCTCTAATCCTATTATACTGGCAGCTCTGCTACAAATATTGTTTAAGGCTGCAACCGGTGCTATATTTTTGGTGTGTAGGGATGGGTGGGTTGATTTTATCCCTACATGGTGTGTAGGGCTGGACGGAGATGGACTGTAGAGGCTACATGGGTAGGACTTGCACACTGTTTACTGTTATTGCAAAGGGCCAAGGCCGGAACATATGACTGTTTCTGTATTGAGATGGGCTAAAGCCCAAACTGATATTTCTACTGTTACTAAAAAAGGGCTTAGGCCCAGACTATATTTGCTTACTATATGTTTGATCGTCTATTTATTCAGGGATTGCACACTGAGTCTTCGTAAACTCACCTTTCTATTTATCTGCGCAGGTAATCATTAGGCGGATCGGTGCTGCGAGGGACTAGAAGGTGGCCACACAACCACGCATGCTTCTATTTTTGACTTTTAAATTATAAGAATTTTAATTTGGGTATTTTCTGTAATAAGGCCTCTTTAAATTTTTAATGTTTAATTTGGGGTTTTATTTATATTGATTTATAATTGCTAGCAGTAGGGCACGGGTTTTCAAAAGATAAATGTTTTTCAAAAATTCCACTAATACATAAATGGTTTTAAAAGCGATTGCAAGAAAACAACATTTTACAAGTAAACGCTAGTACGCAACTGTTTTAAAAAGCTTTCGCTACAAACGAGATTTTAAAATTAATAATGATTTAAAGTAAATACTTTTGATAGCGATGCAAGTTTTAAAATCATCTTTTAGATTACACAAAGAGGCTTAATAAAGATTGGGCTTTGCAAACGATATCATGTTTTACGAAAAACACTTTAATGTGACATCGCCAGATTCAGCCATAATGTCCAGGCCGGGTTTGGGGTGTTACACAGAGTGAATGACTCCCATAAGATAAAGACATAAATGTGACTGACTGGATTGACAATACATCAGACAAGACCCAAGTAGAATAGATCCTGAATCCATTTGTGGATTTATTCACTTGTGACTTTCACAGTGTAGCATACCTAAATCTTAAGAGGATGGCGGACTATGTATGCATGACTCGTACACTTTTATGTAAGTAAAAACCTGAGTTCAAATAGATAAGGAATCGAAAGCTGATGCGTTAGGTGTATGGATTATGTAGTATGTAGCGTCATTCACAAAAATGGATATCATAGCCCAAAACATGGGTAAACGATATCCTCTCATTGGCATTACATGGTTGATGAAAAGTAAACATGGCCATGGGTCATCCATTTTTATGATGGATAACTTGATCACTATTTGATAGTGATTGATTTTTCATGAAGAAAGATATAATGGTTACCCTGAGATAAAATAGGATCATATTGGGAGAACGAATATTATCCTAAAAAGATCAAGGATATCCTATTAGGGCAACACACTAATGACAAGGTCATTGGATGAGCACTGAGTAGTTGATTTCATAATGGTATGTCGTTAGGGAGATTCAATCATGATACTATAGTGGAATGACTTCGTGATTAAATGAGTTTACAATTAATAGGTGAAAAGCTAGAACTTAATTATAAATTATTTGAGCCTCAACTATATATGTCCAATCAGTCCCTCCGCTAACTCGTTAAAACCAGAAATGAATTGTGTGTTTGAATAGAAATGAACGGAATGAATAGAAAAAGAGAAATGAGAAACATTTAGGAATGATTATTGTTTTCTCCAAAATAGAGAAATGAAATAATTTGGAAATGAATGTAGGTTTCCAAAATGGAAATTAAAATGAAAATGAAAATGGAAACTTACAATCCTATATAGAATTACTTAAAAAATGATGGAAGAACGAGTTTATGTTTTTGGACTGTTTTGAAGCCCAAAAATGAAAATAAATAATTCGGTCATAGTGAACATATTGAGTTGTGACATATTGAATGGATTTTTCTGGAAATTTTACTAAGGATAAAATGGTCAAAATTTACCAAGGGTAAAATTGTCAAAATTTTACTATGATAAAATTGGGATGAGAAAATTATTTAATATGTAAATATTAAATTTTATTTTGGATAATAGAAAAACTGAATCAGGTTTGATCATATTACAGAGTACCAGGTCTAAAAGGCCCAAGAAGTAATCGCAATTGGACCCTATGTAAGAGAGGCCCAAAACCCCTCATATAGTAAGAAGGGGGCAGCAACCCTAGTAGAAATACAAGGGTGAGTCGTTCACACCTCTCTGACTTTAACTAGGATGTTGTTTTTCTATTTAAAATAAACCTTTATAACTGTACAAGGGTTCAACCTTCTCTTCCTATAAATAGATGGTACTGGTAGAGCTATTTATACAACTTTGAGATATTGTTATTCTGCCAGAAAATTGAGAGAATTTATTCTCAACTTATAAACATATTTTCAGAATAAAAATTTTATCGGTTTCTATTAAAGAAGAGAGAATTTTCTTTTTCACCCCAAAAGGAGAGAAAACGTTTTCTACTTCTATGTTTCAATTCAATTGGTTTGAGCCCACACTCGAAGTAGTTCGTGGTACGAGAACAGTGGAGAAGATCATTTGGTTAAAAGTCAAAAAATATCAAGGATCCTCTTATCAGAAAATATAGGTATGATTTTGGTCTAAGGTTTATTGATATAAATATCACAAACAGGGCTGGTTTTAAAATTTTGAATTTTTCACTGTGCAAGAAAACCATTTTCAAATCAAGATTTTTCCAACAGTCCCTTTGGTTCTTTTGCCGGGGAAGAAAGTGCAAGTAGTAGAAAGAAACAAAACACTACTGCTGAAGCTATCAATATTGTTCTAAGTAAGGAATGTAAGGATAGCCCTGTAAGGGAGCTTCCTAAAAAAAAAGGGAAAGATCTCGCTGCAACATCTGATGATATGACCAACATTATTATAGTCTCTATTATCATTCCTTCTCCCCTTAGTTCTCCTCTTGTATCTCTACCTCAACCAAGACCACCTACAGGGTATATGTTTGGTTCTTTTTTATCATGGTCCTCTTGGAGGTTTAATGAGGTTTATGTCTACTAGTGGTGATGTAACAACCCGTTTCAGTTATATCAAAATAGTGGTTTCAGGACCATAATTCTGACAAGTAAATTAATATTTTATTATTTATTTAGTTTTTACGAGATTTCATTAAGGTCTAATTAAAATTTCATTAAGAATTTTTTATGTTTACACAGTTAATTAAGTAAAAAGGACAAAAATGAAAAATGTGTAAAAGTTTAGTTCTAATAGTTAAAGGAGTCTAATAGCCATGGAATCATAAACTAATGGACTTGTATAGTAATTATACCAAAAAATGGGGTAGTGGATATTTATGGATATGGTTTAATTGAAATTATGATAAATTTTTAATGTTAAAATGGTAATTAAGTAATTAAGTTTAAAACAAAAGAAAAGAAAATAGATATCATCTTCATTTTCTCAACCCTAAACTGATTCTAAGAAATAAAAACCCCATGGATGAATGCTTCATCCGGTTAGGTTCTTACTAGTGAATGGTATATGTTTTTCATCATGTTTTTAATGATTTTTATACTTTTGAGTTCGTTTTAGCTTAATCTAGCTAGCCCGGGGGTCAATTTGTAAAACTATTAAATGTTGAGGGTTATGCCATGGATGTTTTTGAGTAGGTTGTGATGTAAAATGATAGATTATGAACCTTTGTTGAAAAATAAACAAGTTTTGTAAGTGATTTATGATGAAAATAACATTTAGGGACTAATTTGTTAAAGGTATAAATTCTAGGGTTTTATTGTGATATGATGGTGAATATGAGTTGTTTCAAAGTCCATTACATGTTATATTAACATGGATTTAGATTAACATGGTTAGATTTTAAGTTATTAGCTTAAAGACTAAATTATAAAAAAGTTAAAATATTAGGGGCAAATTGGTAATTTTTCATAAATATGAAATGTGGACTAAATTGAATGTTTAAGGTTAATTTAAGTACTTAATTGAATATGATTATCTATTTAGGTCAAGATAAACCAAGTACGGACCTAGATCGAAGAAAAGCAAAAGCTTTAGATTAGCTTGATTTAATCTCCACACCCCTGGTCATCTAGGTAAGTTCAAATGAATAGTTATTGTATTAATGTTCTTTAAATTGAGCGTTATTATGTTAATTATTATATGAATGGATCGACATATAAACCGATCAATGCTACGTCGAATATCAAGTGTCGGTTGAACTTTAGGAATTCTTATGATACGAATGACGTGCCATTAGGGATTTCATGTTTCGAGTGCTGGTCTTGAATGTCCTACCAATGGCTGAGGTCTTGCATTTGTTATGGATACTCCACATGTAACACCCATATTTTCTTTCTCTACACTATTTCCCTTCACTTTCTCTTATTCTCTCTTCACTAACATATCAAGAACATAGGACCATATGTAAGGAAACTCTACATTAACATCAATCACATGCTTTTTCAATAATATCAAACTTAAAAATATATTGAAATCATGATGTTCTTACCTTATTCTATTGACTTCAATCTTCATCTTGATTTTCTCTCTCCTTCAGCTTCCATTTCTTGAATCCAACTTGATATTCTAACTTCCCATAGTCTCCTTAACATTTTTCTCTCTTGGTAGCTATGAAAATTCTTTTGATTTTTGGGTGAAAATGGTAAATTTTTGGTAGAAGGACCAAATTGTAAAGAAAGAAAAACTTCTTTTCTTCTTCTTCCTCTCATGTTGGTTTTGTATGGGAAAGATGGATGAGAATTCCTCATCTTTCTTTCTTTATATACTAATGAAATAATAATAAAATATCTTATTAAAATATTAATAAAATAATATTTATCTAATTAAATAATTATAAAATATCAAAATATCTCAAGCATCATTATTGCCTTCTAGAATTCTCTCTCTTCCAATTGACCATTTTTCCCTTTGTGATCTTTTAAAATTCCATTCTTGAGTCATCACTTAATTTGGTAAAATTACAATTTAGCCCCTCATAATTCTTCACTTTTTCAATGTGGTCCTAATTCATCAATTTTCCTTGGTTTCTAGATCATTCCACCCTTAAAATATTTTCACTATTAGTCCTTTAACTTTTTCATATTTACACTTTAATACCTCAAATTTTGAGTATTTACTCTTGGGCCACAAAACTTTTCTCACTTTTATAATTTAGTCTTTTCTTGAATCAAGATATCATAATTTACTTCTCAATGTTGTCATAACTCAAAATTTCCCTTTATTTCCTTATTTTACTATATCAAAGATAATATCTTACTGTAGAAATTTTTGGGGTATTGCATTTTCTCTCCCCCTTAAAATAAATTTCGTCCTCGAAATTTCCTTGTTTTCTTTTGATCATGAATTTCATTATTTCTATAATTCTATAGTTTCTTTCTGTACATATTGACCCAGTTTATCATTTATATCCATTCTCTACCCTTTCATTTCACAATTTATTTTCAATTCAATATTTCTCATTTGCCTTTCAGAGCTTCTACCAACAGAAATAGAAAATAATATCATATGAATCTTATCATCAAGTGTTCTATCATATATATTGTCTTGGAAAACCAAAGAAAGATAGGGTAGTACCACTTGTGGATCAATCAGACTTGCGATAATTTCTATCTATTAGCATATTTATCCAACCTTTCCATATAATGATTATAGCATCCAAACATGAACAGTTGCATATACCTCTGAAAATATCAGTACATATAAGATACCCGTATAAAATCCCTAAAAAAATTTACTATAATATACCCAATTATAACAGCTATATTCAAATATTTTTGCAATTTATTCACCAGTCTATTGACTAGTATAGTTAATAATTTCAAATCATTCAATTCACTCAAGAAACTAATTTGGAAGATATTTTCAGTTAACTATTCTGTAAATACCATATTTGAATAAATCAATTTTCCCATAAATAACTTCTTTCTTTAACAGTGGTACTATACATCTGAACTAGTTTAAAAAAAAAATCTGATATCTCTATTCAGAACCCATCTTTTCTTATTAACTCATTCTCAGCTCCAACTGCATTATCAATTGTTCAACCGTTGAACTTTTTCACTTTCACACTTCTGAACTTAATTAATATAAATCTCATAAATTTCATTATATATAACTGTACTGGCAAAGGGTAAAGATCGTAAAGCCTTATAATTTAATTTTCATGTATTTACTCATATAACATAACATTTATCATTCTCAAGTACTATAAAACATTTACCCTTACCTTTACAAGTTCTATTTCATCATAACCAACATTTTTACTCGGCGATAATTCTTTACCTCATAACGAAAATTATTTACTTTTTACTTAACAAAGGCCTAGTAGACTAGATAGAACGCTTAGGATATACGGGATTGATAGAGGTGCATTATTATGCACTATTAAACAGAGAGCACTGAGGTGCTATACAGAGAGCACTAACATGCTAATAATCAAAGAGCACTGACGTGTTAAGGTCCCATAATGGCATGCCACTAATATCCTAGTGATTCTAATTTCGTCTACTTAAGCAAATTATTTTATGCACGCATTTCATTCTTACACTTTTTCGCATAATGCTTTTACATGCTTTACAATTTAATCCTTGTACCAATAATCCGTACATTTATATCTTTTGTATCTTTAATACATGTAATATATTTTAAAATTCACTATTTATCCATAATTCCCTAATAATCCTTATCATGTACTTCACATATCACTTTTTATATTTTGTAATTTAGCCATCAGCACAATATTTCGTGTTGCAATATAATTTGCTTTATATAACATAATATTCATTATCGACATGCTTTATAAAACATTTATTCATACCTTTATGAGTTCCGATTCATCACTTTCAGCATTATTAATTCGGTTGACAAGCATCTATGTCTATAAGTAAAACAAATCTCACCAGAATCAGAAAATATCACATCATTACAGGTTATATAATGACACGTATTTCTATACTTTCACATATGCTACATTCGGTCCGGGAATCGACTAAATCGTAGCTCTAATACCACTAAATGTAACACCCTTATTGTCTTTCTCTACACTATTTCCCTTCACTTTCTCTTATTTTCTCTTCACTAACATATCAAGAACATAGGACCATATGTAAGGAAACTCTACATTAACATCAATCACATGCTTTTTCAATAATATCAAACTTAAAAATATATTGAAATCATGATGTTCTTACCTTATTCTATTGATTTCAATCTTCATCTTGATTTTCTCTCTCCTTCAGCTTTCATTTCTTGAATCCAACTTGATATTCTAACTTCCCATAGTCTCCTTAACATTTTTCTCTCTTGGTAGCTATGGAAATTCTTTTGATTTTTGGGTGAAAATGGTAAATTTTTTATAGAAGGACCAAATTGTAAAGAAATGAAAACTTCTTTTCTTCTTCTTCCTCTCACGTTGGTTTTGTATGGGAAAGATGGATGAGAACCTCATCTTTCTTTCTTTATATACTAATAAAATAATAATAAAATATCTTATTAAAATATTAATAAAATAATATTTATCTAATCAAATAATTATAAAATATTAAAATATCTCAAGCATCATTATTGCCTTCTAGAATTCTCTCTCTTCCAATTAACCATTTTGCCCTTTGTGATCTTTTAAAATTCCATTCTTGAGTCATCACTTAATTTGGTAAAATTACAATTTAGTCCCTCATAATTCTTCACCTTTTCAATGTGGTCATAGTTCATCAATTTTCCTTGGTTTCTAGATCATTCCACCCTTAAAATATTTTCACTATTAGTCCTTCAACTTTTTCATATTTACACTTTAATCCCTCAAATTTTGAGTATTTACTCTTGGGCCACAAAACTTTTCTCACTTTTACAATTTAGTCCTTTCTTGAATCAAGATATCATAATTTACTTCTCAATGTTGTCATAACTCAAAATTTTCCTTTATTTCCTTATTTTACTATATCAAAGATAATATCTTATTGTAGAAATTTTTGGGGTATTACACCACATCTTGTGTGAGCAGCATCGTATAGCTTACATTTCAACCCACAAATCATGTGAGTAGGCCCATTTCATAGCTCGTGCCAGCAATGATGTAAAGGAAAGGTTACAATTATATGTAAAGGAAAACTTCGCGTGAGTTTTCTGAGTATCCGATGAAATTCTAGATGGTTCAATGGGCAAGGAAAGGAAATGAAACAGTATTATTCAAATGGAATTAAATATAATCTTATGGAAGGAATGCATGAACTACATGATGAATCTCATACGAAAAATTGACTTATCTTATGGTTAATTTGTTTGAGTTATGTACAGAGCTAACTTGTGTATTTGATGGTGATGTATAGGCTTTTGTCAAACTTATGGTTTTGGTTGACATTATACTATGCTTTATAAATTGAAAATGCATTGGTAAGTTGTGTTTAGTTTATGCAAGCTTACTAAGCATTCATTGCTTATGTAATTTCTTTCCTATGTTTTATAGATTATCAGAGGCTCAATCTAGTTGGAAGCTCGTCGGAGATCTATCACACTATCCAGGAGACATTTCGGTAGTTTTTGAACGTTTTGGCCAAGGTTTATAATGGCATGTATAGGATGAATTGTAATGGTGTTTTGATGAATGTTTAGTTGGTATTTTGGCATGTATAAGTTTCGGAAGTTAACTTAGTTGGTACCATTTGATGCCCTGTCAAATTGTTTCATTTTGGTTATCTTAATATGCATGTTTTATATGGCTCTTTATGGTAAGTTTGGAATGGTATGCCAATGGTCATAATTATGGTATGTTTTGGTAAGTATTGAACTAGAACATGATGTTTAGATTGTGGTATTTTTGACAAGTTTAGGTAGGTGATGTTTGTATGTGTTTGAGGTGCCTTTGAATGGCATATTGGTTAGTTGTATTAGGACTTTGGAATGACATTTTGGTGCATGTTTTAGTAATGTTTAAGTTCCTTTAAAGTATGTGTAACAGCTAGTTTTTAGACAAATCAGAGCAGTGGTTTCTGGACCACAAATTTGAAGTCAAAATATTTATTTTATTATTATTTTAATATCTATAGCATGATAATATGATTGTGTGAAGATTTCGTTAAGAAATTTTATCGTTTGAGTATTTAATTCGATAAAAGAAACTAAATCGCGTAAAGCGTAAAACTTGTGTTCTATTAGCTAAAGGTGTCTAATAGCTATAGAACTTTAAAGTAGAGGTCCTTAAGTGGTAATTATCCCGTTTATGAGATAGTGGATGATAGTGGCATGGTATTTAGTGTAATTATTGAGTATTTTTAAGGTTAATTTTGGTAATTTGAAAATAATATTAAATTAAATAAAACAAAAACACAAATTTTGAATCCATTCATCTTGCATAGCCGAAATAAGCAAGAAGAGAAGCCATCGTTAAGGCTTTATAATTGGCAAGCTTCCTAGCTCAACTGTAAGTCCGTTTTTGTCCCGTTTTTAATGATTTCTATGTTTTTGATATCGTTGCAGCTTAGTCTAGATAGCCCAGGGACTATTTTGCAAAACTGTTAAAGATTTAGGATGTTTCCATTTATGAATAAGCATATATTTTAATGATTGATGATAGATTATGAATGTTTGATGATAGTTACACAAGTTTTGTTAAGTGATTTTTAGTGAAAATGTCAAATAAGGATTTAATTGAGAAATATGAAAAGTTTGTGGGTAAATTGTGAAATAAATGAAAAAAATGGGTTGATATGTGTACTAGGACAATTTGGTTAGCATGGGTTGGTATTAAATTGCATGAATTTGTGATTTTATGAAATAAGGACTAAATTGTAAAATTTGTGAAATACTTGGCGTAAAATTGTAAAGTGGCTATAAAGTGTATTTTTGATTAAATTGAATATATTAGTGATTGAATAAGCTAAATTTGATATTGTATAGATCAAGAAAAACAAAGTTCATATCTAGATCGGGGGAAAAACAAAGTACTCAACTAATCGACTTATTTCATCATTTTTGTGAATTGAGATAAGTTCGTATGTAATAAGTTTTGTTATAAACGTATCTTAAATGCTTTGATATTGCATAAACTGTGAATACGAGACTACAGACATGTTCGAAGATGATTCAAAAAACGTAAAAATCCCAGTTGAACCTTAGGAATATATTAGGATACGAATGACATGTCATTAGGGGTTATTGTGATATTGTGATCCGGGTGCTGGTCCTGTACATCCTACCGGTGGCTGAGTATACCGGTATGTGTTGCGATTCTTCTCGGATGTACTTGTGTGAGCGCAAAGACTGTAGCTACGCCTTGATCGACAAATTGTATGAGCAGGCCCATTGATAGCTCTAGTGTAAGCAGTAATGTGATACAAGATATCCGATAGTATTCCGAATGGTTCAACTGGTAAATGAAAGACGTGGTTGTGTATGAGATTGATACGAGATGGTACAGGTATGTACATGAACCGTATAAGCTTTAAATTGAAGAAATTTGTGAAGGGCACGTATAATCTTATGATTGAATATATGAAAGATTTGTTAGATAATATGAGTTACATGTTGATATATTCAATTTGTTGAATTGTATATTTATAATCAAATTGAGTTTATTTCATACGAGCTTACTAAGATGTAAAGCTTACTATGTTTATTTTACCGTGTTTTATAGTGATTTCAAAGCTAGCTTGGATTTGGGGATCGTCGGAGACTTCGTCACACTATCCTACTATCACTTTGGTACTTTTGAATTTAAGTATTTTCAGTATATGGCATGTATAGGGTCTTCGGTCATTTTGGTACATAAGTGGATGATAAATGTACCTATTTGAATTGGCTTGCAAATGTTCTAAGTTTGATTTTGTATATTGCCATAGGAGTTGGCTTATTTTGGTATGTTTGAATCATGTATATACATATGTCTATATATGGCTTGTGTGATGGTTTGAATGTTGGATATGTAATGCTTGTAGATAATTAGCATCTTAGATATCTAATAGTTAAGTTTTGAATGATTGATATGCTAGAAAATATAGATCAAATAATGCATAGTTTAAAATGGTCATATTGATTATTTGAGAAAGTGAAGTTTGGTATGAATTTGGATGGCATATTGTGATATTTGAGTTCGGTATTGGTTGGTAATGAAATGGTATGGATTATGCTTGAATGGAGGTAGGTTAAATGCTTATACATGCTATGTTTTGGTGCCATTGAGTTTGGTGTAGATGTGCACAAATTTGGGTGGCAAATTGGCTTGGTAAATAGCCTATTTTTGTCCACACGGGTGTGTGTCTCAGCTGTGTGTGATACACGGTCAGGTTACACGGCCTTGTGTCCCCTAGTGTTGAATTAAAAATCAATTCAGTATGCTCCACACGGCCTAGCACACAGGTGTATGAGCGGTCGTGTGGCCTAAGTCAGTATACCCTACAGGTTTGGCACGACCTAGCACACGGCCTAGTACACGGGCGTGTGTGTCCATTTTTAGGGCACACGGGTTGGCCATATGGGCGTGTGTGTTGATCGTGTGACTGAAGTCAAAGAGTTACACGGGGTCGAACAACGGCTGGGACACGGCCATGTGCTCCCATTTCACAGCCGAGCCACACGGGTGTGTGTCCCCTATTTTTTTAAGAAAATTTTCTATGTGTTTCAGAAGTTTTTAAAGTTATCAGTTTAGTCCCGAACCACCCTGAATGCATGTTTTGTGCCTCGTAGGCTCGTATTAAGGACAATATGAATTTTGTTGATTGATAATTGCATAAAATTGAAAATGTATGAGAAAATGTTTGTGTAATTGTATAATATGTTCGATAATGCTCTGTAACCATATTTTGGCATTGAGTACGGGTGAGAGGTTTTACATTATGCTTAAATGGGTTGAAAGATTGTGCATGGAATGGTCTTGGAAATGGCTTGATTTTAGGTAAATTTGGGTCTACATGGTCTGAGACACGGGCGTGTGACTCGGCCATGTGAGACACACGACTTGACGATACAGCCGTATGTTATCTGATGATTTCTTAGGTTACAAGTCAGTGAGTTACACAGCCTAACACATGGCCTGGCACATGGGCGTGTAGGGCAACTCAGAGAGTTACATGCCTGGCACATGGGCTTGTGACCCTACTCAGAGAGTTACATAGGTGAAGACACTGGTTGGGACATGGTCGTGTGTACCTCGTTCGAAGGTTACACGGCCTGAGACACGGGCATGTGTCTCAACTGTGTGAGCCACACGGCCGTGTGACCCCAATTTCCAAATTTATAAGGCCATCCATTTTTGCTATTCTATAATCTCCATAGCCTATTTTTTCAAAATATTTATAGGATCCCTCCCAATTAGGGGCCATTTTTCTTATTGTAATGTTGGGAAACTGGCTTCAGCGTTTTACTAAACAAGACCACCCACTTGAAACTACTTGTTCTTCACTCTAGAATTATAGTATTGAGTGACTTGTTCAGCTTATGTAACATTCCTAATTTTTTTTGTCTCCCTAACTTCATCAATAAGATCTAAGTTGAATTAGATGGCCTCTTAGTTGCCACTTTATCAAAATAAGATGTCTTGTGAGATCGTAAGCCTATCTCAGCAAGGATTACTGCTTCTGCCCATATACTAGCAAGAATGTTGTCTCTCCAATTACTATGTGAGGTGAGGATTGCAGAGCCCATATAATATCTGGCAGCTCTTCTAACTAGGCACCTTTGGCCTCATCAACCTTTTTCTTTAAAGCCGTTAGAATCTTGTTGTTCATTGTCTCTACTTGACCATTTGTTTAGGGAGCTTTTACAGAGCTTTGAGCGAGAGCAATCTGTAGGTCCTTACAAAAGTTCTTGAATTTTCCCTAGAATTTGGTTTTATTGTCTGTTATAATCAGACATGGAATGCTAAACCTGCAAATAATGGATTTCTGAAGAAAAAATTCCATTTGTCTTTCTACGATTGTAGCTAGAGCTTCAGCTTCTATCCACTTTGTAAAATAGTCCACAACAACAGCTATGAATTTGTTCTGAGCCGTGGCTATTGGAAAAGGACCCAAAATATCGATTCCCCAAGTATCGAATGGCCAAGGGTTAGACATTAGTTGTAGAGGTTCACCTAATGATCATTGTACTTGAGCACGTCTTTAGCAGGAACCACAAGTGCGAACCATATGGTGTGCATCTATTTGTACAGTTGGCCAGTAATATCACTACCAGAGAACCTTCTGTGCTAACAGCCTCCCACCTAGATGATTTGTAACACCCCAAACCCATATCCGTCGCCAGAATAGGGTTATAGAGCATTACTGGAATATACAAATCAAATACAGACAATTCATATCAGAAATTATTCATAAAGTCCCTTATATGAACCCTCAAAGTCCAAAATACACATTAGAAACAAGTTGAAACTAAACTGGGTACTTATAAAATTTTTCACAAAATTTTAAAATTTTTCCAAGGTGTAGGGGACACAAGCCGTATGGTCAGGTCGTGTAGTTTAACCGTGCCGTGTCTCAGGCCGTGTGGGTATTCGAAATAGGGACACACAGCCGTGTCCCAATGATAAACTGTAATATATACATATTTTTATCCCATGCTTGGCATATTTATGGATGATTTTTCCTTGGTTTTATTGAATTTGTTGCTCCTAATCCTCTAAATTCATGTTTTATACTCAGGAAAGCTTAGGAGAACAAAAATAGCGAGAAACGAGCCAAAAAAGGACCAACTGGGCCTAAAAAAGTATTTCACACGGCCCAAGCACTTCCACACGGGTGATGCACACGCTTAAGTGTCATGGTCGTGTCGACATTAATCTAAGTCAGAATTGCACACGGCTTGACCACCTTCACACGGGCGTGGCACACAGTCATGTCCCTGTCGTGCCCAAGTCTAGTTCTACTCGAAAATGGCTAATTTTGGGCTATTTTGGGCATTCCAAGGTCTATATAAACACCCTAGAAGAGGATTGAAAGGGACACGCAGAGTAGAAAGCAAAATATACCTAAGGACAACCATTATAACCATCTCGGAAACAAAGATCTACATCAAGACTGAAGATTTCCATCCAATTTCCTAGAAGTTATTTGGGTTTCTTTATGTTTTATTGTTTTCCTTATTGTGAGATGTTTTCCATTGTTATGAACTAAATTCCCTAAATGCCTAAAGGAGATGAAGCCTAAGACGGATCTTATTACTATTTGAGTTATACGATAAATACTTATTCTTATTCTTAATTGTGAGCTCTAAATTCTTGTTTTAATATTCCAGGGTATTAATTCGGGTTTTGATGTGCTTATTCAGTGGAGCAAAAGTCCCTGTTTAAGAGTAGATCATTCATAATTAAGCAGAGTTGCATGCAATCCTAGAGATAGGACGACATAAATCTGCTGGATTAGAGTCAAATCTAATAAAGGAATCCATAGATAGAGTTAATGCGAAAATAAGGGTTTTAATTAGAAAGAGATTTCAATTAATCAACCTAGGGTCAGTTGTTTTTAGTCTCGAGAGAGATATTAACATAAATCAGGGATTTCTACGGAATAAGTCAAGTGAATAAATCGTCTAATTCAAAGGTAATAAGTAAAGTCTTGGTGGATTCTTTCTTGGGTATTGTCTTCTCAATCGATTTTCCTAAAGTATTTTCCAACGTTATCTTTGTCGTAATCTTAGTTAAATAGATAATTAGTTTTAGTTTAAAGACCCCCTTTAATTCTTAGGCTAGATAATAAAAAGATAGTAATTACTAGTACTTTTAGTCCTCGTGGATACGATATTTCCGGTCTCACCATAACTATACTACTGTTCGATAGGTGCGCTTGCCTTAGTCAAATTTTTAGTTAGTTTAGTGAGCATCACCCAGCCCATGTCTATACCCGTGTAACTCTCTAACTTGGGTCACACGGCCAAGCCACACACTCGTGTGCTAGGCAATGTATAGGTACAGGGGTCACACGGCCAAGCCACACGCCTGTGTGCCAAGTTGTGTAATCAATTTTGAGCATTTTGTTTTAAAATTTAAAGAATGTAGATGACACACGGCCAAAACAAACACCATGAGACACACGCCCGTGTGGACAAAATAAGGTCATCTCCAAGCCTTATTTCTCACTCAATTTGTATTTCTCCTTCATCAACACTTTAACATATTCTCAAGCCAATACAATACATCCAAATCAAGCCAAAACAAAGTCTTATACATGACATATCAACTCATATATTCAATTATCCAAACTTACCAAAACAACCATGCATACATATAGGCATATTTTACCAAATTTAAACTATCTCAAACCAAACCTCAACGTACCTATATGATTTCCATTATTTATCATTTCAAACACACATCAACATATTAAGGCTACTTTTACATATCAAAACATACCAATTACTAGCCATACCAATGGCTAAATTTCAACCAAACACATACATGTCTTTCTTGACCACTTTTAGCCTCTACATGCCATTATAACCTAAAATTTAATTTACTTTTTATACTGAAATGAGCTAATGGATAGTGTGAGATATCTCTGCCAAACTTCCAACCCAATGAGCTTTCGAAGCACTATAAAATAGAGGAAATAAAATAAAGTAAGCATTTAATGCTTAGTAAGTTCGTATAACAGGAATTTAACTTACCATTTAATTCACATTTAAGGTAAGCAAATAAACATTCTCAAGCCAATTTGGCCATTTGCCTAAACACATATCCTCATAAAGCATGTTAGTCATGTAATTCACATAAATACCAAGAAACATGAATGAACTCATTAATATTCAATTTCCACATACATGTATTTATCACTTCAAGTGTCCATGAACATGTACATATCATATCTTTGTATTTCAACTATTTCTCTTAGTAATTCATCTTCAATTCATATCATCTCATATCAGAACTTTACTTTTTGAATCATTTAAAATATCAATGGATACAAGAGTAGTACACATGAAGTGTACAAAACTGTAAACCGTCAATTCATATTTGGGAATGCTCATACGAGCACATAAATGTGAAGCTCTTTCTCGAGCCAGATAACAGAAAACTCATGTGAGCCATGTAACCGGAAGCTTATCCAAGCTGTATAATAGGAAGCTCATAAGAGCCATAATCAGGAAGCTCATGCGAGCCAATAACGGGTAGCCTTGAAAAGCCATTAATTAGGAAGCTCCGGACAGCCATATATCGAGAAGTTCAAGCGAGCCAATATCGAGAAGATCTAGAGAGACATTAATCGGGAAGCTTACAAAGAGCCTTTAATCGGGAAGCTCACAAAGAGCCATATATCGGGACGCTCATAAGAGCTGTGGTGTGTCTACAACACATGTAAAATCACAACCAATTGGGATACTCCGAAGAGCTATTAACGGGAAGCTCACAAGAACCATATAATGGGCAACTCGAAAGGGTTGTAAAACCCCTAACCCATTTCTATTTTTGAAACAGGGTTATAGAACATTACCGGAGTTTACAGAACAAATACATTTAATTCAGGCCATTTACTATTCATATCTGAAACCAATCATATTCAATCGTATTGTCCATTAAATGGTCCCTCGAGGCCCAATTTATGCATCAGAAACAAGACGAGACTAATTCGAAATCTCAAAAAAAATTTCGCAAAATTTCAAAATTTTTCTTAGATGTAGGGAACTCACGTCCATGTACTAAGTCGTGTGGGCATTTGTTGTGAGGCATACAACCATGTCCTAGCCTGTGTCCATACCCGTGTAACTCTCTAACTTGAGTCACACGGCCAGCGACACGCCCTTGTGCTAGGTCGTGCAGACAATTTAATTTTTGAAAATTAGGTGCAGGATTCACACGCCCATGTACTAGGCCATGTGTTAATACCTGGGCATTCTGTTTCTCAATTTTAAGGATGCAGGTGACACACAGCCAAACCACACACCTGTACGCATGGCCATGTGTCACACACGGCTGAGACACACGCCCGTGTGTCTATCCTTGTGGACTAAAATAGGTCATTTTCAAAGCCACTTTTCTCACCCGTTTGGTCTTCCACCTACAACCACATTTAAGCACATTCACCAACCAATTCAAGACATTTAAATCAAGTCAAAAAAAAATTCTTATGCATGATATATCATGACATTGATTCAAATATCCAACTTACTCAATTGAACATATTCTTACTTAAGCATGTTTAATCTTATAATACCAATCATGCACACTTACATATCAAACATAGTATAATCTCATACATATACATTACCCATAATATCATTAGCCATTCCAATTGCTAGGTACAACCAAAACATTTCATCATTTGATCTAACTTAGCCTATACATGCCATTATACCAAAAGTAGTTTTGCTAATTATACCAAAGTGAGCTGAAGGATCGTGTGATGATACTTTGACCGATTTCCAATCTTTATGAGCTTTCGAGCACTATAAAATAGAGGAAATAAACAGAGTAAGCATTTTAATGCTTAGTAAGTTTGTATAACAATAATTTAACTTACCAATCATATTCATTCAATGTAAGCATACAAACATGCATCCAAAACATTTTGGCCAATTGCCTAAACACATACTTTCATCAAACAAGTTAGTCATGATATTCACATGATTATCAAGAAAACAGAGACGAGCTCATCGTGCAATAATTTCTAGGTATTTCAGGGATATTTGAGACATAATTCATTTAAATCTCATATTTTCTCACATCAAGAGTTTTTTTTGTTGAATCATTGAAATATCGAAGGATACCCAGGTAGTACAGACGAAGTGCACAAAAAAGTGATCTATCAATTCATATTCAGGGGTGCTCATTAAAGCACATAATCAGGAAGCACTCTCTCGAGCATATAATAAGAAGATCATGTGACCCATGTAACAAGAAGCTCATGTGAGCCATGTAACAGGAAGCTTATCTGAGCTATATAATGAGAAGCTCATGAGAGCCATATTTAGGAAGCTCATGCGAGCCAATAACAGGTAGCTCCGAAGAGACATTAACAGCAAGCTCCAGATAGCCATGTATTGGGAAGTTCTAGCGAGCCTTATCAGGAAGCTCACAAAAATCCAATTTAATAGGAAGCTCGCGAAGAGCCATGTAACGGGATGCTCATAAGAGCTGCGGTGTGTCTACAACACATGTAGGATCAAAACCGAACAGGATGCTCTGAAGAGCTATAACAGGAAGCTCGCAAGAACCAAATAACGGGAAGCTTGAAAGGGCTAATACGGGATGCTTTTTTGAGCTATGGTGTGTCTGCAACATATGCAAGACCATAACCAATACGGAAAACTTGTATCCATCGATTTTCGTTTGTTCAAACGAAATTTAACACTTATCGAGCATTATCGGATATTCAATTAATTTCATATACATGACAATTACACAATTCATATATACAACATTAAATCCAAACATATAAATGTACACAATTTAGTTACACGAACTTACCTCAACACTTGCTCGTGTATGAAAATCTACTAATCCAATACTTTTTCTTTTCCTCGATCTAACCCCTTATTTGGTCTTGTCGGATCTATATAAATGAATTTAATCATCAATTTATTACATTTCACATTCAAATAAATCCAATTCACATATTAGGAAAAAGTACCGTTTTGCCCCTATACTTTTTACTAATTCCAATTTCGTCCCTAGGCTCGGAAAATGAAATTCATGCAATTTAATCCTTATTCTAAGCCTAGCCGAATTTTCCATATAATAATAAAAGTCCATGTAATTTACAAAAATAAGAAATTTTCCATGAATTTACATCTTTTCTATTTAGTCCCTAAATCACAATTTCATCAAAATTCACTTTACAAAAGTTGTTTATATATCAACAACCTTTCATTTTCTACCATAAATTTCAAAATCTTAGCTTACTCATCCTTGGTAAAATTTTAATACTTTGATAACTTTGCAAATTAATCTCCAAAATAGATAAATTAGGTTATTACGATATCGAAAATGTAAAAATTACTAAAAACGAGACATGATTACTTAGCCAATTAAGCTTGATTGAAATTCTCTCTCTTAACTAGGGTTTCCATAGAAAAATTTTGGGGATGAAGATGAAATAAGATGATATTAGCTTATTTCCATCTTTAATTAACTTAATTTCCAATTTAGTCCCCTTTTTTTTCTAATTTTCCATGGATGAATCATCATAAATATCTACTAACTACTCTTAATGGTCTATTTTCCTTATAAGGACCTCAAATTTTGAATTCCATAGCTATTTAATCCCTCTAGCTGCTAGAATTCAACATTTGCATTTCATGTAATTTGGTCCTTTCTATAGAATTAAACATATAATCGGTAAAATTTTCATAACAAAATTTTCATACGTCTTTCCTATCATAATACAGACCATGCAAAAATATTAAAATAACTTTTCTTTCTGACTCGATTTGTGGTCCCGAAACTACTGTTCCGATTTCACTAAAAATGGGCTATTACAACTCTCCCCCTTAAAGAATTTTTGTCCTCGAAAATCTTACCAATAAAGAGGTTCGGATATTGCTTTCCCATTGTTTCCTCTGGTTCCAAGGTAGCTTCTTCTATTCCATGTCGTTTCCAAAGAACTTTCACTAAAGCTACCTTTTTATTTCTTAACTCTTTAGTTTCTCATGCAATAATTTTGATCGATTCTTCTTTGTAAATCATGTCAGGCTGAATCTCAACTTCTGTCTGAGAAATATCATGTGAAGGATCTGACCGATACCGTCGCAATGTGGACACGTGGAAAACATTATGAATTTTATCAAGCTCTAGTGGTAATGCTAATCGGTACGCAACAAGTCTGATTCTTTCAATAATCTCATATGGTCCAATAAACCGTGGACTCAATTTTCCTTTACGACTAAATCGGAGAACTTTCTTCCAAGGTGATACTTTTAAGAATACCTTATCACCGACCTGAAATTCTATCTCTTTTCATTTTAGATCGACATAAGATTTTTGATGATCAGATGCTACTTTCAAACTATCTCTGATCACTTTTACTTTTTCTTCAATTTCACGAATCAAATCAACTCCGTGTATCTTTTTCTCACTAAGCTCAATCTAGTATAACGGAGTTCTACACTTATGACCATATAAAGCCTCGCATGGTGCCATTTTTATACTTGACTGATAGCTATTATTGTATGCAAATTCAACTAAAGGCAAATATTTTTCCCAGTTACCTTTGAATTCTAAAGCATATCTTCCAAAATCTGTATAACACTTTCAAATTGTCCATCAGTCTGAGGATAGAATGCAGTACTAAAATGTAACTGTGTACCCAAAGCTTTTTGCAACTTGCTCCAGAATCGGGATGTAAACCAGGGATCCCTGTCTGAAATAATGGAGACCGGCACTCCATGTAATTAGAAAATCTCAAAAACATATAACTCTGCTAATCTATCTAGGGAGAAATCCATATGTACCGAAATAAAGTGTGCAGATTTCGTTAAACAATCAACTATTACCCATGTAACAACATGATTTTGGGGCTAGTCAGAACAGTAGTTTTGGGACCATGAATCCAACGCAGAGAAATCCATTTTTATTATATTTTTATGGTCTTTAGTTTTATGTAACTTTTCTATGAAAATTTCATTCGAAAATTTTGACGTTTGGGCACTAAATTTAGTCAAAAGGACTAAATCGTAAAAAGTGCAAAAGTTGAGTTCTACTTGTTAAAGGTGTCTAATTACTATGAGATTTTAAATTAGAGGCTCTTAGTTGCTAATTAGATCATTGGATAAGTTAGTGGACAAAAATGGATATGAATAGGTAAAATTTCAAATGCATTAAGGGCATTTTGGTCATTTGGTAAATAAAAGAATAAAAAGGGAAAATAAAGTCAAAATTGGTGTCCATCTTCTTCACCTTGGCTGAATTTTAAAAGGAGACCATAGCTAGGGTTTCTTCAACTTTCAAGCTTGATCGTAAGTATACCCTAGCCCCGTTTTTAATAAACTTTACATTTTTAAAGTCCTCATAACCCGATTCACCTATTTCTACCATTATTTTGAAGTAGGGTTCATGTTTAAAAATTTATCCATGTGTTACATGCATGTATTTTGATGTTTGATGGAAGATATTGTATGCTTAAGGTGTGATAAACAACTTTTACTAAGTAATTTTTTAGTGAAAATGCATAAAAAGGACTTATTTGTAAAAGTTGTAAAAATGGGTAGTAGAAATATGATTGGATGAAAAATGTGGGCTGGTATGAGCATGAATTAGGTTCGGTTAGGCTTGGGTAACAAAAAAGATAGATACATTTCATTTTACTTGCCTAAGGACTAAAATGTAAATATGTCAAAGTTTAGGGGTAAAAATGTAATTTTTTCTTAAGTTGATTTTTGGGCAGCATTGAGTAATGTGATAATTAAATAAGTTAAATTTTCTATTATAGATCAAGAAAAATGAAGTTCAGACCTTGATCGGGGGGAAAACAAGGTTATTGACGATTAGGTCCATTTCCTACTATTTTGTACTGAGGTAAGTTTGTGTGTAAATAATGCAATGTTATATTATGTATTTAATGATTAATATTGTATAAATTGTACGATTGTTTCTATGGAACTATTCAATGAAGTTTCGACGATGAGAAAATCCCGGTTGAACCCTTAGGAATAGTTTAGGATACAAGTGACATGTCAATAGGAAACCATGAGTTATGTGATTTATGTGAACCCGAGTGCTAGTCATGTACGTCCTACCGGTGGCTGGGTAGTCCGAAATGTGTTGCTAATATCTGACAGCTTATGTGAGCAGCCCGTGTAGCTACATCTTGACTGATAGCTTGTGTGAGCAGGCCCATGATTAGCTCGTGTGCGAGCCCTATGTGTTATAAGATATGAGGTAGCATTGGCTACATAGGTGGAACTTACGTGCAAGACTTTCGATGTACTCGATAGTAATTCAATTGTTCAACGGGTAATCCGAAGAGTATGTCAAAAATGACAAAGTATGTGATTATGTTACGAGTTGGTACAGGTATGTATGTATAGCTCATGAGTATGAACTTTGGTATGTGATGAACTCTTGAGAGTGCTAATGAGTGAATTACGCCTAAGATACATGATGATATTTATGTTAACTTATGTTGAATAATTATATGATAAATGTATGATTTATGTTGCTTATTAATTACATACAAACCTACTAAGCTTTAAAGCTTACTCCCCTTTTCTTTCCATTTCTTATAGTATCGCTAAGCTAGCTCGATGATCGAGGGACGTCAGAGATCGATTCACACTATCGAACGATTGTTTTGGGTATACCTGGTTTCAATATTTTGAGTATGGCATGTGTAGGGACTTGGTAATTTTGTTATGTGTCATATTGGTTTAGCCAAATGTGTTGGCAATGTAATAGTTAATGATTCATTTGTATATGGCCATTGGAAGTTGGCTAATATTAATCTTTTTGGTCATTGCTATGTTTATGTGATGTTTATGCATGACAGATGTTAGTATGTGCAAATGATGTATTGATATCTTATTTGTGGCTGATTTTGGTTGTATGTATATGCTTGGATTGGTGTTTCTTGTTGTTGTGTAGGTTAGTGCAAGTAAGGGTGGCAAAATGTCTTGGTAAATAGCCTTACTTTTGTCCACACGGATAGAGACACACGCCATGTGAAGGACATGGCCTACAGACATGGGCGTGTGTCCAGGGCGTGGGAAGTCTGCACCTATTTTTGAAAATTTTGAAAATTAAATTCGCCACAAGGCCTAGCACACTAGCGTGTGACTTGGCCATGTGACGTCTTTTGGTGCATGATGTCAAAAACAGAGAGTTACACGGGTTAGGGACACGGGCGTGTGTGACCACACGGGCGTGTCCCAAGCCACATGGGCATGTAACCTAGTTTTGATAAAAAAATTTCTAAGTGTTTTAAAAATTTCTATAGTTCTCGGTTTAGTCCCGAACCACTTTTAATGCATATTTTGGGCCTCGTAGGCTCGTCTTAAAGACGATATGTTTATAAATGAAAAGTTTTAAATTTGGATGGAAATTTATGTCTCAGTTTTGTATGTTATTTTCTGTTTAAGTCTGGCGATACCTCGAACCTTGTTCTGGTGTTGGATAATGGTAAGGGGTGTTACAACCCAGATAGCGTCTTTCTTTTTCGAAGATAAGGGTAACCCTGATACAAAGTCCATGGTAACTCTTTCCCATTTCCATTCCGGTATCATAACTGGCTGCAATAATCTCGAAGGTACCTGGTGTTCCTGTAACACCCCTAACCCATATCCGTCGCTGGAATAGGGTTACGGAGCATTACTGAACTTATAACACAATTGAACATACATTTCACATACATTTTTCCATTTCAAATATAAAACGTTCACAATCATTCATAACGTCCCTAATACGAACCTACGAGACTCAAAACATGGTTTAAGAGTGGTTCGGGACAAAACCGATAACTCAGGAAATTTTTGAAAAACTTAGAAAATTTTTACAAAATACAAGGGGCACACGCCTATGTGGTCAGGCCATGTGTCTCACACGGCCATAGACACGATCGTAGACTAAATCGCGTAAAGTGTAAAACTTGTGTTCTATTAGCTAAAGGTGTCTAATAGCTATAGAACTTTAAAGTGAAGGTCCTTACGTGGTAATTAGCCCATTAATTAGATAATGGATGATATGGGCTTGGCATTATGGAAATTTTGAAGTTAGTAAAGGTTAAATAAGTAAATTAGTTATAAAATTAAAATTAAGTAAAATAAAAGATATTTTCTATTCATTCATCTTCTCCACTAATTTTGCTAAGAATAATATCACCATTTAGGGCTCTTGGACATTCAGTCATCTTCTCCTCTTGTATATGAGTAATTTTTATCCCGTTTTTAATGATATCTAAGTGTTTAAGATCGTTGCAGCTTAATCAAGCTAACCTAGGGACTAATTTGCAAAATTGTTAAAGGTTTAGGGTTTTCTATTGATGAATGTATGTGTATTTTGATGTTTGATGATAGAAAATGTATGCTTGTTATTAGATAAACAACATTTGTAAAGTGATTTTTTGGTAAAATTGTCAATTAGGGATTAAATTAAGAAATATGTAAATTTTATGGTAGAAATGTGAAATAAATGAAAAATATCGGCTGCCATGGTAATAAGAGAAATAAGGCTAGCATGGGTAGGGACTTAATTGCATGAATTTGTATTTTTATGAGATAAAGACTAAATTGTAAAAATATTGAAATGTTAGGGGAAAAAATGTAAACTTGCCTTAAGTTACATTTTGGGCTAAATTGAATAGAATGATAATTAAATAAGTTAATTTTGATTACATATAGGAAAAGAAAAGCGAAGTTTAGATTTAGATCGAGGGAAAACAAAGTATCGGACTAGTCGATCTGTTTTGTTGTTTTTACGATCGAGGTAAGTTCGTATGTTAATAGCATTAATATAATTTTGTTTTAAATGCTTTATTATTGAATTATTTGTGAATACGACCTTCCAGATATGTTCAACAACAATTCGGCAAATGTGAAATCCCAGTTGAACCGTAGGAATAGATTAGGATACGAATGACATGTCATTAAGGGTTATATGATTATTGGTCCGTACATCCTACCAGTGGCTGAGTTATCCGGCATGTGTTCCAGATTCTCATCAGCTTATGTGAACAGCACCGTGTAGCTACGTCATGACCGTCAGCATGTGTGAGCAGACCTGTTGATAGCTCGAGAGTGAGCATTATATGTGATATGAGATTGAGATAGCTTCGGATATGTATTGGCACTTAGGGTGCGAGATTCCCGAGTATCTGATATTATTCAAAATGGTTCAACGAGTATATCAAGGATATGGATGAGTATGAGATTGATACAAGCTTGTACAATCATCAAATCGAAGAAATTGATGGAAATTGTGTTTAATCTTTGGATTGATTATATGTGTTAAGTTATGCTTCAAATTTGAATTGCATTATATGATGTTTAAGATATTCAATTGTTGGTTGGTAAGTTTTACTTACTTAGCATATGAGCTTACTAAGCTTTGTAGCTTACTTTGTTTACTTTTTTGTGTTTTATAATGAATATCGAAGCTAGCTCAGATTGGGAGTCGTCAGAGATCTCATCACACTATCAAGCTTTTACTTTGGTACTTTTGAGCTTATGTATTTGGTTATATGGAATGTATAGGAATTATGGTCATTTTGGTTTATGGTTTGGTAATGAAATTAGCCAGTTGAGTTGGCTTGTAAATGTTAAGTGTTTGGTTTTCTGTATAGCCATGAGAGTTGGCTTATTTTGGTATATTTGGTGATTATATATTTGTGCAAATAGCCTTCTGTTATGTTATGTAATATTTCCATTTATATGCTTGTTGTGAATTGGTATTTGGAGTACCATATGGCTGAAATTTGAAGATTTGGTATGCTTGTGATTAGAGGTAAGAAAGTGCATATAAGAAGTTAACTAGTTAAATGAATTGAGAATGTGAATTTGGTATGAAATTGAATAGCATATTGTGGTATTTCTGTGCCTTGTGATGGTATTGAAATGGCATGAATTATGCTTGGTTGAGATTGGTTTGAATGTCTATTGATGCTATGCTATATGCCAATTGATGTTTTTAAGTGGTTGCAATTTGGGTGAGAAAGATGGCTTGATAAATAGCCTATTTTTGTCCACACGGGCAGAGACACGGCCATGTGTCTTAGTCGAGTGTGACGCACGGTCAGGTGACACGGCCGTGTGTCCCCTGGTGTTTTATTAGGAACCGAGTCAGTATGCTCCACATGACCTAGCACACGGGTGTATGACTTGGCCATGTGGTGTAAGTCAGTATACCCTATAGGTTTGGCACGACCTTGCAGACGACCTGGCACATGGACGTGTGAAGCCATTTCGAAGGGCACACAGGTTGGTCATACGGGTGTGTCGCTGGCCGTGTGACCCAAGTCAGAGAGTTACACTGGGTCAAACACAGGCTAGGACATGACCATGTGATCCCATTTTGAATGCCCATACAGCCTGTGACACGAGCGTGTCTTTGGCCGTGTGAGACACACGACTTGACCACACGAGAATGTGTCCCCTGTATTTTGTAAAAATTTTCTAAGTTTTCTGAAAATTTCTTGAGTTATCGGTTTTATCCTAAACCACTCCTAAAGCATGTTTTGGGCTTCGTAGGCTCGTATTAGGGACGTTATGAATGATTGTGGATGTTTTATATTTGAAATGGAAAAATGTATGTGAAATGTATGTTCGATTGTGTTATAAGTTCGGTAATGCTCTGTAACCATATTTTGATGTCGGATACGTGTTAGTAGTGTGACATTTATTGGTATCAGAGCTACGGTTTAATCGATTCTAGGACTAATGTAGCGTGTGTGTGTGAGTCTAGCTATACATGCCATATATAACCTGTGATAGTGTGATACCTCCTGATAATTTAAATCATTTTTTCATATAGTAATGGATGCCAATCGAGCTATGGTTAATGATGTTGAGAGTAATGCGCCAGCCTCCGTTCACGAAGTAGCGCAATCTGAGTCGAGACCTATATCGGGTAGTCAAGGAGGAGAGGCAAAGGAAGCCTTCTCCCAAATGATAAGCAAGTGGTTTACTGAGTTTGTTCGAACAAATCTGACTGCTCAGCAACCCCCACCCCCACCTATTCCCCAATCGGTCCCCGTAGCTCCTCAAGGTTTGGAACCTTTACGATTGAGTAAGTCGCCAGTTGATAAAATCTAAAATTATGGGGTTGAAGAGTTTAGAGCTACAGTTGACGATAATCTTGAGAGAGCCAAGTTTTGGCTTGAGAATACAATTCGAGTATGAATTATCGTGCATGCCAGCTGAATGTGTAAAGTGCGCCGTATCACTTCTGAGAGACACTGCATATCAGTGGTGGAATACTTTGATATCCGTGGTACTGAGAGAAAGAGTCACATGGGAATTCTTCCAGACCGAGTTCAGAAAGAAATACATAAGCCAACGGTTCACTGATAACAAACGTAAGGAATTTCTTGAACTGAAACATGGTCGAATGGCTTTGACCAAGTACGAGAGAGAGTTTGTGAGACTCAGTAAGTATGCTCGAGAATGTGTTTCCACTGAGGCAATTATGTGTAAGAGATTCGAAGACAGATTAAATGAAGACATCAGATTGCTAGTTGGGATTCTGGAGTTGAAAGAATTTGTTGTGTTAGTCGACAGAGCATGCAAAGCCGAGGAACTAGGCAAAGAAAAGGGAAAAGCTAATTTCGAGGCTAGAGATTTGAGAAAGAGGTCAATGAATAAACCCTATCAATCCTTATCAAAAAAATTACGGGATTCATATAATCGTTCAACAGCTTCAGCGAGGTATTATAATAGAGATCGTGGAAAGTAATACACGAATCCTAAAGCCCCAGCTATTTCAATAGCGAGTGTGGGTAGTGTAAGAAACAATAAACCCGAGTGTCAACAGTGTGGAAGGTGACATTTTGGAGACTGTTGGATGAATAATAAAAGTTGTTTTAAATGTGGCTCGCAAGATCACTTCATTCGGGGTTGTCCTAAGTTGCCCGAGAAAGATAGATAGTAGAATGCAAGACCGTGTAACACAGCCGGTAGAGGGAGACCACCAAGAAATATGGGAAATACGACTAGTAGAAAAGGAATGAAAAAGGACTCTACTGTGAGATCTGAGGCTAGAGCACAGCCAAAGCTTACACTATTCGCGCTCGCGAAGATGCGTCATTACCAGATGTTATCACCGATACATTTTCTCTCTATAACACTAATGTGATTGCCTTGATTAATCCTGGATCTACTCATTCATATGTCTGTATGAATTTAGTGTCTAGTAAGAATTTGCCTGTTGAGTCTACCAAATTTATGATTAAAGTATCGAACCCCTTAGGCAAGTACTAGTTGATAAAGTTTGCAAGAACTGTCTTTTGATGACTCGGGGTTACTATTTTTTTGGCTAATTTGATGCTTTTACTATTTGATGAATCCGATGTGATTCTGGGTATGGATTGGTTGACTCTTCATGATGCTGTTGTGAATTGTAGACGAAAGACCATTGAATTGAAATGTCAGAATAATGAAATTCTTCGAATTGAATCAAATGAGTCGAGTGGATTACTTGTTGTGATATCATCGATGTTAGCTCTGAAATATGTGAGAAAAGGTTGCAATGTTTATCTTGTATATGTACTGGATACAAAAGTGTTTGAATCAAACATTGAATCAGTGTCAGTAGTTTGTGAATATCCAGATGTGTTTCCAGAGGAATTGCTTGGGTTGCCACCGACCAGAGAAGTTGAGTTTGCTATTGAATTAGTACCAGGAAGATCACTAATATTGATAGCTTAGTACAGAGTGGCTCTGACAGAATTGAAAAAGTTAAAATCTCAATTGCAAGACTTCACAGATAGAGGTTTTACGCGACCTAGTTTTTTGCCCTGGTGCACTAGTGTTATTTGTAAAGAAGAAAGATAGGTCGATGAGATTGTGTATCGATTATCGTCAGCTCAACAAGGTTACAATTAAGAATAAGTATCCTTTTTCTGAGAATTGATGATTTATTTGATCAGTTGAAAGGAGTAACCGTATTTTTGAAGATCGATCTGAGATCTTGTTATTATCAGTTGCGAGTTAAAGATTCGGATGTGCCAAAGACTGCGTTCAGAACAAGGTACGAGCATTATGAATTTCTTGTTATGCATTCGGATTAACTAACGCTCCTGTAATTTTTATGGATTTGATGAATCAGATCTTTAGACCGTATTTAGATAGATTTTTTGTTGTATTCATTGATGACATTCTGATCTATTCCCAAGATGACTCTGAGTATGCTGAACATTTGAGGATTGTATTACAAACATTGAGAGATAAGCAGTTGTTTGCTAAATTCAGTAAATGCGAGTTTTGGATTCGAAAAGTTGGATTTTTGGGGCATATTGTTTCAGCAGAACGTATCCGAGTTGATCAGAGAAAGATTTCAGCAGTTGTTGACTAGAAACCACCAAGAACTGTGTCTGAAGTCAGAAGCTTTTTGGAATTACCTGGCTACTATTGGCTTTTTATGAAAGGATTCTATTGCTACACTGATGACTCGATTGCTACAGAAAGATGTGAAGTTCGAATGGTCTGAGAAATGCCAATAGAGTTTTGAACAGTTGAAAGCATTGTTAACTGAAGCACCAGTTTTAGTTCAGCCTGAGTCGGGTAAAGAGTTTGTGATTTTCAGTGATGCGTCATTGAATGGTTTGGGATGTGTTTTGATGCAAGAAGACAAAATGATAGCTCATGCTTCCAGACAATTGAAACCGCATGAAAAGAATTATCCGACGCACAACTTAGAATTGGCTGCTATTGTTTTCGCATTGAAAATTTGGCGACATGATTTATTTGGTGAGAAATTCCTCATCTTTACTGATCACAAGAGTTTGAAATATATAATGACTCAGGAATATTTGAATTTGCGACAACGAAGATGGCTCGAGTTGTTGAAAGATTATGAATTAATAATTGATTATCATCTGGGAAAGCGAATGTAGTCGCGGATGCTCTGAGTAGAAAATCTTTATTTTCTTTGCAGTCGATGAACACACAATTAACTTTGTCGGATGATGGTTTGATTTTAGCTAAGTTTAAAAGCTAAACCGTTATTTCTTCAGGAAATTTGTGAAGCTCAGAAGTACAATAATGAATTGTAAGCTAAAAGAGTGCAATGTGAGTCGATTACTAATTCAAAGTACCAGATCGGATCTGATGATTGTTTAATGTTCCGAGGTAGAATATGTGTACTGAGAAAATCTGAGCTTATTCAGAAAATTCTACACGAAGCACAGAATGGTTGTTTATATGTTCATCCAAGAAGTACAAAAATGTACAATGATTTGAAACAGTTGTATTGGTGGTCAGGCATGAAACGAGACATTTCAGAGCTTGTGTCGAGATGCTTAGTTTGTCAACAAGTTAAAGTCGAACATGAAGTGCCTTTAGGATTACTACAGCCTGTAATGATACAAGAGTGGAAATAGGATAGAGTTATGATGGATTTCGTATCGGGATTACCCCTTTCTCCAAAAAAAAAGATGCTATTTGGGTTGTCATTGATCGACTGAAGAAATCTGCACATTTTATCCCAGTACGTACAAACTATTCGCTTGATAGATTAGCTGAGTTTTACTACTCTGAAATCGTTAGATTGCACGGGTGCCAGTTTCTATTATTTCAGATAGAGATCCGAGGTTTACCCCACGATTTTAGAAGAAATTGCAAGAAGCTTTGGGTACGCGGTTGCACTTTAGTACTGCTTTTCATCTGCAAACTGACGGTCAGTCTGAGAGAGTAATTTAGATTCTCAAAGATATGCTTCGTTGCTGTGTTTTAGAGTTTGAAAGCAACTGGGAGAAATATTTACTTTTAGTTGACTTTGCGTATAACAACAACTTTCAATCGAGCATAAAGATGGAACTGTATTAAGCATTGTATGGTTGCAAATGCCGAACTCCGTTGTACTGGATTGAGCTTAGTGAGAAAAAGATTCACGGGGTTGATTTGGTTAGAGAGACCGAAGATAAAGTGAAAGTAATTCACAACAATTTGAAACCAGTTTCAGATCGACAGAAATCTATACGGATTTGAAATGTAAAGACATTGAATTTCCAATCGGCAAAAAAGTATTTTTGAAAGTATCTCTGTGGAAGAAGATTCTTCGATTTGGTCACAAAGGCAAATTGAGTCAGTGATTTATTGGGCCGTATGAGATTATTGAAAGAATAGGGCCAGTGGCAACGAGTTTTACCGTCAAAATTAGAAAAGATCCATAATGTGTTTCATGTGTCAATGCTACGCCGATATAGATCAGATTCGTCAACGTAATTTCTCTGGTAGAGATTGAAATTCAGTCTAATATGATATATAGCAAAGAACCAATCAGAATTTTAGCTCATAAGGTTAAAGAGTTAAGAAATAAGAACATTGCTTTAGTGAAGGTTTTGTGGCAACGTCACGAGGTTGAATAAGCTATGTGGGAACCTGAGGAAGCTATGAGAAAACAATACCCTAACCTCTTTTCTAGCAAGGTTTTCGGGGACGAAAATTCCTTAGGGGGGAGTTGTAACAGCCCTTTTTTAGTCAAATCAAAACAGTGGTTTTGAGACCACAAATCTGAGGTCAAAATAATTATTTTATTATTATTTTAAGGTTTCTAGTATGATAGTGAGATTATGTAAAAATTTCGTTAAGAAATTTTATCATTTAGATGTTCAATTTGAATTTGATAAAAAGGACTAAACCGCGTAAAGTATAAAACTTGTGTTCTATTAGCTAAAGGTGTCTAATAGCTATAGAACTTTAAAATAAAGGTCTTTATGTGGTAATCAGCCCATTAATTAGATAGTAGATGATATTGGCTTGGCATTATGGAAATTTCGTAGTTAAAGGTTAAATAAGTAAATTAGTTATAAAATTAAAATTAAGTAAAATAAAAGACATTTTCTATTCATTCATCTTCTCCACTGATTTTGCTAAGGAGAATATCACCATTTAGGGCTCTTGGACATTCAGTCATCTTCTCCTCTTGTATGTGAGTAATTTTTGTCCCGTTTTTAATAATTTCTATGTTTTTAGGATGGTTAAAGCTTAATCTACCTAGCCCAAGGACTAATTTGCAAAAATATTAAAGGTTTAGGGCTTTTCCATTGATGAATTTATGTGTACTTTGATGTTTTATGATAGAAAATCTATGCTTGTTGTTAGATAAACAACATTTGTAAAGTGATGTTTGGTAAAATTGTTAATTAGGGATTAAATTGATAAATGTGTAAATTTTGTGGAAGAAATGTGAAATAAATGAAAAATATGGGCTGCTATGGTAATAAGAGAAATAAGGCTAGCATGGGTAGGGACTTAATTGTAAGAATTTGTATTTTTATGAGATAAAGACTAAATTGTAAAAATGTTGAAATGTTAGGGGCAAAAGTGTAAACTTGCCTTAAGTTACATTTTGGGCTAAATTGAATAGAATGATAATTAAATAAGTTAATTTTGATTACATATAGGAAAAGAAAAGCGAAGTTTAGATTTAGATCGGGGGGAAAACAAAGTATCGGACTAGTCGATCTGTTTTGTTGTTTTTACGATCGAGGTAAGTTCGTATGTTAATAAGCATTAATATAATTGTGTTTTAAATGCTTTATTATTGAATTATTTTTTAATACGACCTTACGGATATGTTTGACGACGATTCGGCAAATGTGAAATCCCAGTTGAACCTTAAGAATAGATTAGGATACGAATGACATGTCATTAGGGGTTATGTGATTCGGATGTTGGTCCGTATGTCTTATCGGTGGTTGAATTATCCAGCATGTGTTGTGAATTCTCGTCAGCTTATGTGAGCAACACCGTGTAGCTATGTCATGACCTTCAGCTTGTGTGAGCAGACCCGTTGGTAGCTCGAGCGTGAGCATTATATGTGATATGAGATTAAGATAGCTTCGACTATGTATTGGCACTTAGGGTGCGAGATTCTCGAGTATCCGATAGTATTCCAAATGGTTCAACGGGTATATCGAGGATATGGATGAGTATGAGATTGATACGAGCTTGTACAGGTATGTACGTGAATTATACAATCATCAAATCGAAGAAGTTGAAGGAAATTGTGTTTAATCTTTGGATTGATTATATGTGTTAAGTTATGCGTCAAATTTGAATTGCATTATATGATGTTTATGTTATTGAATTGTTGGTTGGTAAGTTTTACTTACTTAGCATACGAGCTTACTAAGCTTTATAGCTTACTTTGTTTACTTTTCTATGTTTTATAGTGAATATCGAAGCTAGCTTGGATTGGGAATCGTCAGAGATCTCATCACACTATCGAGCTTCTACTTTGGTACTTTTGAGCTTATGTATTTGGTTATATGGCATGTATAAGAATTATGGTCATTTTGGTTTGTGGTTTGGTGATAAAATTAGCCATTTGTGTTGGCTTATAAATGTTAAGTGTTTGGTTTTGTTTATAGCCATGAGAGTTGGCTTATTTTGGTATATTTGGTGATGTATATATTTCTACAAATATCCTTTTGTTATGTTATGTAATATTTCCATTTATGCACTTGTTGTGAATTGGTATTTGGAGTACTATATGGTTGAAATTTGAAGATTTGGCATGCTTGTGATTAGAGGTAAGAAAGTGCATATATGAAGTTAACTAGTTAAGTGATTTGAGACTGTGAATTTGGTATGAAATTGAATAGCATATTGTGGTATTTGTGTGACTTGTATTTGATGGTATTGAAATGGCATGAATTATGCTTGGTTGAGATTGGTTTGAATGTCTATTGATGCTATGCTACATGCCAATTGATGTTTTTAGTTGGTTGTAATTTGGGTGAGAAAGATGGTTTGGTAAATAGCCAATTTTTGTCCACACGGGCAGAGACACGAGTGTGTGTCTCAGCCGTGTGTGACACATGGTCAGGTGACACGGCCGTGTGTCCCCTGGTGTTTTATTAGGAATCGAGTCAGTATGCTCTACACAACCCAACACACGGGCGTATGACTTGGCCGTTTGGTGCAAGTCAGTATACCCTATAGGTTTGGCACGGCCTAGCACACGACCTATCACACAGACGTGTGAAGCCGTTTTGAAGGGCACACGGGCTGGTCACATAGGCATATGGTTGGCCGTGTGACCTAAGTAAGATAGTTATACGAGGTCAGACACGGGCTAGGAACGGCCATGTGATTTCCTTTCGAATATCCACACGGCCTGTGACATTTTAGCTTTAACTTGTTTACATATCAAACACTTAGACACAAATTCAGAAATCTCACGTTTCATTCCCAGCCACCAATACATCTTTTTCAAATCATTATATATTTTATTACTCCCCGAATGCACAGATATAACACCATTATGAGCTTCATTTAAAATCTTTTATACAAGTTCTGAATTCCTCGGTACACATATTTTGTCTCTGAATAACATACAACCATTAGACCCAATCTGAAATTCTGAATCAGAATTTGACTCACGTTGTACCTATTTAGCTTGTAATTCATCTTCATTTCTCTGAGCTTTACAAATATGTTGTAGAAATGTCAGTTTAAATTTTAGTTCAGTTATGATTGAACCATCATTTGACTGTGACAACTGGGTATTCATTGCTCGCAAAGCAAACAGAGACTTTCTACTCAGAGCATCTGCAACTACATTAGCTTTTCTCGAGTGATAGTCGATAACCAGATCATAATCTTTCAATAATTCAAGCCACATTCATTGTCCCAAATTCAAGTCTTTTTGTGACATCATATAGTTTAAACTTTTGTGATCAATGAATATATGGCATTTTTCACCAAACAGATAGTGTCGCCAAATTTTCAATGCGAACGCAATGGTAGCCAATTCTAGATCATGTATCGGGTGGTTATTTTCATGTGATTTTAACTATCTAGAAGCATAGGCTATTACTTTACATTCTTGCATTAAAACATAGCCTAAACTATTTAATGACACATCACTGTAAATTACGAATTCTTTAGCTGGTTCAGGCTGAACTAGTGGGATGATTCAATCAACAAGACTTTCAGTCTGTCAAAGCTCTGCTGGCATTTATCAGTCCATTCAAATTTTACATCTTTCTGTAACAATCATGTAACAGCCCGTTTTCAGTTAAATCAGAATAGTGGTTTTGGGACCAAAAATTTGAAGTCAAAATTATTATTTTATTATTATTTTAAGGTCTACAGCATGATAGTATGATTGTATAAAAATTTCGTTTAGAATTTTTATCGTTTGCATGCTTAATTTGATAAAAAGGACTAAATCGCGTAAAGTACAAAAGTTGGGTTTTAATAGCTAAAGGTGTCTAATAGCTATAGAAATTTAAAATAAAGGTCCTTATGTGGTAATTAGCCCATTAATGAGTTAATGGATGATGATGGCTTGGCATTTAGTGAAATAAATAATGTTTATAAAGGTTAATTTTGTAATTTGGTTAATAATGATATAATAAGTTAAAACAAAATTAAAAAAGCTTTCATCTTTATTTTCTTCTTCAACCGAATATCAAAGTGAAGGAATCCATTTTTGTTCAACTAGGGTTCGGCTACTTTGAGGCTTAATTGGTGAGTGATTTTTGTCTCGTTTTTAATGATTTTTATGTTTTCGAAATCGTTGTAACTTAATCTAGCTAGCCTAGGGACTAATTTTTGAAACTGTTAAAGTATTAGGGTTTTACCATTGATAAATGTGTATGTGTTTTGATGTTTGATGGTAGAAAATAAATGGTTGTTGTTAGATAAACAAGTTTTGTAAAGTGATTTTGGTTGAAAATGTTAAATAACGATTAAATCGATAAAATGTGAAAATTATGTGGTGAAATGTGTGAATTAATGAAATGTGTGGGCTGCTATAGGCTTATAGCATAAATTTAACGTTTCATACAAGCTTATAATTTAATCTACACTTTTTTACCACTAATATTTTAACTTTTTTACAATTGAGATGGTTTTGACCATGTATTGGCACTTGTGTGCTAGATTCTCGAGTATCCGATAGTATTCCAAATAGTTCAATGGGAAAATATGATCCTACGAGGATATCAGATATGATACGAACCAGTTTAGGTATTTGTGAAAAGTATGTCAAGTAATTTATAGTTGATGCACTCATACATGACTAACTTGGTTATGATTATGTGCTAATCTTTGGATTTGATTGTAACTTACCTATGTTTACTTATGCTTCTTTAAATTGTGAATAAATGGTAATTTATACTTATTAGCCATACGAGCTTACTAAGCTTAATAGCTTACTTTGTTTACTTTTCTGTGTTTTATAGTGATTACGAAGCTTGCTCGGATTAGACTTTGTCAGAGATCTCATCACACTATCCAACTATTGTTTTGGTACTTTTTGAACTTTGTGTATTTTGGTTATATGGCATGTATAGGTCTTTTGGCTAAGGTAGCCTTTATTCTTGATGAATTTTGGCCATTTGAATAGGCTTATAAGTAGTCATATATTTTGAAATGTATATATGTATATATGGTCTTGTGAAATGTGGTGTATAGTTGTTATATGATTGTCTTCCTTGTTAGATTGAGTTTTGGTACCAAATAGTTGAAATTGAGAATGTATTAGCATGCTAAGTATAAGGCAAGATAATGCATAAATGAAAGTGACCATTTAGGTGAATTCTTGAAGGTGATATTAGTATGTTTTGAAATGAAAATTTGTAATGAATATGAGCACTATGGTTGTTGGTATTGGTATTGCATGATTTAGACTTGGTTGAGATTGGTTTGAATGCCTATTGATGATATGGTCATATGCTATTTGATGTGTTTAGGTTCATGCAAATTTGGGTGAGAAAAATGGCTTGGAAAATAGCATGTTTTTGTCCACACGAGCGTGTGTCTCGGCCGTGTGTCCCCTGATATTTCTTTAGAAACCAAGTTAGTAGCTTTACACGACCTAGCACACGGGCGTGTGACTTGGTCATGTGGTACAAGTCAGTATACCCTCCAGTTTTCACACGGCCTAGCACACGGGTGTGTGAGGCCATTTCGGAGGGTACACGGCCTAACACACGGGCGTGTGGTTTGGCTGTGTGACCCAAGCCAGAGAGTTACATGGGGTCGAACACGGGCTAGGACATGACCATGTGATCCAATTTCGAATGTCCACACAGCCTGTGACACGGGTGTGTCTATTGACCGTGTGAGACACACGACCTATCCACACGGGCGTGTGTCCCCTGCACTTTGAAAATTTTCTATGTTTTTCTAAAAATTTATTAAGTATTCGAATTAGTCCCGAACCACTTTTAGTGCTTGTTTTAGGCCTCGAGGGCTCGTGTTAGGGACTATATGATTGTATTTGAATGACTTCTGTTTGGATTTGAGAAATGTAGATGAAATGTATGATTATTAAGAAATAAGTCTAGTAATGCTCTATAACCCTATTTCGATGACAGATATGGGTTAGGGGTGTTACAAATCGTGTCATCGGAGAATTTATCATCGAAAACCCTTTTACAAACCTCTGATAATATCCAGCTAATCCCAGAAAACTTCTGACTTCAGACACATTTTTCGGAGCTTTCCAGTTCACAATTGCTGAAATTTTTTCAGGTCCACTCTGATGCCTTCAGCAGATACTATATGTCTGAGAAAACCAACTTCCCGAAGCCAAAATTCACATTTACTGAATTTGGCATACAATTGTTTCTCACGCAAAGTTTGCAACACAATTCTCAGATTCTCAGCATGTTCATTTTCATCTCGGGAATATACTAAAATATCATCAATAAACACCATATCAGATCTATCTAGATACGATCTGAAAGTTCTACTCATTAAATCCATGAATACTACAGGTGTATTAGTCAAGCCGAACGGCATCAAAAGAAACTCATAGTGCCCGTACCTAGTTCTGAAGGCTGTCTTTGGCACATCTGATTCTTTCACCAGTAGCTAATAGTAACTGGAACAAAGATTAATCTTCGAAAATATAGTGGCACCTTTTAATTGATCCAAAAAATCATCAATATGAGGCAATGGGTACTTATTCTTTATTGTAACTTTGTTGAGTTGTCAGTAGTCAATACATAATCTCAAAGATCCACCTTTCTTTTTAACAAACAGAACCAGAGCACCCCAAGGTGAAGAACTAGGTCGAGCAAAGCCTCTATCAGTTAATTCTTGAAACTATGCTTTTAACTCTTTTAACTCCATAAGAGCCATTTTGTATGGTGCTATAGATATCGGTGTTGTCCCTGGAACAAGATCTATGGAAAATTCCACTTCTCTGACCGGTGGTAATTCGGGTAATTCTTTCAAAAACACATCAGGAAACTCACAAACAACCGGCACTGACTTAATCTTCAATTCGGATACTTTACCGTCCAACACATATGCAAGATAAGCATCATAACCTTTTCTGATATATTTCTGTGCTAATATAGCTGAGACCACATTAGACAACCCATCCGGTTTATCAGATTCAAAATAGAGCAATTCACCATTCTGACATTTTAACACAATATATTTCTATTTAAAATTTACCAGTTCATCATGCTGAGTTAGTCAACCCATACCCAGAATCACGTCAAATTCATCAAATGGCAGTAACATCAAATCAGCCGAGAAACAATAACCCCTTACCATCAACGGATAATTTTTACAAATTTTATCTACCATCATATACTTGCCTAGGGGTTTCGAAACTTTAACCATAAATTTAGTGGACTCGACAGGTAAATTTTTAACAGATACTAAATTTGTGCATATGTATGAATATGTTGAATTAGGATCAATCAAAGCAGTAATATCAGTATCAAGTAGAGAAAAAGTACCAGTAATGACGTCTGGTGCAGAGGCATCCTCTCTTGCACGAATAACATATGTCCTTACCGGTGCTTGTGCTTCAGATTTAACAATTGAATCTTTTGTCGCACCTCGACTACTACTGATATTGCCGGAATAACAGGGTGGTCTACCTCTCGAGACGGGGTTCCACGACTTTGAAGTCTGAAAAATTTCCTTTTCAGGCTTTTCCGGGCAGTCTCTGAGATAGTGGTCAAGAGAACAATATCTAAAACATGCCCCACTTCTCATGCGTCACTCCCCAAAATGCAATTTATTAAAATGTTTGCATCTCGGTTTGGGGTTTCTGACACTTCCTACACTTGGAGACGGAGATCTCGAATTAGAACATTGAGTACTTCAGCCTCTTCAAGAATACCCTGTAGATGTGATAGAACAATCATGATATTTCTTTAATTTCTTTGAAACCGATGATTGTGACTTTCCCATAAACCTTTTACTTGTAGTTCGGGCTTCCATCTCTACTTGTCTCTTTTCTTTGCTTAATTCTTCGGCTTTATGTGCCCAATCAGCCAGCACATTGAATTCTTTTAATTCCAAAATCCCAACCAACAACTTGATATCTTCATTTAATTCCTCTTCAAACCGTTTACATATGGCAACCTCAGTTGGGATACACTCTCTGGCATATTTGCTTAATCTAATAAATACTTGTTCATACTCGGATACTATCATATTCCCTTGTTTAAGCTCTAAAAATTCCTTCTTTTTCTGATCAAGGAATCTCTGGCTAATATACATCTTTTTAAATTCTTTTTTGAAAAATTCTCATGTAACATTTTCCCTCGGCATAATAGATATCAAGGTATTCCACCATTGATAGTGTAACAACCCGTTTTTAGTTAAATCGAAACAGTGGTATCAGGACCACAAATCCAAAGTCAAAATAGTTATTTTATTATTATTTTAATGTTTACAGTATGATAGTATGATTATGTGAAAAATTCGTTAAGAAATTTTATCGTTTGAATGCTCAATTTGATAAAAAGGACTAAATCATGTAAAGTGTAAAACTTGAGTTCTAATAGCTAAAGGTGTCTAATTGCTATAGTAAGTAAACGTCCTTATGTGGTAATTAGACCATTAGTAAAGTGGGTGGACATTTATGGACATGCATTATGTGATTTTTAATGTTTAATAACCAAGGTTAAATGTTTAATTCAATAATTAAGTTAAAGTAAAATAGCCTAATCAAAGCTATCATCTTCTTCACATTATTATTTCACTGAAAATTCATGTTGGCGAAGCCATAGTTAGAGTTTGAAGCTTTGATCACTTGTAAGCTTGCATGTAAGTACAATTTTACTCAGTTTTTAATGATTTCTATGCTTTTAGAGTCGTTGTAACTTAATCTAGCTAGCTCAGGGACCAATTTGCAAAATTGTTAAAGGTTTTGGTTTTGCCATTGATGAATCTAAGTGTACTTTGATGTTTGATAATAGAAAATGTATGCTTGTTAGATAAAAAACATTTGTAAAATAATTTCTGGTAAAATTGCCAATTAGGGATTTAATTATGAAATGTGTAAATTTTATGGTTAAATTATGAAATAAATGAAAAATATGGGCTGCTATGGTAATAAGAGAAATTCGGCTAGCATAGGTCGGGACCTAATTGAATGAATTTGAGTTTTTATGAGATAAGGACTAAATTGTAAAAAAGTTGAAATAGTAGAGGCAAAAGTGTAAATTTGTTATAATGTGATTTTTTGGGCTAAATTGAATATAATAATAATTGAATAAGTTAAATTTAATATTATATAGATCAAGAAAAATGAAGTTTGGATTTAGATCGAGGAAAGAATAAAGTATCGGACTAGTTGATTTGTTTCGCTGTTTTTACGATTGAGGTAAGTTCATATGTTAATAAGCATTATTATAATTGTGATTTAAATGCTTTATGTATGTGAATAGTTGATGAATGTGATTGTACGGAAATGTTCGACGATGATTCCGCTATGAGAAATCCTGGTTGAACCTTAGGAATAGATTAGGATACGAATGACATGTCATTAGGGGTTATGTGATTTGGGTGCTGGTCTGTACGTCCTACCAGTGGCTAAGTTATCCGGTATGTGTTGCCGATTGTGTTAGCAGCACCTTGTAGCTACGTCATGATCGTCAACTTGTGTGAGCAGACCCGTTGATAGCTCAAGATTGAGCAGTATATGTGATATGAGATTGAGATAGCTTCGGCTATGTATTGGCACTTAGGGTGCGAGATTCCCGTGTATTCGATAGTATTTCGAATGGTTCAACGGGTATGTCAAAGATATGGATGAGTATGAGATTAGTACGAGATGGTACAGGTATGTACATGAACTGTATAAGCTTTGAATCAAAGAAACTTGTGAATTTCACATCTAATCCTATAAATGATCATATGATAGGTTTGTGGATAAATATGAGTTGTATATTATTATACTCAATTATTTGAATTGAGTATTATTGGCAAATTGAGTTTATTTTTATACAAACTTACTAAGCTTTATAGCTTACTCTGTTTAATTTTTTTGTGTTTTATAGTGAATTCTAAAGCTAGCTCGAATTGGGAGTCATTGGAGATTGCATCACACTATCGAGCTTCTACTTTGGTACTTTTGAGCTTATGTTTTGGTTATATGGCATGTAGGAATTATGGTCATTTTGGTTTAAGGTTTGATAATGAATTTAGCCATTTGAGTTGGCTTATAAATGTTAAGTGGTTTGTTATGTATTTAGCCAACTGATTTTGGCCTATTTTGGTTGATTTGGTTATGTATATATATATGTGTAAATGGCTTTTGTTATGCATATGGTAATTACTATGTAAATGCTTGTGGTGAATGGTTGTTTGTGAATTTGTAAATTGAGTATCAAATAGTTGATATTTGGAGATTTGGTATGTATAAGATTTTAGGTAAGAAAGTGCATATGTGAAGTATTTAGTTAAGTGATTTGTGATTGTAAATGTGATATGAATTGAATAGCATATTTTGGTACTTGTAGGTCATATGGTTGATGATATGGATTTAGCATGAATTGAACTTGGTTTAGATGAGTTTAAATGCCATTTGAAACTATGGATATATGCAAAATTGGTTGATGTAGGTGAATGCATAATGGGTGAGAAACATGGCTTGGTAAATAGCCTATTTTTGTCCACACGGATAGAAACACGGGCGTGTGACTCAGCCGTATGTGACACACGGTCAGATGACACAGTCGTTTGCCCCTTAGTGTTTAATTAGTAAACAAGTCAGTATGCTCCACACAGTCCAGCACACGGGCGTGTGACTTGGCCGGGGGCATAAGTCAGTATACCCTATAGGTTTGGCACGGCCTAGCACACGGCCTGGTGCACAGGCGTATGAAGCTATTTTGAAGGGTACACAGGCGTGTGGTTAGCCGTGTGACCCAAGTCAGAGAGTTACATAAGGTCGGACACAGGCTAGGACACGACCATGTGATCCCATTTCGAACATCCACACGACCTGTGTCATGGGTGTGTCTTTCACCGTGTGAGACACACGGCTGAGCCACACGGGCGTGTGTCCCCTGTATTTTGAAAATTTTCTTAAGCTTTCTAAAAGTTTCCTAAGTTATCGGTTTAGTCCCAAACCACTCCTAACGCATGTTTTGGGCCTCGTAGGCTCGTATTAGGGACACTATGAATGTTTGTGAATGATTTATATTTGACATAGAAAAATGTATGTTCGATTGTATAATAAGTTAGGTAATGCTCCGTAACTCTATTCCGACGACGGATACGGGTGAAGGGTGTTACACATAGGCTGAGTCTTTTAACAGAGAAACTACACATTTCAAACATTCTGCCGGGGTGCAAGATAATTCATGTAGAACCCTGATGGTATTTTCTAACCAAATTTCAGCCCTTTCTGGATCATCTTCAGCAGTGGCCCTAAATTCTTCTACCCCATATTTACGAATTTTATCTACCAAAGGCTTACCAGATCTAACAGATTCAGTACCTTGTGACATATTAGGAACCGGTTGAGGAGCAAGAGGGGGAGGTTGTTGTATAGCAGGATTTGTTCTCAAGTATTCAGTGAACCACTCATTCATCATTTGAAAGAAGGCTTTTTTAGCCTCCTCACCTTAGCCCTCAGATACAGGCCTTCTACTACTGGAAGCAGCTCTTTGAACTGAAGCTTGAGCATTGCTTTCAGCTTCCTCAGATTTAGCTCGATTGGATGACATTACTATATGAAAAACATGTTTAAAATGGTTAGGAGACATCACACTATCACAAATTATATAATGGCATGTATAGCTAAACTCGTACTTGCTATGTTAGTCCAAGAATCGGCTAAGCTGTAGCACTAATACTAATAAATGTAATACCCTTAACCCATTTCCATTGCCAGAACAAGGTTATAGAGCATTACCAGAGTTTACAGAGCAGATACATTTAATTCAGGTCATTTACTATTCATATCTGAAACCAACCATATTAAATCGTATTGTCCCTTAAATGGACCCTCGAGGCCCAATTTATGCACTAGAAACAAGTCGAGACTAATTCAGAATCTCAGAAAAATTTTCGCAAAATTTTAATATTTCTCTTAGATGCAGGGAACTCACGCCCGTGTGGGTCAGTCGTGTGGGCATTTGTTGTGAAGCACACTGCTGTGCCCTAGCCCGTATCCATACCCATGTAACTCTCTGATTTGAGTCACACAGTCAGCCACACACTCGTGTGCTAAGCCGTGTAGGCAATTTAATTTTCAAAAATTAGGTGCAGGATTCACACGGCCAAGACACACACCTATGTGCTAGGCCGTGTGTCAATACTTGGGCATTCTATTTCTCAATTTTTAAGGATGGAAGGGACACACGGCCAAACCACATGCCCGTGCGCATGGCCGTGTGTCACACATGGCTGAGACACACGTCCGTGTACCTACCCGTGTGGACAAAAATAGGTCATTTTCAAGGCCACTTTTCTCACCCATTTGGTCTTCCACCTACAACCACATTTAAGCACATTCACCAACCAATTCAAGACATTTAAATCAAGTCAAAAACAAATTCTTATGCATGATATATAATGAAATTGATTCAAATATCCAACTTACTTAATTAAACATATTCTTACTTAAGCATGTTTAATCCTATAATACCAATCATCCACACTTACATATCAAACATAGTATAATCTCATACATATACATTAACCATAATATCATTAGCCATTTCAATGGCTAGTTACAACCAAAACATTTCATCATTTGATCTAACTTAGCCTATACATGCCATTATACCAAAAGTAGTTTTGCTAATTACACCAAAGTGAGCTGAAGGATAGTGTGATGATACTCCGGCAGATTCCCAACCCTTATGAGCTTCCGAGCACTATAAAACAGAGAAAACAAACAGAGTAAGCATTTTAATTCTTAGTAAGTTCGTATAACAAGAATTTAACTTACCAATCATATCCATTCAATTTAATCATACAAATATCCATCCAAAACATTTTGGCCAATCGTCTAAACACATACTTTCATCAAAAAAGTTAGTCATGATATTCACATGATTATCAAGAAAACTGAGATGAGCTCATCCTGCAACAATTTCCAGGTATTTCAAGGATATTTGAGATATAATTCATTTAAATCTCATATTTTCTTACATCAAGAATTTTGTTCGTTGAATCATTGAAATATCGATAGATACCCGAGTAGTACACACAAGGTGTACAAAACAGTGATCTGTCAATTCATATTCGAGGGTGCTCATTAAAGCACATAATCGGGAAGCACTCTCTCGAGCATATAACAAGAAGCTTATGTGAGTCATATAACAAGAAGCTTTTGTGAGTCATGTAATGGGAAGCTCATGAGAGCCATATTCAAGAAGCTCATGCAAGCCAATAACAGGTAACTCCGAAGAGCCATTAACGGGAAGCTCCGAGTAGCCACGTATCAGGAATTTCTAGCGAGCCTTATCAGGAAGCTCACAAAAAGCCAATTTAACGGGAAGCTCACAAAGAGCCATGTAATGGGATGCTCATAAGAGCTGCGGTGTGTCCACAACATATACAGGATCACAATCGAACAAGATGCTCCGAATAGCTATAACAGGAAGCTCGCAAGAACCAAATAACAGGAAGCTCGAGAGGGCTAATACAGGATACTCTTTTGAGCTATGATGTGTCTGCAATATATGCAAGACCATAACCAATAAGGGAAACTTGTATCCATTGATTTTCATTTGTTCAAACGGAATTTAACACTCATTGAGCATTATCGGATATTCAATCAATTTCATATACATGACAATTACACAATTCATATATACAACATTTAATTCAAACATATAAATGTACACAATTTAGTTACATGAACTTACCTCAACACTTGCTCATGTATAAAAATCTACTAATCCGATACTTTTTTTTCCTCGATCTAACTCCTTATTTGGTCTTTCCGAAACTATATAAATTAATTTAATCATCAATTTATTACATTTCACATTCAAATCAATCCAATTCACATCTTAGGCAAAAGTACCATTTTTCCCCTATACTTTTCATTAATTCCAATTTCGTCCCTAGGCTTGGAAAATGAAATTCATGCAATTTAATCCTTATCCCAAGCCTAGCCGAATTTTTCATAGAACAATAACAGTCCATGTAATTCAAAAAAATCAAAAATTTTCCATGAATTTTACATCTTTTCAATTTAGTCCTTAAATCACAATTTCATTAAAATTTACTCTACAAAAGTTGTTTATCTATCAACAACCTTTCATTTTCTACCATAAATTTTAAATTTTCAGCATACTCGTCCATGGTAAAATTTTAATACTTTGATAACTTTGCAAATTAATCCCCAAAATAGATAGATTAGGTTATTACGATCTCGAAAATGTAAAAATTACTAAAAATAGGACATGATTACTTACCCAATTAAGCTTGCTTGAAATCCTCTCTCTAGCTAGGGTTTCCATAGAAAAATTTTGGGGATGAAGATGAAATAAGATGATATTAGCTTATTTTCATCTTTAATTAATTCAATTTCCAATTTAGTCCTTTTCTATTTCTAATTTTCCATGGATGAATCATCATAAATATCTACTAACTACTCTTAATGGTCTATTTGCCTTATAAGGACCTCAAATTTTGAATTTCATTGCTATGAATCCTTCTAGCTACTAGAATTCAACTTTTGCATTTCATGCAATTTGGTCCTTTCTATAGAATTAAGCATATAATCGATAAAATTTTCATAAAAAAAAAATTTATATGTTTTTCCTATCTTAATACAGACCATGCAAAAATATTAAAATAACTTTTCTTTCTAACTCGGATTTGTGGACCCAAAACCACTGTTCTGATTTCATTGAAAACGGGCTGTTACAAGGGCCATATATCGGGATGCTCATGAGAGCTAATAACGAGATGCTCATTTGAGCTGTGATGTGTCTGCAACATATGCAGGACCACAACCAATTCAGGAACCCTGTATCCGTCGAATTTCATTTATTCAATCGGGACTTAATACTTATCGAGTATTATTGGATATGTGACTGATTTTCATACATGTCAATTATACAATACACATACACAACATTCAATTTAAAACATATAAATATACAATTTAATTACACAAACTTACCTCGACAATTATTTGTGTATGAAAAATCTACTAATCCAACCCTTTTTCTTTTCCATGATCTAACTTCGTATTTGATCTATCCAGATCTATACAAATGAATTTAACATTGACTTATATTCATTTCAATTCGATTCACATATTTGGAAAAATTATCATTTTGCCCCTATGCTTTTTAATTAAATACAATTTTATCCCTAGGCTCGGAAAATGAAATTCATGCAATTTAATCCTTATTACAAGCCTAGCCGATTTTTACATAGCACAATAGCAGTTCATGTATTTCATAAAATTTAGAATTTTTCCATGAATTTTACAACTTTTCAATTTAGTCCCTAAATCATAATTTCATCAAAATTCCCTTTACAGAAGTTGTTTATCTATCAATAACCTTTCATTTTCTACCATAAAAGTTCATAATTCAACTATATTCATCCATGTCAAAACCTTAGTACTTTGATAACTTTGCAAATTAATCCTTGAGATAGCTAGATTAAGCTATTACGATCTCGGAAATATAAAAATCATTAAAAATGGGACTTGAATACTCACTTAATTGAGCGAAAGTAAGCTTGTCTATCTGCAAGCTTCAAACTAGGGTTTCCATGTCTTTTGATTTTAGGAAAGATGATAAATATGATATTTTGTTTTAATTTATTATTTTTCATCTTTCTTTTTTTCATCTTTCTAATTTTATCCTTTTCTTTTCCTAATTTTTCACTGATGACTAATCATCCTTATCTACTAACTCTTCTAAATGGTCTATTTGCCTAAAGACCTCAAATTTTGAATTTCATAGCTATTTGATACTTATAGCTACTAGAACTCAACTTTTGCATTTCATGCAATTTGGTCCTTTTATCAATTAAACATGTAATCGGTAAAATTTTCCTAACGAAATTTTCATACGATATTTCTATCATAATTCAGACCATAAAATAATATTAAATTTTTTTCTTACGGACTCAGATTTGTGGTCCTGAAACTACTGTTCTGATTTCACTAAAAACAGGCTGTTACATGATCGCCACTATTCCCTCATGAATTTCTCTCATAACATACGCAACTTTTGTGGTTGCGAGACATCTCAAAAGCAATTGGGAGTAACTTTTTTTTATAAAGCACACCCTCTAATAGGATATATCTAAGGGTGATAGATGAAAAAATTTTAATTGTCTGAGAGATGAGTAACTTATAGATACAAAGATATATTAAATGTAAAGACTAGAACCGTACCTTGTAGCCTTATGTTGTATATTACCAAGCTCATTTTTGTTGAAGTGGTGAATTTGTCCTTATAGAGCTTGGATTATGGAGGTCATCCACATTTCTTTTTTGCTCAGATTGAGTACTTGTTGGGTGTCACAGCTTGGGATGGTTTTATGCTCTAACAGAACTTTCCCTCTTTGCTCAATAGTACTAGAGGATGCTAACTAAGACAAAATGTCAGCTTTGGTGTTCTCCATCCTGGATAACTATCTAACTTATGCCTTATCAAACTAAGCAAGTAGTTGGGTGACTATGGCATGATACTTCTTTAGGTTAGGCTCTTTTACTTCATACTTCTTTAGGTTAGGCTCTTTTATTTCATACTCCGTAACATTGTTAGATGCCTGAAAGCTAAAGATAGTCCATACTGCTATTCATTCTCATCAGGATCTATAAGAAGAAAGCTCGCTCCTGAAATTGTCTTCACTGTTGAGCCATCCACATAAATTGTCCAACACTTTGGCTTTGCAACTAAGCTTGTTTGTCCCTATGATAAGCTAACTACTACATATTATGTAATCAATAGAAATAATTTTATAACCAAATGTATACTTGTAATAAAAAATCATAAGACAAAATGAGTATCTGTAAAATAAAATTCTAATAATTTGTGTGACATGATATTATGTCATTTGCGTGAGTAATAGTGTTTGAAATTAAAAGTTATTTGTAGGGTCTGATGATCTATCAAAAGAACATTCCACCATGAAATTGGCTAAGATCTAAGCTTTGATCATTATTCTCGAAGCATATTTTATTCCAAATTCTGTCAATTCAATTCCCTATTTGGTTATTCTACTTGATAGGTTGATTTGTCATGACAGTCACGGGATGAGGTTGAAAGTAGGGTCGCAACTTACAAGCTGCTACTATTAAAGCAAAGATGAATTTTCTATCTTTAAGTATCTTTGTTCGCCATTTTGTAACACCTTGCCAACATAATACATTGGAAATTGCCAGACCCCTTCTACCCTGATCAAAACTACTACTGTTGTTTCATTAGAAGTCGCCAAATAAAGATAAAGATAAAGATAAAGAGTCTCCCCCACTCGAGGTGACATTAAGAGCGGTAGAGACGTGAGATACATCTTGAGCTTTTCACAAGCAACTTGGCACTCTTCTATCCAACTAAACTAAGTTCTTAAGGATTTAAAGAAAGGTAAACACTTATCTGGCATTCTAGAGACAAATATGTTAAGTGCGACCACCCTATCCGTTAGGCGTTGAATGTCTTTAATAGTCTTCGAGGGAGGCATATCTAGAATGGTTTTAATCTTCTCAGGGTTCGCTTCTATACCTCTTTCTGAAACCAGAAAACTTAAGAATTTCCCTGCTCTCACACCAAAAGCACACTTCCCTGGATTTAACTTCATATTATAGTCTCACAGAACATCAAAAGCTTCAGAAAAAGCCTAAATACGCCCCCTCAAAGTAGATCTCTTTACCAATATGTCATCAACATAGACCTCAAAACTACGACCAATATGCTTTCTGAAAATCTTATTAACTAATCCATGGTAGGTTGCACCTGCATTCTTTAACCTGAAAGGCATAACTCGATAACAAAACAAGCTTTCTTCCATGACAAATGTTGTTTTATCCTAATCTTGTGGATCCATAGAAATTTGATTATTACTTGAGAATGCATCCATAAAACTCATGAACTTATGGCCGAAAGATGCATTTACCAGGCTACCGGTCAAGGGTAAAGGAAAACTATCCTTCGGGTAAGCCTTGTTAAGACCGGTAAAATCAATGCACATTCTCCACTTTCTATTGCTCTTCTTCACCACCACAACATTTGACACCCAGTCCTATTTCTTGCTTGATGGCCTCTACAACTTGGGGAGTGAACCTTCTTCTTTTCTGTTTGACTAACCTGATCTTGGGGGACACATTTAACCGATGGAAAATCACCTACGAATCTACACCAGGCATGTTTATAGCTGACCATACAAATATGTCTAAATTCTCCCTCAAGTACAAAACTACGTCCTCTTTTTCTTCTTCTGCTAACGCTGATGAGATCCTTACCAATTTATCCATGTTATCATAAAACAACTGCAAAGTTTCTGTGACCCTTGTTGCCTCTAGCTTGTGATTTCTCTCCTCACTTCCAATATCCAAACTATCCAAATCTAAAATTTGATTAGTCACTTCTACCTGTTGTGAACTCTGACCTTGCGGTACTTGCTCATGTGTTTAGTTAACTAACAACATATGAAATTGTCTAACTATTCACTAGTCAGACTTCACGAAACCTATCCATGTCCTAGTAAGGAACTTAATCTTAATACAAAGAGTTACAATCATCATTTTAGCCATTCTCATAATAGAACACCCAAAGTTGACATCGTAAGCCATTAGATGGTCTACCACAAAAAATTGAACATATTTTATGGTGTTGTGCTCATCCTCCCCTAAGGTAAAAGACAGGGTAATACATTATTTCACCTTAACTGGATGGTTTGCAAAACCATACAAATGGCTTGCCTTCTTCAAAGCTTGTTCCTTTAACCTCATGTTTTAATATGTGTCCCAAGTCAATACCTCTACAGCACTTCTATTGTCAACCAATATTTTTTTCACCTTAAATTATGTTATAATTGTTGACATGACCATACAATCATTCCTTTCCTCATCATATACCGAATCCTTGTCTGTATCATTAAATTCTACCTTCCACTTTTCTTGTTGACATAGCCTCTTTGGTGAATTAACTGACATCACACTTCTAATATGAGCCTTCCTCTTTGTGTTAAAGGTCGTCAACTCTTTATCGATACCAATTATTACATGTAATGTGCCTCTAACCATTTGTTTTCCCTTATCAGTGCCTCACAAACCCTGACTTGATGTCGAAGCATCCTGAGCCACAAAATCCTTCAGCTCTCCATTTCTAACTGCTTCCTCTAAAGCATCTTCCAAAGTGAAACAATCTTCGATCTTATGCCTCCTGCCATTATAAAAATTACATTTATCTCTCGAGTTAGATCTTGACTAGTTACGTCGCATGGGTGGCTAGCTTGGTAGAATACCCAAACTCTTGACCTACTAAGAATATATGTACGCGGAGTATTTAATAGAGTATAAGCTTCAAGTTTTCCATAAGGAATGTACCTTTTTGTATGCTCAGCCTGAGGTCTTTGAAATTCCCTCGACAATTCATTCTTTGAATAGCTCCTTTATTGTCCCCCACCTTGTATACATAGACTCTAAGAAGGAGGACCTTGCTGATTACAAACCCCCTAATGACCCCTAAATTGTTTGTCATCCCTCTGGAAAGTGTTGCGAGTTACCTTCTTAATTTTCTCTGCCTCAGCGAACTTATGCACCCTCTCATGCAAATCTGCTAAACTCTGTGGCCTATTATCAATAAATGAATGTTGCACATACTTGTTTTGGACTCCTACGATGAAGGCATCAATGACCCACGAGCCTTCTAAGTTTTTTGTATTTAAAGTGGCTGTATAGAACCATTTGACATAATCTTGCAAAGATTCTCCATCTATTTGTTTCACTGACATCAAACCCATAGGAGTGTCCATTATTGTCCTATGAGCTCGAAATCTTCCCAAGAACAGCTAGCCCAGTTGTGAGAACCTTTAAATGAAACCTTATGGTAGAGATAAATATCAATCTTCTGCACTTCCTCTAAGAGTTGTCGAGAAAGATTTACATTTTACTGCATTAGAAGCCCCTAGCACATTCATAAAATCATTATACTACTAATCTGCCATAATTCGGTGTAGCAATTTAAACTAATTATTACACTTTAGCAGCTTGAAAATAAATATTTTCAATAGGTTTGAATTTTTTTTTCTTAAGTTTTTAATAAGTGAATAAAATGTGCAAATTGATTCTTTTATCGACCTCAAGGGTCGAATAAAGCCTAAGGGTGAGCTAATGCACTTTGTGACTGTGCATGAGACCTTTAAAAGGCATACTAAACTGATATTGGTCATTACGTTGCAACATGGGATGACCGATGTCGTAACATAGGGAGCAAAATGGAGAAGTTGCAAGGCTGCCTTCAACGTTGCGGCACAACTTGAGGGTGTCCTGACATACCCCTAAAGATATCCTAAGACGAGTACATTGACTGTCATGTTGTGACACAGGTCCTGGAATGTGACAACAATGACTTTAGAATGAAAATTAAATACAAAACAGGGGCATTTTGGTCAGCACAATCAAACTTAAAGCTCGAGAAAGTCAGCTAACCTAGGGTTAAGGACGACGGCCACTTAGAATCTATAATTAGGCTCCTTTGGCACATGTTATAGACATCATTAAATTAGCCTAGATTCTCTTTTTTAATTTTAGTTTATTTTTCTTCTTTTCTTAAGTTTTTAGAATTTATTTTCAATTGTTCTTTGCTTACAAGATATTTGATTTGTAGAGATCGTCAAACTCTGTGGATTTGTTTTCATCTTAATACAAATCAGACGTTTTCTAAACTCTACTCTTTAATTTATCTATCATGTTCCCTCTTTACACCAATTCCATATTGTTTATAAAAGCCATGAGAAACTAATCCTCCTATGAGGGATTAACAATCAGTTGTTTGGGAAAGGAAGAACGTGAAACAAACCCTAGGCCTGACAACCCCGATAAGTTATCAAGGTGGGAATTAACCCAAAATTGGTATTGCCCATCCATGAACAGGTCACCCCAAACCAATCTGGACTGTGAGGTCAGAAGATAAGTAGTCCTTACTGACTCGTTATGTTAGTGGAAAATCGAAAAATCTTGCTAGGGTAACTACTAGTTGATTGATGAGGAACCTGAAATGATAGTTGATGAGGATTACCGAAGTGAGCTAATCACCTATAATCAAGATTTGATTCACTCTACTTTTCTATCTCTTGAAATTTATTTATTTTATCTTATTGTATATTATCATTATAAAAAACCTTAAAAAACTCTTTTATTATGTTTTCGTATTATAACTAATTCATAGTACTAATTAGATCTTTTTGTGTTTATGTTAGAATTGAGCTAGCACTCGCCTTCCTTGGGTATGATCCTCGAAGTAATCACCTACTCTGTTGTAAAACTATATTACAACTCGACTTATATACTTGCGAATACTACCTTATACTTCTATATTTGCAGTATTCACACTCTAGACGTTAGTGTCTGAAGGCGGTCAATTATATGAGATGTGCTCGAGGATCCCTCTTACATTCGAACATTTCTTTTGGAACTTTAAACTTAGTTAGTAGGCTCATAGTTGCTACTTTAAGAGACAATAAGTTGTTAGAACAAGACAACCAGCCCATGTCTTACACATCAGGGTGCAATGCTTGCACATATCTATACAAAGCATCCATCTCATTGTGCCATGACTTTGTATGTACTCCTACATTCTCATCCTGGAAAGGCATGACATGATCTTGAATATCAAAGTTGTCAAAGTGCATCTTCCTCTTCAACTCCTCGTTTTGTCTTAACAGCTCTTGTTGAAACACTTGTTGCTATTCGAACCTAGCCCTTTGTTGAGTCATTTGTTCCTTCATCAACCTCAACTGCTCTTGTAAACCCAATAATTCTTACAGTGATGCTTCCTGGTCAAAGGGAAATGATGGTCCCTAACCCAATGGAGCATTGACGTAAAAAGAATTGAAGGCACCTGTTTAACCTGAGTTGCCTAGATTTTCTGGTCGGTTAGCAAGCCAACCAGTGAAAAGGTCCATTTCTTTGGGTTGATTACTGATGCCAAAACCTCCTGTCTAGTCCGACAAAAAATTACAGGAGAAATTCTTGTTTGGGTGAGTCACCTTGGTTTTTTGGCAATCTGAAGATTCGAAGGTCGGAAGTCTGTCCACACTCACCGCACCAAATTGTTGAGTGTTTTAGAATGTGTGTCCTCTTTAAAATGGTTACTGTTTATGGACGTGACGTCTTAGGTAGGTCCCATGCATGCCAACATATACCCTATTCTAGAATTAACACGTGTTTCCTAGATGTGGGTTCATCTACATAGTGACGCAAACCCACATCATGGATGGTGGTATGAACCCACATCATGCGATCTCATAGAGGAGTGTGAACATCTCACGTGCAAACTCAAAGTGCGAACCACGTGGGTCGATGGGTCATGACCCAATCTGGTAACTAAGTAGCGGGTTGATAATAGCGAGTACCATAACAAAAACAATGCTCCTAGCTCACCAACATCGGTTTTGTGGACTCTGAAATGGAACCCCAAATAAAAGCTTGAACAAGGCTTTCAATAACCCTACAAGTTGAAATTGAGATTAAGGTTGTGACCATAAAATAGTTAGGGATTGATAACAATATCATTTTGATTAGATTTATTCTAATAAGTTAGTTTAATTAATTGTTTTATTTATTATTTGTAATGATTAATTTTGATTCTATAACTTGAAAAAAGTCCAACTCAAGATATTTGAGGTGATATATTAAAATAATTAACTATTGGTTTTCATTTTAAGACTGAATTTAGAAATGTTAAAATATGCTCTTAGTCCTTAAACTCTTTATATATTTGAAATTTAATATTTCTACTTTTATTTTTAGGAACTTAGTTCTTTTACTTTTTCATATTTTAAAATTTGGGTTAAATTGTTAGCACAATTAAAATCCTTCTGTTAAAATTTGTTGGTGTGACATTTTGAAATGAAAGAAATACTCGTTTAGTAGCCATGTAACAAAAAAATGACTTAAATTGAACCTGAATTTAACAAAAAAAAAATTAACTATATCAATAACTAGACTTATGTTTTTAAATAAAAAAAGTAGATAAACTAAATTATTTATAATAAAAGTAAAAGGACTAAATTTTAAATGTGCAAAAAGTATAGAGACCTAAAGCATATTTTAACCATTTAAAAATATTTCCATAAATTAAGTAAAAAATAAATTAGCCAACAATTTTTTAACCTAGTAAAAATAACCACAACCCATCCCCACCCCAATTATATATACAAAGAATACTTAATATAAGTGTGAATTAATTATGAAATTTTCGTATCATTTGTCCATAAATTTAGATTTAAAATCTCATATATGATATGATACATGAATGTCAAGTGAAAAGACATACATTTAAACATATAATATAAAGATTTGCATCTTTACTGTCTTAGCAAAAGATTTATAGAGAAATTTTGATTTAATAAAAATAAAAGTAAATATAAAGATTTATATTTAATATATGAATTATATAAGAACACAAATTAATAAATTATGGTTGGTGAATTTATTAGTTGGGTGTTAATTTCTTTAAAGAATAATTTAAATTCCAATAAATTATAATCGATAATTCAGATTTTTACATTATTAGCAACTTTTTTTTTCAAGAAAAGACATTAACATAGGGATCGAAGTAGGTAAAGTTATGTAATGTCTTTGATTAACAAAATCCTATTATATAACCTTTATTTGTTTCATTTAATCACTATTTAGCCCACAATTTTAGGCATTGTCAGTGGCTGTTGGAAATTTGATAATATGGTCTAATCTTAAATGTCTTTTCTCCAGCTTATAATAAGGCTGAAAAATTTCTAGTCATAAATACTGGGAAAACAAAACAAAACAAAACAAATACAAAAATCTTAGACAAAGATTTTGAAGGGAGGTATTAGATTCCATTTCAAAAGCAATAAACTTTTCAAATAATCAAATCCAATCCAAGTGGGGGTGACTTGTGATCCAATACATATATTTCAAATCCCAGATAATATATATTATAAAGTAACATATATCAATATTTATCGATTGAGTCTTAGTTTAATTGGTATGAGTATTGTTGTCAATGTAGAAGCACGTGGGCTCGAGTGCGCTAAAACGTAAGGGTGAGTATTCGATCGAGTTGGGTCGAATCAAGTCAAAAATTTTCGAGTTAGTCAAGTTGACAAATCATATTTTAGCAACAGAACTCAATTTGAATTTTTTTCGAATCGAGTCAAAAAATTTCGAGTCAAATCGAGTCGAGTTAACGAATCCTATTATTTATACTTAATGTTGCGTTTAGATGGACTGATTATTTAACTAGTAGACGAAATACAAGATTATTTAACTACATGAACAATATAATAATTTTGCCTTTTAACTTAATGGATAAACATTTATCAAAACGACATTTTGAATTTTAACTTTTCAAAAAGTAAACATTTATCAAAACGACGTTGTTTTGTCTTTTTTTATTCGGATTTTCGAATAACTCGAATTGTATAATTCATATTCGAGTTAAACCAAAAAACTTAATTTTTTATTCGAGTTGATCCAAATAACTTGATTAACTCAAATAATTCGAACTATTTAATTCAAAATTTAAATTTTTTATCAAGTTTTTCAAATCGAATCGGATTTTGCTCACCCCTACTAAAACGTATTATTTTCCTATTTATGGATTGAAGAAGGGTTATGAGTAGTTCTACGCATTGTGTCAAAAAAGAGTATATATGATTAGAACCTACAATGAGATTGTTAATTTTTTTTTTTTTTTAAGTAGTTCGATAATTCGCCTTTCCCTTAAATTGATATGTTAATTGGTATAATATTAAACCCCTGTTTCATGTTGGTTAATTTTTTTTAGTAAAATTTAATAGTTAAAATATACTTTTAAGTTTCAATACATTTTATACATTTTAAATTTAGATCTCCTACTTTTATTTTAAAAAATTTAGTCCTTTTAATTTTTGAATTTAAAAGTTTAGATCTTGTTATTACCATTATAAAATTCTTCTATTAAATTCAATGATGTGCAATTTTGAAATTAAAAAAATCATTTGATAGTCATGTAGCGGAAACATAATATTGAAAATGCTTAAGTGGATTTTTTTTCTTTAAAACTACCACTTTGAACTTCTCATGATAAAATAATTTTTCTTTTGCTGGAATAGTATTCTTATGAAAAATTAGCGTCAATATTTTGATTGAAATAGTTAATAATATTAACTATTTAGATTAAATAATGACATTAAAAAGTAGAGGGACCAAACTACGTCAAAAATCAACGTATATAGATTAAATATCAAGTTTCAACATAATAGAGGGGCCAAAACTAAAATTTGACCATTCTCTTAAAACCAAAAATAATGCAAGACAAACTCAAAAGAAATGAGAAACTCCGCAACATTTTAATAAAAAAGGTTAACAAATATTAACTATTTAAAATAAATAATAACATTATAAAAATATAAACATTAAATAATGTTAAAAATTAAATATTAAATATTAAAGTATAAAAATTAAATATCAAATTTAAACTAAAATTTAAATTTAAATATTTATTAAAATGTAAAAAAAAAAACATTAATATGTAGGTGGGGCACATGTCAATTTAGTTGTATAGATAAATGGTAATTATTATACTTTAGTTTAAAGAAATTATCAAGACTTTTATGAAGATGGAAGTACACAAAATTGTTGCACCATGTACTAGATTAGCCATCCGTAATGTTAAAAATTTTAAAGTTTATGGATTGTTTATTTTAATTTCAATTTTTTTCCTCCATTCTTGAAGTTGTTAATAATTTGTTTTATGTGTTAAATAAATTATAATCTTTTACAAAGAAACAATTATCATATTACTTATTTAATTTTTTTATATATATGGGAGGGATTTATTTACATCGGTATAAAATTTAAGTGATTTTATATCTTTTTGTAATTTTTTGTACGAGTAGAATTTTAACAATCCAATCATTGAATTTATGCATGCATGTAAATTTTTGAATCAATTTGATCTTTGTAATATATTGATCCAACATGTTGTCTATATTAATATATATTTAACAATTGAATTTTTTTTTACATAAAACGAATAGTTAGAAATTTTTAATTTATATCAAACTTGACATGCGTGATCTACATAAATGGGGAATGAAATATGACGGTTGGATTATTAAAATATTAAATGTATGAAAAATTATAGAAGGTGTAAAACCACTTAAGTTTTACACTAACATAAGTAGATCCCCCACCCCCGGCACCCCAGCACACAAACATATTGCTTATTTAGATATCATATAGAAAGTAGAAGGACTAAATTTAAAATTTAAGAAAAGTATAGGGACATATGACATATTTTAACCTAAAAATAATAAATTTTATTATATATGGTTGAATTGATCAAACTAAAAACGGGTGGTCTAATCAGTTAGACCACCGATTCGGTCTTGAAAACCTTACGAGTTGGGGATCTAAGATGTAACACCCCATTACCCCATTGCCGAAGCAACTATAGTTGAATTACATTTATTTACCAACCATTAAATATTCAAATAATACTAGAACGAGTATATAAAATGATCCATAATGCTTTTCAGATCTTATATGAGGTTGTGAAAGCTCTTTTGTTAACTCGAGGTCAAAATATGACCAAATTGGAAGTATTATAAAATTTTGGGTTGACGTTGTGATGTAACTCATTGTTTAGTGCTCGTCATGACCTTGAGCAACAGCGTCGCCACTTGAATTTTGCTCTATTTCTCGTTGCGACGTGACTCACTATTTTTACAAGAATGAACCTGGTACAATTTTTAATGACCTGAAAACAAGTTTTAGTACCTTCCATACTACTATATCATTCATCTATCAAAGCATACAATACATTTTGTACAAAAGTTAGCACTTCCAAGTACCATCAATTACTAACTCCAATATCAACTAATCAATTTGGGACCTACTATACATGCTTCCAAAAACTAACCAAAACATACTCACAACCTTAAGCTTCAAAGATAACTAAATCAACATATCCAAAACACCATTTCAAAGCATTAGAATAAGATTATAACCTATACAAGACTTATACCATACATGTAACTTAACGTTTAAGACATTTAACACAAGTTTCCTAGATACATGCCCAAAAGACCAAAATGAGTTACTATATACAAAATTTGTTAAAACGGTTGTCTGGATGCTGGATTCAAGTCCCAGAGCTTCGAGAAACACCTGAACATGTGCACAGAGAAAATAAATTATATGTTGAGCAATAGGCTTAGTGGTACATTTATAATTCAAGTATAGTATATAATATAAACATTAACAAATTAGTCCTAAAGTAAACATGTATAACTATATGCACATATCAACCATATACGTATAACTTAGAGTTACCAAGCTTTGCATCTCCAATAAAAACATATCAAGTGTACAAGGCTAACACCAATTTATCCCAATTCAATTCAATATATATAAACATATCATTATACTTATAATAACAACATTTCAAACATACTAATGTCAAAACATTCAATTATAAATTCTATTTCTAATATACCACTTATAATATCACATAATTCATTTGTTTCTAAAGTCTTCCGACTCGTTTGAACCTGCTTTCGGCCCTTAGCGCTCGATTTCATTTACTTTGTATACTCAATTCTATGATTTCAACATTTCTTTCATATTTAAGTACAAATCATTCAAATAACATCATTTATTCACCAAGTTACATTATACAACCCCTATTTACCTGACTTGGACTTGGGCGGATACTTGGATCTTCTAACTAACTGACACCGAAGTGCATCCTGGCGTATAAAATGCATACTTGGCACACGAAGTGCATCCTAACACATAATCATGTATCTAGTACACGGAGTGCATCCTGGTGCATAAGCACATAATCTATACACAAATCAATCCTATGACATGCCAACTATATCAGACTCAACCCAACTAGTTAATAGGGTATCGAATTTCAATTCCATTTATAATTTAGTACACATCAATTTTTCAATCATATACACTATAACAATTAAATTCATTAATGTAACATATATATTTCATATCATGCAATACATATTCTCACTCAATTCCTTGGCATATCTCATATCTCAAATGATTTATGTTATTTTCTATTTTATTTAATTCAGTTCTATTCCGAGGATTCTCATTTAAAATCGATCCAAAAACTCAAATCATTACTATATACTTGCCTTGGTATTCTCGTATACATATAATCATGAAAATGCAAACAATTTATACAACTTAAATTATAAATGCACAAACTAAAATTTTTAGCTATTCGTTGATCACTTTCGTTTTTCCTTTCTCTCTCGACATTTATATTTTGATGTTAGCTACAAATAATCATAAAACACATCCCAATATCAAATTCCAATCAAAACATAATCAAATACCAAATTTTGCAAACTTTACAAATTATTCAATTTAGTCCCTAAAACTAGGACAAGCAGAACTTTCAATTTAAAGCCTTGGATTAAAATCCGATTTCACCCAAAATCATTAGAGAACCTCTATTTTGTATTCCTACCAATAATTCATTACCTCCAAGCTTACGGTTCTTCACTAACAGCAAGTAATCACTACGTATCAGCAGAGGTGGGTTGTTAAGATGCTTGGCTAGGATTTTGCTGTGTCTTATAAGTAAGGGTCCCAAATGCAATGGTTGATGCCTTATCCAGGCAACCTCAGATATAGGAGGGTTAACTCTTTCAATATACATGAAGTATAATCCTTATTAAATTACAGCAGAAGGCATTGGATTCCTGGTTATTTGACCCACGACTACATACAATTTGCAAGGAGATTCAACAGTAGCTTGATCTGCATCCTAAATACTCCTAAGATGGCAAAGTGTTGTGTAGTAAGGGAAAGATAGTCATTGGTGATATTGAGGAACTCAGGAAGGAACTTTTCCAATATTTCTATGAGAGAACCATTGGAGGACACTTAGGTGTTCACGCTACCCACTATAGGATGTTTAGATTAATGTATTAGAAGGGTATGTCTAAGAATCTTAAGCAATGGATCAGGGAATGCTTAGTTTGCAGCGTTGTAAGGTTGACAATGCTACATATCGTGGTTTATTGCAGCCACTGCCAATTCCTAATTGAGCCTGGGTAGTGGTCAACCTTGATTTTATTGAAGGCCTACCTATGTCCAAGGGCAATGATACTATCCTCGTAGTGGTAGATAAGTTGACCAATTATGGTTATTTCTTTGCCTTGACCCATCCCTTTATTTCCATCACAATTGCTCAATTCTATTTAGACAATATTTTCAGATTGCATGGAGTTCTTGAAGTATTGTTGTCTGATCGAGATCGAGTTTTTATCAGCCAGTTCTGGTAAGAAAATTTCAAACACCTTGGTACAAAACTGCACATGTCCATTGTTTACTACACCCAAACCGATGGCCACACCAAGGTGCTCAACTGATGTCTCGAAGGGTACCTATTTCGTATGAAAATGAAGAGATCCAATGATTGGTACTTGTGGCTGGCTTTAGCTGAGTAGTGGTATAACACTACCCTCCATTCATCCATACAAAACACACCATACGAGGAATTGTATGGGTAGGAACCACCAACCTATTTACCTTACCTGACAGTTAGTATACAAGCTATTGTTCCGAAGGCACTGTTGGGATGTCGAAAGAAGTTGGTCAGAGTGAGCCAATAGAGACCCGAAGAAGGGCCAAAAAAGTGAGTCGATCGAGGGACTTGTTGTCAGCTTTGGAGGATCGAGTCGTCACTCTCGAGGAGTCCATAGGGGACGTCAAGGAGAGGATCGGTGATGTCGATGATAGACTTAATGATGGGTTACAAACAATGCAAGAACAGCTCAGGGAATTTGTGTGGGATACTATCAGTTCCTTAAAGAATAAGTTGGCTGGGAAGGATGATGCTCCCGAGGCTATAATGATAGCTTTGAAAAAGGAGATCAATGAGCTTAAGGGGCAGTTCAAGATTTTCAAGGCTGCCATAGGTAATGGAACGTTGGCTTCGAAGCCGAAGCAACAAGCAATGGATGTGCCTAAACTGAAAGCGTTTAAAGGGACAAGGTCTGCAAGTGAAGTGGACAACTTTCTTTGGACCATGGAGTAATACTTCCGTGCGATGAATATCGAGGATGATGCCACAAAGGTAAATATTGTTACTATGTATTTTACTAACGTTCCTCTGTTATAGTGGCAACGTAGGTCCACTGATGTGAGATGTAGTGGGGCCAAGATTGGGACTTAGGAGGAGTTTCAAAAGGAGTTTAAAGTACAGTTTTACCCTAAGTATGCCGAGAATGAAGCTCAAGCAAAGTTGCGACGGCTTACTCAACGAGGCACTGTTAAGGAGTATGTGCGGGAGTTCAATGAACTCATACTCTAGATTTCTGATTTAAACGAGAAGAAAGCATTTTTCTCCTTTACGGATGGGTTGAAACCATGGGCGAAGCAAGAATTGCAACATCGAAGAGTTCAAGAACTTACCAATGCCAAGAACATAGCGGAGTCCTTAGTGGAACTTGTTCCGAGAAGAGACAGGTTTGAATCTTCCAAGCCCAACGGGAAGGGTAATGGTGAGTACCATGAAGAAGATGAAAAGAGACATAGCTATTATGGCAGTCGTAATAGTAGCTACGATAGTAATGGGAAACCACGAAATGGGAAGTGGAGACCTAATAGCCCGAAAGAGAAGAGGGAAAAGTTGAGATGCTATTTTTGTAAGGGGCAGCACATGAAGAAGGAGTGCCCAAAGGTATCTTGAGTATCGGCTATCAAGAGGAATGATGAGCAGAAAGAGGCAAAGCTTATTGAGAAAAAGACATTGACGGTCAATTCGATAGTGCTCATTCCGAAGAAAAGGAATGGTGGAGAAGGTTTGATGTTTGTATACATCAATATTACAGGTCAAAAGAGGAGTGCTCTTGTCGATACGAAAGCATCAGACTTATATATATCGAAAAAGGCTGCGAAGAAACTTGGTCTCTCGGTTAAGAAATCGAATAGAAAGGTCAAGACAATAAATTCCGAGTAAGCCCCAACGGTGGGAGTAGTTCATAATGTGGAGCTACAAATCGGCGAATAGAAAGGCAAGGAAGAATTCGAGGTAATCCAATTAGATGATTACGATTATGTGCTTGGTTTAAACTTTCTTAACAAGATTCAGGCATATCTGTCTCCATGGGCCGATAAAATTCATATTGTCACCAGCCCGTTATCAAATATTGTTGTACTCAGTGCATTGAGATATGAAGGTTGGGACAAAGGTGTTGTCGTCAATCCACTAGTCAAGGATGTTTCGTATGGGAGGAACATTGACTCGATAGAATGAAATGCCACGAAAGCCCTTTTGAAAGTGTTAGTGGCGTAAGAGATCGATATGAAGCCTACAGATTCGACTGTGGAGCCAACATCTTTGAGAAAGGTGGGTTGTGCATTGGGCTTCGAGGAAAAAAGAGCGATGCAGAAACAGTCGAGACAAGTAAATGCTACAAGTAAGGTACATTGCGAACACTTTAATAGTGTTTTCAATTCTAACTTGTTGGCTTGGCAAGGTCGTAGAGACCCTTTCAAAGTTCATAAGCAATGAGAGCGAAGGACTGTGGGCAATACGAAGCCAAGGTGTAAGAATCAAGGTGATTCAAAAGGGAACAAGTCAAATTGGAGCAAATTAGAGCGGAAACTTCTTGCCAACGAGATGTACCAACGCGTGTAATGATTCAGGATAAGAAGGGACGGAAGCCGAGGCAAAAATTTCGAAGGAAAAAAGAAGCCAAGGCAATGAGAGGGATCTAAGGTGAATCAAGTCAGTGCCATTCGGAAGTCAGAACAAGGACGTTGCGAGAATGGGTGGGGGAGAATGTCACGAGTCGCAGTTTAAAGCCCGTGACCATCACACCAAATGCATCTGATGGAGGTCTATTGTGTAAATGGGGATCATTTGGCCTGCAAGAACTGGCCCGATTCGGTAATCTGTTAGAAAAGCCTGTCAGATTGAAGCCTGGTTGGCCCGATAATGAAGATATGGCCACTTAGGCTATTTTGGCAACTAATCTTAGAAGATTGATAGAATTATATCTTGTAAAGATTAGATTAGATTTGATATGGCATATCTTGTAAATCCCTAAAATCAAGAGATATAGTTACTCTAGTCCGTCGATGTAAATGTATCTTGACTGTGGATTTTGGAGGAGCTCAACTATAAATAAAGAGCCTCCCCCTCATTTGTACTCACTCCATCCATTGTGTATGTGAATTCTTAAAAGTAATAGAATTCTAAGAGCATTTATTCAAACACTTTGTATGCGATATTTTCTGTGGCTTTTTGTTGTTCTTTGTTGCTTCTTTTGGTATAAGTTTGCTTACGCTCTACAATTGGTGCCTTGGAGGAGTTCTTAAGGAATCCTTACCTGAATAAAGGCTGACTTAGGCGAGTTTGGATGAACGGATCGCTTAAGGCCGCACGAATTGTGAGACGAAAGATTTAGCCCCGTGACAAAGTTGGCCTTTCTAGTGTGAACAAAGTAGGTCGAAGCCTCCAACAAAGGGAAGCTATCAGAAAACTTATTCAGTTCCATCTCACTAGGTCTAAAACTCGAATGAAGCGAGTGGCAAACAAAAAAAATGGCTATGTATTCCAAGAGGGTGACCTATTCTACCTAGAACTGCAGCCATATTGACGGACTACTGTGTGACGTGCATCCAACTAAAAACTTACCCCTAAGTACTTTGGGCCATTTGCAGTAGAGGCTAAAGTGGGTGAAATGGCTTACAAGTTGAAGCTACCTCTGAGATCCTACATCTATCACACATTCCATGTCTCCTAATTGAAACAACACATTGGCAAGGCTCCTCACTAGGCTCAATTGCCTTTAGTGGGTTCTGATAGGGCTATGCTAAAAGAACCCATTCGAGTACTCAACAAACACATGGTTAAGCATGGAATTTGTGCTGCAACTAAAGTCCTTGTAAAGTAGGCTAATACATTTCCAGAGAACTCTACTTGGGAGAGACTGGAGGACCTGTAGCACCAATTTCCACATTTTGATTCTTGAGGTCAAGGATCTTTCAGCAAATGAGGTTAATTGTTACGGGAGAAATTGCTATTGATGGGGTAGTTAGTAATTTTAAATTTCAATTGTAACTGTTAGTTAGGATGGAGGGAAATTGTAATGACCCAAAATTCACGGGCACCGGAAAAGTGAGTTATAGGGCTTCCGCCTTAGTGCAATAAGTTCGAAAATACTTATTAGAAATATTTATGAGTTTAGTAGCGTGTCTAATTAGGTTTTAATTAAGTGAATTTAGCTTAATCTAGAGAAATTAGTAAAAAGAACTAAATTGAATAAGGGGTAAAAGTTTAATTTTAAAGTAATAGAAAATAAAAAGGATTAAAATGGTAATTAAACCATTTACAAAAGATTAGGCGCCATATGCATTAAAAAAATCTAAGATTTTATTATTATTATTAATTATTAGTATAGTTTTATATTATTATTATTATTATTATTATTATTATTATTATTATTATTATTAATTTTAAGTTAAAGATATTTATTAATTAAATAATTAATTTATGAAATTTTTGCTTGACAAACAAATTGAATAATGACAATTGTAATAAAAATATTGGTTCATTTGTAATAAACAGATACATGTACACTTATAATAAAATAATTAAGTTACTTAATATTAAAGTAAAAGATATTTGTTAATTAAATTATTAAATTATTAAATAATTGTGTAAAAAAAATAAAATAAATGGTGACAAATGTATGGTATTGATGGTATACAAATAGATATTTAAAATAAATATATGTTAATATATGTTAATTAAATAAATAAAGTAAATAAAAGAATAAAAGAATGAAATAAAAAGAAACAAACAGAACAAGAAACAGAGAGCATTCGAAAAACAGGAGAAGAAAAGGGAAAGAAAAGAAAAAGGGAAAATTGGGATTTTGAAGCTTCAAACTTGTTTGGTAAGCTAAATTTAGTCCTTTTCTCTTAAATTTGATGTTTTAGAAGTCTTAAAACAAGGTTTTGATGAAATTAATTTGATAGTTTGAAAGTTTAAAAGCTTTTAAACAAAGTTCATGTTGAAGAAAAAGAAGAATTAGGGATCTAATTGAATGAATTTTAAGTCAGAAATTGAAAAAGGGATTAAATTGTAAAAGAAGCTATAAGTTTTGTGTTTTAGGAGATTAAATTTAAAGAAATTTTAAATTAGGGTTTTATAATGAACATTAGATTGTTAGGGTGAACATGGAAGGAAATTGAATAGAAATGAAGTATAAATTAAGTTAAACAAATAAAAGAGTTAATTAGGATTAAATGAGAATTAGGGAATCAATTGAATAAAAATTCAATTAATTACTAAATTAATGCTGTAATTAATAATGTAAATTGTTATTATTATTTTTTTTCGTAGCTAACAAGGAAAACGAGGCATCGGCATCCAAAGAAAAAGAAAAGATTGTTGAGGAGTAAATTCGTATTCCGGGTTTGTATTACTATAACTCAAACTATTTACTAAATGTATATTGAATTTATAGTTATGGATAATTAAGATAAGGTGAGTATTATATTTGAAATTAAATATGAGTATGTGTGAAAATTAGTTTATACATGAATTAAGATAATAGATGTTTGAATTGATTGTGAATTGAAAATTTTGTGTGTAAATGAAATTGAAATTGGAAAAGTAAATAATACCCTATTAACTTGTCGGACTAGATTTGATACAAATGGCATGCCATTGGATTTGTGATGTGATGAGGAGATTGTAGTTCGGCCGAGAAGATATTTCTGTTATTATATGCTTCGGTTTAACCGAAGAGGCATTTAATGCCTTATTGGTGTGTTTGGGAGGATATGATATACTGGTGTATTATGGAGGATTTATAATATTCCTGGTGTATTTGGGTTGGACATTTTGGTGTGTTTGGGTGGAATCTGCGTATCTATCAGAGTCCGAGCCTTGTTAATAGGGTAAATGATTGAAATGAAATTTAGAAAATGAGATTAATTGTTTTGGCACTATTAAAAAGTATGAGAAAGAATGTATGAACTAAATTATAAATTGAGTTGGTATGTGAAAAATGAATTATGAATTTAAGATTTATGAAGTAATATAATTATATATATAATTAGTTTAAATAATTTTAAAAATTTATGGTTGATGTTTGTAATTTATTAATGTTAAATAGTCTTGATTTATAGTAATACCATTGAGTATGAAATACTCAGCGTACGGTTGTTTCCGTGCGTAGGTCTTTAGAGTTTCGGATCCGGTCTAGCATCCAAAACAACCCGACTCCAACAAAAGATTTTGGTGATGTATTTCTTCCTTTGGTTGAGTGGCATGTACTAGGTAGTTGCATATAAATTATATGTATACATTAAGTTAAATGATTTTGGTTGTATATAAATGATTATAATGTTTTGGATTATGAATATGATATAAAGTTATGAAATGGTAGAATTGGTATTAAATAATCGAAATGAAATAAATATTATTAATTATACATATATACTAACATGTTATATTGTTTAAACTAAGGTATTAAATTATTATTTTGATATAAATTGGATGTAATTGAGTATACTTAATCATTGGTTGGAGTATTGATATTGGTTTGTTTTTGAGTTTAAAGTTTGCAGGGGGTTTTATATAAAAATAAGTAGAAATTTCTGTCGAAATTTTTTTTAAAAAAAAATTAAATTAAATTACAAAAAAAAAATTCGGAGAATTTGAACAAGTTCCATTTCACTTTTAAATTTATGTTTTGGCTTCGAGCGTCTATTATTAGGACTTAACTATTATATTATACTTTGAATATTATTATTTATTTATGAATTATTTTGTAAGTTGTCTGATTTGTCTGGTAATGCCTCGTAACCCTGTTCTGACGACGGTTTGGGGTTAAGGGGGTGTTACAGAAATATTGCTTTAAACGATGAGTTTCATTGTTCAATAAAATGATTCACTTCCATTAGTGATACGGTGCATTTTGTATTAAAACTTAAATGTGAGTTTTGACAGTTGTATACTAACAGTTGTGGTAACTAATTAGCTGTTAGTTAGTTCATTTCAGCTACTTAAGGAAAATAGTGTAAACATGATATTTTCACTGAATTTTGGATCAATCAAAACCATCTCTTCTTCTCAAATTCTCTTTTGCTATTCTGCTCCTTCTCTCTTCTTTTCTTCACAGGAAAATTTGCAACACAAATCTTGAACGTAATCTAATTATATATATATTATAAGTTATAAGTTGATTGGGTAAATTCCTTTCAAAAAAAAACTTTTGATTGATTAAATGTGTTCAGGCACTGATGTAAAATAAATTTAGGAATTCAAAGTCTCATAAAGCCTAACATTTAATATACCATATTAGTTTTACAATAAATAAATCTTTCTTGATAAAACTAAATGATACGAGTTGATCCAGAAAAGAGAAGAAAAAGAAATCTAGAGAAGAGAGAAGAAAGCAAAGAGATTCAGAGAGCATAAATTCATTCCAAAACTTCCATAATTGCTTCTCGTTTTCCCACATTGCTAAAAGGGCAGGGAAGGTAGTTACAGGCAATTCAAATTCGGTTAAAGAGCTGTTATATAATAGTTGTTAACCCACTAGTCCAATACGTTCCATTTCATTAAACAAAAATACAGCCTCTCGACACTCACCTAAAGCACATCATTGTCGATTGAGTTTTAGCTTGATTAGCATGAGTATTGTTGCCAATGCAGGAGGACATGGATTTGAGTGCGCTGAAACGCATTATCCTCCTATTTATGAGTTGGGGATGGGTAGTTCTAAGTATTGTGTCAAAAAGAGCAGATATAATCAGAAACTATAATCAAATTTTTCAAAAAAAAACACACACACACTGTTTTGACCCCTTTCATGAAACTCATGGTTTTGCTAACATATTAGACTCTAAACGTTGCGTTGCATCAACTAACATAACGGCTTGTTCCTGCTGCTAATTCAGACCATAACACTAAACTGTTGTTTCCATGAATTACGTTTCCTTTTGCAGATGTTTAAATATTTATAGTTTTTTCATGATGATAGAGACAAAAGAATTTTACAAGAATGATTATTACAATTCAAACAAGAACAGATATTGAGTCGTACTACATATGAAAACCTTGTACTTCCTTAATGTCGTAACGTAGGCCGAAAATCAAACAACAGCCCATCATTTTCGTATTGAGCTAGGCCCAAAAGCCCATGCCCAGCCCAAACTAGCTAGATATTAAATAGTAAGAAAAAAACCCTAATCCTAACATTTTTAAGCATCTGCAAAACAACGGCCAATTACTCCAGTCTCAGCCGATCTTAAACCATGGGTCGCGTTCGCACAAAGACGGTGAAGAAATCGTCCCGTCAGGTAATCGAGCGGTACTATTCTCGAATGACCCTCGATTTTCACACCAACAAAAAGATTATCGAAGAAGTAGCTATAATCCCATCCAAGAGGCTCCGTAACAAGATTGCCGGTTTCTCGACCCATCTTATGAAACGTATCCAGAAAGGACCAGTTCGCGGGATTTCTCTTAAGCTTCAAGAAGAAGAGCGCGAGCGTCGCATGGATTTTGTCCCCGATGAATCGGCCATCAAGGTCGACCAAATCGAAGTTGATAAGGAAACACTTGATATGCTTTCGGTTCTTGGAATGGGTGATATTCCCGGCCTTGTTAAGGTTGACCCGCTTGCTGTTTCGGTTCCTCAAGTTGGGTTCGGTCGCGGTGGTGGACCCGGGAGGAGGTTTTGAGTGGTGGGTCTTCATGGATTTCATGGGGTTTTTTTTTAAGCTTCTATGTTTTTTGTTCTGTTTTGGGGTAGTTTCTAATTTTGTGTTTTTTATGGAACAATACTAGTTAAGTGGAACTGAAATTTTATCAAGTATGATGTGTACTTTATTTTTGAAGAAATCTGAAATGGGTAATTTTAGTTTCTGGTATGGTAGACTCCATTAATTTTTGTTTTTGAATGTCATTTTAGATTCTGAGCTAAGAGTTTAGTTGTTTGATTGATGCCCCTATTTGCATTCCAATTGGAGTAATGAATGCCAATTCTGTTTCTGCAGAAATTTCAAGCAAGACGTTAAAAAGATGTTTGCTTTATTAGGTTTAAGTATGGTTTAATTCCAAATTTCTATGCTTTGGTGCTGTATCAATGCAAAATTTTCAATGGAAATTGTAAGCAAGAATTTGATAGGATGGCCTTTGTTGAGCTTTAATTAACAAACAAATGTTTATATATTTTAGATTATAGCAAGCTCAAAATGGACTGCAACTATGTAAAATCCATTTCACAATCATGTAATTGTTCAAGTATTTTTATACCAAAGAATACAGAAACTGCTTTCTCAATCTGCACAAAAAACTCACCAGGCTTAACAAATCATAAATATTTGACAGAAAACAAACCTTTATAAAACAAATCATAAAATATGTGATTATGTACTAAGAATTGAGGATGATCTTCATTTCTCGCTTCACTTTGGTGATATTGCTTTTGGTTCTTTTGGATGAGAAGATTTACCAGTAATTGCTTTCTTCACCTTGGAAATTGAGTTCTTGACTTTGGATCCAACACCTGATAGTATGTTTTGAGATTTCTTGGGTGGTTTAGTTTCAGCTTCTCTCGGTGCTTCCACCATCACTGGAGCATCCGAGCCGGAGTCGGTCTTATTCTGTTCCTCTCCTTCAGGTACTTCATCAGTTTTTAATTCTTTGGCTTGAATAGTTCCTGCAGCTTCCACCGGTGCTGCTTCCTTGCTTACTGTAAGTTCCCTCTCTTCAATCACACGTTCAGCCACCTCCACTTTCTTTTCTGTAGATTGTTGGAGTAGATCGGACAATGATAAATTACCACTACCTGTGGATGCAGGTTCCAGTTTTATTTCAACACCTGAATTATCTGTTTTCTCTTCTCCATTATCAACCTCAGCTTTTTCAGGTTGCAAATCTCTTGCTTCAGGCTTCTCAATGGCTTCTCCTGGAACCTGTTTGTCAAGATTTACTTTAGTCTCCTATGTCTAAGCCTGGACCTGAAACTATTTATGTGTCCTATGTTATTCAGATTCGGACTAGAGTATTACATACAATTATGAGCTGGACACGGGTATGTTCAGTGTTTTAAAGTTTTTCTATGCATTTGGAGGGTTATTGAAGAGACTGATATGGATAATTCAAGGAAAATGAAGAGTCGAAACAATACAGTTTATAGCAGCTCAACTTGCATTTGCTTCTAAAGTCCCTTGAAACTAGATTCTAGCCTGAAATTGTTTCTTTGCCTTCCATTTAAAATATCTCATCTCTCTTATATACTGTATTTTCACTTACAGTTATGGCTTCTTTCACGGCAACTGGCGCTTGTTCTTGATCCTTCAGAGTTTGATCTTCTTCAACAATCTCTTTCTTAAAATTGTTGTTTGAACCATCGTCATTTAGAGCTTCCACAGTGAGCTGTTTGTAAAATTAAGAGTGAAGATGAAAAGATTTGAGGCAAGAGAAGAACAAGATGAATAAAAGATGAGTGCCTCTATACTGACCTTTTCATTTTGATTTTCTAATATTGGGGTTTCTGAGGTTTCATTTGTCTTCTCTCCCGCATGTTCATCTTTTAGCTCCTTAATCTGTCATGTTTGTTTCCACCATTAGGAGTTGTTGAGTATTTATGATCAAAGCAAAGACATGAAGAGAAAATAGATGTCACGAGTATGTGTCCAACATGAGTATGTTCAACTTATTTTTTCTAATTTTTTTATAAATTTGGAAGGTCCTTAGAGGATCAACTCCCAAACCCATGTCCAGGATGCATCAGATACCTCAGTTGAATCCTCCACCGATGTAGACTTCTTGGTTATTTCTTCACTGGATTTGTCTGTTATTTTGTCTCCACCATGGCCAACTTCTGCTTCCTTTAGGTAAGTCTCTTTGACATCTTCAACTTTAGCTTTCTCAGAGGATTCTGCAACTTTGTCCTGCAAATCTATTGGAACATGTTCCTTAACTGGTGAACTTGTTATCTCTGTGTTTTCAATCGGCTCTAATTCCCTGGAAATCTGATTATCTGAACCCTTGGTGCCTTCTGGATCTGACTTTGGTAATTCTAAGCTTGACTCCTGATAAAAGATGAAATAACTCAGGTAGATTTTATAATTTCAGTAGTGTGAATGTCCAATACCAGGAAACGTGTTCCAAATACTTTGCAAAAAACTGAAGAATCCAAATAACATAGACTACTCTCATGTATTTATCTCCCATTTAATCAAATTCTTTTTGCCTTTGCCTTTTAAAAACATCATTTAGTGCAAAAGTTCGAACCTCTTGTACCACTGTTGCGGTTTCTATCTTTGCAACTGAAGCTTGGGCAGGATTTCCAACAGTTTTATCCTCACAAACAATTTGCTTTTCAGCTATCTCATTTTCACTCATCTTTTGAGCTTCCACAACGTGCTGTTACAGATTAAAGCTTCAATATAGATAGATATATAGAGAATCAAGACAAGAATAAGATTAACACATTTGAGTTTTCTTACCTCTTCAGTTTGAGTGGTTTCCGATGCTTTGTCTTCAATCAGTTTACCCTTTAGCCCATCTTCTCCAAGGCCATCTTTCACCGGCAGTTCTGGTTCTGAAGTCAGATAAGATGTTTCAGCAACTCCCTGGACCTGTCAACATATAATCGAGAATGAATAAAGAAAGTAGATGGAAATTGTTAAGTGATGCATTTGCTTGATTACCTCTTCTTTTGAAACTTCATTCACTATGATTTCATTTGTTTTGTCACACTGATTTTCTTCATCTATTGCTTTGACAAGTTCCTCTTTGATTAATTCATTGTCAAAAGCCTTTTCACTTGTCTCAACTTCGACATTTGAGGCTCCTTCAACCTCTGTTGGCTGTTCTTGGATCTTCTCTGGACTCTCACCTTCTTTCACTTCAGTTTCCATTGTTTTATCATCTTCCTTTGTTTCAAGCTTAGTTGGTTCCTCAGTTATTGAAGCTTGAGCAACAGTAGTTTCTTGACCTGCAACAGCTTCAGGCAATGCTGAAGCTAGAATTTGATCCTTTGGTTCCTCCACTTGAATAGCACAAGCAGCACCAGTTTCAGCTTTCTTACCATCTTCAAGCTCATCAACCTCTTCTTTTTCCAAGCATATCTCTGCTGTTTGCTTTGCATCAGATAATTCATCCTTAGAAGGCAATGTCGAAGATGTTGTCTGAATTTGATCTTTGAGTTCCTCATTTTGAAGACCCTGATCAACTATGGTTTCTTCTACTGAAACAACCTTGGGCTCTGTCTCTTCTTCCTTTTGCAAGCTTACCTCTTCTATTGTTTTTGTTTCCGAAGAATCCTCCGAACTCTCATGTTTAACTATTTCAGCAACCTCTTGTATCTGTTCTTCTATCTTCTCACTCAATTGTGTGGTTTCGATTTCTTCCTCGGAAGCCAATGTCGCTGTAGAAGTTTGAATACTTTGAGATAAGCATTCAGGTGATGTTTCAGGCACAGCTTTGGCTTGTTCAACTTCATTCACTTCTGGTTCCAAGGCTGATTCTATTTTCTCCAGTTCATGTTGTGGATTTTCGACTTCTTTAGTCTCTTGATTAGCATCACTCTCAGAAGTTTCTAGACTCGTCTTGACTGAGCTCAAATTCACAAGCTCCTCATTCACCTTGGTGTTGTCTAAGCTTGTCTCAGCTCCGACTTCTGTCACAATTTCATGACTCTTGTCTGGACAATCATGCTTGGATTCATCAACAATGCCCTTAATTTTTTCTTCTGATTCTGCGTCTTTGGTGCCTGTACTTACAGGGTCCCCAGACTCTTGATCCTGTCTCCTATCTTCCGATTCTACGATGAGGGATGCTTCTCGGTCCTTGATTGAATGATCTTCAACCTCCAAGTTTTTCACTTCTACCTGTTCCTTCGAGTCTCCTTCCTTCAGACATTCTTTTGAGACGGAACTGTAGTCTTCGACCTATCAATACATAGTTAAAAAGTTTCAAAAATTAAAGAAAATTTTAGAACATCATTTAAAATGTCATGATGGAATAAAAACATGTTCTTTACCTCTTCAGACAAGATGACAGCCTTGGTAACCTCATAGGCATTTTGTTCAACCTCGGGTTTGTCTGCTGGTTCCTCGTTTATCTGTTTTTCACTTTGTTGGTTCTGAACCTCGGTGACGGTTTCATCGGCTTGGCTCTTGCTCAGTTCGGGGATTAGTTTCTTACTTTGTCCTTCATTATCATTCATGTTTGTGACCTCGGGAATCTGATCCTGAGCTCCTTTTGGCACTTCAGTTTCTGCCAAGCCCTCAGCTAAATTACCTTCTTCTTGGATGGCCTTTTTGACATCTTTGTACATGCCCGAGGTGTCTCCTGAATCCACGGCTTCATCTGATGGCTTTCCATCTTCGATCTTCTCTTTTTCCAATCCTAAATCTGATAATTGTTCATCTTGCGATGTTTTTGCTACAGAGATGCATTCTCCAGTCTCCTGTTCTGTATGCACATATGATTCCTCGGCCAAGTGCTCCGGCCCCGTCTCTTTGGACTCTATTGTTTGAACATCTAATGTTGGATCATCTGCCTTTTCCATTAATATCTCATCTGTTGCTTGTGGCACGGGAGTTTCAGAGTGCTCATATGGAACTTTATCCTGCATTCCATCTTCTTCCCTGGATATCTCCTTGTCCTTCTCGCACGATTGGGAGGACTTGTCCTGTTCCACCTCATTGTCTGCACCATCTACGTGGACACTTTCATGTTCGGTTGTTGCTAGGCTGTTTTCTTCAGTGGCAACAACATTTTCTGTTTCCTTCTTTTTCTCTTCTGCATCTGCTTCAGCTTCCTTTAGCTTTGTCTCTTCTGGTTCCACTGCAGCCGGTGCAGATTCCCTGTCAGCAGCATCGATACTTTCTTCTACTAAGGTTTTCTCTTCAGCATCCTTGTTCGAGTCCTCAAGCTCCGATGAAGAGCTTGCCTGTAAAAAGATTGGATGTGCAAGTTAGCAACTAACAATGGTCAAAAAGAACACATTTTTGGACCCAAATCAACTTTCATTTATATTAGCTAACCTTTTCTGTTACCTTCAATGGGGTGCTTTCATCTTCCTTTGTGCTTTCCTTCACAGTTTCATCACTAATCATTGAGCTCGAGATGTCAGATATAGGAGCTTCCTTTAGCTTTGTCTCTTCTGGTTCTGCTGCAGCCAGTGCCGATTCCCGGTCAGCAGTATCAATACTTCCTTCTACTAAGGTTCTCTCTTCAGTATCCTTTTTTGAGTCTTCAATTTCTAATGAAGGGCTTGCCTGTAAATCATTGAATGTTTAAGTTAGCAACTAACAATGGTAAAAAAAATTTAACAAATTTTTTGGCCCAATTTTCATTTGTATTAGCTGACATTTTCTGTTAACTTCATTGGGATGCTTTCATTTTCCTCTGTGCTTTCTTTCATGGTTTCATCGCCAGTCAGTGAACTCGAGATGTCAGCTATAGGATGTTCCTCCATTTCTGGTTCTTTACTCACCTGCATGACGAGCAAAATTTGGACACAAAAGTACTACAAGGTAACAGATAGAATAAGATTATAAACACGAATAAATCACACTAATGTTTTATGATTCCTAATTTCCATAATCTTTACATATGGAACTTTCACTTGATTCCATTGTAGCTCCACTTACCTCTTCAAGCTTTGTTTCCACTTCCGCTGCAGGTTCATGCATGCAAGTGACCTCCTCGAGTGGATTCTCATTCTCTTTCTTGGCGATCTCACTGATTTCCAAGGTTGTTTCATTGTCCTTGATCTCTGAGGTTTCAGCTACTTTCGAGGTTAAGGTGTCTCCGACGCTATCAGAAATGATTTGGTCCTTTTCTCTTGCTGATGTTTCAATCAGATCAGTTGCCTTAGCACTATCTTCCTTTCCCACTATAGCAGGCAGCTTCTCTGGTTCGGTGTCTTTTGTTTCTTCAATGCTTTTCTCTTCAAGTTTCTCTTTAACAATATCAGAGTGATCGTCCTTGCTAACTATTTCATTAGCCTCATTCGAGCTTTCAATTATCAGATCATGGTTATCACTCAAAGCTTGTTTCTTGAGCTCTAAGTTAGCCTCTTGTTTATTGGACTCAACATCAGCATTTTGGCTTGTTTCTTCTACAATACTCCCACATTTCTCTTCCGGAGAAGAATCATGGTCTGCAGTTGCCTCACTCTTCGACATCTTTCCATCATTCTCCAGTATCTTATCAGCTTTCAATGGAGTGTCATCAATTGTGTTATGATCTGGCATTCCACAGGTCTCAGAAACCTCAGGTGACATTGAAAAACTTTCACCCTTGGATATTTCTGGATTCCCTTGAGAGACAGCATTCAAGGCTTCAACCCCATTATTACTGGCTAATTCTTGGTTGGTTGCTTTGTCCAAACATTCATCCGTTCCGGCAGGTGCAGTGACTCCACCTTCGGATTTCTTCAAATCCAAACTAGGTTTGCTAATCTCCTCTTCTGCTTTCTGCATAGATAATGAAGTTATTATTATTATTATTTTCATTGTATATTGGAGAATTTTATAGCTGGAAAAAATATGCTTCTTTTGGTAACAAAATTAAATTTGGTAAATTTATTCATTTCTGATCATTCTTTCCTTTCCAGTATGAACAAATCTTAATTTCTGCAAAACTAAAACATATCTGCCAGAAATCAAATGCATATGCAGCTCACTGTTTTTACGAAGAACAGCGACATTAAGGCAAGTTAGCTGTTGGATTGTGTTATATCAGAATCAGATTCGTAATATCTTAGCCCACCATATTCAAGTTTAAGGCAAAGTCAATCTATCTTATCACATTACTGTCAGTGGATATATTTCTATATTGGCAATGCTACGGCTTTGCCAAATTGTTCGTGAGCATTTTAATGCATGAACCTATATGAGATAGACCTCTTCTCATGAATATGCCAACCATTTATGCTAATAATTACGATAAATCGATTCATGTTAACAAATATTTAATGCTAGTTTAGCTAATCATGATCAAAGTATTTGATTGAACTTTCTAGATGTTTTGTTTATGAATCGTAACAGAAGTTACCAGAAAAGCTAAAAAGCTAGATCCATTAAAGTGAGAAAGTTTCAGTGAAACACAAGAAACTGATCTCATGAATCTGGTTTCTGAAAGCGGATCGAAAAAGGATCTAAGGACCAGATCAGCTTTTGTTTTCGCCCTTTTATGTCTTAAAGAACTCAAAGATCATCATGTTTTAAGTGTTTCAACAACATCAAAAAGGTTGCATACTATTAAAGTGACCTCTCTTGTTTTTCTGGTCAGAAATTGCAGTATCCTTGTTGGAAAACATCATATGATCTTTGCCATACAGAGACAAAATACAAAGCAAAGCAAAACAAAAACATGTAATAGAGAAAAGAACTATTTACCGCTACAGAAATGGGTTCTGGAATGATTTCTGCTTCAGTTGCCATCTTTTCATGGAGAAAAAAGTGATCAACTCCGAACCCGAATTGGAAAATCCGAACTTGAGAATACTATAGAAAATTGACTATGATTCTTCTGAAACTTTGATGAGTTTTTGAAAAATCAAAGGTTGGATCGTTAGATATGTAAGAATGATCAAAGGTGACAGAGATGATGTTTAAAGCAGGTTTATAAGGTGACAAATCCCACTTGGTATATGCTAATACACTTGCTGAGTTGGCCATATATGTAAATTGGCCCTACTGATTTGTCACTCACATGGCTTGGAGTGGGCTAATACAGCGCTGTTGATATTTGCAATAGCAGGTCTTTTGGTTAAAGATGGATTGATTTTCAGAGGGGGAAAATTTTAATTTTTGTGATGTTTCCACTAACAGAAAGGATCGGACAAACCTTTTTAACAGTTTCCTTTTTGTCTGAAGGCTAAGTGATTAGTTGTCTTGTGGGGTTCTAACACCTTTTGTAGATTAAAATTTGGGACTGGTTCTTCCCAACTAACCATATGTTGTGGGCATGATTAAAGGTGTCTAAATCGAAAAATTAATTCGAAAAAATTCAAATTCGATTAACGATTTGATGAAAAATAAAAACTTGCATTTGAGAAATTTGAATCCGAAAAAACCCGAACCTTCGCTCTGTTTTTTTCCTTTTTAGCCTGTCATACTCACGTACCAACCTACCATGCAACAGGAGGGGAGCACAGCAAGTATAAAAACTCCTAGACAAACTTTAAAGGAACGATTCCAGCTACGATCCCTGTACCTTTTAAACTTTTAAAATTTAGTCCTTGTTTAAAAATTAAAGTGGAATTAATAATGCGATTAATGAACTTCCATTAATTTTGAATCTCACATATTTTAATGTTTAAATGTATGACTTAAAAATTAAAATTCAATTAATAATATAGATCCAAACTAGTTTGTATTCTCATGCGATGCATGGTCGATTGTGTATATTAAATTTATAATATTAGTTTTTGTTTAAATTTTTAATACTTTTTTTCAAAAAATTATTAAAAATTTTAAAAATTAATGTAATTAAATATATTTAATTATTTTAGAATCAATTATATCAATATTATTTAATTTTAAAGATATTTAATATTAAAATAATACAAAAAATTGTCATGATTTGAGTATTAATATTAATATATTATAATTTAAATAATATTATTAATACTTTTCTACATGTTATTTATTTGATGTATTTTGTTAAATTAATTTTTTTAATGTTAAAATTGTTCATTTTTACTGTACTTTAATCAATAAATATAATTAAATCTTAGTATATTTTAAAAAAATAATTTAATAAATTTTATTAATATGTATCTTTTTAAACTATATTTTAATTTTAATAATTATTAATTTTAATATTATAGAATTAAAATTTAATTCAATTAAATAAAATCTTAAAATAAAGAGACATTGATTTAAAATAAAATTCATCTTTTAACATATAAAAGTTATAAAGAAAGATTTTAAACAAAAGACATGAAATGACTTTAAAAAAAATTAAAAAGGTAAAGAGTAAAAAAATAATTTACTTAAAATAAATATGTAAAAAAATTGCAATATAAATATTGTAAGCTTATATTGGTGTAGCATTTACATATGATTTAACAAACTCATTTAACATCGGTATCAATTAATTTTTAATTTTTAATTTTTAAATCAAATAAATAGACAGACTAAATTCAATTTTAAAAGTTTGAAAAATGCAAAAATCAAGGGTTTTGTGGGAACAATTAGACCAATTTTAAAGTAAGATATAACATGTCATTGGTTAATAGAACATTTTTAATACACGTATTATTTTCATATTTAAAGTTTTTTTTGAATAATTTTATTATAGGTTCCAATCATATTTGTTTTTTTTAACATAATGCTTAGAATTAGGTATAGTTCCTCTCCAACTCATAAATAGAAGGGTAATGCGCTTCAACACACTTGAACCCACGTCTTCTTGCATTGATAATAATACCCATACCGATTGAGTTAAAACTGAATGGAGTATTCATATTTAAAATTTTAATATGTTTAATTTATATTGACACAAATTAACACGAAACAAGAATTAACAAGTGGAGTAAGATTGAAGTAGAAGCTCCAAATCTAAATTGGTAAAATGCATCATTTTCAACCATTAATTAGTGCAGAAAGGAATTTTTTTCAATACGAAAATTATGTAATTTTTGAAGATAATGATGACTTATATTTAAGAATTTTCAAACCTAAATACTTATCTTAACAAAGCATGGGAGAATCTTCTTTGTTTTTTTTTTTTTCTTTGCAATTTAAATATGTTTTGTCTTTTATAATATATCATAATAGTTGATTTATTTTTATTTTTTATAATTCAATTTAAAGATTAAATTAAAATTGAAATTATAATTTAGGTAGTTTGGTGAGGTCACATCATTTGGTGCCACTATCTCAGACAGTGACTATGAAGTATTAATATAATAATTGAAGAAAAAAAAGAAGTATTGGTTGGAAATTTGCTTAGAGATAATAAAGCAATGCTTTTGAAATTGAAATGTCCATGAAAAGAACATTAAAGGGACAGTTTGCTTATCCCATGCCTCAATTATTTTATTTTTTTTTACTGCTTTGCACATATTTTTTTGAAGAATGAAAATAATTTTATTTAAATGTAAATTTTTAATCAATCTCACATATTATATATTTACATAAAACAAATAATGCTAAAATATTAATTTTAAATAATTTTTTATCCTAAATAAATTTGACTGTCTCATTTCATCAATCATTGAATAGATACTTTATCAACATTTAATTACTAATTAATATATCAAAAATTGATTCTGTAATAACCACGTCAGCTTTCCATAAGATTAAAAGAGAAGTCCAAGCTGGCTTATATTTCTGAATTATGAGTACAAATAATTATTTTAATTTAATTTATAGATATAAGACTCAACACAACGATCCAACAGGTATAGATTGTCTGTGTCTGCCGCCCCTGACGTATACACACAAATATACCACAAATTTAGTTTAATTCTAAGAAAATATTTTTAAGTATTTCAATCAAATAGTGGGTTTTTCTTTTAAGACTTTTATATTATTGCAAAGATGATAGGACCCATTGATCAACAATATTGTACAAAGGACCACAAGTTTCATACCTATACATAATTTTGATTTTTCTACAATTAATTTTAGTAAAAAATATCATATGTACTCAATTATACAATAAAATATTATTTTAATAAAATTATATATATAAAAAAATATTTAATTTACTGTTCGTAGAAATTTTAAATTCCACAAATAAAATTAAAGATTGACAACTTATATACATAAAAGAGTGGGTGCACAAATCAGTGTCTCAATTGAAGAAAAAAGAGGCCAATGGTGCCCCAATTCATTTGGTCAGAGTCAGTCAATAAAGGGGAATTAATGGACGGTTCATGCTTGGGTCCATCTTTTTGATGTGAACTACTCTTTTTATCTTTAGCTTCCGTATCTCATTTGCCTAAATTAATCCCTTATAATTCCTTATTTTAGTCAAAGTTTGCTCAAACAATTTAATACATGAATATCATTTTCTATTGATTTGGATATCTATAAATCACGTCTAATCTAAGGAAAACCACAGCTTACAGCTATATCATAATATATATATATGTTCCTCCAAAGTAGGATTTAATACATGGATTTATATATATATATATATATATTATAATTAATTTTAAAATAAAATTATTTTGATTAATTATTCAATTAAACTTACTTTTAAATGACACTTCAAAATTTTAATAATTGGTTTAAAACGTTATTAATATATAAATGTAATGAAAATTAATTTTCTTCTCCTAAACTTCTCTCTATATATATTGGTTTTGTATTTACTGAATTGGTGGAATCTTTCATGTGAGAATTTTCTCTCATAAAAAAAATAAAATTTTAACATTATAATTAAACAACACACCAATTAATAAATTTAATGCGAATACGCCCCATAGTATATAGGGTGGCTGCCAGCCTAAAGATTATGAAAATATTTATCCTTCCGGGTGGTCAAGGCTGGCTACCCATTTGCCAACCGACCCACCACCACAAGCAAACTGGTCCACCCATTTTAATTAATTACTTGATTTAAACAACTAAATACATTTTTTTTTATTTTTACCTCCTAGTATATATTTGTATGTTGGGTAAACTATAAAGTTAGTCAATCATCAAATTATAAAAATTTTAATTTTCGTCACTAGTATTATCATTTGTTTTTGTTTTGGTCACCATCCATTAAATCATTAATTGAAATCATGACGTGGCATTTTTTAATTAGTATAATTATATATTTAGTCCTCAACGATTACACATTCTATTAATTTAATCGTAATTCTAAATAATTCAACAAATTTAATCCTCTACATTATTATAAAACTCTACCACATGTGTATCAAATAATTATCCAACTATTATTATAATAAAATATTTTTTTAGTATCTAAGTTAATAATTGAATTAATGAATTATAATAATTAAATAATGCAATTAAAGTAGTTGTAACACCCCTTAGCCTATCAATAAGACATGGCATGTATCATTCAACCAGACAGACCACCCAACAGACTGAGGCATTAATATCGGATTCAAATCCTTCGGCTTAACTTAAAATTTTTAGAAAAATAATTATAAAGATTTTCCTTAGTGTAAAAGTCATTTTGGCAATGCATTTTTAGAGAAAATAATAGGAGTTACAAAAAAAAAAAAAAAAAATCTATTATTCAACTACTGCCTAGTTATGGCGTATATATTTAAATCATAAAAATTCATGATTAAAAAATCAAGAGGACTCAACGAACACTTTCAAAAGAAAGGGCAATTCTCTTTTAAGATAAAACAATACAAACGACGTAGTTAATTGCAAAAGTTAAATACAAAATACAAACGACGTAGTTAATTGCAAAAGTTAAATACAAAACATATGTATACGCCATCCGCCACATAGCCATGCATGATACAAAAATAAACAAGTGGCTCACTCACAACCGCAACTCAGGCTTAGTTCACTTCGATAGATCCTTCTTCTACTATCAAAATGTCTGAGGATGAAAAGTAACGTAGTAAGTTCATTTGAACTTAGTGAGTTCCACAATAGACATAATTAGTTTGACAAGAACTTCGATAACCAACAAGCATCAGTACTTGTAAGAAAATAACAATGGGCTTTTTCGTGAAACTCTGTTATACAGACATAATATGTTAATTGTCATCCACAGTTCCTTGGCGGCAATATTACACCAATTTAACATAACATTTACAGCACTGAGGCGGACACATTCCGCCAACTTATACACATCTCCCACAACCCTGCATGGTTATCAACGATCCATCCTTGTGTCCACCTCGAACCCATATCTCAGAATCAAAATCACATATCAGCCATATTTATTTTCATTTTATATCTTTGTTAAGTCGAATACGTGTTCTCCCGCAAGGTTGGGTTGTGATCTTCCAGTCCGATTTGCAATATAGCTGCCCTGTCGGAGGCATCACATATAGATCCCATTTTCACAATTTTCATATATCATAATTTTTTTGGTACTGGGCTCATGTAACAAGGGTGTCTTTATAATGGTCATACTCGCATACACGTTCGGACACAACACATTGACTCATTTACAATAAGAGCAACTTATCGCATACAACCTACATATCATGGAAGTTTCACAACTCAAAGGAAGTACGAAGGAACACACCAACAAACTTCAGAACAGAATCTACTCTACTGGTCATTTGCCTCGATTACTCAGACCTTTACTAGTACTAGTCGTTTGCCTCAATTACTCGAACCTTCACTAGATTCTTAAGCTAAATAAGAAACAATTATACCATCAGACCAGTTATCTAATTTAATCATGCATGCACTAATGCAAAAATGTAAATCCCTTCGACAATAACCTAAGGGCTTTCCAAAAATTATCGGTAAGCTTGTACTTAATAAGGGTGATTTGACTAGCTACTGGAAACCTTCTTTGTCTTCACTAACGAATATACCTTAAAATTTTTCAGAGACTCAGAAAAGAACACAGAGAAAAACAAATGTGAAACATGTTGGCAACCGACATCCTTATATAGCACAGGCAACGAGGACAAAGCTTAGTGGAAGGGTTAGAAATCCCACTATAGCCATTGAAACCCGAGAGTAAATTTGCCTAAACATCTACCAAACTTGACTACTACTACTAATTAGTTTAGTGAGTAGTAAAACATAGGTTGAACACTAAAATAAGTCAACTAAACAAGTCATTCAACTACCTAAATACATCAAGTTATCATCTACAGTACTCTAGTTCAATTCCAACTAGGTTTTAACTAAACTGTAACGATACTCACTGAGCCATCGTTTTCATGCTACAACATGAAAAACAAGTCTATCAATCTGCTAACTAACAATTTCGCCTTAAGTATTTGGGGTTGGCAAATTGTCACTCAAAAAAGTCACCAAATGGTGAATTTCAACAAAGCATTCTGCAAATGGGCGTATTATCGAATCTACGCAATACGCCACCAAGACATATAACAGATAGTTCACCCCCCTTTTTCTACCCTGGCTTACTCAACTATATGCCAAACAACATATCGATACAGTCTGCATCGGTCAAGCTATTACAACTTTTCCCTACTTAGAAAACTTCATCCTCGAAATTATTACTTGTGAATAACTGAGGATATTGCTCTTTCATCAAACCTTCTCTCTCCCAAGTGACTTCCTAGAATAATGGAAATGTGCAAATGTACACAATTGTTATCAAGTAATAAAGTGACAAGTAAATATCGAGTTATCGTACCCACAGGGGCTGTGTAAGAAATTATTTATGAAATGCAATTAAAAACACTTTGGTGAAGGAAAATTTGTTTTGAAAAATGGTTTAATAAAACTAGATTTTAACTAAGAAAATTAAAAGGTAAAAATTCCAATGCACAATTTTTGAAAAACAAGTTTAATCAATATGGCATAACTGTGTTAGATCAATTACATTTCTTAACTTAATATTATTAAAACAATGTTCATGTTGTTACGTATAAATTCATGGCAACTTGGTAATTTGTTAACTATAGCACATACAGACTTACAAAATTAACTAATCTTTTGAACATATTACTATTTCAATAATCAAATTTAATAAGCAAGTGAAAGATTAAGTGAAGTAACAACATATTCCTACATCGAAATAGTTTAATCACAATAATATTGCAAGTTATGCAAGGCTAATGTACCGTTTAATACCGTTGTTAATTTAACCCTCAACTACCTTAAAATATTAAACATGCACTGATTAAGCATCATGTCAATTAATTACAATTTCAATACGATTAATAATTAATTTATTAGTTACCTTACAATTGTAATGCAAGTATAACATAATCATGGTTTTACTTAATCAAATAATTTACCAAGACCTATAACAACATAAACATGATTTTAATAACTTAAGTAGATGAAATGCAGTCAACCTAACACGAATTAAATTTAAGTCATGTTAATTAAATTTAGAATAACAACATGACAAATATTCATAGACATGTTCATAACAACAAAAAGAAAAGTTAAAGGATAGGAAACTAGAATCAAATTCGGTGTTTCTCCGAAGCCTGACTAGTTTGCTCCTCTCCTTCTCCACTCGTTTCGTTGTTCTACGACTTCTATAAGCACTTGAATGCTGCTACCTAAGGTGGTTGAAAGGCTCTTCTCCAAGAGGAAAATCGGCAAGGGAAAGTAGAAGGGAAAATGGAAAACAAATGAGAGAAAGTGAGTGAAAGAGAGAGAGATGTGTGGAAATGAGAGGTGTGTTGAATGAATAAGTGAGGGGGTATTTATAGTTGGGAGTGGCTTCTAAAAATAGAAAATAATTAGCAGCCATTAACTTCCCTCATGGTCTACCACCACTCATGCACAAGTTGAAGACTTCAACTTGCTATATTTTGCTAGGGGCAAATCTACAAAAACAAAATAAATGGAGGGGTTTGAATGTGATTTCAAGGAGACTTAAAGGGATGATTTGCAAGTCAAAAAATCAGCTAATTTGAGCTGATTGGGTCAGCATTTTGGACGGGTTTGGGCAGCCCGATTGCTCGGTTGGATCAATCTTTCGTTTTAGCACAACTAGGCCTCATTTCCATAATATAATTAATAATTATTATTAAACCCAAAATAAATTAGATAAAAAATAAAATTAATTATATTGTATTAATATTCATAATTTGGACTATCTTAGGCTGAAAAATTAATTCGCCTCAATGCTTCAGAACTCACTTCACTATTTTGAGCTTTTAAGAGTGTCTCCCGAGCCAATTTTCACCCTTTGTGCAATCTGTCGAAAATAAATCAAAATTTATGAAAATTTATTATAAAATTAATTAAAATTAAATATGTAAATATTTAAGTAAAATTTAATTATTTTATAATTATATTTTATTTTTCGACAAAAATTACTACGAAACTGCATGAATTTGAGTTAAAAAGGTATGAAAAAGTCTATATATTTTCATGTTTCCACTTCCTCCGTATTGTGGTTCTTTCATAATACTTTCATCAGTAGAATTATTTTATCAACTCTTTTACTTCTCTTTCCAAAATACGAACATGTTCTTCCTCATACGATAAATTGGGTTTCTCCTCCAATGTTTCTACTTGCACCGCATGGTCTGGATTCAATCGATATCTCCTCAGCATAGATACGTAAAACACATTATGAATCTTTGACAGTTCTAGAGGTAGTGCCAATAATACATTATCTCTCACTTCAAACGAAACATCCTTCCTTTTTTTTATCAATGTAAACCTTCTATTGATCTTGAGCAGCCTTTAAATGGGTTCGAATGATTGAAACTTTCTCTTTTGTTTGTCGTACCAAGTCAAGACCAACTATTTTCCTTTCACCGAGCTCTATCCAACAGGTGGGTGATTTGCACTTTCTTCCATACAGTGCTTCAAAAGGCGACATTCCCTACAAACTCTGCCAAAAAAATGTATTTTTCTCAATTCAATCTAAAATATATTACACAACTTCTAAGCGTGTCTTCAAGAACTTGAATTACTCTTTCTAATTACCCATTTGTCTAATGATGGAAGGCAGTACTAAACCGTAGCCTGGTTCCTAAGAACTCTTGCAACTGTTTCCAAAATTTTAATGTGAACCTTGGATCTCGATCTAATACTACGGACATTGGTATACCGTAGAGGTGTACAATTTCAGATGTTTAGAGTTTATGCGTACTGGCAGGAAATGGGTTGATTTAGTAAGCCGATCTAGAATCACCCAAATTGTGTTCTTTTTAGAAGGACTGAGACGAAGACCCGAAACAAAATTCATTGTGATCTTGTTACACTTCCACTCAGGAATTTCGAGAGGATATTGTTTCCTTGAGGGAACTTGATATTCTACCTTCACTTGCTGGCATGTAAGAAAACTTGAGACATACTCTGATATCTCCTTCTTCATTCCAGGCCACTAATACAAACTCCTCAAATCACGATAGGTCTTAATGCTTCTTGGATGAAGCGAGAAAGGTCATTGGTGAGCCTCCTTTAATAATTTTTTCCTTAAATCACATCCTGCTAGTACATACATTCTACCCATAAATTGAAGTTCGCCATCCTTTCCCAGGTTCAAGTTCGTTGCTTCACTGGACGTCATCAGCCTCTTATATTCATCACACTTTGCATCCTTTAGCTATTCATCCAAAATCTGAGAAAGGAAGATAGGTCAGACAATCAATCTTACAAGCAGCAATCCATCATTTTTCATGTGAACATTCACTTGAAGAGATGCCAAAGTTGCCACATTTTTCTTACTTAAAGTATCTGCCACTACGTTAGCCTTTCTAGGATGATACTCGATTGTCAAGTCACAGTCCTTCAGTATCTCTATCCACCGTCAGTGGCATAGATTCAAATACTTCTGTGTCATCAAGCTCTTATGGTCCGAGAACACGCGACACTTCTCCCCTTAGAGATAGTGTCTCTAGATTTTTAATGCATCTTCCTTCTTTGCATAAGAACACATCCTAGTCTATTTAGGGATGCATTAGTAAACACAATGTACTCCATGCCAAATTTTGGTTGAGCTAAAATCGGGGCCTCAGTTAAAACTACTTTTAACTTGCCAAAGCTCCTCTAACACGCCTCTGTCCAATCAAAATTTTCTTTCTTTCTTATCAGTTGCATGAGAGGTGTCGCCAACATGGCGAACCCTTTTATGAACCGCCTGTGGTAGCCTACCAAACCCAGGAAACTACGTACCTCAATGATGTTTCTTGGCAAATTCCAATCGAGCACAGTTTTGATTTTATTAGGGTCTATCTTAATACCCTCAGCGAAAATAATGTGGCCTAAAAAATGGACTTCCTTTAGCCAAAATTCACACTTACTAAAATTTGGAGTAAAACTTATTCTTTCATATGGTTCTTAACACAATCTTCATGTGTTTTTTATGGTTTGCCACACTTTTAGAGTAGACCAAAATATCATTAATAAAGGTGAATATGAAATGGTTCAAGTAAGGCTAAAAGACTCTATTAATCAGACCCATGAATACTGCGAGCGCATTCGTTAATCCTAATGACATTACTAGGAACTCGTAATGCCTATGGCGTGAGAGAAACACGATTTTTGAAACATCATCACCTTTAATCTTCATTTAGTAGTAGCCAAACCACAAGTTGATTTTGGAGAAAATTGTAGCTCCACTTAGTTGGTCAAACAAGTCTTCTATCCGATGTAGCAGGTACTTGTTCTTTACAGTCACCTTAATCATTTGGCGGTAATCGATGCATAAGTGGAGAGTCTCATCCTTCTTTTTCACAAACAAGATTGGCGCACCCCAAGGTGAAACACTTGGTCAAATAAATCCTTTGTCCATAAGATTTTGTAGTTGTTTCTTTAGCTCTTTCAGCTCCAATAATTCTCGTATTTTCCTAGATACAATTGGGAACCCAAGTCTAAAATTTCTAAAACCTCCTCTGGGTAAATTTCTTCATTTTATTTAATATATTATTCTTATTTGTTTGTGCATATTCATTTTAATTTTAAAATAAAGGCTTTTTAATTTTGTGGCTTTATTTGGTCATGCTTAAGCAAATATTACTTAGCAAGCAAAGGGTACCCTGAAAGACAAGACTACGTGACACCTTATCATAAAATAAGGTATCACCAATCAGAGTTCCGCGGTGCAAATCTAAGAGGGCCATGAGAAATTTTCAATCAAGCTCATTCATCCTTAAAGAAATTGTATTGAGAGGGCATTTGGCATTTTAAAGGCACGGTGGAAGCTTTTAGTGAAAATGCTAATACATTCGTCTCAAGATCAAAATAGAATAATTTGTGTTGCATTTTCATTAACATAGCTACATCAAATTAAGTAAAGTTCTTGACTCAGCATTTAGGGTCATAGATGCAAATCCAAATTTTATTCCTCTCGAAGTACTTTCGGGTGCTGAATGCATTTCCACTCAAGAAGTTGAGCGTATGAGTACTAATGAAATGACAAAAGTTCGCAATGGCATCACTACTAGTTTGATGGCAGCTAGACGACAACGTAGTGTTTTTTAAATATTTGTTTTTATTTGTTTGAATATGTATCTATTTCTTAAATATTTATGTACTCTTAATTTATTTTCATTTTACTTATGTAAAATGATTTCTTATGCAACTTTATATTAATTGAAATATGTCACTTGACAAATGTATTTAGAATGTGACATAATTATCACTAATTTATATACTAAGAACATGACATAATTATCACTAAGAATATAGTTTAGAATTATATTAATACACTATTAATATTTATCAATTTTTACAAGGTTAATATCTGCAAATAAGGAACTTAAGTTTATTTAAAATTTCAAAAATGTTCACTAATTAATTTTTATAATGGATGTTTTAATTTTTTCGTAATAGTGTTTTATTTCAATAATTTCACTCAATAAAGATTAAAGTATTATAAACAAATAAATACTTAGCAATAAAATGTGTCATGCTCTTATTTGTCATTTTACACATCAACTTTCAGCTATCAGCTAAGTTTTACCGAACACTTTTAAATAAACAGTTAATAGAATTAGTTGGTCAAATCAATTAATAGAATCAATTGATCAAATCAGCCACTGCAATCAACAAGCAACTATCAAATCAGCCACTGCAATCAACAAGCAACTATCAACTAATTGTCAAGCAAGGCCAATTATATAGAATTTAATAGATTTATATATTCGTATTGTATTTATATGGCTTATTTTACCATATTTTTCATAATATTTAAATTTAATAAATTCAAGTAAACACAATGTCGTAGTTTTTGTGAGCAGTGCAGTGTTGCACCCTTGCTACGTACAAATAAATATGGTACTTAGAACGTTGCTTTCGGCTTCGCATTGTTCCATCTGAATTTTCAATACCCTCCGAAATTTATTCGTTTGTCCTTTTGTTTTTTTCCCCTTATATATACTAATATTTAGTTGTCGTCTCGCTGGGGTTTTAAATTTTTTAATTATTTATTTATTTATATAATAAGTAGTTTTAAATTTTATTAATTAAAATTTTTTTTTTGAAAATTTTTGTCAACTATGAATATTTAGGGTTGGTTATTAATAGGGATAGCAAAATCCAAACTGTATTTTAAATCGGCCGTTTCTAATAGAGTGGATTTTTCTTTTGAAAAATGGATGTGGAGCGATGCAAAGTGAATTTTTTTTTTAGATAATATGTATAGAGCGGTTATGATAATTACTTACTCCATTGCGTTACATGAAATTACAATTTTTCCTTTGTCTATATATAATTATGGGTAAATTATCCCATTGATCACACAACTTTTGAGGCGCTGTCATTTTGGTCACTCAGAAAAAAGTTCATGCAATTTCATCACTCAACTTTTAGGACGTTTTTATTCTAGTCACCCAGACGTTAAATCTTAACAATGATTGTCTTTACACTCCAAATCATATCAATATCATGTTTATATTTTCTTTTTGGTCACCAATTTTTAGGTCGCTTTCATTTTGGTTATAAAAAAATCATTTTTAAGTCTTAATTTGGGTAAAAAAAAGATTAAAATGAATAATACATTAAAAGTTTGTCAATTTGTACTTGTTTATCCTATTGTCGAAAATTTTAATTTTTTTCAATCTTGAAATTTTAAATTTTAAATAGTTAAATAAATTGTTAAAAAAAACTTATTCCTTGATAATGTCAATCGATTTGTTACTGTAATATTAAAATTAATTAATTTAATCTCCTAAAATTAAAAATTTTATTTCGTATTCTGCATTATTGTTAACAAAATCAAGTCAAATAATCCATATCTAATTTGTCTACGAAATTTAAATATCTTTTGATTATATAATTTGAATCTTCCATGCTAAGCTAAAAGCAAAAAAAAAAAAAAAAAAAACCTTGCAAATGATTAAATTAATTGCTTATTTTTTGTTTGAGCAAAGAAGTGATATAAAAGTTTGTGAGTTTTGTTTGGCGTGGAAAATAAAATTAATTAATTAATTGCAAGATTTTTCTTTAATTTTAGCTTAGCATGAAATATTTAAGATCATATAATAAAAAAAATTAGGTTTCATAGCTAATTATTAAAGATGATTTATTTGAGCTGATTTTAATTTGGAAATATTAAATAAAACTTAATTTTAGAAGGAGATTAAATTAATTAATTTCAATATTATAGTAACTAATCAGATGACTTTATCAAAGGATACAATTTTTTCAACAATTTATTTAATTTATTTTTATATTTTGAAATTTAAATTTTTAATATTGATAAAAGAATTTAGAAATTTCGGCAATGGGGTAAACAAGTAAAATTTGACAATATTTTTAATGCATTGTTTTAGGTTCTATTGTTTTTCCACTTTAATCATTAATGTTTTTCTTTTCTTTTTACTTTGATCAATACTTTTAAATAATGATATTTTTGGGCGACTAAAATAAAAGTGTAAACATGATATGGCGTGTACAATTGACCATCGTTAGAGGTTTAACGCTTGAGTGACTAAATTGAAAGCGCCTTAAAAGTTAGGTGATGAAATTGCAAGGATTTTTTAAGGTGACCAAAATGAAAATGCCCTAAAAGTTGGGTGAACAAATGGGTAGTTTACCCTATAATTATTAAAAGGGTAAAAATGTAATAATGTGTTATAGAAAAATCCATATGGTTTATGTTTATTTTTTTTTTAAAATATGTTTAAATATTTACTTGCCTCGAAAAAGATTGAAAATATTAAATATAAGTAGCAACAATTAAATTAAGGCGAAACAGGGTGGAGTTTTGATGAATGCATCTAAAATCTATGGGGTGATAATAGTTTTCAATATTATAAATCAACAGTAGAGTGAGATGAGTAATGGAGTAAAATGTATCAACTATGAAGCAATGAATAGCAACATCCATCCCACCTCGCTCCATTACCATCCCTAATTATGAACCTTAAATGATCTTTTGAGTCAATTATTTAAACATTAAAAAAAAAAACTTAAACTAAATCATATACAAATATTAAATTAGGATAATTGTTCTTTCCATTGTCAGTGAAGTAAAAACACCACAAGTCAATTCATAATAATGTTAGATGTCTTTCTTAATTATTTTATTATTATTTTACTATATCCATAAAAACAAATAGCAACATCCTAAATGCTTATGGAGTTTTTATTTACTTCATTGGTGGTGTGGAAGATAATAATCTATTAAGAAAATTATCTCATATACAATTTGTGAAAATTTTTAAAATTTTACCAGTGAATTAAGAGTATGACATGTGTCTCATGGATATAATAAAAAATATTTTTAAATATTATATTTTTATAATTTTTAAATATATAGTTTTCAATTAAATGATTGGTATAATTTGTATAAAAAAGTAGGTTAATTTAAAAAATAATTAAGAGAATAAAATAATATTTTAAAAGTAATAAAATAAAAAAAAAGTGGGAAACAACATTTTAAACTATTAATTAAATTAGATAAAATAACTTGTTATTCGAATATGAGTCAAAATATTATTTAAAAAAAATCATTATTTTAATAATCCATTGCTTTTAACGTAATATTTCAAAACACAAAGGTAAAACATATTCACAATTGTGCAAGTAAATTGTTTTCTAAGAAAAGAAGAGCATAAATAGTGTAATTATTATTAAAATTAAATAATAATAAATAAGCATAAAAATATTAATGAAAAAAAATTGGTGATGAAAACAAAACCTATTAAATAATTTTTAAATGTGATTTTTCTAGGAATTCTGATAATATTTGATTAGATGAGAAATTAGTATTTATAAAAATTAAATTCTAATTTAATTATTAAATATAAAATTTATTATAAAATATATTTATTTTTTGAGGTTTGACATATAAAGTAAGAATAAATAAATTTATAGATTATATATACTATTAGATTACTAATATATTGATATTATCTTTTATATATATAATGTTAATCTCACATATTTATTTTCTATTAAATATAAAAAACATATTAACATGAATAATTAGTAACATATTTAAAATAAAATTTTATTTATTTATAAGTTTTATATTTATTTAATTAAAACATTTAGTTATAAAGAACTTAGATTTTTATTATTTTTAATTTATCTAATTAAATTAATTATTTTTTATTAATTAATAATATATTTTTTATTTTTTTAGGGATAAATATCAAATTTATACATAAAATGTGACCCAATGTGTAACGCCCCAAATTTGTTAAGTTTGCTTCTGTAAAATTTTAACATAACTGCGTATTTGCTTTAGTGATTAAGTGTTTTGAGTGTGTCCGTGAGGTCTTGGGTTTAAGGCTTACCCTTGGCAACTTTGTTATTTTTTTTTGGAATTAAACTCTATCCTTGATTGGTGAGCTTATATTAAATTGTTTGTAGCTTCATATCAAAATGAGCTTGCTAGTTTGGTGGTTAAGGGGAGTGTGGGTTTGTTGGAGGACTTGTGTTCAAATCTTGGCGCGAGTGTAGGAGTTCATTTTTGCTCATTCGACTAAGAGAGTTTCGGTTGAACAGAAATTCAGAGTAAGTGGGTTGTTAGTGGGTAGTAGGAGGAAAATTAGGGAGGTTACCAGAATCTGATTAGTTTCCTGTTTCCCAAAAATTTCTTTCTACCGTTTTCCTCTCTTTTCTCTACTCTCTAAAATTCGATTTCTTTTTGCTTTTGCTTCGGTTACTGTTGTTTTTCTCTTGCAACAGTCATTGCTACAATTTCTGTGGGATTCGTTATTTGCGTGGTAAGTGAGGTTGGGTTCGTCGTTAACTTTTATTTTATGGGGTTGTGGACAAACTCTTTGATAGCTGATAAACGGTTGTGTTAATGAATATTATGGTGTAGGAGAAGGCGGTAAGGCAGAGGCTGTCACTCTGGAGGTTTAACTTGCCACGCGTAGTCGATTCTGTGGGGGTTAAGTTTTCAGGTTTTATTCGTTTCAATTTTGTTAACTAGATTTTGGTTGGTAAAAGTGTTGGGTATTCTGATTGTTAGGTTTTGGAAGGCTCGAGGTGGATTTACATCGAAACGATACCAGGTGTGTACCCAAAACGCAGAAAAACGGGATTCAGCGAAAGCAGAATTACAATTTGTTGACACCATGCGACAACACAGTCGTGTAATCGACGAAGGCCAGGCCATGTGCAAGACACGATCGTGTGATGGCAAGGGTGTGGCTGTGTGGGCCACACGGGCTACGCCAAATTGGACGTGTGGGCCCACACGAGCGTGTGATATCTGGACCAAGCTATGTGATCCATACGGGCAAGGCCAATCTAGGTATGTGAGCCACACGAGCAATGGCAATCTGGGTGTGTGGGCCACACGGGCATGGGAGCCCATTATACTGAAATTTTTCGTAGGGTCGCAGGAGTCATCCTAATCGATTGTAGACCTACCGTAGGGTCGATAAAGGCTTACTAAACCCTAAACCTATGTGCTCTGTTAGACTGATGTACTGTTATGAGCATGCCTACATTTGTTTATCTGTTATCTGTATATGAAAGCATGTTAAGCATGATTTATTTGTTAAATTCTGTATGCATGTTCTGTTACTTTGATTGGGGTAGGATGATGTATATTGGAGGAAGTGTTTTGAAAGGCAGATTATGCCTAATATTTGGCAGCACGGCTGCACTATATCTATTATGTGCTGCATCAGTACAGTATGGTGTGTAGGGTTAGGTGGGTGTTTTAAACCCCACATGGTGTGTAGGGATAGACGGAAATGGTGTGTAGAGGATGTTGTAGGATTCTGATTTCTGATTTCTGATTCTAATATGCATATTTGTATCTGTATCTGTGATGGGCTTAAGCCCCAATCTGTATCTATCTAATTCTAATTTTCTGTTGTGTACATGCTTAATTCTATGGGGTTACATACTGAGTTTACGTAAACTCACTCATTTCTATTTAATCTGTACAGTTAATCTACAGTCTTAGGCGGATTGGTGCTGCGGAGCCCCTCGGTGACCACACATTTGAACTGAACTTAGCTACAATTTAATTTCTATAATCTGGATTATATTGTTTTTATGTAATTCGGACTTTTCGAACTGTTTTCATTTATATTTTGGATTTGACTGTCATTTTAATGATTTATAACTGCCAATCACGATATAACTCGATTTTCACTAAAACTAGGGTTTTTTTAAAATCTAGAACGGTTTCCTAAAAATAACGATTTTTCTAAGGTTCCGCTAAAATGGTACGTTTTAAGACAAGTCGACTAACGGTATATACGTTTTGAATCAAATAAAAGCAATTAAAGCTTTTATCGAGTTAGTTCCATTTTTAAATCCCTTCCATGTGACATCGTCAGATTCAACCATAACGTCTAGGCTGGGTTTGGGGTGTTACATTTAGTGGTACTAGAGTCAGGTTGCAAAACTCGGATGTAGATTTTGGGTTTTAAAATTTGTTTTTAAGAATGGGTTTTCAAAAGATTTTAAACATCCTAAAGTAAGTATGTGGTACATCGAGTCTCCGGCACCGATCCTGTAAGTATTTCTGATTTCTGATAGAAAATTCTGAAAACGTTATTGATAGTTTACTTGAAGACACTATAACTAGTACACTCTGAAACTGTAGTGAAACTGATTGAGACTAAAATTTTCGAAAACAACTCTGAATTTCTAATACTTATTGCATAAAATATCTGTTAATAAATATCAGAACTAATGCATAAAATTTTTAATGTAGATAAAACTTCTAAGTCACAATGAGCGTATGAGGTATCCGTGGTCGTGGTATTCGGGGCCATTGTAGAGGTCGTAGGGGGGCTCAAGCTGAATCCTCATCTCTGGGCAGCGTGCCAAATCTGGACACTAGTGAGACACCTGTGTCACCTGCTACTGAGACTGGATCTCAGAGTTATTCGGCTGGGGACGATGCACTGTCCCAAGCCATGCTGAGGATACTAGAGAGGGTCGCTGGACCCAATTCTGGATCTGGGGGTCGAGGGTGGGTAACTAAACGACTCCGGTCCAATGGGGCTAAGTTATTTAGGGGTGTCACAGGAATCACCCCTAATGTAGCTGAGTACTGGTTGGAGGCCACTGAGAGGATTATGGGCGATCTGGACTGTACCACCGAGCAGAAGTTGAAGGGTGCAGTCTCATTGCTTCGCAACGAAGCATATAAATGGTGGTTAACTATTAAGGAGGGCACTCAGTCTAACCGTTTAACTTGAGAGTTCTTTAGGATTACATTTCAGAGAAAATATGTGGGAGCCAGCTACGTTGATGCTCGTAGGCATGAGTTTCTAAACCTCACGCAATGTGACCGATCTGTGGCCGAGTATGAGACCAAATTTCTGAGGCTGAGTCACTATGCTCGAGGTATGGTGGCATCAGAATATGAGAAGTGTGTTCGGTTTAAGGAAGGGTTGAGAGAAAATCTGAGGGTTTTGATTGCTCCGCAGAGGGAGCGTGAGTTCGCGGTTCTGGTAGAAAATACAAAGATTGCTGAGGATGTTAAGTGCGCGGAGCGTTAGAACAGGGACTGTGAGAGAGGTAAGAACAAGAGGGATTCGGAGCCTTCGAGTTCTATGCAGAGGCCCAAGAGAAAGGCCAGATCTGATGGGCCAGTTAGAGTAGGGGCTCCTGATGCTTCAGTTGGGTTGCAACCTTGTGGTGATTGTGGTAGACGCCATTCGGGGGAGTGTTGGAGGAGGATTGGGGTGTGTTTGAGGTGTGGGTCTCTTGAGCATTGTATTAGGGAGTGTCCACAGCGTACAGATCAGATGTAAGCTCTAGCTTTGGGTTTTGTGCAGTCTCAGAGGGCAGTTCAATAGCCACTTAGGGGCCGTGGTCAGGCTAGGGGTGATAATGGTTTGGGCAGTTCAATAGCATGCTTTGGTTTATGCTACACGTTGCCAAGAGGACAGAGATGCTCCTAACGTCATCATTGGTACGTTCCTTATTTTTGATGTACCTTACCTTACTTTGATAGAGATAGGTCTACTCATTCATACATAGTTAGTAATGTATCTGAGACTTTAGGGATTTTCGTGGAGAGCACTACGAGTGAGGTCACTGTACTGAGTCTGTTTGGGTTAGTAAACTTTATAGGGATGTACCCTTAGTGGTGCAAGGAACTGTATTTCTGGCGGATCTGATGGAGCTTCCGTTTAGGGAGTTTGATATAATTCTGGGAATGGACTGGTTGGTCAAGCACCAAGTTAGTCTAGATTGTGCAACTAAGAGGGTAGTTCTGAGAACTAAGGTGGATGATGAGGTGGTTGTGACCGAAGAGCATTGGGATTATTTATTTAATGTAATCTCCATGCTTGTGGCTGAGAAATTGGTTCAGAAAGGGTGTGAGGCGTACTTGGCCTCCGTCAGTGTTTCTGCTTCTAGGGATTCTTCGATAGGGGATATCAGAACTGTGAGGAATTTTCCAGATGTTTTTTCTGAGGAGTTATCAGGATTGCCTCCGAACTGAGAGGTTAAATTTGGGATTGAGCTTCTTCCAGGAATGGCTCCAGTGTCCATCCCTCCCTAACGTATCACACCAAAAGAGCTTATTGAGCTTAAGGCTCAACTACAAAAACTTCTGGACCGTGGCTTCATCCGTCCTAGTGTGTCTCCATGGGGGGTACCAGTACCGTTTGTTAAGAAGAAGAATGGGACCATGAAGATGTGCATAAACTATTGGCAGTTGAACAAGCTGATCATTAAGAATAAGTATCCACTTCCGAGGATCGACGACTTATTTGATCAGTTCTGAGGGGTTTTGTGTTCTCTAAGATTGATCTCCGTCCAGGGTATCATCAGTTGAGGGTTAAGGAGGTGGATGTGCATAAGACTGCATTTAGGACTCATTATGGGTATTACGAGTTCCTAGTGATGCCGTTTGGCTTAACGAATGCGCCTACCGTATTTATGGATCTGATGAACCGAGTATTTCAGTCGTATCTAGATCAGTTCGTCGTAGTCTTCATCGACGACATTTTGGTATACTCTAAGATTGAGGATGAGCATGATGAGCATCTTAGGATGGTGCTTCAGATTCTGCGTGAGAAGTAACTTTTCACTCAATTAAGCAAGTGTGAGTTTTGGTTACGTGAAGTAACTTTTCTGGGGCACGTGGTTTCTGCTGAGGGGATTCATGTATATCCTCGAAAGATTAAGGCTGTACTAGATTAGAAATAGCCTAAGAACGTATCTGAGATCCGTAGCTTTTTAGGTTTGGCGGAATATTATCAGCGGTTTGTTGAGGGATTATTTTTTATTGCCGCGCCATTGACTAAGCTTCTGCGTAAGGGTGTATCTTTTGTCTGGACTGATGCACAGCAAGAGAGCTTTGAGAAGCTCAAGTCTATTTTGACTCAGGCTCCTATTTTGATACAGCTGAATCTGAAAAAGAGTTTGTAGTCTACAGTGATGCATCGCATGTTGGATTGGGTTGCATTCTGATGCAGGATGGTAAGGTTGTGGCTTATGCATCCCGTCAGCTTAAGACGTATGAAGTAAACTATCCAACTCATGATCTTGAGTTAGCTGCAGTAGTCTTTGCATTGAAAATCTGAAGGCATTATCTGTATGGTGAGAGGTACATCATCTATACTGATCACAAGAGCCTCAAGTATCTCCTTACTCAGAAGGAGTTAAACCTTAGGCAACGTCGTTGGATTGAGTTGTTCAAACATTATGACTGTACCATCGAGTACCATCCTGGTAAGGCCAATGTGGTGGCCAACACTCTCAGCCGAAGAGCGATGTCTGATTTGAGGGCGATGTTTGCTCATCTTAGTCTGTCTGATGATTGGAGTATGTTAGCCGAGTTGCAGGTTAAGCCAATTTGGATTGATCAGATTCGAGAGAAACAGTTGAGGGATGAGTCACTAGGTTTACGGTTCCGACAAGTTGAGAGTGGCAGCACTTCAGATTTTAGACTGAATAATGATAGGGTACTCTGTTTCCGTGTTCGGATTTTTGTACCAAACAATGAGGATTTAAGACAGTCTATTCCGAGGAAGGCATATAATAGCCCTTATGCTATACATCCCAGCGGTAATAAGATGTATCGCAATCTTCGTGAGTTATATTGGTGGCCGGGATTGAAGTATGAGGTTACTGATTTCGTTGCTCACTGTTTGACTTGTCAGTAGGTTAAGGCTGAGCATCAGTTGCCTTCGGGTTTGTTGCAGCCAGTTAAGATCCCTTTGTAGAAATGAGAGCGAGTAACGATGGGCTTCGCTAGTGGGTTGCCCTTGACACCCACTAAGAAGGATTCTGTTTAGGTAATCGTGGATCCATTGACCAAGTCTGCATACTTCATTCTGGTTTGGACAGACTTTTCTTTTCAGAAGTTGGTGAAGCTACATATCTCTAAGATAGTAAGATTGTATGGGATTCCAGTGTCGATTATTTCTGACAAAGACCCTTGTTTTACTTCGCGGTTTTGGAAGAAATTGCACGAGGCTCTGGGTTCAAGGTTGGACTTCAGTACTGCGTTCCATCCTTAGATCGATGGTCAATCCGAGAGGGTGATTCACATACTGGAGGATATGCTTAGGAGTTATGTGATCGACTTCCGAGGTAGTTAAGAGGACTATCTGCCGCTAGCTGAGTTCGCCTACAATAACAGTTTCCAAACATGTATTCATATGGCACTTTATGAGGCTCTGTATGGTCGTAAGTGTGGTACTTCTTTGTGTTGGACTGAGTTGGGTGAATGTCGAGTTTTGGGTCCTGAATTGGTTTATGAGACTAAGAATCAGGTTCAACTGATTCAGGATCGTCTGAAAGCAGCTTCTGATAGACAAAAGTCTTATGCGGATCCGAAGAGATGTGAGATTGAGTATTCTGTAGGGGATTTCGTGTTTCTTAAGGTTTCTCTATGGAAAAAGATATTGAGGTTCGGTCGTAAGGGCAAGCTAAGCCCTAGGTTTATTAGACCGTACCGAATTTTAAAGTGTATGGGACTAGTGGCTTATCAGTTGGAGCTACCCCCTGAGCTGGACCGTATTTATGATGTGTTTCATGTCTCGATGTTGAGGCGGTACTGTTCAAATCCATCCCATGTTTTCTCAGTGGAGGAGATCGAGGTTAGACTAGATTTGACCTTTGAGGAAGTGCCGGTTCAAATCCTAGATCGAGATGTTAAGGTTCTAAGGAAGAAATCTATTCTGTTAGTAAAGGCGCTGTGACAGAATCATAGCACTGAGGAGGCTACGTGGGAACCTGAGGATTCGATGTGTTAGCAGTATCCTCATCTGTTCTGATCAGGTAAATTTCAAGGTCGAAATTTCTTTTAGGGGGTAGAGTTGTAACGCCCCAAATTTGTTAAGTTTGATTCTATAAAATTTCAACACAACTGTGTATCTACTTTAGTGGTTAAGTGTTTTAGGTGTGTGTGTGAGGTCTTGGGTTCAAAGCTTACCCTTGGCAACTTTGTTATTTTTTTTTTAGAATTAAACCCTATCCTTGATTGGTGAGCTTATATTAAATTGTTTGTAGCTTCATATCTGAATGGGCCTACTAGTCTGGTGGTTAGAGGGAGTGTGGGTTTGCTAGAGGTCTTGTGTTTGAATCCCGGAACGAGCGTAGGAGTTTATTTTTAGAGTTTCTGTTGAATAGAAATTCTGAGTAAGTAGATTGTTTGTAACACCCTTCACCCGTATCCAACTCCGGGATAGGGTTCAAGGTGTTACCAGACTTAAACATTCACAAACATATAAAATCGAGTCACCAAGTTTTGCCCAAAATTAAAACTTACAAACTACAATGAATAAAGGCCACATCTCATGACCATATACAATAGCTCGATGTAGTCCAATATGTAAGCCAAATCATAATAATAATAATACATGACATGAAACAAACTTCCTATACATGCCACTCACATGAAAATATTTAACATATACTTGCCAATACTCCAAGGATAATGGCTTGATAGTGTGATGCTGCCTCCGATGATCTCCAACCCCTGAGCTGACCTGACAAACGAAAAAAAATGGAAAAGAGGAAGTAAGCTTTATGCTTAGTAAGCTCGCATGAAAATAATAAGCAATGCGATAACATGCTATTTTCATATTCTTTCTATTTATTCAAATTCCAGCTAAGCTGTTTTCTCGAGTCACAGTCACTCCAATTTAAGATCCGTAAATTTTTCTAGAAACTAGAATCATATCACTTCTTACTAAAATTTTTCTAGAATTTTTAGTCCAGTCAATTAGTACAGTTTATTAGTTAAAATTTCCCCTGTTATACAGCTTGACTGATCTGACCTCTGTTTACTACGAATTGATTTTCTCCCTGTAAAAGAGTCAAATAGCCATGAAATTTATTTCATTTAACACTAGACTCAATAAGGAATCTAGGAATATAAACTATATTTATTAATTATTTTTGTACAATTTTTAAGGATTTTTCAAAGTCAGAATAGGGGATCACGTAATCATTCTGAACAAGTCTCACAAAAATATAAATATCTAAAAATATAGAATTCCTTTGCTTGCTTTTTTTTTATATGAAAATAGACTCATTAAGATTTAATTTAATATCTCATTCAGCCTCTAATTAAATTCCTACTATTTTTGGTGATTTTTCAAATTCATGTCACTGCTACTATCCCAAAACAGTTTTATTGCTAATTCACTCTTTCACACTTTCTTTGTATTAACCTCATTTTAACATACATATCACAAATCATTTTCACCACATTTCATACATTACAAGTATAGGCCCATGATTACAAGGTCACCGTAAAATCATCCTCATGTATAACTTACTTGTTTATAACATTACCACATTCCGGTCACTTAATGAATACATCAATCACATAACCAAGTTCCTGCATTTATTCATCACAAAACTCACAAAGCAGTACATAGTAAGTCTCCCGTTGAACACTTCGGATCAATCCTCGATACTTGGTGGTTTCAGCACATAGCTCCACCCATCATATAGTTCGGCTCTCTTGTACACATGGTGAACACTTAGTACCACCCATGTGACCTAGCCAGTTTATTGCGTAGCTCTCTTGTCTACATGGTGTCCTTCACCTGGAACCACGCATGCGACCTAGCTACATATATCCCGTAGCTCTCTTGTCTACATGGTGTACATATAGTATCACCCATGCGACCTAGCTACATCATAATGTCTCGTAGCTCTCTTGTACACATGATGTGCACTCAGCACCATACATGTGACCTAGCTACATACCATCTGTATCATCCAATCTTTCCGAAGGTTCAACCGGGATTTCTCTCTCTTCTCCAACAATTTGACCAATCAAGTAATTATCAACAAACATATTTCCAATATTATTATAAAATATCATAATACAAGTAAAATTGATGTATTACTTACATATAAACTTACATCTCAAGGCAATAACATTAAATTACACATTGCATTATTAAAAATCATATGAACTTACAATTGCTCATAATATCCATAATCATAGAAATCACATTTATGTATGATAATTCAATGCTCTTCACAGCAAGATATATTTCATGTATAACAATAATAACATGAATAATAGGCTTATTAAATCACACGAGCTTACCTCAATCCAAAAAAAACGGTAATTTATCATTTTAGTCCATAACCTTGTATTTTCCCGATTTAAGCCCAAATCTCAAATTCCTTGATCTATAATATCACATTTAGCCTAATAATTAATCACACTATTCATATGGGTCTAAAAAACATATTTTTACAAATTTGCATTTTGACCCCTAAACTTTTGCATATTTGCACTTTTTGCTCCAAGACTCGGAAATTAAACTTCATCCTATTTTCTTGTGCTTTATGACATACTGATCATTTTTTTCTTCTATGACAACATCAAAATCTCACTCTAACATGTACTTATGAACATTAGGTATTTTTACTGATTATACCGTTTTAGTCGTTTTTGCGAAAAATCACTTAGCAAAAGTTGTTTAACACAATCTCAAACTTCATATTCTACCATAAAACATCAAAATTCATACATATCATCCATGGGTAAATTTTTAAATATAAACCCTAGCTCAAAATATTGGTAGAAATAGGTAAACCGAGCTACGAGGATTTCAAAAATGTAAAGAACATTAAAACGGGCATAGAAATCACTTACAATCAAGGCTTAAAAGTGTTGAAACCCTAGCTATGGTGGAGAGAAAAATTCGGCAGCAACTTATGGAGAAGATGATCATTTTTTGTGTTATTTTTCCCATTTTATTTCATTTAATATCCAAATGACCAAAATGCCCTTACTTACTAAACTTTCAAAAATTCCATCCATGTCCAATTTTTGTCCATAAACTTAAAAATTTGTCAAATTTCTATTTAAGACCTCCTAATTAATATTTCAAAGCAATTTCATACTAGAAACTTCTAGAATGCAAGTTTTGCAACTTATTTAATTTAGTCCCTAACTTCAAATTAAGCACTTTATGCATAGAATTTCTTCACGAAATTTTCACACAATCATACAATTATATCATAGACCTCAAAATAATCATAAAATAATTATTTCTATCTCGAATTTGTGGTCCCAAAACCACTATTTCGACTAGGCCCAAAATCAGGGTGTTACATTGTTAGTGGGTAGTGGAAGGAAAATTAAGGAGGTTACCAGAATCTGATCGGTTTCCTGCTTCCCAAAACTTTCTTCCTGCCATTTTTCTCTCTTTTTCTTACTCTCTGAAATTTGATTTCTTTTTGCTTTTGCTTCGGTTGCTGTTGTTTTTCTCTTACAACGGTCGTTGCTACGATTTCTGTGGGATTCGTTATTTACGTGGTAAGTGAGGTTGGGTTCGTTGTTAACTTTTAGTTTATGGGGTTATGGACAAGCTCTTTGATAGCTGATAAACGGTTGTGTTGATGAATACTGTGGCATAGGAGAAGGTAGTGAGGCAGAGGCTGTCATTATGGAGGTTTAACTTGCCACACGTAGTATATTCTGTAGGGGTAAGTTTTCGGGTTTTAGTCTTTTCGATTTTGTTAACTAGATTTTGGTTGGTAAAAGTATTGGGTATTCTGATTGTTAGGTTTTGGAAGGCTCGGGGGTGGATTTACATCGAAACGATACTAGGTGTGTACCCGAAAAGCAAAAAAAGGGATTCAGCGAAAGCTAAAATTACAATCTGTCGATGCTACACAGGCGTGTGGTCACCCCTGTGATAGGCCGTGTGCGACAACACGGTCGTATGATCAACAAAGGCCAGGTCATGCACAAGACACAGCCGTGTGATGGCCAGGGTGTGGCCGTGTAGGCCACATAGGCGTATGGGCCCACACGGGTGTGTGATATTTGGGCCAAGCCATGTGATCCACACGGGCAAGGCCGATCTAGGTGTGTGGGCTACACGGGCATGTGAGCCCATTATACTGAAATTTTTCGTAAGGTCGCATAAGTTGTCCTAATCGATTGTGGACCTACCGTAGGGTCGGTAAAGGCTTACTAAACCCTAAACCTATGTGCTCTGTTAGACTGATGTATTGTTATAAGCATGCCTACATTTGTTTATCTGTTATCTGTATATGAAAGCATGTTAAGCATGATTTATTTGTTAAATTCTGTATGCATGTTCTGTTACTTTGATTGGGGTAGGATGATTTATATTGGAGGAAGTGTTGTGAAAGGCAGATTATGCTTAATATCTGGCAGCATGGCTGCACTATATCTGTTATGTGCCGCATCAGTACAGTATGGTGTGTAGGGCTGGGTGGGTGTTTTAAACCCTACATGGTGTGTAGGGATGGACGGAGATGATGTGTAGAGGATGGGGGTAAGATTCTGATTTCTGATTCTAATATGCATATCTGTATCTGTATCGATGATGGGCTTAAGCTCGAATCTACATCTGTCTGATTCTGATTTTCTTTGTGTACATGCTTAATTCTGTGGGGTTACACATTGAATTTACGTAAACTCACTCATTTCTGTTTAATCTGTATAGGTAATCTACAGTCTTAGGCAGATTGGTACTGCGGAGGCCCTCGATGACCACACGTTTGAACTGAACTTAGCTACGATTTAATTTCTATAATCTGGATTATGTTGTTTTTATATCATTTGGACTTTTCGGACTATTTTCATTTATATTTTGGATTTGACTGCCATTTTAATGATTTATAACTGCCAATCACGATATAACTCGGTTTTCACTAAAACTAAGGCTTTTCTAAAATCTTGAACGGTTTCCTAAAAACAACGATTTTCCTAAGCTTCCGCTAAAATGGTACATTTTAAGACAAGTTGACTAACAGTATATACGTTTTGAATCAAATAATAGCGATTAAAGGTTTTATCGAGTTAGCTCCGTTTTCAAAATCCATTCCATGTGACATCGACAGATTCAGCCATAACGTCTAGGCTGAGTTTGGGGTGTTACACAATGTGTAATTTGGTACTTGAACTTTGATTTTGTGTAATTATATACATGAAACTTGAGTTGTGGTTCATATGCATACATGAAATTTTAATTTTAATTCAACTATACACATGTAAAAAAATGAATACAAATTTTTGTTTGTATTAGATTAATATAATTATTTGTGTATGCAATATATAATCGTAAAATTGTATTAATTCAATAATATTGTCAATGATTTGTGAAAACTGAATCAAATCAATATTTCATATATAAAATTGCATAAAATTAAAATTGACATATAACATTACACATTGGATTAAAGTTCATGTAGAATCTGATATTTATCCCTATTTTTTAAAATATAATTTTTAAAAAATATTACCAAATTAATCAATTTCATATTAACATACTATATATCATAATAATTAATAGTTAATTAATATGATTTTTGTTATTATCAATTCATAATTATTAATATTAGATTTTTTCACATCCATGATTTGAGTAAAGAATAAATGTAACAAATAAAAAAAAGAGTAATGTTATATTTGGTACCTGAGCTTTATCAAATCTTCTAAGGTGGTACTTTTACTTTCAAAATGTCTATTTTGGTACCTATACTTTTATGTCGTTTATCAATGTGGTACCTCTTACTAACGGTGTTAATTTTTAACTTGTCAAGGTACGTGGACTACTAAAATGATGACACATGGCACTTTTTTATTAGGATTATTTTATTTAAAATAATACAATGGATGTTAAAATTAATTATACTTAAAAAAAATCTAAGCGCAAAATAATAATAATAAACATTAAAAAAATCTGATTACAGTTACACTAAAAAAATGCGAAATCTATTTTATTAAAGTAATTAAATTGAAAGTATTTACATTTTTCTTTCTTTCTTTTTCTTCTCTTCTCATTTTTTCTTTTTTTTTTTCTCTTTTTCTTCAACAAGAATCTTAGCCACTGTTTTATTCAATCGATGTACAATCTCCAATTAGTCTTATTTATCTGGTTTGAAGATCAATAGTTGTCTAGCCACACCATGGCGTACGAGCGCCGAGAAGAGAATTAGCACAAAAAATAAGGATTTAAAAGTGACTTTTACTACAAGTGTAACAGATCAGTTGTAATATTTATAAGTGTTACAATGGAACACTCCAAGTATTCCAAGGATCGAACCCAAAGGGTCGTCAAATTGGTAAAAATGTTTGTTAAATTAATTATAAGCTAGCAATTACTGATCTAATCAAGTTGGAAATTCTTAGTGCAAATTTAAATATAAATTGTTTATAAATTAAATTTAAATTATCAATTAAACAAACTAAGCTAAACTTTCTTCCTACTATTTTAGACAATGTAAATGAATAAACCAATGGTCGATTGATTTGTTAATTACGAACTAAGCCAATAAATCTATACCGATTATATTGTTTGTCACTCTTGGCTAAGAATCTCCTCTAAGTCTCATCCTAGACTAAAAGATACCACCTAGGCTCTCTTCTAGGTGTTAAATATTCTCTCGATCTCACTATTTGACACAATTTTATCGAACAATGTAATCATAAACTCTCTTTTCATTCTCGTTTATCTAGATTTTTCACTAAAGGCATCAATTCTAGCTAATGAAGCATTTCGATATAAAAGAACAATCAAACAATCAAGCATAGACATTAACTTAATTTAACAATCAATTCATCAATTAACCAACAAGCAATATTAACACATAATAAAGCTTAACACCAAAATAGACATTTCACTGAACAATTGATATACACAATTTAAAGGTAATTAAAGGTAAGGGTAAGAAATGCTCATTTAGATGTAGAACCAATGGCACCCAAATTATTGACCCATCTCCATTTACAAAAGTCTTTAACAAGAAAGAAGAAATAAAATAACAACAAAATAAAATCTTGTAACAATCCAAAAATTTGTGGTGTCAGAAATTATAGTTTCGGGACCTTGTTTCCATAAATCGGGCTTGTAATTATTTAATAGAGATATTTATGGAGCTATTGTATCGTTGAATTGAATTTTAGATAGGTAATTTAGTCGAATTAGTGATTAATTAAAGTTCAATGACTAAATTATAAAAGTTCAACCGCTATCGATTTTTAATTAGGAAATGATTTAAGGACTTAAATTCCAATTAGTTAAGGGGTTAAAATGGAAATTAGACCAAATTAAAATGGATGATAGTGGATGGTGATTTAATAAGCCATTAGTTTATTTAATTAAAGGTTTATGTTTAATTAATCAAAATTAACTTAATTAATTAATTTTAATTAAAAACTAAACAAGGTGTGTATATATATATATATGAAAAAATAAAGGTAGGAAAAAGAAAGAAAAACCTTGTGGAAGCTTTGAAAACATTCAGCCAAAATTGGTAAGTTCATTTGGGTCCTTTTCTTGTAATTTTTGTAGATTCGAGGTCATGGGAGCTTGATTTAGGTCCCATGTATCAATTTGTGAAACTGTTAAAGTTTTAGAAAGTTTCTATGGTTGATTTCTTGAATATTTAGGTACGAAATTGATAAAAATTAAGTTTTATTTAGGGAAAGGGCTAAATTGTAAAGCTTAATTGATGGTTTTATATATTAGGGTCCAAATTGAATAAAATGTAAAATTGATAGTAGAAATGAAAAATAGGAGGGCCCTAATGAATATTTGTGAAATCAAATTTTAATCTGAAGGTCTAGATTGGAAGTTATGTTTGTCTTGATTTTAGGGACTAAATTACATAATTTGAAAAATATGTATGACGTTGAAACTAAATGTGATTTGATATGGAATCTGATACTGTATTATTATTGATATATTATCCATAGCTAAAGACAACGCAAGATCGTTGAGAGCAAAAATGTAACGACCCAATGGTCACGAGTGTTAGAAAGTGCATTTCTGGGACTCTGTTTTCGTAAATCAAACTTGTAAATATTTACAAAGATAGTTGCATGGTTAATTAAGTTTTGGTTAGGTGAAATTGCATGAATTAAGAGTAATTAGGTATAATGATTAAATTGCATAAAGGGTGAAAGTTGAATTATAGATTAAAGAAAAATTAAAGGGACTAAATAAACAATTATGCCATTGCTTATAAATGAGGCGTCATAAGATAAATATTTATAAAACTTAAAGTTAAAATATATATTATAAAATTATAATATTATATCTTAATTATTAATTATATATACTTTATTATATATTATAATAAGTAAATATAATAAATAAAAGAAACAAAAAGAAAGAAAGAAGGTTAAATGAAATAGAAAGAAAAAGAAAGAAAAAAACAGAGAAAGCCAAACGAAACAGGGAGAAAAAGAAAAAAGAGAAAGAAGGAAGGAGAAAGACACAAAGCTAGAGATTTCAGTTGTTCAAAGCTCAATTGGTTACTCAATTTAGTCCCTTTTTCTTGTAATTTTTATGTTTTTAGAATCCCGGTATTAAATACTACCCGACCCATGTCAAAATTTTAGAAATTATTGAGTTTTTAAATGTTGTCTATGTTGAATAATTTTAGTATTAAGGATTAAATTGATAGATTTTTAAGTTAGAAATGAAAAGGGATTGAATTGTAGAATTAATTGTAAATTTTGAGTAATAGGGACTAAATTGTGAAAATTCAAAATTTAGGGATTTAAATGAAATTAGGGAGTTAAATTTAGTTTAAAGTGGAATTTGTATGAAAATATAAGATTAATTGTAAAGAAATAAAGTTAGTCTCGGTTTAGGGACTAAATTGGAATTTAAGTAAATATTGAGTAAAAATTTAAAATATTAAATATGAGATTGAATTGTGTTGTATTGATGAATTTTAATTGTTTTAATTCCGTAGTTAACATCGTACCGGAACCCTCGACTAAAAAGGAAAAAGATAAAATAGACAAGGAATAGCTCGAAATTTCCGGTAATCTGAATTTAGTTGTTAATTGTTATAATTCAATTTAACATATATGGTAAGTGTTGAGGTGAGAATTATTGTGTTTTGCAATTGAAATGGATTGATTTAGTATGTGATGAATTTATTAAATTTATATTGATTGAATTGGTATATATATATTGATTATATATTGATTATTTGAATTAAATTGAATATTGATTGTATTTGAAAAGTGAAATTAAACCCTATTAACTGTATCGGGCTGAGTCGGATATAGATGGCTTGCCATAGGATTGGAAGATTTCAGGGATTTCTTCGACTTCGAATCGATGAGACACTGGGTGTCAATTTACTACTTCGGATTAATTCGATGAGGCATAGGGTGCCAATTTACTTTGGTTTAGTCGATGAGACACTGGGTGTCAAATTATTACTTCGAATTATCCGATGAGGCACTAGGTGCCAAACTGGTGTGTTTTGGTTAGATTTGTGTACCCGTCCGAGTCCGAGTCGTGTTAATAGGGGTAAATGAATAATAAAGTTCTATAATTGATATTGAAATGGCATGGTATGAGAAATGGAAGTGAAATAGTGAATTGAAAATAGAACGTAAAATATGTTGCAAATATATAGAATATATGAGTTATATACTCATGAATTGAATATGGAATGGATAAAGCAATTGTATAAATGAAATGTGAATTAAATTATGAAAAGCTATTTATATAGCAAGTATGAAAATTGAGATATTTGTGAAACAAATTAAATATGATATGCTATTATGTATGAATTCAAAGAGTTGGCATATGGTTGTTGTAATATTTAAATATTAATATGTGTTTATGTTTCAATTATACATTTGAAATCTTTTGTCTTTAAATATTCGGATTATAGAAATACCACTGAGTTTTACTTAGCATATAGTTTTGTTTTCCGTACGTAGATTAGGTCCTTCAATTTTGATTGTCAATTCAGCATCCAACAATGGTCCCAAACTCAAATGTGGTGATGTTTTTCCTTTTGTGTCGGCATGTACCTAGGGTGTCTGACTATTAATCATTTTGTGGATTGATTGTAAATAAGATTATAAGTTAATATTGGTTGGTTATATACATATAAATATGTGTTTATGTTTGAGGCCATATTATGGCATGTTTAAGTTAATGTTTAAGTGAATATGAAATAGGCAAAATAGATTAAGTTTGGATACTTTGATGATATAATTGTGATACCAATGAGGGTACATTGGTTAGACATCTAGGATGTATGTTTTGATATGATTTGGATGTGTTTGATCGTGTTTTGAATTGGTTAAATGAATGACTTGTTTCTATCACGTATTTTGGGCCTCGAGGGCTTGAATAAGGGACAATCTGTATGAGTTTGATTGATTTTGACTTGAATATTATATGATGTGAAATGTTTTGAAATTATGTTTGTTTGATCAGTAATACTTTGAAACCCTATTCCAGCGACGAATGTGGGTTAGGGTTGTTACAAAAAGGAAAGGCGTGAGTCGACAACGAGTGACGTGAGCTTTCGATTTTTATTTCTATAATTCAAAAGCCATTTATTTTTTGCATGTTCATGTTAATTTGCATCATATAATATTGAGGTGAGCTGTTACTGGATTTTTAAATTGAATTGTTTTGGTTGAGATTGAATATCGAGACATGGATTAAATTGAATAAAATAGAAAGTTGTATGGCTTAACTGGTATATTATATTTGTATGAAATTGAGCTAAATTATGTTATTGTATGGCTTAATTGATATATGATGAATTACTGTTGAATTGAGAATGATGGGATGTGAATTGAACTATGTGATGAAATTGGAAAATTGGTTACTCTATTAACTATATAGGTTTATACTTCGGTATATTTGATGATACACTTATGTGCCAGTATGATTACTCCAATTTATCCGATGATGCAATTACATGTCAATGTGATTGCTTCGATTTATCTGATAATGTACTATGTGTACCTGTCACACCCTAAAATGTCAAGTTTAAGTTGTAATGGTGATTGTGGGTACTAAATTGAAAAGTTTAAAAATTGGACGGGTTCTAGTGGAAATAAAAGAAATTAGCGAGCTAGTTGTGGAAAAGTTGGATTTCAACCTTGGTTCCGTTAAGTTTGAACTAGGAATATATCTTAGTGGGAGACATGGTGATTATTGACGTGTACACTTGGCTATTGAAATTGTGATCAGTGAAGGAAGTACGGGAGTATTATATAAGGGTGAAATGTTTCTCTCCAGGCTATTCTTTTCATTTTTTTTATCTTCTTTTATTTTTTTCTCTAGTTCGTTCTATAATAGCCTGCTCAAGGAAGTCTTTGTATTTGGTTACCGTTTGGCGTATAATTGGTAAAATAAGGATAGACATGAGTAAGTAACATGTTTGTCTTGGCTAAGTATATAATTATGCGTATTACGCCGTTTGGCAAACTCTTAGTTTTGACGGGTTTTGTGGTTTGGCGAACTCTTCTATTAAGTATCTGCTCATGCTTTGGGCAAACTCGTTAAGTTCATAGTTGTTTAGATATTTTTATTATTTAAGTATGGTAATTTGGTTAGCTAAGTTGAGATTCAATTAGAAAAGAATTAGACTACTGTAGATAATAAGACTTAAATTATGTTACGTGCACTTAATCACTTCCACTAACTCTTTTTTTGAGCTTAAGTATATAAAAATAGTGGTGGTCTTTCTGAACATTTTTACGTTTTCTTCTTCTTCATTGATTTCCTCTGAAAACTCCTTAAAAACCTAAGTTCAGAAAACCTCTTCGAAGTAAGGTTCGCAATATTTAGCTAACTTCTACGTTAGTACCAGCTTAATGGTAATTACTAATAAACCCTAAGTTACCCTCTAAGTCATTTACGTATTTCTTATTCTGCATGCATGATCTTCCTGATTCTAGATTAAGCTTTGTTGATTCTTGCATGCACGATTAGATTTGATCGATTGATGATCTAATGTGTTTAATTATCTTTATTTTAGCTCAAGAAGTTAACAAATGTCCAAGTGATAAAGGAAAAGGACTTGCTTTATAGACTTGTGTTAGAGTTTCTGGTGAGTTCCTTTTTACTTCCATGTGTTGTAATTTTATTTATTTTATAATTTGTGTAAAGTAAGTAATCCTCCTTTGTAATGGATGAAAGATGTTGTGTGGATAATGGTTATCCAAAGTCTTCAGTTTGAGTGCAGTCTGTTTGTGATATAAAGTAAGCATCATTCTTTATGCTTAAACCACTACCATCTACTTCTGATATGTATGATATAATATGAACTAATATGAGGTGATGAAGATGAAGAGATATGTTTGTGTAGCTTCCGGTAGGGAAACTATGTTGCAAATCGGATTGGCATATCACAATAAAACATGTTGATATGAATGAAAATGATATGAGGGAGTTAAGGGGGAGAATGTATATGAATAACACTGAATGATATGATTCTGAATTTTGGGTATGTGGCTAGCATGAGACTGAATTTGTCTGAGTTAAGTTGAGCTGGCATACAGTATACACCCAAGTGATAAGTAAGTTGGCGTACTGATTCTATCGGTGTTCTGCATACGTAATTGGGCGTACTATGTGAATATGTGTAAATGTTTTAGAAAGGTTCAATTGTACTATCAATAGTGTTATGTATGCTTTTTCTTTGGAACTCACTAAGTTCGTATGAACTTACTTTGTTACCTTTTCCTTCTCAAGCTTGTTGATTGAAGGAAGGCTTTACTGCTATTGTGAGCTGACTACTTTGTTTTGTATCATGCATGACTCGTGGGGTGGCGCATAAGTGTATGTGGAAATTACTTGTACTAAGAACTTTTGTTTTGATAAGACTCTGTTTTATGAGATTTCTACGAAGCATTAATACTTAGTTTTTAAATTAATATATTATGTTTAATGAAGTTATTATATTTGAACTTATACGTCGTATGGTTTGTATATAATTTTTTAAATTTTTGATGCTTTCATTCAAACCTTGGTAAAATAACAACTAATATATGCCTTATATTTATAATTTTGTAAGAAATATATAAAGCTTTAGCCAAAATGATTTAAAGTTAATTTGATTTTAAGTAGTGACGCACCATATTCGGATTCTATTATAGGGTCAAGTTTGGCATGTTACACGTTCCAGAAGAAAGAAGGGTTAAGAAGCGTTATGCATGGAGGGAAAAGACTGAAATGATACAACAACAAAAAATGCATTTGATTGAAATGGTAAATTTTAAAGATTATAATGTTTTGGATTTGAACCTTGTTATGCGCAAATATTTTTTACAATTTATATGAAATGACAAAATTACCATTAAAATAATATCCATTACTTATTACAAATGACAAACTTTTGGTAACTTCATTATTGAGTTTGTAACATAATTAAGATTAACATCGACTCAATAAAATACTTAAATATAGTAATAAATACTAATAAATTATTTTAATGTCAACTTAATAATATAATTATCGTCAATTCAAAAATTTCTCCATAGATAATTTAATAAAAACATTTTAAAAGAAAATTAAGCAGATGTAAATATAAAATGAGAAAATATACATTTATAAATTTGTGTTTAAAAACAAACCCAAAATGTTTTTCTATTTACTTTTCCTTCTTGCCCGCCACCAATATAACCCATGTATCTTGCTTTATTATATAGATTTATTTGTCTCTTAATTATGATTCAAATAATTAAAGAAGACATTGGATCAAATCATAGCTGAAACCTAGAAATATAGGTTTATAAATGAAGAGAAATTAATTTTGCTGGGGAATCTTTCATCAATTAATTAATTCCACTGTTGACACTGGTTTTAAATATGGTCGGAAACTTTGAAAATCAACATGATTTATGGAATCAAAATATGAAAATAAATACATATTTTTTTATTTTTTATTTTTATGGCGTAAAAATAAATATTTTTTATTTAAAATATGGAAATAAACTTAAAAATATTTTTTTATATATCATATAAAAGTTATTAATTAATTTTTTGAGTGAGCATTTGATACATTGGTAGTATATTATTTTTTATTCTCTGTCTTAAAAAATTGACTTATGTCTCTCTCTTTTTTTTTTTTTTTTAATATTTTACTATACTTCTATAAGATGCCTGTCAACATCTTTCTACTAGTAATGAATCAAATAATTTCTCAATTTTTATTTACTTAAAAAGTTGTTGTTTTTTTTTAAATATTTATGAAAAAACTCTAAAATATTACTAAATAACATTTAAAAGCATAAAATAAAGTTTAATTTTTTAAAATAAATCAGAAAATTAAAAACTAAAAACTACACAAGTCAAAAAATCTAAAAACATTAACCCAATCAATATACCAATAATCTAGATTCGAAATATTAATACCATAAGACATAGTGTCTTAAAACATAAATGGGATATGTAATATCACTTAATATAAAGTTGAAAATTTTTATTTTCTTTATCAAAAAATTACATTGAGAATAAAGCGGATATTTCTCGAGAAATTAGTTGCAGAATAGACCTTGATTTTTGGCTTAATTGGCGATGCCTAATTAATTCCAAAAATAAAACCTCAGCAATTTTTCTAACTAGTACTACTATGCCAAACGGTGTCGTCACGTAAACTCCTTTCGCCCATACGCCGGTGATTGTGCCCCCACTGGCAGGCAATGGCATCACTTCCTAGAAATCAATAATGTCAAAAACAAAGGGCAAAATGGGAATTCACAAACCTCGGCGGGAATAAGAGCCGTTGCTCATTAGACTTGCCCAATTTGGCGCCAAAAGAAAAAAAACACTCTTCACTCGGTTTCGGCTGCCCGTAAATATCCGGGCAGCTAGCCGCCCTTCTTTTCTCTTTTTCACTTCACAAGATCAAAGCTTAAATATTAATATGAGCTCTTTTCTCTCTTTTTCTATTTTCCCCCCCACTGATTCAAAGCTCTCTCCTTTTCTCTTATTCCATTCCCTCTGTTTCTGATCAAAAACTCATTTTTTTCTTGTTGATTTTAGCCCAAGTTTTAAAAAACCCCATTAGCTTTTCCCCTGTTTTCCCTCTGTTTTCTTCCATTTTCTCACCTTGGGTGTCTTTTTATTGTTTGTTTTTTGCTTCAAAATCCCCTTTTTTTGTGATTAAAAATGGGGTTTTCGAAAAAATCACAAGTGGATGGAGTACTAGATTCGGAAGGGAAAAAATGGGTAATAGCGGGTATTGCTATACGGACATCATTGAAGCTAATAAACACAAAGCCAAGAGGAAAACAAGGTGGAGAAGATGAAGGTGAAGAAGAAGAAGAAGAAGCTTGTTCAACGACTCCAACTTCAAAAGAAGCAAGAATACCAGACAAATTACCTTGCCCTCCACCGCCAAGAAAACGCAGGCCTCCTTTAAGACACCATTATAATGGAGTTAGGGACTTCTTTACACCTCCTGATTTGGAATCAGTTTTCAAGCTCCGCCATGTCGAGAAGCCTATTTGAGTTTGACATTTTAGAGTAAAAGTTCGTGTTTTTTTAGCATTCTAGGGTTTATGTTATCTTTTTTTTTTTTTTTTTTTTTGGGGTCTTTTTGCATTAGTAACTCCTTCTCTAAGCAATATAGTGGAGAGGGTTTAAAAGGTGTACAAAGATATCATATATTTATGAAATAACTAGTGTAGTTTAAGTTCATACTTTATTTCTTGCTTGGTGCTTGTATGAGACTGGTTTGGATTATGATGTTTGTTGTGTTGGAATTGAACCTTAAAGAATGGTGATGAATGGCGAATTTCTATTTCTATTTCTTTTTTTTTTATGTTACGCAAATGAAAAGATTTGGGATTTTTTTAGGGGTTAGAATTATTGGAGGTTTGTGTCATTCAAGTTTAGCTACAGAATCTTGTACCATTTAACTTGTAAGGAAAAAAACAGGTCTAGTGACTGAGCAATGGCCAAACTTGCCTTCGAATTTGCTCCATTAACAGTATAATTCATCACAAGTTTCTATAGTGTTGGGTCATCAAATTCTTTTCTCTATTCACTGATCAGTGCAGGGCTAGTTGCAGGCTCTCGGTAAATGATTGGCATTAGATATTTTCAGTAAAAAAAAATGTCAAAAGATGACATGGTACCAAAACAAAAATTTCAAACTTGAAATTAAACTCGGAGCCTATTTAGCGTTGTTTTGTTATTTGAACTTGCCTCAAAGTACCTCTGCAAATACCATCTTTAATCTCTGTACGTGACCCACTTCTAACCTGGCTGGAACTTCATATTAAACCTTTTAGGGTTTAAATATAGACTGCAACACGAGGTTACAAATATTTTAAAATTTTATCGTTATTCGATATTTACCATATTTAAGGTAAAAATGAGTGGTGGATTAGAATTAATGTGGTTTTTGACAACGAGAAACTCCTTTTAACTCTTTCTTTTAGGCTTTTTGTTTTGGAAGTAATATCAAAGTACCATTCAAACTTGATAATTAAACTTTCCAGCTAATAAAAATCTTTTGTCTCCATGCTATATAGCAAAGACACAGATTTAAAAACAAAAAAAAAAAAAAAAAACAGAACAGCTGAACAGGTTTCAAAAGTCTGGTGGGTTATATATATAGATATGTAGTGTTTTAACTATCGGAATTTGGTGTTTTCCAGCTTTTGTTAAAAAGAAAACCATGGAATCCAATGCCAGGGCTTGTAAGCATATATTTTTTTCAAAGCAATTGATGGCTAAGTACAGATAGTGAATAGCGTGGATAAGACTTTCAGACATGTTTATCATTAAAAAAAAATCCATATATTTGGTTGTAATGGATTAGACATGATATCCTATTATCCTCTCCATGATCTAAAAGAAGTAAATACCTACTAAAATTTATTAATATAAAGGATAAAAAAAAGGTGAGAGTTTAGGCTTATTTATTGAGTATTAACCAATGGCTTATCTAGGGATTAGCTTCCTTTATTTAATGAGAGCATATAGTAGTAATTAAGGTGTAGAAAATATTTTTAGGTCTGAAGTTTGTCAGATTCTACACATTTTTCACCCTAAACTTTGTAAATAAAATTTGTCACATGAACTTGGCTTGTTTGTATTAGGTTTCTTTTACTTAATTTTCTTAGGGGTTTTTTCCTTTCTGTCTCTGCATGGGAAACAGCATACATATTTTTTTCCTGCTAGCTTTTATTTTCCTCAGTTGCTGTATCACATACGTATTTTAATACAATTTCATATATATAATAGTGAACATCTTTCAAAATATTGAATCCAGTGTAGAATCAATGGCTTTTAAAAGGGTGTCTTTTAGGGTTTTTTTTTCTTTTGATTTTTGACAATCCAAAGTTCAAAAGAAAAAAAAAGGGGACTTTAAAGAAAGGGTTTCATACCCAAAAGAAATTATTTCTTTATGAGCAATGAAATTTATTTATATAATTTTGATATGATGTTACAAAATATAAATAAAAATGAGCTAAGATGAAGGGAATGACTTGTGTTTGTCATGGTGTTCGAATGTGGTGTTACCAAATCTTAGTTGGACAACTTGATGATTTATTTATTTATTTTCTTCCTTGTTTGTGGGGGGACCAATAATAAATAATAACCAGCAAATTTGATGAGGACATTAGGTTCATTTAGTAGCTATTTGAAGTTCATTTTTAAAACATATTCCCCAATTCATAATTCATCAACCCATTGGTACATTTCTTTAATTTTCTTCTCCATCAATAATAGGAGCTAGATTGACCAAATCCTACGTAAAATAAAGTTTTTCGCACCATAAATATTGTTTCATTAATTTTTAATTAATTCCAATAGCTGAATTGTTGTTCATTGGCATTATAAATATTTCAATATTATTAAAATTTATTTAGATTTGCAAACTGATCTTTGTAAAAAAAAAAAAAAAAATCTACAATTGTTTGAGACTCCTCCAAAAATAAGTTTTAGATTTTTTCGAAGCAGACAAAGAAAGGGGATTTGTATCCCTCAATGTTTTTTCCAGCATAGCTTTTTGTTTTTTATTCACCAAATATATATATATATATATATATAGATTTTAGTGTTGAATATACTTTTGATAAATTAAAATCGAATCGTCATTGATAAGTGTTCGACTAATTTTATGTTAATATTAAAATTAATCTAAAAAATGAAATTATAAATTAATATTGAGATATGAATATAAACAAGTTCTTCAAGTTTGAAAAGCACCTAATTAACTCAAGCCTAAGGGCTAGGGCTTACCAATTATATATATGTATGTTTTTATAACCTGAAATTGTTTGGCATTAAGTTGTAGAATTATTATTATTATTTCATTGTTTACAATATTTAACCTAGTGAGTTGAAATTAAAAGCAGGATATTGAAAAATTTTCATAAAAGATTTCAATTAACTAATACTCAATTGATATCGATATTATTGTCAATGCAAGAGGACGAGAGTTTAAATGCGTTGAAGTGTATTATACTCTTATTTAGGAGTTGGAGAGAAGCTATGAATAATTCTAAGCATTATATATATATATATAAAACTAACAATCATTAAGCACGTACCTAAATGTAAAAAATATTCAATATATATTTTAAACTTTTTTAACAATAATTGCTAAGGAAAAAAAGTATTTTTCAAGATGAAGTGTGAATAAAAAAAATGTTAATATAAAATTTTATTTTATTTGAATTAAAATGGAAATAAAGGTAACTTTTTTTAGTATTATCAAATAATATAATTAAATTCAGTATTTAATTTTGTATAAAAATACTTAATTTTTTTAAAATATAAAAAAATTATAATTTAAATTTTATTATTAAAAATTAAAAATTAATTTTATCAAACTAAAATTAAAATTGTTGATAGGTGAAATGTTGGATCATTGACTTTGAAAATTTTATTTTGCAAAGAATTGAGATAATTAATGTTAGAGAGAAGAGAAAGAAAGGATTGTAAATCAAAATTAAATAAAACAAAGGAATCCAATGTAAACAATAAAAGAAATCAAAACAAAGGGTAAAAGAGAGAGACATGTACAGATGGGCATAGCCAGGAATCCTAAGAGCAAGAGAAATTTTAAATCCGTAAAAAAAAAAAAAAAAAAAAAAAAAAAAAAATATAAAATTAATAATCACAGCAGTAGTACGCTTCTTATTTTACAGACCAATCATCGGCTTTCATTTTGGTTTTCACGCGGTTTCATTTGTTTATTTATTTTGGTTAAGTGAGTCTCCGCCCGGCCCTCTCCTTGGCTGCCCCGACTGCCCGGCCTTTTCTGTTTGGCGGGAAACTTGCCCTAGCTGGAAATTTTAGGGTTTCTTCCCTCCAAAATTTAGCCACAATTTGGGGGGCTATATGACGGCCTAATCCTGATAAGAATATTTCAGTGTTTAAGCAACTTGCCCAAGTATTTAATAAAGTATTATTAGAATCGTCCACTAGTTTGACTTTTGTTTTCTTCAGGTGATTGGACTTTGGTGGTAAGATAAGAAGTACATTAATCATTTCTTGTCATAAATTGTTATAATTTCTTCTGGAGAAAAGTTTAAATGAATTCAACTTGAAAAAAATGGTCTCCGGAGGATACAATAAAAGTGATTGGTAATATTTTTATGACTTATTTTAATTAGTTTTGGCATTTTATTGGGTATTTTTTATGTTAGTACAACAATTGTTGAATGTGTGGGAAAATAAGTTAAAAAGATGGAAGATTTGACATGGAGCTAGACTGATATGCAACACTCTTAGATTTTAGCATTATTTTATTTGGAAAGATATTTATTTAAGAGATCAATTAAGACTAGATTTACCTTAGAGAGCAAGTAAAAACTTTTTGGTTTTATTTTTTATATTTTATCATTGCATTTAAGTTTAGGGTTTTATTTTTATTTGACTTTCTAATTTTGTTTCTAGTTTTCTCTTGTAAAACCCTTTCCCCCATGGTATTCTTTTTTGAAAGCTCAGACTTTTCTTTTCAACCTTTTCATCTTTAAGTCTTAATGGAAGTAGATAAAGATGACGATGCATATTATTGATCGTCTCCGAACGCATTAACGTCTAGAATGTGAATACTACAACTAAATATATGGATTTGAGGTGGTGTTCGCAAGTATACAGGTCAAGTTGTAATATAGTTTTTACAACGGAATCAGTAAGTATCTCGAGGATCGTACCCAAAAGAAGCGAGTACTAAATTAAAGTTAACCTAAGCACAAATAAAATTAATTAGTAGTGCTAAATTAAAGTTAACCTAAGCACAAATAAAATTAATTAGTAGTGTTGTAACACCCCTATACCTAGGGGTGAGCAAAATCCGATTTGATTCGAAAAACTCGATAAATTTTTCAAATTTTGAATTAAATAGTTCGGGTTATTTAAGTTAATCAAATTGTTTGGATCAACTCGAATAAAAAAATAATTTTTTCGGTTTAATTCAAATATGAATTACATAATTCGAGTTATCCGAAAATCCGAATAAGAAAAAGTAAAACTACGCCGTTTTGATAAATGTTTACATTTTCTAAAGTTAAAAGTCAAAACCATTAAGTTAAAAGGCAAAATTATGTTGTTTTGATAAATGTTTATTCATTAAGTTAAAAGGCAAAACCATTATATTGTTTATGTAGTTAAATAATTTTGTACTTCGTTTACTAGTTAAATAATCGGTTCATGTAAACGCAACATGGAGTGTAAATAATATGATTCGTTAACTCGACTCGAAAATTTTTTACTCGATTCGATCCGATTCGAAAAAAATTCAAATTGAGTTCGGTAGCTAAAATAGGATTCGTCAACTCGACTAACTCGAAATTTTTTGACTCGATTCGACTCGACTCGATCGAATACTCACCCCTACCTATACCAGGTTCGACCCAAAGAACCTGATATAGGAACATTAAATTTAGTGCCAAAGTGATTTTGGCGAATCACTAAGATATTTGAAAATTAAAAAAAAAATAAAGTTTTCATAATTTATATTTTAGTCCCTACTACTTGGAACACACTTGATCTTCCTAAGTATATGTCATTCTATTCAAAACTTTGAAACATACCCTCTTGGCACTTGGAGATGTGATGAGATGGATGCTCACAACCTCAATTACAATTCTTCAAAATCACTGTACCTATGCGTTGAAAATATACGCATTAAGTCGGTAAAGAATTAGTAAGTACCCATGATATTTAAATTCTATTAAATTTCTTAATTTACAATATCTCGTTTCTTTATTTATTTATCATATTCATTTGTAACTTTTTACTTATTTCACAATTTAGTCCTTAAGTCCTCAAATAAACTTATAAAAATTACTACTCTTTTCATACATGTATCATATTTCATCATTTAATGTAAATTTGCATGATTTTCTCACTATTTCTTTCACAATTTATTTTTAATTCAGTATTTCAAACATGAATCAGAGATAAACCTTTACCTTGTAACAAAATTGTTTATCTTTTTAGCAGAGGCCCAGTAGACTAAACAAAATACTTAGGATATACGAAACTGATATAGAGGTGCATTATTATGCACTATTAAACAAAGAGCACTAAAGTGCTATACAGAGAGCACAAGTGCGCTAAACGGAGAGCACTAACATGCTAATAATTAGATAGCGCACTAAGGTTCTTTAATGGCATGCCACTAATATCCTAGTAGTTCTAATCTCGTCTACTTGGGCAAATTATATCATGCACACATATCACTTTTACATTTTTAGCATAATACTTTTACATACTTTACAATTTAATCCTTGTACTAATAATCCGTATACTTATATCTTCACTATCTTTAATACATGTAATATATTTCTAAATTCATTATTCATCCATTATTCACTAATAATCTTTCTCATGTATTTCACATATCACTTCTATATATTTTGTAATTTAATCCTTAGCACAAAATTTCATGTAGCAATATATTTTACTTTTAATAACACATATAACATAATTCAATACTTATTAATATTCCAAAATTCACTACAACATCAATGTTTCTCATTCTAAGTGTTATGCACTTCACTTTTCTATTTCTAATATTAAATTTCCCAAATTTATGATTTAACCCTTAATTTCCACAACTTAGGAAATAATTGTAGTTTGGATTACAAAATTCATATATTCTTTTATTTTTCACTATATGCTTTATTATCAATATTTCCTTATAAACTTTTATAACTTTCCTATTTAATCACTTTAAAAAAAATATTCTTTTTTCACTATTAAACAAATTTTCTTTCACATCTCACTTAATTCATATAATTAATTTCACTATCTCATTTTCCACATCAAATTTCTATTTATTTCACTTGTATTATTTCCACCACATATATTTCTCAAATCTTTCAATTTAGTCATTGTTTTCATAAAATTTCACATTTTCCCATAATTTCAATTAACTAATACTTTTTATATTTTTGCTAACACATAACCCAACTATTATACTTTTATTATAATTTCCTCCTTCACTTAAGAAATTATTTCACACTATATATATATTTTACTTAATTACCACTTACTTTACAAAAATCACATTTTAATCCTTAAATAACAAGAAAGTTCATGGGTACTTACCTCTTTTCTATCAAAATCTCTTGTTTTTCTCTTTTCCTACCACTTGATTCACTTCCTCAACTTCTCTCTTCATCAACATGTCAAAAACACAATATTTCCTCATGAGAAATCTTTACTTTAACACCATATTTATGATTTTCTATCACTAAGCTAAAAAATAACATAAAACTTAACATCCATACCTTATTCTCTTGAAACCAAACTTTAACTTGACTTTCTCTCCCCTCCAACTTCTGTTTTCTTGAATTTAACTTGATATTCTAGCTCTCCATAGTCTCCTTAATATTTTTCTCTCTTGATGGCTGTGGATAAGTGAAAATGGTGAATTTTTGGTAAAAGGGCCAAATTGTAAAGAAAAGAAAATTTCTTTCTTTCTTTTCTTCTTCTCAAGTTAGTAGCATGGAAAGATGAAGAGAATTCTTCATCTTTCTTTCCTTATATACTAAATAAAAATTAATAAAATATAAATAAATTTCAAATCAAAATATTAATAAACTAATATTTATTTATTTAATTAATCTAAAATATCACCTGTAACAGCCCAGTTTTAGCTAAATCGGAATAGTAGTTTCAGAACCACAAATCCGAGGTCGTAAAGTTATTTTAATATTATTTTTAGTGTTTATAGCATGTGAGTATATATGTGTGAAAATTTAGTGAGTTAATTTTATTGTTTAATAGCTCAATTTGAGAAAAAGGACTTAATCGCGTAAAATGCAAAAGTAGCATGCTATAAGTTAAAAGTGTTTAATTGCCATGGCTTATTAAATGAAAGGTTCTTATGTTGTAATTATACCATTGATAGTGGAGATGGTCATAAATGACCTTATATTTGATGATTAAATGGTTTAATAACCAAGGGTAAAATGGTAAACTATGAATTAAGTTATATTAAATAAAATAAAAATAATTTTAATGTTAAATGGTCATCTTCCTCAACCGAAAATAGAATAAAGAAGAATCCATATCCATGTTTTAGGGTTTGACACTTTGTGTTTGTGATTAAGGTATGTTTTGAACTCGGTTTTTGATGATTTCTACGTTTTTGTGATTGTTACTTTGAGTACTAGCTAGCCCATGCCTTAATTTTTGAGTTTGTTGGTGATTTTGTAAAATACAATTGATGATAGCTTGAGCTCTTGAATTTTTGATGATGGAAAATGAGTATTTATCGATGGATTATCATGTTTTGTAAAGTGATTTTTAGTGAAATTGCATAAAATGGATTAAATTGTGAAAAGATGAAAATATTTGGTTAAATGTGTGAAATATTGATAAATATGGGCTTTTATGGAGTTTATAAAAAATTCAGCTAGCATGTATTTGATATAATAATTGTGTAATTTTGTGTATTTATGAAATAGGGACTAAATTGTAAAAATGTGGAACTTTAGGGGCTAAAGTGAAAAAAATTCCCAAACATGTGTTTACGTACTAAATTGAATGTGTTGATGAATAAAAGAGTTAATTTTGAATGTATATAGATCAAGAACGAAAGAAAACAGATTTAGATCAGAGAAAATCGAAAGTTAACGAATAGCCCATCCAATTCGTTTATCCCGAATACGAGGTAAGTTCATATGGAAATAAATGTATTTAAATTTAATTATATATGTGTTATTATGATTGAACTGCTATGAGTGTTGAACGAGCAATTACAAGCAAGAATTGACAGATTTTTTATATCCGAAAGTCCCGTACGAACCTTAGGAATAGTATAGGATATGAATGTCATGACATTAGGTTATCGAGATGTGATTAAATGTAAGACCATGCCTAGGACATTGACATTGTGTTGAGATTACATGTAAGACCATGTCTGGGACATTGGCATCGTTAATCGATTTTGTGTAAGACCCTATCTGGGATAGTGACATCGATATGTGATAACATGTAAGACTATATCTGGGATATGGCATTGTACGAGCTTATGTGATTTTCGAGTATCCTTAATGATTCCGAATGGTTCAAAGGTCAAAGTCAAGTTGATAAAGAATATGTGAATGAGCTAAGTGACTTAAGTACGTACGAGATTCATACGAGTATTGATTAGAGAATGTATTTTATGAACTTGATTAAGACATTGAATATATGTTCAATGAGAAAGGTTTGTAAATTTGAATGTGATTAGCTATGTTTAGCATATATGAATTAATATGCAAATGTTCATGTGTTGACTTTATTTGTATATGGCTTACTAAGCTTTTAAAGCTTACTTTGTGTGTTATTTCCCTATTTTATAGATTATCGAAGCTAGTTCAGACTTGGGGATCGTCGGGAAATGTCATCACACTATCGATCATCTCGTTGGTACTTTTGAAGCTTTGTATATATGGTATATGGCATGTATAGGCTAGTGACTTATTGGTATGTCTTTAGTTATAATATTAGCCATGAGATTTGGCTTGTAAATGTTGGTATGTATGGCCATTTAGGTTGGCTTGATTTGTGTTTGATAAGTGATATATATATGTGATGTATATAATGCCTTATATGTTGGCTTATTTGGTATGGTTATGTGTTGGTTATTTTGGATAGTTGTAAGTTGGTGTATTAATGCTTACAAGATTAGCATATTGTGGTTTGATTTTGAGATGATGATATGGTGAAAATTGTGTCATGATATAAATGATAAATTGATGAGTAAATGCATTTATTAGCTTTGTAAGTTGTGATGATTTTGGCTTAATGATTTGGTATGTTTGAATATGGAATTAAGTAGTTAAAATGGTAGAGGATAGATGACATGATATGTGTATAAATTGGCATGTTTTGGCTGCCTATATATGCAATAAATTGGTACTATTTTGGTTATTAGGTGTGATTGAAAGAAGGGTGGCAAATTGGCTTTGCAAATAACCTATTTTTGTCCACACGGGCAGAGACACGGGCATGTGTCTCAGCCGTGTGCGATACACGGTCATGTTACACGATCGTGTGTCCCCTAGGGTACCCTTTTGAATTAAGTCAGTATACCCTATATTTTTGGCATGGCCTAGACACACAGGCATGTCTACTAGCCGTGTGTGACACACGGGCTGGCATATAGGCGTGTGGCCGGCCGTGTGACCCAAGTCAGTAACCTCTCTAGTTTTCCCACGGCCATGGCACACGGGCGTGTCTTCGGCCGTGTGGAGCAAGTCAGTATGTATGCCCTGTTTTCACACGGCTTGTGACACGGGCGTGTCTGGTGGCCGCGTGCCATACATGGCCTGTTCCTACGGGCGTGTGACCCTTAAATGCAAGAAAATTTTCTAAGTTTCCCAAAGTTTGTAAATGTTATCGGTTTAATCCCGAATCACTTTTAAGCATGTTTTAAGGTCTCGTAGAGCCTTATAAGGGACAATGTGAATGATTTGAATGAATTTTGATTATGAATGCTTAAATGTATGTAATTGAGGTGTGTTATCCGGTAATGCCTCGTAACTCTATTCCGGTAACGGATACGGGTTAGGGGTGTTACATCACCAACATCATCATTACTCTTCAAAATTATCTTCCTTGCTAAATGACCGTTTTGCCTCTTATGATCCTTCAAAATTCCTCCATTGAATCATCACACATTTTAGTAAAATTGTTATTTAACCCCTCATACTTTTTCCACTTATTCAATTTGGTCCTAATTCATCTATTTTCTTTAGTTTCTAGATCCTTCCATCCTTAAAATATTTGCACTATTAGTCCTTCAACTTTTTCATATTTACACTTTAACCTCTCAAATTTTGAGTATTTACTCTTAGGTCACAAAACTTTTTCCACTTTTGCGATTTAGTCTTTTCTTAAATTAATACATCATAATATACTTCCTAAATAGATTTTGTTGACATAACTCAAACTTTCCCCCCTTTTTTTTCACTTTATTTCCTTATTTTATTGTATCAAAGATAATATCTCTCTTATGTAGCAACTTTCGAGGTGTTACAAGTGTAACACCCCTAACCCGTCTCCTTTGTTGGATTAGAAGTATTACAATACAATTCAGAACATTTAACTTCATATAGAAACAATTATTCAAATTTAATACTAACATTCCAATACGCATTTCATTTATAGCATAAATGCACATACGGACCTTAAACTGAGTCTATGGGGCCTTAAAAATTCTTTGGGAACATTTAGGGACCATTTTGAAACAAAATAGTAAATTTTAGAAAAATTGAAAAATTTTGAAAACAAGGGTCACACAGCCCTGTGACATAACCCAGGCCGTGTGGCCAACCGTGTACAATTTGAAATATGGGACACACGGCTGTGTCCTAACCGGTCTGTCCACCCATGTGGATATTCGAAATAGGGTCATGCGATCGTATCGCAGGCCGTGTGCCAGGCTGTATATGCATAGGAAGTTAGGTCACATGACCGTGTTGCCAGGCCATGTAACCCTTTGTGACTATATAGTTCATCTTACACTTAAAATTTAAATGACACATGGTTATGTAGTGTGGCCGTGTGTGGCACACGGTCGAGTGACAGTCCGTGTCCCAGGTCATGTGCTTCCTAAATAACCCCTAATGCAAGCCAATTCAACCTTAATTACTTGGGCACCAAACCAAACTAATTCCACACTCATTCATAAGGTTAAAACATGTTCAAACACACATAAATAATGTCAAATCATTCATCTTATGTGCCTAACCAATATGTCATTATTTGACACCACAATTCATACACAAATCAAATCAAATTCAATATTTCAAGTTCAAACATTAAACATATAGCAAACGTACCAAATAATCATTTCAATAGCATTCCATTCCACCATAAGTTACCTACTTTCAAAAGGGCATACATAAATGTCCAACAACACATATTTACACCAACATTTACAAAACAACAACTAAGGACATTTAAACACAAATAAGCTTTGCACAAACTCAAGACGTACCATGTTGCCAAGATAGCATTATAGCCTTATTACATGCCATACCATTAACAAAAATAACCAAAAACTACCAAAATGGCGGACGGAGAGTGTGATTATGCTTTGACGAGATTTTAACCGTTCAAGCTTTCCGATGATCTACAGAAAAGAGAAACAAACAACTAACATAAGCAATTAGCTTAGTGAGCTCATATAATGAAAACTCAACTTACCGACATATTAAGTCTAAAACAACCAAATATAATTTCATTAGATCATGAGCATACTTTTATTTCCTATACACACCACTTCACAAGGTTAGTAGGTGTATCAATGAACATACGAATTAAACCAAATCATGGAACATATCATAATAAGCATTTCAATAAATATATTTCATCCATCATATAATCAAATAACACCCTTTTCACTCAAGTACACATATCAACATTTTTCATTTCATCTTTCCATATCATAGATCACTTCATATCCATACATATTCTATTTAAGCTTTAATCACCCTTTGAACCAAATAAAATATCATCAGATACTAAAGAAATGCTCACATAAGTTGTGACTGTAACATGTAACCGTATATGCTCACACGAGCTGTGAAATGGGCCTACTCACACGAGTTGTGGGTCAGGATGTTAAGCTACACGATGCTACTCACATGAGCTGTGGAGAATCCACAACAAATGCAGGATCTCAACCATCGATAGGGCATCCGAGACCAGTACCCAAAACTGTAATAACCCTTAATGACATGTCATTTGTATCCTAAGTATTCACGAGGTTCAAATGGGACCATTGTACATATCCAAATCCTTTAAATGCATTGCATTATACCATTTGAAACATACTTCCATGAAATGAACAATTTTCAAACATAATCATCAATTTGATTATCATTACAATTTAATCCAAATCACTAGCTAACATTATATAAACAATTAAAATTATACAAAGCACAACATTAATTAACCATTCATCCAAAATTAAAATTAACAAACTTAAACAATAGACGAACTTACCTCGATTAAAACAGTTGCAAAAACAAAGTTGACAACTAGTCTGAAACTTTAGCTTTTTCTCAATTTAAATTTGGTTGATGCATTTCTTGATCTAAATAGTAATTTCATTCAATTAATACCATTCCAGCACTTAAATAAACAATTTTATACAATTAAGCCATTCTATCATCATTTTACAAAATTACCCCAATATTTTACCTTTTATGCAATCTAGTCCCTGAACCCGAAACTTGCAAAATTACCATTTTTAGCTACCAACCATGCTAGTCGAATTCCTTACGGCTTCTAACTAGCCCATATTTTTCTCCAATTCATCCTATTTACATGCAATTTTACTAATTAAACAATTTAATCCCTAAATAATAAAATTACTAAAAATCACTTAACAAAATACTTATATTTAGCTATTAAATCAAGAATCTATCAACTAAATTCAAAAACACACTACTCATTCATGGTAAGTCCTTAAAACTTTAACATTATTACGAATTTACCCTCAGATTAGCTAGATTAAGCTACAACGATAACAAAAACATAAAAATCATTAAAAACAGAATCAAAATCACTCACATGCACACCAAAGTAGCTTGGCTGAATGTTTCACACCTTTAGCTATGGCTTTTTCAGTTTTCACAAAAAAAAAAAAAAAAAAAGAAGATAATGATACTATTTTTATCATCTTTTGATTCTATTTCCAAATTCCTTAATTACAAACTTAACCTTTAAAAATCATCAGAATTGCACTAAAACCAAACCATAACCGTCCACTAACTAATGAAATGGTATTTTTATCGATTAAGTCCATTAGTTTAAGATTCATTAGCCATTTAATACTTTTAGCTAATAAACATCAACTTTTGTAACATTTACGATTTAATCCTTTTTACTTAATTAACTATTTAAACTTTAAAATTCTTAACAAAAATTTAGTATGACATTAATAAATACTCGTAAATACTAAATTAATAATGTTTACTGGCTTGTCAGAATTGTGGTCCTGAAAACACTGTTTCTGACACCACTGAAAATGGGATGTTATAAGTAGTTTAAATAAATTATATTACGACAAAACATAAAAGAAATATTTTAGGATTTTTATAATCAAAGAATAAAAACTACATAAATAAAAGGGACTTCAAAAAACTAATTTCTAAACTTAATCAAGTGTAGACATGGGTGATTAGCTCACTTTGGTGATCATGACTAATTCCTATTTTGGGGTTCTATTCAATCAACTAGTCACTACCCTAGTAGAATCTCTCAATCTTCCACTAAACTAATGAGTCAGCAAGAACTATTTATCTCTCGACCTCACAGTCCAAACCGGTTCAAGGCTAAGGTGTTCACGGATAGACAATACTAATTTTGGGTTAATTCGCACCTAAATGACTTCCTAGGGTCATCAAGCTTAGAGTTTAAGTTCTTCCTCTGCCAGACAACAGATCCACTAAGAAAACCCTACATAACATTTAATTAATCACACCTCCACTCACTAATCCCCCATTAGAGGATTAGTTCCTCCTGGAATCCGTAAACTTGATAATAAATATATGCATAAAGAGTAAATCAAGAATAGAGTTTAGAGAATTCTGTTTGTATTGGATAGATGAAGTGTAGAAAATCCATTAACGTTTGATCACGTTTACAAATGACATTCCTCGAAGAACACAAAATAGAAAATAACTGAAAATAAACCTAAGGCCTAAAAGGAAGGAAAACTGAAACTAAAATTATAGAGAAAAACTTAGAATTTGACAAACTGTCTTAAACAAGTGCTAAATGAGCCTATTTATAGCATTAGGGTAGTCGTCGTCCTCAACCCCAGCTTAGCTGACATTCTCGTGTTTAATTTTCATTGAGCGGATCAAAACACCCCCGACTCGTAATTAATCCTATACAGGGTTGGTGTCCTAGTGTTTGTGTCGTGACATCGAAGGTAGTATGCTTAGGTTCAGAGGTGACTTCACGGTTGTGTCGTAACATCTCATTGCTGTGTAGCGACACCTAAGGTAGACTTGAAATTCTTGTATTCTACTCCCTATGTTGTGACATAAAACTCCCCGTGTTGCAACACAATGACCAACTTTGAGTTTCTATGCCATTGAACGGTCCTCTACACACTTACTAAGTATGTTAGCTCACCTTTAGCCCTCATTCGGCCCTTAAGGTCAATAAAGACTCAAAATACAATTTTTATTGAATTTAAACTATACTAAGAAAACATAACTAGAATATACTAAAATTACTCATATTCAAGCTCCTTAAATATGGAAACTAGTTTGATCTGTTACATCGAATTACGACAGATCAAACTCCTCCACACCTAAGTGATTGTTTATCCTCAAGCAAAGCAAAATAAAAAAAATTAAATGATGACCTTTAAGCAAGTATGGTACAAAGATTAGTTTTGGAGTACATAACTAGGCATTTTCATATTTACATATAATCCTTGCATGATATATAAACGGCTTACCCCTTTTAATATCAAACTCTTAAGTTCAATATATTACAAAGTATACAGGCATTATGGTTTTCAAATATAAGCATCCATCAATAAATCGTACAGGTAGTTTGATTATCCTAGCATAATACAAAACAACCATTAATACAATTGTTTTAAGCATATGTATTCATGAATAAGTTTACCTAGGTCACATAGGAGTTTTTGACTTGTAACATTCTGAGGCTTAGGACAGGTATGGAATTTAAGAACAGGAAGCATCAGAATGGTTTCCAGTATGAAAATAGTTTGACAAATTGTTTTGTTCCCTATTCTCCTCCCTAAGTAGCCCTTGCTTACTCACCACTTTATTTCTCTTTCTCTTACCTTCCATATTTCTCCATATAGAAACTTGCAACATAATACAACAACAACTAGCTCATGAGTTTTTGTGCACTAATGGTTGAGTTTTTCTACCTTTGTGACTTCGTTACCTTTTGATGTTTTTTAACATATCTCACTCACAATGCTTTTGTCTTTCATGTACTTTTTCTACTTATTTTTCTTGCTTTATTTTTGAATTTTTATTTTGTTTTGCACATTTTGGCTAACCTATAATCAATATATCACATTTGTTCTTCCTATTTCACTCTGTTTTTACAAAATCCATCTTGATGTGTCTACTTAAACCTTAATACGTATAGCCAGACGTCTATATTCATGTAGTTCAGGACCAAATAAAAATTGTAAGTACAAATAAAAGAGCTTTGGATAAGGAATAAGCCCAAAGTAGAGATCCAAAGAAGAATTTCGAGCCTAAAATGTAGATATCTTTTGTCATTAGACCCCGTGATCGTGATTTTCCATGATAAGTTTTATAAATTTATAATGAATCGTTCTTGAAACTAACTATTATCACGACGTAGGCAAGTGTACCTATCGAAAGTAGTATAGCTTTAGCAAGACCAGATTGTCAAACCCAAAGGACTAGGAGTACTAGTAATGACTGTCTTTTTATTATCTAGCCAAAAAAAAGAGGTTTGTTTTAACTAACTAATTAATCTAAGAACTTGCAAAAAATAGAATTAGGAAATTACTTTTGGGGAAAACGATTGATTGAGACAATACCTAAGGAAAAATCCACCTAGACTTGTACTTGTTATTCTGGCTCCGAACCGGACTATTTATTCATTTAACTTGTTCCGTAGAAATCCCTAAGTTATGTTATTATCCCTATTCAAGACTAATAACGTCTAATCCCTAGGTTGAATAACCGAGACTTTTCTCTAATTAACACCCTAGGGTTGCATTAACTCGATTTATAGATTCCCTTATTAGGTTTCACCCTAATCCAGTAAAATCTTGTCACCCTATCTCTAGGCGTGCAATCAACTCCGCTTAATTAAGACAAAGCTACTCTTAGTCAGGGTCTATTCCTCCTCCAACTAAGAGCAGTAACTTGAAGTGATATCCTGAAATACCAAAACAAGAATTAAGAACACATAATTAAGAACAAGTCAAATATTTATCATACGATTCAGAAATAATAACAAGAATTTGTCATAGGTTTCATCCCCCTTAGGTATTTAGGGGTTTAGTTCATAACTAAACAAGAAAACATCTCAGAATAATAATAAATACAAAACATAAAGAAAACCAAAAACTCCTGCAGGGAAATTGAGGAGAGATCTTTAGTCTTGATAGTGGATCTGGCTTCTGAGATGGATCAATCGGTTTCCTTGGAGTAATTCCTTACTCCCTATTCTCCGACCCCCATTTTTTTCCTCTTCTGGGGTGTATTTATAGGCTTTGGAATGCCTTAGAACCCTCAAAAGTGGTATTTTTCAAATTAGACTCAACTTGGTTCGGCAGGGACACGCCCGTGTGACAAGCCCGTGTGCGATAACTTTAGGTCGTGTTCGAGCCTGTTAAATTGGAACGAGCGTGTGTTCTACCAGTGTGAGTCGTGCTTCAATTCTACCAGATTGACACGGCCGTTTGAGCTGCTCGTGTGAGGAGGTCCAGGCCGTGTTGATTCTGTACCTTGGCTTATTTTCTCCGTTTTTGGCCCGTTTCTCGTTCCTTTCGCTCTCCTATGCTTACCTAAAGATAAAACATGAAATTAAGGCATTAGGAGCATCGAATTCACCAAATCTAAGGAGAAATCATTTATAAAACGTGTTAAGCGAGGGGTAAAAATATGTATAAATTACGGTTTATCAAATACCCCCACACTTATGTGTTTGCTTATCCTCAAGCAAAATCCTCAAATCATAATTAAAAATTCCTTTTTCTCAACTTATAATTTCTCAACTAAAAGAACATTAGAGCTTCAAACATTCCAAATTGAATATTTTAATCATGAAAAACTTAGGCATCTCCCTTTATATAAGTTGTCATCATTGATTCGAAACCTCACAGAGTTTAACATCCTCACTAAAGATTCACTCAAATCACTCGAAGTGTTTAAGGACAATGAAATTAGTACTCATCAGTCAATATGAAAAGTTATTACCATAGGCTTGCATGAAAATCAGATCTCCACCACTATAAATCGAGATGATACATCAATCAAAAGGTCTTTAAAGGGTTGTAACGAGGCTTGGTTAGAGGGTGTGGTCACAAGCTAAAAGAAAAGGTTAAAACCGAGATTGACTTAAAAAATTACTTAACTAGAAAAATATTTAATCATCACTTGTGTACAACAAAGCTTCTTCTTTGACTATGGAATTTGAATAATGAAGCTTACAAACAAAAGATAAATATATGTTTTTTTTAAGAACAAATTAAATAACATAAACTAACTATTAAGAACAAGACATAGCTAAGCAATTTATTCAACTTAAATCTCGAAAAAAAATAGGGATCAAGTTAATTTAGGGGTTTTCAACAATAATGGGTTAAGGGTTAATATTGAGGGTCATACAAGGAATGGCTTGTTCGGTTCAAAGGGGTTTACTAAGGGTTAATCATGGAGGTAGGCTTTTCATGGCATGAGTGGGTTAATCCTAAGTACCTCTATCATCTTGACATATCAAATCAAATAGTGTGTTCTTGACATGCATAATCAGGCAAGTTCTAGAAGCACAGTTCAGTACTGACGCACTCAAAGCAATAATAGAAGTGAGCTTGAAAGAATTAATAGATGATCAAAAGGTTCAAAAATCTCACAAAAATTATGGCTTTTTGATGTTTAAAACTGTGGGATTCCATTCAAGATAATACCTAAACTTGGAGAAACAACCTAAAGTTTTAAATTCTTAACAATCAACTTATCATGCTTATTTTCTAATTTCTTAAAGTTTGAATAATCAATGCATGAATGCCTATGTTTTAATTCAGGATATATCAATAAAATTTATTAGTAAATCAAAATTCATCCTAAATATGATATGAAAGATTTTCAAGAGAACAAAGCAATATTCAGGGATTTTTTGAATAATGAAATGATTACCCCCCCCACACTTAAGATGTATATTGCCCTCAATGTACAAGGATAGATATATGGGAAAAAATAGAAAATCATAAGAGAGGGAGAGAATTGAAACTTCCTGAGTGTTGGAATGAATGAATTCCCTAGTTTGGCGAAAGCGAGAATTGACAATAGAACTGGAGGTAAGGCTTGATTCGGAGGAAGAAATAACCTGATAATAATCATAAAGGTAAGCCGCGTGAATCAATTAAAAAGGAACTAAGAATAACAATAAAAATAAGGGAAATAGTCTAATTTTGTAGGTGGCACGGTCGCCTCACATGACCGTGTGGATCGTGTCCAGCCCGTGTTTGTCGCGAGTTGAAAGTTCGTCACACGGCCTTGAGACACGCCTGTGTGTCTTGGCCGTGTGGCTTTATGATCGTAAAGCACGACCGTGTGCGATGTGGCTCGCTTCGCCCACGGCCATGTTATTTTGGCAGTGTCGACCACGAGTGATAGGCACGGGCGTGTCGCACACCCGTGTCAATTGGATAGGTTGGCCCACGGCCTGCTTACACGACCGTGAGAATTTATCGTATCCCATGTTGTAGAAAAATTTGTACTCTATTTTCACACGGCCGTATCACACGATCGTGTCTATTCTCGTGTCACGAGCACGGCCTAAAGTACGCCCGTGTGGATGGCCGTATGAGTTTTGTGGATCTGTGTTCAAAGATTCAATTAATGGTCTGAATATTAAAAATTTTGAAATTTAAATAAAATTTAAATAAATGAAAACTGTTAGTACTCGTGTTGCCTCCCGAGAAGCGCTTATTTATAGTCTAAGCTCGATTTACCTCTCCGTTGAATGGTCATGGTGGTTTAAGGAGTTCGTACTCCTCATTCCTGCTATCAATCTTATCAAAATAAGGTTTTAGACGGGTGTTGTTTACCTTAAAAGTGCTGAACTTGGAATGACTTATCTCTACTGTACCGAATGGAAAAATACTAAGTACTTTAAGAGAGATTTCTTCATTCGGGTTAGTCGTGATAATGTGAGGGTCTGCGGTATCTAATAAGACTTTATCTCCAACTTTAAGTAAATTTGGAGAGGTATCGAGCTTATTCTGGCGTAGTTTTGGTTTATCGTGTGTTCTATGAGCTCGCTATCCGTCTAGCTCCTTTATCTGTAACCTTCGTTCTTTATGAATGAATCCTCTATTGTTACTAGAACATGGCTCGTGAACTTCTTTCAAACTTAATTTCTGCAAAGCAGGATGCGTCATATTGTCAGTTTCAGTAGATTGATATGGACAATTACCTTCAATATTCAATGTGTTGCCAGAATTACAAGCTTGAAGGGTGATCGTCTCATCTCCTATACGAAGGGTGAGCTCACCTGTGCCAACATCAATAATTGTTTTAGTAGTTGCTAAAAACGGCCTCCCTAAAATCAAAGGGGTGTTGTTATCCTCCTCTATGTCTAGAACAACGAAATTAATGAGAAATATGAACTTATCCATTTTCACTAATACATCTTCAATAATACCCCTAGGAAATCTTATAGTTTTATCTGCCAATTGAATGCTCATCCTAGTTTGTTTAGGTTTTCCAAGACCTAGTTGTTTAAACATTTTGTAAGGTATGACGTTAATACTATCCCTTAAATCAGCTAATGTATGATTTACATCTAAACTACCAATTAAGCAAGGAATTGTAAAACTCCCTGAATCTTTCAATTTGTGAGGTAGCTTATTCTGTAGAATAGCTGAGCAAACTGCGTTTAGCTCCACATGCGACACTTCGTCCAACTTCCGCTTGTTTGCTAAAATTTCTCTTAAAAATTTCATTGCATTTGGCATTTGCGACAGAGCTTCAATAAACGGTAAGTTAATATGTAATTTTTTCAAAAGTTTAAGGAATTTACCGAATTGTTCGTCTAAGCAGTCTTTCCTTATCGCATTAGGGTATGACGCACGAGGTTTGTATTCTACCTTCACCGTTTTGTTTTCATTATGACTTACCTCACCATTATCTTTGCTCACCACATTTTCTTGCCTCGATCCTAACTCAGGCTCAACGAGTCCTTCTTTATCTTGCATATTAATTACGTTGAGTTGTTCCCTTGGGTTAGGTTCAATATTGCTTGGCAGGCTACCTTGTGGTTGTTCGGATATTAGCTTGGACAGTTGGCCTATCTGGGTCTCGAGCCTCTAGATCGATGCTTGTTGATTTTGAAGGGCTGTCTCGGTATTCTGGAAATGAGTTTCTAACACCAAGATGAATTTGGATAGCATCTTTTCAAGGTTCGATTTTTTTTCCTGTTGGTAAGGTGGCTATTGAAAACCCTGAGGATTTTGTGGCCTTTGATTTCCTTGACCACCCCAAGAGAAATTTGGGTGGTTCTTCCAACATGCATTATAAGTATTACTATATGAGCTATTTTGAGATCTAAAGTTATTGTTACCCATATAGTTGACTTGTTCCTCTTCAGTTGTAGGATTGAACGGTTGATATTCTGTATGCACACCTCCTCCACTTGAATCACACCTAATCACTGGATGTACCTGCGTAAAACCAAGTAAACCATCAATTTTTTTATTCAGAAGTTCTACCTGATTTGACAACATAGTAACCAAGTCGATGTTACAAACGCCTACTGTTTTCGTTGGCTTAGTCCTCATGACTTGCCACTGATAGTTATTCAGTGACATCTCCTCAATAAATTCGGAAGCCTCTTCAGGTGTTTTATTGTTGATGGTTCCACCAGCAGCTGCGTCAATCATCTGTCTTATCGAGGGATTCACACCATTGTAGAACATTTGAACTTGCAGCCATAGAGGTAACCCATGGTGTGGGCATCTTCGCAGAAGGTCCTTGTATCTCTCCCATGCATCGTAAAATGTTTCTAAGTCCATCTGCACAAAAGAAAAGATATCATTACGTAACTTAACTATTTTTGCCGGCGGAAAGTATTTTAATAAAAATTTTGCGGCCATTTGTTCCCAAGTGGTAATGGAACCTCGTGGTAACGAGTTCAACCACTGTTTAGCATTGTTCCTCAATGAAAAAGGGAATAACCGAAGGTGAATGGAATCATAAAAAACACCATTAATTTTGAAAGTGTCGCACAATTCCAGAAAACTCGCCAAGTGAGTGATGGGGTTCTCATCCTGTAAACCATCAAACTAAACAAATTGTTGTATCATCTGAATCGTGTTAGGTTTCAGTTCAAAATTATTTGCAGCAATAGCAGGCCTAACTATACTTGACTCAGTTCCTGTAAAATTAGGTTTAGCATAATCATACATAGTACGAGGAGCAGGATTCGATTTGCTAATTCAATGGCACTACTTGGAGGTAGCCGATTGTCTTGATTTTCAGCCATCTCCTCAGTTGTAGTTGAGATATCGTCCTCTTACTCTTCCTCTGTGTATCTTAAGCTGCGCCTGATTTCTCGTAGGTTTCTACGAACTGTACGGTCAATTTTTTTGTCAAAAAGCAGTGGTCCTGTCAGGTTTCTTCTAGTCATAAACTATAAAAACCTGCCAGGAGAAAGAAATAAAAAATTAGTAAATTAGCACAAAATAAAAGTTAAATTGCAAGAAAATAAATGGCTAAAGTAATAAAAATTGAGTGTTCCTAATATCTTAGTCCCCGACAACGGCGCTAAAAACTTGATCTTGATTTTCCGTGATAAGTTTTATAAATTTATAATTAATCGTTCTTAAAACTAATTATTATCACGACGTAAGCAAGTGTACCTATCGAACAGTAGTATAGCTTTAGCAAGACCGGATTGTCAAACTCAAAGGACTAGGAGTACTAGTAATCACTGTCTTTTTATTATCTAGCCGAAGAAAAGAGGTTTGTTTTAACTAACTAATTAAACTAAGAACTTGCAGAAAATAGAATTAGGAAATTACTTTTGGGGAAAACGATTGATTGAGACAATTCCTAAGGAAAAATCCACCTAGACTTGTACTTGTTATTCTGGCTCCGAACCAGACGATTTATTCATTTAACTTGTTCCGTAGAAATCCCTAAGTTATTTTATTATCCCTATTCAAGACTAATAACGTCTAATCCCTAGGTTGAATAACCGAGACTTTTCTCTAATTAACACCCTAGGGTTGCATTAATTCGATCTATGGATTCCCTTATTAGGTTTCACCCTAATCTGACAAAATCTTGTCACCCTATCTCTAAGCGCGCAATCAACTCCGCTTAATTATGACAAAGCTACTCTTAGTTCTCCTCCAACTAAGAGTAGTAACTTGAAGTGATATCCTGAAATACCAAAACAAGAATTAAGAACACATAATTAAGAACAAGTCAAATATTTATCATAAGATTCAGAAATAATAACAAGATTTCATCATAGGTTTCATCCCCTTTTGGTATTTAGGGGTTTAGTTCATAACTAAACAAGAAAATATCTCAGAATAATAATAAATACAAAACATAAAGAAAACCCAAAACTCCTGAAGGGGAAATTGAGGAGAGATTTTCAGTCTTGATAGCGGATCCGACTTCTGAGATGGATCAATCGGCTTTCTTGGAGTAATTCCTTACTCTCTATTCTCCGTCCCCCATTTTCTTCCTTATCTGGGGTGTATTTATAGGCTTTGGAATGCCATAGAACCCTCAAAAGTGACCTTTTTCTGAATTAGACTCAACTTTGGTTCGGCAGGGACACGCCCGTGTGACAAGCCCGTGTGCGATAACTTTAGGCCATGTTCGAGCCTATTAAATTGGCACGGGCGTGTGTTCTACCGGTGTGAGTCGTGCTTCAGTTCTGCCAGATTGACACGGCCGTGTGAGCTGCCCGTGTAAGGAGGTCCAGGCCCTGTTAATTTCGTACCTTGGCCCATTTTCTTCGTTTTTGGCCCGTTTCTCGTTCTTTTTGCTCTCCTATGCTTACCTAAAGATAAAACATGAAATTAAGGCATTAAAAGCATCAAATTCACCAAATATAAGGAGAAATCATTCATAAAACGTATTAAGTGAGGGGTAAAAATATGTATAAATTACGGTTTATCACCCCGCTAGATATTCTATTTTTTAGATCATTAGGGACAATGATATGAAGCAATTGATGAATCTCATTGCTCTAGTAAGAATGTTATACTGGAGTTATATGTCGACTTCGTCGAAGAGGACAAGGTGACTCGAGCTTGATTACGCCGTGTCCACCAAATTCCATGTCAGATTAAGAAGCTGAAAGTCCCACCATACAGTTGTACAGTGGATTCACATCATTGCTGCAAAGTTGATTCCAAGACCCATTGGAATCATCATTAATAACAAGGCATTCATCAGTTTCACCCCTCGATTACTAGGGTGGGAGACAATTGGGCGTATTTGGTCACCGAGCCTACGACACACCCGCACGATACTCTATTAATGCCTTTGATTTTAACTTCAGCATGTCAATGTTCAACACCAGTAATACTCACATAGGTACGCCATCAAGTTACTGGGGTGGGCCAAACAAAAGTGATTTTAGGGTTGATATCAGATTTACAAAAATAGATGGTCTACTCTCGACAACCTCGACCGGTGAGGGCACATCCAACCCTGGACTTGTAACCGGAGTTAATAACGAAAAGAGAGAAGAGAACGAAAAGGTTGAAGAGGATAAAGAAATAGATAATGACGTAATAAAGGAGGCAGGCCCCGATGGTGTAGAAATTACAGTAATTTCATAATCAGATCCCATTCTTACTGAACTAGAAGATGATGGATCTGACAATAAAGCTTCAGACATTGTTCGATGGGATGACCTGAGTCTCACGGCATACGAACCCTCACCCTTCATGCAAACTCTCAATCTTACTACTAAAGGAGGTTTAAAATTCAAAGACCTCCCTCATAGAAGACTAAGGCATACGACTTCGTTAACAAATTTTGGCCATTTAGAGGTTGGGATAGAGTTTGACTCCAAATATGCTTTTGTAGCTACATTCAAGGGGTATAACATATAGCTTGGTGTCAACTTCACCGTTACATGCTCCTGATCCGAGAAATATAAGGCGACGCGCGCAATGCATGAAACATGATGTCCATGGAAAATCAAGGCATTTATTAGGAAGAAGTCAGCATTCTAGATGATCAGGAAGTTTACTGCGCCACATACATGTGTTGTAGCTAATATGTATCACGGTTAACAAAATTGACTCGAATTTTGACATTTTTTTCTGACATTCTATTAAGTATGGTGACCCCATTTATTGTTTTTCAAGTATGTTGAACGATCATCCAAAATTAGATTCAGATATGATATCTGACTTTATATTACACATGGTCAAAGCGAGTCCTAAAATTTTAATATTTACTTTGATCACATACATCCGTAGTAATTTTGATTACGTCGTGTCCTACCACAAGGCATGGTTGGGAAAGTAGAAGGCATTGGAGAAAATGCACAACGGATGGGAGAAATCCTATAATGAATCATGGCAATGGTGTCAAGTACTGGAGCGGTGAGTACCAGGTTCCGTAACCGAGTTGCAAACGAAGCATACGCATTATAGCGATCGCTTGGTCCCTGGAAAGAGATTTTTCCACCATTTTTTTTACTTTCAAGCAATGCGTAACTACATTTCGGTACTGTAAGCTACTTGTCCAAATTAAAGGCACATTCTTGTACGGAAGATACAAGCATAAGTTGTTATTAGCTATTGCACAGGATAGTAACCGAAGAATCCTGCCAATAGATTTTGCAATAACTCCGGAAGAATCCAATGATGATTGGGATTTCTTCCTAACCTGAGAAGGCAGGTTGTGCCACAGCATGATGTGTGCATCATCTTCGATAGGGGCACCGAAACAAGTTGCATTCGACCATCGTTCAAGCCTATGGGATCGTACACACCATAGGTATTGTTTGCGTCACATAGGGTTTAACTACATTGGCCAATATCATAAGAATGCAGAGCGGTGACATGTCATTAACATGGGCACGTTATGCATAGAATTGGTTTCCTGTAAGATAGTTTAACATATACATTTGGGTCGCTTTTCTTGAATGCACTATTGATTGCTATCAATTGGGTATGATCTCATCCAACATCGATTCCATAAGATGTTAGAGGATAAGACTATAGACTGCAAATTGACTGGGTTCGAAGACCTCGATGGGATACCAAATAAGCAGTGGACGTAGTCGTATGACGGAGGACTACGATACGAACACATGACATCGAACCTAGCTGAATGCATTAACTCCATACTAAAAGGGATGCGCCATTTATCGGTAACTTCAGTGGTCAAGGAAACATATTTCTGATTAACAGCCTTGTTTCTGAAGCGAACTGAGACATACGCGAGACAAATAAAGGGTGGTCACGTTTGGTACGAGTCAATGCTAAAAGATATTTGGGAAAATGTAGAAATCGTGAACTCAATGACTTTAGCATGTCACTCGTAACAAAATCTAATATTCTGGGTTAAGCAACCCCATTGACCCGACCATGGAGTCATCGGTAGAGCGTACCGCATAGACTTGAGACAAATGGCCTGTGACTGTGGGAGATTTCAAGCACTTTGTTATCCATGTGCACATGCAATTGCAGCATGTTCCTTGGAACGTATAGATTGCATGACCTATGTTGATAAAGTTTACAAACTTGAACCCGCGTACAATGTTTGGAAATCTGAATTCACCCTATCCCAAATTAACGCATGTGGCAGGCTACTTCACATGCTCCTTTCGAGTTGGTATCGGATAAGAACTCACAGCCCAAGCCGAAAGGTCAGTCGAACTCAACTCAGATATGAGGCAATATGGATATTCAGGAACGGGGAGACACACCAAGGTTATACGATTGCTGTAGGAACTCAAGGCACACGAAGCCAACATGTCCACACAACTTGGGAGCATCGAGAAGAAGAGCAAATTAAAACACTAACTAATGCAATGAAAACACTAACTTATTCGTTTAGTCATGCCATTTTTCTGTAAAGTGTAAGTTAATATTAATTATTGAAGTAATATATATTACAATACACAAGCCAAAGTTTTAATCTTTTTTCGTATTGACATTCTATTCTTTGTTTTTTCAAAACATTTGGGTGAATAAATGGAAGGAGAAAAACTTAAATGAAAAAGTAACAAAAATAATTGTAAATTTTAAACTCACAATATAATATAGTACAAAACAAACCAATTTAATAAACAACTTTCATATCTTGTAAATAAATGTACATTTGGGATGTAAAACAAAATATACAATTTGGGAAAATTAGAAAAAAAAATTAAAAATTAAGGATTGGGAATATAAGATGGAAGAATGAGTATTGAGTACTTGGTTGAAAAGAATAAAGTTTGAAGGGGTTTATATAGGAAATTTTATGGTTGTTGAAACCCTTGTAGCAGTTGGAAAAGTTACAATTACTGTTGAACTCTCTCCAAAAGCAGTGTAGATTGGTAAATTTTTTAAAAAATCAACATAGTTTCTCAATTGTTTTTTTTTCCAGCATATTTATATAATTAACCTTTCGAGGACCTAAATAAGTTAATTAATGATTCAAGCTTATCATACTAAAATATGTTGTTTTTTTTAATTATTTTGCTTTGAAAAAGTTTTCAAATATATATGGTTTCAAATTTATGTGCTCCAACATGGAATTAATTACTGTAACAAGATTTTAATTTAACATTTTTAATTTTTTAATTTAGCTCGAACAATTTCACTCAATTCGATTCGACTCGATTTTCATTTTACTTGACTCAATTCAAGAAAATTTCAAATCGAGTTAGGATGATAAAATAGGACTCGTTAACTCAATTAACTCAAAATTTTTTCACTCGATTCGACTTAATTCGATCGAACACTCACCCTTAGACAACTCCCATTGTCTTTGCTACACATTTTGAAGTTAATAATGATTTCATCAATCTTAGTCCCTATACTTTTCGAATTTTAAAATTTTAGTCGTAGCAATTAAATATGTTTGGATAATTTATGTTATTAGTCCTATAATATGCGCAAAATTGTATATTTACTCCGTGTTCTCCAACTGTATCATTCTTAGTTGCTATATTTTTTTAATTTCGAAACTTCAATCTTAATGCAAACTACAGTCCTTAAATCTATTAACTATTTTTTTTTCGAGTAACATATGAAAATAACAAGCTGACATAGCATTACACACGCAATAATATGTTTGACTCATCATATTTTGAAGATAACATAATTTGATGAATTTAATTTTACCATTTGACCAAGACTAAAAAGTTCAAATTCTAAAAATACAAGGATAAAAAATGAACAAATTAAAACATAAATACTAAATCCACTTACACAAAATATAAGGTCTAATAGTGAAATTTGAACTTAAATATTCAATCTAAAAGTAGTGTCAGATTAAATAAAAATATTGAATGTAAAATGTAATGTAATGTCTACCTTTTGGGTTATATTTATGTAATTGTTGGATATAATTATATATAAAATTTTTAAAATTAATAATTTACATAGTTAATTTTTTTATATAATTTTTACAGCCATAATTTTTAACTTTTAAAATAAAAAATAATACATATTTAAAGCGCATTTAAATTCTCTTTATTCTTACAACTATAACAATTTAACTGAATTAAAATTCAATGAGGATATAATTTAAATTCTAAAATATTAATTTACTTGTATTATTTTTTATTTTACTTACGTCTCTTGTGTTATTAATTGCATTACTATATATATATGAGCTGAAGCCTATGTTGGTCCCATTAATATGTAGGTTATAAATGGCCCAATAAACTTGGGCTAAAAGATTCAAAATCATACACTATTATATTACACTTGAATGCTTTAATTAGAATAAACTCAATTCAGTTCCCAAATAGAAGAAAATTCTAATTGTTCATTGCAGTGATCATATTACAATAACAAGCTTTTCCAAGAACATCATAATTAGATAGAAATTTAGATATTGTCGGTTCCAACAGAACATGAATAAATGGCATATATAAGATGATTCTTCAATCACAGTTTATGAACCAGAAGTTACCTCTATTAATTTATGACAAGCCCAGGTCCTAGCTATGTCTGAAACCTTGCTCTCCTCAACCACAATTTGTTTCATCTGAGGGCAATTCAAGACAAAGAACTCCACAGCCTGAGCTCCAATCCCAGGACAATTCATAATATCAATACTTTGCAAGCCTTTGCAGGTCTTAGATATGGTAACCATGGTCATACTTGTTAGCTTCCTGCAACCTCTCAACTTCAATTCTGTCAGATAATTGCAAGAAACTAGCATTGAAATCAACTCCTTATCAACCAACATTTCATTATAAGACAAGTCCAGTTTCCTTAACATCCCCAAATTTTGTCCTAATGTGGCTAGCAACCCTACTTCTCGATCGACAACGTCGCAGTTTATTAAAGCCAATTCTGCGAGTGTGGGGTTCAAGGCAACCCCAAGAACGTGCAGACCTTCACCAGTAACCAGACAGCAACTTTGAAGCCGAAGGGTTGAGAGACCTCTTAAATTCATAGCAATGGCTAAGAGGTGATCATTGTTGAGGTCTAATGGCAATCTAAGGTCAAGTTTCTGCAAATTACACCTGCAAGTTGTTATGAATTCAAGCAAACCCTCTCTACTACATCCATCATAGATCAGTAGAGAAATCAATGAAGCACAATTCTCAGCTAATCTTAATAGAAGTCTATCGATTATACTCCTACATTTCCTTAACTCTACTTCTTCAAGACCTTCCACACACCAGATAAATGATGCAAATGACTCTCCATCACCAACACTCTCACAGCTCCTCAGCTGTAATTTTTTAAGCCTTTTACAGTTCCTCCATAGCCAACTGATACCCTTATCATCTGCCTGAATTCCTGATACACAGAGAGTTTCTAACCCAAATTTGACATCCAATTCTTCATTTAGAGACAACCCAAATTGCTTATCTCCATCATCAACACCATCAGTTGAGCATACATGTAAACATAACTCCTTTAAGCAAGGAAACGAAACAACCCAGTTGAGCAAAAGAGGTCTAGATAATGAAGCAGTAATTGAAGTAAGTTGGGAACAAGATTTGGATAGAGACAACAAAGACAGACAAGAAACAGGGCCAGCTAAGAACCTGAGGTGATGCAGGTTAGAACAGGAGGAAGAAATAACGAAAAGCAAGTTGTCGAAAAAGGCAGTGGTGCTTGAATTGTTGTTGGAAGAGGGGAAATCGGCTGCATCAGACAGAACAAGAGAAAGGAAAGAAAGAGAAGGGTAGTGAGAAAGAAGAGAAGACAAAGAGATAACCATAGAATTGTGTGGAAGAAACTTGAGAGAAAGAGATGCTTTTGAGCTTCTATAAAGGTTAAGCCAACGCTTGGAAACTAAAGAAACAGATAAAGAAGAGGGTGGGGTTGATGGCAGCTTTCTGAATATTTCTTGCAGTAGCTCATCACATAACATGTCATCCATGGTCTCCTTGCTGCAAACTCTGCAAACTTCAGAGGTTTGTTGTGAGGCTTTGAGTCGCTTTGATGGGTGTTGACAAACTTTGTGGCTGTGATTTAAAGGTTGAATTGAATGTTGATTATGTGAGAATTTTAGCTAAGCACAGATGGAAGCCCGTGGAACACATATTGTTGTTGGAACTAAAACAAGCTGCTCCTTGGAAAACCGGAACTAGAACAGACAACTCTTGAGCATTTGAGACTTGGAAGTGAATGCATTGGGGGAATATGGCTTCTTTTTTATTTTCATTTTCACTAATAATATTAAGACTTGATATAATTCCTTTTAGTGAGGAGTATTTCAAAGCAACTTTTTAAAATTATTAACTATTTCATTAAATAGAATATTAATATAAATAATAATAATAATAATATTGATTTTCTTGCATTGTTTATTTGTTTTCTTTCTTAGTTAAATTACCTTATTAAACAAGTAGAAAGATGATAACCATTGACTCCACCATACCATTAAATTATTCTTTTCAACAACATTTTCTCTGACTTGACTAAGAGTTTCAATTGATATTTTCTAAAAAATAATCACCTTTATCTTATTTTTCACTTAAAATTTTATACTTGGAGGCAAAGGAATATAAACCTATAAGTAAGCTAAGAGTTTTTTTTTTTTTTTTTTAATAAGTTTTTATTAGAGATTTAAAAAGTCCTATAGTTGGAATTAAGCGACTTCCTCTTTCTTTTCTTTTTCTTTTTTTTTAATTATGCTTATCTTCTAAAGAAATCTCAATATCATTTCTGAAAAGATTATTTTTTTCCTCATGAGTGATTTGGAAATGTTAATTTCATTTACTTTAGGCTTGAGCAAGAGTGTTTGGGTATTGGCCTCCACGTCACAGCAACCTTTTTTGTTTTGGACTCCTCGTCACCCCGATGAACATTTATGCCAAAAATAAAAGTAGAAAATAAAATTAAAATTAAGTTAGGTGCTTCGATGTATTCATGGAATTTTCCTCAGAAAGTGACGTAATTTTTTGTTATTTTATAACAGAAATAATAACCATTTTGATTTTGTTGCAAAGGTCATACAACTCGTGCCGGCTGTTTCCATCCTTTTCTTCTCAGCCTCTAATTCTTGTCTAAATTCTTATTCTTCCAAACTTAATTATTATTACACCCTACTAATCAATAACCTGTTTAAAACAACATAAAAATATTTGCACCTAATAATCCATTATCTCAAATTTAACACTTAAAATTTACATTTCGATTTTTCATTTATTATTTTTACCTAAATTTAACCATTAACCTTTTAAAAAAGAGTCGAGTCATTTTTTAATGAAAATATTGACTACGTCATCTAATAATTTAAAAATTATAAAAATATTCAAATATATATATAAATTTTTAAAAAATGAAATATATATAAACCATCATGCTGGCTGCAATATTTAAAAATTTAATCTTTTAATCCATAGTTCCGTTAAAAAAAACAAAAAACAATTTGACTCTTTTTTAAAGGTGATAATCAAATTCGACTTTTTTTAAAATTTAAAATTCATATTAAACTTCAAAAAAAATAAAAATTAAATTGACAAAAGATGTAAATATTAAAGGTTAAATTAAATATTAAGCCTAATAATATCCACATGTTTGCGTATGCGTGGGCGTGCAAGAAAGATTTGAGCAGACGCATCGATGATTTTAAGGACAACAAAGAAAAGAAGAGATTCCCCTGCGATGACATTTATAATTAAAGCAGGCAACAAAGAATCAATAGACACATCAATTTGCAATCTTTAAGAAAGAATCAAGTTTGCTTTTTCTCATTGGTTGCTTACCTTTTTATGGAGTGGTTGTAGAATACGGTCCTTTGATATCTTGCATCTTCTTTAGCTCATCCATGACTAAATATATATGTCACTTCAACTAGAAAAAAGAACAAGTTAGGCAAATGAAACAAGCATATTCAGTTGGAAGCTATGGATAGTCAGCAAGGCATCTAGTAGTGCCTATCATATTCTTTCTTCTACTTAAATTTATAACTTTCAACAGCATTTCAAAGCAAACCCTTGTTCTCTATTCTTAAATAGAGGTTTCAATAGATGATTCCCTTCTATCCGAAGAAAATATGTCGGATAAAATCCAATATTTTGCAATAAGATCCTAATTTTCTATTTCATGACCTATATTTTTCATGGAAAATTCAATAAGTGGTGCAAGCATTTATTTCTTAGTGGAAAAGTGTGCACCAAAATAAGGCAATCTACATGTAAAGATTCTTCCTCCTTTGAAACTTAAGTTTACCTTTGAGTTGCTGGGTCACTTAAGCTTACTCGCAAGCCCCGATTCTACCTCAAGAGGAAATTTGAATCAATTCAGCAAGAAAATAATCACAAAGCCCTAACAAATCATCCGTAGAATACCACCTTTTCTTAAAAGACAATGTCAAAACCTCATTGTGATCCGGTCAGCCAACGAGCTAATTACAAACTCAGAACCAAAACATCCAAATTCCAGAACATCATGCAGCTTTGGCGAGCAACAACCGCATGTGCTCTCTAAGTTAAGTCTAATTTTCATTAAAAGACTGAAATTAGGTAAGAAGGCAAACACTGAAACTAAAGTGCACTTGATATTAAGTTTGCAGGTCCGAACAGAATTAAGATGTGTCAACAAGTATGAAACAAAATGCTAACGCATAAGACCCAGCATGGCAACTGTACCATACCAATAAAGAGATATGTAGCACTGTTCCATGCCCAAAGAGACTCAACCCACATCCAGAAGTCACCCACGTTGGCATTGCCAAAACCATCAAGCATCCCTTTCAACAGAAAAAAAGCAGCCGGTGGAAAAGCAATATGCCCTAAAACCAGATTGCAGATCATCCTGCAAAAACTTCTCAAAGTACCAGCTCTAACATCAAGCTTTAAAGGTCGAGCCAGTAAACACATTGGGACCATCAATAAAGCTCCAATTTCTGCGGTAGCAAAATTAATGACTGACATGAGCCCCAATCCAATGAACACCGATGAGATAGTCACCGATTTCACAAGAGCCCATTCTTTTTCTTGAGTTGCTTTAGCACAAGCTAAAGGAGAAGCCAGAACTGAGTTCAAGGTTAGAAGGCTGAGGATTGAAAGCAAAACCCAGATCATGAAGCTGGTTGTTGGGCTGCAATCAGGTATTTGGGAGATGAAATACGGAAGCAATGAAACAATAGCACCCCATAGGTGAACAATAAAAACTAGTTTAGCTGAATTAAGCCACCTCCAGGATCTCATAGCAATACTGTGTTCATCAGTATCAGTGTTTGCAGATGGAGTTGAGCTATCACCTTTTGAACAGTTGCTTGAACTATTTGCATCCACATAGAGAGAAGCCGCAACCATTGGAAGTGGTGCTATGAGAAGTGCAAACGCAATCATGTAAACCCCTACTGACACAAACTTACTAGGAGATGTTAAGAGGTACAAGAAAAATGATTGGTGAAACTTCTCAAGGAGGTTATTTACTGATCGTATAACTCCTTCAATCAACCTGCACCAAGCAACATGAAATCCTTCAGAAAAACAAAGGTGGCAATAACAAAGTTATATAAAATTGATCTACAAACTGTAGAACTTATCTAAAGGCAACTATCTCCTGTCTATACCATATGCAACTTATCTACACGATTATTCACATCATCTAGAGTTCAAAATTTCAAGACAATCTCCTTTCGTAAGCCACTTGCTAATGAGAACTACAATAGTAAAATAAATGAAAACAATGGGAAACATAAATTACCGGCCGCCTCTTAGAAGAATGTCATTGCGCCAGACTTTGTCCAATGAAAATTTAGGTGAAATCTCCAACGTGATTGCGTCAACTTGGTAGTCACGGAAAGCACCATGTGGGCCTGTAGGCACACCTAGAGCCTAACAAAAACAAAAGCACTATTGATAGAGAAAGCAAACATCTTTTCAATCAACAGAGAGAAGCACAAATGTGCAACTCCTTAAAACTTTACTTCATCTATTTGATACTATTAGAAGTAGAACATTTGTCACAATGTAACAGAGAAAAGGAGGAAAACAACAAACAAAATCAGAGAGTACCAAGTAACAACAGTATTCTACCTGATAATACAATGAACTTGCAAGTGTAGCAGTGCCTTCAACATACTCTGTTGCAGGGATACCAAATTTCCACTTAGGGTATAAGCTTTTAGCTACTTTTGCTAGAGATTCAAAGATTTCGCCCAAACTTTTAAGCCAACTGGAGTTAAGAAGGGACCACAATTTCTCCACGTTTACACGTAAACCTTGCCTATGCACTGCCAAATAATTCACAACATTGATGAGGTCCAAGTTTGGCATTTGTCCATTAGATGCCTCGGCATAAATGCTAATAGTGTCTTCAAATTGTTCATTTTGATCTCTAACCTTCAAGACCAGAGCAGCAGCCATAGTCCCAGCACGTCTAAAACTATTGGAGAATTTACTTCCAGAAATAGAATGACCTTTCAACTCAAAAAGATTATTAACATCTGGACACATCTCAGCCTTTGGAGTACTCAGACTGCTAAATTTAGGAGTCTGATATTCTCTTAACCAAGCAGCAACCGCTGCATACTCTCCATATTGCGAATCAGCAACAAGCCATATAATATCCTTGGCTAGCCAAGTAACTTGAGTGAGCAAAGAAAATACTGAGTATGCAATGCCTAAAGATAAAGCCTCACCAAATCCACTCTTTAGAGCATTGTAAGGTGTTACCAAGACAATAGCCTCCTTCCCATCACCACGAGGAGCTCTTATAATCCCAACAGTATTGATACCATATGATGAACAACTGTAATTCTCTTGTATCTTACCAGAATCAGGGCTAGAGAAAAAGTGCAAAGGATGAAACTGATTCATCTGAGGGTGGAATTTGTGGAAACTAACTTCAGCACCCAAGTCTAACATGTACTGTGCTATGATTTTGTGACTTTCTCTGAAATGGAAATACAAACAAGGTAAACAGAATCAGATCACATTTCTTTGACCTATTTTTATCCATGTATTGATCAGTCAGGTAGATGACAACTACAAGAAGACCAAGGTGTGGAGAGAAAACTTATGGAAACAGCAAACAATCCCAATGAAAAGATAAGAGATATCAAATATTTAACACTTTAAGAGATAACTTATATTCAGAACATTTCTATATGTTTATGGGTATGCTTATGTCCTTTACTTTAGCATAGCCCAGGTTTAGCCAAATAAGATATGATTCATAGCAATATACAATAACCGGAAAAAAGGGATGCTACATCCTAGAAAACACAAGATCATGCATGACACCTATAACTTGCTAATAAACATAAACTCTCAAGTATTCCCTGTAAATGCTACATGCTACAATACTCAAACTCTTTGTGCATGGAACAAAAAAACCACAAAACCAAAATTTTAAACCATATGCACACAACCAGCACATACATTCCTGTTTCTGAAGATTTCAAGTTTGGATTAGTTAGATCCTTCACCAATCTATTTCCATCCGAAACATGCTGATTAGAAAGCATGGGACTCGCAGAACCTGCATAAGTCAAAACCACAGATTGAACAAAATCGAAAAAGTATTATCATTACTGGGAAATCCATAAGGAATCAAATGCTGAAATCACATAAATAATGAAAATAGAACACAATCTTATATCAGGTTTTCTTCTTCTTCTTCTTTCCATGATAAGTCCAGTGTTCTGTTTTATCGATTTGCATCCAAATGAACGGTAAATTTCACTCAAACTTAAATTCAAATTCGGTACAGATAAAATAAGTATTGAACAGAATCCATTCAAATTATTCAAACTGAAACATAAAGCAATGAAAATGAAAGGGAACCTGGCATGAGGGCATTTTCGGAGATGTAAGTATTTTTAGCAAGAACAGGCAATAGAAACAGAGCCAAAACTCCAGCAGTGCAGCAAACGACACTGAAATAAACATCAAAAGATTGAAAACGACAACCAAACATTAAAAACAACTAATTTAAACCCCAAAAAATGGGAAAAAAATAAATTCAAATTAATTAGTGATACCTAACGAGGAAGCTGTGAGAGATGAGGAAGATCCCGAGGCGAACAATTGGGCGTACTCTTGGCTTCGGTTTTTCGTCGCTCAGGCTCTTCTCTTTGGTTTCGGCCATTTCTCTTTACGATGAGAGCTTCGATTCCGCGATGTAAATTCAGATGCTGAATTTGAGAGATCCCATAAGCAATCTTTTGGGTGAGAAGAGCTAAAATGAGGAAAGGTTGGAGCTTAGAAGAGCATAGGAATGGGGAGAAGCTGAAATCGAAATCTTTGAGCTTTCGAATAGAAATGGGTCGGGTCGGGTCGTTTCTGGGTCAGAGTATGTTTGACTTCCAAGATTGTTGGCCCATTTTATTAGCATGGATTGTATTCAGCCCGTTTAGGTTTTCCTGAATATACGGGCCATTTAAGGTTTTTTTTTTTTTTAATATATTTACTAATACTGGTTTGTGCAAAGGCCATTTAGTTTTTTTGGTAAAATGCCTTTTTGCCCTCCAACTTCAGAAAAAATCATTTTAACCCTCTGATTAATTTTTTGCCTCTTTTTCTCCCTTGAACTTATATTTTTTGTCAAATCACCCCAAAATAGATGAAAAAGTTAATATTTGTTAATTTTGCTTAAATGACATACACGTGGATGATATGTCAATATTTAATTAATTTTTAAATTTTAAAAATATATATAATTTTATTCTTTTAATAATTTTAATTTTTTATAATATTTTTTGAATTTTTAAAATTTTAAAAAATTAATTAAATATTGACATGAGATATACGTGGATTGTCACGTTAGCAAAGTTAAAAAACGTTACTATTCTACCATTTTGGGGTGATTTGACAAAAAAACACAAGTTCAATGGCTAAAAAGACAAAAAAAAACTAAATGAAGAAGCTAGAATAACTTTTTTTATAAAGTTAACGGCCAAATAAGTCATTATGTCAATTTTTTTCCTCTATATACCAATACTAGTTTTTAGTGTAACGTCAGTTTTTTAGTGGTGTCGAAAATAATGGTTTCGGGACCACCAAATCCGACAAATAAGTTTGTAAATATTATATTTAATATTTTACGAGTTAATTGTGATTTTAAAAAGGTTTTTGATATTGTGATTTTTGTTTTATAAGCGATTTATTAAGTTTAAGTGGTATGACCCTAAGGTCAATTGGTTTTAGAAATTAAGGTATCGGGACCTCATTTTTTATAAACCGAGCCGTAAGTATTTTTATAAATATTTACGGAGTGTAATTAAAGTGGTATTAAAGTTTTGTTGGAAAATTTTATCGTTTCGATAGTTAATTAAGCAAAAAGGACAAAATCGTGTAAAGTGCAAAAATTGTGTTCTATAAGCTAAAGGTATTAAATAGTTATAGAAATTTAAAATGGAAGTCCTTATATGGTAAATAGACCACTAATATGTTAGTGGTTGATAGTGGTTTGACAATGTTGTAATTTTTAAATATAATAAAGGTTAAAAAAGTAAATTAGGAAATTAAATGATAAAAAAAAATACATTAAACATATCATCTTTGACATTTGTTTGTTTCTGCCGAATTTGAAAGTACAAACTCCATAAAAGATGAGCAAGGTGCGCCAATGCTTTTATTTATGCATGGTAAGCCATTTTACACCCGTTTCTTTAAATTTTTATGTTTTTGAGATCGTTGCAATTAGACCTAGCTAGCCCGTACCTTCGATTTTGAAACTATTAAAGATTTTGAATGTTGCCATTGATGAATCTTGTGATTTTTGATGTTAGATGATGAATTTGGAATGTTGATTTATATTTAAAAGTATTTTGTTAAGTGATTTTGATGAATTTTTTTACTAGGGACTAATTTGTTAAATTAATAAAAGTATAAGGATTTAATATGAAATTATTGCATAAATTGGCTGTTTTGGATACCATGAACTTTCGGCTAAACTCAATTTGGGGTAAAAATGGTTAATTTGCATGTTTTGGGCTCAGTGACTAAATTGAATAAAAGTAAAACTTTAGGGGTAATTTTGTAAAAATTTCAAAAATAATCAAATTGTATGAAATGAATTTTTTTTATTGTCTAAATTAATATATTGAATGAAATTATTAATTTAGATCAAGACGGGGAGGAAAATCGAGGAAAATAAAAATTTACAAAAATGCCCCTAAACTTTGGTATTTCTGCAATTTAGCCAGGTAAGTTCGTATGAACTATACTATGTATATTTTTGATTAAATTGAATGTTATTATGTGAAATTTTATTGAAAATGAATCGATATATATATAAGTTATTATACAATTTGACTTAGGAAATTCAACGACGCACGATGACTATTGAGTCCCGTTTGAACCGTAGGTATATTTAGGATACAAATGACATGTCATTAGGGGTTACCATGTTTTGGGTGTCGGTCCCGTATGTTCTACCGCTGGCTGAGTTTTTCAATATGTGTTGCGGTTACTCGTCAGCTTGTGTGAGCAGCACCGTGTAGTTACGTCTTGACCAACAGCTTGTGTGAGCAGACCCAATGATAGCTAGAGAATGAGCATCTATATGAGATGTGAGATAGAAATGGTTTCGACCATGTGTTGGCACATAGTGTATGAGACTCCCACATATCCGATATCATTCTAAGTGGTTCAACGGGAAATGTGTTGTTACGAGACGATATGAGTTTGATACGAACTAATATAGGTATATACATGAAATACATGGAAACGATGGTACTTGATATATTGATATATTGAAATGGATGATATATGTATATTATGAAACAGTAAGATAATGATATGTATCACGACATGTATATATATGTGAATATCCTTGATATGTTGATACATGGTAATTATGTAAGTTGAGACAAGTAATGAACCCAAGTGTGACATGTTGAGAAAATAAGGTTATCAATGCTGAATTTTTATGAAATATGTTCAAGTACGCTAATGTGTGTTGCTGTTTGATGCTTAGGCAAATACCAAGCTGTTGGTTGAATGGTATTATGTTTACTTATAAGTCGTATTGAAATGGTAAGTGCTCAAATGAAAATATGCTTGTACTCATGAAAAAGTGGTAAGGTTTAAATTATGCAAATTCTTATGAAATGGTTTATCATGTGATTAGTTTTAAAAGAGCTATGTTTAAATGCACTAGCTTGTGGCTATGGTTGATGATATGCTTGTGTCTTGTGTATTATGCGTATGAAATGAATGATGGAAAAGAGAATGATGAGTTAAATTGATGATATTATTTAAGCTAAAGAAAGTAAATGTAATGGAAAGTAATGACATGCAAATGAAGGAAGAAAATTGAAAGAGATTTAAAGTTTTTATAAAATCCTACTTTGTTAGGGATGAAGGTATAAGTGATGCTGTAAAATTATTCAATTTGTGAGTTGTTGAATTTGGTTTCATGAATTTTGTGGTATCGGTATATGATTATTCTTGATATATATAAATTTCATATATGAAATGGATAAATATGATTAAAGTTTATACGAGCTTACTAAGCATTCATTGCTTAGGTAGTTATTTTTCTTTACTTACAGACTATCGGAAGCTCGATCGGGTTAGAAGCTCGTTGGAGATTTATCACACTATCTGGCAATTATATCGATAGATTTATCTTGGTTAAGGTTATAATGGCATGTATAGGTATTTTGGCTAATGCTAGCCTATGTGTTTTGGTTGTGGAAATGACCATTTGGTTAGTTTGCATTTTGGTCTTGTGTTGGTAAAATGATATATATATATATTATAAGGTGTATATAAGTAACAATTTTATGGTTGATATATGACTTGTTATGGTTGAATGATGGTAGATAGAAAAGTAGTCGAATGTGCATATTAGATATGACATATAACTTGTTGTGAATTAGTGTTTTACCATAGTAAGCATATATGTATTTCATGCTAATGATTATGTGGTTCAATTGGTACCAAATGATATGTTTTCGTAAGTGATTTACATGTTGCGTAATGATGCAAACTTAGTTAACAGTTAATTTATTATTTTGGCCAAATTGAGTACATGGTTATACATGTTTTAATGTTGTCGTATGAGGTGCCTTTGAGCATATTGGTTGGATGTTATTATACCATATGTGTTTGGCTTGATTATGCATGATTTTGGTACCTTTTGAGGGCTTATGTATATGTGCAAAAGGGATTATAGGTACATGTTGAAAAGGGTGAGAAAAATGGCTTATAAAATAGCCTATTTTCGTCCACACGGGCAGAGACACGGGAGTGTGTCTCAGCCGTGTGTGACACATGGCCAGGTAGCACGGCCGTGTGTGACACATGGCCAGGTAGCACGGCCGTGTGTCCCCTGTAGTTTTCAAAGGGTTGCAAGTCAAGTTTTACACGGGCGTGTGAGGTTATTTCGAAGGGTATATAGCCCGGCACATGGGCGTGTGGTTTAGCCGTGTGACCCAAGTCACTAAGTTACACGGGTACTGACACGGGTATGTCTATTGGCCGTGTGACCCCTGCAGTTGGTAAATTTTTATCTTTTCCCTGAAATTTTTATATGTTTCTAATTTAGTCCCGATTTATTTCTAATGTGTTTTTAAGGCCTCGAGGGCTCATATAAGGGACAATATGCATGTTATTGATTGGTTTTACTGTGATTGATGGTATGAAATAAATGTTTTAAAATTTTTTATAGTTCTAAAATGCAAACTCTGGTAATGCTCCGTAACCCTATTCCGACGACGAATACAGGTTAGGGGTGTTACATTTAGTGTTCTAGTGCAATGTACAAGGTGATCATATGTATCAATATAGTAACATTAATTTAGTTGCTTTAATTTTTTTTAAAATTTTTTGGTATTCTCCATATCCATTTTACGAACATGTTTGGGGTATGTGATTGCCCTTTCAAAATTATCGTTTCGGAAGTTCGAACATATATATCTCATTGAGAATGTAATGCATCTTACCATTACACCTAACACTTATTATTATTTTAATTTTTATTAAAATTAAATTGTTGCACTTATAATTTTATATTAAATAAAAATCAGAATAAAATAAATGTTTTATTAGTTAATTTACAACTATGATATTAAATTATTATAAAAAGTGAATATAAATTCTTAAAATCATTAAAATAAAAACAAATTTGAGGAGTAATATTGTAATATGGAATAAAAAATAAGTTTATTATGTAATTAAATAATTAATGATATCATTGTTGAATCAATTGATTTTTTTCCCTCCATTTTATTAAAATTATTAATATTATATATAGCGTTAATTTTAATATTCATGATTTATTAATTTGCTAGAAGGATAAAATCATCATTTACTTATAGCTTTAAATTTCATACCCCTCTTGAGTTTAGCATGTTGGAAATTAATGTGACTCATTTGATAAGTGATATTATTTAAATAAATCTCGTTAAACTTTTGTGATAAGAGTAAAAGATAGTTACTTTCTAAATTGCTGATTATTATAAAGTTTCCTTGATGGCAAGAATTTAACTCTATTCAAATTTTTAGCATAAATATTTAATCTAGATTATAAATTGCATGTGAATCGTGAAAGTTAATTGAAAGGGTTAGAAGAGAAATAGATTTTTTTACGTAAATAATGCAAAAAATATAAAATTAATAATTGAAATGGGATGCCCATTAGATTATTTACAAAAATGGTACGGTTTTACTGGTGCCGTTTGTCAAATTGGCAGCACTGGACTGAAATGTAATGATCTAAAGTATTCAGGGACTTAATATACAAATTCTCCATTTTATTTTATAAAAGGCGGACTTTTTTCTTTTTGCTTGTATATTGTTTTCTTTAAACTTATAATTTGTTCCAAGGCTACAAGTATTGACAATAAAGACTCAAAACCCTACCAACATTGTTGATTGCTTATAACCCTTTAATAGCATTGCATGTGTGTTGATCTTGGTTTCTTTTTCATTTTGCGAATGCTATTAGCCTCAAGTTTTACCTTCCACAATAATAACAGTCTTTGCAAATGGTAATGCAGTTTTTTTCTAAATTATGTTTTAAGTAACCGGTTTCAATTTGATTTCTTTTGACGTAAGAAGACTTCCAATAGTATATGAAGCTTACAGAAATATATATAATATTATACTACCTCGTTATCAACTAAAATAGTAAAATCAATAAGTTAGGATCTAAAAAATGATACTGTATTTAATTTTAAATGTCAATGTAAAATAAAGAATGTGTTATTATAGATAAAACTTCAATTTACATGAACAAAAGTATAACTTTGCATCATTGAGGATTCTTATAAATTGAAGTTATTTTAATGAATATATCATATAACTTTCATCGATTAGATTGGTGATTACCAAAGTATAAATTTGATTCTTTTTTAGTTTTTTTTTAACATTTTGTTGGTGCAACAATAGATGGTGGGCTTTGCAATATAGTTTGCAATGTTAATACACCTCTTTTCATACTTTGATGGTGTGCTTGGTAATATAGTTTAAAATGTTGACACATCTTTTTCCATGTACCTTGTTCAAGTTAGTATAAATCGATTTTTCTTTTTTACATTATAAGCTCACATTTCATTGGGACTTCTTTAGTTGATAATGTGATGGCTATTTCGGCTACATACTACTTAAAAACAATCATATTCAATAGTGATCATCTAAATAAAATATTTAGAGATAATGCCATGTTCTGCGAATGTCTATGGCACACCTCACTAGCACTTTTATATTCACTTTTTTAATTACAGTTTACAACTATATCAACTACCATAATAAAAATCAATCATTATAAATACTAATTAAATAATTAATTTAACAAATTAACTCTCCGATTCCAAGCCAAACAAATTGTGAAACGACATTAATTGTTGTTAAATTAAAAGCATTAAAGGCAGAATTAACATTGCATTCTTTTACAATACAAAAATACGTAAAATAAACTACAATTTGATAACTGAGATGAAATGCAAGAAAACAAACTGAAATCATGAAAATACGGGAGTGATGGGATTAAAGTTTCTCGAGGGCTTCAGTGGAGAAATCTCCAGGCTGAGGTACTTGCTGGTGAGGTACCCCTTTCACCACTCCCTCACTGTCCTTCCCTTTTCTTTCCCTCTCATTTTTCCCGGTATCCACTGCACCACCACCTTTAACTTCCTTCGCCGTCTTCGACTTGCGGCTTTGACTGCCTTCTTTACTTTTATTACCGTCCATGGCTCCGGCTAAGCTATATATAAAATAACCCTAAATTTTAAGTTTCAAGGAGCTTCTTTTATATCTGAAAATGTCATTGCATGAAAGTGTAACAGGTGTAGTATATTTGGAGGCAGCTTTGACATCTGTCTTAACGAGCATAGTTGTTTTGGCCTTGAGCCAAAATTTGCCGACTGAATTGTTTTCGGAAATTCAGCTGTACATTGCATATCACAAAATCTTCATATATTCGATTGTAAATTTTGGGACAATTAGTGGACCTATTTTGTACTCATGTTTCTGCTTGCTTAATGAGTTGTCAAAAGTGAAGGGGCCCTTCATCATGTGTTTTAAAAAGCTAACAATAATACATAAAAACATCTCTTACATTAATCTAAGAACAAACCAATCAAACTGCAAACTTTAAAGATCACCTGTCAAAGACACCATTGTTTTTCTTGTTGTCTTTGTATAACCGGGAAAAGCCCATTACATTAGATTACATGCTAGCACTGTTGGGATGGGTATTTATGTTCCGTTGCTGTCACTTCTGTTTGTTTGTTCTTTATGTATTAGAATTTTCAGTGACAAGGCAGTCTTAATCCATGTTATCCCAACTTTTTTATTTTTATAAACAAGTTGATACATCCAAGTCTGCAATATGTTTCCTTGCATTTTCAACTTAAAGAAAGGACATTTCTATACCAAACAGATCCAACTGTAAGGATTTGACATCCATGATCCAACACTTTATATCTTGCTTTTTATTTTTTAGAAAATAAAACAGAACAGCTTCTTCTGTCATGTTTGAACTTTGAAGAGTGTTTTAATTCATGAATGTCATTGCCAAGCATTATTGTCAACTCTTTGTTTCTCTTTCATTATTCTTTTTCCTATTATTATCATCACTGGTTTGCTGTAATTAAATTTTCTTCCTATTATGTATAAAAATACTAATAATTTCAATTAAAATGCATGCTTAGCATAAACCCGGGTACAGGAGATAATATTATCCTGTTCCTTGAGAGATATGATTTAATGCCAAAATGCACACTGACAATGATTGTTGTAACAATGTTTGTTTGATTGGGTGACAAAGGGTCCCATAGATTTGGAACCTGTCTGAATATCCACCCAATCATTACACGTGTCAGCAGCAAAAAGCTTGAAAGAGACGAATGGCGGACTCAATCAAACATCCCTTGGGGACCGTCCAAATCTGGAGAAAATTCCCTTTCACCGTTAGATCATCATAAAATTATGTGGTCAAGAAGAGATGGGTAGTTAAATTGGACCCAGTTCAAGTGAAGCGTAATCAGTATCACATTCATATCCTCACTAGTAGTATGGTATCACTTTAGTTTTTATTTTACTTCTTACTATTTGAATCAACATTTTTTTAAGGAATAAAAATAAATGTTATTCCCTTAATTCATAACTTAAACACGGATTGTTTATCACTTCACATACGACTCAATCGATTAATTTATGTATTTTTTTTACTTAATTGATTGTTTAACCAATTTCTAATATATTCTTACCAAATTCATTATATATATATATATATATATATATATTTAATAAGCTATAAAATTAATGTCATGTTTGATAAAGTGTTGATTTGATAATCTATAGTAAACCTACTAGATAGAAATTTTTTCCACAAAAAAGTGTAGAAAATGATAAGTAGATAGAGACCTACTTATCACTTAATAGAAAATAAAATAAAATATTTATTTTATTCTATTTCATTTAAGATTGAATTATCATTTATCAAACAATCTAATTATATTCAATATTTAATTTTGACTGCACTAAATAAATTTTACAACTTAAATTCAACACTTAATATTTCCAAACTTATTTTTTCAGTACTTAATGTTTCAATTTATCAAATATAGGCTAAATTAATATTTATTTAGCTAATACATTAAAAAAGTATTGTTCTAGTACTCATTATGCTTGTGTTATAGTTAAATAAGTCTCTTTTTATTTTTATTCATAAAAACTCTTTATTTTAATTAAAAATAAAAAAATATTTTTTACATATTTTATCTGATTTCGAGTTTAAACTCCAAATAGTCCTTCCTCCTTTCTCTTATATAAAAAATATATTTTTAATTATATGATTTAAAATTATGCTAACATGTTAAATTGAAAAAAAAAACTCGAATACTAACTTAATATTTTAATAAAACTATTTGTGAGTTAGGAATTTGAGTTTTACTTTAAGTTGTATATGTATAACAAACAATGTAAACTCTTTTTAAATTTATTTTGATTATAATATTGAAATTTATATTGTATACAGATGAAACAAATAATATTAAAAAACCTTAAAATATGAAACAAAATACATTAAACAAAGCAATATCTACTTTAGAATTAGATTTAGGACTGACTATGCCTGACAATTGCCCTACAAAAATTCAATAAAGAACTCTTTAAATAGGGTCCCATTATTTGCCCCTACAAACCACATTGTGGGACCCTCCAGCGTGGCATGCTGACCCCATGTGTCTCAAGGTGCCCCTATCAAAGATTAGACATTGATTTCCCCAAATTTTTTCTATTTCTAAAAAGATATGGTCAAATGCGCAAAGACAATTTTAACCCCGTGATTAAGGGCGCTAATCATTAAATTAAAGTTAGGATACCCCTACAGGAATATTAATAAAAAAATCATGGGTAATCTCACCTTAGGGTGCACGGTAATACCATGACAGCCGTCCATGTGCCTCTTGTTTTATGTTCACGTTCCTGCATGTGAAGGCCTTTCGTCGTTCCCGCCAGATAAGTAGCAAAATAATGGTTACAATTTTTTGTTACTCCCTGTACTTAGATAAAATTTGAAACTTGGTCCCTATACTTAAAAAGCTAAAAATTAAGTCCTCCTACTTTTCTTATTTAAAAATCTCAATCCAATTATTAACATTATTTGTGGTTTCTGTCAAAATTTACAAACTTGGTATATTCAGTATGATGTTGCATATGATTGATAAAAAATAAACATATTAAGTTGACAAATTTTGACCAAAATTATAAACACAATAATGACTGAACTAGATTTTTCAAATTGAAAAGGTAGGAGGATTGAATCTTTAACTTTTAAAGTATGGGACTAAATCTCAATCTTTTTTATAAGCATAGGGACTAATAGCATATATTAACCTAAAATAAAAATTAATGAGATTTGGTTAACCAACCATGTGATTTTCTATTATTTTTACCTTCCAAAATTTAATAACATTAAAAAAGAAAAATATTAAAATATTAAAAAAGCCATAACTATTTTATTTATAAAAGCTGCTGTTTTATTGTACGTAAATCTGAAAGTAATAAAAATATAATAAATATTTAATTAAATAAATCATAAAGTTCAATGAATTTATCATTGTTTCGACCATAAAAAATTGTTATTAATTAGTAGTATTTAATTATTTACAGCATAATTATTATGCCCAATTATTTAATTATGGTATGATTAAAAGCTATCTAAATTATCATGGTCAATAGAAACAAAAACTGAAACATGTAAATTGATAAAATAAAATGCGTTATACTTTTAATTATAAAAAAAGGCAAGTTTATTTAGAGAATCTTAATGTTGACTAATGCTTGTGGATAATCATGATTAATTGAAATATTTGTCTAAAATTTTATCTTTTTAAAATCTCATGTTATGGCATGATGGTTAAGAGTGTCCATCGCCTCCGATGTGACCTGAATTTAGTCGCACCAATCACGTTAGTTGTTTGAATTTTTTCTTCATATCATAATTCACCAAAAAAATTTATCTTTTTAAACAATATTAAGAGAGGGAGCTTTATTAATGTAAAAGCTACAAATGACAAGTTTTGGTTTAGTAAGACAGAACGGGGGAGGGGAGATTGAGGATGTAAAGAGGAGCTACACCACAACAAATTGTTACTGTTGCTTTTTTTATTCCTTCTTTATTGAGTATATGTTGTGGGTTATGGTACTATAAAAAAACTAGTATGAAAGTTCTTACTTTAAATTTTTTTTTCTTTCTGTTGAACTTGTAGAAATGCTAATAAAGTTATTTATTTTTTAATAATCATGGTTTTATCTCAAGCAAAATACTTTGATTTTGTTATTTGTTTTCTTTCTATTGCAAATATTTTAATTTCGAATTGTAATGGTGATAATGAGGGGAGTTAAGATGGTGTGTACTGAATAAGTCTATTGACTTGGGTTTAGTTTCTCTCCTCGTTTTCTCCTTTCATCTGTTTTTGTAAAAATAAAATAAACAACTAGTATCAAAATTTTGGATTTGAAAGCAAAGATGGTAAAATAAAATAAAAATCCAAAATCAATGGTTTTGACTCAATAGGATTTTTTTTTTTAAATGGATTCGAGTTAAATTGCGTCAATTTTAAAAAATAGCCAAAATTAGGTTGAGATTGGGTTTACAATAAGCCTGCCCTGGCTTACCTCATAATATTTATAAAATTACCCCTCCACATGTATATATATAATATTAGTTAGGTCAAATCCTTAATGTTGTCCTCTCCTAGGCCTTCAAATTTGCCATTATAGCTACTACTTCCTTGAGAAAGGATTGTATAAAATTATGATTTCACGTCATCTCTATCCCTTTTCAATAGGAGAATAATAAATTAGATTCTTTCTCCTAATTTTTAATATTTTTAGTTGGATTTGAATTTTTTGAGGAGGAAAAAAATTGAAAATTAGGAGGAAATATATAATTTGTCATTCTTCTATTGGAAACGGATAAGGATAACGATAATGTAGAATTACAGTTTCGTACAATCTTTTCTCCTACTTCCCTTTCTAGTTTCCATTGGTAAGTTCCTCTCTCTCTCTCTCTTTCTCTCAGGCACACATACACACATAGTTTCTCCGACTCATCTTGTCGACTTTATATTGCAACAACTAGCTACTACTACTAAAAAATGTATAGGCAACTAATTGGAAACTAATAGCTTTAAACTTATAAATATCTAGATTAAATTAACTACACTAGTAGTCACCCAACTATAGTAAGTTTTTTTGGTCACTCAACTATGAAAAGTTATAAAATGGTTACCCAACTATTAGTAAATTTCTTTTTTCAAACACCCAACTATGAAAAGTTACAAAATGATCATTCGACTATTCAATTTTGTCTTTTTTGGTCACTAATTGGCTAATACTGGTAGCTTTTAAAAATTGACATAATAACAACTTTAACCCTCAATATTTATACATTGTGTCAATTTAGTCTTGGTTTTAAAAAATATAACCCTCAAATTTTACACATTGTGTAATTTTTTTTTACAGTTTTGCTTTTATTTGTAACCTTTTCACCTAAAAAGCTAAAAAACAAAATTATCTGTGGCATCTCATAGTTGGATCGGTATTATATCGATACCACGATGCCCTAAACCAACAAAGTTGTGTTTTTAAGTTCAAAAGCTAATTCGAAGGTTCATTACCTCTTTTGTGGGCATGACTTGAGCTGGGACATGTCATAGAAATGTTTTTAAAGTCTTAAAATTAAATTTATCATTATGAATTGGTTTTATAAAATGGTTTAAACTCGATTACTTAGTGAATTCAATGTCTGGTCACAACTTAAATTGTTCCGACAATGAATGTGACATATTGCATCCAGACCTGTCGTCTCAGTCGAGGTCTGAATGCGAGATGTCATATTATCAACTAAATTTAATTGAAAATATACAAAAATTAGAAATACCCTAAAATCCAAGATAATATTTTCATATTTTCTTATTTTTTTAAAATTAACCCTCATTGTCATAAAGAAAAGCAAAACTACAAAAAAAAAGACCAAATTACACAATGTGCAAATATTAAGGATTAATTTTTTTTTTAGAATCAAGAGCAAATGACATAATTCATAAAGGTTGAGGGTTAAACTTTTTATTATGCCAATTTTTAAAGTTTTCACCGTTAACCAGCTGGTGAAAAAAAATAAAATTGAGTGGTTAGATGACCATTTTGTAACTTTTCATAGTTGGGTGACCAAAAAAGAAATTTACTAATAGTTGGGTGACCATTTTGTAACTTTTCATAGCTGGGTGATCGAAAAAAAAAATTACTAATAGTTAGGTGACTATTAATTTAATTTTCCCAAATATATATTATATGTCTGCAAGCAAAGCAAAATTTGTTAGTTAAATATATTATATGTTTATATATGTTTGCAAGATCAACTATATTTTATGTTATTTGTTTGCAAGATCTATGATAACACTAAAAAGAACATAGGTTTTCCTCCTTACTTATTGGTTAAATTGTTCTCATTTAGTTATCCTTAGCATATATTTTAGCATTTTCAGTTTAGTAAATTGTATTTTATAACTCAGTGAATCCTAGCATATTTTATCCTTAATTTTGCTATATTTTTGCATTAATTTCATTGCATGAGTTAATTCCAGTTAAATCCCGACTGTCGCGCATGATCCGATAAACTATCGAGATAAGAACTAAATGCTTGAGCTGTCCAGTCTGGTATAACAAACCTCCACGTACAAGAACAGAATAATTCTGACGAAATGGCACCTGTACTATTGGAGGAGGACATAAAAGGTTGACGTAAGAAGAAAAATAGAGAGAGAGAACTTTTTCTTGACCATCATCTTCTTCATCCTATCTTGAAGCTTGCGGCTATGGCAGCTTAAGCCTCTCACGGGTAAGCCAATGTGAAAATTGATGCAGATTAGCTTCTAAAGAGGATACGTAAGTGAGAGACAAGAGGGAATAAAGAGATTCAGTCAAGCTGTCTAGGAATAGTTTTCTCCACTCGATCCTTTCTTATTTCTTTCTAAATGCTGGTGATTACTCTCTGTTTTCTATTTGTATGGAAGTACACATGAATTCTTGGTTAAATGTTATCTTATCCAATCTTGCTTTTATTGTTTAATCTTGAGGTTTGAATGTTTCTTAACATGGAAGTGTTATTGCAGTCACTGATACTGAAAAGTACAATGACAGTTCGAGCCAACAAGCATTACAACGGAAGTTGAGTGAGGATTAGAGGAATTTAGTCCACTTGTTCTTAATAGTGCCATGTTGCCATCATCGGAAGATGGGGTTAATGTGCATGTTTAAGTCTCAAATTAAATAGAGTAGTGACGCTTGGTAAGATATACATTGAAATTTATTACCTCGACAATCACCTATTCTTTTATACCTTGTGAGCACTTAGTATTTTGCTGAAGATTCATGTTGGGGATCCTAGTTTATCATTCTCATATTTTATTTTATTGTTTTCAAATTGTTGCTCCAACAACTATCTTCACATTTTATCTCATTTCTATCTAGTTATTGCACCAACATTAATAGATAAAAGACAACCATCCCTGTGGGATCGATATCCAACAAATCTACGTCTATATACTATACTTACATCAACAGTATACGCTTGCACATTATTGTTGTGACGTTAAACAACCAATCAAGTTTTTAGCGCAATTGCCAGGGGTGGCATTTGCTTGATGTTTATTTTTGTTTTTGTATGTTTTGCACTATATTTTCCTTATATAATATTTAGTATTCACTAACAGGTTTTTCTTTATTACTATTTCTTCAACTTCATTTTAGGTGTTTTATGACCCGAAGCAAGTCGAATTTCTTGTTGATTTTGATCTAAAACTTGAAAAGACTGTTCGGAGTAGACTTCAAGAATAAAGAAATATGGCTCTACCAGGGAACAATGTAGCCATACGCCCGATGCAACAGCAAAATGTTAATAACTCGTTGTTGCCGCAGGATGCTCACATACAAAATAGGACTATACGAGATTTTGTAGTACCTATCTTAGATGATTTACAATCGGGAGTTGTTAGGCTAACAGTTTAAGTTGGGAATTTTAAACTCAAGCCAGTAATGTTTCAAATGCTGAATTCTAATGGACAATATGTTGGACTGCCACATGAAGATGCGAGAGAACATCTTAAATCCTTTTTATTGATCTATACTTCATTTAGTCAACAAGGCGTTCTTGATGATGCCTTGAAGATGCAATTATTTTTTTATTCCTTACAGAGAAGAGCATGTACTTGGTTTTTTAGGCTACCTGTCGAATCAATTACTTCTTGGGATGCCCTAGCAACACAGTTTATTTTGCGATTTAACCCGCTGACAATGAATGCTCGTCTTCAAAATGGTATTACTGCTTATCATCAATTGGATGATGAAAATCTTCACACCACATGGAAACATTATAAATCTTTACTCCGATGTTGTCCCATGCACGACATTCAAATAAAAACACAAATTGAAATTTTTTACAATGGATACACGGCCCGTGTCTCTGCCTGTATGCTCAATTCTGAGCATTTTGTTTCTCAAAATTTAAGGTGTAGGGGACACACGGCCGGAACACACGCCCATGCGGCAAACCGTGTGTCACACACGGCCTAGACACATGTCTATGTGTCTACCCGTGTGGACAAAATAAAGGCTATTTACCAAGCCATTTGCCACCCTTATTCACACCTACACATACACCAACTAAATGGCACAAAACATAATATACTTAAGTAACCAAACATCCACAAATATGACTAACACATTCCAATACAATAGCAACATCTATCATACTTACAACTTTTATTATGCCCTAAATCAATCATGCAAATTTCACATTCATTAAGCCTCAATTTACTACTTTCAAAATACCTAATTGTGCCCAAATTTATCATCTCATCAATATAACACAATTCCAAACATTTTACATTCATGCTATGAATCATATTCCATCATTCACCAAGCATACCATGACCATATCACTAAAGTCATTGGCACATATATGAATTTACTTAGGCTTACAAGCATGTTAGCCAAAATAAGCCAATTAACATGATAAGGTACCAAATCAACCAATAGCTATTACAAACCATTACATTTGGCCAAATCAAATGACACATATAAAAAAAATGACCAAGTCCTTATACATGCCATACTTTTAAAATACTAAGATCATCAATACCTAAAATGAGAGTTTGATAGTGTGATTTGAATCTCCGATGATCTCCGATCTGAGTTAGCTTGGCGACACTATAAAAACATGAAAAATAAATGGAGTAAGCTATATAGCTTAGTAAGCTCATATGCAAGAAATAAACAACCTTACCATGTATATAACATTCAAATAATACAACATAATGATATGTAAATTTACCATAGTCTCATGATCATGATTCATTTCATCACCAAACTTACATCATTTTCATCATTTCAAGTATTTAATAAACATGAGCTTTACATACACACTTGAACCATCTCGAAATGAACTTACACAAATTCTCATCTTTAAAATACCTATGAACCACTCGGAATAACAATGTCGGATACTCGAAAAATTTGCACACTAAGTGCCACATATGTAGACAATACTACCTCAATCTCATATCACATAATTGCTCGCTCTCGAGCTATCAACGGGCCTACTCGCACAAGCTGTCAGTCAAGACGTAGCTATACGGTGTTGCTCACACAAGCTGTCAAGTATCCGCAACATGTCGCTGCATTAGTTAGCTCCATATTGCGTCCAGAATTGTCGCCGCATTTGACAACTGTCTGGATAAAAACTAAAAATGCGTGAGTTGTCTATTTGTATGAAAGTACACATGAATTCTTAGTTAAATGTTATCTTATTTAATCTTACTTTTATTGTTTAATCTTAGGATTTGAATGTTTCTTAACACGGAAGTGTTAATGCAGTCACTAACACTAGAAAATGCAGTGACAATTCGAGCTAACAAGCATTACAATAGAAACTGAGTGAGGATTAGAGGATTTTAGTCCACTTGTTCTTAATAGTGCCATGTTGCCATCATCGGTAAAAAGGAGTAATGTGCATGTTTAAGTCTCAGATTAAATAGAGGAGTGACGCTTGGTAAGATATACATTGAAATTTATTAGCTCGACAATCACCTATCCTTTTATACCTTGTGAGCATTTAATATTCTGTTGAAGATTCATGTTGGGGATCCCAGTTTATCATTCTCATATTTTATTTTATTGTTTTCAAATTGTTGCTTCGATAACTATCCTCACATCTTATCTCATTTCTATCTAGTTATTGCACCAACATTAATAGACAAACGACAACCATCCCTATGGGATCGATATCCGACAGACTCACATCTACTTACTATACTTGCATCGACAGTGTACACTTACACATTATTGCTGTGACGTTAAACAATTGATCAATCCATTTACAAAACAAATCTATATCTACAAATTAATTGATTTGAAGAAATAAAACTTAAGAATGAAATGAAACTCCATCAGGTCTGTTACAACTCACCTAGAACTCACACCTTAATGGAAGTCTCATTGACTAGTCCTCAACAAACTCACCAACAGGAAATCTCGGGATAAGTTAGTGGACAATAACTTACCTAACACATGGGTTCCATAGCAACCACCACATTGAATCCCAACTACAACGTCCCATTTGAAGGGATCTAAATCATATCATAGCTCAACCCTACTTGGACCTATAACACCAGACCACTTGGCCACTTGTCCCTGATCCTATAATAACAATACCAAACATGGCACCTCGGGACTGGATTTAAGGGTATATAAGACCCAAACCCTAAATCTAATAAAGGGGGAACATACACCAATACTGTTGGAGCCGGTACCCTAAGTGTAGTATATTTGTTTATAAACTTGTATTTTTTTAAACAGATTGGTTAATAAAATAATCCATTGGTTACATTAATTTTCTTTGTATAATGTCCTCATATGGTTTTTTCAATCAAAACAAATATTAACTCACTAGTTGCCTAAAGTTTAAATTAATATTAAGCGGTATTACATGGTCAGGTCATAATATAGAAAGACAATTTATATTAGTAGATGAACCTAAACATGTCCTTAGTCTAATTGAAAATGAGCAAATTGATTGAAAGACTCATATTTCGTCTATCAAGTCCAATTGAGGAGATGCCCTATCTTAGGCATCAGAGCGGATAACTCTAAAAAAATAGAGACATAGATGTGACTGAATGGACTGCCAGCACATTAGACTGAACCTAAGGAGAATAGATCTTGAATTCGTTTATGGATTTATTCACTTGTGACGTTCACAGTGAGACATACCTTAATCCTGAGTGGATGATGAATTATGTATGTGTGACTCGTATACTTTGATGTAAGGAAAATCTTGAGTTCAAATAGATAAGGAACCAAAAGCTGGTACTTTAGGTATACGAATTCTGCGGTATGTAGCATCATTCACAATAGTAGAATTCATAGCCCAAGATATGGGTGTTGGGAAATGTGCCCATATTATGGTAAACATGTAATTATCTTCTATGTATTTGAATAATGAAAAATAAATAAATTTAATTTCACATTTTATTATTATGCATTTTGTGTTTTTGTCTTTCATGTTTTGCACTCATAGTGAAATTATAATAAACAAATATTAGCTCATTGATTGCCTAAGTTCAAACTGATGATAAGTGGCACTGTAAGAATGTTTACATTGCAAGAAAGACAACTTACTTCAGTAAATAATTTAAATGAGTCTGTAATCCCGTATAAGAATCAAAGTAAACATTTGATTCAAATGCTTAGAAAGATTATTATGTCATCTATAAGTCCAACTGGAGAGATGACTAGTCTTGGCTATCGGAGCAATTGACTCCACGGATAGAGACATAGATGTATTCATTGGAAGAATGATACATTAGACTAGACCTAAGATGAATTAATTTTAAATTCGTTTTTGAATTAATTCACTTGTGACATTCATGGTATGATTTACCTAAATTCTGAGTTAGTCATTGACCGTGTGTATTACAAGTAGAGGCTTATGCTCTAAAGATGATCAAGCCCATAGCCGGTATGTTGGGTATATGACTTGTGTATGACATGATTTTACTAGCAACAATGGAATTCATAGCTCGATTAAAGAATTAATGATATCCTCTTATTGGCATTATGTGGATTGATAAATATGAAACGTGATAAAGGGTTGCTTATTTTCAAATGAGCAATTTATCATAGTCATTTGTTGATGGTGAACATATTAATCATTAAGAAAACACAATGGTGACTATGAGATAAAACAAGATTGTATTGAGTGAACGGGTTTAACTTAAAGGAATCAAGGATACCGTATGAGGGTAACACACACATGACGAGGTCATTGGACAAAGCAGTTGGATGAATTGCTTTCCTAAAAAGTATACAATAAGGAGTTTTCAATCATGATACTTCTTGTGGACTGACTCCATGATTAAGTAAATTGTGAATTATTAGAACGATACTTCTGAACATAATTGCAATTACTCAAGCCTAATTGTATATGTCTGATTGGTCCCTTCGCTAGCTTAACAAAAGCTCAACTGGATTGCATTTGGATCAGAAGAGATTTCTACAACTTTGGAAATAATTTAATTGAGTTGATTTATTCGATGTGGAATTAAATTAGGCAGTCGTGAGAATTGTTCAACTAGAGAATTTAATTAAAGAATTTTCTTAAAAAAATAATTTGAAAAATCTAAGTGATTTTTTAGAAAATTAATTTTGATCAAATAAAATTAAATTAATCAAATTAATTAAAATTAATATGATATTTTTGGAAATTAATTTTCAAGTTAAATAATTGACTAAATGGATAATTGAACTTGAAAATTAGACCTAAGATTGAAAATTGAGCCCAAGAACCCAAAATTGAGATCGAGACCCAAAAATTGGTCGAACCAAGCCTGGTAAGTGAAACCACATTGATGGTACAACCAGTGGCAGGATCGAACCAATTGGGCTGTCACTGGCCTAGATCGAACTGACGACAGCTAAATCGGCTCAGGGTGCCATGAGGGTGTCGCACCTCGATGGCACCACCGGACATGACGGTTTTGGTTACGGCAACGACGACATTTCAGTGGTCAGCGGGTGGTCCTTCGACAGTTGGGCAGTGAAGGAATCACACTCCTACTAGGAATTTACCGGATAATTTGATTTCAAATTAATTATTCCAAAAAAATAATAATATTTTAATAAATTTAATAGATTTAATATTAAATTTAATCTAATATTTATCTTGATAAGTATTATATTAATTTAATATTAAAGTAATTAAGTTTAATCATAGTTGAACTCTCTAAACTCTCCCTATATAAAAAGAATCATGAGGTATTATCTTTACACACTTGAATTCAATAGAAAGTTGTAGAGAGAAAATTCTCTGAAAAAATTATTTCAGAAGATTTCTAGAGATATTTTTCTTATTTACAACTTGGCTCAAAAGTTTAGGAAAATTGTGAAATTACTCCAATGGTAATTTTGTGGAAAATTTTCTAATTCGAAGTGAGCCCACACTCGGTAGGCGTGAGCTTAAGGATAACGGAGAAGACTACTCGATCAGAGCGTTCATCCTAAATGAATCGAAAAGTTACAATTTTGATTAAGTGTTTATTACTTTAGATAACACAACCAAGTTCTAGTTTTAGAAAAAAATTAAAACTCTGATTTTTCCTCAAATCTATTTTTCATTGCATTTTCCAAACTCGATTTTCCAATAATGGGTAAATGATATTCTCTCATTGGCATTACATGGTAGATGAAAAGTAAACATGGTTACGGATCATTCGTCTTTGTAATGGATGACTTGATTACTATTTAATAGTAATTGACTTTTCATGAAGGAAGATGTGATAATTACCATGAGATAAAATAAGATAATATTGGGAGAGCGAATTTATCCCAAAGAGATAAAGGATATCCTATGAGGTTACACACTTATGACAAGGCCATTGGACGAGCATTGATCTAGTTGCTTTTGTAATGATATGTCATTAGGGAGAGCTCAATCACGATACTATAGTGGAATGACTTCGTGACTAAGTGAGTTTATAATTAATAAACGAAAATTTGTAACTTAATTATAAATCATTTCAGCCCTAATCACATATGTTCAGTTGATCCCTCTGCTTGCTCGTTGAAACTGAAAATGAATTGCATGTTGAATCAAATGAACAAAAATGGTAAAGTTAGAGAAATTAGAAACATTTGGAAATGAATGTGGTTTTCTCTATGTGGAAATGACTTGATAATTAATATATGATTTTTTAAATTATTACTTAATTAATTGAAGTTCGAAAATTAAATTAAATTAATTGGTCATAGTGAATATGTTGAATGTAGAAATATTAAATATATTTTCTCATAGATTATTTTAAAGTAAAGTTGTTATGATTTTAATAGAATTAGAATCTAGTTGAAAAAATTATTTAATTGGGAAGTTATGATATTTATTTTGAGAAATAGAAAAATAAGTATTGGGTTGGATTGAATTATAAAGTATTGATTAAAAGTCCAGGAAGTACTTATAATTGGACTGGATATGAGAAAGGCCCTAAAGCCCTTCATGCTAAATATATGGAATGACAAAACCTAGTATATTTAACTAGGGTTGCCCTTAGGAGCGGAGCTAGAAACTTTTTTTAAGGAGGTCAAAGTTAAACTGTAATTTTTACGATAGTAAAAATGCAATTTCACCATTTTAATAGCATTTATCTTTATAGTTTTTAAAGGATTAAATCAAAATTTTATCATTTTTAAGTGGGACAAAGTGTATACCTTTATTAATTTAAAATTTTAAAAATTTCAAATGGCCTAAATGGAAATTTTTCCATTTTAAAGGGGTTGGGGCCCCTGCCAGCCCCCTGGTTTCGCCCATGGTTACCCCCCAATTCTAGTTAAACTAGGATTTTGTTTTTCTATTGAAATATACTTATACTAATTCAACAAAGGTTTCACTTCTTCTCCCTATAAATAGATGGCACTAATAGGGCTAAATACACAACTTTGACATATTGTTATTCTGCCTAAAAATAGTGAGAATTTATTTTCTAAGTATAAATTCAATTTTTTGGAATAACAATTCTACTGGTTTCTATTAAAGAGAAATTTGCTTTCCAACTGAAAGTAAAGTAAGTAATTTTTGGTTTTGTGTTTGACTTGAATTCGTTTGAGCCCACACTCGAAAAAGTTCGTGGTAAGAGAATAGCAGAGAATGCTATTCAATTGAAAACTCAGGAACGACGAGGATCAGTCTAGCCAAAAAATATTTGTGATTTTGGTAAAGGGTTTATTGCTATAAATATTACAAATTGGCTCAATTTTTAAAATTTTAATTTTTCGTTGTGCAAGAAAACCGTTTTCGAACCAAATTTTCTCCAACAATCTAATACAACCTACCATTTCTCTCGACTATCTTGCCTACTTCGACCATCTTATATGACACCCTTCTGCCTTCTCTTAAGCCTGGTGAACCACCCATCTTTACCACCGCTATATCCGCATATATCCACTTATAATAATTGGTAAGGTTAGCATAGACTAACTCCTGCCAAGTCACTATGATGGCAAACCTAGAAACCACTATCCCAATCGCCCTAAACAACTAAAGTAACCAATTCCAATAATAAAACCAAAACGTTGGAATCTATCACTATGACCTATATACCCAATATCCTCAGTTGTACCCATATCAGTAGAGATATTAAGAGGCTCACCTCAATTAGCAATACCCAAACCAAACATACACCACCCAAAACCAAAATGTGAGTTCTCAACAATTCTCTGAATTGCAGCAACAATTTACACACTTACAGAAGCAATATAGGCAATCTCAAAAGTTCTAACATCAATAATAATTGGCTTATTAGTAGAAATAAGAGTTGTTGTAGCGCAATATGTAAGAATTGTTAAATATCCAATTGTAGGAAAGAAGACAACACAATGATAAGGAGGAGAAATCTTCCTCCATCTGCTAAGACCAGGACTATAACCCAAATCATGATACCCTGTGGAAAAGAGAAGAAATAAACAATAATCCAGTAGGGGTCAAATAGACAGCACATTAAAGGGACCAGGAGTGTGTCTTGTAACACGTCTCAATATATGAGGTGGAAAGAGGAAGTATAGACTTTTTTCGTAAGTACAAGACTTGTGAACTGCACAACATGGTTACACTAAGTGGATGTTTAGTGTCAATGGTCCGCTAGCCCCCCATATCATTGGCACGGTATACCTAAACAATTTCAAGCTTCCAAAAAAATGTTTAATGAAAGAAAAGACCCTATTGACCATTTATCCCAATTTAAAATATACATGGAAATCTTAGGGACATTGAACGAGTTGAAATGCAATGTATTCCCCTTAACACTTCGAGGTAATGCAAATAGTTAGTACAACTGCAACCGAGGCCAACCAATAACTTCGAAGAGCTATCCAAATTTTTTTAGGACATTTCTTGGCTAATAAAACAACACTGAAGTTAAAAGCCAATTAACTAGTGGTAAAGCAACAACCTAGAAAACCTTTTGGAAAATATAGTCGACCTTGTTGAGGCCCAAACCACTTGGCCACTTGTCCTTGATCCTACAGTAGTGACACAACATGTGGCACCTTAGAATTTGAGCTAAAGGTACAAAAGACCTAAGGCTCGGAGCTATAAGGGGACGAAAGAACATATATTAATACAACCCACCCCTTCTTTTGACCATCTTAACCATTTTAACCACCTAATTTGATGGCCTTCCGCACTGTCTTAAACTGGGTCAATCGTCTATTCTTATCATTTCTATATCCGTATATATCCGCATATCGAAGCCTTATATAAATAAAAAAAGCGAGTGGTTCCCTATGTAGAGGAAAATTGCTATCATAATTACATTATCTTTTATTATAGCAATTAAGTATAATATGTTAATGAGAAAATACCTATCGAGATTTGAGTAAAAAAGAGATTTATGCATCGAAATCATTAAAGAATCACCTATGCTTGAGGTTAGACTTATATATATTGAGAGTGGAAGAATAAGGTAATCTACTTGATCATATTAATAAGTTTGAGCAGCAAGTTTGTTAGTTGTTCAATAAGGAAGAGGAATTAACTACTCTTCTATAAGAACATCAACGGATGCATAGAGAGAATCATGCTAATGAATAGAAACACATTAACTATGAATATATATATATATATATATATATATATATATATAAAGGAACAATTCCAATGGTAAAAGTGGACAACAAGAAAGGTTTGAATGGAGAGATTATAGTAATGTGAGGCGATACTACTATGAAGAATATGGGACATTCAATCTCATTGTCCATAGATGTGAGAAGATTTGAAGAGTTTAAAAATGTTAAAAAGGACTGTGATGAACCAATAATGATGCTGATGTGCTTTATATAGAAGTAATGATTTTGTGGAAATTTATTTTAAATTGGTGGTAGATTTTGCTGCCAATGTGTATGTGTGTAAGGACTAAATAATGTTTACTACTTTGCAAAAGAATAGAGATTTTGGTTGCATCAACATGGAGAAAAACAAAATTTAGAAGGTAAAATATGAGAAGAATCCAATTGAAGCTCCAACGGCAATGTTCCCAATGTAAGGTATGTGCCTATTACTAATGTCAATAATTTTTTAGCGAGATAACATTGCATAAGTATAAATACACTAAAACTTGAAAGATGTGCAAAATGTACGAAGAGAATCGTTTGTAACTACAAGGTAGAAAAGGGGAGAAGAACATTTGTTGTTTAGATTGCCACTTGGTGAGAGAAATGTTTACGAAAAAGAGAATGCTATTGTTAAAGAACTTAATGTTAATGTTCCGATGGAATTTGTGTCAAAAGGAGAGATTGTTAGATATTGATCAAATTTTGATTCTCATTAAGATTATTAATGATTAACTTTATTTAATAAATGGGTTTTTATATTAGATGGGAAATTAAGTAATAAGCCAATAAATAGAGGATAAATTTTAGTCATGTAAAAGTAATTTGAGAAAGAGATTGAATAGATTTTTTTATGTGGCGAGTAGTAGGGCACAAGAGTTGAATTATGTCTAATTTATAATTTCTTAAGGGCATTACGAAGACTTCTTTCAAGAGAGAGTCCAAACTCCCCTGAACAAATAGATTCTTGATGTAATGAAGGTGAGAAAAGATAACGATGAGTGGAGGGAATAGGTTGACACTTCTGAGTGTCGAAAGTTTAGTTGAGTTAATAAGTTTCCTCTAATTCATAATAAGTGAGAGTTATATATATTGAGTTTTATTTTTTTATGTTTATAGAATGAGTCATGTGATCTTACTAATGTGTTAGGATGTATCTCTTAAATCAAGTTTTATTTCATTAGGCCTTAAGAGTTTAATCGATAAACCTTACGGGTAGTGTACGAGACATGGGGGATGTTTATTCTTGATTAGATAATGAACTTTGGCAACACCTCCACTCGAACGAACGGAGAGCGTCAGATGTATTACAAAGATATTGGTGTGTTATTAATTTCAAAATTAAAATTAAAATTAAAGTCCCCATTTGAAGGCTTTTGTTCGCGTTGAAAAGTTTCTAATTTGGAGGATTTTTATTTGCCAAAAACAAAGAATAAAAAAAGCGAGGAGACAAAGCAAAGAAAATAAAGGGACATAAAGAAAAGCTTCGTTTAATATTTATAAGATTATCTCATATTTTATTTTTCAGTTTCGATTAATTGAATTATAATACTAAAAATACCCTTATTGTTTTACTTAAAAATTATATAAATAGGAATGCTTTCACTCAACACATTAAAAATAGTAATAAAATCATTATATAAATTAAAAGTATTTCCTTAGAAAAAAAAAAAAGAAAAAAGAAAAAAGGGAAGCAAGTCACTAAACAATCCAAGGACAAAGACGGCTTTAAGCTTAGCTTTGCTTTGCATTGCCGGTCAAGTTATAGCTTTGGTTTTGCCTCTTTCATAAAGCGACGAAAAATAACAGAACACACACCTCTTTCATTCTTAATTTATAATTTGAGAGAGAGAAAAATACCAAAGCTATTATCATTGTTTTCTTTCACTTTCTCTTTCTTTCCTTGTTTGGATCGGATCTGGAAGAGCTTCTAAGAAGAAGAGAAGCTCAAAAACAAGGCAAACCCCTCAAAGAAACAGGAAAGCTGTTTCACTTTTCTCTTCAAAGAACAGCTTCTTCTTTCTTTTTTTTCAAATTTCCTTTCTGGGGTTTTCGTTTCATGAAAGATTTCACCTTCCACTGCATTGTTTTCTCTGTTCTATGATAAGGTAACTTGGTTTTAGCCTCATTAAAGTCTTGCTCTTTGGTTGGTTCTTTTGCTTTTGCTTTTGCTTTATTGATCAAGGATTTTTTTTTTTCTTGTTAATGCATTTTCTTAGTAAACAAAGTTTGCATTTTAACTCTGAAAAAAGAAGAAAAAAAAAGGTTGAGTTTTTGGGTTTTTGAGAAACTTGAAAGTCATGCTTCCTTTTCTAGCTCAATTCTATGTTAATTATGATTTATTAATCTGTTGTAAAGCTCAGAATCTCTAGTCTTTTCTGTAATTGTGAATGTTGGTGGTGATTATATTTGTTTCTTGGCAGAAGATTCTGGCAATTAATTTAACTTTAGTTTGTCAGTGATAGGTTTTGTTGAATTTGTTCAATGGAATCACTTGTAATTTCTTCATCAAAGAATAACCCTCCTTCAACATCTGGGACTCCTAGGCCATCTCGGCCTCCGTCTCCGAACCGATCCGAAAAAGAAAGGACTATTTCGACATCCCATGTAGCTACTCTTAACCATGGCGTAAGGATTGTTCGACATCCCAACGGTTCTATAGGTTATCAAAAGCATTCTTCCAAACCAGCTGATGGCAATGTGCAGCATGAAGAATTGCCTGATGCGGCAAAACAATGTTTCGATTCGAATAAAGGGAAATCCGAGAAAGCGGAAAACAAATCTTCCTTCAAACATCCCATTGATGATCACAAAAGTGCTAGTTCAAGCGGTTCATTGGAATCTGAAAAAGTTGTGCAGTTGAACAACCATACTGTATCTCGAATGGAACCAAGCTCTTGTCCAAATCCAGCTTTGAATATGTGCACCGGCACACATTATGCTGAAGCCAAACAAAGTTTCACCAATACTGAAGTTAGCGAATGTGCAAGCAGTGTTGAAAAGTCCGGTGAAAGCGGTGAAGTGAGTAATTCCTTCGATTTAGGTGAGAGTAGGAAGACAAGCCTCTATAGAGAGAGCACTGGTAGTGATGTTAGCGATGAAAGCAGCTCGAGTTTTCTAAGCAGTACAGTGTATAAGCCCCATAAAGCAAATGATATAAGATGGGAAGCAATTCAAGCTGTTCGATCTCGGAAGGGAGATTTGGACTTCAAGCACTTCAGGGTGCTAAAGAGACTCGGATGTGGGGATATTGGCAGCGTTTATTTATCGGAATTGACCGGCACGAAGACTTATTTCGCCATGAAGGTTATGGATAAAGCTCTTTTGGCGAGTCGAAAGAAGCTTCCTAGGGCCCAAACAGAGAGAGAAATTCTCCAGTCTTTGGATCATCCCTTCCTACCTACATTGTATACACACTTTGAAACGCAAAAGCTTTCTTGCTTGGTGATGGAGTTCTGCCCTGGAGGTGATTTACATGCTCTCCGGCAAAGACAACCTGGAAAGTACTTTTCTGAGCAGGCTGCCAGGTTAGCTTTTGATCTTCTCATTATTCGATAATCAAGCATGTATTATTGCATTTTTAGTTTATTGCTGGTCAAATTAACAATGTTTTATCATAAACCCGTGGATCCATTCCTGCTAGAAACTCGATGTTAAATTTTGTTGGTATTCTGGTTCACTATAAAGAACCATAAGAAACCCTTTGTATTGAGTTGGTCGTATTCATATACGTGACATTATCATCTCTTGTTGCACACCATGGGATCCCGGGTTTCAGGCATCCCTGATTATATACCGTTCGTTCAGGTTTTGTCAGCATATCAGATGATGATAATGCGTGGTCTGGCATGGACTGATTGATGTAAAACGGTTAAAGCTGAGTAAGTACTAGTACTAACTAGTGTTATCTGCATTGATCTTTTCTGATGATCCGCAGATTTTATGTGGCGGAAGTTTTACTTGCTTTGGAGTACCTGCACATGCTTGGGATTATTTACAGAGACCTTAAGCCGGAGAATGTTTTGGTAAGAGAAGATGGGCACATTATGCTTTCAGATTTCGACCTCTCTCTTAGATGTTCTGTCTCTCCTACTCTGGTTAAATCTTCGAACTCGACCCTGGAATCGAAAAGTTCAGCGTACTGTGCTCAGCCTGCATGTATTGAGCCAACTTGTGTGATGCAGCCAGATTGTATCCAACCTGCATGTTTTGGGCCGCGGTTTTTTTCGAGCAAGTCCAAGAAAGAAAAGAAGAGCAAAGTAAAGAACGAAACAAGTCATCAAGTAAGTCCTCTTCCCGAGCTCATTGCAGAACCAACAAATGCTCGATCGATGTCCTTTGTAGGCACTCATGAATACTTGGCACCTGAAATCATTAAAGGTGAAGGCCACGGAAGTGCCGTAGATTGGTGGACATTTGGGATCTTTTTGTACGAACTTTTGTTTGGTAAAACCCCGTTCAAGGGGGCCGGGAACCGTGCAACTCTATTTAATGTCGTTGGCCAGCCATTAAGATTTCCCGAGTATCCTAGCGTGAGCTTTGCTGCTAAGGACTTGATCAGAGGTTTACTCGTAAAGGAACCGCAGCATCGGCTTGCCTATAGGCGTGGTGCAACCGAAATTAAACAGCATCCATTCTTTCAAAGCGTGAATTGGGCTCTCATTCGTTGTGCAAATCCACCCGATGTGCCGAAGCAAGTTGTGATGGACTGTTCTGCTGGAACAAACTCGGCAAAGGTACCACCAACCAATGACAAGGTTCCGGGTTTAGATGTGAAGCCTTCTGGTAATTATTTAGAGATTGATTTCTTTTGATTCTCGTAATCATTTTCTTTCTTAGAAACAATGTTTCCAACACCGTGGACCTTCACTTCAATTGTGCACAACTGGTCTCTAATCTTTTGCTAAATCATTAGTTCCTTTGATAGGGACGTGTACTTTGAAGCCCCCCCTCAAACAACTGCATTTTCTTTGAAAAAAATTATCAGCTAAATTCAAATGAATTGAAAGGATGTATGGTGTTTTATTGGATTTTATTTTAATATTATTTTGAAAAAAATAAAGAGAAAATTAAACGGACAATTGACTTGGGCCAATAATTACCAAGTGACGCGTTCGTCACGAAAGGCCCAACTAAAACATTCCACGTTTGCAAACCAGAACTCACTTTTCTTTTTCTCCCACGCGCTTCGTCAGCTAAGAGTTACATGGGGCCTTGCAATTGGGAGGGGTCCCACCTACTTGGCGTACACGAAAAAATATCTTCGTTTCTCCAACGTGATCGGAGGGGGGAAATCAAATCAGGTAAGGTCGGGCCTAGGTGGTCCTTGGTTTACTACTGTGATTCCCGTGTAGGTGGGCCCTGCTTCCTTTCTAGAAATTTTTACTACTCCACTGGCTAATCCATGCGGTAATTGCACCTACTATTCTTTGGATTTTTCAATAACGACGCCTATGATTTATATTTTATTTTGTGGTTAAAATATGTTATAAGTTCATCTACTTTTAAAAATTTTGAATTTAGTCCCAGTCCTGGTATTTTTATTTCCAGATATTTAATCTTGTTACTTTTCAAATTTTAAAATTTAGATCTAGCTTTTAACACGATTTAATTTGTCGGTGTGACATTTTAAAAACAAATACTCATTTAGTAACCATGTAATTAAAAAATTGTTGTAATTAATCTAAATTTAACAAAAAAATTAAATGGCGTTAACAGTTGGACTTGAATTTTAAAATTTAAAAAGTAAATGGACTAAATTCATAAAAATAAAAGTATAAAGGTTAAATTTTAAATTTTAAATTTTCAAATAGTATAAAAACCTATCACATATTTTAATGTTATTTTATTTGATAAATGTTTTTAGGTTTTTTAAGAACTTTTGGTAACCATATCACATTAATACCTTGATCTCATCTAATATATATGTGGGTAAACTGAACTATATCACTACATTATGAGTAAGTTTTCGTTTTGGTCACTTAACTAAAAAAGTTACAATTTGCTCACTGAACTATTCAAAAGTTTTTATTTAAGTCACTGGGCTGTTAAAATCGATGCTACATGGATTTCTTTATTCGCACTATCTGCACTAATCGAAAGCTCTCTTTCCTCTTCTCTTCTATAGTTTAGTTTTTTCATGAAATAACTTTGAATGTCACGAATTGTGAACCAAAATTCAAATGAATTTTTTCTTCAATCTTCAACACTGACTGTCAAATCAACTTAGATCTAAAGTATGTTCTTCTACTCATCAATAGATATTGATCTACAGTACCAATCGTCAAATCATCGCTTGGAGTTCACTTGTGGAACTTTAAAAAAATACTTAACAACCCAGTGACTTAAATAAAAACTTTTGAATAGTTGAGTGACTTAAACGAAAAATTTAAAATAACTTAAGGACCAAATTATAACTTTTCTAATTAAGTGACCAAAACAAAAACTTATCTATAGTTTAGTTGCTAATGGTGTAGTTTAACAATATGAATATGTATACTATTATTTGTGAAGTTGAATTTTTTTGACTATTCCGTTGGTATGAATTTGCTACTTCCTATCAATTTCATTTTAATTAGGCACAATATAACTTTTGGCCCCTGATCTTGGTAAATAGGTCCATATTGGTTCCTAGACTTTATTTTTATCCATTTTGAACTCTAAACTTGAAAATTGTTATTCATTTAAGCCTATTCTGTTACGTGAAAAAAAAAAGGGATAATGTAACTTTTGGCCCCTAAACTTGGCAAGTAGGTCCACATTGGTCCATGAACTAGACAATTAGGTTCCCTTTAAAACTTGTACTTTTTTTGATCCATTTTGATCATTGAATTTGAAAAATCTAAAAGTTAGATGTTGTGACACTTTGAGATTGTGCCACAACATTACTTGAAAAAAAAAAGATGATGAGGTGGTACAATCTTAGAGTGTTATATTTAGTGTTTCAATAACCAAATCGATGGCTGAACAGGTTAGACCACCGATTCTCAATTCAACAATTTCAATTGGTTCAATTGTCGGACCAACAATAATTAAATAAATAATTAAAAGTTCATAAAAATCTAAAAGAAGTGAAATCGCATTTATCTTTTTTACTTCTTTTTAGATATTTATGAATTTTTAATTAATTAATTAATTATTATTGATTCAATGGTTAACTGGTTGAATTGAGAACTGGTGGTCTAACCTGTTCAACCATTGGTTCGATTATTAAAACACAAACTATGACACTCCAGGATTGTAAAGAGTATCACATCATTAAACTTTTAAGTTTTTTTAAGTTTAGAGATCAAAATAGATCTAGTTGTCAAGCTTAAAATTGACCAAAAAAAGTATAGGTACTAAAGTGAACTCAGTGGTCAAGTTCAGGGGCCAATATGAACCTACTTGCCAAGTTCAGAGGTAAAAAGTTATATTATCTTCTTTTTTTTCACTATCATTAACAGAATGAGTTTAAATGAATAATGATTTTCAAGTTCATGGGTCAAAGTGGATAAAAAAAATTCAGGGGCCAATGTAGACCTAGTTACCAAGTTCAGGGGCCAAAAGTTATATTATCCCTTATAATTAACTCAAATTGAAAAAAAAAATAAAAAAAGAAAATAAAAACGAAAGAAAGCAGTTCTACCGAACCTTCAATAGCCCTAACACCAGCTAATCCGCTCCTTCAATATCAGTCCGCGCGTATGATTTACGCTCGATTCAATTTTTCTTTCAAAGATCCCCTTATGCGCATTGCGCACCCTTCCCGCTGCTTCTTCACATCCTCCATTTCCTTTGCTCGAACTCAGCTTAACGTTTCTCTAAAACCTTTGCCTTCTGTTTCTTCTTCTTCCATGGCGGATCCTAGCAACTTCTCAACTGTATCCGCCGAAGATGAGGCGAAGTATGGCTTCACGCGCGAGGAGATGTACTCGAGTAACCTCGCTGGCACCGTCAATCCTTACGACCGTCACTTGTTCCTCCGCCATAGGTCCTATACCGATTGGGCTTCCCGCGTCGAAGAGGATTCCCTCCCTAAGCTTTTCTCCTCCACTCTTAAGTCTCGCAAAAACGACATCCCTGTTAAGGTTCGTTCTTCTTGTTTCGATCAGTTCACCATTGCCTTTAAGGTTTGAATTTCAATTGATCTTGTTTTTTTCGTTCTCTTTTTTTCTTTGATAGACACTGTTGACGGTTATTGAAGGAGAGCAATCTGATGGAGATGTGCTGATTTTCCCTGAAATGATCAAATACAAGTAAGTTTTCTTTCCTGTCTTGAATGTTTTAGAACTAATTTCCTTTTTAGATATTGTTGACTTTCCTTTACAAGATCGGATGCTGTAAAACCGAATAGATTTTTGGTGAGAAATTTACTTTTTAAAAAAATTATCAGTTTAAGAATCTGATCCCCGCCCCCAAAAAAAAAAAAAAAAAAAAGTAAATAGATTTCTGATTTGGTTATTTGTAAATCATGAAAGTAGCCTTTCTTGAATTATTGACTTCATTTTTTTTATAACAGTAGACAATAATTTTCATGCTTAACTAAATGGTGAAATGTGTCAAAAGTTGAAGGTCTGACTGTGTCAATGCAATCCTCCTGTAAATTGTAGGCCAGCATATCCTGCGCTAGAGTTTGCTTTATTTACTATTTTCTAATGCTTATATGTTGAGTTGAGATAGAATGTTTTTCTTTTTTGTTTGAAAAATAATGGGAAAATTATATTAATAGTGTATGAGATAAGGGATTCTTATGCTGAGGATCTTTTGTTGTTCTGATGGTAGGGGTTTGACCGAGGGTGATGTGGATGGCTTTGTTGAGGATGTGCTTGTGAATGGCAAACCATGGGCTTCCGGAGTGCAGGAAACGTTTACTGGTTCTTATGTCTTTGTGTGTGCTCATGGTAATCGTGACAAGAGATGCGGTGTATGTGGACCGATCCTGATTGAAAAGCTGAATGAGGAGATTGCATTGCGAGGATTGAAGGATCAGGTGTTTGTAAATGCTTGCTCTCACATTGGAGGGCACAAGTATGCTGGGAACTTGATTATCTTCAGTCCAGATTCCAAGGGAAAAATTACGGGCCACTGGTAATATCTACATCCCTGTCTCATCGTGCTTCTTTGTATTGGATGGATTTTGATGTTATTGATTACTTCGCCTCAAACAATTGCAGGTATGGCTATGTTACTCCTGGAGATGTACCTGAATTGCTGGATCAGCACATTGCGAATGGAAAAATAATAGAACGTCTTTGGAGGTTTGTGGATTTTGACATTTTGTTTGTGCTGAACTTAAGTTAGTTAATGTGTAGTATGCCCCTTTTGTTCCATTTCTGATGATAGTCATCTATTCAAAATGGATGTACTACCTCAATCTTTTGTCTGAACATGCTTAAAATGCATAAATTTGAAGTTATTCATTGAAAGAGTATCTAATTTACCATTAGACCTGTATGATTTACTGCAGCAGCTGAAGCCGTTTCCTAGCATTGATTGTCTTAACTGCTGACAAGGCAGTAGCTAGTTGACTCTTAGCTTTATTTTGCACTAATACTACTTCGGAACTCTTTCTGGAGGCTGTCCTTTGATATCTGTGTAATTTTCTGATGAATGTTTCTTTTCTGACTTCATGCTACTTATGTTGGGCTGCTTCTTTTTTTTTTGGCTAGGATTTTAAGGAAAATCATTTAAACAAGTGCTATTTACACAATATACAGTCTGTTTTGTTTATGGGAAGCCTCATATCTATCAAATGGCTAATTCCTTATGCCTTAACAAACTTTTAGTTATTCCTTTTTCTGTTTTCTTTTCTTTTATAGTTAGTTTTACTTGCTATATTGCTTTGACTCTTCATTTGAGTCCCTGTGTTTGGCATTCGTGTCTAACCCGTATTTGGACATGGTACCGGGAGATGGCCTTCCAAAGATCCTTCAAATACATGAAAAAACTTAGGAATTTTTATTGCATTTGTGCTGGACACGTACTGTAGCTGATTCAATTAAGTTTGAATAGCATAGTTCCTTGCAACTACATGTAAAATGAAATAAATGCTTTTAACCATGTATTAACCCCTACATCTGCAGGGGTCAAATGGGGGTTTCTACTGAAAGTGGTGATGGAACAGGGGAACAGAAGCTTCCGAATGGGACAGAAGTGAAGAAAAATGAGAAGCCTGAAGAGTCAACTGTTCAAAAGACCAGGGAAAATGTGGGCGGTTGTTGCCAGGGTGCTAATGGGTCTAGCTGTTGCATGACTGCTAGCTCGGAAGTAAGTGAAACAAAGAAAACTGAAGAAACAACAGAAGCTCATGGAAAAAAGGGGCTGTGCGGTTTGACAAGCTGGGTAGGATCATGGGAACAACGTGATGTTCTTACAGCAGCTGCGGTGGTTGGAGCTGTGGCAACCGTTGCTGTGGCTTATAGCTATTATAGAAGGTCAGGCTGAATTAAGGACATGTAATCCAATTTCGTACTGTTTGCTCAAGGGTTGTACACCCCTGTTTTTTGGTTGCGGAGGCAATGGTGACAATAAAATAATCCTCCAAACGACAAACTTCATTAGGAGATGGATACAAACAGTCATATTACTTTTATTTTGATATCTACTTGCATTGAGATGTTTCAGTAGATGCAATTAGACATTTGGAATGCTTCAGCTCGATACCGAATTTATGAGTAGAAAAATGCTTGCTAAAATTTGTTGGATACGATATAATTTAAAGTTTTGGTTTGTTTGGTATTGTTTTTCTTAATGCTTCAAAGAAATACCTCCTCCAACATCTGTTTATTTGGCATTGATTCGGCTATATTACACCCCCAAAACCCTCCATATTCATGATCACTGGTGTTAAAAGACCAGGTAATTAAAACAGGGAACTTGAGGTTTCGGCCTTTAATCTTAAAGGCTAAATTACAACATCCTGAGATTGGTTATAATCTATTTTACCAACTTTAGTGTTCTTCCTATAAAAATTCTCTCCATCTGCATGCTAATTCTGTATATTTATCATGTCCGATAAAGCTTGGGGCAAAGACTTGGGTGTCTTACGTTTGGAATTAGAATTTACTAGGTTTAGGATTGCTTTGCTTCAAAATTACAAAGTAGGAGGCCATGTTGTCCCGAGAGCCTTCTAAATTATTCTATCGGAGATTAAATAAATAAAAATGTACATATGCCTCTCATTTTCTTCATGTATCAAGCAGAAGATTTTCTATCAAAAGAAGCTGATGGCAACTAACTATTGTTTAAAGAAGAAATTTTGAGTGAGTTCAGGTACTATAATAAAAGATTTAATGCTAAACATGCAATTTTTAAACCCAAACTAAAAGATTCTTCACCATATATGGGTTATTTTACCAAAATGACTCCAAAAAAATAAATGATTACAAAAATTATTCAGGTTCAAAAACAATCACCCAAATGACTTAAAATGAACAGGAAAATGGGGTTAGGAGGATTTAATGACTTAAAATGAACAGGAAAATGGGGTTAGGAGGATTTAATGGCCAGCACCACGTTGATTTTTGACCTAATCATTACCTGATAATTCTGTCAGGCTTAAAAAAAATAATTTTTGGGGTTGGGGGACTTAATGGTCGACACCCTTGTTTTTTTTTCAGACGGTAGCATACTAGCATACGTTTGTACCAGTATTTAAAAAAAAAATTAGGTTAGGGGTGTAAGTGGCCGACATCGCTTTTACACATAAAAAAATATTTTTTTTGTGCTGGCACACTGATGGTCGGCACCCACTTTATCAGAAAAAAAAATTAGGGGTTAGAGGTACTAGATGGTCGGCATCTGCTTTTTCGGTGATCAAAATTTTTTTTCGAGTGTTGGGACACTGATGGCCGAAATCCTTATACCCGATTTGAGAAAAAAAAATTGGGTGTTGGGGCATTGATGGCCAACACCCTTGGACCATATTTGAAAAAAAAAATTTGGGGGGGTGCTGAGACATTGATGGCTGGCACCCCCTTAGCCTATATATATAAGCTATTTGGTTGTGGTATTGTAATTAGATGAGAAAAAATTGTTGAGATTATCATCAAATGAGAGTGTTTGGGTGTGTACCATCAAATGGGGATACCGTATTTGGGAGTATATCATCAAACTGGTGTGATGTAGTGGATTGCATATGGGAGTGTTTTAGAGTGTACAACCGAATTTCGGGGTTGAATTATATACTGTCACATGAACCGCATTGTGCCATTAAGGATCAGATGACTACTTTCACTATAGATGGCGAACTGTATAGACCGTGACAATTAAAAAATACGGCAGGCAAACATGGTCAAAATTACTGAATGCAACGTAGACTTGATTCAAGCAAAAAACGACTAACTGTGGAGAAACTACTATTCAAAATTAGTCGGTGTTATTGGTTGGTCGAATTATATATTTTCGTATATTAGTTTTCCAGGATGTTCGCATTTTTTTTATATGTAATTTTTTTGGGGTATTATCATTTTTTCAAATTAATACTTTTTACTTAATATTTTGTGCTCATCTATGCCCAGAAATAATTAAGTTAAAATTTAAAATTTATATTTTTTTTTATTTTTGGTTAAAATAAGTATAAAATTAACTGAATTAACCATAGTAACCGAATTAACCGAATTAACCTAATCAACCGAATCAACTGAATTAACCGAATTAAAGTATCGAATCACTACATAATTAAAAACATTACATAAGTCTTGAAATTAACACATAATTGAAATGTAAGTCTTTAATATTCTCCATTTGTATCCATTTCTTCTCTCCAAAAGATCTCCATTTGCATTAATGTAACACCCCTAACCTGTATCCGTCGCCTAAATAAGGTTACGAGGCATTACTGGATAAAACACATTAATCACATACATTTATAAATTCATAATCAAATTACATTCAACTCATTAATGTTATCCCTTATAAGGTCTTACGAGACATTAAAACATGCTTAGAAGTGGTTCGGGACTAGACTGATAATATTTGCAAACTTTGAGAAACTTAAAAAATTTTCAAACATATAAGGGTCACAGCCCGTGTGAACAGGCCGTGTGCCTCACACGGTCACCAAACACGCCCGTGTCACAGGCCGTGTGAAAACAAAGCATACATACAGACTTGCACCATACGGCCGATGACATGCCCGTGTGCCATGACCGTGGGAAAACTTAAGAGGTTACTGACTTGGGTCACACGGCCGGCCACACGCTCATGTGCCAGCCCGTGTGTCACACACGGCCAGAAGACACGCCCGTGTGTCTAGGCCGTGTCAAAATTGTAGGGTATATTGACTTTAATTCGAAGGGTACCTCAGGGGACACACGGCCGTGTAACATGACCATGTGTCACACACGACTCAGACATACGCCCGTGTCTCTGCCCGTGTGGACAAAAATAGGCCATTTGAAAAGCCAATTTGCCATCCTTTCCACAAGCACACCTAGCAACCAAAATAGCAACATTTCAATATATCTTTAAGCAACCAAAAACATGCCAATTCATACTCATATCAAGCCATCTATTCACAACCATTTCAACAGCTCAATTCCAAATTCAAAACATACCAAATCATTATGCCAAAACTATCACAATTTACCTAATTACCAAATGCATTAACCCATCAACTTATCTTCTATTTCAAGCCACTTAATATACCATATCATCATCTCAAATCAAACCACAATATGCCAACTTTCAAGCATTAGCACATCAATTAACAACTAACCAAAATAACCAACACATAACCACACCAAATAAGCCAACATATAAGGCATTATATACATCACATATATAAAACTTACCAAACACAATTCAAGAAAACTTTAATGGTAATACATACCAACATTTACAAGCTAAATCTCATGGCTAATATCATAGTTCAAAACATACCAAAATGACACTAGCCTATACATGCCATATACCAAATATACAAAGCTCCCAAAAGTACCAACGAGATAATCGATAGTGTGATGATGGTTCCTGATGATCTCCGATGTCTAAGCTAGCTTCGAAAATCTATAAAACATGGAAAGAACACACAAAATAAGCTTTAAAAGCTTAGTAAGCCATATACAAATAAATCTATCATATGAAACTTTGCATATCAATTCATATATGCTAAACATAACTAATCACACACAAGTTCACAAACCTTTCTCATTGAACATATATTCAATATCTTAATCAAATTAATCATTTACTTCACTTCTCAATACTCATATGAATCTCATACGTACCTGAGTCACTTAGCTCATTCACATATTCTTTCTCAACTTGACTTTGCCCGTTGAACCGTTCAGAATCATTAAGGATACTCGACAATCACATAAGCTCATACAATGCCATATCTCAGATATGGTCTTACATGTTATCACATATCGATGCCACTGTCCCAGACAGGATCTTACACGAAATCGATTAACGATGCGAATGTCCCAGACATGGTCTTACACGTAATCTCAATACAATGCCAATGTCCCAGACATGGTCTTACATGTATTCACATCTCGATAACCTAATGTCATGACATTCGTATCTTATACTATTCCTAAGGTTTGTACGGAACTTTTAGACGTCGTAACTTTGTCGATTCTTGCTTGTAAGTACTCGTTCAACATTCATAGTAATTCAATGACAAGTAAACAATGTGTAATTCAATTTAAAGACGTTCATTTGCATATGAACTTACCTCGTAGTCAAAATAGAGGGACTGGATCTACTATTCAATAACTTTGGATTTCCCCCGATCTAATTCCAATTTCTTTCGTTCTTGATCTATATACATTCAAAATTAACTCTTTTATTCATCAACCCATTCAATTTAGTCCACAAACACATATTTAGGTTTTTTGCACTTCAGCCCTAAACTTTCACATTTATTCAATTTAGTCCCTATTTCATAAATACACAAAATTCACAAGATTCAATATGACCCATGCTTAGCCGAATTCTCTATAGGTCCCTAGCAGCCCATATTTTCATTTATTTTACACATTTAACCACACATTTTACACTTTTCACAATTTAATCCCTAATTGACATTTTTATCAAAAATCACTTTACAAAACATAGATATATATCATCAAGCTTTAGTATTTCATCATCAAACATTCAAAAATATATGAATTCATCAATGGAAACTTTCAAAATATTAAGTTGTTTTGCAATTTAGTCCCAGGGCTAGCTAGTACACGATACAATGATCACAAAAACATAGAAATCATCAAAAACCGAGCTCAAAACATACCTTAATCAAGCTAGATAAGTGCCGAACCCTAAAATGAAATTTATGATTTGTTATTCCACCATATTCGGCCAAACATGAATGAAATAAAGCTTAATTTTTAACTTTGTTTTATTTAATTTAACTTATTTACAAAATTACTTATTTACCCTTAATGAATAAACATTAAAAACATATAATGGTTGTCCATAATAGTCCACTATCATTTAAAATGGTCTATTTACCATTTAAGGCTACCATATTTAAAAGCCAAGGCCAATTGACACCTTTAACTAATAGTATGCAACTTTTGTATTTTATGCGATTTAGTCTTTTTTCTCAAATTGAGCTATTAAATGATAAAATTAACTCACAAAACTTTCACACATATATAATCATATGCTGTAAACACCAAAAATAATATTAAAATAATTTTCTAACTTCAGATTTGTGTCCCAAAACTGTTATTCTGATTTAGCTAAAACTAGGTTGTTACAATTAAACTGGAAAAAAAACATCTGCAAAAAATTAGCATATAATAGAAATATACGCATTTAAAAAATCAAATAATATAAACAAATGAATAGATTGTAAGTTAACAAGAATAAGATAGTAAGCATACCCTTCAACTCACGAAAGCTCATGAATTTAGGGTAGGCTCTTATGCATCCCAAAAAAAGTCTAAAAATTGAATCAATTAAATAAGTAGGAGTGATATGGTAAAAAAATTGAAACTATTAAAATAAAACAATAAATATATCATTTTCAGTCTTTTCAAGCTCTTGGATTTGTTCTTCAATCTTTTTTATGTCTTCTTGTGATGATGATTTTCGAGTACGATCTTGAGTACATATAAGAGCTTGTACAATTTTAGGAGTTAAAGAACTCCTATATTGATCAAGCACACGTCCTGTGGTGCTAAATACAGACTCTAAAGCAATCGTAAAAACTGGTATAGCTAACACATCTTTGGCCATTTTTGAAAAAGTGGGAAATCTAAGGCTGTTCACTTTCTACCACAATAAAATATCAAAATCTTCAACAAATTCTTCATTAGCCTCAGCTAGATATTTATCCAACTCAGATGTTTTATCCTCACCGCCATTTTCTAACTCAAGCTTTTTATACAAAGCTTGCATTCGCCTTTTCACTTTTTGTTGTGGTTCACCAAGAGAAACATGTGTTGGCACACTCGATTGGCTACAAGTACAATGAAGTGGAGGCTTATACTCATCAAACATTTCATACAAAGATTCCTTCAATTTTTGCATCATTTCACAAGCTTTTTCAGAACTAGACATTTCAGTAAGTGCAAATTCAAGATACTTTAGTTTTTGTCTAGTATCTAAAACACAAGCAACAAACATAAGCAAATTCATCTTATCAATATCATCGCAATACTTATCATACTTCTCTTTCATCTTGATGGCCATAACATTGAAATCAACATTACTATTTAACTGAGCATCTCGTAAGAGAATATTAATTTTAAAAAGCTCGTCAAAAAAATTATTGGATGTGACATATGAAGTTTCAGATATACGCAAAGTGACTTCATAAAAGTGTTCCAAGAAATCCTTCAAGTTTCTAACATTAGCCCAATCATCCACACTAGGCCAAGCCTCTCCCCTTTCAAGTTCAGCCTCAAAGTTTGTATCTTGCTCTTCAAATCTCTCAAAAGCTCTCTTAAAGTTTTGAGCAGTGTCTAACATTAAGTAGGTCGAGTTTCACCTAGTACAAACATCAAGACACAACATCTTCTTGCACTCTATCTTTTCCACCACAACCCACTCTTTAAACTTTTGTAATCTAGCTGGAGATTGTCTCACATATCCAACAGCCCCCCTAACACGTTCAACAGATTTTTCATTTCCTTTAAGCCTTCAACAACAATCAAATTCACAATATGTGTCATGCATCTCATATGAAGATATTTACCATTTTTACCTAAACCTCCTCGAGGGTTAAATTTCTTTCTCAAATAACCAATAGCAACATCATTTGAACTTGCATTATCAACAGTAACAGTAAACAACTTATTAATCCCCTAATTCAATAAGCACTTCTCAATCACCATCCCAATAGACTCACCCTTATAACTAGAAATTGGACAAAAGTTTAAAATCTTTTTATTCAATTTCCAGTTGTTATTAATAAAGTGAGTAGTGATACACAAATAATTAACTCTTTACAAAGAAGTCCATGTGTCAGTAGTTAAGCAAACTCTAGAACAAGAACTTCTCAAAAGTTGTTTTATATTGACCCTTTCATCTAAATACAATTGATAAACATCCCTAGTCTTAGTAGTTCGTGAAGGAATATGAAACCCAGGACATGCCACAAACATAAATTTCTTAAAGCTTTCACTTTCAACAAACTTGAAAGGTAATTCATTAATCACAATCATTTGTGCTAATCCTTTCCTATATACTTCTTGATCAAATCTCCAAGTTAAAAGGTGCCCTTCCTCCCCTTCAACTCCCTTTCTAGGTAAAACTAGTTGTCCTTGACTAGTATCAACAACATTACTAGGATTTTTCTTACATGAACCAATATGATATTTCAATGATCCTGTACCATTTTTTTTCATATCACAACAAAATTCCTTCTGACAATAATTACATTTAGCCTTACTTGCACCCTCACTATTAATAATCTTAGTGAAGTGAGACCAAACTTCTGACCTTTGAGAAGTGGCTTTTCTTTTCACGGTAGTCTATTTGTTTGCTTGAAGCTCCAACTCTCGAATTTTCAGAATCTATCGAAGTAGGAGGTGTAACACTACCCTCAATATATGTTGGTTCGATGGGCATTTTGCAAGAAAAAAATTATATAATAAATTAAAATACATTTATAATATTAAACATATTTTGATGTTGAGTTTTAGAGAAATAAATTCTGCTTTTATCCAACCGTTACACTCCATCTAACCATCTAACCTTTTTAGGCCTTGTATGTAAGTTATAATAGTGACATTCCAAATGGTGCAGAAAGAATTAAAAGACGCAAGAAAAAGCTATGAACTTTTTTACTAGAATTTTAACTAGCTTCGAACATTCAAAAATTGGAATTAATTATCATTAATGTAGGTTGATTGAATGAAAATGTGGCTTATGATTTTCTTGTATTCTGAATGAATTTTTTCATAAAATAAATTACGACAATTAAAAGAATATATGCAGGAAGATTCCTTCTGCTCCATCTGATTTAGTTATTTAAGACTAGTTGCAGTAGGCTCCACTCTTAAACTGTAGTGGAATATTATTGCATTAATGTAACTAAGCAATAGACATTTTTGTGACATATTTGGATTGATTGAAAGGTTTAAAGTGGCACATTTTTATTGACACTTTGTAACAGTTGATTTTTTAAACACCGTTCAAAAAAAGGTGAATGGGATAACATAATGATAGTTTAAGTACTAATCTAAGATAAAAAAAATAGTTACCAAAGTGAGAGAAAAGACATAGTTCATGGTCAAAATGAGTATTAAACCTAAAAAGAAAGTCCAAAACAGAGGAGAATCATACAAACCAAGAGAGTAGCAACATCAAGCCAAACAAACATAACCACAATCAAAAGGAGACCACATAAAACCAGGAAAACCAACAATAACAAATAATGAAACAACCATAGAGATTGTTTAATTATTTATGATTTCCACCAGGGAACCTTCAACATTTAACAGTCAAGCGATAATTCTACTACCCATTAATTTGAAACTTGAAAGCTTGCAATTACCATTAATCAATGGAGTTTCAACAAAAGAACTATAGGACAGATTTGTTTACATTATAATTGTCGACCAAAAGAGTTCAAAGATTACTCAACAGCCATTGGTCTATAATACTTTTATTTATATAATCATTTGCAAGTGGAGAGGTACAGTAGAATTCTTTAACCTTTTCGGTGCATTATAATCATGCTTCATGCAAATGGACAAAATAAATTTGGAACACCCTAAGAAAATTTCTCATTGCATCATAAAGAATCACATCCATTCTCTGTTAAGTTCAGAGTTTTAAATTTGGAACTACTTCTTATGCAAATTCCCCTAATTTCCAACATGTAATAACACCAGATGATTAGTTAGCGTCAAAGCAGCTAAGTTAAAGAACTGTAGTCATTTAAAAATTATGATGGTCAATCTATATTGTTCAAAGCTTCACTGCTTCATTTTAAAACATGTGGATAGGATAAGAGGGGTTGAAAGAAGCCATATAACTTACAACTTCAAACTTGCACTTGAACAATATATATTATCCAAACAGTTGACATTGAGGATATCAAGACTGTAGGTTCAAGGAATGTGTATGAAGGAGATTAATAAGCAATCCACAGCTTAAGATATTCCATGATTCCGAACAATGAACTACAACATTTCAAAAATGGGATCGTGACAAAATAAAATAAAATAAAATAAAATAAATAGTTTGCTTCCGTTATTCATCAGCTTAAGAGATATCCAATATGTTAATAACTGTAGGTTCTTGGTTAGTTTGCTTCCGTGTTAATGTTTTGCTTTACAATATTAAAGACTTAATTGGTTTCAATGGCTGTGCTCTGCTTTGCAAGTCAAGATTTTTAACCTAGCGGACCAAATTAACTGAACCTTTGTTTTGAATGATTGAGATATTTCCTTTTATTTTACTTAAAACATACAGAAACTTAGGAATTGTTTGAACCAAAAAAAAAAAAAAACCCTTAGAAATTGACAACAGCCCATTACATCTGGCTTTCTTTGTCTTTTATCTGCTATCATATCCATTCTCATGGTGCTAATATTTTAGCACATGTCTTACTAGGTTTAAACCTTTTTCTGGTTTTTTAACTGTACCATAAGCTTCTTACAAAGAAACTAAGATAAAAATGGTGACTTAGTAGAATAAGCAAGTAATAAAATAGTGCCCAAATTTTCAAGAGTAAAAGCCTACCTCAACTCGCTGGTGATGGTGACTTGGTAGACGCCGGACGGTTCACGAAGGTGGCTAGCCTGGCAGTGACAATAGAAAGATTTTGGGAGATTTCAATTAGGAATTTCGAAGGTTAGGTATTTTTTATATATCTGTTGTCTGTTACTTTAGAGTTTAGACTTTTACTTTTACTTTTACTTTTACTTTTAGATTTTTATTTTTATTTATTAAATTATTTGTAATTTTTATGACTGGGTTGGGCTGGGTTGGGCTGGATACTTGGGTTTATGTTGGATTAGTTTTGGGTGAATAGTGGGCTATTTATATATTATAATTTTATTTATTATTTTTTTGGTTAAACCAAAAAAATTCGATTAACCGACCGATTTCAAACCGAATTAACCGTTAACTGAAAGCTCAAAAAATTTATTAACCGACTACCGATAAAAAAATTTAGTTAACCGACCGATTAGCCGAATTTGGTCAGTTAATTAATTTTTTTAGTTTTACCCGAATTTTACACATCCCTAGTTGTAGGTGCTTACTGATAGAGCTCTAGGTGGTATGAAGATGATCCAGAGTGTGCCAAGTGTTGAGGCTCGAGGTCATCGCCAAATATGTCCTCGAACGAAAGAGGATTCGGATGGGGGGTTTGCGAGGTTTCCTCTGATGATTCATATTCGGGCTCAAGGTTTGAGACAGATTCCATGTTCCTGAATGGTGGAACTCAATTACGACGCGGTCATGTTCTGGTCCTTCGCCATTGAGTAGATGTCGATTGTGTGTGCTCCGAGATCACCATGTATCGACCCTGGTATATGTAGGGTAACCCATTTTCAACATACCATGTTGCGTACTCGCGTGAAGAAATAAACCTTGTCTCTGAGACAAACAAGAGGGGTTGCCTCTTATGTCGGGCGTTCCACAGAATGATGTACGGAGCATGTTGGTTCGTCTAATTTATTTGGTCCTTCCCCTTTTTGTTTATCTGTGTATTTTTTTGAAGTCGTATAGAGGGTAAGGGATAGGTTGCAAGCAACCAAACTGTCTCAAGACCTGATCCGCGGCATGCCACTCGACTATATAAAAATTAATCAATGGAACGTTTGTCATGAATGGAGCCTGCTAATTGTGAACGCATGATGGTATGAGTGGCATAAATTTTTGGTCTGAATACGACATCCATAAAAACTGCATAGTATAAAGATGACATCCGGTGGGCAGGACAGCGTTTGGTGGCTCACATCTCCCAGAATTGACATCTGTCATAAAACCCACAACTCTAATAGAAGGCAACAATCGCTCATGGTCTTCATAGATGGCTTCGTCATTCGACAAAGATCGCGGTATAAGCACACCAATACTATAGAGCCCCAACTATAGTTACCAATTTGGGCCAGGTCTTCGAGTAAAGGGAGGTACATAATGTGAACTTTATTTTTATTTACGTCTAGCATCAATATCCCACCTATGAGCTGCAGAATAAATGCTTTAGCAGTGTAGATAATGCTCATCTCCGTTGGACGACTGAGGAGATGCTCGAAGTTGCTTCTTAATCAAGTGAATTTCAACTCGATAAATTTCCCCCTTATCATTGGGGGCACTCTTCCTAATAATCAGTGGCAAGTGTCCCATGGATCTGTCACTTTTCCCGGCCTGGTCACTGCTTATTTGTTAATAGACAGCTCTAGCTAGGCTGCTACGTCTTGCAGTGTGATTGTTTCCTCCTCACATGAGAGGTGGAACGTGTGTGTCTCTAAGGCACCATCGTTCAACCAATAATGATATTAAGTCGGCCCGAAGATCAATAATTTGAATATATGTGACTACCTAAGACCCTGCGATATTCAAATACGGTAAAACTTTCTGATCCAGAAAATATCTTGGATTATGGAGTTGTGGTCTGACAACCTGGTATCATTCTTGCAGAAATAATAAAAATAATAAGTTTTATTTATCGGTATAAAAACAAATTATTGTAAGTTCTGTTTAAAAGTCAATTAGTGAATATTTTACTATATCGTGAACAAATTTAGCAATGTGGTTGTCATGATTTAGAAGAGATTTATCAACCATTCCGATATCTGCGTAAAAATCGAAGAAATTATCACGAACAGTATTAAATATAAAATAAAAACTAAAAACCATTAATTTTGATTGAAATATTTTAGTTACTAACATATTTAGAGTATCGAAAAAAATTAGAGATTATGAGAAGATTGACCGGGATGGGCAAGTGGATCGGTTGTCGCCGGATGTTCGGCATACGGTGCACTGTTTAGGTTCGCCCGTCTCCCTGACATACTTGTCACTTCGAATCCTTGTCGATTGTGGTCGACCTTTAGGATGTCTATGGATATTGCGGTTCGACAACATCTCGAAACCAAGTGGCGAAACTTCCTAGTTGGAGACATTCGGCATTACTAGAAATTCATTGTCCCAGATACGCAATGTGCGTTGCAGCATGTAAACCTCATCTATGAATTGTTCGACATCTAGATTTTTACGCTCACACACTGCATGAACATGCGCACATGGATATCGAAAATTTTGGAACAACCTGCACCTGCAATGCCTATTTCGCATATCAATTGCGTACGACCTGGGCAAAAGCCCCAAGCGACGACCGATGTACTCTTGAACCCGAAAAGTCTCCAAGTCACACGAATACAGTTCTGCGTTTATCCTCCGCGCCCTATTCGCGTTTACTCTCAATGCCTTCTAGATGCCCTCATCATACACGTGCCCGGTCTCTATCTACTTTACTTGTCTCAACCCCATCCTTGGCATTAACGTGGTTAATCTATAGAATGTTGCCGAGAAAACAACTGAAATTGACAAATGACGTGTATTCCTCAAGATCGAGTTAACCACTTCTACGAGGTTGGTCGTCATCTGACCATACCGAAACCCATCATCGTAACTTAGACTCCACTGCCTGTTCTCCATACTACAACCACTAACAGATACGACAATTTTCAAGTAATGATGTCATCTGAGCTTCAAGCCTCGCGAACCTTTGCCTGAATCTTCGCGGTTCTAACTCGTACATTGTTTATGCAATTTTGAATCAATATTTTTAAACAATTACACCGTTATAAATTTAGAAAAAAATTAAAATTACAAATTGATAAATCTTGGAAAAAATACAAACAGATTCAAAAAATAAAATATGATTAGATCAATTTTGGAACAGTGTTTTTTACCCATTATCATAATTTTTTTGCGCTATTCTTTATTCTTATAGTTTGTGGAAGTTTGACGCGATGTGTCGAATGTAATAAACGAACCTCCATGAAACCTTCGAACGCCTTATCGCAATAAGTAGTCCATTCGATCTGTCCGAGATTAGGCAAATGTCCCTTCGATTCGTCCACCTACACCATCAGTTTGTAGTGAGGGAAGGCCCTAACACACGGCTCAAATGTCCAAAACAATCGGTGGAAAACTCGTTTCCCAGGTTCTATCTCACCGTCCAGGCCTCTATATTGCAATGTTTACAAATCAGTCACCGTTCCCAGCACATACTTCTACATCGCAGCTACCCACCTTTGTAGTTCGTTGTATGACACATCAAAGTCACCATACAACTGTTGTATCGCAATTTGCTTCGCCCACCATGCCTTCCTGTAGGAAACCTTGTACTTGAATCGAGCTTGCAAATCCATAATAAGCGTAGATACAAGGATGGTGAACGACTCTTTCACCAATAGGATAATGCAATTGCATATGGTTTTTGCATTCAACTTTCGATAGTCTTGTGACATACGAGTGGCCATGCATTTATGAGGATCTTCTATTTTCCTGATTGTCCACATCTGTGTCCGTTGTACTAATGTAGCTCGAATATGCCACTTACAGCCACTTGAGGATTTCCAGTATTCTTCGGCATATAAAGACTGCGTTGATTTCATGACTTTGTAGTCGATAAACAATTTTAAGTTGTACTACTTTATTGTATATAAGTAGCCTTTCTTGTTATCGAATTGTTGTCCTGCGAACAACTCTTCAACTTCTGATTCTTCATCCAGTAGGTGAGCTGATACTATATCTGGATATTCAAAAAACTAGTGCAAGCGCTGCATCAGGAGGTACATCACTCATGAAGGCCCCTAGATTATTATGGATAACTATATCAGATATTGTGTTTCGGCTGAATGGGGACGTATATCTTCACCTTCCGCCGGGCCTTCATCGTTTATATCTTCAGGGATGTCATTCAAATCAAGGTCACTCAAATCTTCATTATTAGACCCTTCATTACCGGACCCTTCATCACCATCTTCTATGGTGGCCAACACATCTGGATGAATCTAGATGATGACACGGGATTGGAACGTTGTACAAACATCCACCATAGTTTGAATTGTTAGGAGTTTGCAGTGAACCTCCACAACTTGATTAATCTTCCTAAAATACATTAAGATCAAAATCAATTCCCGAACGCTGGCTTACTAGAATTACAACTTGAACAAGTTCCGGTTTAGCTATCTCCACAAACAACTCAACTGGGTTGGGATTATCCATCTCAAGGGACAATAAATTGCTATCATTGTCCCTAGATCATCATCATCTTCAAGCTCCATTTTCGAGAACTTCAGTAGATCTGTTGAAATAGAAAAATTGTAAAACAGTCTCAACATTTGCTTCCCGCAACGGGTAGCTATCTTTGTACTGATCTTCTGTTTCAAACCGGCCAGCAAAACACGCTTGTTGAATCTCATTATGATTTTCTAACGACTTTCAAAGACACAACTTTCTTCAGTTGTATTTATCATTTCACCATCAAAATGAATATAAACAAGAAAAATTTGGAAACTCATCTTCAACAATTTCTACTTCCTCATCAACAAATAAAACTGATATTTTTAGTATTGATTTTCAACTGATAAAACAAACAATAAGCTCAAATGAAAGACAAAATAACTCTATATATTGAAGGGGTGCCAGCCATCAATGTCCCAACACCCCAAATTTTTTTTGAAATATGGTACAAAGGTGCCGACCATCAGCATCCCAACATCCATTTTTTTGTGCTCAAATCAGGTACAAGGGTGCCAACTATCAGTGCGCCAACACTTGAAAATAAATTCTAATCCCCGAAAAAGCTGATGCCGGCCATCTATTACCCTGAACCCAAAATTTTTTTTACCTGATAAAGTGGGTGCCGACCATCAGTGTGCCAGCACCCAAAAAAGAAAATATTTTTGTGTAAAAGTGGTGCAGGCCACTTACACCCCCAACCCCATTTTTTTTTCAAATACTGGTATAAATGTATACCAGTATGCTATCGTCTGAAAAAAAATACAAGGGTACCGGCCATTAAGTCCCCCAACCCTAAAAATTAATTTTTTTTTAAAGCTTGACACAATAATCAGGCAATGATTAGGTCAAAAATCAAGGTGGTGCCGGCCATTAAGTCTCCCAAACTCATTTTACTGTTCATTTCATGTCATTTGGGTGATTATTTTTTCACTTGAGCCATTTTTATAATTATTTATTTTTTGGGGTCATTTTAATAAAATAAGCCAGATATGATCTCACTACAGAGTCCTATGATCAATGAAACCATGTCTTTTTTGGTTTATTAGAGAGACTCTTTTACCTCTTCTATAAAAGAGCAGCTTGGAAAAGCCATGGAACATCACAACCATAAATACAATAAAAAACAAAACCTGTTCCAAAAAAGATAAGAAAAGTTATGGCAGTGGACATGCTTGTAGCGATTCTCTTGATTGTCCTTTATCTGTTTCTTGGCCATTGGTATAGAAACCAAAACTCAGGGGTCAAGGTTTGGCCTATTGTTGGCCTGTTGCCTGCACTTGTTTCCAAAGCAGAAGGAATCTTAGATTTTTTCCCTGACATGCGTAGGTTCTATGGGGGCACGTTCAAGTTCAAGGGACCCTGGTTTCCAAGCTTGGACTTTGTTATCACCCATCCTATGCACATTCAACCAAATTTTACAAAGAAACCATGAAAACACTCGAGAAAGGTGCAGAATTCAGGGAAATCTTTGAGCCCTTCGGCCAATGAATTCTCACTTTGGACTCACACGTATGGAAGAGGCAAAGGAAGGTGCTGCAGTCATTAACCAAGAACAACAAGAAGTATGCAGCCTACTAACAAATGCTCGAGGGAAGTCTCACCCCGGTCCTCGAACATTTTCTGAGGCTTGGAACTGAACTGGACCTCAAAGATGTGCTTCACTTACGATTACATAGAGGCTTTGCTTTATAGGAATGTGGTTCCTCAAATGGTTTGGAGATTGCAGAAATGGTTTCAACTTGGTGAGGAAAAAAAGCTCAGCAAAGGGTCGGGAATTGTGGATGATTTTGTGCACGATTGCATTTCATCGAGAAAAGAGAAGTTAAGGTGATCCGAAGGCCGATGATCACTTCGACTTGTTGACAGCTTATCTAGTGGAAGAAGAATCAGATGTCTGATTTGGGAAAATCAGAAGCATAGGACTCACATGATTTTTCTGGCTCATCACATCGCATCCGTCCGTCGAAAACAAGATTTTGGAAGAGATCAAAGCCCCAATTGTCCAGAAAGTAATGATGGGAAGATGGTGTGTTTCAGTGCAAAAAAGCTGAACAAGTTTGTTTACATACATGCAGCATTCTGCGAGACATTGTGACTGTATCCACCAGTACCTGTGAACAACAAATCTTCAATTGAAGCAGATGTACTTCCGAGCAGGGATCGTGTGGGTCCGAGAACAAGGATTCTTCTATCAGTGTATTCAATGGGAAGAAGCGAAGAAATATGGGGTGTGCAATGAACATAATCCTCAATAATCTTCCATTATGTTTCAAAACAACAGTTGTGAAGTATTGCTATTGATATACTTCAATTCATCTATAGATGTACTAAAATGGTTATCTTTAGCCAAGATATGTAAGAGTGAGAAAGTTTCCAATCTACTTATAGTATATATATATAATCCCTCTCAGACAATGTGAAATGCCCTATATTGGCAACTACTACACAAAGAAGTGCATTTATATTTTACAGCAAATAGGACTAACTATTTGAATCATGAGAAAACCTCTGAACCTGAGTTTCAGTGAAAGCCGTAAAGAACCTTTCGGGGATCCAACTGTCCGCTGCAATAACTAGAGGAGACTGTGGAGATCTCTTGTCGGCCTTTCCATTCTTCAAATGGTTTCAAGATGATCGGGGTTTCTATAACAGCAGAATCTACACATAGCATGGATTGATAATCCTCATCCCCTAAATCTTGCAGAGCCTTAGCCTTTTTATCCCATGGATTCCATACAACTGCACAAAAAGTGAATGTTTAGATCCTTGGAAAGAATCAGGGGTTACAAAAGCAAAGTAACTTAAGAAATTTGAATGAACCTGCATCCGGCATCCCATCCTTCCACAGTTCGAATGTCCTCTTCTTCTCGTGGTCAATGATGGCAATCTTTGTTGGGGTGCTCAAATATACTCTTTCAAACTAAAGCATAATAAATATATGGTTTTAGTTATGGTTTTAAGGCTTTACACATGCATATGAATATACAAGAGGACTACCTCGCCATCAAAAGTGATTGCATCAGCTTGCTCAGTGAACCTTTGCCTGTTATTCAAATTGTCAAAATAATCGAGCGTCTCCAAGCCCTCCACACGCACTTCACTGCAAATTTAACAGAGTTTTCCGACTCTTCTAAGCAAAGAATATGGAACTTCTTCCTCAATCATCAATGCATAATGCATAAGCAAAATAAAGCAAAAAAATGAGCAAAGCTGTCCTGATATGTCATCACTACAGTTCATATTCGAATTTATATCGATTAGGGCAGTTCAACATTTAAAACCTTCTGGCCATTATTGCATGAAAAAGAAGAAACGGCGGTCAAAAAATCATGGCCCCAACCTGATGTCAGAGACAGAAAAATAGTTGCAGAGTGTGAACATGAAAGAGAAGGCCTTGTTATCCGTATTCCTCACACGAGGGATCAACGTCAGCCTGCCAGCACTGAGAGTTACACGAAGACGCAATTCGAAGCTGCAAAATTGCAGGGTGATCAACATTCATCAGTGCATACATGAAGTCCGCTTTTCCAAGTTTAATCTCAAAAGAACACAGGATACACAAGCATACCAACGGGGCCAGATCTTTAGATCCTCTTCTGTAGACTTCAATATAAGATCCACCGATGACTGGTTGTTAGCAGGAGGCAAAGGTGAAGGATCACTGTCCAGTGACCACATTCGGTTCCGTGCAAACCCATGCTGCTCCAGCGAACCAAGATTTCCGAACTGCAACAACCAGCAATAAAATAAAGAACATACACCCTACCCTACCCTACCCTCAAGAATGTCTCTAAGCTTAAGGTTCTCCCAACTCCGCGGTATATACTAACCTGAGGAAAGCAGATGGGTATACCTCCCCTAATGGCTCTAGGTGGCTTCCAATTTGCCTAGGGATCACAGGAAAAACAGGTAAATACAAAGACAACACCAGCATTTTAAGATCGAAAAACATATAGAATAAAAGAAGAATTAATTCACCTTGCTGCTCATAAAAAGCAGTTCTTCCCTTCTTTCGTTCTTCCATGAAACAACTTGTCCACCATAGAGTAGCACCTGAAACTCTTTTATGTCAATTTTGAAGCACCCTTTATGTACTAATCTGATAGAAATTTCCAGTAGCAAAGAAAAGGGAGAAAGATGGTTAACATATTTGATAAACACATCCACACACACACACATACATCTTTCCAAATGTTATCAACTTTTATCCATCAATTCAAGAGTTATAATCATAGCAGCAACCCCATTATTTGATAATCAGATTATATCTAATTTGTTTAATTATGTAAACTTTAAAATAGAAAAGGACTTGAGCTTTAAAACAAGATATTTGTCTCAAAGTAAAATTATATCTGATAACCATATTCACCGTTAAAATATCAATCCCCCCTACTTTTCACTCTATTGCTTCAGATTCACCTGGCCATTTCCTTTTTCACTGCAAATTGCTCTAAATTTCTTGTTGATAAAGATTCAGGGAAAAGAAGGCAAAACAAACCTCAGCAGATGAACCAGTTGGTTCAGTGAGTATAATTCTGGGCAATCCATCAACATCATGAACTAGATTCATTGGCATAGCTTTTGGCCTTAATCTGGCCCTTATGCTACTTGAAAATGGATTTACTTTCCCTTTCCTCCACTCCAGCTACACCATAAACATAAAAATAAAAAAAAAAACAGTAAAATAAACATGCAAACAAACAAGAAAAGCAGGAAAATTTTCACATCAAGATTTCATATTTGAATAAAACAAGTTCACACGACAAACCCACATTAGAAAAACAAAAAAATTAGAACTTGACAAACCCACATTAGAAAAACAAAAAAATTAGAACTTACATTTACAGGTGTGAATGTGATGATAAGGAATATATATATATATATATATATTTAATGAATAAAAAAAGAAAAGAAATGGAAGATTTTGGTAGTAATATCAGTTTCGACTATGAAGAACACCCAACTTTTCACCAACTCCCAAGTTGGAGAGAAAGCTGTGAAATAAGGAAGTAAAGAATATTAAAAATTGAATATGAATATATATATGTGTGTCTAGAAGAGAGAAAAAGAAAAAGAAAAAGAAGGGGAAGTTATGGTGAAATGAAGGATATCCAAAGAAAACCCATCAAATGTTAACTATTTGTAATGCTTTTTGTCATTGGATACTCTGTCTTCCTTCTCTGTCTGTCTCTTTCATTGTACATCTGATGTTGTGTGTTTTGTCTTTGATTTTTTCCCTTTACATCTTCTTTCTTTCACTTTGCCATGTCTATTCTTAACCTATTTTTATTTCACTACATCAATATTTCTTGCTCTTAAATACCCTTATTAACTGTCGATCAAGATTTCATAATAATTTCGAATTTAATTGTGATGATCATTTTTTCATTAATTTTAAATATTTATTAACTTTCTCAAACTCTTAAATAAATAAAAAAATATGTGTTTAAAGGCATTCAAAGAAATTTTTTTTTTCAAAGTTGCTTATTTGATTTTTAAAATAAATTTCTAAATATTTTTTGTTTTTATATGTTAAATTTAAAAATAGTACACTAAGTCAGGGGTGCTTAACCATTGAAGAGGAAGAATCTCAATCTCAGAGGATTATGTTCACTGAAGTTTGACACGTACATAAGTGATCTTTTAAGGAAAATTTTAAAATAATCAACGGTTCTAATTGGTTTATTGAAATCTAAATTTTGTCTGTTTTCATTATTAGTGATGGGAAAATATTGAGTCCACGTCACTCACACCCCTAATGAAAATGTTCAAATTGTAAAAATTTCCCCTTCATTTTTAATTTTTACTTGGAGTGCCCATACTCTTTCATATTATATTTCTTGGTTACTCTTCCAATATTTTATCGTTTATTTTCAAATTTTCTAATCGACATAAATACTGGAAAATTGTTGAATTTTTTTCAAAAATAAGTCTTAAGTTTTTATTATATTTAAATTTTTTTTTACAAATTTTACTATAAATAAAATTACATTAAAAGTTTACAAACTGGCCTAGAGATCTTCATTTTACTATTACTTTTTATATTATTATATTTTAATTTAGTTATTTTTAGTTAATATATTTTTTAAATTTTAAAATTTTAGTCCTAATCAAAATTTAGTCTTAATGAATTTAATGATTATCACCTGAATAAGAGCTGAAATTTTAAATTTTGAAAAAAATATAAAAATAAAAAATAATTAAATGAAATAAAAAAATTAAATTCACACAGAATATCTAAATAATTGAATTATTATCAAGAATAAAATTTAAATAAATTAAAAAAAAATGAAAAAAGAAGGAGGGTAAGATGGTGTTAGGAATAGGGTAGGTAGGTAAGAGAGACAAGGGGTAGGCAAATTGCAAGCAAACAAACAAATCTATTGTAAGTATTCTTTTCAAACTTTCGGTGTATTTCTCATTTCATCCAATCTAATCTTAACCCTACCTTACATCATTTTCACTCTTTTAATATTTCATATCAATCCTTAATTCCTATCATTTTCTATAAAGTATATTATATAATAATACATTATTAAATATTTTAAAACAATTTATTTTTAAATATGCATTACCATTTTATTCACTAACCATGTATAAAATTATACCATGTTGATATTAAAATTTATCATATATCCAATTTGTCCTCTCCTTACCTTAGGAGTAAAGGGCGATGCTTGAGACATGCCCTCCAGTATCCCCCATTTTTTTTTTTATCCGAACATTTCCCGTAGACATTGCTAGGGTTCCAACACCGGTCCACAGAGTACCTAAGCTACCATATTGCTCGAATCGAAAGCCCCCAATTCATTACGAGGCTTCCAACTCCCGCCCAACTCAAAGTCAACACTGTAGAATCCATTCAAGCTAGCATCGATCAAGCGATAATAATGGAACACTTTCCGGAGGGTAACGTATCGGGTAGGGGTGATGTTAATTCGGTTGGATTAAATTTTTAAATTTTTTAAAATCATTCATTATAAATGGTTTCGGTTTGATTTTTGATTTTTTTTCAAATAAATTTTTTGTCTTGATACTTTTAGATTTATTTTGATAAAATAGTTTTGTTTTATTGCTTTTAAACATTATTTGACAAAATTTCAATGTCTTTTCTATAAATCTTTCTAAAAATCAATAATTCTTTTAAGAACTTTTAAATTGCTTTCACTATTTTAAATATAAAATATTTATTTTTATATCATAATAAATTAAAATTTATTATATATTAAATGAAAAATAGAATTTGGCTCAGTTTCAGGTAATCTCAATTTTTGAACTTACATTCCATAAACCGTCAAAAGACTTTGATTTGGGTTGATTTTCGGTTTGGTCGGTTTTTTTTGTTCACCCATAATCCCGAGGCACAACAACAAAACTCTCTCATGTAGATCAATTAACACTAGAAATTTTATCACATGTGTATATGTGTGGAAATCACAAATTTAGAATACAGATGTGTGTTGAAAATAACATACGATAAATAATAAAACGTATGTTTGAAGCTAATTAACAATGACACATAAAACATGTACAATATTAAACTGAAAATAATTAGATTAAACTGTGACACTAACTTAATCAACAATATTATTAATACTAAAATTTTATCACACGCTATGCATGTGTAAACTACATACTTAGAGCACATATGTTAGTTTAAAAATAACATATAATCGTGTACACAAATTTTGAATTGAATATTGACTTTAAAAATTTGGAGTCAAATTTTATTTATGAACTTTGAAAAAGTTACGATTTTTATACAAAGGAAACTCTAATTTTTTTTCTTCGATTTAGCTTTGACCTAAGGGTCATTTAAACTTGATCTAAGAATGATGTGGTTTGCTTCAAGGGTTTTTAAGAGTTGATCTTCAAGTTAAGTTTGGCTAGAACTTGATTTGATTTGGATTTAAGAGTAATCAAATTTGATCTTAAAAATAAGTTTAGAGAGAGTTTAGATCCAAGGGTCATCTAAACTTGATTTTAGATGATTAAGTCTGCTTTAATTATCATGATGACTTGTTCTTGAAACGTTTTTTGATCTCTCTTCTTCAGTTGAACAAACACGACTTTTCTTTAAAACTGATACTGCATTTGTCAAAATTTCTTCAAAATTTTTAATTTTTTCAAATTTTTTTGTAAAGAGCTTGTAGAACCAATGCCGTTGCTTCCAAATATAATAACAAGCTGACGCGAAACAACTGTCCATTATTATTCTAAGTATTAAAAAATATTAATATTAATATATTTTTATAATTAAAAATAAATATTTAAATATTTAAATAAAGTTAAAGTGGAGCTAAGGTGATCTCTTACCCAAGATCCGATTGGGCAACCCATGGACAGTTTTAATAGGTTATACGGTAACTCCTTTGTTGGTCCTCTCGGATGAGCCTTTAGCAGTGATATTTGGGCTTCAAAAACACAAGTATTGACTTAGAATGGCTTGAAAACAGCCCAATACCTCTGCAAAAAACCTTCGCCCAATTCTTCCGCAGGAATGAATCCCTTGGCTTAAAACAAAGAGCAAAGGACTTTGGAAGCTGCCAATAATAGAGCAGAAAACCAGACACGATGAAAGAAGAACAAAGCAGAAAGCGGAGAAGGGGGAAAAACAAGAAACCTCAAAAAACCCAACCATCTTTGCTACCTAAACACTCAAAAAAGCTTCACAAAAAGACCCATCAACAAAAAAACCCTGCCCATCAATCTTCTTCTTCTTCTTCTTCCTTAAAATCCTCTAGTTTTCTTGACAAGGTTACTTCTATATGTATTTGCATATATGTAAATATATATCCGATACTGGATTTATTTTTATGGGATTTATTTCAATATGCAGATGAAAGCAAGGCTAGCTGGTGGGCATTTTAGGATGATCAATGAAAAGCTTTACACTTGCACGTATGTTCTCATTCTTTTCACTTCTCTTCTATTTGAATTTAGTTGCGTATTGGTTTTGCTCAAGTCCGAAGGAGGAAAAGAGAGAAGTTTTGTTTCTTTGCCTTCGTACAAGCGGTGCTTTATTTTTGTTTTTAGTTAATTTTTAGTTGAAGTTGTAGCTTTTCAACTTAGTAATGCAAATTCAGCTTCGTTTCTTGTGTTTTCTTAGTGGTAAAGAAGCATCGGACTATTTCAAAGAAGACCCAGAATTGTTTGACATGGTAAACTTTAAAATTATTACTATTCTTCTATTTAGCTTCTGTTTGATATTCAATTGCATTCCATGAAATTACATGTCCTTATTTTATTTTATTTTTATGTTTTCTTGTGATAACTATTTGCTTCTGAAATTGAATCCTTAGGTTACAAACTTTTTAGACAGCTTACAACTCACCTGCAATGACTTCTAGTAGGATCTTTGCATTGAATTCGTTTGTTATGCTTGTGCTAGGCCTAACAGATGTTGAACTATTATTGTTATGTAACCATGTTGATGCATCTAAACTGCCTTTTGTTTCCTTGTCATTCATGCTTCATGAATGGTAGTTCTAAGTTCGAGCTGATGTTCTTAAGTCTGATATTGAAGCTGCATTCTGGACTTATACATTTCACTCACTTGGCCAGTACCATACAGGATATCAAGAGCAAATGTCACATTGGCCTGAGCTGCCAGTCAATATAATCATAAAATGGCTGAAGGAACGTAGTTCTTCTTTGATCGTAGCTGATTTTGGATGTGGTGAGAATTTGGTTAACTGGATTTTGCCTTTGTGTATTGCAATGATAATTTCTTGAACTCATATCCATTATAGATGTTTAACTACATCCGTTATATCTTGTTTTGGCTCTTCTGCCATTGTCATCCTGCTTAATTTTATCACAGGTGACGCACGCCTTGCAAAAAATGTGAAGAATAAAGTTTTCTCGATCGATCTCGTCTCAAACGATCCTTCAGTAATTTCTTGTGATATGTCAAACGTAAGCCCCTCCTTCATCCTTTATACGAGCTTGTTATGATCATTGCATCAGTCCTTGCTGTCATCACTGAGTGTTATTACATAATTTTGATCCATCAGTAGGTACACTGCATATGCTATCAGTTATATAGCATCTGTAGGGAAAACTACTGTCTGCCTGCAACTATCAGTTGCCTGATTCAAAATTGGTTCCATAGGATACCATACAACCAAGCACCGAGTTTAATTACCTTTTAAAACGAAAGAAAACACAACAAGCAGATGGTTCCGTTTATAGGTTTCATTTTCGACAATGAATGCAAGCTGTTATATATGGATCGAAGATTAGAGTTTAAGAATCTCTGCCTCTCTACATGTGCACATATGTGTCCGAATGTTTGAGAACACGAAGTATTAGGTGCTTCCAATGTAGTAATTGATTGTTTTTTGAAATTTTCTGGCAGACACCACTTCGTCCTTCATCGGTAGATGTTGCTGTCTTTTGCCTTTCATTGATGGGGACGAACTATGCTAGTTACCTTAAAGAAGCATGTAGAGTTCTTAAGCCAAGGTTTGCTGAGCTTTAATATATTGTTTAATGTTTGTTGTTACCCTTTTTTGAATGAGTTTTTCGTTAATTAACCCACTTGTTTTGGTTCTTCACAGTGGTTGGCTTTTGATAGCAGAGGTAAAGAGCAGATTTGATCCAAATAATGGAGGAGCAGACCCAAATATGTTTTCAAAAGCTGTTTGTGAGATGGGATTTACTTCAGCATTGAAGGTTATTATCTTTCTTTTATCAGTTAATATGTAAAATCAACCCTAAACTTATACGCCCTTTAACAATTTGGTCAAACTAGCCTAATGGACTAAATTGACTAATACTAAGATGGCATTAATATTTAAAAAAATATATATAAATTTGACTTGAGAATGGCAATTTGATATTGGCTTTACCACATAACATTAGCATTTTATATAACCGCTCTATTGGAGTAATCTAATACAAGGTTTGGTACCTAATTGTGATTTTATGTAACTTACATATGGACCCTTTTATTTACATCAAAGCATACCATTTATCCTTAGCTAACTCATTCAATTCAACCCTATTTGCAGGATTTCTCAAATAAGATGTTTGTTTTATTATACTTCAAGAAAAAGGTTATTGACATTTTTTTCTCTTTATTGTGTTGTTCCGACTTTCCATTTTTATTGAAGTACTCGTGTTTGACCACTGTGTCCGACACATTTTAGATAGGGGTATGAGATTTGACCTTCCAAGGATCCTTCAAATGCATGTAAAAAACTTACCAAACACATACCACTATTTGACATTTGCACCAGACTTCGAGTAAACAAAGCTGATATGGGATGGCAGGGCAAGAATTATATGTAGTTCCATTCATATCCCATTGTTCCTTAACCTCTGTTCATATTTTCCATTGTAGGAAAACCAAAGTTCAAATGGGAGAGAAATTGAATGGCCAGAGTTGAAGCCTTGTATATACAAGCGTCGTTGAGATTAACCTGTTCTTTTATTTGCTTTGATAAGTCAAGCTTGTTTTCAGTCATAGATCCACATTAATGTAATGTTAGGCCACATTTTAGCAAATGTTTTTGTTCGTTGTTATCATTTTTATTTGAGACGATCAAAGAACAAGGCATGATCATTTCATGACTATGAGTTTTGGCAGTTTTAGCTATGTTGCCTGGATTTTTTTTCTTGAAATATCTATTTAAATATGAATATAGCTTTTAATCATTCAATGCGTAGAAAAACTTTACAAAGATTAACATATCTATTACGTTTAACACTGGAATCAATCTTCTCAACAGACCATGTTAGTTATATTTTACTTGGACGAAATAGGCTCAAACAAAAATATCACCGAAATTAGTCCCACAATTATTATATATTATACAAATACCATAAAATACAATAGAGAGAAAACATAGACATATACTTGTGAAATATATGATTATACTGAAATAAAAGGTAAAGAATAAATAAAATAAGGAAAGGTTAACAAGAAACATGTGAGAAGCAATGGAAGGTGGAAGAAGCTAACTTGTCTGCCCTACTTATCCTTTTTATTTCCAACACCACAAGAATGCATCACATGAAAATACCCAACTCTCAATCTCATGTCTCTTCCAAAATTTGCACTAGCTTTCGTTTTCAAATTATATAAAACACCCAAAACAATCTAGCCCTACCAAAAGAGAGAGAGCAACTGCCTTAATAATTTGTTTTCAGTGCATGGTTTCATAAGAAAGTGGATTTAATCAACAATTATTTATTCTCATTCTCATCATATGATATGAACCATCTCATGAACCTTATGCGGACTATTTTTTACTTTTTCATGTTTGGTTTATGATCAAATACAAAATTAGTTCAAGAAACAAACAATAGAAATCACTGTTGTTTAAGACTCACAAAGAATAACGCAAGGAAATCAGAAGGGAAAAAAAAAGAACCCAGCTTTCATTGCACTTCCGTAGTTCTATTACAATAACTTTCAACAATTAAATAATCTCTGTGTTTGTCTCTTATTAATAGCCAGTAACCAGTTCTTATCCCACCATTAATGCTCCCAGTACTCCAATAATTCTTCCTTTCATTTCCTTTACCTTAATATAATTCAACTATTTCATTTCTTTGCTTACTCAGCTCACGTCCCATAAAAAAACTTATCTTTGTTTTTAAAATTATTTTCTTGTGTCAGTACTTGCTTGTTTGCTGAAGGGTCTTTTCTATTGTGTGTTATCTCTCTCTGGGTTTATATATTTCAATTTTCTATTACTACATATTCGTTTTATTTTATTAAATTTTTTTTTTTTTTGTTGCGGGTTGTCTGCTGAGAACATGTGGGACTTTATTCCTTGCCTCCCATTAAAGGGCAGTTCTTGATGGTTTTGGATCTACAATCCCTGATTTTTGGGATGGTTTTATTGTTTTAAAGCTGGGAAAATAAATTAAAAAAAAAGAGTAAAAATTCAGTCTTTAGGTTCTTTAATGTAGGCAAAGGCATGTCCTTTGTTTCCTCTGTTTTTTTTGCCCTTCAGCTATGAAAAGTTTGAGTTTCTGAGCTTTTCATGTTCACTTCAAATGCGGGATTTTCGAAAGGGTACCTTATTGTTTGTTCAATAGATTTAGTTTGTTTTATTCTTGTTTTAAAAAGGGTGGTTTCAAAGTATGGGGTCTGGAAATGATTTTTTTTCAACTCAAGAGTTCAATTTAGATGCTAAGTGGTTGATTGATCCTCAGCAGCTTTTTGTTGGTCCTAAGATTGGTGAAGGTGCTCATGCTAAAGTATATGAGGGAAAGTAAGTCAATTTCCTTTGGATTCTACTTCATCCTGTTTGACCTTTTGATTAACTGTGAAGAACAAGAAGCTTGTGTTTCTTGATAATTTTATTATCTGTAGCTGTCATTATGTAACGGTTATCTCATGTAATCTAATCCATTGAATGCATTTAGATACAAGGATGAGACTGTCGCTATTAAAGTTATTCGAAGAGGGGAAACCCCTGAAGAGATTGCAAGGAGAGAAGGAAGGTTTGCAAGGGAAGTTGCAATGTTATCCAGAGTTCAACATAGAAATCTAGTGAAGGTTGTTGAATTATTATATATGCCATTAATTTCTTGTTGCTGACTTATGTTTTTTTTTTTTTTTTGTGTGTGTGTGTGTGTGGATATTGTTAATGAATATCTGCAAATCATGAAGTTTGTAAGTCATCTCAATTGGAAATAGGTTCATATCATATCTTAGTTATCAGAGATTTTATCTGTTTCCAGTTTATTGGAGCTTGCAAGGAGCCTATCATGGTCATAGTAACTGAGCTCTTACAAGGTGGGACATTGCGTAAGTACCTTCTGAATTTGCGGCCAAAGTGCTTGGACTTGCGTGTAGCGATTGGGTTTGCACTTGATATTGCTCGTGCAATGGAATGCTTACACTCCCATGGAATCATTCATCGGGACCTGAAACCTGGTATGACTAGTGTGTTAATAAGCCTGATTTAGTAGTGTTCTTAGAAAAGGTTAAAACTTCTATGTTTAATTGCATTTTTGTCTCCATGTATCTGTAAGATTTGGTGTTTAGAGCTTTATGGCTTTTGTTCCTTAATATTGTTCTAGTCCAACTCGTAAAACAGCAAAAGGAATCCATGATAACCAATGGTGTGTGTTGCAAGTTATGTTATACACCATAAAGAGTTTACAACTGATGAGTCCTGTTTTCCATATTTGTATGGGGCCACTGATAATTTGATCAGTATAATTTACTTACCTTCGAAAAGAAATACGAAAAAGAAAAAGTTTTTGGTTATCATCATAGGTATGCATGATCCTGATTCTTTTCTTTTCTCAGAGAACTTAATCTTGACCGAAGACCATAAGACAGTTAAGCTAGCAGATTTTGGTTTAGCCAGGGAAGAATCGTTAACCGAAATGATGACTGCTGAGACCGGGACATATCGTTGGATGGCTCCTGAGGTAATGTACTGACCTATTCAGAACTTAAAATCGACTTTTCTTCCCTTCAGGATCTTTTTTTTTTCTGAGATGCTGATCCTTTTACATATGTTAACAGCTTTATAGCACGGTCACACTAAGGCAGGGAGAGAAAAAGCATTACAATCATAAGGTGGATGCCTACAGCTTTGCTATTGTGTTGTGGGAACTCATCCATAACAAGTTGCCTTTTGAAGGCATGTCAAATTTACAAGCGGCTTATGCAGCTGCTTTTAAGGTAATGATGTGCAGTCTTTTTCTTATAATAATTTTTTGATATTAGTGATTTCTTGAGTATCTGCTTGTTAGCCTGCCTTTAAAAAGCTCGCCTGATACTATGTACCATGAATGTCACCGTAATACTAATATGTTATGGTCGAGAAATTACCTGACCACTGTTGAACCTGGATAGTTCTACCTTATCTTATACATAAGTGATTTGGAGAGTGTCCAGTTCTCGATGATGCTAGAGTAGCATGCATCTTGAAAGCTGTTCAAAGTTTGTGTTTGCCAAGAATAAGCTCATATATGATTAAGTTTCTTCAAATGCAACTATGGTATTCCGGTATTGGCATCGTGGTCTAAGTTTTAACTATGTTGTTTCAGAATGTCAGGCCTAGTGCTGAGGACCTTCCGGAAGATTTGGCATCAATTGTGACTTCATGTTGGCAAGAGGATCCAAATGCTCGGCCCAATTTCAGCCAAATCATACAGATGCTATTACACTATCTCTCAACCGTTTCACCTCCCGAGCCTGTGATGCCTCCAAAGAGAACGACTTCAGAAAATGCTGTATTGCCACCGGAGTCTCCTGGTACAAGTTCATTGATGGCTGCAAGAGATGACGTAGTGGAAACCCCAAAAGCCACTGAAGAAGACCAGCCTAGAAGCTTCCTGTTCTGCTTCAACCAGTGTTACTGAATCTCTCAGACGCACAACTCCACTTTCGAGGATATCACAAACTAATATTTAGGGGAGTTCAATAAGATAACTAGTCTCGGATATTAGAAAGAATACAATCTAATCGGATTAGTTTAGTTCAGTTATAACATGTATATGACAGAAAGCTGTCTGGTATGAATCTGATGTGTCTTTTAGCTTTACATACTGATTTACATGAATTTTAGAATGCCCTGACCAAGATGGATCAGAAAACTTATGGGGTTTAGGGGTTGCTGTGATGGAAATATCAATGTATATAAGGTGCATCCTAATGCCTATGCTCCTGTTTTCTTCTTTAGAATTTGCATTAGCTTTTACGTTTTGACATGCTATGCTACTCCAACTCGGATACGAGTGTTGTCTGTATAAAATTTCAAGGGGTTTTTGAAGGGTTATATTACTATATCATGTTCAATATATGTAAGATGCCAATCCTTCAAAAAGAAAAAAGGTTAATGAAGAGCTGGAGCAACCAAGTTAATAACTTCAATAGCATTATTCATAATCTTTGATTTCGTTTTCAGTGAACTGAGTAGCTGGCTTGAGAATGATTGAAAGATATGCAAAAAGGGAACGAAAAGGTTAAAGAAAATTAATGTGTGAGTGAATCTAGGAGTAAGAGAGGAAAACTAGCAAGACTTTGGTCTTAATTATCATAATTTTAATGTTTAAGAACATCCTATCACTTAATCTTTTCTTGATTTTAATGTTAGCTGCCAATAAAACCTGAAAGTTAGTAGAAGACCATAAATCAATTGAGTGTGAGGATACTAAGAAAGAAATTGAAGTTTGATAATTATAGATTCAAGCTAGTAGTCAAAGGCTTTAGACAAAAAAAGGTACATTTTTTTCTGAGCAGGATAAGATCAATAAGAGTTGCTATCATCTAACAATCCATCAAATGGGTGTAAAAACAACCTTTTTAAATGTCAAGTTAGAAGAAAAAAATTGTATGGGACAACATGAGAGCTTTGTTGTGCCAGGTAATGAAAATAAAGTGTGTAAATTGTTAAATGGTTTAAAATAAACCTCTAGATAGTGGCATGTGAAATTTGACATGTCTTTAATTTTTAATGGTTTTAAAACCAACAAAAGTGATTGGTACAAATTAGATAAAAATTCACATGCCATAATCTATTTATATGTTGATAATCTTCGTAGGAGAAGTAAATGTAATACTTGGCATGAGGTTACAAAGACTTCAACTAGTATTTTTTTAAACAAAACTCATTATATTGAATTTTTTAAAAGAAATATAAGTTTTTAATCCAAATGTACATTTATTTCCTATAGAGAATTATCAAGATGTATGTAATAAAAAATATATTATTGGTAGCTTGAGGTATGCCAATGATTACACTTGACCTAACATAACTTATGTTGTAAGGGTGCTAGCTAAATTTACAAGTAAACCAAACTTGGAATCATGGGATGAGATATTTAAAAAGGATTCTAAGTTATGGTATACTTTATCAAACGTATTTTGTACTAGAAGGATACAATGATGCTAAGTGGAATACATTGTCCAATGATTCCTAATCTACCACTAACTATATATTTTTACATTGGGAGATGGAGCAATTTGTTTGAAGTATAAAAAGCAGCAAATTATAGCAATCTCCACCATGAAGCTTGAACTTATGGCATTAACCTCAATTAGTGAAGAAGTAGGTTGATTAGGGAATTTTTTTTTTATATGAGATTCCAATATAGAGAAATCAGTGTCACTTGTCTCATTCTATTGTCATAATACTACAGCTATTGGAAGAGTCGATAGCAAATATTATAAAGGAAAATCCACATCTATAAAAAGAAAATATGCTTGTGTGAGATCTCATTTAACTAATGGTACCATGTTCACCATATTCAAAATGGTAATAATCTTGTAAATCATTTGAAAAAAAAAAACTCTAATTGGAGGAAAGATCTGGATAACATTGTCAAGGGATGAGATTAAAACCTAAATAAGAATAAAACTCAATTACGAGGATATCTACCTAATGATTGAATTAATTTCAAAGGAAAAAACAAATCATAAAGTGGTTTGATGTCATGCATATATAAATAATACGTATAAATCCCTCCTTATGATGTAGTGCATGAATTTTGTAACAATAATAAAGGTCGAATGTAGTTTATATGCTTAATGAGGTCTACAGCTCATTTGAGTGGATGTAGAGTTACAAGAGCATCCCTAATAGCATTACCCATATGAGTTTGGAAGTGAGGTTGTTTCCTATGAGCATTAGGGTTTATTTTCTAAAACATTTATTATAACTGAGATAAAGCTCATGATCATAACGTGTAGACTTATGAAGTTCATTCTAGAGCACTAGGAAACTTTGTTTTCTCAAAACAACATTAATTCAAAACTTAGTTCATTATTAATTTTGGAGAAAAGATTGTTCAACACTAAAGTGTAAATTTCATATTAAAATCACATGTAACCAGCACATTTTGATAACATTTTTCTTGTCCTCTTCCTAGATAAGGGACTTGTTTGTTAGTTAGTATTACTGCATGAACAAGGGTCCCATTAAGTGCACGAATGGCACCCTACTTGTAATTAATAAAAAAAACATTATTAGAATAATAAAAATAATAATTAATCATACAATAATTAATTTACTACCTTAGATACAATATATTTAAATCATCATCTTATATAAGCTCACTTTATTAAATGTTTGAAGTTGCTTTAAAATTTTAGAATGTTATAACCATTTAAAATTCAAAGTTTATGAACATTTGCTTTTAAGGTTTTACTTTCATTACTTTTAATTTAAGGTAATGTTTGATAGATTGAAAAATTAAATGTTAAGTATTAAAATAATAGTTACTATTGAGAATGTCTACTGTGATTTCTTCCAGCGCTATTTTCAGTGAGGCTGAGGACGGTGGTTCGCCTGAAGGTCATTCAACCAAAAAATTTTGGAATAAAAATCAGAGAACAGAGTCTGTTATATTAGTAACGAAGAACATGGTCCATATGCCAACAATGACATAGAATGATAAATTGGTAGGTACTTCGTCGACAGCAGAAAAGACGAACAAATTTCTAGAGATGGATTTAGATTATGAACTAGAATTTGATGAGGGGGACATTAATAAATCATATATTAACGATGTCCCTGCTATTGACTTCTCCAAGAGGATTAATCAATTGTTAGTTAAAGACATGGCCTTGACGGTCGTTGTCAAGTTGCTAGGCAAGAGTATTAGATTTAAGACCCTTCAAAACAGAATTTCAAATCTTTGGAGACCTTCGAAGCCTTTCCATCCTATGGATATCGAAAATGGTTATTACCTTGTTAAATTTCAGAATAAGGAAGACTACGGAAATGTGCTTTCACAAGGGCTTTGGATTATATTCAGGCAAAACCTTATGGTTCAGCCTTAGTCATAGGACTTCGATCCGGCGAAACCTTATCTGAGCATTGAGAAAACATAGATCCGGCTCCTTGAACTTCCAAGCCACTTCTGCAATTGTAAGATTCTCTAGGAGATTGGAGAATTAATTGGTAAGGTAGTGAGGCTGGATTTTAATACCGATGATAGGGCACGGGGTAGGTTCACACGGCTGGCTATTTTTATTAATTTGGACAAACCCCTAATTTCCCAGATTCTGATAAACAGAACCCCCCAACAAGTTGAGTATAAGGCTTTGCCTATTGTTTGTTTTTCTTGTGGTAGGTATAGACATGAACAGGATTTGTATCCCAAAGGGAAAAGAAATGAAGTTAAAGAAGGCGATAGATTTGCAGAAGTCATGAATGAAAAGTCTAATGGGGTAACAAAGACTAGTAGAACAAAAGGAGGGTCAATGAGCTACGGTCCCTAGATGTTAGTAGAGAGAAAATCAATGCGAAAACCTAGAGGGACTGGAGGAGTTAACGGTGAAAATAAGGGGAGTGGATCTTCAGGATCAATATTCAACATTCTGTTTGCTAAAAATAAAGGTAAGAGCTCTAATAGTGGGATTAGGGATACCCGTGAGGAACAATAGGTTGAAAGCATACATGGTAGAAAACCTGGAACAGTTTTGACGAGCTTGGGAAGCGGTCTGGTACAAGGGCCAAGTACGTCCTTTTTTAATGAACCAAATTTTTACAATGAGGACCTTTTGGGGAAAGACCACTTCTGGTGACGTCTTTTCTCAAGAAATGGAGGCCTTTTGAGGGTAGGAGACTCGCTTATGATGGAGAACTTGGGGGTTTCAGTCGACCCAAATGCCGTGGATTTGTAATGTGTGTTATCCACAGGTGATGTTTCTCCTTTGGATGGGGCCCCATTAAATTTTGAGCATAATTTTAATGGTAGTAAAATGGGGGTGTATGTTTGGAAGCCGTGAACCTTATTATGGATAGGGAGTCTTCGCCTTTCTCACCTACTACTAATTTATCCTATTTTAACCCTATTTTTAAAGGCCCTATTGATATAGAGGTCGAGGTCAAAGAGATGTTTCTTGATAAGGAGAAACATAGTGCAATAATTTTTAAAAATAATCAAAGTCATGATACTAAAGATCTTGTTTTTACTAATAGTGATGGTTCTTTTAGGAATGCTCTCACCTCCTCAACTAATCACGGAAATCACAGGAAAATGGGTATTCGTCAAAGAATGAAGATTTTAAGTAAAACCATTCGTGGGCCAGGCAATAGTTTTAAGGTTTCAAGCGATCCTCAAGTGTCATTACCTGAGTCAGTCAATTCAATGGTGGAGTTTAATTTGACTCAGTTTACGACACCAAATGGTAAAGGTTAATAGGTTTACTCACTTTTACATAGAGATTTAAATTTCAATATTATGTCCTGAAATTGTCAAGGTTGTGCAGGATCTAATTTTCCTCATATCTTTAAATAATATAATCGGAAATTTAAGCCTGATATTGTGAGCTTATTGGAGCTAAGAATTAGCGGTTTTTAAGTTGGCGCTGTAATCACTAAATGGGTTTTAAGCACTCTTTTTGAGTTGAAATGGTGGGATTTTCATGAGGAATCTAGATTGGCTGGAATGATTCTATTAGGGTCAAAATAATTCATAATAATCCCTAATTTATTTTGGTTCTTATCTTATATAATAGTTTTCATAAAGGTGTGTTGATAGCCTTCGTTTATGGAAGCTCAAACAAGACTAAGCAAAAATTCCTTTGGGAATATCTGAAATTAGTGATTCCTAAAGAAATGATTCCTTAAGAAATGATTCCTTATATGGTAATAGAAGACGTCAATGCTATTTTGTCAGAGAATGAGAAGTATTGAGGTCTCACAAGGGGTAAACATTACCCTTATTTTGGTCACTTTATGGATTCTTTTGCCTTGCATGACTTGGGTTTTAGGGGTCTGAGTTTTACTTGGCAGAGGAATATGATCTCTAAAAGACTCGGTCGTGCTATCGGTAATGATGATTGGGTTAACTACTTCCTTAATTGTATGATCTCACATGTTTTTAGAATCAAGTCTGACCACCGCCTATTTTTCTTTCCATTAGACTAGATATCCATATTTTGAAGGGACATTCATTCTGTTTCTTAGCGGGGTGGATTGAACATGGGGGCTTTTCATATTTTGTCAAAGATAAATGGTCTTTTAGGGGCAACATGAGTGGCACTCTTTCTTATTTGACAATTGATATCAAGATTTAGAATAAAATGGTGTATGGCCATATTGGATCAAGAAAAAAACTTCTCTAGAGGTTATCAGGTATCTAGAAGGCTATGGAAAAATCCTATAATAAACGGCTTGCGGGTATTAAGTCACAGATTAGAGATGAGTTGGAGTATGTTTTAGTTCACGAAGAGTTGTTGTGGAAGAAAAAGTCCAGATGTGAGTGGTTTAATCTTGGTGACCGTAATACAAAATTTTTTCATAGGCGTACGCTTAGAAGAAGAGAGCTCAATCTCATTTCGAACTTGCGCATTCATGATGGTGATTGGTGTTATGACCTTGAATTTCTTCAATCTGAGGCTGTTACTTTTTACAAAAATCTCTATGGTGAGGTGTGAACCCTTCTAATTAATTTACCGCTTAGTTCTTTTCCAAGATTGGATGCTAGAGAAACTAATTTTCTAGGCAGGTTGGTTTTTGATGAAGAGATTAAAAGGGCTCTGTTTGACATGGCTCCTTTAATGGCTCTCGGTAGTGATTATATTCATGCCATTTTTTTCTAGAAATAGTGAAGTGTGGTGGGAAATGATGTTTGTAATTGGGTTAAAAAAATTTTGAATGTGGCATCATTTATCCGGATTTGAACAATACTCTCATTACTTTGATCCCTAAAGTTTCTAATCCTAAAACTTTTGCACAGTTTCAACCCATCAATCTTTGCTCTATACTCTATAAATTAGTGATGAAAGTTATAACAAACCATTTCAGGGTTGTCTTTCCCAGAATTGTTGTCGAGGAACAAGTAGGGTTTATAGTTGAGAGAAATATTACTGATAACATCTTTATAGCCTAAAAAGTCATTCACTCTATGAGGGGTAAGAGGAATAGAAAGCCTTGGATGATGATTAAAATTAATCTTGAAAAAGTATATGATAGGGTGAGGTGAGAGTTAATTGGTGCATCTATTTAGGCGATTGGTATTTCAGATTATTTAGGTAAGGTTATGATGTCTGCGATCTCAAACTCTACCATGCAGTTATTATGGAACATGTTTCCTACTCAAAAGTTTAAGTCGGCCAGGGGAATACACTAGGGATGTCCTCTATCCCCTTATTTGTTCGTTCTTTGTATGGAGTGGCTTGGACATGACATTCACTCCAAGTTAGCTAATAATCAGTGGAATCCAATCAGACTATCCAAGTTAGGTCTTAACTTGTCTCATCTTTTTTTCGCTGACGATTTAGTTTTTTTTAGTAGGGCTGATATGGAGCACACTAAAATCATCAAAAGAGTATAGATCGCTTCTATGCTTACTCATGCCACAAAGTCAACGCTCACAAGACAAATATTTTTTTTTCTCATTATGTTGATGTAGATTTTGGAGAACGAATTAGCAACTGGATGGGGTTTCAAAAGGTTAATGATCTTAGATCCTACTTGAGGGTTCTCTTATTCCATGTGAGAGTTACAAAAGGTACCTTTAGGTTTGTGGTGGAAAAAGTACGTAATAAGCTTTCTAGTTGGGATACTAGACAATTATCTCTTGCCGGAAGAGCTACTTTAGCTCACTCTGTTTTGCTTTTCCTACCTAACTATTTTATGTAGGCTATGATGATTTTTAAAGGGATTTGCGAGGAGATTGAGAGTTTGGTTAGACATTTCATCTGGGGTTCTTCAAATGGGAAGAGGAAGTTGGGTTTTGTTAGTTGGGATTCAGTTTGTCAACCACGTTCGAATGGAGGTCTCGGTTTAAGAAAATTGAAAGACCAAAATGTTTCATTTCTCATGAAGCTGGGGTTTAACCTGATTTCTAACCACAATGCCTTATGGGTTAAGGTTCTTCAGTCTAAGTATGGTTTGAAAGAGAGCTGGTCTAATAGCATTATGAAGAATAATTGCTCTTTTCTTTAAAAAGGTTTGTCGAGGATATAACCCTTATTTAGAGACAATTTAATTTTGTCGGTGGGTAATGAGAAGTTTGTTCAATACTGGTTGGATCATTGGGTACCACAGATTGAATCTTTAGTCAATCAGATTCCTTCGCACAGAAATTTGGAAGTAGATTATAGACTTGAAGACATGGTAACTTCGGGAGGCAATTGGAATCTTGATCCCTTTCGCTTATGGGTCCCTGAGTTTATTATTAGACGCATTGTGAGCATTTCTCTACCACACCCAGTTGATGGATCGGATGGGATTTCTTGGGCATCGAGCCCTAAAGGGGATTCCTCTATGAAGAGCGCCTACTGGTCGCTGAAAGAAGATTGTTGGAGCCCCAAGAACCCTTTGTGGAATACTCCTTGGAAATTCAAAGGCCCTTATAGAGTTAGACTTTTTCTTTGGCTAACTTTCAAGCAACGTTTACTTACAAATTTGGAGCGTGTTTGATGGGGTATTGGCTATGAACCTTCGTGCCCGATATGTGGTCATGTAGACGAAAGCATTTTGCATGTTCTGAGTGACTATTCGACGGTAAAATAAGTTTGGAGACAGGTTATTCCTTCGAATCATGATAGTTGGTTTTTTTCTTCTAACATTTCAAATTGGCTACTTTCTAATTTATAATCTATTGAGAGATTTGACTCCTTAGAAGTTAGTTGGACAAGTTTGTTTGGAATTATAGAGTGGAGGATATGGAAGAATAGAAACCTTTATATGTTCCAAGAAATTATGTGGGAAGCGACACAGATCATTAAAGCCTCTATCATTTGGGCGAAACAAATTTGAAGCACCCATAATATAGTTTTGGATCGAAGACGTGATACTGCTCCAATGAACTCTTTTTCGATTAACTAGATTTATATGCATACTGATGGAGTTGTCAATTTGAGTGCAAGTTATGCATCTGCAAGGGGAGTGATACTGTAACCGCCCAATTTTAGTGGTTTTGATACCCCAATTCTGACTAGAGAATAAATATTTTAATATTTATTTAAAGTCTATGGGATTATATAGGGCCGTATTAAAGTTTCGTTAAGAAATTTTGAAATTTATATGGTTAATTAGGTAAAAAAGACTAAATTGAAAAAGGTACAAAAGTTGAATTCTATTAGTTAAAAGGACTAAATGGCTACGGAAAGGTAAATTAATGGACTTAAATGGTAAGTATATCATGTGCTTATAGATAGTGGACGGTTATGAGTGTTGGTTGTATAAATTGAATGTTTAATTAATGGCAAACTGGTAATTAACTAATTAGTGTGAAATTAAATAAAACAATTAAGGCAATCATCTTTCTCTTTGATGTTTTGCTGAAATTGAGAAAGAAAGAAGCCATGGAAGGGGTTTAAATATTCAGTCTTCTCTTTGGAGCTTGCATGGTAGGTTTCTAGCCTTGTTTTTATAAATTTTTATGTTTTTGATCTCGCATTAGTTTAATCTAGCTAGCTCTGGGGTTAATTTGCAAAACTGATAAAGGTTGAGGGACTTGCCATAGTTGAGTTTGATTGTGTTTTGATGTTATTTGATAGATTATCAATCTTAGTTGTTAAACAAACTTGTTTTGTTAAGTGGTTTTTGATGAATTTAGGATTAGGAATTAAATTGTTGAAAGTGTAAAAATCCATGGGTTTTAATGTGAAATGTTGGTAATTATGGGTGGTTCCAAGGTCCTTAGTAGAACTGGTTAACATGGGTTTAGGTTAAAATAGTTAAATTTCAAGTTACGAGCTTAATGACTTATTGAAATATTAGGGGTAATTTCATAATTTTACATTAATATGAATTATTGATTGAATTGAATACTTGAAGTTATTTGAAGCACTTAATTGAATGAAATTATCTATTTACATCAAGATAAACAACAACCGATTTTAAATTGAGGAAAGGCTAAAGCTTTGGATTAGTCTCAAACTTTACTTCTACGACTATAGTTATCGAGGTAAGTTCGTATGAATTATAATCGTTTTAATGATAGTTAAATTGATTATCTGCCATATTGTGTTAGTTATAAACAGACTTGAATATACATATATCAATGTTTTGAGTAACTGATGGATAAATAGTCCTGTTTGAACCTTAAGAATTCTTAGGATACGAATGACATGACATTTAAGGATTTCATATTCAGGTGCCGATCTTGAATGTCCTACCGATTGCTAAGGTCCTACATTTCTCGCAGATTCTCTACAGTTCGTGTAAGCAGCATCGTGTAGCTAACATTTCAACCTATAGCTCGTGTGAACAGGCCCATTTCACAACTCGTGTGAGCACTATTGAAAAGGAAATGTTACGATTATATGGAAAGGCACACTATGTGTGAGTGTTCCCGAGTATCCATTGTAATTTTAGATGGTTCAACGGGTAAGTAAAAGAAATGGCATGACATGTAGACAATTGGATATTGGTTCATGATCTTATGAAAATTATTAATGTGATTAATTATGTGTATACGAAAAACTACTTATGATATGGTTGAACTTATATGTATCATGTATGAACCTACTAACTTGTGAGTTTGATGGTGCTTATATAGGGTTTTACTGAGCCTATGGTCTTGGTAATGATGTATGCTTATTTTATAATTTGTGCTTAAGAAATGGTAAGTTATGTTTAAGTTTATACGAACTTACTAAGCACTAGTTGCTTACATAGTTATTTTCCTTTGTTTCGTAGACTGTCGTAAGCTTGATCGATTGGAAGCTTTTCGGAGATCTATCACATTATCCAACAACCATTTCGATAGTTTTTGAGTTATTTTGGCCAAGGTTATAAATGAAATGTATAGGACCTTTTTATAATGGTAGTTCTTGAATGTGTAATAGTCAATTTGGTATGTATATGCTTTTGAAGTTTATGTTTTGTTTGATGGACTTTTAGTGCCTTGACAAGTTTTAAGTCATTTTAGCCACTTTTAGGTACTTGTAATATATGGTCTTTTTGGTATGTTTGAGGTGAAATGTGAATTGTTAAATTGATGCCCTTTGGTAGTTAAAGGAACTAGGTTTTGTGCTTGAAATGTGGCTATGTTTCTTTGCTTTGGTTAATGATGTTTTGGTATAAATGTGGTGCCTTTGAATGACATATTGGTTAGATGAAATAGGTTGATTGAAATTGTATGTTTATAAGTGTTTGAAAAGGTTTAGGTCTTTTGAATGTAGGCAAAAATGAAATGTTTGATTGGTTATGTTTTGGTCTTGAAATGGTTTAATTTTAGGGTCAATTATGGAGCACACGGCCTGAGACATGGGTTGTCATACGGCCATGTGTCACTTATTATTTTTAGTGTAAATCTAACACGGCCTAAGACACGGCCGTGTATATCTAGTCAGTGAGTTACACGGCTTAGCACACGTCCGTGTGTCACAAGTCAGAGAGTTACACGGCCCGCGATACGGTCATTTGACCCAACTCAGTGAGTTACACGGGCTAGGACAAGGCCGTGTGTCCCTTTGTTCGATTGTTACACAGTCTGGACTATGTCACATGGCCATGTAACTTGTAACACCTCTAACCTGTCTCCATCGCCGAATTAGGGTTACGGAGCATTACCGATCAATCAAAAATTATTTAACATCATAATATTAAATAGATTAATCTCATTCAAAATCATATCAAACATATGGATTTTGTCACTAAATCGAGCCTTCAAGGCCCTAAAAATAACTTAGAAGCAATTCGGGACTAATTTGAAATAAAACAGAAGTTTTACGAAAATGTTACAAAAATGTGAAAATAAGGGTCACACGGCCGTATGGCCAGGCTGTGTGACATAGCTCAGGCCGTGTAATAGTCGAACAAAGGGACACGGCCGTGTCCCAACCCGTGTAACTCTTTGAGTTGCCACACGCAGCCGTGTGCTAGGCCGTGTAACTCACTGACTTAAAACACTAAGAAATTTCAAATGACACACGGCCATATGACAGCTTGTGTCCCAGGCCGTGTGATCCCAAAATTTGACCTAAAATCAAGCCATTTCAAGGCCAAATCATACTTAACTAATCATTCCATTTGGGTACACATAAGGGATTTAAAAATTATTCAAACACAACTAAACATATTATTTCAAACATTCTAATTCATCTAACCAATATGCCATTCAAAGGCACCACAATTGTGCCAAAACATCATGGATTAAACTAAAGCAACATAGCTACTTTTCAAGCAAATAACCTAGTTCACATATCTACCAAAACATATCACAAATGACCATTTTCAAGCCATCACAAACATACCAAAAGACCATGCATTTCAATTACCTAAAGGTGGTCAAGATGATCTAACTTAACAAGCATTACAAGTCCACCAACCAAACATAAACAAGCATTAAAAGGAGGGCGATGATAGTATTTTGATATTTGTTTTGTTTTTATTTAACTAATTACCAAATTACCCTTACTAATTTAACTTAAAACTAGCATAAATATGGCCATATTTGTCCACCATCAATATATATAGTATATTTACTATCTTAGTCCATTAATTTAAGATTGCATAGCCATTTGACCCCTTTAACTAATAGAACTCAACTTTTACACCTTTTATGATTTAGTCCTTTTTACCTAATTAACCATTTAAACTTCAAAATATCTTAACGAAACTTTAATACAATTTTAATATAATCTCATAGATATTTAATAAATATTAAATAATAAATCACTCTTTAGAATTGTGATCCAAAAAATTATTGTTTCCGACACCACTGAAAACGGGCTATTACATGACCCCTGTTTTCAAAATTTCTTACTTTTCCTAAATTTTCTGATTTGTTTCAAATTAGTCCCAAATTGCTTCTAAGCTATTTTTAGGGCCTCAAAGGTTCGATTTAAGGCCCAAATGTACATGTATGCTAGGGTTATAATGAGTTTTAGGTAATTGTTGTTAAATGATATTATTGATATGTTTTGATATTAATTGTTTGGATTTGGGTAATGATCTGTAACCCTAATCTGGAAACAGAGACGAGATAGGGGTGTTACAGATACGAAATCATTAAGGAAATTGGATTTTGGGCTTTAATCGTTCTCTTGGGGTGTGTTCAATTTTTTTATGTTGAGCTGTGGGGTATCTTCGATAGGCTGACTCTTCTTCATAATCAGGTTGGAATAGGATTTTGATTTACACTGATAGCCTTGAGGTAGTCCATGCTTTGCAAAAAAAGAGTTTCACGGCTATTTCAAGTTCAGCATCGGTTAGGCAGATCCAACTGAAGCTATGAAGTTTCAAGCAATGGGAGATCAGACATGTTCCAAGAGAAACTAATTTGGCTGCTGATCGGATTACCAAGATGGTGTTTGCAAAGATGGAAGGAGTGAATGTTTTGGCTTCTACAGATCTTCTTGATGTTCTTGAAAGTGACAAAGCTAGTTTGCTTTTGATTGTATTAGTGTAGTATAAGCTTTCATGATTTATCTTTTATGACCAAAAAAATGTTAAAAAATTAAGTTAAAATATATTTGATATATTACTTAAAATTGAGTGTGTAATATAATTAAATTGTTTGATAAATAAAAAATTTAAATTATAAAAATATGCATTCTGCATTTTAATCCTTATTTGATCTATTTGTGATGCTCGTCCTCCAACTTGTGATAAATTTTCACCATTTTTTTGATGCATTTTTTAAATATCTTCATCTTCATTATCTACATTTTTCGAGAAAACATCTGTAATGTTTAATTTTCTAATATAGTTATGCACAATTACACAAGTAATAACAATATTTCTCTATACTACAAATGTATATGGTGCCATCCTCTTCAAAATTGAAAAATGAGCTTTTAAAACTTCGAAAGACCACTCAATCACGATTCTTAATTGGACATGTTGATAGATGAATATCTCTTCTCTTGTACGAGGGCGAATACTAGTACGAAAATTAGGCAACCAATATCGTGCATTACGATAAGGTACCATAAATCCTCTAGTATGCGTGTATGCAACATCACAAAGACAGTTTTATTAATAAAAAACTATATTAAACACTGTTATGAATTTATTACAGATTTAATTATTGAAAAATTTTACTAACCCGGTGGAGGATATGGAAAATTATTTTCAACATTTCGCATGGTTTCTGCTAATACTCTTGAATCATGTGCTACACTTGCCCATTCAACCAACACAAATGTAAATTTTATATTAAAATCACATATAACCAGCACATTGTGATAACTTTCTTCTCGTCCTCTTCCTCAATAAGGGGCTTGTTTATTAGTTGGTATTACTACATGAACAAGAGTCCCATCAAGTGCACGAATGGCACCCTATTTGTAATTAATAAAAATAATAATTAATTTATTATCTTAAATACATCTCTCAATTGTTGGTGTTGTTGCTCCTATGTTATTTGTGTTGTGTACAATAATTTCTTTTGAAAAAAGAAACATTGCATTCAACACTTAATGAAAGTAGAAATGTATTGTCGAGTTGAATGGTTAAATCTTCTTATAACATGATTTCTCACATTGTGATTTAATGTCATAAGAAATATTTTCACCCTCTCTTTAATTTTGATATATAACGACTATATTTCAACCATCCTTTAGTTTTGAAATGTTCACACATACGTATAAATGTTTGGTTATTCATTCTTAAAATTTTTAGACAAAATACTGAACCATTCAACATCGAAGTAGTATCCAATCTCGTTTCTTTCTCATTATTTTTTTTATAAGAATCAATGCAATAATTTTCAATATTTTCATTTATGTTTCATTTAACATCCTATAAAATAATGAAATAATCATTAAAATCAAAATATAAAAAGAATAAAAATATATCAAACAGAAAGAAAGAAATGTTTTTAAAAAACACAAAAAGCCTTCCATAATACAACCATTGTAATACTACTCGAAAATAAAAATAAAAGTAATTCACAAGTAACATGGCAGAATTAACAAGCAATTAACAGGCTTTTTCTCAAGTGCATTTGAAAATAAAAGAACTATGGTTGAGCCCAACATTAGTGCTCAGCTTAAATGAAACATACTTCAATAAGTTTTCAAAGGATTTTGTCTGTGAGTGAACATTAGCCGAAAACAAAATAATAATAAAAAAATCCATAAATTCATAAATGTATATGCATTGAAATTAATAATAAATAAACATCTCCTGCCAAAAATAAATATACAAGAAAAACAATTAATTGATCATTCAGAAAAAAAATAGATTAATTTTTTTTTCGATGAAAGGCAAGGTATACAATGGATTTTTTGGTTTGTGCATCTTAACAACATGTAATAAAAATTTCATTGTGGCAGTTATCCTTACCAAAAGGACGCATTTTCTCTCAAAAGAGTGACTTAATCTATACCTCAATCTCCGTTGCTTTATTTTAACCAGTGAAATTGTAATACTTCAGCTTATATACTTCTATCCAGAAGAATTATTATGCAACCTTCTTCAATAATTCTGTTTCCCTTGCTGGATTGAAGAGAATGAAATTGTGCCCAAGTTTACGTACTTGACTCGATTGTTTACAGGCCTTTGCTTACGGCCTTGAATTGATTAGGTAAGTGTCCAGACTACCTTTCTCTTATTTATAGGCCTTTGCTTACTGCCTTGACATGATTAGGTAGAATTGCTAAATTCTTCATACATTTTGTGCTGAGCTGAATATAGAAACTGTAAAAACTTGTTAAATCTGATAGAGGAGGGTGGTGTTCTACTGCGGTAAAGATGTGTACTTGTTGCTTTTAGATTTTAAAAAATGAAAAAGAAAGAGTCATTTCCCAGACAATGACCATGAGTGAAGTGAAACGGCGTCGTTTAAGGGCATTATAGAGATTATATCTAACAGTAAATTAATGGTTTGTCCCTCTCGCTAAGCGAAAAACTAAAAACCCAAAACCCTGGAAACACTTCACCGTTACCCATTCTATTTCGGCAAAGATACCATGAAATCAAAGAGCTGATTTTCGGAGTGAAGAGGAAAAGAGAGGTCTTTATTGCCAGATTAAATGTTTGCTGCTAGGAATCTTCAAAAACACTGCTTGAAGACTCTGTCTTCTCTGTTGCAATCAAATCCCAACAGGTACATTTCTCCTTCTTTCCCCATAAATAAGACTAAATCAAGCTCTGGGCATCGTCTTTTCTTGTCATGTTGTTAGTTCCCATCAATCAGACCTATAATCTAAGACACCTTTGTTCTTCAGTTTCCTTTACATCGGAACAGAGTGTTTTATTAGTTTTTCCTTACTTTTTTGGGTTTTATTCGTATTCCTTAGTTTGATTCTTGATGGACTTTTAACAATTTCTTATTTCTAACAAGTTTCCTTTTTTACTGTAAAAATTGGGATTTATTCGTTTGACTGTTTTATTATTATTATTATTTAAAATGCAGGAATGTTGTGACTTTTAAGGATACTGCTCCCAAACTAATTTCAAGCAATGTGATACGATTAGATGGATGTTTTGAAGATAATTTTGCATCATTACCTTCCTTCACTGATCCCTTCAATGGATGGTTTCGGATGATGTCGACTTCAAGGGGGAGAAGTATGCGAAGCAAGGTCGAAAGACGAATGCAGAAAGAGTCTGGTAAAACAGCTAGGGAAATCCGGAGGGCGAAGAAGATTAAGAAAAAGCTTATGACTGATGAGGAGAGGCTTATTTACAACCTCAAGAGAGTAAGTTTTTTGTGCCATTAATAAGTGACAATCAACTATTTCTTGCTGTGATTCTATGTTTGACGCTTGCCTGTAGCATCTCGTAGTTGATTTAGTGTAAAGGAGTTTTAATGTTGTAACTCTTTTTCAAGGTTAAACAATCATTCAGACGGAGAGTTTGAGTGTTCTCTCCTGTTTTCCAGTGTGGTAGTTTTATTGTTGCTAGAGGATTGTTAGAATGATGCTTTACTGTTGAAAAATGGCAATTCTTAGCTGGGAAAATGAGTCATAAGTTCTGGTAGTTTGCTTTGGTAGTTTATTATTGGTTTTCTGAAAATAATTCAATCGGCATATGGTTTGTATAACTAACTCAGGCTAAGAAGAAAGTTGCACTTCTATTACAAAAACTCAAGAAGTATGAGCTTCCAGAGCTGCCGCCTTCTGTGCATGATCCCGAGCTTTTGACCCCTGAGCAGCTTCAAGCATTTAAAAAGATTGGATTCAGAAACAAAAATTATGTTCCCGTTGGAGTCCGTGGGGTCTTTGGAGGAGTTGTCCAAAATATGCATCTCCACTGGAAATTTCATGAGACAGTGCAAGTTTGTTGTGATAACTTCCCCAAAGAAAAGATAAAGGAAATGGCAACCATGCTTGCGAGACTGAGTGGTGGAATTGTCATTAACATACACAATGTGAAAACAATTATCATGTTCCGTGGAAGAAATTATCGCCAACCAAAAAATCTGATTCCCATCAATACTCTTACCAAAAGGAAGGTAAGTAAATTTATCATGGTCCTTACACATGAAATTGCATTTGTTTTGCATCAACGTTGTATCTGCAAAGTGTTTAGAATTATATATTCCTTGTCATTTGTAAATGCAGGCATTGTTCAAGGCCAGATTTGAACAAGCTCTTGAAGCTCAGAAGTTAAACATAAAGAAGATAGAACAAGAACTTCGGCGAAAAGGTATTAACCCTGAGGATCCAGTTGCAATGGCCAGTATTCAGAGAGTTGCTGCAACATTCTTCAATGCAATCGATGAGAAAGAAGGCAGTCCATATGTCTTTCGTGGTGACCAGTTGCCTATAGCAGAACCTAAGACAACTTTGGCACATGAAGAAGCTCCCGCTGAGAGTGACCAGGAGGATCTAGACAGATTCATAGCTGAGATCGAGCATGCAGCTGATCGAGAGTGGGCTGAAGGGGAAGAAGAAGAAAAAGAAGAGATTGGGAGAATTAGATACTGGAATAGACAAGAGTTTGGAGGAAGGCCTGGGAGATTCGATAACCTTCAAAATGATTACTCTGATGATGAGTTTAGAGGGTCAAGGGGTTGGAAAGGTCCACGTGGAAACAAGAGGACTGCTGGTAGTGAGGATGAATATGAAGATAATTTTGGGGATGCTGCTGGGCTGGATCGGGGTAATGCTGGTGGTTTAAGTGAGGCTGGAAGTGAAGATGACAATGATGGTTCAGAAGAAGATTTTGAGTTCAAGAGACCTATGGTGGAAAAAAGAAAGCAAGATACAGTTGGAAGGTGGAGTAGCACTGCTGGTATCAAGAGAAATGCTGGAGGTAGTTATAGACGAGCAATGGCAGAAGAAGATTCTGAGATGGAAAGTATGTTGGATGACCTTGACAGTGCAATGCGAGAATCGGAGGTTGAGGAAGATGAAGATGATGATTTCGGAGCATCAAATCGTAGTAAAAATTTCAGGAGCAGCAGTGATGAAGAGGATGGATTTTATACCACAAAGGGAAGTGAGAAAAATAGGGTCAAATATTACGAGTGTGATGGTTATGAAGATAGTACCGAGCTTGAGAAGTCAAACAGAGCCGCATATGGGAAGGTGGATAGGATTGGTAGAGACAGAAACGCGGATTCTGAATATAGGAAAAAGATCACCAAGGAAGCTGATGATGTGTTCAGTGACTAAATCTAACAGGATCTGAATTATATTGTTAACATTATTCATATTGCGGGATAAAATGTAGCATCATATACAGAAAACTGGGTGGGAAATACTTTGTGAGTGCAAAATGAAATGTTGAATGAAGTTTCTCGTCCTCTGGTGGGTTCTTAAAATTCATTCCATGTTTATTGATGATGATGATGTATTACAGTGCTGCTGTTATCTGAGTCTTCCTCACCTGATGAGTAGTAGACTTGTTAGTTCAGTTGAAGGTCTCATTGGGAAAAGAAAATACATGTCCTGATAGTTTAATCTAACTGGATGGCGCATGATAAAATTTAAAAAGAGGCTTCAATGAGTTCCACAAACATCACTTCTCCACAACTGCATGCATCAATCATAATCGCCAAAATCAACACCAATTTGGATATCAAATAAAAAATAATATAAACATCAAATCAATATATACGATATATGAAAACACATGGATACATAAAATATGTAGTTTTATTTTCTCAAGTTAGTACACAATAATATAGAATTTAAAGCAAGTAAAGTCAAGGGGGACGGTGCACACTGCACAGCAAAACAAGCAGAAGCCTAATGTAGCTCAACACGTTTGCATGCCATCAATCACAAATTGACAGATTAAAAACAGGTAATCTAATTTTAAACATTTCTTTAAAACCTAGTCGGCTTAAAGTTATTTTTTTAATATTTAAATATATTATTTTTATATTTTTCTATATATTACCTTCATCCATTGTAATGAATATGATATGTTATGTTACATGGACAATTTAAATTAGTAAATTTTAGATACAAACGAGCATATTCATTTTTTGTTTTTTTAAAAAGGATTATTTGTTTAAAGAAACATTTTCAAAAACATATTTCGGCATAAATATTAGAAGATTGAAGAAGCAAGGCGTATGCATTCCAGCAATCAATGCAGAAGAAGCAATCTGCAGATTGGTGAAACACTTGTTTGACCTCAATTTCACGACCCTTTCCCATTAGTAGTTTGAATTTTTCGTCATTTACACCTCGAAGTTTCAACTGTCATTCCTTTATTTTATAATTTATAAACATATACGTATATGGATACTGTGTTCTCTGGAAGTTCGGAATAAAGAAAAAACCAAGATTGAGAGTTCAACTACCAATTAAAAACATGTAAGAAGTGTCGCTGTTCTGTTCTGTGTTCTGTCCTGTCCTCCAAGTGCTTGTTTAGAAGATTGTGGGTGAAATTTGTTTAAAATAATAATTTAACTCAAATTTTAGTCAAAAAGAACCTTACTTTATTTATAAAGGTTTATTTATTTATGACAAAGGCAAAGGGCCCCAGATTTTTATACTGAAAAATAAAAAAAATGTCTTCTTTTCCATCCATAAGGAAAGCCAAGCAAAAAGATAAGAAGACTTTGCACCATCCATTGTGTTTAACATCTTACTGAGAATATGATCACTTAAAATAATTTATGAAATAATAAAGCAATATATGAATAACTCAGCAATATGACCAATAGAATAAGCAAACAGCAGTCAAATGGTACAAATCAACGAGTTAATGGATCAATTACTTGAAGAAAAACAAATTTCCCACCAATCAGAAAAATCCGGCGAAGATGTCATTCGACCGCTGATAGATATAATAAGTAAGCGTTGCAAACCAGTAAATCTATTTTCTCCCACAACAAGTTATCACATATGCCTCCGAATTTGTATAATGACTAGATTTTGTTGGATAAAGGTATTAATTTTAGCAATGTTAAGCTATAGCCATTAAACGGCCAATGGAGGCCCTTTCCGGTTCGCGGAAGGACTCGTAATTTAAGACTTTCGAGCAGGTTGTTTTCTTGATTCAGCCACTCTCTCTTCTGCAGTTGCCGGGTAAAAGGTATTTATATTTCTCTGCATTGTTCAACAGATAAGCAGGAAGATGGACGGCTGAATATGAGTGGGGGATCGGTCCCATCTTCCCGATGATCTCCTTGAATGTGTATTCTTCGGGGAGCATGTCGAATAGGTCAGCCCCTTTGCATATTACATCCTGAATCCTCTTGGGGTTCAAGTAGTGAGGGAACCTCACTCGGTCGGTATGGCTGTAAGCTTTCATCTTGAATATGAACTCACTGACGTACCGAAAACAAAAGCTACAATGCCACCCTGAATCGGACAGGATTATATCGGATTGACGATAATGAGCATATCTGGTCTTGCCCGGCTTGTACCTGTGGACCGAAGCTCTCCAGCTCTTGTTGTCAACATGATACTCGAAAGAGTACAAATAGTTTCTCAACTGAAGATGAATGACAGGCGGTATATCATCACACCATCTCAATAGATTAATCGTATGCCCACTAGGGATCTCATCGACATCAGACATTGTCAATAAATCATCCTCTTCTATCCCGGCTATTCTAAGAAGCTGATCCAATGCAACTCTCTGATACGCTTCTTCGACAAAAGGATTTTCACCCTTCTTGAACCTCCCACCAATCATCCCATATGTCAAGCGAGGCTCGACAAACTTAAATTGATGTCTGTTGCCAGCGAAAAGCAATGGTTTCGGTAAGCTAGTGAACGTGGAGTTAGACTCGAGAAGCACAAACTGCGTTACGTAGGGAGACAATTCATTCCAACGAAGTGCGAGGATGTCAATCTCGTTGTTGAACAATACCGCATCGAAGACACGTCTAGGGGACTCACGGACTTTCCATCCATGAAGATGGCAGAGTCTCTCCATTGTCACATTCTCATTATAATAGTGGGGGATTTCATGGAATGGCTTAGGAGGTGATTCCCATAGCGGTCTGAGGAAATAAGTGATCTTCTGACCGTGCAAATATATGCCGAACATGAACACCGGGATTGCGATGAGAAGGACGATACAAATCCGGATATCGATCCCCCGCAACATACACCGCAATCTAGACATCGTCAATGCTGCAAAGGATGCCTGCTGCAGTTTATACACAAATGCAAAGCTTCTAAGATGAAGAAATTAAGCATAAACAGACAAATATTACGAAATTCAATGTCAATTTATGTCTACTTAACAGCATCACCTCTAATAGAGAATATTATTTTCCCGAGAAAACCATTTCTTATCAAAATTCATTTTGTATTATCAGAAAGCATTTTCCCTCCTTTCAATTGATTTCAAACAATCACCAGACTAGAATCATCAACTATCTAGAAAAAGAAATACCCATTAATCCAAACCCCAAAACAAGCTAAAAAAACAAAGTGAAAGCAGAAAAATTACCTGTCCACAAACTTTTTCATAGATATCATCAGTCTTCTTTGAATTAGAGTAGCCGCCAGACATGATTAAACAACCGCAGAAAGAATGCTGATGTTGAAAATAAAAAACTATTTCTTTTCAGAATTCAAATAAAAAGAAAAGAAATCCCCAAAGAAAAAGGCCAAATTTTTGAAGGAGAGAAAATCTAGCGAAAATAAACCCAGTAAAGAGTTAAGTTTAAGAAAGAGTTGAAGGAAAGAAAAAATCTAAAATTCCCTTCCTTGCCTCTGCTTCGTGTTGTGTAACGTCAATTATAGCCGTTTGGTTGTTTTTCGCTCCTTCACCAGATTCTTCAATTCCAAAGATAAACGAGAATTTATAACCCCACAAAAATTCCTCCACCAAAATAAATTCATAAATAAAAATTAAAATAAAATCCTCCCCACGTCCCATCCCCAACGTAACTTCCCAAGATTGTTATGTTATGTTGAGGTGTTCGTAGAGGATTATTACCTCACATGCGCTGATCTGTCAAACCTAGGCGGTTGCTAAAACCTGTCACCTTACTTTTTGAGTTAACTCGTCCGCGTTATTCGTTTCTTAATAAAATGGAAATTTTTTATTTTTTAACTATTTATTCCGATGATATTTACTGTTTTTGAATCTCATGTCAATTAAGATAAAGATTTAATTAATATAAATTTTTATTTTCCGAGGCTGTCTTTTACAGTTTATTTATTCATTTTTGTACTTTTTCCTTTATTTTTATGTTTTACACACATTTTTAAAACTAATTTAATAAAAATAATTAAATTTCATATTACGTTATATTTATACCTTTTATTTTTTATGCTTATTACAATCTAATTAAAACATTGTTTATTCTTTGCTTAATTCGTTACTAAGAATTTATGTAAGAAATATACTTACTGTAAGAATTAAATAAAATTTTAGTTGAAATAGGAAAGTTAGAAAATTATAGAATTTATAATATTATAGGTTTGTAAGTTTTTTTTTAATTTTATATAAAAAGATGAAATATTTTTATAATAATATAATTTACTCTATAATTAAATCTATGTCAAATTAACTCGTGATATTAATTAGTTAGGAATTTTAGCTATAATATAAATTTTCTATACTTTAGCTTGCTATTTTTTCAATTATTTAAAAAAATAAAAAATGTGTTTTTTTTTTCTGGAGTTGCTTTATTTGAAAGAAGATTACTTAAGTATAAAAAAAGAAAGGCAAAAAGTTTGCTGGTAAGCCAAACATGGCCTTTCTGTTGGGATTGGTATGAAATTGATAATTAGTAACTATAGATAATGTATATAATCTTTTGGAGGGAAAAAAGACAAAGAAAGTTCTTTTTTTTTTCAATTTTTTTGTAAGAATGAGTAGTGATTTTAAGATTTTAAACAAGTTTTAGGAACAAAAATTATTTTAACTACTTAACTTTGGTTTTGAAATTTTAGAAAATAATAAAAATTAAAACCATATAATAAAATATATAGAATGAGTATGCACATAATATATTAGTTCGGTTGGTATTGGCATTGTTACCAGAGTAAGAGAATGGGGGTTTGAGCGTGTTGAGGTGCGTTTATCCTCCTATCTACAGATGAGAAGAAGTATTGGATAATTTTAGGCATTGTATCAAAAAAATGCTTAATTCATGATTTAACCCCTAAATTTTACCCATTTTCCCACTTTGGTACCTAAAGTATCAATTTCATCTATTTTTGGCCCATTTTGTAGTGGCTATTAAAAAACTTCGTTATACAATTTCGGCTAACGAAGAAACACAATGTGGCATGTTTTGGCCAATGAAAAATGCCACGTGGCAATTAAGTTTATTTAAAATAAAAATATTAAATTTAAATTAAAAATAAAAAAAAATTATAATACTAAATATTTAAATGTTAAAAAATACTTTTAACTTTGATCGGCGTTGACTGATTGTTGACTAGTCATTGACCATATGTTGATCACTTGGTCAATGCCGGTCAACTTTCGATCAACATTGGTCAATGATCGGTCAAAATCAAAAGTGTTTTTATATTTAAATATTTAATATTATAATTTTTTATTTTTTAAATTTAAATTTAAAATTTTTATTTTAAATAAACTTAATTATCATGTGACATTTTCTTTCATTGGTCAAAATGTGTCATGTGCCGTTTTTTCATTGACCAAAGTTACTTAACATATTTTTGTAACCATCATTACAAAATGAACTAAAAATATAAGAAATTGATACTTTAGGTATTAAAATGGAAAAATAAAGTTTAGATACTAATATGCTTTTGAAGTCAAATCATAAATTAAACTGAAAAAATAATTTCTTTTTACATTTATGGTCGATTACTGATATTTTCATAGAAGATAAAAAAGGATTAATTTTTAAAATAAAAACCTTATTGTAAAAATCTCAAATTATAAAACGAATAATTTAAGATAAGAAAATATTACTCCTTATAATGTAATATTATTCCTTATAAAAATAATTTTTTGTATTTATTTCTTTAAATATGTATAATTGAATCAAAATGAAAGTTTTAAGTATATATTTAGACCGCAATTGAAATTTTATATGTATAATTGCACCAAATCAAAGTTCATATATCAAATTACACGTTGAATTAAAGTTTATGTACAATTTTGGGATTTATCCTTATGTTAGGAAGTAAATAATGACATTGATTAAGGAGATTAATTTATTTTTTTAAATGTATTTTTAAAAAATGGGTAAATATCAAAATTATTCACGAATTTTGGTTTAATGTGCAATTTGATAAATGAACTTTGATTTGGTGCAATTATACACATTTAACTTGAATTGTGATTCATATGTATATATGAAACTCTAGTTTTTATTCAAATATATAAATTTATTTTCATGTTGGATTAATATAATTAGTTGTGCATAAAATAATCAATGCAAAATGAAGTTAATTGGATAATGTTGTTATTGATTTGTAAAAAATGGAATCTAATCAAAATTTCATGTATAAAATTATATAGAATCAAAATTTATGTATTATATTACACATTATAAAATGTTGAATAAATACCTAAATGCATATGTAAATTAAAACCATGGTTAAGAGTTGTGGTTTAAATTATTGGTAAGCTATAAAATTAATCACTTTTGTTTGCCTCAGATTACATTTTAGTCACTTATGTTTGAAACATTTTAGTCACTTATGTTATTTTTTACTGCGTGAGTGGTCATCGCATCGTTAAACTCTGTTCTCCTCCTAACAAGAATCCTATGTGGCAGTTCAAATGGGTTTTAAATGCCAACTTGGATGTCCAGTTGTTGGGATAAAAATATGTTTTTAATTAAATAAATTTAATTTGGACTGCCACATAGGACATCCAAGTTGGCATTTAAAACCCATTTGGACTGCCACGTAGGATTGTTGTTAGGGAGGTAATGGAGCTTAACGGTAGAGTGATCACTTCATAACAAAACAATAACGTAAGTGACTAAAATGTAACATTTCAAACATAAGTAACTAAAATATAATTTAAGGTAAACAAAAGTGATTATTTTTATACTTTACCCTTAAATTATTGTAGACCACTCTCATTAAATCATTAAGTTTCTTTAATATCTTTTTCATTTGTATATCATAAATGCTTTAGTGATGGTTAGAGATTTCCCCAACTTTTTTTTTTTTACACATTTTAGGTTCTTCAATATTAATTTCTTTTATGCCGATTGAGTTTTAACTCAATTGGTATGGATATTATTATCAATGCAGATGTGTTAAAGCGCATTACCCTTTTATTTATTAGATTAAAGAAGAGCTATGTAACGTGAAACATTAACGTGTTTAGAACACAGAAAATAAACCTTTTATATTTCTATTGCTATGAAATGATTTGCCCTAAATTGTTTGCTTTCTCAAATAATTATTATTTAACTTTTTGTAGGTGTTTTTTGAATGCAACGTGATGATAGTAGCATCCATTATTAACTTCTTCAAAGTGGTTAAGTTCAGATAAATTATTTAATTTATCCTCAATGAATTTTACAAATATATATACATTTAATAGTATATTTAGAAAATTTTAAAAATAATTTAAAAAATACAGCTTGGAATTAATTTTTTATTTAAAATAAAAACTCCATACCAATGTCTAGCAAATGAAATATTAACATCATACTACAATATTAAGCAAAAACGAATTAAAAATTAAAATAATTTGGACTAAAACTCGTACATAACAATACATTATAAAAATAGAGACTCATACATGACAATTATCCATAATAAAACTCGAAGCTATGTAATCAAGTACCCAAAGGTGAGGTGTATGACTCTTTATACCTTGTAATTTTTTTTAAGTTGTAAATTAATATAAATATAAATTTTCATTTTAACTTTTTTTAAAGTTTCTCCTTAAAAAAGTTGTTATAATTTTTTTTTTGGGAGAGTTAGCCTTGGTTGCAAACTATGCCACACAAGAATGATATTTCTATGTATCTTCCTAGAAATTTCAGACAATTTTATTTAAGAAAAAAAAGAAGGAAAGCATATTCTTTACATTGTATGGCTTAACTTTAAACTCAAATGATGGAAAATATTTGTCTTTTGGAAGGGTTTGTTTGAGAGGGAAAGGGATTGTTTCCCATTCCTTTATGTCCCTATTTTCTATTAGAGGAGAATCGGTAAAGACGAAAGATTTAAGATTTTGAATGTTCAAGTTAAAATTTTGTATAATTAAATTATTTTGTATTGATTTATTTTTAAAAATTGTAATATATATATGAATCAAATGTTGATAATGAAAAATAGTAACCTCATTCTTGTGATTAACATATTATATTCTTTAATTTCTAAAGTTGTGTAATTTTCATATATATATATATATATATATATATATATATATATATAATATACATATATCACATGAAAAGCTACATAAAATAAAGATAGTTTAGGCGATTTGTTCTATTTGCATTATTGATGAAAGCTAGCTGGAATTAATGTCTCACTTAAACATTGTAATAAGCTCCATTATAGGATCTCATTGTTAAATTTACAAGAAATTAAGATCATTAGCTGTTATCGATAAGATTTTAGGTCCCTTTTTGGATCAATTTTTTGATGAATTTGACAACAGTATGTTTGAATTATTGAAGAAAATCATATATAAATGGGACCACGTGGTTCTTTCCACTTTCAATACAAGTTTAATGTTTTTAGTGACGATTTTAACTTCCGTCAGTACAAATTGTGAAATTTTAGTGACAAATGGCTTTTTGAGTGTGATGGATAAATTGATTTGTTGACCAGAAATGTTGAATTTCCTACCAAGTTGCTGTTGAGATCTCCACCCATGTACTTTGTCACCACATAATTCTCTTTTTCTTCCTAGTGTTGTGTGACAAGATTTGGATCATTCATTTGTCCTCTTACATTCTTAGGGTATCTCAACTTAATGGCTATTTCAATTTTGTTGCATACACATGGAATTTACCTTTTTATCTCAAACAAAACTTCCTCAAATTCAAAGCATAAATGCCTACTTTACCAACAATTTGCCCTTTTCAATTTTATATAGGAATTCAAAGCATTTATATCGTTTTTATGAGATGATTCTCCAAATCTTTATTGTTTGGAGTTAAAAGTGAATTAGATTATAAAAAGTGGTAAGTGAAAGTACTTTGAAACTAATTTGCATGGGTGAAGAATGTTAGAATAAGTGTTGGGATTTGATTTTGATTCTCACCACACATATTATTAATAAAATCGCCCGATAATAGCTAATGAATACTTTTAAGTTAAATAAAATAAAATAAATAATATTTCGAGTCTCGTTTATTAAATAAAACATGTTCAATTCATTTACGTTCATGAACAAGCACATAATATTCATTCAAAGTTCCTTAAATAAATATATAAAGCTTGTTTATTGTTCAATTATCATATAATTGATAATATCACAATTGCTTGTGAGTTTATATTTTTTTAATTAAGGTATCTTCCATATCTGATTTACCATCCATAGATATCAACCCTTTCAAAATTTATAATTATCCAGAAATGTTATTTTTAGGATTTAAACTTGGGTTTCTCCTACTAACATCTATTGGTGAAGAATGTTTAATTACATGCTCATGAGCATGTTCCTAAAAGTATCCACTTACTTCTTACAAACAAATTCATTTAATTTAAATGAAAGTACACAAATATAAATAATTTTAAATAAACGAACCTAATTTTAGAATTATTAACAAATACAAATACACACAACATTTTAGAATAAAGAGAGTTTTGGGTTTGTTTAGGGATGATATTGACTATTAACAAGATAACCAAAAGAGAAACTAAAAAATAATCTTAGCCTATGGGTATTGTGTCTTGAATCTACCTTCATTTAATATTTTGATAGGATAATGAAAAACTTTGAGTGGAGAATATGTTACACGTCCCTTTTTGTTCCTAGTAGTTTTGACAAAGAAGCAATAGGCTTTACTTGAATTCATCTAAGACTTGTTCAAATGTAATATCCTGTTTTAGGAAAACTATCCAATTATTCTCAGTTTCGGGCTTCTCAAGTGGTGTTTCCATCCGGGCTAAGCTTGGAAACTCATTTCATTATTTTAAAATATTAATATATATATATATATATATATATATATATTTTTTGGTGTGATTATATCAACACTAATACACCAAATCTGATCAGAACTCTGCAGATAAGTGTGTTTGGACAAGGATAGTATTAAGATTGTTTGGACAAGAATAGTATTAAGATGGGTGACATCTTAGGAAGTCCTCGTGTTGTACTTCTCATATTTTACGGTGTATTTTGAGATTTGTAATTATTTTTTCAACAATATCAATATTCAAAATTTGATAAAATAATCAAGTTAAAATATTTTTTTATTAATTAAAGGTTTTTTGGGTGAAAAAAGATTTAATACCTATTTTGACCTATGTATTATATTCAAATTCTTAATGGAGATTTTGTTTTTTTCATTTATTCTATCATTCCATCTATCTTGACACCTCATTTCATATCTCTGTTAAAAGAATCCCACCAACCCAACAACAGATGTCATGTGTGATGTGTCAAACAAATAAAAAAGTAAATAATAAAAATTCATTAAAATGCAAAAAGAATATAAAAATATAAAACGTTGTAAAAATGCATAAAATTCTAAAGAAAAACTAAAGAGAGTTTTTCTTTTTAATATAAGTCATTGTCTTTTAAATTAGATATATATATATATATATATATATATATATATATATAAATTATTAAGAATGAATGCTCATAGTGAACATGAATGGATGCATGTCTAGATTTATCCCATCAAAATTCAAAAAAATTGAGAAATTATTTTGAAATTATAAAAAAAATAAAATTATTGAAAAATCACATATAAAATAAACCTAAACAAGTTATATCCAAATTCAGCTGAACACGTCAATTTAAAATTATTATTTTTGAAATTATAAAAAATAAAATTATTAATAAAAAAAACCTTATCCTAGACAAAATGGATGTTCAAATTCAATTAAATTTGGATGTCTAATTGTTGAGGCTTATTCTAGACAAACATTTCTAGTAATTTTGTATATTTTATAATTTTAAAAAATAAAAAAACGGTATTTTAAGAAAAAATTCCAAGTTTTATTTTTTCCATATATATTTAAAATTTGAAGGCTTTTTATTTTTATTTTTGAGTTTTCATATTTTAAAGGAATTTTGGCACCATTTTATTAGTTGATATGATGTTATTTTAATGGAAATCTCAAAGGGGGGTAACAAGAGAAACAAAATGATAGTACAAGAACACAAGTGATAAAAAAATTCTTGAGGTACCAAACTGAGAATTTGTGTGTAGTATAAATATTAAGATAGGTATTATGTAACAACTCGATTTTCTGTGGTATCGGAAAAGGTAATTTTGGAATTTCATTTCCATAGGCTGAGTTTGTTAATATTCAATATGAATATTTATAGAGTTGGTATAAAAAATATTTTTAAGTTTAGTCTAGTAATTTTGTTGAATTAATAGTTAATTTAAGTACATGGAGTAGATTGTAAAAATCCAATTGTTATATGTTTTTAATTAATGAAAGACTTAAGGACTTGAATTGCAATTAATCAAATATCCAAAATGATAATTTAACCATTTTAGAATATGTGTTAGTAGATGTTGTTGGAATCCACTAAGGTTACATACATATTATTTTAAGTATCTCATATGTTCATAAAAATGAATATTAATTTATTTATTTATGTCGCTATAATAGGTTTTATAATTAAATAATATATTTGATTAAAACATATCTAGTATGCAAATTAGTGTTAATAAACCAATGAATTTTATGGTTATTCAGATTTGATTTAGTTCAAAGAATTATTAAAGGTATACATTTTATATTATTTCATACGTTAATTATTTAGAGAAATGATATGAATAATTGTAAATAAAAAATTCTATGAGCATGAATGGTTGGATTTTGAATTAAATTTCATGCATGTTTATAATGATCATTATAAAAGGAAAAAAATTGCTAGTTTTTCATTATGTCATATTTTTATGTTTGAGATATGACTTTTATTAATATATTTAATTTAGACTTGTTTCCATATATGATCTAGCCAGTTATTCTTGGTAGTTAGTTGGTTATGCAAAACTCTTGTTAAAAGGACTTTAAAAGTATTTTGAATTGATCTCATATCTTATTATGGCTAAACAAAATAACGAGTTATTTGTTCTACTAATTTTGCTCCATTCCCTGAAGTGAATGTAGCAATTCATAACAATTATGAAAATTTAACTTATTGTCATTATTGACAAATAGATAAGAAGAAGATGGATGATTCAAAATGTTGCCAAATGTTTATTCTTAGTACAAAATGTTCAATGATTTATATTAATTAATCATTCCTTGAAGCAGATGATATTTATATAATCTTATTGGTAAAAAATATGATATATGCTTACATGATTGTCTGAATTACCTTTTGCACATTTATTGACGTGAATGTTTGCAATAAATATAATAATTTTTTTTAGATATTTGAAGATTTTGACATATTTCCTAAAGCGAATATTGCACATAGTTATTTGGAAATTATATTTATTTTGTTGACTTAGTGGCATTATAAACTTCACATTGATTTAGACATTTCTAGTAGTAAATGTCACAGTAGTACTTATATGTGGATACAAAGTAAAAGGAATGTCAGTAAAATAATCAACTTGTCACAAATTATAATGCCATTATTAGTACAATTGAAATGCATGTTAAAGTAAACCAGAATTTTATTGATACAAATACATTTACTACTTGGCGTGATCAGTTAGACCATCTTGGATCATATATGATGCGAAAATTAATTAAGAATTTATATAGACATTGGTTGTTCTCAATTAAATTGATTATTAGAAATTCACTAGCTGAAATTAAGATTTGATGTCTTGCATTTCTGAAATGAATATGAGCTCATTCATTCACCATGTGGATGGTTTTGATATTATATGATTTTGGTAGATGCATCTACAAAATAATTACATATGTGTTATCAACTTGCAACCTGTCGTTTGCAAGATTGATTGTTTAAATAATTAATTTCAGATTATGTAATTAAGACAATTCATATTGCTAAAGCTGTTGAGTTTATATCTCAGTCTTTTATTGATTGAGTTTGAAAAACTTTTGTAAAAGCTTATTATTTATGCGCATAATGGTTTAGAGAAATTATTTATTGAACGCCTCTGATTAATATTTAAACCATTACTTATGAGAACTAAACTTCCTAGTTCAACATGAGATTATGTTGATTTACGTGTTGTACGCATCAAGCCAATAAGTTATAAATACTTCCCATTACAATTGGTTTTTGATCAAGAGTTAAATATTTCCCATCTTTAAACTTTTGTATGTGCGTATATATTCTAATTGTTCCACCACAACGCACAAAGATGAATGAATCCTCAAAGAAAGTTGAGAATATATATTAATTACGAGTCTCCTTATATTATTAGACGTTTTGAATGTATTTGAGATTCAATTATGACATAATATGTGATTACTATTTTGATTTGTCAGTTTTCTTGACATCAGGGAAGGAAAATAATAGTTGAATGAAATCACTGCTTGTAATGAGTTATCATTATCTAGATCCTTATAGAGAATAATTTAAACCAGAAGTTCAAAAATGATAACTCACTTTATTAAAAGTTAACTGTCAAATGTATTTACAATCTTAATGAGAATAACCAAGTATTATATACTATTTAATATTTTGAATCAAAGTCCCAGTAGGACAATCAGTTAGAATAAATAATAGATTGATCGGTTCCAAAGATGAAAATTCTTCTAGATGGTCATATAGTGTAGGCAGGTACTTCAGAAGAGACCCGATACGTAACTAATAACTAAAACTCCAGAAGAGATTCAAGTACTTGAAACTGAAGATTAAAATAGTGAAAATAAGATATCTTGATAAGTTATGTCAATTTGAGAAAATGTGGAATCGATAATAAAGTTGGTCGACAATAATTTTGCATGCAATATTATTGTTGAAATAATGAAATAAAAGGAGGATCTTGAATAAATCTATTGAGAAATATAGATATGAAATAAATTGGTTAAAATAGAAAGACATAACTCAAGTACAATTAAAATTTGTGGAGTTTTTGGATCAGTAGTCTAAATATCTAAAGGTATAAAGCCAATGATGGTACAAATGAAGTAGTTTTGCAAAAATAGAATAAAACGTGAAGTTTTTGTTAAGTCCTAACATTAATTATGAAAAAATATAATATTATTTTGTGGTGGAGACAATAACCTTTAGATATATTATCAAACTGACAGTTCACAAAAGATTTAATTTGCGTCTAATGGTTGTTGTTACAACCTTTTATGAATTACTATATAGTAAAGTTTATATTAAAATTCTTGAAGGATTTAGAATGCTAGAAGCATATTGAAATTCTCGAGAAATTGTTCATTTATATGACTTGAAATAATTTGAACATATGTGGTAAATTTAATTTAGTGAATAGTAGTTGACGGAGGGTTATAAAATGATCCAAAATACCTATTTGTGTTTTTATAGAAGAATCATGATTGAAGTTTATTATGATTATTGTTTAAACTTCTGAAGAGATCAAAATATATTTCCTCAAAATTTCTCTCACTCATGACTTTCAAAAGAATGGTGATATAAATGCTTAGAAAATACATTCAAATAGTCATTTTCATGAAGGGGAGTAAATATACGTTGTACTCTTTTTCGCTTAATCAAGGTTTTGTCCCATTGGGATTTCCTAGTAAGATTTTTAATGAGGCAGCATATTATGCGTATTATAAATATGTGTACTCTTTTTCTTCACTAGTAAATTTTTTTCCATAGAGTTTTTATCTTAGTAAATTTTAACGAGACATATTATTTATAAATGGACATACATTAGGGAGTGTTATGAATATTTTATTAAGTGAATATCCATCAAAATCTAGATAAATTTTGATATATTTTAAGTTTTAGTAATTATTAAAATTTAAGTTGTATTTCATTTATACTTCTTTACTTTTTACCCTATTTTCTTAACACAACAATTTATTTAAAATAAATTTGGAGAAAACCTATATACAATTTATACAGAATGAGACTCTAACTCCAACATCCACATTGATTAAAGCCTAAATCTAACAGATCACCGCCCTAGCATGGGCCTCGCTTGGCCCAAATCACCATTAATACGCACAGTTTATCTATCTCTCTAACTTTATTTATTAATTTTGCCTTTTGGCTCAAAAATCCATCTTTCGATAATCGTCAACTCGCTGTGTCAAAGAAACGACGATCAAAATCCACGTAAAACGCAGATCCAAATTGAAATTTGTGTCCTATTCCTTCTCTTTCCACATCACTCGATCCTAATCAAGTCTTTCCATTTTTGCCCTAGACTCGCTTCTCCTACCCTAATTGTTAACTTCGATTAGGTCAATCCATGATTTTCACTTTTCAATAATTTCGTATTTCTTCGCTTTTCTTTTTCTTTATAATCAGGATTTTCTGTGCTCCTTCATTGAGCTTAGATGGATTTGGCGTCTCGTTACAAGGTGAGTTTTATGTTTAATTCTTGTGATTATTACTTTCTTTCTCGATCATTGGTTGGGGTTAATGTTATTCTAGTAAATCTTTTATGTATACATATTTAAATTGCAATTTTGATTTCGTTTTAGCTCAAGATTGATGTTAGAATTAATGTGATGAACCAAATTAGCAAATATATAAGTTCGTGTCGATCCTATAGTTTCTCTGTGTTTGTAAATTAGATTTAGCCTATTGATTTTCTTATTAAAAGCACGGTTTGGAGTCTTGCATTTTCTAGAAAAAGTAATTAGAGAAGCAACAGCTTTTTGTTCCTCTTATTGCGCGTGTTGGTTAAGGTCATGGATATGTTCACTGGATGTTGCTTAAATGGGTTCTATTGGTGCACTGATTATGAGTGAAGTGATTGGTTGAATTTGTTTTGTGATTATTAGTATTAAACTGAGTTCTTGTGCAGGGGGTTGTTGGGTTTGTTTTTGGCAATGAGAACTCTAATTCCAGTGAGGATAGGTAACTGAAATGAGAATATCAGTAATTGCTGTTTAATTTGCTAATTCGATATTGATGACGTGACTGATTTATCATTTTTCGCATGTCAATAGTTATGTTGAACGGTTGCTCGACCGTATAAGCAATGGTGTCCTTGCGGAGGACCGGAGGAATGCTATTGCAGAGCTTCAGACCATTGTGGCTGAAAGCCGTGCTGGGCAGCTAGCTTTTGGAGCTATGGGTGTGTGTTTCTATCTTGATCAATAAAGCTAGTACTGAAATTAAATTTGTCTGTCTTTCTTGACTTGTCTTTCTATGTTGTTTAATAAAGCTAGCATGTAAATTTTTTCAGGTTTTCCTGTACTCATGGGTGTCTTAAAGGAAGAACGAGATGATGTTGAAATGGTTTGAAATCATTTTTTCTTTCTGTGTTTCATCTATTTGTTCTTCTTGTTGTTTGTCATACAATGTTTCTCTGTAGTGATATACAGTATCCCCAAGAGAACTTTTGGCCAGAAGTCTGCAGTTCAAAGGGCCTTTTTTATTCCCTTGTAGACCATATATTGTTGTTTCCCTTTATCCTTCCATTTGAAACAGTTGATTGCAAATTTCCTGAAACTTGATAAAAACGATTGACATTCATTCCCTTTATGCAGGTTCGTGGTGCCCTTGAAACTCTTGTTAGTGCTTTGACACCTATTGATCATGCAAAAGGGCCTACAAATGAGGTTCAGCCAGCTTTAATGAATACTGATTTGCTTTCCCGAGAATCAGAGAGCATTTCTCTTCTACTAAGTTTGCTGGTGAGAGTTCTTTGTATGGATCGGAAACTTATTTTATCTGTTATTATGGATCTTTCATGTGATATCATCATTTTCTTCTCTGTTGGTGATTTTGTAGTCTGAGGAGGATTTCTATGTGCGATATTACACTCTTCAAATTTTAACAGCCCTTCTCACTAATTCTCCAAATAGGTATGAGTTTTACAAAAATTCCTTCTATCCTAACTGGATGTTTATTTTTGTTGGTTTCTGCTCGAAAACCTCTTGCTGAATTCATATTCAGGTTACAGGAAGCCATTCTGTCTATTCCTCGTGGTATTACTCGACTCATGGATATGCTGATGGACCGTGAGGTAAACAGTTATTAGCCAATTGTTTTTCATGCAAATTTTGTTAACTTCCATGTTCTGCTTTATTGTAGGTCTGCTTTTTGAATATGTATCTTCATGAACCTTCTGCTTATCTTACCTAAATTTTCTGTTTGCCTCAGTTTTTTTGGGATAGGATATTGATGATATTATGTACTTCCTTACTTTTTTTATGACGTTGATCACTGTTGGTCTTCCAGGTTATACGGAATGAAGCCTTACTGCTTCTTACATACTTGACTCGTGAAGCTGAGGTGAGCCCTTTGTGTTTGTTTATACCTGTTCCCTCTTCTGCCCTTTAAATTTCATTCTTTTCTTTTTGCACGTGAACAACTTTAAATATGTTTGATTGCCTTTCTAACTAAGAGAGTCTTATGATTTCAGGAGATTCAAAAGATTGTAGTCTTCGAAGGTGCATTTGAAAAAATTTTTAGTATCATGAGGGAGGAAGGAGGTTCTGATGGGGGTGTGGTTGTGCAGGTGGTTCATCAGATTTAATTCTGGACCTCAATGAACTTGTTCTGGCTAGTTTGCTATTAGAGCAATTTTTTTATTTATTTTCCTTTTTTTTTTTTTTTTTTTTTTTTGTAAATTCTTTTTACCATGTCTGTGGCTTCTTTAGATAAGTCATGTGTGCAATCAATTCTATTTTGGCAATGCCACTTTTGGAGAATCCTATTAATAAATTAATGAGGTAATGATATATTGTTCTTGCCCAGGATTGTCTTGAGTTGCTGAACAACCTTCTTCGCAGTAATGCCTCAAATCAGGTACACTCCACGTTTTATTTTCATTGTCATTGCTCTCTGTTTACGAAGTTTTCTCTGGTACTGATTTTAGGTGTGTTTCAGGTGCTACTAAGGGAGACTATAGGTTTTGATCCCTTAATATCAATCTTGAAACTAAGAGGAAGTTCCTACAGTTTCACTCAACAGAAGGTTAGATACTCAAGTATTTACAGCTTTATTTTCTATTCTTTTTTTCTTTTGTAGCCATTCCAGTTGATTGTTCACAAGCTTACTGGTGATTTTCCATTTTCGTGAAACAAACAACATGCCAGTAGACAATTAATTTACTCAGTGCGTTGGAAACTATTAATTTGTTGATGATGGGAGGCTCGGAAGCAGATCCTCAAAAAGATTCAAACAAGACCACCAATAAAACAGTCCTAGCTCAGGTTAATTATAAATCATGTCTGCTTGAATTGACTTCATGGAGAGCTATCTGTTTTTGTGATATGTTATCTTCTTTCCTGTTTCCTTAATTGTAGAAGAAGTTATTGGACCATCTACTAATGCTGGGTGTTGAAAGCCAATGGGCTCCAATTGCACTGCGCTGTTCGGTGAGATCACTTTCTAGATTTGTTTTATTTCTTCATTTCAGCATACCCTCTTCTAATGCTTATATTTTGCCAGGCACTAAGGTGCATTGGTGATTTGGTTGCTGGGCATTCCAAGAATCTGGATGCCCTCTCCAGCAAAGTTCTTGGTGAGGAGCGACAAGTAGAACCTGCTTTGAATTCTATTCTCCGAATTATTCTGCGAACATCTAGTATGCAAGAGTTTATTGCAGCTGACCATGTTTTTAAGAACTTCTGTGAGGTTTATATCGTAGCATTCTCTTTACTTGATATTTTTCTTTTGTTAATAGTTATGTCTGTGTAATTTACAATAAGTCTCTTGGTGAAAGCTACTGTTGCTTGATTGTGAATTTTGGATCTTATGTTTAGAAAAACACGGATGGGCAAGCAATGTTAGCGTCCACATTAATTCCACATCCAAATTCAATGACTGATGCTTCCCTTGAGGAGGATGTGAACTTGTCATTTGGAAGGTTTATTTACTCATAATTCTTTCTTTTTCTCTACTATAGGCTATTCTGACTAGGAATTGAAATCTATGGTGCTAGTTAAATCTTAAATTTTTATTTCTGTTTGTTAGTTCTGTATAAAACTTCTGCATTTGATGAAATTATTTGATTGCGGTGTATATATGTGGCAGCATGCTTTTACATGGTCTTGCATTGAGTGAAAGCGATGGTGATCTGGAGGTAATCTGATGTTCTCACTTCTCCATGGTTAATCATCAACTTAGAAGAACAATACAGAGAGCCTAAGTTTGTTGGACCATCTCATGATATATGCATTAAGATTCTATAAATATGAATCTCCATCATTTAGCATACTATTAGATTTTCTTCATGGTGCTTATCACCTGAGAATTGTCCAACTAATATTGTGAAGTACAGACTTGTTGCAGGGCTGCTAGTGTTATTACTCATATTCTTAAGGACAATAGTCAGTGTAAGGAAAAGGTATGCTGTCACTTTTTTTCTTTCTTTTTCTCTTGCATCTAGAGCAAAATGACAATTTTATGCCTCTGCTTTTCTGTAATCTAATTTCATTGGAGATTTGCAGGTTCTACAGATTGAGCTTGAAGCGCCAATGCCATCCTTAGGGGCTCCAGAGCTACTATTGCACCGAATTGTTAGGTACTTGGCAGTTGCATCTTCAATGAAAAATAAAGATGGGAAGCCAGGTTACTCGTATGTTCAACCAATTATCTTGAAACTGCTCATCACTTGGCTAGCAGATTGCCCAAATGCAGTGCAATGCTTCTTAGATTCACGGCCCCACTTAACGTATCTGCTGGAGTTGGTGTCAAGTACATCATCAACTGTGTGCGTTAGGGGGTTGGCTGCAGTTCTCTTGGGAGAATGTGTGATTTACAATAAATCTAGTGAAAATGGAAAGGATGGTTTTACCATAGCTGATGCCATAAGCCAGAAAATTGGGCTTACATCCTACTTTCTGAAGTTTGATGAGATGCAGAGAAGCTTCATTTTCTCTTCAGTGAAGCCAGCTCAGTCCCATAAACCATTGACAAGATCAACTACTGCTAGTATGGCAGAGATTGAAGATGATGAGAATGATTTGACAGATCAGAAGAATGAAGATCATCCAATCCTCACATCGGTATTTGATGCTCAGTTTGTTAATTTTGTGAAAGGTTTGGAAGCGAATATTAGAGAGAAAATGGTAGATGTTTATAGTCGCCCTAAGAGTGATGTTGCAGTTGTGCCAGCCGAACTGGAACAAAAGGGTGGAGAAAGTGATAAGGAGTATATCAAGCGGCTAAAAGCATTTGTGGAGACACAGTGCTCTGAGATACAGGTAATTGGAAACTAAAAATTACAAAAACTCATTAGTTGAAAATCACTTTACTATTTAAAGACCTGTATTGGATTTCATTTGTTGTCAATTACTTGTATTATTTTCATTTTGAAAATTAACCGCTATTTTAAACTAATTATGTTCATTCATTGACAACACTATCTGTGAATATTTGTTGTTTGTCAATTATCTTCAGATGTTCTTACCTGTCTGATCTCCTGTTTTCTTTTTCATTTTCATATCTAGAAACTTCTTGGCCGAAATGCCACTTTGGCTGAGGATTTGGCAAGGACAGGTCATTCTCATCCTGAGCTTATGGCAGGCAGTGGCTCAGATAGAGTTCAGGTAGAAACGCTTCGTAGAGATCTTCAGGAAGCATCTCAACGGGTAGAGATGCTGAAGGCAGAAAAAGCTAAGATTGAATCAGAGGCATTAATGTACCAGAATTTGGCAGGGAAGCTGGAGTCTGATCTCAAGAGTCTTTCAGATGCTTACAATAGTCTTGAACAGACTAATATCCACCTAGAAAAAGAGGCGAAAACTTTGAAGAGCGGAGGGACATCAACATCTTCCGATATTGAGGCAATAAAAGCTGAAGCTAGGGAAGAAGCCCAGAAGGAAAGCGAAGCAGAGCTGAATGATTTACTCGTGTGCCTCGGACAAGAGCAGAGCAAGGTGGAAAAGTTGACTGCAAGGTTATCTGAATTAGGCGAGGATGTAGACAAACTGCTCGAAGGTATTGGAGACGATATGGCGCTTCCTGAAGATGAAGACGAAGAAGATTGATGGAGCTTGTGTTAGTACTACTAGTACCAAATATTATTATGTCTTCAACCTCTCTTGAGGAAGGGTGGTTGTATGTTGTCAGCTCCCTATTTGTACATTTCCTGGGGAAACTGTGCAGTTTATTATTTACCAAGGAGGATTAATTAATCTTTGTTCATTTTGGATTTGTGTCATGATTTCTATAGACCTTTCCGGAGCATGTCAGAAAGCTGGCTTTATCGTCCACCCAATACAACCTGTTCATGTCTAACTCTTGTCGGATTTATTTATTTTATTTTTGGAATTATATTTCGTTGTTATAAACTTATGATTACTTTGTTAAATAGATTTAGAAAATAATTAGGACAATCTTTTTTTTTTTTTTTTCATTTTTAAACTATTGGGCCTTGCCTAAAGCCTTAAATTTTAGACCAAAATCCTATTAAATCTTTGAATTTCAGTGCTTCGACAAGGGCTCTGCTAAAAGCCTGAATCTTTAATTAAAAAGAAAGAAACGCTGCTGTAAACCTTCCTACTCTCAAAGCTTGAAACTTCAGTGTAGGCAAGATTTCCCCTCCTATAGCTACAAATGTCGCTTCATTTGCTACGTCCAAAGATCCTATATTTCTTTACAGCAACTGGGTCTAGTCGTCTCTTATTATCAAAATCCTGTATTTTCACCAACAATTTGATCTTTTCAAAGCAGCCATTTTCTTCATTTTTCTTCTCCACGACATCGACTCCTTACCCTCTTCAATATGACATGATCATCAACACCCCGACTCAGTCCCAACCTACCCCAACTCGCCGCCGACTCAGTAAACCAGACTCTCCCAACTCACCTGAGGAAGAGGACCCAGAAAAAGAATTGGGTTTTGATTCATGGGTACAAAAGAAACTGACTTCAGAAGAAGAAATGGATAAGTCTAAGAGGAAATATTATAAAAAGAGAAGGAAAAGAATGTATGGTTCAGATTCTGAAGATGATGATAAGGGGAAAAATGAAGATGGGTTTGTTGAATTGAAGCCTAAAGTTGTGGAATTTGATAGGCTACATGAGAGGGAAGAAGAGCTCTACTTTTATGATACATTTGCCTATCCTTGGGAAAAGGATAAACATTATAAAATGGTTTATCAATTGGAAAAGAAGTATTTTCCTGACCAGTGTTTTGATAAAGCTTTTCTTGAGCCTGGAGAATCAAATGAGAAAATCAAAATTAAGGGAAAAAGTAAAAAGACTGATGATAATAATAATAAGAATAATAAGGTGGAGGATAAAGGGCTGGTTTTTTTTGAGGAAGAAGAAAATTCAGGTGAGGATGTGAAGGAGAAGGTTATTGAGAAGAAGGTGGAGGAGTTTTTCAAGTGTTTGAAGAAAGTTCCCAATAAAGAAACCGACGATGGGGAGCCTTACCTTGTTAGTAGGAGTACTGGGCTCCCCCCGAGATGGGATGGTCCATATGGGACGGTAGTTTTGGTGAATAAGCCCAAAGGTAAGCTAAGAGTATACTTTTGAATGCTATATCTTGATCAGCGTCTTATTTTGATTTCCTTAAATCTGTAATTTATCTATCAAAGAGTAGAGGTCTTTTACTCTTGAAAGGGTTGCATTTCGTGAGTGTTTTTGTGCATTTAATGATTTGTGAGCCTTTGTTCCTAGTGAAGTAGGCATGCTTCCTTATTTGGTATTATGTAGCTTACAGTCTGATGTTAGCCAACGCCTAGGACAAGGTGGAAGGTTCGTTTTTACTGCTTGCTTTTGGTTTTAGTATAGGGACTCTTCTACTTCCAGTTTCTAATTCGGAGAGTGTACGAATCATATTTGTTTGGCCGCACTATTAATTGTTAGGACTCTTTATCTAATTCTTTGACTTGCTAATATACGAATATTGAAAATCCGCAGAAGATAAATGCAAAAGAACTTTAGGAATTATGATATTGACTTGTATCAAATGATAACACTATTATATTGCAAAACAGGATGGACCTCATTTACCGTTTGTGGTAAGCTGCGCCGCTTAGTAAAAGTGAAAAAGGTAGTGTTTTGCGTTTTTACATCTTGATTGTTGGATAACTTATTTACTTATTTCATCTATGGTTTTAACTTTTTCGACTATACTTGTTACAGGTAGGGCACGCTGGAACACTTGATCCTATGGCAACTGGTCTATTGATTGTATGTGTTGGTAAAGCCACTAAGTTGGTAGAGAGGTATGTTTGATCTGATTACATGTCTGAATTGTAAAGACTAGCTCTTTCTTTCAATGTCCAAATCCAGACTCCATACCCTTACTTTCCTGGCTTATTGGCTTGAAACTGTAGATTTTCTTTCTCTTACATGCACCAAATGAATTTATCTGAGGGGGTTTGAATATTTCAATTGCAGATACCAAGGAATGGTAAAGGGATACAGTGGAGTTTTCCGATTAGGGGAGGCTACTTCAACTTGGGATGCTGATTCACCGGTGTGTATATCATTCATCAGTCAGTCTGAATAGGACCTGCTGTTCTTTGTCCAGATTATATATATTCACTCCACTCTACTGTTATGTGCTGTTTAATGTTTCTCTAGTGACAAGTCTAGAAGAGCTCAGCATGTATTTATTTAGTTCTGGGACATTAAACTTGCTATATTTTGAAGAGTCAGTTTGATCTTATATAGGTTATTCAACGTGAGCCTTGGGAGCATATCAAAGACGAGGACATAAAAAAAGCTGCTGCATCCTTCTGCGGAGAGATATGGCAAGTTCCTCCAATGTTCTCTGCCATCAAGGTAAGGTAGAAAAATGCTTTAGGGGATTTAGAATTATTTTCCGAACTTTGTATAGAAGTACTTTTCACCTGCTTTGGGGACAGAGGTATTAATAAAACTCTGATACAGATGTATGTGTTTGGAGTGCTAAATGTATAGACTTTTATTCCTTCTTCCTTATATGCGGTGTAGAGCGTACCTTACTGGTTTCATCTCAGATTCTCGCGAACTTGGGAATTTACTGAGTAATAAAAAAAATTGTCAATATTGTGAATAGGTTGGGGGTGAAAGGATGTATGAAAAAGCAAGAAAAGGGGAGACCGTTGAACTTTCACCCAGACGAATTTCAATTTTCCACTTTGACATTGAGCGTAGCTTAGAAGACAGGTGCCTACTTCTTCTTCTTCTTTTTATCTCAAAAAGAACTGGTTCGATCATCTTAATACAACATAACTCGATCTTGATTTTAATATTTCTGATGTCTTTGCAGACAGAACTTGATTTTCCGAGTCACATGTTCAAAAGGAACATATATCCGATCATTATGTGCAGATTTTGGGAAGGCTTTGGGCAGGTAATCATTTTCTAATAATTTGATCATCAAAAGTTTTATGCCTTGTGTTTTGGCCCGACCCTGAATTTTATTTAGCTCATTCATGATGATAATAGTTTCTGGATTCTAGAATAAGTACTCAGCTTCATCGCTTCAACATTTGAGTTAATATTTCTCTTATTTCCTTGGCTGTTTCAGTTGTGCTCATTTGACGGCTCTGCGAAGAGATTCAATTGGTAAGATCCCATCATTATGTTAATAGATTGGTACTCTGATCAAATAGATCTTGACGATTTCACAATACAAAAAAGAAGATAGTGAAGGAAAAGAGAACAACTGCTATATAAATTTATCATTTCTTTCTTTGTTTTCGGTTTCTCTGCGAGGTGCCCTGGCACATTTCTTTTACAACAATCCTACAATTGTGTGCAATCACCACAAAGACTGTGTATGGTTCCATACCAGATCCTACACAATTTTGAACCCCTTGATTTTATCGTTGTTGTAGTTGAAATGCTCCTAGTCTAAAGACGGTCTTTATGTCAAAGTTAGGTATAATGCTAAATGAAGAAACAAAACACGAGATGCATTTGTTTTTTGTCAGATTAGAAGGGAATATAGCAATTTTTTAGTGAATTTTTGTTTTGAGGTGCAATAGTTGGTTAAGAGATCATGTCTTTTCCTCATTGTAGGGGAATATTCAGCGGAGGATGCATGGGAGTTCAAGGAACTAGAAGAAGCAATCACTAAAGGTTATTTCTAGCTGCATCTCTGTTGTTTCAAGAGTCCTAACATTGATGATCAATCAGCTCCAATCTTCAAATCTTTCTCCCCCATATTTGTTTGTAACGATTAAAACTGCAATAATAGTTAACATTAATTTCTTTTTGGCTACTAGTTTTGTTCTTTTTAAGGCAAATTTTCCAAGTTGTACAGGGCAGAGATCACTGTCTCACATGAATGCTTAACGATCTAAAGCATTTACAAGCTTATATAGTTGTTAATCGTTTACTTATGTTGATAATGCGGGCTAAGGTGCCATCAATGCCTTTCTGAGCTTAAGCCTCAATCAACACCTTCGCCGTTTGTTCATACTGCAACTTTTGGTATGAATTGATTTGCATCAGGAGAAGAAACAAATAAGAAACTTCATAAATCTGAGTGGGATTTAGTTAAGTTAGTTCCGACAATGACTTTTAATATATATGATATAGACAACACTTGTGCATGTGCTCTGATAGGATCAAAGTCGCCTTTTCTTGTATCCAAAAATCAAAGTTTACTAGGTCACATATAGAAGTGACTGACTTGTACAACTCTAATGCTATTGTAAAAAAAAAAACTATATTATATCCATTAATTAATTAGCTGTTAAATTGTAAGGATCAGAAATTCCCAGTGATGCATAATATGCTTTCTCTGCAGTAGTCATCCGATCTTGGAACATTGTCCATTCTTTCCTACACCTTTGCCTCACCTGCCATTAACCTAACTCTCATCAAACACATACATATATAAAATTGAGTGAGAGAGAGGAAAATGTAGTTCATACCCCTTCCCATGGAGCCCTTCCACCCTCTGCTTCTCCCTGTGAGAAAAAAGAAGAAAACGGAAGTGAATGATATACCGTGCATATGAATATGGTAACATCAATGGTCAATGATTACCTGGTTCCCAAGAGAAGGCACACTTTGATGTACAATCCACTGAGCATCTACAACCCCGATTTTCTCGTGAGGAGGCTGCTCAAGGACAAAATTGCCAAATCAACATAGGATTGTAAGAATGGAGAAAGCTAACTAATGTAGGAGGAAAAAAGACGGTCTCTAAGACTCTGACCTCAACACATTTCCTAAGGGAGAAATCTAGACCCCATCCGTGAACCAAGTCGTTCTGCGTTTCAAAGGAGAAACTATATTATAAAAAGGTAATGACAGCGAATTGGCAACATCCAAAACCTTAAGCTCATTGCTTACTTGAATCATATGCCAAACACATCGCCATGCATCCCGAGAGAACACTGTAGCCATGATCTCCACAAACCTAAGCATCCAGTGTGCAAGAATGATTAGCTACGATTCAAGAAATAAGCAACAATATGTTTAATCATTTTAACAAGGGGGGTTAATTATGTTTCATACGCTGCACATGGAGGCAAATGCGGATCGTTACACCAGCCAGGTCTCTCCTCAGTATCCCTATAGGAGCAAAAGCAAATGCCAAAGATGAAACTACCTTTCTCACAAAGAACACATTCCAACCTATGCGGAATTACCAATTAGGAATATGTAAATTGCAATCAAGCTGTTAATGTAAAATGCTCTTACTTGTGAACTTCGGTGTCATTTCTCTTCCTTGTCATTGCCCATGTCAGCCCAGCACTATTTGCATCTAAACCTGGCTGGGATATTTCTAAACCATGTTTTTTGACAAGTTTTATGTATCTGAGAATGGAAGGGGTTCAATTTTAGCTTTATGCAAACGGACTTTCACTTGAAGCAATATAGTCAACTTATGGACTTACTCCTCCGCATTGAAGTTCTCCACTCCAAGATCCTCGTCCCACATGAAGATGTACTCATAGGGTGCAACAATATCAGGGTGCAAAAAGCGCTTCGCATACCACCTATACGAAAACTTAAGGAGGTCATATACAAACACAACTGGAGCTTGGGAAAATCCCATACAACCGACTACACTAACATAAGATCTATAAAGATAAAGGAGTCGGTTGCTAACCATTTAGCCTGCTTTTGAACACTCACGTGAATTGCTCGCTTTGACCACTCAAACTCATCCCATTCACTGGTTAGGCCATCGTAATGAAACAACAAAATAGTGAAGTTCTCCGAGAACTGTAAAATATTGGTTTTAGATAAGAGAGTATAAACATGCCAGAGAATATATATGTGTATGTGTGCATGCAGTGAGAGAGGACAGACCTTTTTCACAGCTGCATCAATGTTGTTTTTCTGATTATAACCAACGGTAAAAGTTACAAGGTACTTTGGCTTGACGGTTAAGTCCTGCAAATATGACCCATCAACCCGGATTAAATCAGAGAAAAATGATCATTGCCTTATTCAACTTCATCAGGTTACAAGAGTCGAGAATGCGGTAACACAAATTTAGCTTTAATAAAATTCTTCCATACGTTAGACGGCAACCAGTTTGAGCTCTTTGACATGTACCAAACTAGGATGATAAAACGTAAAAAAAGGAGTCAATGTAAAGCAGATGATGCATACCTCACTTGGCAGACCCCATAATCTACGAAGGAATAAATCGGACTCAGGTGCAACTATACCAGGGGGAAGTCTTTCAGCACCCCGTGGATTTGTTGGAATCCAGATCTGCCGTAATTAAGGATTAAGAGTTAGTGCTCATGCTAAAACCTGAAAGTGTTAATGCTTATTGATTTTCCTTGAAAATTGTTACACCAACCACAGAAAACAGGCACATATTAACCTGAAAAGGAGAGTCTAATCCAAGTGGATTTTCAGCTCTATCGCCAATCACATAATGTATGAATAACAGTGAGACACCATCAGAGGTTGATGCACACAAAGTACTATACAAGGCAAGGAGTAAAGGAGATTCACAATGTTTGTCCAGCCTAAATTAACAATAGTTAAAAAGCGTGTGCATCCATACCCGGGCAAAATCTTATAAAACGATTAACTTTTGTTTCTTTAGTTCATAAAACGATTCTAACCAACACATGAAATTTCCTTGATATGACAAAATCATCAAACCAGAACCAAGAAGTTGTACATGCAATTCATTAGAAACATTCTAAGCTTCCAAGCTGACATTAGCAAACATCATAGCAGATTAGGCCATAAAATACCTCCTACTTGAGGAGCTCAATGCTAAAGAAAAGATAGTTTCATGATAGAACTGACGTCCAGATATTCAATTCCCCATTATCAGATATGCATTTGGCAGCTTGGTTATGAAGAGATTTTTTTTTGTGTGTGCAAGAATCTTCAACCACTTCTATTAGATTTCATGGTTAAAATTTTTATAATTTCAAGACAAGAAGCAGCCTACAGTCCAAGTTCCTGAATTGCAATGCTGCATATATAACCAAAATAAAGGGGATTTACCTTGGTCTCGGTGTAGCCAGAAGATGACATTGAGTCGACCTTATTAGCTTTGATAGTGTTCAAAGCATTAAATAGTGCTTGGGTTGAAAGGCCGGAATATTTGTCCTCAATATATGTAAGATCAATGGAAGGGAATAGGCTCGATGGGAGATGCATCTACCAAAATTTAAACATACCGAAATGAACTCATTATTCCATGTTAAAGAGTATGGGAAAGGGGGAAAAATGGAAACAAAACAAAACATATAACAGCTGCATATGTATGAGATAGTGCGAGTGACCGTAGTACCTTAGTCAATGAAACAGTTGGAAAAGATACTCCTAAAAAAAAGCCAAATATAACTCCAGCAAAAGCCATTATAATAAGCCTCATTGTCTCATTTGGTATCCTTAAATTGCTGCTGCAGCCCAACAGAGGTGAATGTAACTCATATTAATACCACTTCTGGTGTTACCGAACCTTGTAAACCAGTAAAAATGTCAATGAACAGTTTCCCGTAAAAGTATAGTAGTAAGGTGATACCTCCGTAGGGGAACTCCCATTATGCTCAAGATCTTATTCTAGTTTTACAAAGATAACTGCACCAGATGCTGTCATCAAGTTTGAAGTTCAAATGATAATCTGCAGGACATGATAAACCAATGCAGAATAAAGCTTACTAAAAATTACTGTTAATTACATAGCACAAAAACAGAACATTAGTTTGAATCTATTAAAACAGAACATTAGTTTGAATCTATTCCTGTCGGTGATAGATTCATCTCAGCTAATCACACTTTACCTATCGAAATTGTTTATTCTTCATGCATTAATTCACCTATTTACTTGAATTTAGCAGTAAGAGTTTGGCTGTTAAATCCTAAGCTCTATTTTACCATTTGAGATACAGATCAACAGAAAAAGAACTGTCTTTCTAGTACATACACACGGATATATAAAATACAAAGTTGGCTGAGAAAAAAAGATTTCAACTCTAGATTTCCTTTGAAGGAAAGGTGTTTCTGCCAATTAAGTTATGATTAAGCCACAGCATACAAACATGAGATCTAAGGATATGCTAATTAAGTTGAAAAAAGAACAACTTTTTTTTTTTATGAACCAGTGCGAAGCTTTCAAGACTGATCTTCCAAGTTCTAGCATCTAAATTCAGCTAAAACAAGATTGAAAATTTTCTTTGTAAACGTACCCACAAATTAGAACAGAAGGAAAAGAAAAGAAAAAGGCAGCTGAAATCAAATGAACAAAGTAAAATCAGATATTCTTCCTAACCAAATACACCTGAAAATATATCAAGGTTTCCATTAGCATGAAATCCCAAGCTAAAAATATTTCCCAACATCCCCTTTTACCATGAAAAAAAGAGAAGAAAAAGTTCCTGTCTTGGAATAGCTTAGCGCCATTTCAAGCCAACAACCTTAATCGAGCTTTAATCACAGCTATTAATGAAACAAAAAAGAGAAAAAACCAAAAAGACAACCATGGAATTGAACATTCAAAGAACACAAAGAAAAGCTCATTCCTTTCCAAGAGGAAAAAAAGAAAGAAAAAGGGGACATACTTGGAACCAAAACGGGGATTTTCAATCTGGATTTTACTTGAAAGAGAGAGATCGTGAAAGTTTTTGAACCTTGAAGCCAAACAAATTTGGCAGCCAAAACCCAATCAGCAGCCAGAAAAGAACTGGTCCCAAGGATAGCAGCTACCCCCTTTTCTTTTCTTTTTTTTTCAGTCTTTAAAAACGTAGTATAGTAACTGATGAAGGCTTCGTTGTTAAAAACCCTGTCAAGTTCTGTTATCTTTCTTTCTGCTCACATAATTGATGGTGTAAAAGGGAATTCCCATTTTTCACCGTTTCTCTTTGATTAGGGGTTAATACTTGTGTGTGTTTGCCATTATAAGGACTCCTTTAATAGCTTCATTATATGTCCCAGTCAAGGTGTTTTGGCAAGTCATTTAAGTTCCCCCAAGAGTGGGACCCTTACACTGATATCCTCAAAAGCATTTTTTGCCATATGGAACCCAATATTAAACTATGTTTTGTCCCTTAGGCAGTTCACTATTGAAATCTTTTCAGAATTTTAATCATTTCTTTTTCTTCCATGTTAACAACATTGAAGCAGAAGAGGATGTTCCATTGACTTCTTATTAAAACATTACCTAAAAATTGACGCTTTCTTCGAGTTTAGGGTTTTTTTTTTTAGGGGAATTCATGTGACAATGAAGAATTTAAGGTTGTTATTTATAATTTGCATCAAGAAATAAAAGGAATTAAGATGAGATTCCTTTAATAAAAAGAGGGTAGTGTGTTTAGGGACTGAAATTTAAATTTGATGTTATTTTAATATCTTTTATTACATCACAGGCTAAATTAATAATTAAGATGATGGAAGTTCTAGGTTTTGAGTATTTAGATTTGAGATTCATCATGTACAATTATTCTATAATGCTTTGTAATTGTTTAATTCCCACTTTGTGATTACTCAGACAATTTATACAAATGGTAACTCAATTATACTGGTGTTCCTATTTTGGTTGCTCAACTTTAAAAATTTTCAATTTAAGTATTAATGTTTGAATTCGTCCTTGTTTTGATCACCCACGGTTAAATTGATAATGAAAAGCCTTATTTTAATTGGTATAATAACACATTTAGTCCTCAATACTTATATATCCTATCAATTCAATCATATTTCTAAACAACTAAATAAATTTAACTCTTCATGTTTATAAATTTTATCCTCAAATTTCTTAACCAAAGCTTTCAGTTTTTAAAACAGATCATTCCAGGTCTATAAATTTATAAAACCCAAAGAAAAAAGATACTCCAATAAATTAACAACTAGTACGACTTGAACTCAAGCTAATATTATTTAATGTAATTTACAATATTATTATGAATTTTGAATGTTTCAGGCTGTTATCCTCTTAATAATTTATTCACATTTTAATGCATTAAATAAAAAAGTTGTTTTACATGATATAAATTCCTAAAAGATAATATTAAAATAGTTACCGCAAATCGTAAAATAAAAGAAAAAAAAAATATTATTTTTCCTTTTTTTTCTCTGTTTTTTATTATCAATAATACAGATCGTATTTGGGCCTACAATAATTTTTATTTTTGCAATTTGGGCCATAAAGTTTTTATTTTCCAATATTAAGTCCAAACTTATTAATTTCAAAGGGAGCCCACAGAAAAACAAGGGAGTTGTGGCATTTGAGTCTCGCACGTGGCAAAGTTTGAATTTCATTTTTTGATACATGTGTGCAAGCAAAACAGAAATTAAATAGAAACTCAAAAATCAAAATGATCCACCGATTAAATTTTTTCCCCGAGGTAAAAGAATTTAAGAAAAGATTTACTATCTATAATTACTGTTATAATTTATAATTGTAATCATGAAAAATTTTAATTTTTAATTCAACAAAAATTGAACTTTTGATCGAAGTTAGGATTAATTGGAGCGAAAAATTATAGCTTCAAGTTATCCTGTAAAACGGACAACATTGTATTTCCGACCAAGACAGGGAACAGATACGATGTCGTCGCCGGACATTGCTTCAATCTTGGAAAACTCAAGGGAACTCGATCGGTTAAGGAAAGAGCAAGAAGAGGTGCTTGTCGAAATCAACAAGCTTCACAAGAAGCTTCAAGCTAGTAAATTTTCTTATCCTTTTTTTCGTTTAGCTTCAATTTTATGATGTGGGTTTGTTTTAGATTATTAAAATATGGTGATTTTTTGTGGATGTCTCTGTTTTATTTTTCTTGTAATTAAGAAAAGTTCTTTTTTGAGGTGGGTTTGGTTTAAAAGAGCTCAAGTTTTGTTGATGATGGATTTGTATTTTATAAGAAATTTATATTTGTTATGCATTATTGGTGATTGTTTTGAGTTGTGATTCCTTTAGGAGAAAAGTAAGTTCAAAGAGTAATTTGCTAAAACTTAGCTACATTGTTTCCAAAAATAATACTTAGCTACATTTGTTTTTGAGAAAGAATTTAAGTTCTGCTAGGTGCATATGATCTGAATTGAGGTTTAGAGCTAAGTGGAGTATCTGTTTCATGTAATTTTTGTGTAAAGGTTTTGCCTTTAGGATACAAAATCATGCTGTTTAGCTGAAACGGCTGCTCATGGCATGCTGACATCTGTTTTCCGAAATGTTTCGAACGTTTGCATGAAAGATGAACATTTTTACAAATTAAGAACTGATTGCACGAAACAGAAACAAGAGGGAAAACGAAAATTTTTGTTGTTAAGTCAATAGCATTTAAGTTTGCTTAGCAGCTTCTTGGATGTGCATACCGGGAATCTTGTAGAAGTATCAGAGAAGGAACTCTGAAATCTATATACTCATTATCTAATCAATGTCTGGAGTGTCATCTTGCATCAAATTGATTTACTGCATATTTAATGGGTAAAAAACTTGGCGAAAACTTGAGAATATGTACATATATATTGTTTTCTGTCACTTTACTTGGCCTTGTTCTTTCTAAACTTATGTATATTGATGCAGCTCCTGAGGTAGTTGAGAAACCTGGTGATTCTTCGTTGGCAAGGCTAAAAGCTATGTATATTCAAGCTAAAGATCTTTCAGAGAGAGAAGTAACGTATGTTCGTTATCTCTGATATAACCTTTTACCATTTTGTTTGCCCTTTTTCCTCCCCCATTTTATGGTGAATCTGGGTACAAATGTCGAAACCTTTTCTATATAGAAGTTCGGGGCTAGTGTAGAAATGAACTTTCTGGTTTCAGTTGTAGACCTTTTATGATTTTCAGTGTTGTATTCCATTGTTTTGACCAATCCTATTTTTTGGCATGATACAGTATTTCCAACTTGTTACTAAGTCAACTTGACACTTTCCTGCCATCTGGACTTCCCGGACAACAACGAAGAAAGATGGGTGTGTGCTACCAACTATGTCTACATGAGACATTTCCATTGCTTTAACCTCTATATTGAGTTCTCTCTTTGCCCGGTATTTACTAATTAGATTATTTTAAAGCAAAGAGTTAAGTCATCTCTTTGCCTTAACTGTGGAAGTGTTAGTTCTTTTTCTAAATGATAATCAAAGAAAATGTTCAGATAATGCTGTAGTTTTCTGCAATTTTATTTTCTCCATCTTATCCTGTCTCTCTCTCTCTCTCTGTCTCCCTTTCTAAAAGTGCAAACTATGAGCGGTTTAATGAATCATGGAATTGCTTTGGCTAATGAGAGGAAAGTTGTTGAGTTGATATGACAAAGGATTTCTAATTTTATTATGATAGTTAAAATCATATAATTTCTTAGCAATTTTTGTCCCAATCGAGAACATTCCACAATCTATGCCAAAACAGAAAATTGTTTACATGTGTAGATTGTAGATACTAGTATGAGAGTATTGAAGCTTCCTATTTGCATAGCTGACGGTAAACAAATTGCAGATGGTAATGATCAGAAAAGAAAAAGGATGAAGTCTGACTCAGATATATCTCGTCTTTCTCCTTCTATGTGGAGTTATATCGAGGCTTGTGTTAGTCTCAAAGATGAACAGGCAAGCTTGTAGACAATGTAGCATATAGAAAAGCAAAATTGTTGTTCGTGTAGATACATCACAATCAATTGTTGATGTTTGTTGATAGACCTAATTTACTCTATTTGATCTTAACTCACCAGATAACAGAGTGTACTCTTTCATATACTTATGAACTAAAGAGATCGAAATGTGTTCTTTTTCTCAGGTGGCTGCAAGAGTCACCTCAGATGCTGAGAAGGATGAGTGGTTTGTTGTAAAAGTGATAAATTTTGATGAGAAAGCAAAAGAGTAAGCACGACCCGACATTTCATTTTTGGCTCGTGTCAAGGTTCCATTAAAACTCTTCTTTGTTTTTAAGTTGTATCTTCAAATACAGATTTGAAGTGCTTGATGAGGAACCAGGTGACGATGAAGAGGGTAGTGGCCAAAAGTAAGTTTTTATTCTTTCATTTTTTCTAAGTTACATTGAAATATTTTTCTATATTATGCTTGTTCATGAAGGAACTCTTATCATGTTTTATTTGTCGAATTTGACTTTTTCCTATCAAAACTTCAGGAAGTACAAGCTGCCTGCTTCTTGCATTATACCTTTCCCCAAGAGGAATGATCCTTTTAGCACTCAAGAATTTCCTGCTGGAAGAAATGTTTTGGCCGTTTATCCAGGAACAACTGCACTCTATAAGGCAACTGTCATCAGTACTCCTCGAAAGGTGAGTATCCCGGCGATCACTGTCATTAATAACCATATTTCAATTCAGATAACTTGTTCCAGTTCTTATTCCTTGGTCAATTTGCTAAAATATCATCGTTTTTTTCTTATATATATTGAACTGACTACGAAACTCCTCGTGCATATCTTTGGGGTGCAATCGACCATTCTGTATCTTTCCAGAGGAAATCAGATGAGTAAGTAACATCCTTCATTGTGGCCCTATTATAGCAGATTTGGCCTGTTGCATTTTTACTCGTTTTGTTAATCTTCCGAAACAAGAGTAGCAGAGCATGAAAGTTCCCTTTTGGAGTCCTAAGTTGTATATAAATTGCTGGTTATTTGTGTTACTGAAATACTCGAACATTTGACTTCCTTGTGTAGGTATTTACTAGAGTTTGATGATGATGAAGAAGACGGAGCCTTGCCACAGAGGACGGTACCTTTTCACAAGGTGGTTCCATTGCCAGAAGGACACCGGCAATGACATCTGTGTATAGATGTGCATAATACAGAGCTTTAAATTTTGAGCTGGTGTTAAAACATTTGAACCAGAACCATAATTTTCACGTCTCCTGTGGTGTATTGGGTTAGTAATGGAATATATATATATATATATATATATATATATATATATATATATATCCCTCCTTGTTCAGGATTCTAAAGTGATTCTTCGTTAATTGTATAGGCTGGCAATTCGTTTCTCTTCTTCTTGTAAGGCACAAAATTCCATTCAAATCGCATTAACAGACATTTTTTAATTGGAGAAAAATGAATACCTACAAAATGAAGTTCGCTGCTGTAGGATTACATGTTGATTATTTTTCGTGTATAAGAAGATTTTTGGAGTATCATATCTCATTTCATGTTTAGATATGCGTTAGGTATAGATGTCAAACATTGAGTTAAAAAAACACAATGAAGAGTTGAAGCAATATGAACAAACATTTATTATCATCAGTGCGGTTGCAGAAATGAAGGGAACTTAGTATCTGATAATTGAAAAATCAGTGATCTCTAAAGTTAATTTCCTGCATGATTAATACATCTCTTTAATTGGCAGACGCGGATCACTAAATGAGCCATTGTCCATACGCTAAGCAAACCTACGAATGGCGACCTCATTGTAGTAGACACCATCCCCAAGGATCTTCACAAGAACCGGCGTAGATTTCCCGTACCCTTTATTTCTTGTTTGTCACCACAATAAATTTGAATCTCATCGTCAAGAAATCTGCTGCATCAACAAATCCTACCGACCAAAACACAGATACCATTTTCAACATCAACCATTGGTTTATGTTATTCGGAGTCAAGAGTGAATAATATATAAGCATAGGACGATTACTTTGAGGAAACAAAAATCCAGATGATATAAACATTCTATAATCATAAATTTATTCACTGTAGAATGAGTGTTAGGGGCTAGAAAATAAGTGTTGAATGCGGATACTTTGGCGTATATGGGAAGAGCTCGGATGTCTACAAGGCATATGACAAAGGTGCCAAGTACCAATACTTTTGAGAAAACAAAGAGTTGGGTTATGAGATTTGCTATAAACCCATTGGACGTTATCCTCACAAATTTATCTACACTAGTGGTAAATACGTAAAGAAAAAAGTGGTTTGGGAAAACGAGTACTTGTGGTAACAAAGTTTATATAAACACCAGGATGAGATTGTTTGAATGATTTACCTTCGTTTTTTTTGCACTGCCAATGACTTTATTATACTTTGCAACATACAAATCCACAAATGTGATTACATCATCTGTAGCTCTGCCTAAAGTTTGATTATTCTTTCTTGGCTCCTTTTAAGATATATATAAGGTTGTTTGTAGTACACAACCGCGGAGCCAAGTAGAGGCCCGGGGAACATGGCCCCCAAAGTTTTTTTTTTTTTTTTTTTTTTAATTTTAGTCTTTTGTAAATATATTATGACTCTCTCAAAAATATAAGTATCCCCTTCAAGGTTTAAGATTTTTGTAATTTTCTTATTTGTGTATATATTATAGCCCTTTTAAAAATATAAGTAGGCCCCTCCAATATTAAAAAAAAAATTCTATAAACTTTCCTTCAAATTTCAAGTATAATATATGTTTTTCTTCAATTTCTTCATAGATTTTGAATCTTTAAAGCTTGTTTTACATATACTAACAAATAGTTTTTATTTTATTAAGTGTATTAAAGGTTGCCATCAAAGGATATTGATAGAAACTTATTAGGTGAAATGTGTGTTTTTGAATGAAAAATAATTAGGAGGCGCTTTCTAACTTATTAAAAGTGTAAAAACGAAACAAAAATAATTGGATAATCTTATGGTAAGTTTCAGCCAAAGTGAAGGGAATGAAGAAAACCTTGATCATTTTGTTTAAAGTTATGTCAAACGATAGCTTGTGAAACAGTGAATATTCTGATGAAAACGGAATAAAAAATGGTTAATCAAATCGAAAGTCATTTGAATTTCAGATTAGGAAATTTAAGTTGTCAACTTGATAAATCATATATATTCAAACTTAAATTCCGCCATTAATAGAACTGATGTAATGCATAGGGTGGCTATAAGGTATAGAATATATTTATGCATAACTTTTAATGAAAAGTATTTCTATGGTAAAGGTTCGTACATCTTCAAAGAATATAAAATTAGTGACAATTGTTTTTTTTTTTAGAAATCACATTAGTGACAATTGTTGTATATAATAATATGGGGTGTTTTTTTTTATAAAAGTAATCTAAAAAAACAATTGATTACTTAAATGATTTATTTTTTTTGATAAAATATGAAAATAATTCAAAATCTAAAGTAAAAGTTGGTGGAGCCAAAGTATTTGGCGCCGCCAACATGTCACGTCAGCAATCTGTATTAAAAAATTAATTTTTTGGTGGAGCTACATAGAATGACGCCACTTGTATAAATACTAAGAAAATAGTGTGATGTTTGAAAATATGAAGGGATTTAAACAATTTTACCTTTTTCTGGTAGAGCCAAATAAATTAGCGCCACTAAATTCCAAAACAATAGCCTGTTTGCCTATTTGCCTATTGAAACAGGTAAAATTTTTTTTTCATTCACGTTACTTTTTTTTTCATTCTTTGTCCTTTTTCATTTTTTTTTGTTTTTGTTTTCATTTTTTTTTATTTATTTACTTTTTAATTTTTTTATTTGTCCTTTATTTATTTATTTTATTTATAAAATTTTAAATTTATATTTTATAATATTATATTTTAAAAAATTTATAATTTTTTTAAATTTTAAATATATATTTTAATAATATAAAACATTTAAAATAATTATTTTTAAAGATATGACATTTCAATTTTATTATTTGTTTTATAATATTTTATATGTATATTTTAAAAATATTAAATATATATTTATTTAATTATTGTTAAAGATATTCAAATTTTTTTAAAATTCTATTTAAAATTTAAAAAATAATATTTTATTTTAAAAAGTGAAAATTTGAGTTGATTGAAAAAAAAGAATTTATTTGTTAAAAAAATATGACTTTTTTTAAAAAATATATATTAAAAAGCAAAAGTTTATATTAAAAAGCAATGTGACCAATTATTAGTCTAATTGTTATCTTTTAAAAAAGAAGAAGATGATGAACGTCTTATTTAAGAATGTGGGGTTTGGTCCCCCCTCCTAATATTTGTACAATGAAGGAAGAAAAGAGAAAAAAAAAATGTTATTTATAGTTTTTATTTTGTATTTTTATATTTTATATTTATTGTAATATAATAATTAATTATATTTAATTTATGTATTTTTTTTTAAATTATGCAGACATTAAAATGTCTTCTGGAGCAAATATGGATCACACTTCATCAAGTATCAACAAAACAGTAAAATTAATTATAAATTAAATAAAAAATTATTTTAGTTTCTCGCTTTAATTTACTCAACGTGTTTTGATTGCATGAAACTGATCTCTATTTGATTGTTATTATTCCTTTTTAACTCTTTTTTGCATGAAATTAATCTCTACGTGTTAGTTATAAATTTTTTTAATTTATGACGTATTTATAAATTTGTATATTAATTTTTTTAATATGACAAATTTTCTGCTTAATTTTGCATTGTTATTGTGTTTGGTTCCATTTGTGGGGTACAAAAAAGTTATATTTGTCTTTAACGAGCGAATATATATATTTTTATAAAAGTTCTCGTATGTAAGATAAATTTTCAAGTTTAAATATGCCTACTTTATATTATATGAAAAACTCTATGTATTATTATAGATATTGATTCAATAAAAATAAGTCTTTTTTTATTTTTATATTTACCCATACCACCTATGTTTTTTTAGGACATTATTATTATTTTTAATGTACTTTTTGTAGTTATATGGTTGCCTTTAGTTTTAATGCTTAACTATGATTAGAACATAATAATCGCATTTGATTTCTACGTGTTATTATTAATATTTTATGACAAGTCTTTATTCTATTATTAATATTTTATTACTTATTTAATTTAACTTCAATAAAAAAAATACTTAGAATGACTACGTTGGTATAGTATAAGTGTGATATTTTTGCTTTCTCAACCTTTCAATTTTACTCTTCAATATATAATTTTATCTTTAAATTATATAGATAATTGATTTATCATATTTTTATAAAAATTTTACCATACAAGATGGGTATCGGGTTTTGAGGTCGCGGTTTTATTTTTTCTAGTACGATCCAGACGAGCGGATCATACCATACTTAAAGTTGGCGGGATTTGGGGATGTCACATTGATCCGAAGGTTTGACTTAGGGGCGAACTTAATATCCACCTTGGTTGAGCGGTGGTGTACGGAGACCTATACATTCATTATGCCGTGCGGGGACACTGTCAAATTGGAAGACGCCGCTATGCAACTTGGGTTACAAGTTGACGGTGCTGTGGTCACGGGTCGAAGCAAAGTGTTGGAACCTTCAGTACTATGCCACAGATTGCTTGGACGATCCCCTAGTGATGGGGAACAGAGTTTCACATGCTTGACATTGGCATGGTTGAAATAAAATTTTAAGGAGTTATTGAGCACTACCACTGAACAGGAGGTGATGTGTGCTACTAAAGCCTATATTATGCAGCTGATTAAGGGGTACTTATTCCGAACAACACGTCTAATACGGTCTACTTAAAGTATTTGCATCTATTGGAGGATTTCTCTCGTGCCGGTAGTTACATCTGAGGATCGGCAGTGTTGGCCATATTGTACCATGAGCTTTGCCGAGCAACAAAACATGGGGTTAGTAACATTATTGGTTGCTTGGGTTTGCTGCAATCTTGGGCTCTATACAGGCTGTCGTTTCTAGCACTTGTTAGGCACCAACCATATTTGTGGCTACTTGTAAATAGGTAAAAACAAAATTATACTTAACATTTAACGACTCATAAATGTGGATAATATTTTCCCAAGTTTAACTGCTAACGTGTTTATTTTGGTTTCATATGGGCCACGTCTTTAGGAATTGGTGCGAGCCAAACATTAATCATTTATCGCCAAATGATAGAGGCGTCTGCCAGAGAGAAAGTAATATATATTAATATGGTTTAAGTAATGTTGATTTAACTTATCCACTTGCAGCTTATGATGTGACTTGACTCATTATGTTATATTGTGTAGTTCTTGTGGATGCCGTATTCTGTACCGAACATTACAACCCTTCTTCCTTAGTGGATTCACGCTGAAGCCCATGTGTGGTGCATTAACACGCCGGTGCTTAACTTCTCAACCGTTGAGTGGTACAACGAAGATCGAGTTATACGACAATTTGGGTATAAACAATTTGTGTTGGTCGAGCCACAACAATTTGTTGATTTCCACGGTAAGACCATGAGGGGGAAACATACAACAGGTTGGAGCGTGGAACACCAATATTATGTAGCACTGTGGAATACCTAGTACGATAGACGGTTTAAGATGCACTCCTGCATGTTTAAATTCAGTCCTTTGACTGAATACATGCAGTGGTACATGACTCGATGGCCCGTTTATTTATATGATGGACAACTTATGATGGAACCGGATCATGGCTACAAACGTAGAAATCAACCTATGGGGGAGCTATAGGATCAATATATGACGAATCTTGACTCGGAGGACCAACCTTTAAACATATCGGACCAATAGGTTGACGCTTTTTGTGATGAGTCGCAGAGCAGTTCATATCACCTGGACATGGGCAGTTTGAGTTCATATCACCCGAACATAGGCGGTTCGAGTTCATTTCACCCAGACCAACCACCGATATCATTTGATATGTTTGGTAATAATATGTACTCCACCTCACCTCAGGCTACGTTCGATCCAGCTGCCGATCCTCCTGATGTGTACAGTACACCCTAACGTCCACCCTGTCAATGAAGTCTCGTAAATCGCTATACCTCGAACGACGATACCAACCCCGATTCTTTCTAATTTTGAGTTATGTAAATTTTAAGTGTTGTGTAATATTTGTTGTATTGGCTTATAATTCTACAACTTATGTATTAGTCTTTTTTTTTTGCATAATTTATAATATCTTTTAAAGTATTAAAAGTTGCAACTGTTAATTTTAAATAAAAGCTTAACACTAAACAATACAAACTTTATTTCCAAAAGACCATAAAATGTAAAAATTAGGTACAATATTTAATTTCTTTCATATCGTGAAGATTGACCAATATAGACGTTTCCATGGGGACACTTGCTTCGATTGTGGCCAACTGTTCTACATATGGTGCAACACTTTGAATCGACTTGTTCTTTTATATCCATGTCGTTCTGAATCCTCATTGTTGTCGGTCAACTTTTGACTCTCCTACGTAGTGGCCGATCTGGCAACATCTCAAACGCAGGCGGTTGCACTTCCTATGTCAATACATCTCTTAATACGGAGAACTCGTTACCTCAAATACACAACGTACGTTCAAATGTGTACACATCGTCGATATATTATTTGACATTCAAACTGTAGGTAGCACACCTTGCAACCACATGCGTATACGGGTACTATAGTGTTTGGAACATCCCACACTCACATCGCCTGTTTTGGAGATCAACTCTGTAGGACTGTGGCGGGATCTTCGACTGACGATCGATATACTCTATCACTCAAAAAGTTTTCAAGTTTTGAGAATATAGTTTTGCATTCATCGACCTAGCCCTTTAAGCGTTCTTTTTCATGGCATCCCTGATTTTTTTGACATGCATGTGTCCTGCCTCCAACTATTTTGTTTGTTTCAACTCTATTTTTGGAATTAAGGTTGCTAGCCTGTAAAATGTGGCTGAAAAAACCCCTAAAATTGGTAATTGATGCATACGCCTCAAGACAGAGTTAACGGGCTCAATGAGGTTAGTTGTCATATGATCATATCGGTACCCCTCGTCAAAATATTGAGCCCATTGCCACGGCTCTATGCTACCCAACCACTGTCTAAGAGAAGGTTTAGGCCCCACCATATCACTCTCTAACCTCGCCAGCTTATGTCTGAATCGGTGTGCTTCCAGCTCATATCCTATGTATGTATTCTGATAAAATACGTTATCATCCCAATTAGGAAATGAACTCGAAATATTTACAAATATGAATTTAAATATGGTATTTTTACCCATGTTCATGATTCGTTTGCACTAATCTTTGTTCTTGTACTCATTATGGAAGTTGATAGCGATGTGATGAATACAGTAGACGGACCTCCACGGAACCTCAGATTGTCGAATCGCAGTAACAAGGCCCTTCAATCTGTCAAAGATAATGTAAATGTTGCCTTGCATGACAAAATGTCTCTGCAAGTTTCGAATGAAATATGCCCACGATTCGGAGTTCTCTGACTCCACGATGGCGAAAGCGATCGGTAGTACATTTTCGTTACTATCTTGTGCAACCACAATTAGAAGTATCTGCCTGTATTTTCCATAAAGCCATGTTCCATCAACTTGTACTAGGAGTTTGCAGTCGGAGAAGGCCCTAATACATAGATCGAAAGTCCAGAACAGTCGACGAAAAACTCTTCTCCCCAGTTCCAATTGTCCATTCGAGCCTCTATAAGGCAATGTTTGCAAGTCCATGACAATTCCTAGGACGTATTCTACCATCGCTGAAATTCAACCCTGAAGTTCATTGTATGACCCATCCCAGTCGCCGTACAATTGTTGCATGACCATTTGTTTCGCCCACCATGCTTTCATGTACGACACTCTGTACTGAAATCGAGCTTGCATGTCCGCAATCAATGTCGACATAGGAATGATTGAGCTATCTTTCACTAGTGGCATGATGCAGTTGCAAATACTTTTGGCATCTAATTTTTGGTGGTTTTGAAACATACGTGTGATAATGTATGTATGACGCCTTTCTAATTTTTTGTATTTGCCATTGTTAAGTCCTCTATATAAATGCAGCCTGAACCCACCAACCACACCCATTACCTATTCTCCAACATTCCTTAACATATAATGTCGGTGTAGACTTGGCAACCTTATAATAAATTGACAATTTCATGCTGTACTGTTTGATGGCAAACATACAGTCCGCCTTGTTTTCAAACCGTTGCCCAACGAACAACTCCTTCAACTGTGAATTTGACGCCAATCTATGAGTGGGTACTATATTGGCATACTCAAGGAACTCGGATGCATGGGCTGCATCTAGATCTATGTTCAACATGTTGCCCCCAGGTTCATTTTGTAAAACAATGCCACGACTCGAGTTACTGAATAAAAGGCCGAAAACATCTTTAACCTCCTCCGAGCCTTCATCATCGATATTGTCCGAAACCTTATCAACATCGAGACACTAAAATCTTTAACGTCCTAATCAAAATCTTCACCATTATTGGTCATTTCTCCGACATCTACCTCTGTGCTTATTATCACCTCTGGATGTATTTGTGGACGGGGATTAGGGGTAGGGTTGTTATACGAACTCCCACCATAATTTAGATTTTTGAGTATCTGCGATGTCCCTCCGCATTCTAACTGGTCTGTCCATCTGACATTAAGATCAAAGTCAAATTTGCGATGTTGACTTATTGGATTAACATTCTCAACAGGCTCTAAGTTTGCTAACTCAACAAATAACTCAACTGGTTAGGGGTTTTCACTCCCAGTCGACCACTATATTTCCATCTTAGTACCCAAGTCATCATCATCTAACAGTTGCATCTCACAAAATTTGAACGGATTTGTAGAGATTGAAAACTTGTAAATTAATCTGAACATCGCCATTCCACAAGGCATAGCTATTTTCGCACTAATCTTCCTTTTTATTTTTGCCAGCTTCACATTTTTTTTGAATCGCAACCCTACTCTTTGCCGACCTTGAAATACACAACCAACATCACCTTCTACAATTTCACCATAAAAAAAAACGTACACCAAAAACACCTCATTATTCATCTTCAATAGAATTTTTGAACTCTTCTACTAAACACAACAATTTTACTATTCTATATATGCTAGTTTATGGCTCCACCAAAATAAAATATTAAATATTAAATTTTTATATTAAAAAATAAAAAAATTACACTTGTAATAGAATGGCTCTACCAAATAAAATATTAATTTTTAAAATCTTAAATATAATTTAAAAAAAAGTTTGAATATCTTTAAAAATAATTTAAAAAATTAATAATTTAAAAAAATTATATTTAAAATTTTAAAAAATATTTAAAATATACATTTAAAATATTATAAAATAAATAATAAATTTGAAAGGTCATATCTTTAAAAATAATATATTTTAAATATTTTATAATATTAAAAAATTATATTTAAAATTTAAAAAAATAATATTTAATTTTTTTAAAAAATGTATTTAAAATTTTTAAAAATAATATTATAAAACATTTCAAATATACATTTCAAATCTTATAAAACCAATAATAAATAAATAAAATAAATAAATAAAATAAATAAATAAAGGACAAATAAAAAAACTTAAAAAGTAAATAAATAAAAAACTTAAAAAGAAAAATAAAATAAAAAAGGAAAAAGAACAAAGAATCAGAAAAAGTAACCTGAATGAAAAAAAAAAATTACCTGTTTCAATAGGCAAATAGGCAGACAAGCTACTGTCTTGGAATCTGGTGACGTCAATTTATTTGGTTCCATTAGAAAAAGATAAAATAACTTAAAACCCTTACACTTTTAAAAATCATAGTATTTCTCTAATATTTATACAAGTGGTGCCATTCGACATAACTCCACCAAAAAATAATTTTTTAATGCAGATTGCTGATGTGACATGTTGGTGTCACCAAATACTTTGGCTTTACCAATTTTTACTGTAGATTTTAAATTGTTTTCGTATTTTATCAAAAAAATAAATCATTTAAATAATTAATTATTTTTTGGGTTATTTTTATAAAAAATTCAAATTACTTTCTTACAAGTTTAGAAAACGTTATCAAAAGTTGAGACCATAATTGAAGATGGTAGTATAAAAAGAAGGTCATAGAAATCAAAAGTAGAAAACAACAAAAAATGAAAACAAATTAAGACAACAATGAGAAGTACAAGAAAACCCGTATGAAATAAAGATTCTTAACTGAATGTAAGGATCTAAAATAAAGGTCTTATTTTGACCTCGACTCAAGTCATCGGTGAATATAATGTTAGGAAAAAAAATTTCCAAGGACACAAAACAACAAAAAAAGAAAGAAAAGAAAAAAATGTAAAAACATCGTCTAATGTTTCAAACATCTAAAGAACAGCCATAATCTAAAACAAGAAATCAAATCTGTTGTGGGTGGCCCTGAACTCCTGGTTCCTCCTTGCTTCAAGGGCTCTAAAATCAAGGGCTGAAATCCTTGAGAAATAACTTTGAGGAAGCAAAAATTAGAGAAACAAGGAGAAAACCTCGAGAAAGGAATCAAGAACAATGGAGGGAAGGAAGAAAAATGAGCAAGAAAACTCAAAACCATAGAAAGGGAGCAAATACTAGGATTTGAAAAGTGTAATAAATTGAATTTTGACATATTGTTAATTCGTGTTGAGTAAAAAAAAAAAACTCGCGATAGAATGTGTTGAAAGATGCAAGTTTGAATAATTGTACTTGCAAGGATTATTTGTTGTTTCACAAGAATTCTTGTACTCTGCAGGCAGAAGGAATATTTACAGAATTGAGATGGTTTGAGCAAAAACTAGCTAAGGTGAGTCAATAACTTAAAGGTTTGTTTGGGTGTGTAGACTGGATCACCAAAATAACTAATCGGTGCCAAAATAGCGATCCCCGAACTCCCCCATGCCTGGAATCACCCCGTAATTCTTATCTAGCGATGAATCTATCTCGGATGTCACTATTTTTAGCTTTGGGAATTTCCTACACACTGCATGAATTCCTTCTGGTGCCTGCAGTTTCACAGTACTCATCTTATGACACGTGAATTTGGGAATAGCTGAGCAACAGCAAGTGGCTGAACTTACTGATATAAGATTAAGAAAGATGATGCTGGTTTCCGGAACGCCTTTACTAAGAAGCAGAGATATAGCCTTGATTGCCGAGTTTCCTAACCATGCATACATTTGAGAAAGGTCATCATAGATTTAGAACAACGATGATATAAGTTTATGTTGTCAAACCTGAAGCTAGAACAGGATCTAGTAACAACACATGGCGGCTTGAGATGTCTGCTGGTAGCTTCTCATAAATTAACTGCAGTAAATGTTATTAGTTAAATTAGAACTTGGGTGTGTGCCTGCATGCTTGTATGGAAGAAAGATTCTTTGAACATTGGTTTTTCCAACCTACCTGCCGCCCATTTTTTCCATCTCCATGGATGAGAATTTTACCAATTTTGATTCCCTTGCAGCATGCTCTTAGTGCATTCTCCATGCTTTCTCCACTGGTATCAACAAAGTCTCGTTTATCAGCAACTTTGTTTTTATTTATATACACATATATAAAATTCTTCTTAAGTAACAGTTTGGTTTGAACTTTGATTTGACTCTTGAATTTGGTTTGACTTTTCTATAAAACAAAGCGCATCTTTCATTTTCTAAAAGGTTCTATTATGAATCTTTATTTTACTGTTTTACCCACAAGCAAATAATAATACATTAACAATGCAGTTAAACTAATCATATAGTGATAATGAATACTCTGACATCTATTCTAGTACTTTGGCACTCAAAATCATAGTCAATCATTTAAAAGTAGTGCTTTGTAACAGAGGGAATCAGATTCCCCAAGAATGTTGTTATGAAAAAAAAGATAAGAGCATCTCTTTTTTAAGAAGTCCAAATTGCAAATGAAAAAATCGGCTCATCTTTTTAAGAACTCCTTTGAGAAAGTTTCAAGTGGTATATCATTCTTTCGAATTTTCAAGTTTTTCTTATGATATTTCAACTAGTATTGCATTACCTGGTTGGTTTTCAATAAGAGTTTTAATATAGCCCAATTGTTTTGTATGGTATGAAGACTTAGATTTGTCGAATTGTTTTGTTCTACTATCATTTTATTATTCTTTTGAGGAAATTTGTTCTCCTATATCCGGGGCACACAAAGGGGTCGCAATCTAGGTATAAAAAGGAAGGTTGCAAAACTTATGAGGTTGATAAAAATTATTATACGAACCAACTTACTTAAAATTTAGACGATGAGTTTGAGACTTGGTTGTTTAGTGAATCCATAAATGATTGAGACGACTAAGCATAGAGAGAACAATTATGGCATGAAAAGAGAACAAAAGAAAATATGGATAATTGGTTATTCACCCACCTTCTAATAACGGAGACCCCACATAACCTTTTACAGAACACAACTCCAGAATATACAGAACCTGCAAGCAAGCAATGAGAGAGAAAAAGATAATTAACAAATCATCAAAGAATTTCTTAGTGTCAAACATATGGCATGAAACTAAAAGGAATAGCATGATGAGTGGCTATCTTGTGGGAAAGAAAACAAAAAATATAATTGCTTAAGAGTTACCTGTTGGAGTAATAATCTGTTTCTCAGTGAAAGGAAGGTGCCCGAGACCATGCTCCACAACCTGAAACATGGAATTTTATACCACTCTATATCATTCTGATTGCTTTTGACTTAAATTTCCTATTCATTTAAGCTTCATTACCAAGCGAATCAACCGATCTGAATAGAATACAAAGTCATGCTTTGTTGTTTTGACATCACGGACAAGGGTGTGCATTCCCCGAATCTGAACACCATGCCAAAACATCATTCAACCCACCAAAGAATTCAGACACAAGAGCAAGTTAATAAAATAATTACTACATAAATAAATGCTACCTGAAATGTTGAAAATATAACATTGATATTTGGATATATTTTGCATAGATCATGCTGGCCAAGCTTGGTAAGAATATGTTGTACTATTAAATCAATGGCGACATCATTATCTCCTCCTCTAGGGATGATTATGTCTGCAAACTTCTTCGATGGTAGTATGAATTCTTCGAAACTTGGCTTTACAAATCTCGAGTACTGCAAAATTGATACAAGGATTTGTAAGAAAAACCTAAACATTTGTTGCATGCCCACCTTGTAATAATTTGTATTATGCTTACATCTAACACTATTTAAACATGGAAAATAAAAACATGAACATGACACACATAAACATATATTACCAGGTTTACGTGCCAATGTAGTAATTAATGAGATAAACAAGTACTAGAACTAGTACTAACTTGATCGAGAACATTCTGAATGTTCCTCCCTCTTTCCACTGTATCCCTTTGAATTCTTCTTGCAAGCCGCACATCGGAATCTGTTAGCCATTATCATTGATTAATGAATTGTATGCTATGTTTGATTTGAATGACATTCAAGCCCCTATCTTTTTTTCTACTTTTTAAATATTAGGGTATCTGATTGTGATAACATTTATTACATCACAATGCAACCAAAATCGTATTTAAAGCCCTTAATATCAGTGATTACTTAACCAGCAAAGCAAGTAAGCAAAAACAGCAGGAAAAACGCATAAACCTATATCAACAAAGATCTTCATGTTCATAAGATTGCGAACGTGGAAATCATGGAGAACGAGAATTCCTTCTAAAATGATAACATCCGCTGGATTAACCTACATTAACACCAAATCTAATTTGTCAGACATTTCTGATTTAATTTCAACAAAATCAAAATTATTTGAAAAGAAATATTTAAATTTACCAGACGTGACGGTTCAATACTTTTATGACTCTTGAAATCATAGCTAGGAATGTTAACTGGATGTCCCCGTCTTAATTTCTCCATACATGAAAGCAAAAGCTCAGTATTAAAAGCAGCTGCAAAAGAAAATAATAATGTTTTAAAAAATATTTATTAGAAAAAGATTAATAATTGAAGAAGTTTGATTTGAACGCTTTACCAGGATGATCGAAATTGTATTCGTGAACGTTCACTAATTGATCATCGTTGAGTGAGCGATAAAACGAATCCTAAGTTTTTGAAAAAATATATAATAAAAAACCGGAAAAGAACATAATAATAAAAGAAGAATAGAGATTAAAAGATTTACTTGATTAACAAGAACAACACGTTGATCGTGAAGCTGTGAAATGATCTGGTTGCAAACTGTCGTTTTGCCAGATGCCGTTCCTCCTGCAACTCCTGGATCAAAAAAATTAAAAATAAATAAAAATAATTAAAGAAACAAAATAGAATTTATGGAAAAATTGAAAAGAGATGGAACCGATTATGAATGGTTGCTTATTTTTTGGACAATCAAATCCCCCGTTAGATTCGACTGAAATATGATCATTGAATCCACTTCTCAATGCAGCAGGCTCCATTATCAATCGAAAAACGATGAAGTTGAATATTAAAGTATCATAAAAATTGAAAAAAGAAATCGATTTTTTGAAGCTTGCATTTATTTGTTCCTTTTTTATGCTACTTGTGTGAAGGAAGCGAGCGAATTACGCGGGAACTAGCTTACGTGGCACTTTTGTTCTAGTTTGATTTCCACTTCCAACTAGGCTTCCCAATCGTTTTTTCTACTAAATAAAAATTAAATAAAGATTTATTTCGCAACTAGAGTAGCTTATGGGTCAAGTCAGGTTTAAGCATGATATTAATATATTTCATACTTGCTTAAATCCATTTCGGCTCAAAATATGAGTTCAAAAGTTTGCTTAAATTTGTCCATATTTATCAAAAATTAACTCAAGCCCATTTCAAGTCTGCCCATATTTTTTTAATATTTAATAATTTTATACATTTTTATTTATTAAAATTTTTTATATAATCATCTTAACATTATTTTAATATTTATATTAGACTAGCATTATATATTTGGTATCAGTTTATTTTTTTAATGTATTTTAAATTACATAATATAAAAAAATAACATAATATAAAATATTATAAACTTAATAACAGATTGAGTCAAACCAAACTCAAACTTTGAATGCTTAAGCCTAAGTCTAGCCAATATTTTAAACAATCTATATTTTAAACAATCTAGCTTTTTTACCCAAGCTTATTTTTCAAGGCTAATAGCTTGTTTGGTTGGCTGTAATGCTAAACCATTACAGCCTTATTCAGTGGGCCCAACCCTATTTCATTGTTTGGTCGGCTGAATGGGCTATTACAACCTTATTCGTTACAGCCTTATTCAAGGCAAAAATGCCGTTTACAATTCAGTACTCCCTCCACGGAATAGCAATTCAGCGTGAAAATTTTTCAACTTTACCCTTCTTATTTCTTTCTCACATCTGAGCATTTTTTTCTTTTTTTTTCACGTCTGATTCTCATTTCCTTCCAACGTTCTCCCTATTTTTCACGTCTGAAGCATCATTTCCAACCCTATCCAAGCCTGAACCCAGATTCAATTTCAAATTAAAAGCTACCAAAATTCTACCTACCGGCGAATTCCATCGATTCTCACTCCTCTTAGGCTCCACAAATTCATCCTCAAGCTCTGGTTGAAATCAGGGTCAACGGTTTCAATTTTCTCTCAACAAAAACGCAGCTTGAAATCCAAATTTCTCAGTTTTCTTAAGAAAATTCGACTTCGGTGTGAGAGGAAAGGGCTAACGATCCAACACCCAAATGTTAAATCAGTGCTGAATCGAGTGAAGCAGTTCGCTGACAAGGTATTAAGTTTTTGCTTTGTCTTAATGAAAACTACTCTTAATGGCTTCGCAACTGATTAGAGTCTCATCCTATGAAGCTCACAATCAGCTAGAACTCTCTTTAAGGCAAGCTTTTGACCTTCTTCAATCGAAATTAAGACCCCCCTTTTCATTAACTATCCCAGATCCCTAAGAATTCACTTTACTTAATCAAGCTATTCTCTATGGTGTTTTAATCGAACCCTATTAAGCACTTACATGCTATTGTCATTGATGGGAATCTTTGGTTATGTTTTGAGTTAATGAGTCTTTGTTTAAATGGGATTGTTTGTTACAAGAAAAGCCTATAGTTTTGACCAGTGCACTATATACATTTCTTCTTTTATTAGCTGATCATTGTAGTTTTAACCAGTGCACTATATACAATTCTCTTTGCCTCCAAAATTTCCTTTTGCAGCTCATCTTTATCTTCAGCCATTAATATGTAGTGATTTACCATCTCCTCCTTTTCCTTGATTAGGTTCTGCCATTCAGCCTTCTTCTGTGTCGGTTCTTCTGTAGTCTCCTCAGGTATCTTCTCCATTTTTGAAACTTTCAATCTGAAGTTGTCATCTTTGTTATCATTTTCATAGTGTGACATAGCAAGCATAGAATTCATGGGTATGCTCATTGCCAATGGGGTTGCTTGTACCCCTCCAATGGGGTATCAATTCTTTCACTTTTTATTTTATAAAAAAATAAAAAAGGTGATTAATTTTATCATTATTTGTAGGTGGAATAGCTGGAATCACTTTCATTGTGATATAGATGAGAAGACTATAAAAAGTACTGGTAAGCTTCTTAACTTACTCTAATTATTTATATATAGTCATTTTCATTTTAATTAAATAAAACCCAGAATTTGCATTTAAGTACTTACTAAGATTTTCAACTTCAAATACCCAAAATTTTAAAACTTGTGCTTGAGCATTAATTGAATTCAATATTGGACTTGGATCATGCATGCTTATCCATTAATTTGATTGGTATAGTAGAATCAACAGATGCTTTAAACCACCGCCATCACCATGCAATTTCCAGCCTTCAAATCTAATTTATACTTCTATTTTCGTAGTTTTTTTTTTACTTTGAATATTCCAACAGTAGATAATTTCATAATACCCTTTTATCAGCAGTGTTTCAATGTTCTTTCTATTATAGTAATTAATTCTGGTTTGAAACTTTGGGTATTAGTTGCTATTTGTATGCTTGACACGAATGAAAAAAGCCCATAAATTACCTGCACACTTGTTTATTACGATCTGAATCAGTCCAATCAAGAAATTCTTGAAATTTAATTATAGATTTGATAAATTACCTTATATTATGTTTGAAATGAAGAAAATAATTTTTATTAAATAAAACCCAGAATTTGTATTCAAGTACTTGCTAAGATTTTCAACTTCAAATACCCAATATTTTAAAACTTGTAGTTGAGCATTAATTAAATTCAATGTTGGCCTTGGATCATGCATGCTTATTCATTAATTTGATTGGTATTTTGTTGCTGAAAAATAGTGAATAGAATCAACTGATGCTTGAGACCACCACCATCACCACTACGCTATTTACAGCCTTTAAATCTAATTTATACTTTCTGTTTTTGTTTTTTTGACTTTGAATATTCCTCAGTGCTCTTTCTATTACAGTAATTAATTAGGGTTTGAAACTTTGGATGAATTTGCTATTTGCATGGTTAGCCAGTTTCAATTTGATTGGCACGAGGTACAGGGTTTGGTCCCTGTAATATAATTGCTTGCTTGTACTAAAAATAAAATATTTGCATGCTTAAAACTTTCTATCCATGGTTGGAACTTTTTGATGCTTTTTAATCCTTGTACCAAGTGCGATCTCTCTTCCATATTGCTATTGAGTTGCAGATCGGTATAACATCATGTTGGCTTGAGGAATTGTTTTATGCTTCTCATGGTCATCTTTGACTGTCCAAATTGTTTTTCTTGCTGAAAACATTTAGAATAGGGAGGTATCAAAATTTGTCACGGGTCTCTGATTTTCTGCAATTTACCAACACTACAGTAGTTGGAACTTGGGATCGATTTCTTTTTTAATTTGGTATTTTAAGTTATCATCCGTTTGACTCCTTTTTTGAATCCTTAAGTAATCATTTGTATAAATTTTGACATATTAAGAATGAACAGTACGGTTTAGTGTGTGGTCTCTGTGATTGCTAATCCTCTCTAGATATGCCTTTATCTCTTTCTTGTCAATCTTGCTGTTCTTGTTTATTGTTGACATCTGCGCTCTGTTTAATGTGATTCACTTTTAGACAGCCATCCATTAAGGTTTCTTTTTATTTATTTTATTTAATGTTGGATTATGTATATTATGTATGTAACCTGAGAAGCAAGATTTTTAATAATGCAAATGCAAGTTTATGTGGAAATTGTAGTACTGATGATACTTTATCAGCTGTTGTTCCTAGACCTTTAGTCTTGATTATCGATTTTCACAGTCTTGAGGATTATTTAAGTGTAATTTTCAAGACCTAAATCTCTTGGAACTTGTCATTGTTTCATTTTTTTTATCTTTTCATGGTTTCATTTTTGTTTTTAGGCGTTTAGCTAAGTAACTTATATCTAAGAAATGACTGATTCCTTAACTTATTTTTTGGGCAAGGGCTTTGAGTTCCTTGATCTTGGAATAATAATTAGCATATAATATCAGCTCCATCTCTTTCAATGGCAATAAAACTTCATTTTTTTTTCTTTATATGTCTATGTTTCTAGTTTTGCTGGATTTGCCATGTCAAACAGTTTTTCTTTCTATTTTTGTGTGCGTATGTGTATGTATTCTCTTTAGCTTTGAAGGATGGACCTAATAATTGTACAAAGGGACAATCTAAACTCTATTACTACTGATTTTTTGTTAGATTAGAGTGAATTAGATATTAAAGACGGGTTTGCTATCGAGTCCCCTTAAGAAACTCTTTAAACTTAGTTAATATTCTGTTTATGGTCATAACATTGTATTGAATGTAGTAGTTGATAACTTATCATTTTTAGTTCGAACCATTATGTGTTAAATGTGTAGTGGTATATTATTATTTCAACAAGGGGCATGTGGTTTAATAAGGTTGTGTTTTCTTTGGCAGAATTAACTTCAAGATAAGGACCACAGAGCTTGATAGAAAAAGAATCAGGTTGCAAATACTGCTGGGCAAGAGAGGTTTCGTACAATAATTATTGGGTATTGTTTTGGGTATTGTTTTGCATAAATCTATTATTTGCATAATTATTGGGAGGAATAATGCAACTTTTTAAATATAAACTATCAAATAATATTGCTAACAAAGATAGTTTGAAAGAAGATTGATAAGCAAGATCTTTGGCATTATATAAAAGATCTGTTTTACCATTTATGAGGATTGATGTAAGTAATGAGAATCCCTAAGATATTTTATCAAGATTGTAATAACCCAAATTTGACCGGGCCTTGAAACCCAAAACCAAAATTAAATAATAATAAATAAATGTTTATTTATTAAACAGTCCCTTTACAGCCCAAAAGTTAAAACCTACACTCGGTAGCCCAAATACCCCTTAAACTATCCCTTAACCCGTTTACACCCTTGACCCATTACAATTACAACTTTAGCCCAAATATACCCAAAGCCTAGACCTAAACTGGACCTGAATAACAGAGGCCCAAAAACCCAAAATTATCAGCTAGGGTTTTCAACCTAGCTCTTTTCCTCGCGCCATAACGGTTTACTGAAAGCTTGGGAGCGTCGGTGCAAATCCCCAGATCGAGGCCATCAATGCATACTGACGCGCCATCAATGCGTCCGTCTCTCTCGTGACCGTCCAGCACCGTGATCTCAGGCCTCCCCTCTAGCCTTGGTACCACCGTTAACGCAGAGATCATTGGGATACCTGCAAGAAAAGGAAACACAGCAGATACGAAGAGCAAGAAAAGGAAACTAAAAGAATCTCAACTGATCACGGTCAAAGACACAAAACATAGAAAGAAATCGAAGAGTTCTTTCCCAGTTTTTTGTAATAAATAACGGCTATAAAAAGCCATTTGTAACCCTCTAATTTTTACGGATACAGAAAACAAGAAAGCAAATACAAACAGTTTCAAAGAAAAGGTGATTTAACCGTGTGTTTTTATCTTCTGCAACATATGCATGTATATAAACTGTTTAGCAAAATATAGGACTTTTTAGAGGATAAGAGATTACCTGGGGAAAGACGAGGGTTTTAACCCTCGAAACTTCGCGCACGACGGCGCGTGAGGCGCGTGTGCAACCACTGCATCGTGACCAGAGGCCAGGACTGGGGACCTCTTTTTCCCTCTGCAGAGCATTTCAGAATTTTTTTTTTTTTAGACTGGTGCTAAAATAATTTTAAAGCTGTGAGAATGACTTATATAGCCTCGATAAAACGGCGTCATTTTCAGACCCCCAGGGTCCACGTGTTGACCTGATTACCCGGGGAGGATTCGCGCATTTTTAAAATTGGGTTAATTTCCCAATCGGTCCTTCTACCCCTTTTTGTATTTTCAATTAAATTTTATTTTATTTATGATTTGGCCCTATTATTTTATTTTAGTTTTAATTTGGTCCTGACAGTTGTTAAATCAAATTCTGGAAAACGTGGCCGTTTTGGGAATAGGGCAATTTGCCCAGTGAGTCCCTCTAATTTTACACGTGTTTTAATTAGGGCCTCAATTCGGTTTTATTCCTTTCAAGATTCGCCCCATAATTTTGCTAAACTTTAAATTTAGTCCTATATTTATTATTCTATATATATCTTATTATTTGTTTTACTTTAATTTTACTTTTATATTATATATTATAAAATTATTTGCAAGTATTATTTTTATTATTCATTATGTATTCTTAAATTATTATTTTACATCTTTTTTATATATTATTATATCTTCATATATATTATATATTTATATAGGTATATATTGTTTTATATGTTACTTTATATTATACCTATTATCTTTCTTATAGGTTTATATTACATTTTAGTATATAATATTTATTATGTTTTATTTATATCTTATTGTTTCTTTTTATATATATATATGTTATGTATATCATGTATCGCCAATTATATTTTTTATGTTTATACTATATATATATATTATTTTAAAAAAATATATAAACTATTATTATTAAATCATGTTTTTAGCTCGCATTATATACACATTTCATTATTAATTATTTATTTATTTACTACATATATTATTTCATTTTAAACAAATATTCTTATAAAATCCCTTAAATACTTTTAAACCAATATATTATTATAATTATTATTCTTTTATTCTTGTTATTATGTATTACATTATATATTAAATACTATTTTAAAATTGATATGATATGTCTTGTTTTAATTATATGTATATTTTGTTAGCAATCAATTATTTTTTTTTATTAGTTCTTCTATATGTTTTATATTGTATGTATCATGTATGTGTTAAATCTTTTATATGCATATTGATATTATATTTATTCTATTCGTATATCATACATTATTTGATTATGTTTGTTCTTATATCATGCATCATTTAAATATTATTTCGTATGTTTCTATATCTTGATTATTCATTCTCAATACATGCTATATATATATCTTAGTTGGCATTTTTTTCTGCTTTATATGTATTATTCTTTATAACATAGTATTCATTTTTGTTCAAATGCACGTATTATCTACCTAGTACAATAATATATTATTATGATTTATAATGTAATATAATTCTCCACACATCATCTTTAAAAAGATAAAGCTCCAAAATTTTCAAAAAAATATAAAGGCAATGCTTGGTGTTAGGAAATTTCGAAAAAGTAGTGCCCTAACTTATTGGGTTGTAACTTTTCTCGTTAAATTCGAATAGTCAAGCACCCTTCTAAGTTTTTAAAGGTTTTCAAAATATGAGTGACTGTCTTGGAACTGCAAAGTGATATGTCCTAACTTACTGGATGTAGCATTTTGTTATTTCGAGATAGGGATTTCTAAAAAGGCTAACTTATAGTCAATACTTTCAAATATTTCAAAAGGATTATATCTTAAATTTTTAATTTCCGACATCAAAGACATTTTGATAATCAATTAGATACCAATTTTTGGGCGTTACGAGGGTGCTAACCCTTCCTCGTACGTAACCGACTCCCGAACCCATTCTTTTGATTCCGTAGACCAAAACCAACGATTTTAAAACAAATGTTTTAAAGGTGATCCAATCACACCTAAAAAGATTGGTGGCGACTCCCGTTTTTGTTTTTAAGGTCGATTCCCATTTTCCAAAACTTGATTTTAAAAAAAAGGTTTCGACAGCTTGGCGATTCCGCTGGGGACGAATAAGAGAGTCAAGCCGTATAATTGATTACCTTTTGTCTTAATGTTGAAAACTTGAAAAATTTTAAAATTCAATCCTCTTTGCATTACATGTGTTTGTATTATTGCATATGTTATATATTCTGATACGCATTGCATTTGCATGACTGTTGTGGTCACACCCTTAAGTGGGAGTGAGAAACTACGCCTTCGTGAGGTTTTCGCCTCCGTGCAGGATAGTGGATCACTTTCGGGATACATCCGTACCTATGGTTTCGTGAGATTTTCATCTCCGTGTAGCCATAGGGAAATGTATTCCCCTGAACTGAACTCGATTCAAATGAGCCTATAATGGGTGAGAATCGAGGAATCTGCTGGTTCAGGTACCTCAACTTTAGAACTAAACCACATATAGAAGGACCGTAAGAGCTCAACCTAGATAGAATTATACCGTAATTATTACCCTTGCAGGTTATCTTTGAGTTTATTGTTATCATGTAATACTAACTATCTCCTTTCTTTTGTTGCATATCATTTCGCATTTACAAAGGTATCGATTCACTGTCAGTGTCTAAATTAGAGAGTTTTATTATGGAGAACGGACTTCTTGATAGAGTGGAGGGCAACGCCAACGTCCATAGATGGTCTGAGCAAACTCGCTTAGAAAAGGGAGATAGTATAGTGCATGGGACATATGTCTGAGTCGCCGGGATATACTCGCATCGAGTTACGCAGAATAATCTCCAAGAGCTTAAGGAGATTTGGGATCAATGGGGCAACGAGACTAAACAATTATTCTATGGTAACTACAGAGACTTGCCTTACTTGCTCGATGTTCAAATAGATAAGCACTTGTTCCGAGCCCTCGCTCAGTTTTGGAATCCAGTCAGATTTGCTTGCTTTACTTTTTGGGAGGTAGACTTGGTGCCTACTGTAGAGGAGTACACTTGCCTTTGTTACGTTGTCCCGTGTTCCAGTTGATAGAATCTATTCTCGAGCTGTTAATGTCCCTACCTTCTGGAAGAAATTGATGGCTATTACAGGGATGAGTGAGCAGTGGATTATTGCCAGAATTAAAGAGAAGGGCGAGTGCAAGTGCATTTCATGGGATACTTTGAAGGGTCTGATTTTGACACACCCTGATGAAGCAAAGAGGGTAGATGTTTTTGCCTTAAGTTTGTACGGATTGATAGTGTTCCCTAGGGCTTTGGGATATGTGGATGAGGCAACCACGGATCTTTTCCATAGACTCAGTAAGAGGGTCACTTCTATCCCTACAATTTTGGCAGAGACATTCAGGTCCTTAGGCACATGTAGGAAAGCTGGTGCAGGTAGGTTTGTTGGTTGTGCACAATTGCTTCTAGCTTAGTTCTATAGTCATTTTCGGTTGATAGATAAGGTCGTTTGTCGGGTTTTCTTCGAGGATTACTCACCGTTGAAGGACATAATCGCTTCAACTAGGAGAGTTGATGTTCCAGAGGAGAATTGGATTGCACTACTTCAAAATTTTCAGTCGAAAAATGTTGAGTGGAGAGCTCTGTGGATGATTCCTGGTGAGATTCTTTACCGTTGCGGCAGTTTCCATTGGGTCCCTTTATTGGGAATTTGGGGTGCCATTGGTTATGCCCCCTTGCTCGTGTTGAGGCAATTCAGTTTGAGGCAGTTCGTGCCAGCAACTCATGGGCTAACTCAAAGTAAGTTTGCATGTAGAGGAGCCGATTATAAGAAAAGGGTCGGTGAGATCTCTAGCGCTTGGAACAAGACGCGTCGATTGAAAGGAGTAGCTATTGGCCCTGCTACGACTCCAGAATATGTTGAATGGAGAGGTAGAAGGATCAATGATAATATTCCTGAGCCAAATGTGGAAGGAGCCCGACCGATGGAGGAATATCTGCAAGTGATGCCCTCGGAGTTAGAAATTATGAAGCAAGAATTTGAGAGGAAAAATTTGGAGCTTGAGAAAAGGATAGCAAAGTTCGAAGAAGAAAAGATGTACTTGAGTTTAGATATCGATGTCCAGAAAATGGAGGTCGAAAAAGAAAGAAAGGAAAAGAGGAAGATTAAAGAGGATAGAGATGATTTGAAGGAACACTACAAAAAGGCACAGGTATCCTTAAGAAGAGCGAAAGTAGGAGGGTCTTCAGATCAGTTGCAGAAAGAGGTCCAAGAAGGAAAGGCTAGAGCTGAGTATTGGGAGAAGAAGTTTCTGGAGATGCAATCGCAAAATTTGGCATTAGAAGAAGAGAATAAATGGTTGAAGTCTAAAATAACTGAGCTTGGAAGATCCCTTCGTTGGCATCGCAAGCATGATTCTACGGTTGAGTTAAAAGAGCTAAAGAGTAAAGTTAAAGATTTGGAAACAGCATTGCAGGAAGGTAAACTTCGGATCAAGCAACTCGAGACGCAAGGAGATTATCTAAAGGGAGAGCTTCATCGCCTAGAGGCGGGTTAGAAAAGGATCATGTCATGGGAGAAGCCATAGCCCAGTTCGAGAGGTTGCTTTGAATATGTGCAGACTTGGCGATCTGAGCCGATGTATTGAGTTTGATGTGTGGGTCGTCGTCGGACATAGGAAGAGAGTTAGCCCTTTTATTAGATAGAGTTAAAACTTTGGGCATTAGGCGCGAAAAGCGTGCTTGTAATCCATTTATATGTAAAGATATTCTTTTTCTAAATAAAGTTTTCTAAATGAGATTGAATCGAGATTGATGCCTTTGTTGCATTCATGCATTTGCATTACATCATATCATATGCATTCAAGGTTATAGAAAAACCCTAATTAGTTAAAGTTTCTTTATAAAGGTAGAAAAGAAAATCTGGAAATCACACATCCTTATGGCACTCGTACTAAAACTAAGAACATGGATCAAAGGTTTGAGCAGTTGCAAAAGGATATGCAAGACCAGTTGCAAGAACAGTTGGCTAAAATGCAGAATGAGATGAGGGAGCAAATGATGGAAGCTTAGAGGAATATGATGGCCGAAATGGCTCAGTTACTGAGGGCCACTGATAAGGGAAAGGCTCCTATGGCCATCATTAAAGAGGAAAATGAGGGTCCTCCTCCAGGTTTTACACCGCCGCATGTACCATTGCAAACTGAGGCACCTCCTAGAAGGCCATGTACTGCGGTGAGGCCTCAGCATGGGCCAATTGATGCTGGTGTCCATGTGAATTTCCCGGTTGGTTCAGGGTTTAATATGGGTGACAATCCTACTAATCCTCTTGTTCCCGATCTAGATATGGTGGAAAATGAGGATTTGAAGGCCGAAGCTGCAAGGCAATTGGATGAACGCTGCAGGTGGTTAGAAGAAAAGTTCAAAGCTTTGGAAGGTACTGGCAATAATCATGGGGTTGATGCTAAGGACTTAAGTCTGGTCCCAAACCTAGTGTTACCTCACAAATTCAAAATGCCAGAATTTGAGAAGTACAATGGCACTACTTGCCCAGAGGCCCACATCACAATGTTCTGCAGAAGGATGACGGGGTATATAAATAATGATCAACTGTTGATCCATTGTTTTCAGGATAGTTTGATAGGAGTGGCAGCCAGATGGTACAATCAGTTGAGCCGGGCTAGAATAAGTTCATGGAGGGATCTTGCACAAGCCTTCATGCAACAGTACAATCATGTAACAGACATGACCCCGACGATTATTACCCCCGCAAAACATGGAGAAGAAGCTTAATGAGAATTTTAGGCAATATGCACAGAGGTGGAGAGAGGTAGCAATGCAGGTTCAACCACCACTGTTGAAGAAGGAGACCACTATGTTATTTATTAATACTCTGAAAGCCCCATTTATTACACATATGATTGGAAGCACTACTAAAAGTTTTGCGAAAATAGTTATGGCAAGAGAGATGATAGAGAATGCCATAAGAGGAAGAAGAATTGAGGGGGAAGTAGCCAAAAGATTAGCCCCAAGAAGAAAAGACAATGAGGTAAACAATACAAGTGGTTTTAATTCAAAAGTAGTCACAGTTAGCCAGCCCAAAGTAGCCACAGTTAGGCAACAAGGCTCTCAAAAGCAGGAATCTAACACTAGGCATGAGAGGATGCAATTTACGCCTATACCTGTGACGTATAGGGAGCTCTATCAAAATCTATATGATGCGCATGCTATAGCCCCTTTCCATTTAAAACCATTACAACCTCCGTATCCTAAATGGTATGATGCAAATGCCAGATGTGAGTATCATGCTGGAATATCGGGGCACTCAATAGAGAATTGTACTGGATTTAAGAAAGCCATAGGGAGGTTGATTAAGAATGGGGTTTTGAAATTTAAGAGTACCTCAAATACCGAGAATCCCTTGTCGAACCATGACAATCAGGGAGTAAATGCCATTGGTGAAGCCGGTGGAAAGAGGGAAAAGGAAAATGTTGATGAGATAAGGATGCCTATGAGGGTAATCTGAGAGGAAATGATGAAGAGAGGTATGTTGACCTCTAAAAATACGAAAGAAAGAACATGGGACTACGGTGAGTTCTGTGAAGATTGCGAGGAATTCAAGGCCTTGGTGCAAGGCTTTATAGACAACAAAGAGCTACAGGTTTATGAAGGTAGCTCTAGTGAAAAGCAAGTATGTGCTTTGGAAAATGAACAAAGAAAGAACCCGAAGAAACCAAGGATTGTTATCTCCACGACAGGGAATAATGAAGTGGGGACACCAGCAGCACCCAAAGTCATTATCCATGCACCTACTCCTTTCCCTTACAAGGATAGCAAGAAGGTACCATGGAGTTATGACTGTAGCGTGACGGTACCGGAGGAAGGAAATGTAGGCAGCGCATCTGAAGATGTACAAATTGAAGGTTCCCATACGCGGAGTGGGAAACGTTATGATACGGGGAACGTCAGAGTGGAGCCCACAAAATCCAAAAGTATAGAGGTAGAAAAAGGGAAAAAGAGTAAAGTACTTGTTAACAAGCCAGTGAGGGAGGAGGAGGCTAAGGAATTTCTAAGGTTCCTTAAGCATTGTGAGTTCAGTGTGGTCGAGCAGTTGCGTAAGCAACCAGCACGCATATCGATTTTAGCATTATTGTTAAGCTCTGAAGTACATCGGGAAGCGTTGATGAGGGTACTCAACAAGACATATGTCACTCACGATATATCTGTCAATAAGTTGGACCGGTTGATAAATAACATCAGTGCTGATAATTTCATCTACTTCAATGATGATGAAATTCCTCCTGGGGGCATAGGGTCAACTAAGGCTTTGCACATCACCACTCGTTGCAAAGGATACACATTTCCAAGTGTACTTGTGGATAATGGTTCTGCTTTGAATGTCCTGCCGCTATCCACCTTGAATAGGTTGCCCATTGACAGTTCTTATATGAAGGCATGTCACAATGTGGTAAAAGCCTTTGATGGAACTGAAAGGAAAGTAATGGGACAAATTGACATCCCTCTGGAGATTGGACCAAATACATATGAAGTTGACTTCCTGGTAATGGATATCAAGCCCTCCTATAATTGTTTGTTAGGGAGGCCATGGATACACTCGGTAGGAGCGGTGCCTTCTTCAGTGTACCAAAAATTAAAGTTGGTGATAGATGGACGCTTGATAACCATCAATACATAGGAGGACATCATAGCAGCTGTCACCAGTAAAGCCCCTTATATGGAGACAAATGAGGAGGCCATCGAGTGTTCTTTTTGTTCCTTGGAAATTGTTAATGCTACCTTCATTTCGGAGAGAAGTGAGGTGCCGGTTCCCAGAATGTCTAGAGCAACAAGGATGGCCCTACAAATAATGATGAGGAAAGGAGCATTGCCAGGAAAAGGACTAGGAAAATAGTTGCAAGGTGGGATTCAAGTCCCAAAATTGATGGATAAGAAGGATCGCTTTGGTTTAAGTTTTAATCCAGACCATAAACACAAGAGACAGGAGATGGAAAAGCGTCAAGCAAGAAGGAAGGCGCGTTTGAACGGAGGAGAAGTAGGTGGGAACTGATGACATTCCCACCTATATCCAAAACCTTTAAGTCAAGAGGGTTGCTGGTAGAAGAGAATCATCAAATCAATGTTGTACATAGTAAATGGTTTGGACAGGAAAATCTTGAGGGTATTCGCCCTTACGAACCGGGGAGCTCTCTGAACAATTGGACTGCGGAGGATCTTCCTGTAGTCTTTAGAAATTTTTCAGAGTAATTCTCGAAACATGTTTATTACTCTAGGGCTTAGGAGTAGTAAGATTACATTTGTGAAAATAGGCTTATGTTCATCTATTATTATTCAAATAAAACATAACTTTTATCAGTTTAAAAGAGTATTGCTTCATTTTTACCAAGCAATATTCCTTTAAATTCTAACAACTCTTATTCTTTTATTCATAGCACATAAATGATCATTCTTAAATTTATTCATTCTTTGTATATTCTTTCATACCCCTTACAGGTCTCTAGATATCAATGATATGAGCGCTAATACTGCCACTCTTGATTTCTCTTGTGAGCAAGACATGTGTTTAGAGGAGCCTCAGGATTTTGAAGATATTCAAGATTGTGACGTATCTCTCGATCTATTAAGAATGGTAAAACAAGAGGAGAAACAAATCATGCCACATGAAAAAGAGGCAATAGAGAATATAGCCCTAGAGGAAGGGAAGGAGGTGAAAATTGGAACACTGATCGCTAATGACACAAGGCTTAGCTTGATTGAGTTGCTTCAGGAATTCAAGGATATCTTTGCATGGTCTTATCAGGATATGCCCAGATTGAGTACTGACATTGTAGTACATCGTCTTCCGATAAGACAAGAATGTAAACCAGTCCAACAGAAGTTGCGAAGGATGCAGCCAGACATTGTCCTGAAAATAAAAGATGAGGTTAAGAAGCAGTTTGATGCAGGATTTTTGCAGGAAGTGAAGTACTCTGAATGGGTAGCTAATATTGTACCTGTCCCTAAGAAAGACGGGAAGGTACGAATGTGCGTTGATTACAGAGATCTAAACAAAACAAGCCCAAAAGATAATTTTCCTCTGCCACACATCGACACTTTAGTAGACAACACAGCAGGATATTCGGTGTTCTCCTTCATGGACGGCTTCTCAGGATACAATCAGATAAAGATGCATCCAGAGGATATGGATAAAACTACTTTCATAACATTGTGGGGCACCTTTTGTTATAAAGTAATACCGTTTGGGTTGAAGAACGCAAGGGCAACATACCAACGAGCCATGGTAAACTTGTTTCACGACATGATGCATAAGGATATTGAGGTATACGTTGATGATATGATTGCCAAATCGCAAACAGAAAAAAAACACATTGAGTTCTTGAGAAGATTGTTCTTAAGGTTGAGGAAATTCCAGTTGAAGCTCAATCCAGCAAAGTGCACTTTTGGAGCCAGATCGGGGAAGTTATTAGGCTTCGTAGTCAGTGAAAAGGGAATTGAGGTTGACTTAGACAAGGTCAAAGCCATACGAGAGTTGCCTCCGCCACGTACTCGAAAAGAAGTTCGAGGATTCCTAGGAAGGTTGAATTACATTGCTCAGTTCATTTCACAATTGACTGAGAAATGTGATCCTATCTTTCGTCTCCTCAGAAAGCACAATCAAGGTACTTGGGATGAAGAATGCCAAAATGCTTTTGAGAAAGTCAAGCAGTATTTGTTGAATGCTCCAGTGTTATCTCCGCCTAGTCTAGATAAACTGTTAGTACTATACTTGTCAGTGTTCAGCAATTCTATGGGATGTGTGTTTGGTCAGCATGACGAGTCAGGGAAAAGGGAAAAGGTAATTTATTACCTCAGTAAGAAATTCACTAACTGTGAAATGAGATATTCGCCAATCGAAAAGTTGTGCTGTGCGTTGATTTAGACCACACGGGGATTAAGACAGTACATGCTATACCATACTACTTGGCTCTTCTCAAAACTAGATCCATTAAAATACATGATGGAATCAACGGCTCAAAATGGAAGAATAACAAGATGGCAAATTTTGCTTTCAGAGTTCGATATAGTTTATGTAAGTCAGAAGGCTATCAAAGGAAGTGCGGTGGCAGACTTTTTGACAAGTAAAGCTTTGGAGGATTACGAACCATTGAATTTTGATTTTCCAAATGAGGAGCTAATGTGTATAGCAGCAACTGAAGATTCTCCATGGAAGCTAAATTTTGAAAGGGCTTCTAATGCAGTCGGAAATGGAATTGGGGCAGTCTTGGTATCCCGAAATGGCGACCATTACCCGTTCACGTGCAAGTTGGATTTTGAATGTACAAATAATATGGCTGAATACGAAGCATGCATCATGGGGCTCCAAGCAGCCATAGAAAGAGGCATAAAAACCCTAGAAGTATATGGAGATTCTGCGTTGGTAATCTATTAGCTAAGAGGCGAATGGGAGACAAGAGACCCTAAATTGATCAATTATCGAATGGTAGTTTTAGGGTTACTAAGAGAGGTTCGATGACATCACCTTCAACTATCTCCCATGAGATGAGAATCAAATGGCAGATGCTTTAGCAACCTTGGCTTCAATGATTAAGGCAAACAAAGAGGAGGAGATGATACCAATTCAAATCAGTGTCTATGAATTTCCAGCTAGCTGTTGTAACCTTGAAGAAGAAGAAAATGATGACAATCCTTGGTATCAGGATATATTGCGATATGTAAGAGATCGTAAATATCCAGCACAGGCATCCAAAAATGACAAACGAACCCTGAGAAGGTTAGCTTGTGACTATGTTTTGGATGGGGATGTTCTGTACAAGAGAAGAAAAGACCAAGTACATTTTTAGATGTGTCGATGCTGTGGAAGCCAAGCTAATTCTAGAAGAGGTTCATGAAGGTGTATGTGGAACGCATGTAAATGGGTTCACGATGGAAAGACAAATCATGAGGTTTGGCTATTACTGGGCCACTATGGAAGGAGACTGTATCAACTATGCCAGAAAATGCCATAGGTGCAGATTTATGGGGACAAAATTCATGTACCACCCTCACCTTTACATGTCATGATGTCTCCATGGCCATTTTCCATGTGGGGCATGGATGTCATCGGACCAATATCGCCAAAAGCTTCGAATGGAAATCGATTTATTTTCATAGTGATTGACTACTTTACAAAATAGGTAGAGGCTGCTTCTTACGCAAATGTTACGAAGTCAGCTGTAAGTTGATTTTTGAAGAAGGAAATCTTTTGTCGGTATGAAATGCCTGAGAGGATCATATCCGACAATGCATTGAATTTGAACAACAAAACGGTAGCAGGTGTTTGCGACCAGCTCAAAATCAAGCATCACAACTTTTCACCTTATCGTCTAAAGATGAATGGGGCAGTGGAGGCTGCCAATAAGAACATTAAGAAAATAGTGGGAAAGATGACTGAGACTTATAGGGATTGGCATGAAAAGCTACCGTTTGCACTCTTGGCCTATCGAACATCTGTTAGAACTTCTACTGGGGCAACTCCGTTCTCGTTAGTTTACGGGATGGAAGCAGTTCTACCAATTGAAGTGGAAATACCTTCTCTCTGAATTTTAGCAGAGATAAGGTTAGATAAAGCTGAATGGGTTCAGTCTCGATATGACCAGCTAAACTTGATTGAGGAAAAGAGGTGAAAGCTATCCGATATATAGTCGGATGTACGAGCGTATGATGCAAGCTTATGATAAAAAGGTTCGTCTAAGGGAATTCCATGAGGGGGACCTTGTGCTAAAGAAAATCCTTCCCATTCAGAAGGACTTTAGAGGAAAATGGATGCCAAATTGGGAGGGGCCATACGTCGTGAAGAAGGCTTTTTCTAGCGGTGCATTGATTTTGACAGAAATGGATGGAAAGAGCCTACCCAATCCGGTGAACTCAGACTCAGTCGAAAAGTACTTTGTCTAAAGGAGAAAAGAATCCAAGGTGAAAACCCGCAAAGGACGCCTTGAATTTTCAAAAAAAAAAATGGAGAGGCCAAAGTGAAAACCCGCAAAGGGCACCTTGTGACCAAAGGGATTTTGAGTTGAAAACCCGAAAGGGTAGCTCAAATGTTGAAGGGCACACCGCAACCTTGCTATATATGACTCAGCAGAGAGTAAAACATGATGTACATTGGGGCATCAACGAAGTACTTTGGATCTTTTAAACACATGTCGAAAGGCTTCGGGGAACTAATGTATAGACACTCAAGCGGCGATATTTAGAGCATCTAATTTTTATCCTGTTTGCTATCTTTAGATTCTATTTCTTCTTAAAGATATGCTATCGGACTTATTTCCTTTATCTTTCAAGTTAACAATTCAAATCCAATTATTCTCAAAGATTTACTCATCTTCCGATATTTTTAAAGTATGTTGCATTGAAATAATGATAGATGAACTAAAATATTTTCACAAACGAAGTTTTGCACATTACTTTGGAATTTCTAGATAATGCAAGAAACTAAAACAGGACAATTGTTCGAGAAATTCACGTAAGTGAGGGATGAAAGAACTCGAGGGATTTCTTTTTTCCAGTCCAAAAGGAAATGGATGATTACAGACATCCTCAGTAGATCATAGCATTGGAGGAAGGCCTACAAGCTGAGTAAGAATAAAATTTTGAGAAAAGAAAAACAAATGAAGGAATGAATGATGACACTTGAGATAGGGGTCATATTCACAGCACTTTGCATCATAACATGTTAAGGACATCCGACTCATTTCAATCATAGCATACTTAGGTATAGGCACATACTCATTCTACAGGTCATGTCCTCTAGGGGACAATGAAGATCAGAGATTTCAACATGGCATCCTCAGTGCTTATGGGAAAAAAATTGAAAATAGCGAGATCTAACCTTGGATGTTTATACCAAGAGCAGATCCAAGATGATTTGGTATTTTTGTGTTTATAAGAAACAAATCGAGGACATAGTAGATTTGACTCTCAGACGTTCTTAAATATAGCAGATCTAACCTTCATATGTTTATACTGAAGCAGATCCAAGATGATTTGGTATTCTTGTGTTTACAAGAAACAAATCGAGGACATAGCGATTTTGACTTTCGGCGTTCTCAAATATAGCAGATCTAACCTTCAGATGTTTATACTGAAGCAGATCCAAGATGATTTGGTATTCTTGTGTTTACAAGAAACAAATCGAGGACATAGCAGATTTGACTCTCAGACGTTCTCAAATATAGCAGATCTAAACTTTAGGTGTTTATACTGAAGCAGATCCAAGATGATTTGGTATTCTTGTGTTTACAAGGAACAAATCGAGGACATTGCAGATATGACTCTCAAATGTTCTCAAACAGACTCAAGATGATTTGGCATCCTTGTGCTTACAAGGAACAAATCGAGGATATAGCAGATTTGACTCTAAGACATTCTCAAATATAGCAGATCTAACCTTCAGATGTGTATACTGAAGTAGATCCAAGATGATTTGGTATTCTTGTGTTTACAAGAAACAAATCGAGGACATAGTAGATTTGACTCTCAGACGTTCTCAAATATAGCAAATCTAACCTTCAAATGTTTATACTGAAGCAGATCCAAGATGATTTGGTATTCTAGTGTTTATAAGAAACAAATCGAGGACATAGCAGATTTGACTCTCAGACGTTCTCAATAAAGCAAATCTAACCTTCAGGTGTTTATACTGAAGTAGATCCAAGATGATTTGTTGTTCTTGTGTTTACAAGGAACAAATCGAGGACATTGCAGATATGACTCTCAAATGTTCTCAAACAGAATCAAGATGATTTGGCATCCTTGTGCTTACAAGGAACAAATCGAGGACATTGCAGATATGACTCTCAAATGTTCTCAAACAGACTCAAGATGATTTGGCATCCTTGTGCTTACAAGGAACAAATCGAGGACATTGTAGATATGACTCTCAAATATTCTCAAACAGACTCAAGATGATTTGGCATCCTTGTGCTTACAAGGAATAAATCGAGGACGTAGCAGATATGACTCTCGAATATTCTCAAAACAGACTCAAGATGATTTGGCATCCTTGTGCTTGCAAGGAACAAATCGAGGACGTAGCAGATATGACTCTCGAATGTTCTCAAAACAGACTCAAGCTGATTTGGCATCCCCACAAATCGAAGAAGCAGATTCGACATCTCTATGATCGGCGGGGAGCAGATCAAAGATATCAACATAGTAGTCATAAAATTGAATTCCATTATTTGACAAAGCCGGTCAAATTGGGTCTTTCTATGAGTCTTTGCTTGATTCCTGTTACACAACAATAAGCAAAGAGGGGCAGCTGTAATAACCCAAATTTGACCGGGCCTTGAAACCCAAACCCAAAATTAAATAATAATAAATAAATGTTTATTTATTAAACAGTCCCTTTATAGCCCAAAAGTTAAAACCTACACTCGGTAGCCCAAATACCCCTTAAACTATCCCTTAACCCGTTTACACCCTTAACCCATTACAATTACAACCTTAGCCCAAATATACCCGAAGCCTGACCTAAAGCCGACCCGGAAATAACAGAGGCCCAAAACCCAAAATTATCAGCTAGGGTTTTCAACCCTAGCTCTTTCCCCTCGCGCCGCAACAGTTTCTGGAAGCTTCGGGGAGCGTCGGTGCAACTCCCTAGATCGATGCCATCAATGCATACTGACGCGCCATCAATGTGTCCGTCCCACTCGTGACCGTCCAGCACCGCGATCTCAGGCCTCCCCTCTAGCCTTGGTACCACCGTTAACGCCGAGATCATTGGGATACCTGCAAGAAAAGGAAACACAAAGAGATACGAAGAGCAAGAAAAGAAAACTAAAAGAATCTCAGCAGATCACGGTCAAAGACACAAAACATAGAAAGAAATCAAAGATTTCTTTCCCAGTTTTTTGTAATAAACAACGGCTATAAAAAGCCTTTTGTAACCCTCTAATTTTTACGCATACAGAAAACAAGAAAGCAAATACGAACAGTTTCAAAGAAAAGGTGATTTAACCGTGTGTTTTTATCTTCTGCAACATATGCATGTATATAAACTGTTTAGCAAAATATAGGACTTTTTAGAGGATAAGAGATTACTTGGGGAAAGACGAGGGTTTTAACCCTCGAAACTCCGCGCACGACGGCGCGTGAGGTGCGTGTGCAACCACTGCACCGTGACTGGAGGCCAGGACTGGGGACCTCTTTTTCCCTCTGCAGAGCATTTCAGGAATTTTTTTTTTTAGACTGGTGCTAAAATGATTTTAAAGCTGCGAGAATGGCTTATATAGCCTCGATAAAGCGGCGTCGTTTTTAGACCCCCAGGGTCCGCGTGTTGACCCGATTACCCGGAGAGGATCCGCGCATTTTTAAAATTAGGTTAATTTCCCAATCGGTCCTTCTACCCCTTTTTGTATTTTCAATTAAATTTTATTTTATTTATGATTTGGCCCTATTATTTTATTTTAGTTTTAATTTGGTCCTGACAGTTGTTAAATCAAATTCTAGAAAACGTGGCCGTTTTGGGAATAGGGCAATTTGCCCAGTGAGTCCCTCTAATTTTACACGTGTTTTAATTAGGGCCTCAATTCGGTTTTATTCCTTTCAAGATTCACCCCATAATTTTTCTAAACTTTAAATTTAGTCCTATATTTATTATTCTATATATATCTTATTATTTGTTTTACTTTAATTTTACTTTTATATTATATATTATAAAATTATTTGTAAGTATTATTTTTATTATTCATTATGTATTCTTAAATTATTATTTTATATCTTTTTTATATATTATTATATCTTCATATATATTATATATTTATATAGTTATATATTGTTTTATATGTTACTTTATATTATACCTATTATCTTTCTTATAGGTTTATATTACATTTTAGTATATAATATTTATTATGTTTTATTTATATCTTATTGTTTCTTTTTATATATATATGTTATGTATATCATGTATAAATAATTATATTTTTTATGTTTATACTATATATATATTATTTTAAAAAAATATATAAACTATTATTATTAAATCATGTTTTTAGCTCGCATTATATACACATTTCATTATTAATTATTTATTTATTTACTACATATATTATTTCATTTTAAACAAATATTCTTATAAAATCCCTTACATACTTTTAAACCAATATATTATTATAATTATTATTCTTTTATTCTTGTTATTATGTATTACATTATATATTAAATACTATTTTAAAATTGATATGATATGTCTTGTTTTAATTATATGTATACCTTGTTAGCAATCAATTATTTTTTTTATTAGTTCTTCTATATGTTTTATATTGTATGTATCATGTATGTGTTAAATCTTTTATATGCATATTGATATTATATTTATTCTATTCGTATATCATACATTATTTGATTATGTTTGTTCTTATATCATGCATCATTTAAATATTATTTCGTATGTTTCTATATCTTGATTATTCATTCTCAATACATGCTATATATATCTTAGTTAACATTTTTTTTCTGCTTTATATGTATTATTCTTTATAACATAGTATTCATTTTTGTTCAAATGCACGTATTATCTACCTAGTACAATAATATATTATTATGATTTATAATGTAATATAATTCTCCACACATCATCTTTAAAAAGATAAAGCTCCAAAATTTTCAAAAAAATATAAAGGCAATGCTTGGTGTTAGGAAATTTCGAAAAAGTAGTGCCCTAACTTATTGGGTTGCAACTTTTCTCGTTAAATTCGAATAGTCAAGTACCCTTCTAAGTTTTTAAAGGTTTTCAAAATATGAGTGACTGTCTTGGAACTGCAAAGTGATATGTCCTAACTTACTGGATGTAGCATTTTGTTATTTCGAGATAGGGATTTCTATAAAGGCTAACTTATAGTCAATACTTACAAATATTTCAAAGAGGATTATATCTTAAATTTTTAATTTCCGACATGAAAGACATTTTGATAATCAATTAGGTACCAATTTTTGGGCGTTACGAGGGTGCTAACCCTTCCTCGTACGTAACCGACTCCCGAACCCATTCTTTTGATTTCGTAGACCAAAACCAACGATTTTAAAACAAATGTTTTAAAGGTGATCCAATCACACCTAAAAAGATTGGTGGCGACTCCCGTTTTTGTTTTTAAGGTCGATTCCCATTTTCCAAAACTCGATTTTAAAAAAAAGGTTTCGACAAAGATGATGAGATAGATGTAAAGGCCAAGGGCAAATATAAAACAAATTGCAATTTGCACCTTAAAAGAAAGGGAAAGAACTATTTTAGCATATATGCCTTCATATCACTTACTCATGCTGAGTTGTCTATACATATCAATCTTTTGTTTTTTCCTTGATTAACATTCCTACATTTTATCTCATACTAAAAAAATAATGAGTTAGTATTTGATATACTAATAATATTTTTTTTTTATTCCACAAACAATTTTAAAAATTTGTCATGCATCTTTTTTTTTAACATTTTATTATACTTTTTTAAGACACTTGTTAATTTCCTGACCCCGCTTAATGAAATTTAAAAACTCCCATAAATAAAATGAAAAGCTTATTTAAATACAAAACAAAAGATTATAAATTTATTAAAATGTATTTTTATTAAAAGTTGTGCCTCTTAAACCTATTTGAATAATTATATCTATTGTTAAAAGATGTGAGTATTCAAATAAATATTTATTTGGATAATTGTATTTATATAAATAAACATGAAATTCTTTGAAAACAAGATCGAATTTCAGTTGCAACAAACTTTGAAACTTTGAAAATGATATTATCATTATACACTACTAAATGCTTGATAAATTATTTACTTATACATAAGCAAATATATTTTTAAACAAACTTATCCTATTTATTAATATGTATTGTTCATTTTTTCTTTGACAGTTTGTTATTACTTCCTCTTCTTATTTGGCTTGTTTGATTGCTTCCTCACCCAGAGTTAAGCATTTTGATTCACTGAATCACTGTAAGTTCTTTGGCAATTAAATTCTTTGATTCTGTTTTACTGTTATTGAAATTAGTTGTAGTAGCCCATTTCTGCCCGGCCAATGAATAAATGAAAATAACAAAAACAAAAATTTATTAAAGTTTATACAGTCCATGTACAAAGCCCAAAACCCGGTTACAACCCAATAAGACCACACCCGATTATACCACTACCCAGTACCCGTTACACCCTTAACCCAAAAACAAACGGGGCCCAAGAGGCCCAAACTGTTAACAGAAGGCAGAAGGGCCTAGGGTTTCAGAAACCCTAGGCGCCACAAACACCCCAACAGATGCATCCGTTCGTCTCGCAGTGACCCACCACCGACGCTGTGTTTCCAGGCCCCGTATCACGCCATGATTGACACCTGAATCAACGCCAGTGTGCCGTTATCAGTGCCCGATCATCGCTAGTCTCCTCGTCGTTACCTGCAAAAAGAGAAGGAAGAACACAACAAACAAGGTAAGAAATCGAATAGGGAATAAACCAAACTTGTAAATAGAGGCTATAAAAGCCAAATCATTCCACTGTAACACGAATGGATTTTTACAGATTCAAAAAAAATACATACATATATACACAGAAGAAAGAAATAAGAAGCAGTTGTTTACTTAAAAAAGGTGATTTTGTTATATTTTTTTTCTTCTCTGTTCAACGCATATAAATCTTTTTTTTAAAAAAAAGGGTTAAGTGTAAGAAGGAGAAGAGTTTACCTGCGATTCACCGAGAGGAACGAAGGCCTTTAGCCTTCCAACCGCCGTGTACGGCGGCGCGTATAGCGCGTGGGCGCTTGAAGTCCAGTGGCCGGAGGCCAGAGACCGGGGCCAGAGGCCCCCCATTTTCTCCTCTTTCAGAGGATCTCAAAGTTTTTTTTTAAAACTGATAACAAAATGAATTTTGGGTTTAGTTTTAACATATATAGCATTACAAAAACGGTGTCGTTTTGGCTTAGTTCAATAAGCACTAAAACGGCACCGTTTCAACAGAGGATCCGCATGTTGACCCGATGACCCTGGGAGGATCCGCGTGTTTTTGATAAATGGGCAAATTGCCCAATTGATCCTTCCGTTTTTTAAAATTTATGATTTCATTTTATTTTTATTTTAAATTGGCCCTAACCTCTTATATTTAATTCAATTTAGTCCCGATGGCCATTAAAATCTATTCTGGAGAACGACGTCGTTTTTAGGGATTAGGGCTAATTGCCCAATGAGTCCCTCAGATTTTGATGTGTATTTTAATTAAGTCCAAATTTTCATTTATTTGTAATTAGCCCTAGTTTTTTAAATTAAATTCGATTTTAGTCCTTTTTATATATATTTAATTTATTTTAAAATAATATATGTATTATTTATTTTTATAAACATTAATTATATGGAAAATAATATATTATTTATAATATTAGCAAAAAATAAAGAAGAACTAATATGCGGATATAGTTCTGGAAAATTTAAACCAAACGAAATCAATTATGCTATATATGAAAAGGAATTATTAGCCATCAAAAAAGCAATAAAAACCTTTTTTATATATCTAGCATCTGAAAACTTTATTATCAAAACTGACAACCAGGCAGTTAAACAATTTCTTACTAATAATAGTTTAGAAAATGTACCTAGAAGAATTAGATGGTACAATGAATTATGTAGTTTTAATTTTGAAGTTTTATATGTTAAAGGCGCTGATAATGTTATTGCTGATTATCTTAGCAGGCCTTATGGATAGAGGTAAAAAACCTCTAGAACAAGTCGGAGAATGGACTACGGTTCATAAAAAACCCAACAAAGGGAAGCAAACAAATCCTAATCAAGGATTTACTCCGATATTAACATCATATTATGCCAATCAAGGTTATTATGTTCCTTATCCAATGGTAAGACAACCAATTGGATCTTCTCCATCTTATGCACCAAAAATGGCAAGCGGTTACCCACCAAGAAGAATAAGCCAAACAAGCCAATTCCCTTGGTCTCGGGATCCAAACTCACTTTCCAAGCTAGTTATTACGAAGTTATAAAAGGAGCGAAGATTTGTTGAAACAACAACAACTTTTTCCTCAAGTAAAAGATTTTTATAATCCGGGTTTACCAACAGATTTATATAACTTTATTAATGAAATATGGAAAACCCATATTACGGATCAAAGAGCAAATTTCGAAGAAGAGCTCTTACAAAACTTTCCCAATTTTTAGTTGAAAAAACAACTAAAGAAAATGAAGCTCATGATTTATTATTAAAATCCATTTTATATAGAGATTGGGAAGAATTAAATAGAATTCAAAAATATCAATGAGATAAATAATCTTATTGATATATTTCAATATTTTATTCATAAAGGAACAAATAGTCCCATTATGAATAAAATGTTTAGAATATCTTATATAATAAAGCTAGAAATATATTACCATTTGAAGTTTTGAAAAAAATTAATAGAGTCATTTGCAACCAAAGACAAGCTCAATTTAAAAGGTTTTTTCAATACTTTTTTAAATCTTTTATTTATATAAATGAAATAGGAGAAGAATTTCCTTCTATAAAATTTAGACTGGACCATGAACCATTTGATATAAGCGATATTGAATGGGGTTTTGTTAGAGAAATAGTAGTACAAAATTTCTCTTTTCATCATCTAAAAGATTTTCCTGCTATTATAAAAGCTATATTATCACTATTAGTATATAGAGACGATTTTTTCGACATCCCCAATAATTTTGTGATGCATCGCTTTCTAAAATTAATTTATCACCTTGTTTAGGTAAATAAACTTTTGGAGTATAATTTATTTCTGTTTTTATATTTTTAATAATTTCAGTCTTCTTTAGACCAAATAAAAGTTTTTCCTTTTTAATTTTTCATATAAGTCACCTATTTTTTGGGACAAATTAGGAAAGAAGTTTCTTCCATAATTAACTATTCCTAGAAATTGTTGAAGTTGTTTTTATCTTTAATTTCTTGAGAAATTCTTTTATTTTTACTATAATATGATCTTGTAGTTTAAGACCATCACCGATAAATTTAAACCTAAAAATTCTATTTACATTTTTTTCTAATTCTATTTTCTTAGGACTCAAAATAATTCCATGTTTTATGAATTCTTGAGAGATAATATTTAAATGTTTTCTATGTTTTTCCAAAGTGTTTCAAAATATTAAAATATCATCTATATAAACTACATACAAATTTTTTATATTTATTAAATATAGAATCCATCCATCTTTGGAAGATTTGAGGTGCATTACATAACCCAAATGGCATTACTCTCCATTGATAATGACCATTAGGTGCACTAAAAGCCGTTAATGGTTTAGATTCATCGATTAGCATTATTTGCCAAAATCTGATTCTGATCGAATTTACTAAAATATTTTGCTTGTTTAGCTTGATTTATCAAAACATCTTTTCTTGGTATAAAGTATCCATCAAAAATAGTATTTTGGTTTAGTCTTTTATAATTAATTACCATTCTAGCTTTTCCTCTTTTTATTTCTCGCATGGTTTCTTACCATAAAAATTTGGACTTGAGTGTGGACTATTAGTTTTTTCTATTAATCCTTTTTCTAATAATTCCTTAATTTGTATATCAAATTCATCTATATCTTGTTTAGTATAGATCATGGGTTTGATTCTAATAATTTTATTAGGATTTTTTAATTTTATCTCACAATATCTTGGACTGTTTTCCCATAGTTTTAGTGGTTCTTCACTAAAATTATTTTCTAAGATTTTAAACAACCAATGATTTGTTTCTAGTTGTTTAATTTGTTCTTTTCTTGTTGGTCTAAAACCTTTATCACATATAAATTTATGATTTTCTATCAAAGGTATTTCTCTGAAGTTTTTACATTGATAATATAACTAAATTTCTATCTATAGAAAATGGTAAATGATGATATATAAAATTATTTCCTAATAATATATCTCCATGCATTCTGGAAACATAATATTTTAGGAATTACAAATCTTACATTATTTATGTAGATTGGTATATTTCTAGCTTTAAATTGAATTATGGTTTCTTTACCATCTATTCCTATAGCTCTAATTGGGTTTTTCATTAATTCCCATTTTTCTACAGTGTTGCATTTTCTCTGCAACTCTGGTGGTAGCTCTCTGTATCTAACAAAGCATGTAAAGAATATGTTTTATATTCTCTAAATTGAAATGTAATTTCTATATATATATAATACTTTCTAGGTTGAAAGTTTGAAAATGTAATAATATCATTTTTTCCCATTTTCATTTGTTGAATAATGGTGGCAGATTGTATTTCTTCCATTCTAGTGTTTCTAGAATTTCTACTAGGTTCTGTGGGGAAAATAGGTATTTGAACTGTTTTCATACCTATTGGTGTTGAATTTGTACTTATGTTATCCTCATCTTCTTACATTTGAGAATTAGAGGTAAAACTAAATTGTCATTCGTATTTGTTATAGCATTATTTTTAAAATATAGTCTATCTCACGATGACACATATTCTATTGTACTTCTTGGTTTTGAAGTCTTGGCTCCACTTATTCTATCTATTATCCAATCTCTTGGTATTGATAGATCTTTTAAATGTAATAATTTAGGCTGAATTTACTGTAGTAAATTTATTAGGCTCAAATAGCTCTATTATTTTATTATTAATTTCTTTAATTTCTACTTACCCAGTGTTGGTATATTCATTAATAGAAGTCCAACTTATTGCTAGATCTTCATAAAATCCTTAATTTCAGAATTTTTTGTCCAAATTCTTAAACATAAACATTCTTCTATTAGAGGATCTGTAATGGATATAAAATAATTTGGTTTTACTTTAAATCCTATTACACCATTATGTAAATTAGATGAATACCTCCAATAAGTGCTTTTATTGGATTTTCAAATCTTTTATCTAATAACACTTTGCTATTATAGGTATATCATGACCTCTTCTAAATAAAGCTCTAATTGTTATCATAATTATTCCTAAATGTATATATCTAACTTTGAGGGTATTTCTTTTTAATCCTCATGATTTTTTTTTTTAGTAAATAATGGGATTTCTGTTAATCCTCCTCTAGTATCTTTAGCATTTGTATTGCCACTAATTTTTCTATATGCCTTTGACTCCAAATTTTAAACTTAGATATTTTATATATTTCTTCTTTAGAAATATGATTTTTATTAATTTTTCTATCATTTCATCGAGAAAAGTCTTTTTCTTCTCCAATTAAATTTCCTAATTTAATATCTTGTTTATTCTTTTTGAGGAATTTCTTCTAATTGGTTTTAGAACTACTTCCTACATTAAACATAAATATATATTCTTCTTCATCCGAATCGAATCTGCTTTACGATACTAGCTCATATAATATTTCTTCTGATTTATTTCCTCTTCAAAACATATTTCTAAATCTTGTTCTTCAAGACTTTTAATTACCTTTTAGCACTTTTGCCTTTATTAGGACAATTTGTTGCTATGTGACCTTCTTCATCACATATAAAACATTTACATATTTGTTTTTTAGATTTTTTAGAAGTTTTTCTTCTAATAAATTTTTTCTTTTTCTTATTATTATTACCAGTATATCTTTTATTTCCTGGCTTCCATTTAACAAATTTATATTTCCTATTTTTCTTTCTATGTTTTTTATAAGTACTAGGACGTATTGTTTTACATCCAAATTCCCATTCGTTTTCTAGAATTTTTGTACAATGACTATAACTTAATTTATTTTTACTTGTTTAGCACTTTAGTTTGTAGGCAATGCAAAGTTATTCTTTCTTTTGCAAAATTTATCCTATTACCTATAGAATCTATATTTTCTTTTGCTATGCCTCGCTTCTTTACTATGTTTATCTAAATAAGATACATATTTCTTTATACATATCTCATCCTGTGGTGGAGGTAATTTATGAAAATATTGGTTTTTCAAAATTCTATATTTTCGTTTTTAACTTTTGATATTCATGAAGAAATTTTTTTAGAAAATTCTTCTAAATATCTTATATCACATAATTTTATTTTTGACAAAACATAACTAGCTATACTATCTTGATCTTTTTATCAAAATAGCCACAAAATTCTGTTTTTTAGAATATTTGTTAATCCTTTTAAAAGGTCTTTAGGGGTACCTATCTGATTAATTAGTTGTCCTTTTGGAATTTTCCTACATCAGATTCTTCCCATCTTCTTAAAAATTGTAAAACATCTCCCTGAAATGTTCCAACAAAATAGTTTAAAAATTATTCTTTTGACCATGAACTGTTGTTGTTTACAACAATTGTCATTGATCATGCCCAATCATCTATGGTTTTTTCATAGTCACTATTTGAATATTAGTCAAATCTAAATATATTCCTCCTTGGGCCACATTTCTTTTGTTTAAGTCATCTATCCTATGTGGTATAGGTATAGTTTGACTAGGTTGTTGATTAGAAGATTCTCCCATATATTCGGTTTTAATTTCATTGGTAGCTATATCTTCGGTTTGATTACCGAAAATCCTAATTGTATTATCTATTGTTTCAAACTCTTTGTTTAGCGTTCTCGAGATAATCATCTTTTGAATATCCGAATCTATTTTTCTTTTACCATATGGATCTGTAGTTTCAATATCCATAGGTTCCGGTTTTTCTTCCTCATCTGTTGAAGTGTCTTCTTCATCAGATTTATAACTAGTAACTTTTAAATCTTCTTGATTATCAGAATTACTAGAACTACTACTTTCTGTAGTGTCATAATTTAACATATAATGATAATTAAACTTAGCAAATAGGTCTTTTTGTTTTCATAAATTTCTTCTATTAATTTTAAATATTCTACTCTTTCATTTTTATCTTTCTTGTTTGTAAATCTTCTTTTCCAATGTTCTATAAGTTCTTTATAGGATTGGAAATCATATTTTGTTGAGTTAAAGATTTTCTTTTTTCAGATTTTTTACCTTTACTAGTAGAAGATGATTCTTCTGCAGAGGTTTCTTCCTCTTCATCTGATAAAGTTAAAATTATATTACTATTACCATAATATAAAGGACCTAGATCTATGTCTGACTCTATAAATTTTATTATATGTTATATTTTTATTATATATATTATTTATTCTATTATATTCATATTTTATTATATGTTATATATATTTACTATATATATTATTTATTTTACTTATTATATCATTTTTTTATTTTATATATTATCTATCATATAGTTTATATTATTATACATTTTACTTATAAATTTTAGTATACATTATATATTGTACTATATATTATTCCTTGCATTTTTTTATATTTTATGTAGTATTTTATTATTCATTAATTATGTAAAACTTTAAAAAATTATTATTTAATAATAGTATATTTATATATTTATATTTCATTATATTTTATTTTTATATTATATATCATATTTTATTATATATTATTCCTTATAATATCTTCCTTTTATTATATATATTATTTCATAATCTATTATTTATTGGTATATAAAAAATAGCACTTGTAAATTGTTATAAACTAATATATATTGTTATTATATGTCTATGTTTAAAATTTACTACAAAATTTTACTCCAATTTAGCATATTATTTTATAAGTATATCAAGCTACTATATTATATAATATATTTTTTTAAAATTTTTATTATTACTTATATATGGCTTAATATTTTTCTGTTTTATTTTGTTTTTATCCCTTTTTTTGTATTTATTAGGCATTGTTTTAACACACTAATTTCATCTCATAAATTATTTATTATTTTTCATGTTGTTTATTTATTGTTATATTTATATGCAAATTGGTCATTTATGTTGTTATTTTAAAAATATATTCGCATGAAATATTATTATATATGTTTAATTTATACTGATATATTCATTATCTTTGACATTTTGTATTTTTGCATGAAATGATAATGTATATATTCATGTTATTTGTGATTATGTATGTATGAAATGCTAAAGTATATTGTGTGATTTACGTCATATTTACCATGTTCAACATTATATTAGCATGAAATGTTAAAATAGGTAGCTTAATTAATCCAACGTTGATCTTTTGTAATAGGTTGAATGCATCATCATTTTCTTATTTCATTTAATCGAAAGGAATTTTAAAAAACAAGGCAATGTCTTTTGTATTTAGGAATTCGAGAAATAGTACCCTAACATGCTGGGTTGCGATTTCCCATTTATCTAAATATCTAAAGTATCCTTTTAATAGATTTTACAAATTACGAGATCTATTTTGTTACTAAAGTTTATGAATATCGTGTCCAATTACGCTGGATGTGATGTTCGCATTCTTTTAGAACGAAAGAATTTTGACTTTCAACTCAAATTATTATGGTTTTAAAAGAGATCTTATTGCTAAATTTTTTCAAGCTTTTGACATTAAGATGAAAATATTCAATTTGGTACCAATTTTGGGCGTTACGAGGGTGCTAATCCTTCCTCGTGCGTAACTGACTCCCGAACCTGTTTTCTCGTAATTTCGTAGACCAAAATGTTTTATAAAGTGATCCAATCACACTTTAAAAGGTTGGTGGCGACTCCCGTTTTCAAAATACCCTCCCCATTTTTAAAGAGGTTTCGACAGCTTGGCGACTCCACTGGGGACTTAAGAGAGTCGAGCCAAGAAATTGATTATTTTCTGTCTTAATGTCGGAAGGTTGGAAAACTTAAAATTTGATCCTTTTTACATGTGTTTGCTGCATATGTTTGTTATCCTATTGCCGTACATTGCATTTGCATGACCGTTGTGGTCGCACCCTTAAGTGGGAGTAAGAAGCTGCGCTTTCGTGAGGTTTTCACCTTCGTATGGGCTAGTGGATTGCTTTAGGGATACTGTACCTATGTCTTCGTGAGATTTTCATCTCAGTATGGTCATAGGGTGATGAACTCTTATATTTGACACTTTTTGCTTGTTAATTCCTTTGTCTTATGAATTTTTCACTACTTAATTGGTTGTATTTGATTTATTTCTTGTATAGTGAATCCAGTACTGGAAATGGCAACAAAAAGACGTAATCTGCAGTTTTTTTTTCTTTTTATTCTATCACGGTTGGAGTCGTGCGCACGAAACGGATCTGACGTGGCAAAACAGAAGTCAACACGGGGAATATCCTGGAAACAACTTATCTTAATCTATTGACGTGATTTGGGGGATTTTGGATTTCATTTTCATAATTTTAAAGATATTATCTTATCTTTTTTTGATTAGTTTGTTGATTTGGGAATTTGAAGCCTATAAATACCCACCTTTGGGTAAGGCTAAGGGTATCTCTTGTCTTTGTTCTTATTGCTACTTTATTTTCATTTCTAATAAAATTTTCTTCTTTGTCTTATTTCTACTTAATTTTATTTTATTTTATGTTTTTACATTACCAAAACATGTTAAGCATGATAATCGATATCATGTTTGTCTAATTTTTCTCAAGCCAAGAGCTAGTACGAATCAATTCCTCACGTGAGAATTGGATATTGCTTAAATCCCTTCGGGATACATTTTCGTCTTTCTGCTTAGATAGTTTGGCAATCGGCCTTACTAAAATTTTTAAACGTTTTTCAAATAAAAAAGGATCCGTTTGTCTAGAATCTTTTAATTTTACAGTTGGGAGGAAGGATCGGCCTGTGACATTTCGACTTCTTATGAACAATCTTAGCGGCGGTCCGCTAAGGAAAGACAAGATCGGAAATGATTCTCGATAAGACAACTTTCGAGTTGGGCTTTTCCTGTTTTAAAACTAACTATTTTAACGGTGATAGTCGTGGTTGATTTACTTAAGAATCGACTTTCGAAGATAGACTTGGGAAGATCGGTTACATGAGAGAAAAGCAAGTTACGATAGGTTGGGCCTCGTAGATTGTAACCGACATGAATTCCAGAGTAAAAATCTATTTTCGATGACCGTGGGAATTGACGAAACTAGCTCGAGGCGATTCTTATACTCGTGTTTATTCAATTTAATCTTTCATCTTCTTTATTTTATTGCTTCTATTTTAATACATCTTTCTTTGCAATTTTACTTGTTTATTTTATTTTCTTGTTACTTCTCAAATCACTTTTTTATTTTTTATTTCAGCTCCTAGGTCGAGAACAAGAAATTTAATCAAGAATTCCATTAAACTCCCTGTAGATCGACCCTCTTCCACTATTCTATCTTTTTTTTATTTATTTTATTTTTGAAGAGGTTTATTTTATTTTGATAGGCAAAACGACGCCTGTTAAAATTGGCGCCGTTGCCAGGGAGTTTTATTTTTAGCAATTACTGATTATTTTGTTTGATTTTTATGACCAGGAGAAACCCGGGGACTCTAGTTCAATATAACCCAAAAATTGAAGCAAGCGCTCGTAGAAACCACGGTCAAACGCTTCGACGAAAGAAGTAGCAAGAGCAAAGAGAACGACAATCCAATCTGGATTCTACTTCTGCGACACCACCACATGAACCGGAACAACGAAGGACCATCTCTCAACACCACTACTCAAATAGCAAATCCCACGTTTGAACCGGAGCCAATGGCGAACCAAACCATTAGAGAGCTTGTCGTCGCCCCCGCCGTACAACAACCGCTCTGCATTACCTTTCCTCAAGGCACTACCCCTTTTCAACTCAAAACAGGGTTAATTCATCTCCTCCCTACATTCAACGGTCTTCCTAGCGAAAGCCCACATAAACATCTCGCCGAATTCTACATGGTGTGCAGTAGCATGAAGCCGCAAGGAGTCTCGGAAGACCAAATCAAACTAAGGGCATTTCCTTTTTCTTTAGCCGGAATGGCTAAGGAATGGGTATTTTACCTTCCGCCTAACTTAGTAACCACATGGGTTGAACTATCTCGTGCTTTCCTTGATAGGTATTTTCCAGCGGTAATGGCGAGAGAGCTTAGGCGAAGCATTTTGGGAATCCAGCAAAGGAGCGATGAATCTCTCTACGACTACTGGGAGAGGTTTAAAAAGTTATGCGGAAGTTGCCCGCAGCATGGCCTATCCGAGCAGACTCTCCTTCAGTATCTCTATGAAGGGATGCTTTCGATGGACAAAAGATGGTGGATACTGCAAGTGGTGGCGCACTCGTCAATATGACGTCAGAAAATACGAAAACTCTAATCTCTACTATGGCCGCAAACTCGCAACAGTTCAGCTCTTCAAGTGAGCCTAGCCGACGGGTTCATGAAGTAAGTACCGTTTCTTTGGAAAATAAAATAGACAAATTGACTGATATTGTCAACTCTCTTGCCACAGGTAAGATAGGAGCCGCGAAGGCTTGTGGAATCTGCACGATGCCGAACCACCCAATCGATTCATGTCCAATGCTATAAGATGAGACGGGCGCCCAAGTCAATGCCATAAATAACTTTTCAGGACCTTCTCAAAGGCCATATAATTCCTACGGTAACATTTTCAATCTCGGTTGGAGAGATCATCCAAATATGAGCTATGGAAACAAAAACCAAAATTACCAACCAAGACCACTTCCCTTTCCAAATCAATCACCACAAAAAACCTCTCTTGAGACCATTGTTGAAAAGTTGGCCATTTCACAAGAGAAATTCCAAACCCAAACACAATCTCATCTCCAAGAAATTGACAAACAAATAGGCCAACTAGCCCAAAACGTTGGTCGCCTAGAGTCTCAAGGACGATTGCCCTCTCAAACTGAAACAAATCTTAGGGAAAATGTGAGTGCGATTACTTTAAGAAGTGGTACCGTAATTTCACCAGTGCCGACAAAAGAGCCCGAGAAAATCGAGAAAGACAGAGAAGACACTTCTTTGAAGAGTCAAGAAGAATAATCCTTACCTACCTCAGGTAAAGTCATTCCTGGTCCTTCTTCTTCTACTTACGAGACTCTTCCTCCCTTTCCAGGAAGGCTTGCAAGGCGTGACAAAAAGAAAGAGGAGAAGAAAATTTTGGATATATTCAAAAAAGTGGAAATTAATATTCCACTCCTTGATGTCATTCGGAAGGTGCCAAAATATGTAAAGTTTTTGAAAGACTTATGCACAAATCGGAGGCGGTTATCCGACAATGAAAGAGTTAACCTCAACGAGAATATTTTGACCGTTTTTCAAAGATGCCTACCACCAAAATACAAGGACCAAGGGATGTTTGCAATTCAGTGCAAAATAGGAAAAGTCAGAATAAAAAGGGCGATGTATGATCTAGGCGCATCTATTAATGTCATGCCGCTAAGCGTCTACAACAAAATTTCAACAGAACCATTAAAAGAGACGCGAGTGACGGTTCAATTAGCTGATCGGTCAGTTATCTACCCCGAAGGGGTACCAGAAAACGTGTTGGTAAAGGTAAACGATCTCATTTTCCCTGCTAATTTTTACATTATTGACATGGAAAATGACCGCAGCAACAACGTATTAGAAATCTTGCTTGGACGCCCTTTCTTGTCAACAGCGCATACAAAAATCGATGTCCGTAATGGCATCTTAACCATGGAATTTGATAGGGAAGTGGTTAAATTCGATGTGTACAAAGCTATTAAGTATCCTGATTTCATCGTAAGTTTAAATTTTGTTGATATTATAGATTCGTTAGCCGATGATTTTATCAAAACTGATTTGTTTTATGATTTTTGTAGGGAATTGGAGGATCTCGATGATGAAAGTGAAATCATTTCAACTCTTTCCTCCATTTCTGATTCTTGACTAATTCCATCTAAACCCCTTCCCTCAATTTTGCAGGCGCCACAACTAGAATTGAAGCAACTTCCATCGCATCTCAAATACGAATTTTTGGGCGATAACCGAACCTTGCCAATTATCATTTCAAGTGAATTATCACGACAGGAAGAGGAAGAATTGATTGCTATTTTGCGCACCTATAAAAAGGCAATTGGATAGACATTAGCTGATATCCAAGGCTTAAGTCCATCCACTTACATGCATAAAATTAAAACAGAGGAGAACACGAAACCAACGAGAGAAGGCCAGCGACGTTTAAACCCGCCAATGATGGAAGTTGTGAAGGAGGAGATTCAAAAGTTGCTAGATGCTGACATTATCTACCCCATTTCTGATAGCAAGTGGGTAAGTTCGGTCCATGTTGTGCCAAAGAAGACTGGAATTATAGTGGTCGAAAATGCCGAAGGAGAAATGATTCCGAAGATAGTACAAAATGGTTGGAGAATGTGTATCGATTATAGGAAACTTAACTCACAAACCCGAAAGGACCATTTTCCTTTACCATTTATCGATCAAATGATCGAAAGACTTGCTGGAAAAATACATTATTATTGTCTTGATGAATTTCTGGATTTTTTCAGGTTCCGGTGGCACCTGAAGACCAAGAAAAAATAACATTCACTTGCGCTTTCGGAACTTTCGCCTATAGGAGAATTCCTTTCGCTACATTCCAACGATGCATGTTAAGCATTTTCTCCAATCACATCGAGCGAGGAATAGAGGTATTTATGGATGATTTTACTGTTTACGGTAATTCATTCTCTCAATGCCTTTCCAATCTTTCTTATGTTTTTAACCGATGCATTGAATTTAAATTGGTTTTAAACTACGAGAAATGCCATTTCATGGTAATTAAAGGATTGGTACTCGGTCATGTGGTTTCAGCCCAAGGAATTGCTGTTAATAAGGGAAAGATTGATATAATTCGCTGACTTCCATACCCCATTTCGGTGAGGGAAATTCGTAGTTTTATTGGCCATGCAGGTTTCTACCGACGGTTCATAAAGGACTTCTCTAAGTTGGCGCAACCTCTTTGCTGATTACTACAACATGATGTTAATTTTGTTTTTGATCAATCTTGCAAAGATTCGTTCGATGAGGTTAAGGGAAGGCTTATATCCGCACCAATTGTACAACCACCACATTGGACTTTACCATTTGAGATTATGTGTGACGCATCTGACCTTAGCGTGGGAGCCTATGCCTCTAGGACTCTCGACTCGGCTCAACGCAACTACTCGACAACGGAAAAAGAGCTTTTTGCTGTCATTTTTGCATTAGAAAATCTTCGTTCTTATTTATTAGGAACTAAAATTTTTGTTTTTTCCGATCATGCAGTGCTGAAATGCTTGATGAAAAAAAAAGAAGCAAAGCCGAGGTTGATACGATGGATTCTCTTACTGTAAGAGTTCGATCTTGAAATCAAGGATAAAAAGGGAAGCGAAAATTTAGTAGCTGACCACCTAAGCCGTTTTCCTACTTCAGCAGTCGAACCTCCCCTACGAGAATAATTTCCAGACGAAACATTGATGGAAGCACACGCATCGTTCCCATGGTTCGCCGATTTGGTGAATTTTCTAGCTACAGGTAAATTTTCGAACAATCTATCTCAATCTGAGATTAAACACATAAAAAGAGAGTCTCGATACTACATTTGGGATGATCCATATTTATGAAAAAATTACTCGGATCAAGTCGTACGATGATGTGTAAGTAAAGCGAGGTAAAATCCATACTTGAGTTTTGTCATTCCTACACTTGCGGTGGACATTTCGGCCCTAAACGAACCGCACACAAAATTCTTGAGTGCGGATTTTATTGGCCAACCTTGTTTAAAGACACTTACAACTTTTTCAAAGCATGTGACAGGTGCCAAAAAGTCGAAAATCTAAGTCGAAGGACTGAGATGCCATTAAATCTTATACACATCTGTGAAATTTTCGATGTGTGGGGCTCGATTATATGGGTCCATTTACCTCATCATTTGGAAATTTATACATTATTTTGGCCGTTGATTACGTTTCGAAATGGGTAGAGGCGAAAGCCACCCGAGAAAATGATGCAAAAACCACAACTAATTTTTTATGTGATTTTATTTTCTCAAGATTTGGAACTCCGAGAGCAATCATTTGCGACAGAGGAACACATTTCGTTAACCAAGTCGTCGAAGCTTTGATGAAGAAATATGGCGTGACTCAGCGGATAGCGACAGCTTATCATCCGCAAACCAACGGACAAGCAGATGTTTCAAATCGAGAAATCAAGTCAATCCTAGAGAAGACCGTTAACCCAAACCGGAAAGATTGGAGCTTGAAGTTAGTTGATGCGTTGTGGGCATATCGCACGGCCTACAAAGGACCTATCAGGATGTCACCTTACCGACTTATTTTCGGCAAACCTTGCCACTTGCCTATCAAACTCGAGCATAGGGCATTTTGGGCGGTGAAGGAATGTAATATGGAGATGAACGCTGTTGGCGAAGCACAGAAACTTCATATCCAAGAGCTTAAGGAGATCCGCCGCAACGCTTACGATAACGCACAAAATTATAAAGAGCGAACAAAAGCATTTCATGACAAGCGCATTTCATTTAAATCATTTTTCGTTGGGCAGAAAGTTCTCCGATTTAACTCAAAATTAAATTTTTTGCAAGAAAACTTAAGTCCAAGTGGAGTGGACCATTTACCTGATCAATGTTTTTCCTTATGGAGCCGTGGAAATTGAAGATAGCTCAGGTGCACGGTTTAAAGTTAATGGACAACGGCTAAAACCTTTCTTCGAGAGCACACCAATCGGACTAATTGAAGAAATCGGGTTGGAAGAGCCAAAAATCTGACAAGAAAATGTTGAGCTTAACGACGTTAAACAAAGCGCTAAATGGGAGGCAACCCATTTGTTTACTTTTCATCAATTTTAATTTTTTTTTATTTGTCGTTTGTTCAGACCCCTCCAGGCCCTACAAGAGAACATCACGAAAATAGTCTCCTTCCTTTACCACAGCCGTGGCCGCCGTCGTCATTGATCACGGGGAGTATCCTTTACCTTTCTTTGTTCTTAAATGTACTTTACATTTTTTTTCCGTATTGGGACAATATGATTAAGTGAGGAGGGTAAAGGATGACATTAATTTCGCCTTACTTGTCAGATTTGTTTAATGATATGTTTGTTTGAATCGATTAGAAAAACAACTCCTTTGCTGTTGCTTGCTGCTAAGCATGTTATGATTATTTTAGTTCATAAAGATACTTGAATTCTAGCATGCTTGATAATCGAATAATATGAGTAAGTCCAATTTGACAACCCTTACAATTTGTCTTGATGTTGTTAGTTGAATTTCTCATCTAGCTTAATTAATTAGCCCATTTTGTGAGAACTTGAGCCTTTAGCATGTATGATTATATTTTTATGCTCTTTTTCTTGCCTAAGAGTGTCAATTTGGACATTGGAATCTAGAACTTGTGACTTGTATGCATTTTGAGATTACATTGGAATTTGATGCATTAATATGATTTAGGCATTAGGATTCACCCTTTCTTTTCCCTTAATGAACCAAGTTGAAGCCTAATTCCGTTTTCTTTGTTTTCATCAAGATTTTAAACCCGAGCCTTTTCTTTTATTCCTCTCTGCCACCCTTGACAAGACAAAGAGCATAAGTTTAAGGTTGTGAGATCATGTTCCAAAAAAAAATGTGAAATGAAAAAAAATAAAAAAATATAAATAATATAAATAATAAAAAATATAAATAATAAAAAAATAAAAAAAAAGGTTTGATGATTTGTTCATTATAGCTACCTTTGTTTAGTTTGCTTATTCTTGTTGCCTATGTTTTCTAAGGTTGTGGACATGATATAGTTACTTGTTGGGAAACTCTTGTCTTGATTTTCTTTAGCCCCATTTTAGCCTTATTCCCCACCTTTACCTAAGCTCCATTACACCCTTTATTAAAAGTCCTAATGATTTTTGCATCTCATTTCTTTAAAGTAGTGGAGAATTGATCTTGCCTCAAGCCTATGGAGACCCTTATTCAAATTTTGACTTGGAGTGAATTTGATTTCTACACCCGAAACACTTTGAGTGATTTGAGTGCATCTTGGTAAGAATTAATCTTAGGTTAGAATTTGATTGATAATTGATAGACAATGGTAAGGTTGAATGATTGTTCTTGCTTGCACCTATTCGTTTTGATTCATGTTTTATTCACGTCAATTTTTTGTGCACTTGAACTCTCATAATTTTTTTAAGACTTGCAACGGTTTAGGAGAAAGATGATTAAGCTTTTGATTAATTTATTTCAAACATACTTGAGGGAAAGTATGAGACAAGTGAGGGGCAATTTGATGTACTCTTATATTTGACACTTTTTGCTTGTTAATTCCTTTGTCTTATGAATTTTTCACTATTTAATTGGTTGTATTTGATTTATTTCTTGTGTAGTGAATCCAATACTGGAAATGGCAACAAAAAGACGTAATCTGCAGTTTTCTTTCTTTTTATTCTGTCACGGCTGGAGTCGTGCGCACGAAACGGATCTGACGTGGCAAAACAAAAGTCAACACAGGGAATATTCTGGAAACAACTTATCTTAATCTATTGACGTGATTTGGGGGATTTTGGATTTCATTTTCATAATTTTAAAGATATTATCTTATCTTTTTTTGATTAGTTTGTTGATTTGGGAATTTGAAGCCTATAAATACCCACCTTTGGGTAAGGCTAAGGGTATCTCTTGTCTTTGTTCTTATTGCTACTTTATTTTCATTTCTAATAAAATTTTCTTCTTTGTCTTATTTCTACTTTATTTTATTTTATTTTATGTTTTTACATTACCAAAACATGTTAAGCATGATAATCGATATCATGCTTGGCTAATTTTTCTCAAGCCAAGAGCTAGTACGAATCAATTCCTCACGTGAGAATTGAATATTACTTAAATCCCTTCGGGATACATTTTCGTCTTTCTGCTTAGATAGTTTGGCAATCGGCCTTACTAAAATTTTTAAACGTTTTTCAAATAAAAAAAGATCCCTTTGTCTGGAATCGTTTAATTTTACAGTTGGGAGGAAGGATCGGCCTGTGGCATTTTGACTTCCTATGAACACTCTTAGCGGCGGTCCGCTAAGGAAAGACGAGATCAGAAATGATTCTCGATAAGACAACTTCTGAGTTGGGCTTTTCCTGTTTTAAAACTAACTATTTTAACGGCAATAGTCGTGGTTGATTTACTTAAGAATAGACTTTCGAAGATAGACTTGGAAATATCGGTTACATGAGAGAAAAGCAAGTTACGATGGGTTGGGCCTCGTAGACTGTAACCGACATGAATCCCGGAGTAAAAATCTATTTTTGATGACTGTGGGAATTGACGAAACTAGCTCGGGGCGATTCTTATACTCGTGTTTATTCAATTTAATCTTTCATCTTCTTTATTTTATTGCTTCTATTTTAATACATCTTTCTTTGCAATTTTACTTGTTTATTTTATTTTCTTGTTACTTCTCAAATCACTTTTTTTTATTTTCTATTTCAGCTCTTAGGTCGAGAACAAGAAATTTAATCAAGAATTCCATTAAACTCCCTGTGGATCGACCCTCTTCCACTATTCTACCTTTATTTATTTATTTTATTTTTGAAGAGGTTTATTTTATTTTGATAGGCAAAACAACGCCTGTCATAGTGAAATGTGTCCCCCTGAACTGAACTTGGTCTATATGAGCCTATAATGGGTGAGGACCGAGGAATCTGCTAGTTCAAGTATCCTCGTTTTAGAACTGAAACTCATATAGTGAACTTTAAGCGCTTACCCTAGGGATTATGGTGATAACTCTTAGTAAACTACCCTTATAAGTGTTTGTTATACTTTTGTACGATACTAATTTACTTGTTTTGCTATCATTGCATGACATTCAACATTCAAAGGTATCGATTCACGGTTCAATTTCTGGGTTAGAAAGTTTAGGTATCGATTCACGGTTCAATTTCTGGGTTAGAAAGTTTTGTAATGGGGAACAAATATCTTGATAAAGTGGAGGACAATGCCTCTGTCTGTACCTGGTCAGAGAAAACCCAGTTAGAGAAAGGAGATAGTGTCACTGAGGGGCATATATTAGAGTTATGAGACTTCACCCGTATTAATTCGACGTAGAATGAGTTTCAAGAGTTGAGAGACATTTGGGCCTAATGGGATGGCGAGGCTAAGTAGCTTTTCTATCAGAATTATGGAGACCTTCCCTATTTGCTAGACGTCAAAGTAGATAGGCACTTGTTTCGAGCTATGTTATAGTTCTGGAACCCCGCTTATTGTTGCTTTACATTTAGTGATGTTGATCTTGTACCTACTTTGGAGGAGTATACGGTTTTACTGCGTTGCCCGAGGATTCAGGGTTACAAGGCTTATGTTAGGCCTGCTAGCCTTCCAACTTTTACGAAGAAGTTGGTAATGATTACTGGGATAAGTGAGCAGTGGGCTGTAGCTCGTGTGTAGCAAAAAGGTGATAGTAAGTGTGTTTCATAGGCCGTTTTGAAGGATTTGATATCGATACATCTAGACGTAAAGAAAAGGGTTGATGTCCTGGCTTTAAGTATTTATGGTCTAGTGATCTTCCCAAAGGCTTTGGGACATATAGATGAGGCGGTTGCGGATTTATTTGATCGACTTGGTAAACAGAACACACCTGTGCCTGCAATCCTAGCTGAGACGTTTAGATCCTTAAGCGCATGTCGAAAAGCTGGTGAAGGAAGGTTCATTGGATGTGCACAGTTGCTGTTGGTTTGGTTTCATAGTCATTTTTGGAAGGTTGATAAAGTTCCTTGCTGAGTGTTCTTCAAAGACTACTCTCCGTTAAAGGAAGCAATAGACATGCCTAGGAGAGATGACATTTCAGAGGAGAGGTGGATAGACATTCTTCAGAATCTTTGAGAGGAAGATGTCATGTGGAAGGCTCCTTGGTTAGTTCCTAGTGAAGTCCTTTACCGCTGTGGCAGTTTTAATTGAGTCCCTCTGCCAGGAATTTGGGGAGTTGTATGCACCATTACTTGTTCTAAGGCAATATCGAGCGAGGCAATTCATACCGGCTACACCAGGTTTAGCTCAGAGTGATTTCTCTTATAAAGGAGATAACTATAAGAAGAGGATGTGAGAGATTTCTGAGGCTTGGAAGAAGCCTTTCTGTATGAAGATCTTGACCAAAGGTTCGACGTCAACCCTTGAGTATAAAGGGTGGTTTAGTAGGAGAGTCAACGATAATGTCCCTAGGCCCATTTTGGGGGTGGCTCGATCATTAGAGGAAAGCTTACGAGTGATTCCATCAGAGTTGGAGGTTATGAAGCAAGAGTTCGAGAGAAAGAATTTGGAGCTTGAAAAGAGGATTGAGAAGCTCAAAGAGGAAAAAATGTACTTGAGTCTTGACGTCGATATTCAGAAGAGGGAAGTCGAGAAGGTGAAAAAGGAAAAGAGAAAGATCGAAGAAGATCGAGATGATTTAAAGACGCATTAAAAGAAGGCCCAGGTAACATTGAAAAGGGTTGGATTAGGGAGATCTTCAAAGCAGTGGCAGCAAGAGATCTAAGAGGAAATGGTCAAAATCGAGTATTGGAAGAAAAAGTTCCAAGAGATGCAGTCACGTAATCAGGCCCTAGAAAAGGAAAATCAAGGATTAAAAACTAAGGTGGCTGAGCTTGGACGATCTCTTTACCATCACCGAAGTTGTAACTCTGCGATCAAGGTAAAGGCAAGCTTGGATAAGATCGAGGAAATGAAGCACAATATTAGAAGGTTGGAAGCAGCACTACAGGACTGTGAGCTACGGATTGAGCAGCTCGAGGCAAGAGAAGAACAGTGGAAGGGAGAACTTCACCATCTTCGGGATCAAGTGGGAGATAAAGATTATCTCATGCGAGAAGCCATAGTCCAGATTAGAGAGGTTGCTGACCATCTGCAAGATATGGCAATGCAAGCCAATGTATTAAGCACAAAGTATGAGTTAGTGTCAAATAAAGGTCAAGAGTTAGGTTTGTTATTAGATAGGGTTAAAACTCTAGGCCTAACGGCAAAAGCGTATTTGTAATCCGTTTTGTATAAAGATTTTTGTTTCTTAAATAATGTTTTCTAAAAGAAATTGAATCAAAATTGATATCTTTTGCATTCATGCATTCACATCTCATTGCATCATATGCATTCAAATTTATAGAAAGACCCCAATTAGTTAAAATTATTAGGGAGAAAGAGAGAGTAAGAGAAAGAAAACCTGGAAGCAACACATCCTTACGGTACACGCGCTAAGTCAAAGAATATAGATCAAAGACTTGAGCAGATTCAGAAAAAATACAAAAGCAGTTGCAGGAGCAACTGTCAAAAATCTAACAAGAGATGAATGATCAAATGTTGGAGGCTCAGAGGAATATGATGGCTGAAATGCCTCAGTTGCTGAGGGGGGCAACGGATAAAGGAAAAGCCCCTATGACCATTACTGAAGGAAATAATGATGATCATCCTCTAGGTTTTACCCCGCCTCATGTGCAGACCCAACCTGAGGCATATCCCCGAGGGCCGTCTGTCACAATAAGGCCTCAACAGGGTCAAGTAGATACTGGAATTCCCATGAACTTTCAAACTGGTTCGGGATTCAATTCTGGAGATAATCCTGCCAACCCAGTTATCTCCGATCTAGATGTAGTTGAGAGGGAAGAAATGAGACTCGAATCATCAAGGTAATTAGAGGAACACTGCAGATGGTTAGAGGAGAAATTTAGGGCACTAGAAAACGCTGATAATTGTCAGGGACTGGATGCTAAGGACTTAAGCTTAGTCCCAGATTTAGTGCTTCCCCACAAGTTTAAAATGTCGGAATTCGAGAAGTACAATGGGACTACTTGCCCGGAAGCCCATGTTACCATGTTCTGCAGATGGATGACTGGTTATGTAAATAATGATCAATTATTGATCCATTTTTTTCAGGATAGTTTGGTTGGGGCAGCGGCCAAGTGGTATAATCAACTGAGCCAGGCCAAAATAAGTTCATGGAGGGATCTTGCACTAGCCTTCATGTAGCAGTACAATCATGTGACTGACATGACTCCGGATAGGATCACGCTGTAAAATATGGAGAAAAAGCCTAATGAAAATTTTAGGCAATATGCACAGAGATGGAGAGAGGTGGCAATGCAAGTTCAACCACTATTGTTGGAGAAGAAGACTACCATGTTGTTCATCAACACTCTAAAGGTTCCATTCATCACTCACATGATTGGGAGCACCACTAAAAGCTTTGCGAATATAGCCATGGCAGGAGAGATGATCGAGAATGCCATAAGGGGTGGCAAAATCGAGGGAGAAGCGACCAAAAGATTGGCCCCAAAGAGAAAGGATAGTGAAGTGAATAAATCAAGCACCTTCAACACGAGGGCGTCAACCTAAAACAGCTGCGGTTGAGCAACAGAGTTCTCAAAGCGGGAGTCGAGTATAAATAAGCGCGACTGCGAAAGGATGCAATTCACACCTATCCCCGTGACGTATCGTGAGCTTTATCAAAGCTTATACGATGCACATGCTATTTCTCCTTTTCACTTGAAACCACTGTAGCCCCCATATCCTAAATGGTATGACGCAAATGCCATATGCGAATACCATGCTGGAATACCGGGGGATTCGATCGAAAACTGTACCAGTTTTAAGAAGGCTGTAGAGAGGCCTATTAAGATGGGGGTAGTGAAGTTCGACAATACCCCTAATTTTGAAAACCCGTTGCCAAATCATAGTGATCAAGGAGTGAGCGCCATTGGCGAAACCAGTGAGAGGAGAATGAAGGAAGATGTTGCTGAGGTGAGGATGCCTATGAATATGATTTGGGAGGAGATGATTAAGAGAGGTATGTTAACCTCTAAAAACGAGAGAAGAAAAACAAGGAACTATGGTGAGTTCCATGAGAAAGAAGGACATAAAGTTCAAGATTGTGAAGAATTCAAGGCCTTGATGCAAGGCTTTATAGACAACAAAGAGCTACAAATTTTTTAAGGTAGCTCTTATGAAAAACAAGTATGTGTGCTGGAGGATGAACAGAAAGGAACTAGCCAGCCAAGGATTATTATTTCCCTGCTGGGGGATCATGAAGTGGGGGCACAAACGGTGCCTAAGGTCATTATTCATAAGCCTACGCTTTTCCCTTATAAGGATAGCAAGAGGGTACCATGGAGTTATGACTGTAGTGTGACAGTGCCGGAGGAGGAGAGTATAGCCAGTACGTCTAAGGATGTACAAGTTGAGGGTTCTCATATGCGGAGTGGGAAGCAGTATGATACGGTGGGTGTCAGAGAGGAGCATACAAAAATAAATAATGTTAGTGCAGAGAAAAAGAAAGAGGCTGAAGTGCCTGTCAAGGAGTCAATAAAGGAGGAGGAGGCTAAGGAATTTCTAAAGTTCCTTAAGCATAGCGAGTATAGCGTGGTCGAGCGATTTGCGTGAAGCACCGCTCAAATATATCGATGTTGGCTTTACTTCTGAGTTCTGAGGTGCATCGGGATGCATTGATGAAGGTGCTCAACGAAACATATGTCACCCATGACATATCTATTAACAAGCTGGACCGGTTGGTGAATAACTTAAGTGCGGATAATTTTATCTACTTTAATGATGATGAAATCTCACCGGGGGGTAAGGAGTCAACTAAGGCCTTGCACATCACCACTCGATGTAAGGGGTACACACTCCCAAGCGTGCTCGTCGATAATGGATCGGCCTTGAATGTTTTACCGTTGTCTACATTGAACAGATTACCCATTGACGATTCTCACATGAAGACATGTCAAAATATGGTAAGAGCCTTCGACGGTACAGAAAGGAAGGTGATGGGAAGGATTGACATCCCTTTAGAAATTGGGCCGAGCATATACGAAATAGACTTCTTGGTGATGGATATCAAACCCTCCTACAATTGCTTATTAGAGAGGCCATGGATACACTCAGCGGGAGCGGTGCCCTCATCGTTGCACCAAAAATTAAAGTTAATGACGGATGGACAGTTAGTAACCATCAATGCAGAGGAGGACATTATAGCCGCAGTCACTAGCAAGGCCCTTTATGTCGAGACGAACGAAGAGTCTATTGAGCGTTCCTTTTGCTCTTTAGAATTTGTGAATGCAACCTTCATTTCAGAAGGGAGTGAGTTACCAGTGCCAAAGATAGCAAGAGCTACGAGGATGGCTCTACAAATGATGGCGGAAAAGGGAGTCTTACCAGGAAGAGGGTTAGAAAAATACCTGCAAGGAGGGACTCAAATCCAAGAACTGAAAGAGAAGAGAGATCGCTTTGGTCTGGGCTTCAAGCCAGACTATAAGCAAAGGAGGAAGGAAGTTGAGAAGCGCGAAGAAGTAAGAAGGGTGCGCCTTCATGGAAGAGAAGTGGAGTGGAAACCGATGACATTCCCTCCAATATCCCAAACTTTCATATCGGGAGGGTTACTTATAGAAGAAAGTCATCAGATTAATGCTATACACGACGAAGGATCAGAGCAAGGAAACCTTGAGGGCATTCGCCCTTACCAACCGGGAAGCTCTCTGAACAATTGGACTGTGGAGGAACTTCCTGTAGTCTTTAAGAATTTTTCAAAGTAATTCTCGAAATGTTCTTGTTACTCTAGAGCCTAGGAGTAATAGGATTACAATTGTGAAATGGGCTTACGATCATCTATTTTTTTTTTTAATAAAACATAACTTTTATCAATTTGAACGAGTATTGTTTTTATCAACCAATATTCCGTTAAACTTTTGCAATTCTTATTCTTTCATTCATAGCACATAAATAATCATTCTTAAATTTATTCATTCTTTATATATTCTTTATACTTCACAGGTCCCCAGATATTAATGACATGAGCACTGATATTACAAATCCTGATTTTTCTCGCGAGTAAGACATGTGTTTAGAGGAATCTCAGGATTTTGGAGATGCCGAGGATTGTGATGTGTCTCTGGATCTGTTGAGGATGGTGAAACAGGAGAGAAACAAATCATGCCCCATGAGAAAGAGGCAATAGAGAATGTAGTCTTAGAGGAAGGGAAAGAGGTGAAAATTGGCACACATATTACCGAGAATACAAGGCAAGGACTGATTGAGTTGCTACGTGAGTTCAAGGATATCTTCGCATGGTCCTATCAAGATATGCCAAGGTTAAATACCGATATTGTGGTGCATCGTCTTCCAATAAGACAGGATTGTAAGCCAGTCCAATAGAAGTTGCGAAGAATAAGGCCAGATATCGTATTAAAAATAAAGGACGAAGTCAAAAAGTAGTTCGATGCAGGATTCTTACAAGAGGTGAAGTACTCTGAATGGGCAGCTAACATTGTACCAGTCCCTAAGAAGGATGGGAAGGTACGAATGTGCGTTGATTACAGAGATCTGAACAAAGCTAGCCCAAAAGATAATTTCCCTCTACCACACATAAACACTTTGGTAGACAACACAGCGGGATATTCGTTGTTCTCCTTCATGGATGGTTTCTCAAGGTACAATCAGATAAAGGTGCATCCTGAGGACATGGATAAAACCACCTTTATAACATTGTGGGGCACCTTTTGTTACAAGGTAATGCCCTTCGGGCTAAAGAATGCAGGGGTAACATACCAAAGGGCTATGATGACTTTATTCCACGATATGATGCACAAAGAAATTGAGGTGTATATTGATGACATGATTGCTAAATCTCGAACAGAGAAGGAACATATTGAAGTTTTGAAGAAGTTGTTCCTGAGATTAAGGAAATTTCAATTGAAGCTTAATCCGGCAAAGTGCATCTTCGGAGCTAAGTCAGAGAAGTTATTAGGCTTTGTGGTCAGCAAAAAAGGAATAGAAATTGACTTAGACAAAGTTAGAGCCATACGAGAATTGCCTCTACCACATCCTCAGAAGGAAGTTCGGGGTTTTCTTGGAAGATTGAATTATATTGCTCGGTTTATTTCACAATTAACCGAGAAATCTGATCCTATATTTCGCCTCCTTAGAAAACACAACCAAGGTACTTGGGATGAGGAATGCCAGAATGCTTTTGATAAGGTTAAGCAATACTTGTTAAATGCTCCAGTGTTATCTCCGCCTAGTCCAGAGATAGACCATTAATTACAGACTTATCGGTGTTTAGTAATTCTATGGGATGTGTGCTTGGCCAACATGACGAGTCGGGAAGAAAGGAAAAGGCGATATACTACCTCAGTAAGAAATTTACGGAGTGTGAGATGAGATATTCGCCAATTGAGAAATTGTGTTGTGCTTTAATCTGGACGACTCGAAGGTTAAGACAATACATGCTATATCATACTACTTGGCTTATTTCAAAACTTGATCCTTTGAAGTATATGATGGAGTCAACAGCTTTGAATGGGAGAATGGCGAGGTGGCAAATTCTGCTTTCAAAATTTGACATAATCTATGTGAGCCAGAAGGCTATAAAAGGAAGCGCGATAGCGGAATTTCTGGCTAGTAGAGCTCTAGAGGACTATGAGCCGTTGAATTTTGATTTCCCAAATGAGAAGTTGATGTGTGTAGCAACTACAGAGGATTATCCTTGGAAGTTGAGCTTTGATGGGGCGTCCAATACGGTTGGAAATGGAATTGGGGCAATCCCGGTATCTCCAAATGGCGATTATTATCCATTCACGTGTAGTTGGATTTCGATTGTACAAACAATATGGCCGAGTATGAAGCATTCATCATGGGACTCCAAGCGGCTATAGAGCGAGGAATAAGAACCTTGGAAGTATATGGAGGCTCTGCGTTGGTAATTTACTAGCTTAAAGGTGAATAGGAGACAAGGGATCCTAAATTAATCAATTATCGAAAGGTAGTTTTGGGCTTACTTGAGGAGTTCGATGACATCACTTTCAATTATATCTCACGAGACAAAAACCAGATGGCAGATGCTCTAGCAACCTTGGCTTCAATGATTAAAGCGAATAAAGAGGAGGAGATGAGACCCATTCAGATGAGTATCTTTGAGGCTCCAGCTCGCTGTTGTAACATTGAGGAAGAAGAAAAGGATGATAACTCTTGGTATCAAGATATATTGCGATATGTGAGAGATCGTAAATACCCAGAACAGGCAACTGAAAATGATAAGCGAACTTTAAGGAGATTAGCCTGCGATTACATTTTGGATGGGGACATCTTGTACAAAAGAAGAAAGGACCAAGTACTGTTGAGATGTGTTGACGCCGTGGAAGCTAAGTTAATCTTGGAAGAAGTTCACGAGGGTGTTTGTGAGACACACGCTAATGGTTTCACGATGGCTAGACAAATCATAAGGTTTGGATACTATTGGTCTACTATGGAAGGGGATTGTATCAACTACGCCAAGAAATGCCATAAATGTCAGATTTATGGAGACAAGATTCATGTACCACTTTCACCTCTACATATTATGACTTCTCCATGGCCTTTTTCCATATGGGGCATGGATGTCATTGGGCCAATATCACCAAAAGCTTCAAATGGGTATCGCTTTATTTTTATGGTCATTGATTACTTAACAAAGTGGGTAAAGGCTGCTTCTTATGCAAATGTTACTAAGTCAGCTGTAAGTCAATTCTTGAAGAAAGAGATCATTTATCGGTATGGGATGCCTGAAAGGATCATATCAGACAATGCATTGAGCTTGAACAACAAAACGATAGCAGAAGTTTGCAGTCAGTTCAAGATTAAGCATCATAACTCTTCTCCGTATCGCCCAAAAATGAATGGGGCAGTAGAAGCAGCCAACAAGAACATCAAGAGGATAGTGGGGAAAATGACTGAGACTTATAGAGATTGGCATGAGAAACTACCATTTGCACTCTTTGCCTATCGAATATCTGTCAGAACCTCTACTGGGGCAACTCATTTCTCGTTGGTTTATGGGATGGAAGCAGTGTTACCCATTGAAGTGGAAATACAATCTCTCCGAGTCTTATCAGAAATAAAGTTGGATGAACCTGAATGGATACAATCGCGATATGATCAGTTGAACTTGATTAAGAAAAAGAGGCTAAGGGCCATTCGTCATGGTCAGATGTATAAGAAGCGAATGATGCGAGCTTATAACAAGAAAGTGCGACCAAGAGAATTCCACGAAGGGGATCTTGTACTGAAAAAGATCCTTCCCATTTAGAAAGACTTTAGAGGAAAATGGATGCCAATTTGAGAAGGGCCGTATTTCGTGAAGAAGGCCTTCTCTGGGGGTGCATTGATCTTAACGGAAATGGATGGGAAGAGTTTACCCAATCTAGTGAATTCAGACTCAGTCAAAAAGTACTTTGTCTAAAGAAGAGGAGAATCTAGGGTGAAAACCCGCAAAGGATGCCTTGAGTTTTCAAAAAAAAAAAAAAAAAGGCTAAGGTGAAAACCTGCAAAGGGCGCCTTGTGACCAAAGGGGTTTTGAGTTGAAAACCCGAAAGGGCAGCTCAAATTTTGAAGAGCACACTGTAATCTTGCTATATTAGATTTAACAAAGAGCGAAGCGCGTTGCATACCGGTGCATCAACAAAGTACTTTGGATCTTTTAAACACATGTTGAACTCAAGAAAGTCTTCATGGAGTTGGTGTATAGACGCTCAAGCGGCGATATCTAGGGCATCTAACTTTTGTCCTGTTTGCTATCTTTAGATTCTCTTTCTTCTCAAAGATAGGCTATCAGATTAATTTCCTTTGTATTTTTGAGAAGTTCATTCAAATCTAATTATTCTCAAGATTAAATTCATCTTTCATTATTCTTAAAGTATGTTGCATTAAAATAATGATAGATGAACTAAATAATTTGCACAAATGAAGTTTTGCTCATAACTCTGGAAATTTCTAGATAATACAAGAAACTAAAACAGAACAATTGTTTGAGGAATTCACGTAAGTGAGGTTTTGAGGAAATTCTTTCTTTAGTCCAAAATGATGATTGGACAAATCAAACGATTCAATCCTAGGAGAGGATCATCTTACAGACATTTTCGGTGGGTCATAGCATTTGAAGAATGGTACAAACCCACAGGCTGAGTAGGAATGATACTTTGAGATAAACTTCGACGAAGGAATGAGTGGTGACGTCTGGAATAGGGGTCATATTCATAAACATTTTGCATTATAACAGGTTTAATTAGGAGCATTTGACTCACTTCAATCATAACATCCTAATCATTAGGCATGAACTCATACACATTATACAGTTTATGTCCTTCAAGGGACAATGAAGATTGATGCACCTTAACCCCTTAAGCAGTAGGGTAACAGGCTAAAGCATAGCAGATCTAACCTCCGAATGTTTTCACAACGAAGTAGATCCAAGATGATTTGGCATCCTTGCGTTTACAAGGAGCAAATCGAAGACATAGTAGATTTGGCTTTCACATATTTATGCTGAAGCAGATTTAAGATGATTTGGCATTTCTGTATTGTCAGAGAGCAGATCGAAGATAACAGATTTGGCGTCTCTGTATTGCCAGAGAGCAGATCGAAGATAGTAGATTTGGAGTCTCTGTATTGCCAGAGAGTAGATCGAAGATAGCTGATTTGGCGTCTTTATATTGCCAGAGAGCAAATCAAAGACAGTAGATTTGGCGTCTCTGTATTGCTAGAGAGCAGATCGAAGACAGCTGATTTGGCATCTTTGTATTGTCAGAGAGCAGATCAAAGATAATAGATTTGGCGTCTCTGTATTAGCAAAGAGCAGATCGAAGATAGCTGATTTGGTGTCTCTGTATTGTCAGAGAGCAGATCAAAGATAGTAGATTTGGCGTCTCTGTATTGTTAAAGAGCAGATCAAAAATAGCAGATTTTGCGTTTCTTTATTGTCAGAGAGCAGATCGAAAATAGAAGATTTGACGTTTTCGTATTGTCAGAGAACAGATCGAAGATATCAACATGGCATCCCTGAGGTTGCAGGGAGCAGGTTGAAGATAGCAGATATTGCCTTCCTGAAGTTACAGTGAAGCGAATTGAAGCTATCATATTTATGGTCCAATACCTCTGAAGTTGCAGATAGGTTGAAGGCCATTTGAAGAAAGATCTCAAGATTGGGCCAGACCGGGCAAAATGGGTCCTTTTATAGTCTTTGCTCTATCATCGTTACACGACAATGAGCAAAGAGGGGCAGCTGTAGTAGTCCATTTCTGCCCGGCCCATGAATAAATGAAAATAACAAAAACAAAAATTTATTAAAGTTTATACAGTCTGTATGGCCCAAAATTTGCCCAGATACAACAAACCCCAAACCACAACCCATTTACAAAACATTAAACCCAACTAGATACACTACCCAAAAACCCAATTACACCCTAACCCACTAACATCAGCCCAATACCAAATACAAAAACAAAACAGAAAATACCTAACTCCTTAAAACCCAAGACCCAATTACATGAACATACCCAATTAACCCACTCAAAACCCTTAGCCCAACTAAAACAGCCTAACATTAAAAACAAAAATAAGAAACCCTAGTCCCCTAAAGCTACAGCCGTCGACCTAATCCCCAACTACCCTCTTCACCACTGACCGCCTGCAGCACCACCCCGGTCACGTCTGCCACCTACTCCGCCGTTTGCCCATCCCCTGCAATCAGACAAGACAGAAAACTAATAGAAAATACATTTGTAAAGGCTATAAAAGCCATGAAAAAATGTAAAAATCTCTCTTTTTTTTTTTTGGCAATTAGAAAGAAATAAAAAAAATACATCCAAAGTTTGAGCAAAAACATACCATTTTCATCAATATCTAAACGCAAAGACTTCACCAAATCGAACAAAAAGAGATCAAAGATATCAAAATCGAAAAAGAAAATACCTAAAGGTGATTTTATCTTCTTTATTACTTTACTCTTATTTTTATTTTCATTCTATTTTTTCCCTTTTTCGAATCTATTAATCTATATATATACATCATAATAAAAATATAATAAAATATATATACAAAACAAATATAAAAAAAAATTTACCTTTTCCGCCATCAAGTGCGTGTGGCTTGCACACAACAACGGACGATGCGTGACAGTCGGCCGATGACCCCACACAGCCGAGCTTTCTCTTCCCTCTCTCTTCTCTCTCCTTCTCTCTTCCCTCTCTCTTTTTTTTTTCTTCCTCTCACCAAATAATTTTTTTGTTAATTTTGGCCTTTATATAGCCTCCCAAAACGACGTCGTTTTGGGGGCTGCCATTTAATCCCAAAACGACGTCGTTTTGGCCTATGCCCGACCCGTCCGACCCGACCTGCTAGAGGATCCGCGTGTTTTTTATTAATGGGTTATTTATGCGCGCAGTCCTTCCGCTTTTTCAAGGTTTTTCAATTAAGTCTTCCAAGCTTTTTAATTTGGCCTGAAATTTTGTTTTTGTTTCATTTCGGTCCTCTCTCATCGAGAGCTTTAGGCGAATGGTTTATTGCCCGATCTAGTCCCTCTTGTTTGTTTGCGCGTGCAATTTAGTCCTTTCATCTTTATTTCCTTTTAAATTCGCCCCAAAACTTTGTTATTAATTCAATATTAGTCCTTTCCTATTTATTTTTGTTTCTTTATTAAATATTATCATTATTATTTCTAATGTATTATTAGTATTATCAATATTATTATTTTTATTATTATTTTTATATGTTAATGTATATTTTCATTATATATATGCATACGTATACATTTATATATAGTTTTAGTTTTAGTTACTTTAATTTCATATTGTTATTATTAGTATTATAATATTATATTTATTATTAATATTAGTATATATTTTATTATATATATATATATATACTTTTTATATATCGTTTCTATTATTACATTTATTATTTTCACTATTATTATATTTATTATTTTCATTATTATACATATATATACATATAGATGTTTTCAAGTATTTATTATAAATATATTATTTTCTTATTATATTATTATGTATATTATTTTACTCATGTCTTCATTATTTTTTATTTATTATATTTTTATATATTTAAAATTATATTATTCATGTATTTCATTTTATTATGTATATGTTTTATATCATTTTATGTACATACTTTTAATATTATTATGTATTTATATATGTACACATTTATGTAGTATTATTAATATATTTTTTGCTTATGTTATTAGTATTTCTAATATGTATTGTAGATGTTCATTATATATATATTATGTATATTTATATTATGTTTTTATTTATTATTATGTATACTTTTGTTTCTGTTATTACGTATATATTTTAATACCATATTTTATATATATTATTATATCTATTTTTATCCCTATTATATTTATTGTTTATATTAGTACATACATTCTATTATACTTGTATACATATTCTATATATAGTATTATTTTCGTATATCATTATATTATTTATTTCACCTATTATTTTCATTATTATCACTTATTATTTTGTTTTATATATTATTATGTATATATTTATCATATATGCCACGTATGTATATTTTTCAATGTTCATTTTATTTATGTATATACTATGTAAATATTTTAACATTATCTTATGCATTTTTATATATCACATATATATATATATATACCTTTTTAGTATTGTCTTTTTACATATCATGTAAATATTTCGAATACTATATTATATTTATTCTTACATATTATCTTTTATATATATATTTTTAAATAACTTTATATCATGTATGTATTTTTAACATTATCCATGTACATACTTTGTAATATTAACATTATGTTTAAATTTTAATATATATGGGTACGTATATAGGCAACATTATTAGTTTTATCATGTTTAGTGCTTATAATATTATTGTCATACTTATATTTGTTTCAATGTACTTCTAGACCTGTCTTTTATTCATTTTTATTTCATATAAATTTGTTTTACGTTTAAAGGAAAATCTTTATTAGTTTTATCATGTTTAGTGCTTATAATATTATTGTCATACTTATATTTGTTTCAATGTACTTCTAGACCTGTCTTTTATTCATTTTTATTTCATATCAATTTGTTTTACGTTTAAAGGAAAATCTTTTTTCTAATTAATTTCAATACATAAGGCAATGTACCGATTTAGCATCAAACCGTGGATTTCATCGCTATGTTGGATGAAATTTGTCGGCTCGTGTTAAAACGGTAAATCCTTTTCAAAAAACCAAGAATTGAAAGTTTTCGTGTTTTAATCGGATCACGATTGAGATTTAAATTGAACTCGTATTTTTGAAAATCAAGACAACACGTGTTTATGAGATACCAATTTTTGGGCGTCGCGAGAGTGCTAATACCTTCCTCGCGCGTAACTGACTCCCGAACCCTAATTTTTCTCTGGCTTTTAACGTAGACCTAAATTCAGCCTTCCTTTTGTTTTAAAAAATGAATCTAATAGGTGTCCGATCACACATAAGAAAAAGGATCGGTGGCGACTCTCTCTTTATTTTAAAATCAAACTTCAAGTTTTTAGATTTTCAATAAATCGCCACAATTAGCGACCCGAAACCAAAATTTTTACGTCGCTACACAGTCCATGTACAAAGCCCAAAACCTGGTTACAACCCAATAAGACCACACCCGATTATACCACTACCCAGTACCTGTTACACCCTTAACCCAAAAACAAACGGGGCCCAAGAGGCCCAAACTGTTAACAGAAGGCGAAAGGGCCTAGGGTTTCAAAAACCTTAGGCGCCGCAAACACCCCAACAGAAGCATCCGTTCGTCTCGCAGTGACCCACCATCGACGCCGTGTTTTCAGGCCCAGTATCACGCCATGATTGACGCCTGAATCAACGCCGGTGTGCCGTGTGCCCGATCATCGCTAGTCTCCTCGTCGTCACCTGCAAAAAGAGAAGGAAGAACACAGGAAACAAGGCAAGAAATCGAATAGGGAATAAACCAAACTTGTAAATAGAGGCTATAAAAGCTGAGTCATTCCACTGTAACACGAACGGATTTTTACATATACAAAAAAGATACATACATATATACACAGAAGAAAGAAATAAGAAGCAGTTGTTTACTTAAAAAAAGGTGATTTTGTTATATTTTTTTCTTCTCTGTTCAACGCATATAAATCATTTTTTTTTTAAAAAAGGGTTAAGTGTAAGAAGGAGAAGAGTTTACCTGCGATTTACCGAGAGGAACGAAGGCCTTTAGCCTTCCAACCGCCGTGTACGGTGGCTCGTATAGCGCGTGGGTGCTTGAAGTCCAGTGGCCGGAGGCCAGAGACCGGGGCCAGAGGTGTAATACCCCAAAAATTTTTACAGTAAAATATTATCCGTGATATAGTAAAATAAGGAAATAAAGTGATAAAAAGGGAAATTTTGAGTTATGTCAATATTGGGAAGTATATTATGATATATTAATTCAAGAAAGAACTAAATTGTAAAAGTGAGAAAAGTTTTGTTGCACACGAGTAAATACTTAAAATTTGAGGGGTTAAAGTGTAAATATGAAAAAGTTGAAGGACCAATAATGTAAATATTTTAAGGGTGGAATGATCTAGAAACTAAGGAAAATGGATGAATTAGGACCAAATTGAATAGGTGAAGAACTATGAGGGACTAAATTGTAATTTTACCAAATTAAATGATGACTCAATGATGGAATTTTAAAAGATAATGAAGGGCAAAATGGTCAATTGGAAGAGAGAGAAATCTAGAAAGTAATAATGATGATAGAGATATTTTGATATTTTATAATTATTTAATTAGATAAATATTATTTTATTAATATTTTAATAAGATATTTTATTATTATTTTAGTATTATTTTATTAGTATATAAAGAAAGAAAGATGAGGAATTCTCATCCACCTTTCTCATGCAACTAATGTGAGAATAAGAAGAAGAAAGAAAGTTTTCCTTTTCTTACAATTTGGTCCTTCTACCAAAAATTTACCATTTTCACCTAGAAATCAAAAGAATTTCCATAGCCACCAAGAGAGGAAGATGACAAGAAGACTATGGGGAGTTAGAATATCAAGTTAGATTCAAGAAATAGAAGCTGGAGGAGAGAGAAAATCAAGTTAAAGATTGAAACCAATGAAACAAGGTAAGAACATTAAGATTTCAATATATTTTTAAGATTAATATTATTGAAAAAGCATGAAATTGATGTTAATGTAGAGTTTTCTTATATATGGTCTTATGTTCTTGATATGTAGTGAAGAGAAAATAAGAGAAAGTAATGAGAAATAGTGTAGAGAAAGAAAATAAGGGTGTTATAAACATGGTAAATAAGCATCTTGCACTAAAACAGCTTTGGACAGCAGCAGTAGGCTAATTTTGAAAAATCACCATAAATTTTGAAAATCGAATTAGAGTATGAAAAAAATATGGAATTAAATCTTATTGAGTCTAGTTTCTTATAGAAGAAACGGTGTAGGCAATGAAATTGTGAATTGTGAGATATAATAAATTTAGTGAGACAAGTTCAGAATGATTTCGGGTTCCCCTGTTTTGACTTTGTAAAATCATCAAAAATTGGAGAAAAATAATTAAGGGCTTAAATTTATATTTTTAAAATCCTTAATGAGTCTATTTTCAATATAAATAAGCATAAACATCATCCAAATCTCGTACGATGAGATAATTAATTCTTAGTGAAGAAGGGTCGGAACTGTCAGACAGCAGAACAGGGGAAACTTTAAAGAATAAACTGTACTTATTGGCTAAACCAAAAATTCTGAAAATTTTATGGTAAGAATATATATGAGTCTAGTTTCAAGTAAAATTAGTGGATATTAATTTTGAATTTCATAGCTCCAGATATAAATAATTTAGTGACTATGACACGGATGGATAACTTTGAATATACATATAAGTCAATAGTGAAATTATTGATAATGTTACTTGTAAGCATGATATATACATTAAGGATGTGGAATGGAGAGGAGGAGGAGGAAAATATATATGAATATTCAACTAGCATGGCTAATTTGCATGTTTTAGGGTCAGGGACTAAATTGAACAAAAGTAAAACTTTAGGGGGCAATTTTGTAAAAATGTCAAAAATGACCAAATTGAAGGGAATGAATTTTTTATTATTATCTAAATTAATAAATTGAATGAAATTATCAATTTAAGATTGGGTGAAAATTGGGAAAATGGTAAATTACCAATATGCCCCTAAATCTTGGTATTTCTGCAATTTAGTCAGGTAGGTTCGTATAACTTGAATGAGCATGTAAATATGACAATTTAAATATTGTATCATATTTTATATGATGTTTGAATTGAATATATGAAAAGGATGTTACATGAAACATGAAAATGAATACTAAATAATATAAATTAATTGAAATTATTCTGAAAATCTAGGTAATACCTCGTATCCTATCCCGGTCTCAGGTACGGGTATGGGGTATTACATTTATTGGTATCAGAGCTAAGGTTTAGCCGGTTCTCGGACCGAACGTAGTATATATGAAGTCTAGAAATGCATGTCATTATATAACTTGTGATAACATGATATCTTCCGACTCTGAAGAGATTTGTATCATTATAATTCAAACTTTATCATTATTATGTGTTTAATTTACTAATTATGTGTGGTAAGTATTTTAAGGCAAGTGTTTAGTAAAATGATAAATTTATGATTGGGTACTGAAATTGAGACTGATACTGAATTGAATTATGAAATACTGATTATTGTTTTGAGTACTGAATTGATTGTGAAGTTACTGAATATTGTTATGTGTACTGCATTGAACTGTGAACTTACTGAAGTAATGAATTACTGCAATATTCTGAAACTGATTGAAATAAGGAATTATAATCGATACTGAACTGAGATGGAAATTGTACTGAACAATGAATTAAATATCCTATTAACTAGTCGGATTGAGTCGGATATAATTGGCATGCCATAGGATTTGGAAGTGTTCAGGCACTGAGTACTATACTGGTGCGTTTGGCTGGAATCTGCATATCCGCCAAAGTCTGAGTCTTGTTAATAGGGGTAAATATGAATATTAAGTAAAATTGAAATAAGAATTAAATTCCCTATTAACTTGTCGGGCTAGTCGGATATAATTGGCATGCAATAGGATTGGAAGAGTACGGGTTTATCGGCTTTACAGATCAGGCACTTTATGTGCCGTATTTTAGGCACTTATGTGCTGGTTACTGTTACCGCTACTACTACTGTTACCGATTTGGCACTTTGTGTGTCGAATATTGTTACTGTTACCATTACCGATTCGGCACTTTGTGTGTCAAATATTGTTACTGTTACCGTTACCGATTTGGCACTTTGTGTGTCGGATATTGTTACCGTCTTTATTCGCTTCAGATTCGTTCGAAGAGGTACTTCGTGCGTTCATTATTCATTATTATATCGATTTGTTCTAATGAGGTACTCTGTGTACCGTACTACTACTGTTACTATTCCGGCTTCGGCCGATGAGGCACTACGTGCCGTACTGGTGTGTTTGGGTTGAAATCCGTGTATTCTTCAAAGTCCGAATTGCTAATAGGGTGAATAACTGAAATGAGAAAATTAAATAAATTTAATTGATCGTACTATTAAAAAAATATGAGAAAGAAATTATGAGTTGAATTCTCAATTGAATTGAAATGTGAGATTTGGAGCTTGAACTTAAGGTTCATGAATTTGCTAAAATATCGAATTATTGATATTGAAATCAGTTGAGTAAATGAAATGAGAAAATCAAATGAATTTAAACGATTGAACTATTGAAAGTATGAAAAAGTGGAATTATGGATTGAAATGTGAATTGAAATTGAGATATGAGATTGAAAGCTTGAACCAAAGGTTCATGAATTGATTAAAGATAATATAGATGATATGTGATGCCTTTTGATGGAAGACTATTGTTGAGATATGAAATTAAATATAAATTAACACATATGACTTATAAAGTTACATGTTTGATGTCTATTATTTATTGTAGTTTTTATAATTTGAATTATAGTAATACCATAGAGTATAGACATACCCAGCATACGGTTGTATTACTATAATTCAAATTATTTATTATTAAATGTTAAATTTAAATTATGTTCATGGTAAGTGAAATATGAGGTAAGTGTTATTGTTGAATTGAATAGAAATTGAATTGAGTAATGGAAAAATATTAGTATTGAATTGTAAATTGATGAGAAAGTGAAATTAAATTGAGTTATGAATGAATTGAAAGTGAAATTGGAATTTGATAGTGATATATGAAGTACATGATAAGAATTATTAGTAGATTACAAATGACTAGTGAATTTTGAATTATATTACATGTATTAAAGATAGAGAATATACAAACATACGAATTATTGGTACAATGATTAAATTGTAAAGCATGTAAAAAGTATTATGCGAAAGGTGTAAAAATGATATGCGTGCATGAAATAATTTGCCCAAGTAGACAAACTAGGATATTAAGGGACCTCAGCATGCTCTCTAGTTACTAGCACGTTAGTGCTCTCTGATTATTAGCACATTCAGCACATTCGTACTCTCTGTATAACACTTCAGTGTTCTCTATTTAATAGTGCATAATAATGCACCTCTGTATAAGTCTCGTATATCCGAAGTGTTCTATCTAGTCTACTGGGCCTCTACTAAGTAAAAAGTAAACAATTTTCGTTACGAGGTAAATGATTATCTCTGAGTAAAAATGTTAGTTATGACGAAGCAGAACTCGTAAAAGTACGGATAAATGTTTTATAATACTTGAGAATAATAAATGTTATATGAGTAAATATATGAAAATTAAATTATGAGACTTTACGATCTATACCCCTTTACTAGTATAGTTATATACAATGAAATTCATGAGATTTATATTGATTAAGTTCAGAAGTGGAAAGTGAAAAGTTCAATGGTTGAACAGTTGATAATACAGTCGGAACTGAGAATGAGTTAATAGGTAAAGATGGGTTTTGAATAGAGACATCAATTTTTTTTGAAAACTAGCTGGGATATACAATACCACTGTTAAATAAAGAAGTTATTTATAGGAAAATCGATTTGTTCAAATATGGTATTTACAGAATGGTTAACTGAAAATTTCTTCCGAATTAGTTTCTTGAGTGAACTGAATGATATGAAATTATTGATGACTATACTAGTCAATGGATTGGTAAATAAATTGCAAAAATATTTGAATATAGCTGTTATAAATGGGTATATTATAGTAAAATTTTTGGGGATTTTATACGGGTATTTTATATGTACTGATATTTTCAGAGGTATATGCAACTGTTCATGTTTGGATGCTATAATCAATATATGGAAAGGTTGGATAAATATGCTAATAGACAGAAATTATCGCAAGTCTGATTGATTCACAATTGGTACTACTCTATCTTTCTTTGGTTTCCCAAGCCAATATATGTGATAAAACACTTTATAATAAGATTCATATGATATTATCTTCTATTTCTGTTGGTAAAAGCTCTGAGAGGCAAATGTGAAATATTGAATTGAAAATAAAATGTGAAATGAAAGGATAGAGAATGAATATAAATGATAAACTAGGTAAATATGTGCAGAAAGAAACTATAGAATTATAGAAATAATGAAATTCATGATCAAAAGAAAATAAGGAAATTTCGAGGACGAAATTTATTTGAAGGAGGAGAGAAATGTAATACCCCGAAAATTTTTACAGCAAAATATTATCCGTGATATAGTAAAATAAGGAAATAAAGTGACAAAAAGGGAAATTTTGAGTTATGTCAATATTGGGAAATATATTATGATATATTAATTCAAGAAAGGACTAAATTGTAAAAGTGAGAAAAGTTTTGTTGCACAAGAGCAAATACTCAAAATTTGAGGGGTTAAAGTGTAAATATGAAAAAGTTGAAGGACCAATAATGTAAATATTTTAAGGGTGGAATGATCTAGAAACTAAGGAAAATGGATGAATTAGGACCAAATTGAATAGGTGAAGAACTATAAGGGACTAAATTGTAATTTTACCAAATTAAATGATGACTCAATGATGGAATTTTAAAAGATAATGAAGGACAAAATGGTCAATTGAAAGAGAGAGAAATCTAGAAAGTAATAATGATGATAGAGATATTTTGATATTTTATAATTATTTAATTAGATAAATATTATTTTATTAATATTTTAATAAGATATTTTAATAAGATATTTTATTATTATTTTATTAGTATATAAAGAAAGAAAGATGAGGAATTCTCATCCACCTTTCTCATGCAACTAACGTGAGAATAAGAAGAAGAAAGAAAGTTTTCCTTTTCTTACAATTTGGTCCTTCCACCAAAAATTTACCATTTTTACCTAGAAATCAAAAGAATTTCCATAGCCATCAAGAGAGGAAGATGACAAGAAGACTATGGGGAGTTAGACTATCAAGTTAGATTCAAGAAATAGAAGCTGAAGGAGAGAGAAAATCAAGTTAAAGATTGAAATCAATGAAACAAGGTAAGAACATTAAGATTTCAATATATTTTTAAGATTAATATTATTGAAAAAACATGAAATTGATGTTAATGTAGAGTTTTTTTATATATGGTCTTATGTTCTTGATATGTTAGTGAAGAGAAAATAAGAGAAAGTAATGAGAAATAGTGTAGAGAAAGAAAATAAGGGTGTTATAAACATGGTAAATAAGCATCTTGCACTAAAATAGTTTTGGATAGCAGCAGTAGGCTAACTTTGAAAAATCACCATAAATTGTGAAAATCGAATTAGAGTATGAAAAAAATATGAAATTAAATATTATTGAGTCTAGTTTCTTATAGAAGAAACGGTGTAGGAAATGAAATTGTGAATTGTGAGATATAATAAATTTAGTGAGACAAGGTCAGAATGATTTCTGGTTTCCCTGTTCTGACTTTGGAAAATCATCAAAAATTGGAGAAAAATAATTAAGGGCTTAAATTTATATGTTTAAAATCCTTAATGAGTCTATTTTCAATATAAATAAGATGAAACATCATCCAAACCTCGTACGATGAGATAATTAATTCTTAGTGAAGAAGGGTCGGAACTGTCAGACAGCAGAACAGGGGAAACTTTAAAGAATAAACTGTACTTATTGGCTAAACCAAAAATTCTGAAAATTTTATGGTAAGAATATATATGAGTCTAGTTTCAAGGAAAATTAGTGGATATTAATTTGGAATTTCATAGCTCCAGATATAAATAATTTAGTGACTATGACACGGATGGATAACTTTAAATATACATATAAGTCAATAGTGAAATTATTGATAATGTTACTTGTAAGCATGATATATACATTAAGGATGTGGAATTGAGAGGAGGAGGAGGAAAATATATATGAATATTCAACTAACATGGCTAGTTTGCATGTTTTAGGGTCAGGGACTAAATTGAACAAAAGTAAAACTTTAGGGGGTAATTTTGTAAAAATGTCAAAACAACCAAATTGAAGGGAATGAATTTTTTATTATTATCTAAATTAATAAATTGAATGAAATTATCAATTTAAGATTGGGTGAAAATTGGGAAAATGGTAAATTACTAATATGCCCCTAAATCTTGGTATTTCTGCAATTTAGTCAGGTAGGTTCGTATAACTTGAATGAGCATGTAAATATGACAATTTAAATATTGTATCATATTTTATATGATGTTTGAATTGAATATATGAAAAGGATGTTACATGAAACATGAAAATGAATATTAAATAATATAAATTAATTGAAATTATTCTGAAAATCTCGATAATACCTCGTATCCTATCCCTATCTCAGGTATGGGTATGGGGTATTACAGGAGGTCCCCCCTTTTCTCCTCTTTCAGAGGATCTCAAAGTTTTTTTCTTTAAAACTGATAACAAAATAAATTTTGGGTTTAGTTTTAACATATATAGCATTACAAAAACGGTGTCGTTTTGGCTTAGTTCAATAAGCATTAAAACGGCACCGTTTCAACAGAGGATCCGCGTGTTGACCCGATAACCCGGGGAGGATCCGCGTGTTTTTGATAAATGGGCAAATTGCCCAATTGATCCTTCCGTTTTTTAAAATTTATGATTTCATTTTATTTTTATTTTAAATTGGCCCTAACCTCTTATATTTAATTCAATTTAGTCCTGATGGCCATTAAAATCTATTCTGGAGAACGACGTCATTTTTAGGGATTAGGGCTAATTGCCCAATGAGTCCCTCATATTTTGATGTGTATTTAATTAAGTCCAAATTTTCATTTATTTGTAATTAGCCCTAGTTTTTTAAATTAAATTCGATTTTAGTCCTTTTTATATATATTTAATTTATTTTAAAATAATATATGTATTATTTATTTTTATAAACATTAATTATATGGAAAAATAATATATTATTTATAATATTATATACATTTTTATAAATTTTATTATATGTTATATTTTTATTATATATATTATTTATTCTATTATATTCATATTTTATTATATGTTATATATATTTACTATACATATATATTATTTATTTTACTTATTATATCATTTTTTTATTTTATATATTATCTATCATATAGTTTATTATTATACATTTTACTTACAAATTTTAGTATACATTATATATTGTACTATATATTATTCCTTGCATTTTTTTATATTTTATGTATTATTTTATTATTCATTAATTATGTAAAACTTTAAAAATTTATTATTTAATAATAGTATATTTATATATTTATATTATATATCATATTTTATTATATATTATTCCTTACAATATCTTCCTTTTATTATATATATTATTTCATAATCTATTATTTATTGGTATATAAAAAAATAGCACTTGTAAATTATTATAAACTAATATATATATATTGTTATTATATGTCTATGTTTAAAATTTACTACAAAATTTTACTCCAATTTAGCATATTATTTTATAAGTATATCAAGCTACTATATTATATAATATATTTTTTCTAAAATTTTTATTATTACTTATATATGGCTTAATATTTTTTTGTTTTATTTTGTTTTTATCCCTTTTTTGTATTTATTAGGCATTGTTTTAACACACTAATTTCATCTCGTAAATTATTTATTATTTTTCATGTTGTTTATTTATTGTTATATTTGCATGCAAATTGGTCATTTATGTTGTTATTTTAAAAATATATTCGCATGAAATATTATTATATATGTTTAATTTGTACTGATATATTCATTATCTTTGACATTTTGTATTTTTGCATGAAATGATAATGTATATATTCATGTTATTTGTGATTATGTATGTATGAAATGCTAAAGTATATTGTGTGATTTATGTCATATTTACCATGTTCAACATTATATTAGCATGAAATGTTAAAATAGGTAGCTTAATTAATCCAACGTTGATCTTTTGTAATAGGTTGAATGCATCATCGTTTTCTTATTTCATTTAATTGAAAGGAATTTTAAAAAACAAGGCAATGTCTTTTGTATTTAGGAATTCGAGAAATAGTACCCTAACATGCTGGGTTGCGATTTCCCGTTTGTCTAAATATCTAAAGTATCCTTTTAATAGATTTTACAAATTACGAGATTTTTTTTGTTACTAAAGTTTATGAATATCGTGTCCAATTACGCTGGATGTGATGTTCGCATTCTTTTGGAACGAAAAAATTTTGACTTTCAACTCAAATTATTATGGTTTTAAAATAGATCTTATTGCTAAATTTTTTCAAGCTTTTGACATTAAGATGAAAATATTCAATTTGGTACCAATTATGGGCGTTACGAGGGTGCTAATCCTTCCTCGTGCATAACTGACTCCCGAACCTGTTTTCTCGTAATTTCGTAGACCAAAATATTTTATAAAGTGATCCAATCACACTTTAAAAGGTTGGTGGCGACTCCCGTTTTCAAAATACCCTCCCCATTTTTAAAGAGGTTTCGACATTAGTATTAGAGAAATGTGACCCTGTTACTACGATTTGAAGATATGTACCACTTTAATATCTTGCAGTAATGGCTCGTCTGCCTTGAATAGTACACAATGAGAGGCGTAAAAGAATTGGTCTTGCTATTACACTATGGTTGCAAATGTGTACAGTTGCGAGTTGGTTCTTAATTGCATTGGGTGTCATTCATAGCCTACATACTTATAGACCAAGGATTAGATCCTATATTTTAGATTTTTATGCAAAACGAGATTATGTGAAAAGACTTGTATATGCTAGTGACGAGACGTGTATTGAACAAGTTAGGATGCATAAAACTACCTTTTTTTAAACTATGTGAGATGTTACAAACTTTAGGGGAATTGAAGTCGTCAAGGAACATGCTTGTTGATGAGCAAGTGGTAATGTTTTTACATATCATTTCTCATCACCTTAAAAATCGAGTTATCAAGCATCACTTTAATAGGTCTGAGGAAACTGCTAGCAGATCATTTCACAATGTTTTAAATACTATCATACGCTTACAAGATGTGTTATTTAAAAAGGCAAAGCCAATTACAGCTAATTCTACAGACCTAAGGTGGAAATGGTTTAAGGTATTGGAGTGAGTTCTATATATAGCTCGTATATAATTTAGTACGTTTGGATTTAAATATAGTATTCTAACTCGAGATTTTATGCATGTGATGTAGAATTGCTTAGGTGCTTTAGATGGAACCCACATCAAGATTAGGGTTCCAACAGTTGATAAACCTAGATATCGAACGCGAAAAGGTGACATAGCAACAAACATGTTAGGTGTTTGTACACCTGATATGCAATTTGTTTATGTTCTTCCTGGTTGGGAAGGTTCTGTTGCTGATGGACGAGTTCTGTTGCTGATGGAACAGTTTTTCGAGATACTATTAGTAGGAGACATGGACTAAAAGTTCCTCATGGTAAAATGCAAAAATTAGAGGAATTTGAATTAATTTTTAAGATCATACTTTTTTGGGAAATTAACCATGACAAATAGTTTCTTTTTATAGGTTGTTATTATCTAGTTGATGCTGGATACACAAATTGTGAGGGATTTCTTGCGCCTTTTAGAGGACAAAGATATCATTTGAATGAGTGGCGTCAGGGTTATCATCCAAGTACTCTGGAAGAATTTTTCAATATGAAACATGCTTCAGTGCGTGATGCTATTGAAAGATGTTTTGGGTTATTAAAACTTAGATGGGGAATACTTAGGAGTCCATCATTCTATCTTGTAAAGGTGCAGAATAGAATTATTATTGCATGTTGTTTGCTCCATAATTTTATTCGAACCTATATGAGTCTTGATCCTATTGAAGAGGAGTTGGGAGAAGGATTACCTAGTAATGTGATAGATGACGATGAACCGAATATCATAAATATTCATCCGTCAGATGCATGGGCTACTTGGAGGATGGAACTAGCCAACCAAATGTTCGATGAATGGCAAAGATCTAGAAATTAGTTAGGTTTAGGGTAAAAATAGTAAACATTTAAGTTGTTTATGTTATTTCATATATCTAGTTTATGAAACTTTGATGGTGTTTGAATTTTTTTTTTTGTATTGTACTAGACTTGGTGAATGATAATTTATTTTCTTTTGATTCATCATGTGTTATAATTTTATAAAGTGTTGATCTTTTGATGCATAATATTGAACTTAATTTTCATTTACGTTTTTTATTAAGATAGTTATGTCAGGTTTTTCCCCATCAAGTGTTTCTTCCCAAAGTTCTCGAGGAACCAAAAGGAAATGGGTTTCAGAAGAAGATACTGCGTTGGTTGCTTGTATGGTCGACTTGCACAATGCTGGAACCTTTAATGCGGATACAGGATTCAAACCCGGCTATTTAAATGAGTTAGAAAAAATGTTAGAAAAAGTTTTACCCAATGCCATGTTGAAGGCTAAACCTAATCTTGAATCGAGGATTAGGACATTGAAAAGGGATTGGTCAATCGTTTATGACATGCTTAGTGGAAAAAATAATAGCAGCTTTGGTCGGGATGAGCATAGGCAGCTTGTTGCTGCTGAAGATGCGGTGTGGAACTCATATATAAATGTAAGAATTATTTCAAGTCTTTATTATCTTATTTTGACAAAACTTATATCTAATATGAATTTGTCATTTTTATAGAGTCATAAAGAAGCAGCTCAATTTAGACATTGGAGTTTCCCTTATTATGACCAACTTACTGCCATCTATGCAAAAGATCGATCCACTGGAAAAGGTGCTCAAATAGCTGTTGATATTATTGAAGAAATAAATGCTGAGGATGTAGCTGCTACAAATACTCATGAAGAAAGTAACGATTTCCATGGATCCGAAGCTAATGTTTCTTTGGATGACATAGATCTTTCAGCTACACAACCGCAACCAGCTAGGAACCAAGGTGATTCTGAATTTTCAAAGAAGAAAAAAATTATTTCTAATGCAAGTGATTTTTCTACTTCATTTAATGATGTTGTCGTTTTATTGGCGGAAAATATACGGGCCGTTGGCCTTGAAATCAGTAAGAGTATTGCCTCCGAAGTGGTAATTCAACAAAAGTCAGAAATGACCATTCAAGAAAGTGCTCTGAAATTATATCCAACATTATGTGAAGTGGAAGGTTTAACTGAGGATGAACGCTATCGAGCATTGAGCAAAATTTCAGATCATCCAACGCAAATGCTCATTTTCTTTAGTTTACCTTCTGTTGTGCGATTGGAATGGGTCAGAAGATTTCTTGCTGACCATTAAAAATCATGATTGTGTTGATATTTTGGTAACTTTTTGTGTTTGTAATATTTGGATGACATAATGACGTGATAGAATGTCATTACAATGTTGTAACTTTTTGATGCTATAAAATTTTAAAACATATGGATTATGACATATAAACTAATGAAATCATATAACTTTTTGTTAATATATGAATATTATGCTTGGATGTGAAATACAATTCTCTAAGTTATTTATTACTTTTTTAGCAATGAGCTATTTATTACTTCTAATATTTAATTATTTTTTATTGTAGAATAATTAAATTATTTGTTTCAGTAATAATATTTTAACACATTAAATATATATTGCAGTTCAAAAATAATAAAGTAGATTATATTTTTTTATAATATTATATTTTTTAATTTTTTAATTCATATAATAATAATTATATTAAGAATGTTATTAAATTATATTTTTTTATTAAATTATATTTAATAATAATTATGTTAAAATATGGTTAAACTATTTATTATTTTTATTAAATTATTTTCAATAATAATCTTATTAAAATTTAATAACAATAACAATAATCATCTACCTTAAAAAAAAATTCTGCTAAAGGTATTCTGGTCATTTTAGTTTTTTTCCTTATGCTATTACAACATCATTCCATTTAACTAAACACAAAAATATTATTACAGTTCTATTCCATTTTTTTTAACCAAACAGTTAAATTACTTATTACAACTCTATTCCATTACAGCTCTATTCAATTACAGTCCTATTCTATTACAGTGAACCAAACACACTGTAATATTTTTACTTAAATCATCCCAAACTTTTAGACCTAGACTGATAACCCGACCCATAAATAAGTATACTTATAACCATCTTAAATTTTAAAAATAAAACTTGATGCAGCTCATTTGAATTTGGAATAGAACATCTTAACTATTTCAGCTCGAATATGCTATTGGATTACACCTTTAGGACAAGGTTCAGACATGTACTTAATGCACAAAGAAAATTGGGACTTTAAAACAGGTGTTTCAAGGGGGAATAAATTGTTTACAAATGCATATGAAAACAAGAACATTATACGAAAGTGATTTTAGGTCCTTTCAACAAATACATCCCATTGAGTGCAAAACAAATGTCTAAGGCCGAGCTTCGCTCTTTCTTTTCTTCATGGATTGCGGCTGTTTGCAGCAACCAGCAGGCATTATATCCGTCTATAGTTTGCACATTCAACGTGATGCCAATTACTCTTGAGCTTTGGTCCTGTTATTATCTACAAAGAAAACAAAGTTTTAATCTCAAATGGATAACAAACCTAGTCATATATGTTACTTTCACTTGAATGCGAGTGTCATAACACACATGCTCAATATGCATGGTTTTTTTTTTTTTTTTTTTTTTTGGGATCATATCCTGATAAGCCTATCTGAATGTCAAATCAAGGTATTTTTAAAAATAAAAAGAATCGGAGAAACTTAGATGGCTACAACAGTCAAGAGCACAAACAAAAGAAACAAAATCTGCTCCAAAGAATAGCTGAAGCCTAATTGCATTTGCTTATGATGTGTATCTTATAATTTAACAGCTTCACGTGGAAGAGAGAGTCAAGAAGACAAGTAGCATTAAAAACAATCAGCAAATGCAGAGATCTAAGCACGTAGACCAATCAAGGAATGGTACTAAGTTAAGAAAAAACCTGAGAGAGAAAGAGAGTACATTCACATTGTCATAAACCCATCAGTCCACAACTTCTTTCTCGCTATTAACACTCGTTCTTCACCAGCAGTGAGAGCATCAGTTCTGGGTTCAACTTCAGATAACCAGCCATCCCACCGCAATGCAGTGATAAATTTCTGGATGTAATTTATCACAGAGTATTTATCTCTTATAATGACAAACCCGTCAGGACGAAGTATCCTATCCATTTCAATCAGGAGGTCCTCTGGACTACAACCGCGCTCCTTAATCTCCGAAAACACCGCCCAGGCATGAAGAAGATCATATGTACGTGGGTATGTAGAAAATGCTTCGCACCTACAAAACCAAAGGTGAAAGCAATTAAGCCAAAAAGGAAGAAATGGCATATCTGATTATCAGAATGATATGACAAAAAAAAGGGTCAAGGATGTATATGTACAAAAAGTGAAGGCATACCAATCATGAACTGTTCCAATCAAGCCTCGGTCATAAATAATTTTCAATCTTGCAGACATTTTGACAGAAGCCACATTCATTACCCAGACATCCTTATCTTTGAGTGCAGTAGCAAACCCTCCAAGGTTCGAGTTCATATCCATGACATTTCTGATGGAATTCTTCTGTATAACAGATTTCATCTGTTTCCAATACTCAATCACTCTAAAATGCCATATTTTCTGCATCATAAGAAATATCATAGACATCAAAACTTAAGCTTTATATGGGAAACCAACCAATAAATCAAGATCAAGAAATCATGGCAGAACTAAATCACTTGAGACTCTCTTGTGATCTCAGAAACTTACAGTATCTTCATGGAATTCCTCAGAGCTAACACCAATTTCTTCAAGGCGAGGTGGCGCTCCAGTAAGCCTCTGTGGCCAAGGAAGTAGTCCACTCCATCTTTCTTTGTGCATCCCTGTAGCATCAAGCAACAACCGAGTTAACACTTGCGAAGTAGTTCAGACCCTATTTCCAATTTTTAATAACAATAGACCAGTATCTTCAAGTTGATAGAGAAACATTCTCAATGACATTACAAGTAATGAATTATGCAGTTTTACAACAAGGAAGCAATCACAACTTTCAATCCCATCAACATACACATGGTACTTCTACTCACTTGCAGAGTACGGGGTGATGCAAGCCTTCATAGACACATTCCAACTTGCATCTGGGTCATCACTGGAATTGCACAAAGGAGGCAGAGTCCCAGGATCTCTCTTCAAGTAACAGCTATTGCTCAGAGGCTTAGACCATATCACAGTTTGGCCTCTCTTTGCAACAACTTTCCAGCACATTCTTTTCAAAAGGCTGTACATAGCATTCCAGATCTTTCTATTTTCTGGATCTTGTTCATAGGCTTCAGGAGAAGAATATGCAAAGTACCCTCCAGGTCTCAGTAATCTATCGAGTTCCAGTAGGAGAAGCCCATCTCTCTGAAGCCAGTCAATTCGGCATCGTGAACAATGAGTTAACTCAAATGATCGGCTTGGATAAGGAAGCCTTTTTGTTCCCAACACACCAAGTGTTGAAGGGATACCCCTTTCCAGTGCAAATTGTATTTGATTCTCATGCACATCATTAGGTGCAAGGGACATGGCTATGATATCATGGTGTAGGAGATAGGCTCCAAAACTTGCAACTCCGCATCCCACATCAAGAACATTTCGGATATGTCCACCATTGTTCAGTTTATCACCAGGAAATTTTAGCATCTATATAAAGATAACAACTCAACATCAAGCTCAACAAAAATAAACTTCTAAGAAAAAAAAAAAAAGAAAAAAAGTTGCAATTATTTGGCTCTTACAAATAACAAAAGGATCATTACCACAATAAGTAAGATTTACCTGAGCAAGACCAACAATATACTTATCAGCACCATAATGAAAATGGGTTCCACCACCAGGGAACTTTATCTTTTCCCCATCAACAACCATCCAATGCTGATCTGATTTCTCTTCCGCAAGATGTGTATGGGGTATATTGGCTTTCCAGACTTCATCTCTACTTACAGGCCATCTTATAGGTATCTGAAATTCTAATAACAATTTCGTTGGTATCAAAACTAACTGAAACGATAAAGATTTTAACTATTAACTTAAGCAAAAAGGAACATCACTGACCTTGTAACCTTTTGGCGGTGGAATTAAGCAATTGTAACGTCGCTCTGGTGGCGGACAATGACGCTCATAGTGCTCCATTACTGTCAAATTAGGCTTTAGTTTCAACTGATATATAAGGTTCCTATCCAAGCAGGGTATCAACTCTGAATATTTCATGTCACATATCTGTAAAAACTCATAAAACACAATTACTTAGCTAAACTAAAAACAAAATCCAGAATAAACTTAACGACAGTTAAGAAGACTCAAAAGTAAGAGATTTTAGAGAAGCACGAAAAAAAAAAGGCAAATGAAAAGAACAATTTTTAGTAAATATTTTGATGGAAAAAAAAAGGAAAAGAAAACTTGATCTAATAAAAATGAAATACTTACAGGGATGCTCTTAGGAACTTCAAGGTAGTATCCTTGCTCGTCAAGCAAATCAACCAAATCTCGGTTCCTTGAAAACCCACCAAAAACTGGGTCCGATCCATCCAGCCGAGAATCTGTGTCGTCGTATCTCCTCGACCCGGGAGCAACTGAAGATCCATAGTACAAACAAACCAACCCCAGAACCCCGATTAACCCGATTAAAAGATAAGTTAACAGCCTTGTAGTATGGATTTGCTCATTCTTTTGCTTCATTTTGGGATCAGAAAATCCCAAAGCCTAAAACCCTAAAAATAATTTCTCTGGTTCTTTTTCTTGTCTCAAAATGAGAGTGAGAGAGGGCTTAACAAAAGCGCTCCCTAGATTTAGCTGAGCTGATTTTTCGCGGGATTGAATTTAAGAGAAAAATAATAGATAATACGTTGATTCTTTTTTCTTTTTTACTTGGGCTCAAATTCTACTATCCGCTATTCTACAGATTTCATTCCTCAATTTTAATCTTTTTAAATTTTAAAAACATTTAACTTTATTAGGTTTTTTTTTCCCAAAAAAAAAATTGTACGGTTAAATTGTAGTGTTAAAAACTCACCAAGCTTGCATTTGTTGGGTGATTAGGAGCAGCACAAATGTATACAAACCTAGCCTCGCAATGTATTAAGGTTAAATTACACCACAGGTCATCCATTTTTTTAATCATCTAATTATGATTTTTGTTTTTAGTCTTTTTCAATTAAGGGTGAGGTAGAAGTTCAAAAATTAATATAATAACAAATTTAATTTTCAATTTTTATATTTTATTTTAATTTAGTTATAATTTCAAAAAATTTACTCTCAACATTAAAAAATATCTCAATCTAATCCTAATTCTAAAATTTTCAAAAAGATATATTTAAAAATACACAAAAAAATTTACATTGCATTTTTATATAAAATAATAAGTTAATTTGATTTTTATTTATTCTTTTTCTAGCATTATACAAACTACCTTTTTAACTCCTTTTCTTTTTTTCCAGAAAACGCTAGAACTCCCTACAGTTCTCTCGTTAGCGTTATTGTTGTTATCGTCGTTCAGTGTGCCACCGCTGATGTTGGCACTGTCACCGGTTAGGAAGGCGTCGACCTTCTCTCCCTCTCCCTGAAGCTTGGAAATGGTATGGTGATGATGCTCATGAAGGATAATGAAAACAAGAATGATTTTCTTTTCTGCTTTTTCTTCAATTCAAAATATATCATTATTTATTTTTCTAGGATTGGTTTGTTGTTCTATTTTTCTAGGATTGGTTTGTTGTTCATCTTCATGGGCTTTTTCGACTTCATATTGCGATTTAAAGGTTATTTCTCGGTTTGGTATGTTTTAACTTTCTTGAACAGTGAATACCCATTTTTACTGCTCTATTTCTATCACTTTCTCTGTTTATTTTGCATTGAAATTGCTTCTTGTTTCAATTTAGAATATTACATTATTTTTTGGGTTTGGTTTGATGATCATTCTCCTGGGTTTTTTTTTTTTCACTTCAAATTGCAATTTTAAGTTTTTTTCTTTTTTCTTTTCTGGGTTTGGTTTGTTTTAACTCTCTTGAGCACTAAATACATCAATAGCAGTTTCTGCGTATGGTGTTCATGTGCACTTAAGATTGCAATTTAAAATTTTCTTTTATTTTATTAGGTTCAGTCTGTTTTGTTGTCTTCAATAGTGAATACCGAACATAGGAAGAGGTTGTAGGAGGTTTCAGGTAATTATATATATATATATATATATATATATATATATATATATATATATTTTTTAAAATTAGGATAAATTGAAATTTTTTGTGATATTGAAGGTTAATTTTTAAAATTATGATTAAATTGACACAATATATGTAAAAGTTGAATATTAAAATTGTTATTGTACTAATTTTTAAGTTGTTATATCATTTTCTCGTTAAACAGTTAACACCACTCAACAAAAAAAGATAAAAAAAATCAATTAGTTAAGTAATCAAAATAGAAACGAGCCCATGGTTGAGTTACTTACAGTGTAACTTACTCAAATATTATTGATCTTTATCTTTTAAAAAAAAAATTTTTACCTTGTATTTTTTTTAGTATTAATTTAACATTACTTTTGATAAATACTTTTGAGATAAAAATATTATTAAATAAAATATTTTTAAGCTTTTAAAAAATATTTTTAGGACAAAAAGATATTTTATAAAATTATTTTTTAGTCAAAAACAAAAATTTTAATTTTAATTTTTACTCAAAAATATTTTTTGACCCAAGAAGTACTTTGTTAGAAGTAATACTAAATTTTTGGATTTAACCCAAATTGTTGACGAGTGGAATAGGTGTTAACTGACACCATTATTGGTTGCCAAAACAATCTCTATTCCATGCAACTTTGATCGGCTGAAGGGGGAGAGTTAGTGCTAAACATTTTGGTAGTACTGACAAAAGAAAAGAAAGAATAAAGAGAGGAGAGAGAGCAAAGAAGTTAGAAAATTTGGCTAACAATTGGCCAAGCTAGTAACGTAAAAAAGGGAGGCTAAATCGTGACCCTCAAGTGATTAATCCCTTAGATTACCATTCCAATTTGAGTGAGGAAGGTGTGCCTAGCTCATTCAATATTTTACTATCAAAAGGGAGAAGAGAAATTGAGAGAAAGTCATCCATATTCTGTCACTATGAGATACTACCTTTTTTTTTTCTTGAAAATCTAATTCTTGATTTGATGAAGTTTAGCATTAAACTCATGTTTAATGCTGTTACTGAAGGAAAGAGTATCAATTAAAGAATTTGGGGTTGGGAGACGTTAAAAAAGGAAGTAAAAGACTGGGTAGTTAAGTGTAAATTGTGCAAGTATTACCAAAAAAATAGTGTTATATATTAAAGAGAAATTATAACCAATTGTAAGAGTGTAAACTTATAGTGTTTTTATGGTGTTTTTATGGTGTTTGCCATTACCAACCCGTTACTCGAATACCTGATTGGGATCGACTCGATTTGATAGCAATGGCCTCCATAGTTCGCTTACATGGGTTCGCACATGTTGGGTTCACATCGTCATCATGGGTTGGCATCACTATGCAAGTGAACTCGTACTGAGGAAACATGTGTTAATCTTAAAATAGGGTATGTGTTGGTATGCATGGGACTTACCTAGGACGTCACATCTAGGAATCGTATCATATAAATAGGAAAATTAGGCTCCCTTAGAGACAGACACACAAAAATACTAAAAAATTTTGTGCAGTGAGCGTGGACAGGCTTCGACCATCAAAAAATCAAAAAACCAAGATGACTCACCCTAACGAGAATTTCCCCAGCAACTTCTCATCAAACTAAGCAGGAGATTTTGACACCGATAATCAACCCCGAGAAATGGATCTTTTCGCTGGCTGGTTTGTTGATCGGCCAAAAAACTTAGATAACTTAGAACAAAGAGATGTTTCTAATCCCTTTAATCTTAATGCCCCTTTAGGTCAAGGGCCATCCTTTCCCATTGATCAAGGAGTATCGTCGCAACAATTATTTGGTTTACAGGAACAACTAAGGTTTATGAAAGAACAAATGACCCAATAGAGTACCTGGTTTGAACAGTAGTAATTGTTTCACTAGGAGCTGCTAAGATAGATAGAGGAATTAAAAAGAAAATTGTAGTTCGACCATTTTGATCTTCAGGACAATGTCGCCCCTCTCCAAGAAGAAGCTGTAAAAGCACATGCAAAGCCATGGTAAAATGAAATGGATGCTTTGCGTTGAGATGTTCAAGCATTGCACCCTGGTATACAAAATATAGACTAGTTGTTTTGTTCCAGCAACCCTTTGTCACCAAAGGTTGCAGTTGTGAACCTACCATCTGAGTCCAAAGTGTCGGAAGAGATGTTTGAAGGTAGAAGGGATCCCAGAGCATATCTCATGCAATATAATGATTATATGAATGTGTTAAGGGCCTCGCAGTGAAGTATAAGGCTTTCTTGACGACTCTTAAGGGAAATGTGAAAGATTGGTAGTTATCTTTACCACAGGGTTACATTTAGAACTTTTCACAATTGGGTTAGATGTTTTTTGGTAGATTCCGTGCTCATAGGACAATAACAAGTACTCTAATGGGCTTAATGTCAATAAAGTAAAAATATGGTGAATCTTTGCAAGATTATGTGAAACGATTTCATACAACCACATTGAACACGAAGAATTTAGAAGACCAATGGGATATTGATACCTTCATTATAGGGGTTCAAAATGAGCACATGCAGTACTCATTTACTGATAATAGACCACAGAATTTGGCAGACTCATATAAAAGGGCACATAAGTTTACTAAGGCGTAAGAAATCAAGAAAGCAGCTCGTAATACCTTTTAAAGGGATGATAGGTAGTTTTGAAGTCGCCAGAATGCACGCGGCTAGCAGGGTCCTTCTTCTTAGAGTCTACGGATCCAAGGTAGGGGACAACAAATGAACTATTTGCAGAATGAATCATCAAGGGCATTCTAGAGGCCTCAGGTTGAGCACACGATAATGTATGTTTCCCATAGAAAATTTGAAGCTTACACTCCTTTAAATGCTTCGTGTACCTACATATTTAATTAGGTTAGGAATTTGAGAATTTTGTCGAGTCCACCACCTGTGTGACCCAATCAGTTGAAGTCCAACTCAAGAGATAGATGTAACTTTCACAACGACAGGGGACGTAAGACAAAAGATTGTTTCTCTTTGAAGGATGTTATAGCAGAGGCTGTTAGAAACGTTAAACTAAAAGATTTTGTAGCACAAAAGGTTTCATCTTCAGGGCAAAGTTTGCGAGGTGCAGATAAAAGGTAAACAGAAGGTCAGAGGCACGATACATGTAATAATTGGTATAGATGAAGAGTAGGCGACATCAAACACAAAAAGGAAGACTCATCTCAAGAGCACGATGTCGATTAGTTCGTCGAAGAGGTTACGTCAACAAGAGAGATGGAAGGTAGAATTTAATGAGGAATATGAGGACTCAGTATGTGATGAGGAAAGAAACGACCCCATGGTCGTGTTAACAACCATTGCTGGATTCGAGGTTAAAAGCATTATGGTTGATGGTGGAAGTGTTGTAGAGGTTTTAACTTGGGACATGTAATAGAAAATGGGGTTGAAGGAACATGCTTTGAAGAAGGTGAACCTTTTATATGGATTTGCTAATCATATAGTTGAAGTAAATTGATGTATTACTCTGCCTGTCACCCTTGGGGATGGCGAGCACATTACTACAAAATACGTTTAATTCTTTGTAGTAAGCCATCTTATGGCTTATAGTGCCATTTTTGGGTGTCTTATTATGAGAATGGTCAGAATTATTATTGCCACATTTTATATGAAAATCAAGTTTCCTACCAAAACAGGGGTAGGATTCATGAAATTTGACCAGCGGTTAGTCAAGCAATGTCATATGTTGTTACTTAAACAAACTAGTAGTGAGTAGGAAACGCAGGCCAAAGTTCACAGTAGTTAGACGCAGGGTCACCGTTCGTCTCCCCCTTTTCCATATATGGTTTCGAAGCTTTAAAATGTAAAGAGAAAGAATGTTTTATATTTCATTCCACCAAACTTTTATCTTTTCTTTAATTTAATAAATTTTCATTTTATAATTTTAATTACTAAATTTTTATAATATAAACATGCATACTTAATTCATTTACCATCCATAATAGTTTCTAGGGGTATATTTACTTCTTTAATCCTTATTCTATTTCTAATTAATGAAAACATATAGTAATTGAACTTTTACCACTTTTATTATTTAGTCCTTGGACCCTAATTAAACACTAATTCGATAAAATTACCTGATCAAAATTCGGTTCACTTTTAATATAACTTCGTAAATATTTAATAATAATAATTACTAAATAATAATATTTATGAGTTTGGCTTACAGAAATGGGGTTCCAAAACCACACTTTTTAACACCACTGACTTTCGGGTCATTACATCACTGCTGGTTTTAGACTACGAAATTAGAAAAGGAAATCTACTTTTGCATACTTATTCAACTTCAATGTATTTCTCATTTACTAAGTGCATATTATTTCTTATGTTATCCAGTATCGCAATAGTCCCCTTGTGAGCTGTTAATATCATAGAACCTTTTTGGTATGTACCACTAGCAAAAGACAATATGTACGCTCTCCTAAACACGTCAACCAAAGCTACTTCCTCCATTTGGTGGCAATGTAAAAAAATAGGCCACCAGAGCTCACCAGGAGGTCCTATTTAATTGCCCCACTACATCCCTATAAGAATTCAAAATTTTCATGAAGAATAGACGCAAACCTGCCTCGAACACATATGGTGGTACCAAAAAAATATAACAAATCACCTTCCTTCAACCCACCTCACTCAAACAATGATTCCCTCAATGATTGAAAACCTATACCTAAAGTTAGAAAATCATTCAATCACCCTACATCTCAATAAGTGCCACATCTTCTCCATTGTGATTGTACATTCAAACTCATCACTTTCAATAAGGACATCCTTGAATCTTTTTGGTGCCATAATTTTTGAAAGATAATCAAAATAGAACAGAAAGAAAGAACAAGAAACAAAGAAGATGGATAGCAAAAAGCAAAGCAAACTTACCAATTTAAACTCTAATTGTTTGAAAGCAAACTCTCCAAAATTTGCAAAAAGAAAGGCAGGTCAAAAGAAAAGATGAACTTAGATGAATTGGAAAGACTTCAAAAAAATTCCCATAAAGTAAGCATAAAACAACAAGGTAAGAGTAAATAAAAACAATCCATAACTCTCTCTATTTATAAAGAAGGGGGCAACCATTCAGTCACACTTAATGAATAACAGTCGAGCAAATACGTGCCACCCTCGAGCACGATTCTCAACAAACAAAAGAGATTAACCACTCACGATGAGACGTAATTCGCTTGCATCACCATTACTATTGCCTTAGTTACCAAATAGGCACGTCCCCATTCTAACATATGCCATCATAACTTCTTCATCGTGCCTAAATTCAGAGCTTGCTCTAAGTGGTAAACTTAAATTTTAAAAATTTAAAATTTCGAAGTCATAAATTTTACAAATAATTTATTTTCAAAATTACATGAAACTCAGATAAGTCCGAACTGATATCAACGAACCTACCCTTTCAATAGACTTGGTGGACTTTATCTATCAACAAACTTGGGAAGGTCACTTTATAACCTTCTTTTGTTTGGGGGAGCAATTGTTATACCACATCTGTAAGTCCTTTACATGTGTCCTTAGCAGGCGAACCTCATATCATATATGTATTGATGTAATCCCAAGACTAACTAAAAATACGAAAAAGGCAAGTGCACCTATTGATAAATAGTATAGCTACGGTGAATGGAGATATCGTATCCACGAGGACTAAAAGTACTAGTAATTACCGTTTTCCTATTCTTTAGCCGACAAATTGGAGTGATTGGTTTAAATTAAACTTACTAAATTAATCTAACTAAAGAACTCAACAGAGAATAAATCAAGAAAATAATTGAATAATAACCAATAAGAGAAACAATAACTAAGGATTGTATATAACTCCACTGAATTATGCTAGATCTATTACTAAATAGGGATTTTTCCTCCTCTGATTTGAGCACATTAAACATGAATTAACATCTTACAAATATTAAAACAAGAGATAAGCACACATAACTGAGAATAAGAATCAAGTATTTATCATGTAAAATAGAAATCAAATAATATAATTCATCAAAGGGTTCATCTCACCTAATTATCTAGGGAATTAGTTCATAATTGTGAATAAAAATATCTTAAAGACAAAATAACTACAGGAAATAAAGAAACTCATAAAAACTTCAAAAGAAATTAAAATAAGGTCTTCAATCTTAATGAAAATTTGTTTCAGAATTGGCTCCAATGGTGTTCTTCGAGTTGTTTTCTTCAATATTCTCTGATGGCCCCCTTTTTTCTTCTTCTATTTGGTATTTATAGACTTTAAAATGCCCAGATAGCCTAAAAATTATGTTTTTCTGCGTGTTTGGGATGCGAATCACGAAATCGACATGGTCGCTTACACGGCTATGTGTCCACCCTGTGTGGCTCCTGAAATATACTCTATTTGTCCGATTTTCACTCGTTTTCACTTATTTTACTCCCAAATGCTCTCCTAAGTATAAAAACATGAATTTAAAGTATTAGAAGCATAAAATTCACCAATTTGTATAAATAATCATCCAAAAACGCATTAAGAACGGGATTAAAATATATTACTTTTATCACTTATCATGTATCCTCATTTAACGAACTAGGAAATGAGATATAGTAATTTAGAGAAATACCGATTCATAAAGTTACAAAATTTGAACTTAATGGATTAGTTTTGATAACCCAGTTAAAGCTCTTATATATATGTGCTCCGTGATTAGTTATAATATAAATATAAAAAATAAAAATTATTATTCTATTATTTAATTATTTATTCTTATAAATTGAATATTATAAAAATAACAAATTATTATAACACTAACATAACAAATGGGCGATAGGGAAAATAAGAATCCCCTAACCAATTCATATTACTCCAAATCTATTTGTCAAACAAAAAAGCTTTTTAATGAAAAAGCTTTCAAGGCTGCATAATATTTTTTCTTTTTCCAAACATTTTTTCGGATATGCTTTTTGATGTAGAAGTACGTTTTTTTTGAAATTATCATTCAAAAAAAAGTTATTAAGTGTTATAGTTTGATGTCAAAAACATCTATTTTTTAAAACAAAATTATCGATATTTTTATGTCATTATTTATCTATTCTTATAGATTTTCTAAATTATAATTATATATATACTATGATACAAATTGCATAAAAAATGAATAGAGATGGGGAAATCGCACGTCAAACAAACCTTATGCATCAGGCAACATTGTGGTGAACTCTATCTAAGCAATCTCTGCTAGGAGCACATGAAACCTTAGACGTATTGATTACTTGGTCGTCTTAAGATATCACATCTTCGACCTAGAAGGTCATATCACTGTCAATGCCAGAAGACAAGAGATGACACAACCGCCAATGAACTCAAGTCGCATAACATCCTTGTTTACCATATATAAGCCCACTTATAGCACCAGAAATACCATTAAACAAATAACCAAACACTTAGAACCTTCTTCTTTCATCATTCTCATCTTTCCAATTCCCTTCACCATCATCGAATCCAACGACTCTCCACTCCAAACCAAGATGAACCGCCATAAGCACAACTATCTACCCATTGTTTTTTTTTTAAAAACAATCTCATTATAAGTTTTGATCATATCTGCTCTTTTTAACATAATGCCTAAAACTACCCATTACCCCTCTCCAACCCATACATAAGAAGATAACGTGTTTCAGCAAACTCGAACCCATGTCCTCCTACATTGACAACAATGGCCATGCCAATTGAGTGAAGACTCAATCGACAACTATCTACTCCTTGTTAATTCCACTTGTCAACCGTATTTAATTAAAATATGTTAATTTTTATTTAATTTTGGGTTAAATATAAAATTAATATCGAAACTTGTCCACTTCTCCCAGATTGCTACTTATGGTTTTTTTGTCCTAGATTGGCACCTGAACTTTTTTTTCCGTCAACTAAATTGGTACCCGAGTCTAACATTGTTAACTAAATTGGTATCTTTTTCTTTTTTTCCCTCATTTTCTTCCCTTTTCCTTTTCTTTTCTTCTTCTTCTTTTTTTTCTCGTGGCCCTATTTCTGCACTTCTTCTTTTTTCTTTTTTTTTTCTTTTTTCACCCCTCAAATTTCCCCTCACTTTCTCACTATCCAATCACCACCAAAATCACATCTCTTAAACCTCTTTCGTTTTCCTCCCCATTTTCCAGTAACCATCAACAGTGGCAGAGCCAAGGGGGGCTGGCAAGGGCCCCAACCCCCCTAAAATAGAAATTTTTTCATTTAGGCCCTTTATAGTTTATAAAATTTTTAAAATATATTAATAATGGTAAAATTACACTTTAGCCCCCCCAAATAATAAAAAATTAATTCAGCCCTTTAAAAATTATAAAGATATAAACTATTAAAATGGTGAAATTGTATTTTTACTATCGTAAAAAATATACAATTTAATTCCACCCCCACCAGCTTCCATGACTGCTTTTGTTTGCCATCCTACTTTCAAGTGTCACTATTAATTACTTTAAACCCAAACCAAAAGTATAGACAAAATCTGCTCACAAAATTGATCTGCAAGCAGATTTTTCACCTTCTAAAGCCTTTATTTCTTTTTGTTTTTCTTCCAGTTAAAAAATAGAAAGCATTCCAATACATGGAATCTTTAGTTTTCTCCAACATTTTCTTTTCAACCAAGGTTTGGTCAAAGCAACTTTTTGAAAACCACCAGAACCACCACACCTTTTGCTTGTTTACGCCTTCATTAGCGGTGGAGCTAGCAACTGCGAGCCACCACTAGTATGTTTGTTGGGGTTTGTAAATTTTTTAGGTTCTATGTTATTGGGGACATTGATGGTTTTTTGTGATGTTAATTTTCTTCCAACTGATGGGTTCAATTTTTTAGGGATTTTGGATTCAAGGATTTTTTTTGGTTTTATTATTTTGGTTAATAAATAATTTAATGAAAAATTAAAATTTTCATATTTTTTTTGGTTTTATTATTTTGGTTAATAAATAATTTAATGAAAAATTAAAATTTTCATTTGAAAATTGAAGTCGAAATCATTTGAAATTTGCAGAAAAATTAAAGTTTCAAACATGAACATAAATGTGAATGATAATACAATATATGATTTTAGTGGATCTAACCAACCATGGAACTTAAATGTTTTTATCGTGTAACTGCAAAAAAGAAAGAGAAGAACTCATATATTTCTATTAGATTTTGTCTTTGTAGGTTAGTTTGAAAAGGGGAGGGAAAGTGGTGGGGGTTGGTTGATGGTGGCTGAAAAATGGGAAGGAAAACGAAATGATTTTAAGATATGTAATTTTGGTGGTGATTGGATTGTGAGAAAGTGAGGGAAATTTTGGAGATTTTTTGTTAGAAGAAAAAAGGAAGAAAGATGAAGAAGTCTAGAAGCAAGGCCAGAAAAAAAAAATAAGAAAAGAGAAGAAAAACAAAAGGAGGGACAAGAGAACACCACGTGACAACGCACAATTGGCCAGTGCTGTCACTTTAGCAAAAATGGATTTCTTTCTTATAACAAAATGATAAACGTTATGATAATTTTTCAGTCTTTTTTTTCAATAATTTTTTATCAGCATAATATTTTTCTTAATTTTTTTTCAATTATTGTTGGACTCTAGACTATATATAGTTTAGATAGATAACCCGTGAAAATTTTCGATATATTTTATTGTGATCTTGATATAGACAGGGTGCTCATTCGTCTCAAAATCTGAATAGAACAATCTTTATTATTTGAAGCAATTCTTTCGGGCAATTGCTTCGAATTTGATCAATTGCGATATCTGGAAACAATAACAATATCAATATAACAGTAATATATATATTTCATTCGAATTCAAAGTGGATTCTTATTTTCTATATTCTGTATTCTTTTTAGATTCAATTAGATTCAAGGGTTAAGCACTGAATAAAAAAAAAACAGAGAATAGATTCATGGGCCCTTACTTTATAATATAATGAAAAGCATGCTTGATAGAAATATTAGATCACATAAAGTCAACGAATGAGGTGAGTTCATTAACAACTCAGATGAAAAAATGGCAAAAAAGAAAGCATTCACTCTCCTTCTATATCTTGCATCTATAGCATTTTTTTTTTTTTGCCTTGGTGGATCTCTCTCTCATTTAATAAAAGGCTGAAATCTTGGATTACTAATTGGTGGGATACTAGGCAATCCAAATTTTTTTTGAATGATATTCAAGAAAAGAGTATTCTAGAACAATTCATAAAAGAGAGACTAGCTTCATCGTGGTGATTAGAGGATATCTCTGATCGTTCACCTCTAATGTGACACGTTCCCTCCCAGTTATATGATCAACGAGATCAGTTGGCTAGAGAGTGGGGCTATTCTTCTTCTGAGGGGGCAAAGTCATCCCTTCTACTGATCGATCCCTCAGTTCGAAAGTCTTCGTCAACCAACTTTAATTTAGAAGATGCACGCTTTTGTTTTGACAAAGTTTTAGTAGAGTAAGTTCTTAGGTACTGGCTCAATCTGTTACAAGAGCATATGCATCACTGCCATATATATGCAAAATTCCTATCGGATTTTCATGGTGAAAGTTAAGTGTGAAATACAAATTGTCTAGGCATGGCTTAAACTTTACGTCGATCCCTGCTTTAGCCTCTGGTTTGATGGTTGCAAGTGTGGTCTATTTTTCCACATAGTTTTTCGGTAAAACCAACGGTTCTCTTCTCAAAGTAATAGAGAGATCCTTTTCTAGTTAGACTTCTATCAATATAATGAAAGAACCATCCCTTCCCTATTTCTTTGTCCTGTCAGATAGAAAGAAAATTAAACCCCAGCCCTTCTTTACCATTTTAGGGGATGGGGGTGAATGAGGGGGTTTACATACAACTGAGGCAAAGTGGTTAGGGCCGTAGGGCTGGCACACTAACTTCATCTTGCAATACTAACTGAATTTTATGATTAGAAGCATAGACGCAACCAATCCGCAACGCATATCCCCCGAGAATCGGGGAGTATGTCCTCTTTCCTTAGAGACCTGAAGATCGCATGTGAGTCAGCCACTCGATGCCAGCTTCAAGTAAAGTAATAAAGTTTGGAACAGATAACACCCCACTATAATGAGTTTTCCCATTTTCATTTTAGCCCGCAGGGAACACAGGAAATCAATCTTTCCCTTTCTATTCTAATAAGAAAGAAAGTTCCTTAACGTAATGGCAAAGTCGGAGTGGCAGCATAGTGTTTGAGTTCCTTTGCTAGAGTCACACTCGAGAGCCTTACATTCTTCTTTCTATACGTGACATCTCTTCCTTGTACTTATATACGTGACCACCCAGAGCAAATAAACCTTATTTCGACGGTAACTTACTTAGAGCAAAGCAAACTAATCTCCTATTTTTAACACGGGGGACTCCTATAAGATATAAGCTTTAACATAGGGAACTCTCGCATCTAAGACTCCTACTGTCTCTGGTTACCTGGTCATTCTCCTTTTACGTCTTTTTTTACTTGGGAACTTGTATATCTATTAAAGTTAAAGTAAGGTTTTGTCGCTATACAAAACATAGTTTTTTAACGTAGTAGCAACGAAAGGAACTTCATTTTGTCACTGGGGAATTTACGTTGAACTAAGGTAGTGTAAACTAGTTGGTGACAAATTTGAGCCTTGAGAGGGGAATTGAACCTTATGGTAGAGTATCGATACGGATTCCCTCAATTAGGGCTACTTTATTAAAAAGTTATATGGTCCCACCAAAACAAACCCGAAGCAGGGAATGCGAATGGAAGATTCCTATCATTGAAGTGAAACTGGATTGTACAATTTATCCTTCCCTTCGATATGCGATATCAGTATGTAAAGTTTATTTCTCTCGTAGGCTTATTCAAAAGCTTTTGAAACTTTTGGTTTGAGGGACTTCACCGCTAACGAGTAATGATAAGCTGTCGCAAGCAATCAAAAAAAGCTTTTTCCTTCCTTATATTATATATAATCCATCTCGGGCCCTTCCCCTGCCTATAGCTATGCTATCCTTATCACTGCTAAGGTATGTTTTTTTTTTTTATTTGATCAAATATGGAGATTTCTGCCATTTCCTTCCTTGTTTACAATCTCGGTTGGTTCTGGTTGGAAAATTTAATCAAACAAAGGTCTTTTAGGCCCTCTCGTCCTATTCTATTTCCTAAGATTCATCGATTTATCTGTTGTGGTTCGGAGTCTCGTACTCCTATTCGCATTTTTCATATAGATTTGGTGTTTAGACTCGATACGAATTTGAAAAAAAATCATAAATATTAATTTAGGAGAAATAAATAGGAGAAATAAATAAATTCGGGTACCAATTTTATATTTAACCAATTAATTTGTAATAGTTTTATAATTTTGTATGAATCAAGTTGAAGTTGAAGAATAATTCAACTAAAGAAAACAAAAAAAAAAATGTTTTGTATATTTTTATTTATTTGTGGAAAAAATGGAAAATTAGGAACAAGGGGAGTAAGAACAGAAACAGGAACAGGATTGAAATGCGTTTAGAGTTGAGTTTAGCTGGAATCGGTGGTTCACGTGTGCACATAAACAACACCGATAACTTCCAAAATTCGCGACTTCCATCCATGTGAACCCCATTTCGGCAGTTTAATATTTTAAAAAGGAAAGGAAAAAAAGCTTTTTAATAATAAAAAAAAAAACATGGAAAAGATTATCTTCTTTTCAATCAATGGCTTATTATCAATGTTTTATCTCTAATTTCAAAAGTAATAAAGATACCCAGATCCTCCATTGATGCTCTGCAAATTTTCCCTACTTCAAGCAAAGGTATCGGACTTTCTCTTTTGACCCGGTTCCAAAAACTGTTCATGCTTCAGATCTTGAAAATCAGCTTTTTTTTTAGAGAATTAAGCAATTAACAATTGACAAGCTTAATGGGTCTCTTTCAGAATTCACGGTTTTTTTTTTTGGTTGACTACAGCCGCCGTTTTACTTTTCTTGTCGTCTTAAGTAATTTGTTTATGGTGGCTGTGGATAAGTTCCAATTGCTAATAGATGACGCGTTAGTTTATCTGTTTTAGTCATTTTTGGAAGCATACTTTGCCGCCAGGTCTCTTCTTAAGCTGTTTTAAGGTCGGTGAAGTGGAAGCTTACGTTTCTGAATTGGTCTCTTTAATTCGGCTAAGGAAAAGTTGGCGTTTCCTGGAAAAATCTAATTTGCTTGCATCCTTATATATATATTAGAATGCTTGCTTTGGTGGGTTTTCGATTTCGGTTCGTTTTGATTGGTTTAACTAGATTTCTTGTGCTACATTGATATAGTGAAAAAGGAAAAAGGGTTTTGGAAAAGATTTAAATTGTTTGGTGATTTCATTCCTTAATTGCTGTTATTATTGTTGTTTGCGATTATATCTGGGTGGTTCTTTTTCCAGGTATTCTAGTATTGGCCTGTAGTTGATTTTAATTGATTTTTCGGAGGAAGGAAGCAGCATTCTGTTTGGTTAATGGGGGGTAGTAGTTCCAAGGAGGGAAGTTGGAGGCAGGGTTCTTCCTATCATTCAAATCCAACTTCATGGGATTCTCATCAGGGGTATCCTCAGACATCATATGGTCAAGAAAACCATAGTTTTCCGCCTCAATATAGCTATGCAGAGCCGCAGTATTATCCGTATTCACAGCCAGAGCCACAGCAGCATTATCCACCTCCACAACCAGAGCCACAGTATCATCCATCTCCACAAGACCGTGTCGGCGACAAAAAGAAGCTACAAAGGAAGTATTCGAAAATTGCAGACAATTATAACTCCTTAGATCAGGTTAATATCTTCATTGGTTGCTTTTATTAGAAGCTTTTATGTATTTATGCTTTCTCCTTTTCTCCAGCCATTAAATGATTGTTGCTTGATATTATTCAATAGTTTATTTTCTATTGTTGTTGGTGAAGGAAATTTTAAGGTCAACTAAATCATTTTGTTGATTGCAGGTAACGGAAGCGCTTGCTATTGCTGGTCTTGAATCTTCTAATCTCATTGTTGGTATCGATTTCACAAAGAGCAACGAGTGGACAGGTTAAGATCGACTTCTTATTGCTAGCAATGTATGTCTTTACCTGTAGTAGAACTTGCTCAATCTGGCTTGTTTTGTAGGTAAAAGATCATTCAACAGAAGAAGTTTGCACCACATTGGAGATGGTTCAAATCCCTATGAACAAGCCATATCGATTATTGGGAAGACGTTAGCTGCCTTTGACGAGGACAACTTAATTCCTTGTTTTGGATTTGGTGATGGTACGTATTTAATTTGTTTTCCTTATCAGGATGCCTGTTTATTTAAATGGAGATGCTAAGAATTATTTATATTTGTTGACAGCATCAACACATGATCAAGATGTCTTCAGTTTCTACCCGGACGAAAGATTTTGTAATGGATTTGAGGAAGTCTTGAGCTGCTATAGAGAACTTGTGCCTCATCTACGACTTGCAGGTTTCCATCTGTTTTTCATCTGTTATTTTGCATTAAAATTTGAAGTTTATCCAATCAAATAATTATTTCAATTTCTTGGCAGGCCCTACATCGTTTGCTCCAATCATTGAAATGGCTATGACCATTGTTGAGCAGAGTGGTGGACAGTATCACGTGTTAGTGATAATCGCTGATGGGCAGGTATTTTGCTCCGTGTGAAGGTTTATACTTTATTTAAATTTAAGAAAACTCAATGTAGTACTTAGGCGATTAGCTTGAAAGCAAAAATTAGCAGAAAGGGCCCTTAGTCCAGATTGGCATGGAAAAAATTAATAAAAAAAATGCTGGCATGATGGTTTACTGTACCACTTACTATTTTCTTTCATTGCATTATTACTTTTTTTATTAACCGTTTGATGGTTGTTTAGTAGATTTTGCTGTAGTTCCATATCGGTTTAATATCACTAAGGTTGATGACTTTTTCAGGTAACTCGAAGCGTTGATACTCAGCGTGCCCAGCTAAGTCCACAAGAGCAGAAGACTGTTGATGCCATAGTGCAAGCAAGGTAAAGATGGTGTAAACTTTTTCGCCTTTTTTTCCTGAATACAACCGTTTTCTTTCTTATATGTTTCTTCTATTGCAGCAAGCTTCCTTTGTCGATTATATTGGTTGGTGTTGGAGACGGACCTTGGGACATGATGAAGGAGTTTGATGATAACATTCCTGCTCGTGCGTTTGATAATTTTCAGGTAAAATCTGAGTGCATACAAGATTTTTTATGGTAGATATGTTCTTTTGGTCATAAGGTATTGTTAACATGCTTCAGTTATTAATGTTTTTCTTGTTTTGTTTCTCTTTCTCTTAGTTTGTGAATTTCACAGATATTATGTCAAAGAATATAGCCCCTTCACGGAAGGAGACGGAATTTGCTCTAGCCGCTTTAATGGAGATTCCTTCACAGTACAAAGCAACCATTGAGCTTAATATTCTGGGGTAATAATTCATTCTCTATTGGTCATTTTGAAAGGGTTTATATTACCGGTTTCAATGGTGATTTTCAATCTATTTGTTGTGCAGTGGTCGAAAGGGAAATATTCCTGAGAGAGTTCCATTACCTCCTCCTAGATACGGTGCATCATCTTTCAACAACTTGAAAACTTCCCATTCTACCAGTTTTAAATATGGTTCAGCATCTTTCAGCAGCGCAAAACCTTCTCATCCTACCAGTTTCAAACCAAGCGTCCCTCCATATCCCGAAGATACTACTCCTGTCAGCTCAGCTTCGCCAGCTCCAAGTTCTACATACGATGGCCAGGTATGAGAATGTAGTTGTTTAGTGAGTCCATATATCTTCTATTAATGAGAAGCTTCTCTCGCATTCCACTTTCGAGACCGAAAAGACCAAAGTCTTTAAGATTACGAACTCTTGGAGACTTGTCCCTCACTTTACATATTTGGTTATTTATCATGAAGGCTAACATTTCCTTTGCTGTTGTTTTGAACAGCTTTGTCCTATTTGCCTTAGTAACTCAAGAGACATGGCATTTGGTTGTGGACATCAGGTAAATGTCTGTAATGATTAATTTATTTATTTATTGGCAGTCCAGTCCTTGGTTATAGATTATGGCTGATGAAGTGCTGACATAATTTAACCTTTTGATCTTTCTCAGACATGTGAAGAATGTGCGAAAGACCTCGAAACTTGCCCGATTTGTAGAAGTCCAATACAGACCAAAATAAAGCTCTACTTTTGATTCTTTTATTTTTCTTGAAAAAAAAAGTACACATTTCCCATGATTCTTTTGTTAATTTGTTATTATAGTGATAGGTTTGAGGAAGTCAATATGTGGCGCCTATGACCAAAAGATGAGATGAAAAAAAAATCTTCCTTTTGGATTTCTGATATTTCATTTATGAATTATGATCAATGCTTCTTCCCATACGTTTTAGTCCAGAAATCATTTTTAGAAAATTGTTGTGATTGAAACGTATATGAAGTTTAATTACATAATTTCATTTATATTTGACTTAAATAATAATTTTTAATGCTTAAATACAATTTAAATTTTATAAATTAATATGTACACACCATCTACATCAAGCAATTAGGCCATGGCCGAAAGGGTTGTCCAATTGGGTTTGGTTTTACTTCTTCACTTTTTTTTGCTTATTATTATCTTATGTTTGACTTTCATCTCATTTTAATATTAATAGATGAAAAAGTAATGAAGTAAATACTAATTATTTGCATATATACCTAAAAGAGTTTAAGACAGAATTGATTTCTAATAATAGGTCAGATCGTACCAATAAAAATTTATTTTATTCCATTTATTTCAACGTAAGGATTCAACAATCGTTTAGCCAAAATCACGTAACTATTCATTCACTCTTGAATAGAAATAAAGAGTCCCAATCTTTGATAATTTTGTCATCATCTAATTTATTAAAAATAATGTTAAACTGGTCCTAAAAAACACTGCATTAAACCAATAATGCCAATTATTGTTACTATATAAAAGTAGGTAAAACTGTAAAATTCGTAATCGAGCCTCAAAGTTTTAGCCAAAAAGAAGTTAAGATCAATGAATAATAAGATCTTTATTTAAATTATGGAAGAGGCAAACTCACAAAGATATTTGTTTAACAACTCGACAGGATTTAGATTTTAGAAAAAAATAAAATAAAAGAAGATCAAACCCGTCAAAGGGAGCTTCTGATGAAAGAGAACTGTTACCCAAGAAAAAGCAAACTAAATGAAGTAACACGAAATTTTGAAAAATATGTTACCAGTTGTATAATCTTCCCCTCAGATTCTTCAGAGGGAAACCCGTGAAAGATGATAACAATGTCAGCATGCCAACCAACAAGTGAACAAGGACTAATGAAACTAAAGAAGCAGATAACAAAGACTTTGGGGTGCTCTGAAATTCACTACTAACACTTCCATTTGAATCATTTAACTAAAATGTTAAAAACACCTCAAAAGATTCATTAGCCAACAAAATCTTAGGTGAAAACAAACAATTTCATAAAACTACTGATAAACACTTCTTTGACAGAGCATAAGTGAGGCTATAAAGATGATGTAGTAACATAAATAAGTGTGTCACTCTTCCATCACATCTCCTCCTCCTTCGATGATCTCAACTTTCTCCTTCAATGGCGTGATTTTTGTCAAGAGGACCTCTGTAATCATAGAAATTAAAAAATCAGCAAAGTAACCACTGAAATTATATAGTGAAAATGGATTGACATTGTAAAGCTTATTGTTATTAACCTGTCTTCTTTGGAAACGAATAGCCCTTGGAACTGGTGTAAGTGCGAGGGTTAGGTTGAAGATGGTTCCTCAAGTATTCTTTGCCGCCCTGAGGTTTGATTCAAGAAAATGAGAAACTCACACCAAAATGAACATAAGATGTGCTTTCCTAAAACAACGTGGCTGGTGGCTAACAACATACCTTGGTAATTACACAAATATCGACATTGCTTCCACTTCCTAGGTCATTGAAGATACCTGAGCATATAGCCTCAGTTACAAGTTTTATTCCTTCATCTCTCTGATAAGAGAAGAATCAGTTGCCCAGATTCAATGGATCAAAATAAAACGCTATTAAGCTAATTTATTTTACTTTATACCACGAATGCAAGAAAAATTACTTTTGATAAAAGATTTTACAACCAAACAAACTCATAGTTGCAAAACATGTGAAGGTGACTATTTCTTCAATCTTCAAGACACCAAGAGAATGGAACAGATGAACTTACAGTAAGGCCTTCTCTGTAATTTGATTCAAAAACTGCCATTGCTGCCAGAGAACCAGAACCCATCGTAGCAAATGGCAACGTGTCAGTAGATCCATGGGGGTATATCTGCAGATTTTTAACAATTGTAGTGATAAGAAACCAAACTAATAAAGAAGAAAAAATGCTACTGTCATTTTGAAGCGCCAAACAGTTGAAGAGATCTTACAGTATGTAAATGGGGTCCGGTGACATCAACACCACCAAGTACCAGAGCAGCCGAAACATAGCCTTGATAGCTGGACAAATTATTGAGCAGTCACTCTCTCTAGGCTTTGTATCATGAGTATGTTGTCAGTCAAAGAATATCAAAAAAGGCAAAAACTTTACTTGAAAAGGTGTCTCTTGAGAAGGGTCAATGCTGTAACAACCCTAGACTCTCTACCAGTATGATAGCGATGTAATTGGAGCTGTGAGCTGACCATGTCTGGAGACACATATAAGACCATAACAATGGGTCAGCTACAGTAACATGAGAATTCTAATATAACAGTTTACCACTTAAGCTGTTCAAGCATGAAATTCAAAGAAGCTACTGATGTTGGCAGAACCATATCAAAGCATCAAACACCAATTTCAGAAAGTACCAGTCACTGCCTCTGTGTCAGCAGCGGTTCCAGCTCCACAGCAATAAATGTTTGGTGCCATGTAATGAATTTTCTCACAATTCTTATCACAAACTATAGGCCCTTCAGTTGCTCTCGTGTCTGCTCCAAGAATAACACCATCCTATATAAAATTTCAAAAAAGAACAATGGCATTGCCAAACTAGCGTCAGAATAGCCTACATATACAAAACAAATACGGGGATAAGCTGCAAACATTTACGAAAAAATGGTGCCATCTCTAGGTACTTTTCAAGTTCTGCCAAGCGTATTAATCAACAACAGTCATCTCAGTTTCTGTCCTATAACCCACAATTCCATTTGGTTAATCATTTATTTGCAGTGACAAATATCTCGATCTTAAAGTTGAGATACAAATCGTGAAAGCAGTCACTTGAGCAAAATCTTAAAGACTACTACTTTAACCAACTTTTTCCAACTTCAGCCTTTTCATAACACTCTTGGAAGAATCAACAACCGGGTAATGACTAATGACATTCTAAAATTTAGCTTCTTTATTTCTATAACATAGATTCATTAGTATAATTCTTCATTTCTACTCTTAATTCTGAAAACCAACAATAAAATCGAAAACAAAGAGTTTAAATTGCCCAGTATCAACCAATCAAAAACCCAAATTGAATATATAAATCATACACTAAATACAAGTAAAACGAGCAAAAAGATTAAAGCCCTGAATTCAATTTTCGCCAAAATAGTACCTGGAAAATCAAGCCAACAATTGTGGTACCAGTTTTCCGAAACGAAGGCGGATTAACGCCTTTTTTTGCAAGCATCTCGTTTCTTTTACAAAGATCGAAGCTAAATCCGCCCTTCGGAGGCGTTTCGATCACCGATTTCGACATTTCTTTTGTTTATTTTTTTCCTCAAATCGATTGATTATTTGACCTGAAAATAAATTTTGAATAAAGTTTAAAAGCAAGGAAAGAACGGGTAGGGGATTTGGCAGAATAGAAGGAAACCTATAAAGGGAAGGAAAGAGTTTTTTCTTTTTTTGCTAATAAGGGTACCGTTTTATAACTTATTTTCATATTATGCTTAACTTCAAAAGTTATTTATCCAAAGTGGCTTTGGATTTGTTTTTCTTTTCTTTTGCATACCTTTCATTTGTTTCTAAATTTGAAAAAAAAAAGCTGATTGAATTTTTTTCTTTTAAAAATGAAGTCACAACCTGAAAATTGAACCAGGTAATTCAAGCATTTCAACATGTATATTTTAGTATCTCTTTACCAATATATATATATATATAGGTTTACATTATTTTTTAAATAAATATAAATAAATTTATTTTAAATCTTTTGATTAAGAGGATTGAGTTGGACTAAAGAAAAGAAAATTATTTAAGGAATGAGACCCTAATGGAATTGATATAAAGAACGATGAAAAGGTGGTGAAAAACAATGTCAACCATGTAAATTGTTTTTGCAAGGAAGTGAAACATGATGTGAGCTTTAGTTTTTTGAAGTTGGAAAAAGTAGGGATTATGGTAGTTTGGTCCAAATTTGCCCTTTGTCCTTATGCCATTGATAATATCGCCAATAAAATTATCCCAATGATGATTTTTACATTCTTTAAAGGATGATTTAAGTTTTGAAAGGTCATTTATAGGTTGATTTTCATTATGATTCTACTTAGTTGCTTGTTCAATTGCAACTTCTTCGACAATTGTCTTAATTGAATCTTCATTAGGATACTCAACCACTAAAGAACTTTGAAACTTATCTTTTAACCATTACATTGATGGAATCCATCATAGATTTAGTGTATTTATTGTACACTTTGTAAACCTTGTTATTTGTGGACTAACTAATGAATATGCCTTCATCGTTGTGTACTTCAAACTTCTTTTTTTAGCTTATGTCTTAAAGTAAATAGCACACACTTCCAAACACATAGAAGTATCCCTCAACATTTGATAAGGTGTCATCATTATTTAGGCCTTAGCAAAGCTCTATTGATCACATGACAACCTGTATTCATAACTTTTTCTCAAAACTTTTGTGAAATCCCTTTGGCATTTAACATGATTAAAGCCATATTTTAGATGGTCTTATTCTTCCTTTCATCAACAACAATCCGCTATAGAGTTTTGGGGAAAAAATCATGTTGAATGCGTGCACTATCACAAAGTTTTGATAATTCTTCTTTATTGAATTCCTTTCCATGGTTGCTCCTTATCTTGACAATTTTCCCAATGAGCTAGCCTTTTTCATTAATTAGCTTCTTACGCAACTTCTTGTAGGCACCAAATGTGTTAGATTTTTCACGCAAGAATTTAACATATGTAAACCTAGAATAATTATCTACATATACAAGAACATATCTTTTACCTCTCAACCTTTTATTCTACATCAACCTATCAAGTCCATGTGCCAAAGCTTTAAATATCAGTTTTTTGAATCAATTGTAATTAAGAATGCAACTTCTGTTGTTGCTTCCCCTTTAAGCACTCAACAAGCATTTTGGGAATTGCTCCTTTTAACTTTGAAATTCTTTTAACAACATTATATTTTACCAATCTTTGCAATTTTCTGAAGTGCACATGGCCAAGTCTCTCATGCCATAGCTTAAGACCTAAAAGGTTATCTTGATTGCAAGTAAGTGGTTCTACTAACCTGTAGCAATTTTCAAATATCTTGGCTCCTTCCATGATGTTAGTCACATTGTAGCTCTCTTAGTAAAATTTACCAACATGCCTTGGCCATAAGGTTGGCTTATATTGATCGGGTTAGCATTTAAGCGCTCAACAAGGAACATATTCTAAAGCTTTGTCATTCTATCCAGATTGGTCACATATTTTCCAAGTATTTTACCTTTTTTTTCCATTATAGAAGGTCAGCCTTCCTTCATGGTTTTCTTAGAACTCTTTTAGGTAGTTTTTACTCTTAGTCATATGCATGGAATTCATTATCAAAATAACATATATGTTCAGTGGAAGCCTTCAAGGATTATTAATTAACTAGAAAGAACTTTTGATCTTTTCTTTTTTAAGACAAGTTTCTACTTCTATTTTATGTTAGTTGTAGCTTAAGTTACAATTGGTGATGCAACTAACTTCTTTCTTCTAAGATCCTTCAGCAGTTTGTAACATATGGGCTTGATATATTATCAGTAATATAGTAAAATAAGGAAATAAAGTGACAAAAAGAGAAATTTTGAGTTATGTCAATATTGAGAAGTATATTATGATATATTAATTCAAGAAATGACTAAATTGTAAAAGTGAGAAAAGTTTTGTGGCCCAAGAGTAAATACTCAAAATTTAAAGGATTAAAGTGTAAATATGAAAAATTTGAAGGACCAATAGTGTAAATATTTTAGGAGTGGAATGATCTAGAAACTAAGGAAAATGGATGAATTAGGACCAAATTGAATAGATGAAAAACTATAAGGGACTAAATTGCAATTTTACCAAATTAAATGATGACTCAAGGATGGAATTTTAAAAGATAATGAAGGGCAAAATGGTCAATTGGAAGAGAGAGAAATCTAGAAAGTAATAATGATGCTAGAGATATTGTAACAGCCTAATTTTTAGTGGTATCGGGAATAGAGATTTGAGATCACCAAATTCAACGGGTGAGTTAAAAATTTAATAAATTAATACCTATGAGTCAAATGCGAATATAAAAGCATTTTTGAATTAGTGAATTTGGTGATTTGAAAGAATTAATTAGGTAAATTGGGTCGAGAGTGAGGTATCGAGACCTCGACTTTATAAATCGAGCCATAAATATTTTTAGAAATATTTATGGAATATTGGTGAGGTAGTATTAAAATTTAGACAGAAAATTTTGACGTTTGGGTGGTTAATTAAATAAAAAGGACTAAATTGAAAAGGGTGTAAAAGTTGCTAGAGGATTAAATAGCTCAATTGTCAAATGAGGAAGGACCTAAAGTGAAAATAATCCTAAAGGAGATATTTTGGGCGGCAATAGCTGAGAAAAATCAGGAAATGGATGAAATAAGGGCAAAATTGGAAAATTGCCAAAATTGGCTAAATAAAAATGGGACTAAATTGGAATATCTAGAATTCTCTTCATTTCTCTTCATATTCATCAGCTGGAAAATAGCCATGGAGGAGGGTTCAAGCTGGTTTTCATAATCTAGCTTCATGTAAGTTTAATTCTTTCTTTCTCCTTGAAATTTTTATGTTTTTGTGACTTTTACAACTAGGTCCACTTGTTGAATTCATTAGTTTTTGATTCTATGAAAGAAATTGAAAGTTGATATGAATATGTTCTGGAAGTATATGATGATTTGGCATGGAATTAGAGATTTAAATTATTTATATGCTGATTTTATTGAAAGAATTGAATAGAAAGTGAATGTTTGAGACCTAATTGTAAAAGAGTTTGAAGTTAGAGTTCCATATGAAAATCCTGAATTTCAATAGTTATGAAATAACTTATAATGTCTAGAAAAAGTATTAATTGAGAAAATTATCTTAATTGAGGGGTTAATTGAGCAAGGACTGAATTGTATGAATTGTGAAATTTGGGGCAAAATGGAAATCAACATTTTGCACTAAAACTGTTTTAGACAGCAGCAGTAGTCTAACTTTGAAAAATCACCAAAAATTATATAAATCGAATTAGAGGATGAATAAAATATGAAATTAAAGCTTATTGAGTCTAGTTTCTTATAAAAGAAATTATGTAAGCAATGGAATTGTAAATCATGAGATATAATAACTTTTGTGAGACAAGGTCAGAATGATTTCGAGTTCCCCTGTTCTGACTTTGGAAAATCATAAAAAATTGTATAAAAATAATTAGGGGCTTAAATTTATATTTTTAGAATCCTGAATGAGTCTATTTTCAAGAGAAACAAACGAGGACATCATTAGAATCCTGTACAAGAAGATAATTAATTTTTAGTGAAGAAGGGTCGGAACTGTCAGACAACAGAACAGGGGAGATTTTAATGAATAAACTGTATTAATTGGCCCAACCAAAAATTATTAAATTTTTATGGTAAGAAGGTATATGAGTCTAGTTTCAGGGAAAATTAACGGATCTTAATTTTGAGTTCTGTAGCTTAATATATAAATAATTTAGTGACTATGACGCAAATAGACAGTTTTGAATGTACATATAAGTAAATAGTGAAATTATTGATAATGTTACTTGTTGCATGTTATATAAATTAAGGATGTGGAATGGAGAGGAGGAGGAGGAAAATATGTATGAATATTCATCTAGCATGGCTAATTTGCATGTTTTAGGCTCAGGGACTAAATTTGAATAAAAGTAAAACTTTATGGGCAATTTTGTAAAAAATGTCGAAATGACTAAATTGCATGAAATAGATTATTTTATTATTTAAATTAGTAAAATTTAACGAAATTATCAATTTAGTTCAAGATCTGGGAAAACATGTTTTAGGGATTAAATTGAAAAGTGTTGAAATTATGGAAATTTTTGATATTTTATAGAATTCATGGACTGTTATCAATATATATAAGAATAATAGTTGGAAATAAGGATTAAATCGCAAGAATTTTATTTTCCTGACCCTAAGGATGAAATCGTCATTAATTAAAAGGTTAGGGGCAAAATGGTAATTTTGCTTAGAGCATTAATTAAATGCATTAGAATATGAAATGAATGAAAATGATGATCAATTTATTTAAAAGAGATCCGGGCGACTCAAATATGAGACTCGATCGTGAAAAAGAAAAGATATCGGATCAATGAAATTATAAACACAAACAAGCAATGAGGTAAGTTCATGTAACTTGAATTATATTCTTAAATACTTGAAATGTATGTTATTGATGTGAATATGATTTGAATGTTCATTGTATGAAAATTGATGAAACGTTGATATATTTGATATAAAAGGAAGAAATCCTGTTGAATAAAAGGAAAATTCGATGGATCTCTGAAAGAAATTGACGGTAAAAAGGATCTAGCCCGACGGGTGATCCTATCCCGATATAGCCCTCCCAAGAATATGTGGAAAATGGATTTAGCCCGGAAGGGTAATCCGAATTAGGTCTGAATTTAGCTTTGGATGTAATTCGGATCCAAGCTCATTAGAGTAATTGTCGCTGTTGCGGGATTTAGCTTTGACCGGTAATCCCGACAATACTCTATGAGTTTATATTACAGGATTTAGCTCGGACTGTAATCCCACTGTAAGGATGAGGTTCGCGAGTGTGTGCTCTCGATATGAAATGTATAAGACCATGGTTGAAAGATACCATGGCAACTTTGATATGAAACGTGTAAGACCATGGTTGAAAGATACCATGGCAACGTGATATGAAATGTGTAAGACCATGGTTGAAAGATACCATTGCAACGTGATATGAAATGTGTAAGACCATGGTTGAAAGATACCATGGCAACCTGAGATGAAATGTGTAAGACCATGGTTGAAAGATACCATGGCAACGTGACATGAAGACCATGGTTGAAAGATACCATGGCAACTTTGAGATGAAATGTGTAAGACCATGGTTGAAAGATACCATGGCAACGTGACATGAAATGTGTAAGACCATGGTTGAAAGATACCATGGCAACATGACGGGAAACGAATAAGACCATGGTTGAAAGATACCATGGCAACATGACGAGAAAATGAGTAAGACCATAGTTGAAAGACACTATGGCATCATGTCGAAGATAAATAAGATCGTGGAAGAGAAACGCCAAGATATCTCATTGAACAACTAATATTCGGTAATATAACAAATGGTTAAATGAAATGGTTATACAAAATGGTAATGTGAAATGTTTACAGGAATTGGTCATATGGCAATAAATGTACAAAATAGTTGTATGAAATAATTAATAAGATAGATAAATGAAATAAGTATAGGTACATGGAGTTTAAATTATGTTAAGTTTAATACGAACTATTACCGAAATAAATATACCTAAGATATAAGGAAATGATGGTGCATAAAATGATGATATAATAAAATAAATGATATATGTTATTAAAGAAACGGTAAGAGAATGATATTTATCATGACATGTAAATAGGTGATTATCTTTGATACGTTGATACAAGGAAATTAATTAAATTGAGACGAGTAATAAATTCAAGTAAAACATATCGAGAAAAATAAGTACGTTAAGGGACAATATGTTTGATTTTAATTGGTTCCAAATATGAACGTTAGACGAAATGAAATATCTGATAAATAAATCGGTAACTCCGATAATGCTCCGTAACTCTATTCCGGTGACGAATTCGGGTTAGGGGCGTTACATCCCTTATACTTTTAGTTTTTAACAATGTAAGTAGCTTCAACCTTTTGGGAGCTTCCAGGTTCATTAACAATTTCCTTTGCTTTCACAAAGGTTATTGGGGTCACATTTTCATCACTTGTGCCCACATATCCTAAAAATCCATGGCTATGACTATGTATTTTCTTGCAACAATAAGGATTTCATCCAACTTCTTACTCTTAGAACTTGTCTTTTTTAAAATAGACTAGGTTGGAATCAACTTCTTCACAACTTCATTGAGTTTAGCTCCTTTTTTAGTCAACAAGTAATCTTTCTCCTCAAGCTTTTTCATGAACCTACAATTATCCTATTTATACATAGCTTTCTCATCAATAAGCCGTACATTGATCTTACAAACCCAATCTTATTTGTCAAGCATAGACTTGTAGGTTTCCATGAAATTCTTTGTTGATTCAACATCACTATCATTGCTATAAGAATAAGTTGAAATTTTAGTTGTCATTTGGGAAGTGAAGACAACATAATATTTAGGTGCTTATCATATACATCCTCTTTACTAGCTTACTCATCATCACTCCATGTCACATATGGATGCTTCTTATTTAGTGTATCAACACACTCAGCTTGTTTATGGTCACATTTCTCTCATTTGTGACATTGTATGCCTTTCTTTTTTGAAATGGGGTTCTTTTAATTGGCAACATCTTTCTCTTTTCCTTTGTTAAAGCTTCGACCTTCTTTAAATACTTTGCTTTTTCCAAAGAACTTCTTAAATGCCTTATTGAAGTTCTTAACTAAAAGGTTCAATTTCTTTTACAGATTCTTAATGGTAGTTGCAAGTCAAGAAGCATGTTGCAAAGCTATGTTCTCCTTTGTCTTGACTTTGGCCCTTTATTTTTCCCTAGAATCATTTCAAATATTTGTAGAGACCTAATCAACTTATCAATTCTCATTGTGTTAGTGTCCTTAACTAGTTTCTCTATGGTTGTCACCTTGATGGAGAAACATTTTGGTAGAGACCTTAATACTTTTAGCACCAACTTGACAGTTGAGTACTTTTCATTAAGAATAAGTACTTGGTAAGCATATATATCAAACAAATATTCATCTTCTAGCATTCTCAAAATTTCAAACCCAGATGTTAACATTTGGAGTTTGGATTGCTTTACAATACAAACCCATTTATGAGCAGTCTCAAGAATGGTTAATACTTTTGGAGTAATAGTGCACTTGGAGATGCTTCTAAATTCTTAAAGATCCATACTGTTAAATATGGCTTTAAGATCCTTTGAATTAAAGTTGGTTAGCTTATCCTTCTTAGTGGTCCAAGTAAATTTTGGCTTGGATGTCCTTGCACCAGTAACTTTAGAGCTAGCAAAATAAGTCCTAGTCTGAAAGCTTGCTTGTGCCGATCCAAGCACATAACAATTTGAATCTGTAACACTCCTAACCCGTATCCGCTGCCAGAATAGGATTTCGGAGCATTACTACCATTTGCAGATCATTAAAAAAAAATTTACTTAAATATTTACCAAATTCAATGCATCAATAAATATATTACCATTCAATCAATGGCTTGGCACTTGCCCAAGCATCAACAATCAACACTTGTTAGTGTACTTACACATATTTCATATAAATTCTTATTTTCTCAATATGTCATATTTGAATTTAATACTCGTCTTAACTTACATATTTTCCTTATGTTAACATATAAAAGATAATTTCATATGTACATGTCATGATACATATCATTCTCTTACCGTTTCTTTAATAACATATATCATTTATTTTATTATATCATCATTTTATGCACTATCATTTCCTTATATCTTAGGTATATTTATTTCGGTAATAGTTCGTATTAAACTTAACATAATTTAAACTCCATGTACCTATACTTATTTCATTTATCTATCTTATTAATTATTTCATACAACTATTTTGTACATTTATTTCCATATGACCAATTCCTGTAAACATTTCACATTACCATTTTGTATAACCATTTCATTTAACCATTTGTTATATTACCTGAATATTAGTTGTTCAATGTATATCTTGGCGTTTCTCTTCCACGATCTTATTTATCTTCGACATGATGCCATAGTGTCTTTCAACTATGGTCTTACTCATTTTTCTGTCATGTTGCCATGGTATCTTTCAACGATGGTCTTATTCGTTTCCCGTCATGTTGCCATGGTATCTTTCAACTATGGTCTTACACATTTCATGTCACGTTGCCATGGTATCTTTCAACCATGGTCTTACACATTTCATCTCAGGTTGCCATGGTATCTTTCAACCATGGTCTTACACATTTCATATCAGGTTGCCATGGTATCTTTCAACCATGGTCTTACACGTTTCATGTCACGTTGCCATGGTATCTTTCAACCATGGTCTTACACGTTTCATATCGAAGTTGCCATGGTATCTTTCAACCATGGTCTTACACGCTTCATATCGAGCGCACTCCGCGAACCTCATCCTTACAAAGTGGGATTACCACCGAGCTAAATCCTCAGTAATATAAACTCATAGAGTATTGTCGGGATTACCACCCAAAGCTAAATCCCTGCAACGACAATTACTCTAATGAGCTTGGATCTGAATTACCATCCAAAGCTAAATTGACCTAATTCGGATTACCCTTCCGGCTAAATCCATTTTCCACATATTCTTCGGGAGGGCTATATCGAGATAGGATCACCCGTCCGGGCTAGATCCTTTTTACCACAATTCCTTTTTAGAGATCCATCGAATTTTCCTTTCATTCAACCGATTTCTTCTCCTTTATATCAAATATATCAATGTTTCATCAATTTTCATACAATGAAAATTCAAATCATATTCACATCAATAACATACATTTCAAGTATTTAAGAATATAATTCAAGTTACATGAACTTACCTCATTGCTTGTTTGTGTTTATAATTTCATTGATCCGATATCTTTTCTTTTCACGATCGAGTCTCATATTTGAGTCGCCTGGATCTCTTTTAAATAAATTGATCATCATTTTCATTCATTTCATATTCTAATGCATTTAATTAATGCTCTAAGCAAAATTACCATTTTGCCCCTAACCTTTAATTAATGACGATTTCATCCTTAGGGTCGGAAAATAAAATTTTTGCGATTTAATCCTTATTTCCAACTATTATTCTTATATATATTGATAAAAGTCCATGAATTCTATAAAATATCAAAAATTTCCATAATTTCAACACTTTTCAATTTAATCCCTAAAACATGTTTTCCCCCGATCTTGAACTAAATTGATAATTTCGTTAAATTTTACTAATTTAAATAATAAAATAATCTATTTCATGCAATTTAGTCATTTCTGACATTTTTACAAACTTTCCCATAAAGTTTTGCTTTTATTCAATTTAGTCCCTGAGCCTAAAACATGCAAATTAGCCATGCTAGATGAATATTCATACATATTTTCCTCCTACTCCTCTCCATTCCACATCCTTAATTTATATAACATGCAACAAGTAACATTATCAATAATTTCACTATTTACTTATATGTACATTCAAAACTGTCCATTTGCGTCATAGTCACTAAATTATTTATATATTAAGCTACAGAACTCGAAATTAAGATCTGTTAATTTTTCCTGAAACTAGACTCATATACCTTATTACCAAAAAAATTTCATAATTTTTGGTTGGGCCAATTAATACAGTTTATTCATTAAAGTCTCCCCTGTTCTGTTGTCTGACAGTTCCGACCCTTCTTCACTAAAAATTAATTATCTTCTTGTACAGGATTTGAATGATGTCCTCGTTTGTTTCTCTTGAAAATAGACTCATTCAGGATTCTAAAAATATAAATTTAAGCCCCTAATTATTTTTATCCAATTTTTGATGATTTTCCAAAGTCAGAACAGGGGAACTCGAAATCATTCTGACCTTGTCTCACAAAAGTTATTATATCTCATGATTTACAATTCCATTGCTTACATAATTTCTTTTATAAGAAACTAGACTCAATAAGCTTTAATTTCATATTTTATTCATCCTCTAATTCGATTTATATAGTTTTTGGTGATTTTTCAAAGTTAGACTACTGCTGCTGTCTAAAACAGTTTTAGTGCAAAATGTTGATTTCCATTTTGCCCCAAATTTCACAATTCATACAATTCAGTCCTTGCTCAATTAACCCCTCAATTAAGATAATTTTCTCAATTAATACTTTTTCTAGACATTATAAGTTATTTCATAACTATTGAAATTCAGGATTTCCATATGGAACTCTAACTTCAAACTCTTTTACAATTAGGTCCCAAACATTCACTTTCTATTCAATTCTTTCAATAAAATCAGCATATAAATAATTTAAATCTCTAATTCCATGCCAAATCATCATATACTTCCAGAACATATTCATATCAACTTTCAATTTCTTTCATAGAATCAAAAACTAATGAATTCAACAAGTGGACCTAGTTGTAAAAGTCACAAAAACATAAAAATTTCAAGGAGAAAGAAAGAATTAAACTTACATGAAGCTAGATTATGAAAACCAGCTTGAACCCTCCTCCATGGCTATTTTCCAGCTGATGAATATGAAGAGAAATGAAGAGAATTCTAGATATTCCAATTTAGTCCCATTTTTATTTAGCCAATTTTGGCAATTTTCCAATTTTGCCCTTATTTCATCCATTTCCTGATTTTTCTCAGCTATTGCCGCCCAAAATATCTCCTTTAGGATTATTTTCACTTTAGGTCCTTCCTCATTTGACAATTGAGCTATTTAATCCTCTAGCAACTTTTACACCCTTTTCAATTTAGTCCTTTTATTTAATTAACCACCCAAACGTCAAAATTTTCTGTCTAAATTTTAATACTACCTCACCAACACTCCATAAATATTTCTAAAAATATTTATGGCTCGATTTATGAAGTCGAGGTCTCGATACCTCACTCTTGACCCAATTTACCTAATTAATTCTTTTAAATCACCAAATTCACTAATTCAAAAATGCTTTTATATTCGCATTTGACTCATAGGTATTAATTCATTAAATTTTTAACTCACCCGTTGAATTTGGTGATCTCAAATCTCTATTCCCGATACCACTAAAAATTAGGCTGTTACAATATCTCTAGCATCATTATTACTTTCTAGATTTCTCTCTCTTCCAATTGACCATTTTGCCCTTCGTTATCTTTTAAAATTCCATCCTTGAGTCATCATTTAATTTGGTAAAATTGCAATTTAGTCCCTTATAGTTCTTCATCTATTCAATTTGGTCCTAATTCATCCATTTTCCTTAGTTTCTAGATCATTCCACTCCTAAAATATTTACACTATTGGTCCTTCAACTTTTTCATATTTACACTTTAATCCTTTAAATTTTGAGTATTTACTCTTGGGCCACAAAACTTTTCTCACTTTTACAATTTAGTCATTTCTTGAATTAATATATCATAATATACTTCTCAATATTGACATAACTCAAAATTTCTCTTTTTGTCACTTTATTTCCTTATTTTACTATATTACTGATAATATTTTACTGTAAAAATTTCGGGATATTACAGAATCTAAGAAAGATTGAGCCCGTAATAGATTCGAGCTTGAGAAAATCTTAATTTGGAAAAGTTCGAGCCCGCCCAGCTCGATGTGAGCCCGAATATGAAAAAATTCAAACTTAAAAAAAATTGAGTTTAAAAGGGCCCAAGCTTGAGAATGTTTGAGCCCGTAACAGATTCAAGCTTAAGAAAAATTGAGCTCAAGAAAGCCTGAGCTCGAGCTGATCCAAGCCTAAAAAAATTTAAATCCAAAGTAAGCCCGATCCGAGCTTTTTCGAGCCGTTCGCTTTCCAGCTCTATTAACTTTAGTAGTTGGTGGATCCCAACTAGTGAGACAACTCTCCTCACCTTCTTATTTATGGACATAATGAATTCCCTTGTGCATGCTTTCTAGTAAGCTTAGTTGGAGCCATCGAGTATAAGAAATTTGGAAATCGAACTTCTTTCCACAACTCAACAATTCAATAACGGAATCTTTACCAAATTCATCTAGTGTCTAGCTTTGATACCAAATGTTAGTATTGAGTTACTGGTTTAATTGTATTTTAAGTTGCAACTAAGGAACAACTAAAATTGAAAAAATAAATAGGAAAACACATGAATTGGTTACACAATAAAAAATCACTCACATCAGTGAAACATTACTCAGAGAGTAACCCACTATAGTTCAATTGTACAAGATATAATTTAAGCTTAACTGACTCAATTCTTTTCAACCACACTTCCATTATCTAACTTCAACTCTCCTACTAAGCCGTCCTTTATAAAAACTTAGACCAAATTGATACAATATTTCTTTTTTTTTACAACACAAAAAAGCTTATGAATGTTCCTCATTGTTGAATAGACTGAGCTTTCAAATTCACCCACAAAAATCAGTAAATAAATCTTCAATATATAAGCATTTGTAGACTTGTGAATCCAAGCTTTATGATTGCCATAAACCACTAGATTTTTACCTCATTTAAACTTCTTGTTATGGTATAAAATAATCCTATTCACTTAAACTTTTTTGATTGTAGTATCTCTTTAAATAAAGACAATAAATCATACTAGATTTCTTCAAAAATTGTGCAACTAGCAGGACTAACATACTTCATTGGAAGTATTCCAAAAACAGTAAAAAATTTGTGTTTTGATGGAAGTTATTTTTTCCTTTAAACTTTATCAGAATGGAGGTGTGATACAATTTAAAAGGGGTCTCAGTGGTAGTATATATAGATTTATATATTATTAATCTATCAAATATAATATATGACTTGAACCCAGTCAAGTCAAATCAATTATATTGTTAAGATTTAAGTGAATCAAATATAAATATGTGTTATATCATATGACTAGGTTGAATATTTTAAGGAATTTATATTTTATAAAATATATAAGGTAAATTATCTAGGTGGTTACTCAATTTTTAAGTAGGTTTTATTTTGGTTACTCAACTTTAAAAATTTTCAATTTTATCACTAATATTTTAAAAATTTAAAATTTTAGTCACCCAATGTTAAATACTTAACAAGAAACTAATGTGGGCCTATTTTTATTGGCCTAATAATAAATTTAGCCATTCAATATTTATATATTTTATTAATTTGATCATAAATTTAAAACTTTAACAAATTTAGCCCTCAATGTTTACAAAAATTTGTCATTTAATTCTAATTTTAAAAATTCAATTAATTTAGCCATGAACATTTATAAAATTTGTTAGTTTAATCGTAAATCTAAAAGTTAAAAAAAAAGAAGCAAAAGTATTTAAAAAAAATCATTTTTGGATAAAAAATCATTTTTGGATAAAAAATGATAAAATTTATTTTTTTAAAATATAAAAAGCATAAATAAAAAACTAAAACATATGTATTAAAAATAATTTTATTAATATTAAAATAAAATAAATTATAATGATGCAGCTCTCAAAATTGCTTCTTCCCTTGCGGTAATTGACTTACTCTTCATTTTCATCCTTTCTTCATTAGTCTTCAATTTCAAAACACATTTTAAGCGACCTTTAGCATAGGCACAGTGTTTTGACTGATTCGAACAGCCAAGTACACATTGCCTTGATCTTTTGCAATGAATTTTTCTTGTTGCCTAGGCCAAATTCATTCTAACTAAAGACATCCAGTTTTGTTTTGGCAACATGGTTGCCGAAGAATATAAAGCTTCCTATGAAATTGATTGGATGGATTGCAGTTGAACATTTTCAGAAAGCACTATGAATCAACGATTTTCCTTGCTGATAGTTGTAGTTCTACTACCTGATTTATTGCAGTGTAGCCTGGTAATGATTGTTCTGACTTTGGAATGGCTGCAATATGCAGGTGCTTACCATGTTATAGATGAGAAGATTTACAGTCTGTGTGCTGCTCACATTAATTTAGGGGATTTGGTAAAATGGGCTGTGATCAGGGTGTCTTCTAGATTCAAACCCTGCCAAATAAAATGATTTTTATCATAATTATCATCTTTTTATGTGAATATTTATTTGGTAACTCGTATGTGTGAAATGAAATCTTAAGTTTACACAATATCCTGAATTCTATATAATGAATCTGATTTTTACTGCAAGGGAAGAACTGATTTTGAGACTACTTACATTATTTATAATTTATTTTATTTAATATTAATATGTTTATTTCCACACATATCTTTTTGGTTTTTTATTTATGCTTTTTAGATTTTTTTAAAAATCATTTTTATATTCTTTTATTAAAAAATAATCTTCCTTTTTTAACTTTTAGATTTAGAATTAAATTGATAAATTTTATAAATGTTCATTGCTAAATTTATTGAATTATTTAGAATTAGAACTAAATGATAAATTTTTGTAAATATTGAGGGTTAAATATATTAAATTTTAAATTTAAAATAAATTAATAAAATAGGTAAACATTAGAAGACTAAATTTGTTATTAGACCAATAAAAATAGGCCCACATTAATTTCTCGTTATTTAAAGGTAAGTGGCTAAAGTTTTAAATTTTAAAAATATTGGTGATAAAATTTTAAAGTTTTTAAAATTGAAAACAAAATAAAACTTAGTCGAAAGTTGGGTATCGTGATAAGAATTTCATGGCTGATTCGCATACTAAAGCAGGAGTTCAAAGATCTTCTATTTTTTGTGCTCGCTGGTGGTAATTGCTTAATTTTCGGGTTTTGTTTTTGTTTGGTTGTTTGCTTCACCATCTTCTACTGTATCAATGTTTGGAACATTGGGGTCTGCCCCCCCTTTTATTAATAATATGCCTTTCTGCTGAGAATATATGTATATATATATATATATGAAGAATCCTATACTTATATTTGAATGTATTGAATACAGATATATTAACAAGATAAGAAACCAATTGCATTAATTCCTACATGACAAAGGCTTTTTCCATACCCCTGAACTTTACATCTGAAATTTACCAGTCTTTCAATGGAAACAACCAAATCATATATAGTTTTATAGCTTAAACACTACTATATGTATACTTAAATACTACATGTCAGGTTTCTATCTTTCCAGCCTTGGCTTGTATTGGCTCAATCTCCAAAAGTAGGCCTCTCCTAAACTCCACATAAGGGTATGCAAGAGGGAAATCATCTGCCATTGTTTTCCACCTTTTTGGAAAAAAAAAAAACAGATCCAATTACGATTCATAAGAGAAAGTAATCGATATATTAATGCAGTTTGACATAAACGTACACAAAAATGATGCCTAAATCCCCATACATATAATGATACAGGAGAAATATCTGAGTCCCGGTCATTATAAAAGAAAGATCAAAGCTAATTATTGTGCTGGTTCCTAAGTGGGAAGCAATGACCATAGAGGATCCATTTAACATATATATATAATGGGAATTTTAAATTTTATTGATGCTCAAATTTTACCTATAATTGAGGACAAGATGATGAAGGAAGAAAGCAATTTCTACTTTAGCAAGGTCAGCCCCTGGACATAACCGAGGACCACCACCAAATGGCATCACTTTTTTGCTTGTTGCTTTATCCTGTGTCATCCAAATGGCCGACTATTGAATTAAACAAACAACAGAACATAACAAAATAAATATATTGTTTTTCTTTTATTCTAATGCATATGCATGGCTCGCTTTTCTATGTCGACCAACCACCATACCTATAGATATATTTCCTGCATCTAGATGAATAATGATATCTTTTTTTTTTTTTTCTCTTTCATTTATTTTCTTATATATATACAAACACTTACAGTCCATCTCCAAGGGTTAAACTCCATAGGATTTTCGTGAAGAGATGGATCAAAGTGAACTGCAGTCAACACTGGAAGTATCTTCCATCCCGAGGGAATGAAATATCCTACAACAGTTAAATATATGTAAAAATCTGTATGGATATACCTCTCTCCCAAATGTAATAGCATATATGATTATGAAACAAAATCATATATAGAGAATGGATGAAGGGTTGTCGTTATTAACCTTTAAATTTGACATCTTGAAGAGCAACCCGGTGCACAAATTTGACTACATTTCCACATCTCATCGATTCGTAAATAACCTATATATATATATATTCATATATAAGACAAGGCTACCATTTTTTGTCCTTTGATATATGTTGTACATACAAATGTCTTGTAAATGAAATACTTTCTTACATTGCAAGTGAATTCCATTTTCTGGTAATCTTTCCAATTCAAGAGTTCACCATTTTCTTTGTTTTTCCTTATTGCATTATGTTCTTGCTGGCATAAACAATATTGTGAGAAAAGTAAAATATACAGAGAAAGAAAGAAAAGTTTAATTGATGCATGCATGGAAGAAAGAGAGAGAGAGAGAGAGAGAGAGAGAGAGAGAGAGAGAGAGAGAGAGAGAGAGAGAGAGAGAGTGTGTTACCTTTAAATGTTCTAAAACATTTGGATAAAGGGAAAGAAAGTAGACAATCAAGGCCATGAGTGTTGCAGTTGTTTCATAACCAGCAAGCAACATGTCCAAGACAATGCTTACTGTTTTCTCATCACTTAGATTCTCTTTCGACAAAATTGCATCCAAGAAATCTCCTTTAACAAGCCCCAACTGCTCCTTTCTCCTTTCTTTTATGATCTCCCTAACAGTTGCAGAAAGCCTTGCCCTAGCCTGCAATATATGCATATAGTGAAAGATGGAAAGGGTGACTTTAGGTATCATATCATTAGAGAACTTGAACTGTAGAGCAATATTAGCCCTAAATTTGGAAATATAAACCACAAAAGCGAACAAGACATCATGACACGAATAAATATGTGTCAAAATCTATATAATGTTGCTTATGTAAATAAAAAATACAAGAAAATGGGTCTAATCAGTACCTTCACTGCACTGGCATAAGGTGTACCAGGGAGGTAAACTGGCAAAGAAACGAATCCTTTCATGTAAGTTAGAAAATCTTCCAGGATCTTGAAGGCTAGTGGCTCTTCTGCTTCAATACTTAAAAGATGCTTCACCATAAGATTGAGTGTGAACTGTTTATAAGAAAACAAGACTGTTAATCATGGATATTAAGGCATGTATAGCTTTTGACATCTGATTAATCCCACCTTCTTAACTTCTTTATAGAAGCCAATTTCCTTGCAATTTTTCCATGAATTCATCATTGAGATAGTCATCTTTTCCACACAGTCAAGGAACTGCGGGTTCGATTTCGAGGAAGTGATGAAACTGACTCCAATATTTCGCAGCTTCTTATGAACATCCCCAGAAACAATAAGCAAAGAGAATTTGCCAAGAATGCCGTGCATGGCCTTGGGGTAGCTCACCTGAAATAACTTCTCTTCATTTTGAAGAACAACCATGTTAAGTTCATGGTCGCAGGAAACTATAGTTGGGGAGCCAAATAGATGAGATTTGAACACTCTCCCATACCTGTCTAGCAGCAATGAATGCAAACATTTTCAGTATCATTCATTAAATATTTGCAAATGTTTAGATTGTTGCAACTAACAATGAAAGTGAGCATAACATTAGTGATTAATCTTGATCGCTGCTTATAATTAAACTTGTTACCTTGAGCAATGTTCTTGCAGAAAACTTCCCATGGAGTTTGATCTGTGAGGCTTAAGGAAACCAAGAGTCTCCCCGAACAAAGGCCACCCCATACTTCCACGGAGTAAATTTGCAGGCTCCTTTCTTGCAAGTACTTGTAGAAGTAAATAGAATCCTAGTCCAAGCAGGAAAGCTGATAAAATTAAAGGAAAGAAACCAAACATTTTTTACAGCAAAGTTTGTCTACTAGTTTTAACTTCTTTTCGTAAGGGCTAGATTTATGTGTATTTAAACCCAATTTAATGGCATCTGGATTCTGGTTTTTTTTTTTGAAATAATTTAATATTCAATATTTCATAAAAAGGTGACAATGGTCAAAACATTGGGACGCTTGTGTTTTTTTTGGAGTTAATATATGAGCTGGATTTAAATTTAAAGCGTCTTTTATGGTAAACTTTATTTGATTAATTGATATAAGAGGAAAACATGTGAGCAAATATATCAATAACATCTGTCACAGTTGATTAAAAAAAAAATTCTGTCATAATCTGTATAGTGTTTCGGAAATTAAATTGGTTTTAATTGGATAAATTTTTTATGGAAGGTAAAGTAAAAATTTGATAGTAAAAAAATATGACAACATAAACATTAAAGTGAATTATTTATGCTTTTTCTTCAGTTTTCTCAAAAATTGAACTAGATTATGTTCTTCTCATGGCCAGAGAAGAGAAGCCATTATCATGTTCCCACTAAATTAATGATTAAAAAGAAACATCAAATATATATATGGCTTACCAAATCTTCTCCCTTTAAGTCGTATATATATATTGATATAAGGTTGGGGTTGTAGCAGCTCATGATGATTCATTCGGTAGACGAAAAGTCATAGGTGATTAAGTGTGATTAAAATTTGGAGAAAAAGTGATAGTTGAGAATGTGAATAGCGTGAGTTGTTTTGTTTCGATGTTCAGGGTTTTTATAAAGGGGCGCATTTGGTTATTATCAAGACGCCATGTGTCATCCTTATACTAATTTTAAACTCTCTAGAATTCAATCGATCTATTGATGTCATATTCTTTTAGGAATGGGTTGTCATAGGTGTTTTGTTTGTGTCAAAGGTGTGGCCTTGCAATGTGAGTCCGCTAGGTCTAGGGCCTAAGAGATTATGGGCTTGTAGAGTCTTGAGCTCATAGAGGTCTTGGCATCGTGGGTGCTCTTGCCTTACAAGATGATTCTAGTCTGTGGCATTAACTAGTGAGGTTGACAGGACATGAAATGAGCTTGCTAGGTATAGGTATAACAATTTCCCCATAATTGAAAGGAGGTTATAAAGTGACCTCTCCCTAGACATTGATTGTTTGTGCCCTACTCTTTATCTTGGTGAGGATTGTTTCAATGGTTATGAGATGATTGACATTGTTGTGAAGTATAGGCTTTTGTGAGCTAAGGTCTTACTAGGAGTTGTAGGTGGATGGGCTTAGAAAAAATTTGGTGTGTTTTAGGGGTTGTGGATTTTTAAAATATTTGAATTTTTAATGAATGTTGATTTCTTGGGAGTGTGGTTTGAGGTGAGATATGCGTCACAGTTGCTGTAATGTTAACTATTGTTGCGTACTAGGCCATATGTCACCTTTTTGTTACTTATGCCTAGCGAGCTTGCCTCATGTCTTGCCAACTTCTCTAGTCAACACCATGTACTAGAACCATTTTGTAAGTTAGGAGCACTTACGAGGCTAAGATCCCGTGAACTTAAGATTTTTTGTGAAAAAAAAATAAAATAAAATAAAAAATAAAGAACACAAAATTTTACGTGGAAACCCTTTCGGGAAAAAACCACGGGCAGAGGAGAAGAAAATTTACTATGTCGAAAATTTGAATCAATACAAAAGGAATAGACTATGTCTATTTATAGGCTTGTAAAGTCATATTCTAGTAGGATTGAAACACCTTATCCTAGTAAATATAAAATAGATGGAGTTTAATAAGGTTTAAAAAACCTTATTCTAAAATAAAATAAAAGAAGTCTAGTTCTATATGGATTTTACTTTTATTTTATTTTCCATCGTATTTTATTTAAATAAGAATTAGGGTCACTTAATTCTAACAATCTCCACCTTGACACAAATTCTCAATGAACAAGTTCTTAATCGCGAACAAGTTCTCCACCTCTTCCATAAAACCCCTTAAGGGTTTAACTTCAACAATGAACACCAACCAAGTCTAAGCAATGCTCAAACTTGGTTATAGGAAGTGACTTGGTCATCATATCTGCAGGATTTTCATGAGTACTAATTTTGCTCACAACAATATCACCACGAGCAATAATATCACGAACAAAATGATACCGAACATCAATGTGTTTTGTTCTCTCATGAAACATTTGATCTTTTGTAAGAAAGATGGCACTCTGATCACACAAAATCTTGTGGCTGATTTGAAGGTCTTCATTTAGTTCACTAAAGAGTCCTTCAACCAAATAGCTTCTTTACAAGCCTCGATGTCGCGCCATGTACTCGGCTTGATGGTAGACAAAGCGATCGTAGTTTGCAAAGTGGCTTTCCAACTTATTGCACAACCTCCGATTGTAAAGACGTAACTCGTGAGAGATCTTCTTCTATCAAGGTCTCCAAAGCAAAATCAGCATCAACATACCCAATAACTCCATCTTGATTCTTCCAAACTGTAAGCAAACATCGATAGTACCTCGTAAGTATCTTAAAATCCATCGAATCGCTTTCCGAGTGTTCTTTACCGGATTCGCCATATATCTCGCTAATCTGCATTGATCGCATATGATAAATGCGGGCGTGAACAAACCATAGCATACATGAGAGATCCCACTGCACTAGAGTATGGAACATGTGACATGTACTCAATCTCATCATCCGATTGTGGAGACAAAGCCGATGAAAGTCTAAAATGGGCTTTGCTAAAGGAGTACAACAGCTTAGCACTCAGCATATTGAACTCAAAGAAGTTTCTCAATGTACCCCTTCCGACTTAGGTACAATTTACTTGTTTTTCTATCTCTAAGAATCTCCATACCAAGTATCTTCTTTGTTGGTCCCAAATCTTTCATCTCAAATTCTTCACTTAGTTGGGCTTTGACCTTTCTTATCTCTCATTTGTCTTTTCTTTGCTATCAACATGTCATCAACGTAAAGAAGTAGATACACAAAAGAACCATCATTGTTTTTCTTAAAGTAAACACAATCACAAAACTACTTCTTTTGAAATCGTGAGAAGTCATAAAGGAATCAAACCTCTTGTACCACTTTGCCTTGGTGATCGTTTCAAACCGTAAAGGGACTTTTTCACAAGCAAACATAATCCTCTTTTTCAGCTGTCAAAAACCCTCTGGTTGTTGCATGTAAATATCTTCCTCAAGTTCTCCATGCAAAAATGCGCTTTTACATCTAATCGCTCAAGCTCTAAATCATGCATGGCCACAATACCAAGCAAAGCTCGAATCGAACTATGCTTCACAACTGGAGAGAACACATCATGAAGTCCACTCCACGGAACTTGATCAGAACCCTTTGCAACAAGCCTTGCTTTATATTTAGGTTCTTCAACTCCTGAGTCCCTTCTTTCTTTTTAAACACCCATTTACAACGAATGCAGTCTTCTTACCTTTAGGAAGTTTCACAAGATCCCATGTTTTGTTTTTGTGGAGTGATTCCATCTCCTCTTGCATAGCAAACATCCATTTTTCGAGTCTTCACAACTAATCGCCTCAGAATAATTTGATGGCTCTTGATTCGCATCTATATCTTCACCACATTTAAAGCATAAGCAACTAGATCACCTCAAAGATACTTCTTTGGAGGTTTAATTTCTCTTTTAGTTCTGTTTTTGGCGATAGAGTATTGAGGCGAAGAAGCAACTCTATTCTCAATTTTTGTACCGACTTGAGGAGTCGACTCAGTATTAACTGATGCTCCACCGCTTTTGATTTTCTTTATTGGAAGAGTCTTTAAGAGATAAGTTAGGAAGCATAGCGCTTTCATCAAAAACAACATCTCTGCTAATCACAACTTTCCTATTTTCAGACACCATAACTTATACCCTTTTACACCACTTTATAACCAAGAAAAACACATTTAATGGATCTCGGTTCCAATTTTCCATTATTAACATGAGCATACGCGGAGACACCCAAAGATCTTTAAATCGTAATAATTAGCGGGATTACGGACCATACCTCTTGTGGAGTCTTTTTCTCAATGGCAACGGATGGAGATCGGTTGATCAAAAACATGCGATGAAATTCGCACGCGCCCAAAACGACTTGATAAGTTGGCATTTGACAACATACATCGAACCTTCTCCATGATCGTTCGTTCATTCGTTTTGCAACGCCGTTTCTTCGTGGAGTATGACGAATCGTCAAGTGTCTCACGATCCCTTCGACTTGCACAATCTATTAAACTCATCGACGAACTCTAAGCCATTGTCTGCATGCGGAGGTATTTTATCTGCTTTCCGTCTGTTTTTCAATAATAATTTTCCAAGACTTAAATGCGGAAAACACATCGCTTTTCTCGCTTGGGAAAAACGCCCAAACTTTTTTCGGAAAAATCATCAATAAAGGTTAGCATATAATTAGCTCATCCTCTCGAAGGCACTCTGGATGGTCCCCATAGATCGAAATGAATATACTCCAACGTTTTCTTCGTGTGTTATGGATTCCTCTAGTGAATCGAACTCTCTTTTGCTTCCCAAAAACACAAGGTGCTCACAGAAATTCGGTTTACAAATTCCTTGCCCATCAAGAAGTCCTCTTTTGCCCAATTCTACCATGCCATTCTCACTCATATGCCCTAGGCGCATATGCCAAAGTTTAGTAATATCATCATCGACAAGGAAGAGAAGCGGCAATTTGCATCACGAAGAATGATAGAACCACAAAAAACATATAACTTGGCGCTTTTTCTTTGCCCTTTCATCACAACAAGGGACCCTTTGAAATCTTTAAAACCCCACTTTCACTTTGTGTATCTGCACCCTTTTGAATCAAGAGTACTCAACGAAATTAAATTTCTTTTCACCTTACGGAACATACCGTGCGTCACTAAGTGTTCTCGACAACTCCATCAAACATCTTAACTTTAATTGTTCCAACACTGCGATCTTACACGAAGCATTATTTCCCATCAAAACAACACCTTTAGACACTGCTTAGTAAGTTGTAAACCAATCCCGATTGGGACTCATATGGAAGGTGCAACTGAATCAAGTATCCACTCCTCACTTACTTTAGAATCATTGTGAGTAGCGACTAGAAGTTCACCATCGCCGTAGTCTTCTACAACATCAGCTTCACGAATTTTTACTGGTTGTTTTCCCTTTGATTCGCGACCTCCCTTTTAATCTTATTTTGTAGCTTATAGCACTCAGATTTAATGTGCCCTTTCTTCTTACTGAAGTTACAAGTTTTACCTCTATTTGAAGACTTGATCTACCCTTAGATTTACCACGATGATTTCTTTCCGTGTCCTACCACGATCATCATCGATATTCCAATCTTGTCTCCCACGAACAATGAGACCCTCTCCCGAGAGTCGAGTTTAACCACAAGATGTTTCATCTTATCATACGAGGTTAAAGAATCATAAACCTCATCAACCGTGAGAGACTCATGGCTATATAAAATCGTGTCTCTAAAGGTTGAATAAGACGGAGGCAACGAACAAAGTAGAATCAACCCTAGATCTTCCTTATCATACCGAACCTCCATGGCCTCCAAGTTTGAGAGAATTTCTTTAAACACCATTGTAGTGTTCGTGTATAAACGCACCTTCCTCCAAACGATGAGCATAAAGACGCCGCTTCATATGCAACTTGCTTGTTAGTGTTTTCGACATACATATTTGTTCTAGCCTCTTCCATAATGCGATGGCGCTCTTCTCTTTCATCACATCCTCGCAAAATTTCATTGGACAAATGCGGATGCAATTGTGTTAATACCTTTCGATCCTTACGCTTCTTCTCTTCATCTGTAATGTCGAAGGCATCTTATCTATCCCTAGCGGGGGCATCCTCCGATCCATCTGCAAGAAGCTCGCTTGCATTTTAATCGCCACAACGCAAATCGGTGTTGCGATCCAACAACGGAATTTCATATTTCAAAGACGCCATTACCGTGATCGAGATGAACAACCCTAAGCTCGATACCATTTGTGAAAAAATAATTAAATAAAATAAAAATAAAGAACACAAAATTTTACGTGAAACCCTTTGGAAAAAACCACGGCGAGAGGAGAAGAAAATTTACTATGTCGAAAATTTGAATCAATACAAAAGGAATAGACTATGTCTATTTATAGGCTTGTAAAGTCATATTCTAGTAGGATTGAAACACCTTATCTAGTAAATATAAAATAGATGGAGTTTAATAAGGTTTAAAAAACCTTATTCTAAAATAAAATAAAAGAAGTCTAGTTCTATATGGATTTTACTTTTATTTTATTTTCCATCGTATTTTATTTAAATAAGAATTAGAGTCACTTAATTCTAACATTTTTCAAGCCCATGACCTCGCATGTCCAAGAACTCACGAACTTATTGTTGGATCTGGTGCCCTAAGTGTAGTATATTCGTTTGTACACTTGTAATTTTTTCGAACAGATTGGTTAATAAAATTATTCGTGAATTACATTAACATCCTTTGTATAATGTCCTCATGTGGTTTTTTCATGTAAAAAAATAGAAGCAAATATTAACTCATTGGTTATTTAATGTTTAACTAATACTAATCGGTATTACGTGGTTGAATCGTAATACAAAAAGACAACTTATATTAATAGACGAACCTAAACATTTCATTAGTCTAATCAGAAATGAACAAATTGATTGAAAGACTAATATGTTGCTTATCAAGTCCAATTGGGGAGATACTTTGTATTGGGCATCGGAGTTGATAACTCCCAGAAGATAGATACATAGATGTGACTGACTGGACTGACAATATATCGATTGGACCCAAGCAAAATGATCTTGAATTTGTTTATGGATTTATTCACTTGTGACGTTTATAGTGTGATATACCTTAGTTCTGAGTGGATGATGGATTATGTATGCGTGAATCATATACTTTGATGTAAGAAAAAGTCTGAGTTTGAATAGATAAGGAATCAAAAGTTGGTACGTTAGGTATACAACTTTTGCAATATGTAGAATCATTCAAAACAGTGGAATTCATAACCCAAGAAATGAGTAAATGATATCCTCTCATTGACATTCCTTGATAGATGGAAGAAAAATGTGGCTACGGGTCGTTTTCTTTGTGACAAATGACTTAATTACTACTTGGTAGTAGTTGACTTTTCATGAAGGAAGATATAATGGTTATAATGAGATAAAATATGATCCTATTGAGAGAATGAATTTATGCCAAAGATATTAAGGATATTTTATGAGGGTAATACAGTTATGACAAGGTCATTGGGCGGACATTGATAGCTTTCATAATGATATATAATTAAGGAGAGCTCAGTCATATTACTATAGTGAAATGAATTCATGGTTAAATGAGTTTATAATTAATAGGCAAAAAACTAGAATTCAATTATAAATCATTTGAGCCCTAATCACATATGTCCAATTAGCTCTTTCAAATGAACAAAAATAGATAGAAATGATAAAGGTAGAGAAACGGGTAACATTTAGAAATGAATTTGGTTTTTTCACTAAGTATGGAAATGATCTTGGAAATAATTTATGGTTTTTCAAATAAATAAATAATTAATTAATTGGAGTTAAAATATTGAAATAAATCAATTGGTTATTGTGAATCCGTTGAATGTAGAAAAATTAAATATATTTTCTCACATATTCTTTTACGGTAAAATTGTTGTAATTTTAATGGAATTAGAATCGAGTTGAGAAAATTATTTAATTGAAAAATTAATTTAAAATGATTATTTTCATAAATAGAAAAACATGTATTGAGTTGGATTGAATTATAAATGATTAGCCATATTACAGATACATACACTTTCGCACAGAGTCTTAAATAGATACATGCTTGAATAAGCAACTCACCCGTTACATATTAAAGAAAATGGTTTCCCATATAGAAACGAGTTCATATACACAAACTATTTCACGAGCTTCCCCAATGAGGAATCCCACGTATAACTATCATGTAAGCGAATTTGGCGGACTGTCATGTCTTACATAGGTGAACTCATAAAATGCGAATTCCTAAAAGGAATTCCTCATATAGAAACAAATTTACATATGTGAACTATGTCGCGAGCCTCCACTAGATTATGCCATATAGGCGAATTTGGCAAACCTCTCTGGATTATGCTATATAGGCGATCTGGCAGACCTCCCTGAATTATGCCATGGCCATGGATTTGCTTTTATTCATACGACTTAAAGCCTTAGACTCCGCAGAATCTCATGCTATCCTTAAAAGGCTTTCGTACTACCCGTAAAGGGCTTTCATAACTATGTTCACGTATTCTCCATACAAACCAACTGAACCTCCGCAAATCCTTCTTGTTAATTTGAACACATACGTGTTCCCTTGCAAGGTCGGAACAATTCGCCAATCTCGGTTTGCATTCACATGCCTTACTGGAGGTAAAATGTGTAACATATCATATTCTCTGTTACTCCTCCCAACTCAACCACACTTTGACAGATCTCCATTACTCTGCATATCATTCATATACATGTATTTCATACACAAGCACTCAACCAATACCACGATTAATACACGACACATTATCATGCCAAACAGTTCATCTACACAACATGGTTAAACTTACAACCAGCCATGCATTTCCATATCAACACACATCATGCAACATGATACATCAACATTTAGTCGTAGAATAAACTCATCATTTGCGAAAGACTAAGTTAAAAATACCCAGTACATGATACTAAAAAAGTGAACAACCATTTAAGACCTGAGTTTTGGAACTCACTAGGAAGCTGACATTGAATCCATCTACTTAGCTTTTCCCTTATTTCTTGAGCTTCCTTAGCTAATAAACATAACAACCAAATAAAAAATTCAACGAAGATAATTCACAATTATAAGAACCATGATTTGTTTACTTGCAGAGGAAATTTAATGATTATCCGCAAATTTAATGTAACACCCCTTACCCGTAACCGTCGCCGAAATAGGTTAAGAGGCATTACTTAACCCGTAACACAATTCAGAATAATCGAATATCATATATCAATTCATTACAGTAAATGCCATTTATTCACATTCATTAAGAACATAAAATCAAGCATAAGATATTTAAACGTGCATCCGGGACTAAATTGATAACATATAAAAGTTACAAAACTTATAAAAATTTTCAACTTTTCAAAGGTCACACCCCCGTGTGAATAGGCCGTGTGCCTCACACGGCCTTAGACACGCTCGTGTGTCTAAGCCGTGGTAAAACAAGGCATACATACTGACTTGTCCACACAACCACAAGACACGCCCGTGTGCCTTGGCCGTGGTCGAGTCTGACTTGGGCTACACAGTTAGCCACACGCTCGTGTGCCTTGGTCGTGCTTGAGCCTGACTTACAATTTTAGGGTACCCCAGGGGACACACGGCCGTGCAACGTTACCATGTGTCGCACACGGCTAAGACACATGCCCGTGTGGACAAAAATAGGCAATTTGAATAGCCAATTTGCCACCCCAAATTGGGTCAACCTACAAGCAAAGAAACAAGCATATTTGCATAACCAATTCAGCCAAATTCTACACCAAAACATAAGCTATTCATCTCATATAATGGTCACCCAAATCCATAGTCATAAGCCTTACTAATCTTTGTAGAAACATATATCAAAAGCATATCAAAGCATTTCTTTCCATACATCATTCAATCTTATGCCAAAACACACCATAACTTACCAACATTGACCATATCTTTTGACAAACTAAACACATACCACAATTGAACATTGGCATAACATAACATATACCATTATCAGGTTATAATTTCAAACATAAACTAGCCAAATCACATGGCTAAATATATACATCACAAAAACATAATCTTACAACTACTAGCCTATACATGCCATACTTCAAAATATACATTTTCAAAGTACCAAAATTAGGTTCGATAGTGTGGTGACGATCCTTGACAATCCCCGAGCTCACAGTAGTTCGATATCTATAAAACAATACAAATACACACACAAAGTAAGCTTTCAAAAGCTTAGTAAGCTCGTACAAAACATCATGAACAGTATATAAAACATAAAATATTAACACATAAGTGTTTATAAATTCTCAAATCATCAATCCATTCTACGCCAACACAATTCATATGTTTATATCAATTCAATGAACTTCACATACATAATATCATCTACCACATAGGTATCGTACATACTTGAACCTTCCCGTACTTATTCACTTTCATTCTCACTTTTCATTTGGATATTTTAAGGCTTTTCGTAAATTATTCATGCTTTAAACATCCACACGCTTAGTGCTTTAAAGGTTAGCCGAAGCTAGAATGATTCCGCATACTTAGTGCCATCTCAATTAACCGAAGCTAAGTCGATATCGTACACTTAGTGCCTTATATAGCCGAAGCTAGTTTAAATCGCAAACTTAGTGCCAAATACCATTGATTTATAATTGTATTCATCCAAACCAAACATATATACAATCTATGTATAATCAAAGGATCAAAACATACTTGTAACATCATATTTTGCGTACGAACTTACCTCGTCGACTCGATCTTCTACTCTATAATTTTCGACTTCCCTCAGTCTAAATCCGAATTCCTCTTTTCTTGATCTATATGTATTCAAAATTAACCCTTTTATTCACCAAATCATTCAAAACAATCCATAAACACATATTTAGGGCATTTTGCAAACTAGCCCTCATATTTTCACATTTCGACACTTTAGTCCCTAATTCACAAAATCATAAAATACACAAAATTTGAATATACTCATGCTTGGACAAATTCTCCTAGTACTCATACTAGTCCAAAAATTTCATCTGTTTCACATTTTAGTCCCTCAAAATAACATTTTTACAATTTAGCCCAAATTACTCAATTTCATCAAAAATTCAAAGACAAAACATGTAAACCCAACATCAAGCTTTCATAATTCATCAACTAACATCATAGAGCTCATAGTTTCATCAATGGCACATTTTAAAAATCATCACGAAAATCAAAAATTGAGGCATGGGTTTGATAATATATGAAGGAACGATGACAAAAACGTAGAAATTATCAAAAATAGATAAAAAATGAACCTTGAATCAAGCTTCAATCATGGCCGAATGAACAAAGCTTTCCAAAACCTATTTCTTTTCTAATTTTCAGCAACAAGATGATAATATAACACCAAATTTATGTTTTGTTTTATTAATATATTGTTAATAAACCATTTACCAAATTACCCTTTAATGAACCATTATAAAACCATTTAATGAATGGTTATTTAAGTCCATTAACATTATCAATGGACAAATAACAACATAAGGACCCTTATTTAGAAAGCCAAATCAAATAGGCACTTTTAACATCTAGCACACAACTTTTACATTTTACGCGATTAGGTCCTTTTTGCAAATTAAGCACACAAACAGTTAAATTTTCACACGAGACTTTCACACATGTCAATTCACTTATAAAAGGCACGAAAAACAATATTAAAATATTTTTTTGACTCAAATATGTGGTCCCAAAACCACTATTCCAACTAGGGTCTAAACCGGACTGTTACATTTAACCATTACAAAGCAGAATCAATGGATTGTGTTAGCTCAAATAATCAAACCAAAATTGCCAAGAGGGGGTGAATTGACTTTAAAAAATTTGTGAAATCTATAGAGAAATGATAGAAAAATTTGGCTTAAGAATTTAGAGTGGTTCGGCCTCAATTTCCTACTCTACTACCTTAACTTTCCACTACTAAAGATTTTGCCAAATTCATTAATTTGATAACCTTTGAGGAAAAGGTTTAACCTTACAAAATCCCTTAATGTTTCTACCCAAACCTTAAGATACAAACTCTCTCAAAGAGATATAAAGAAGCAAACAAAGAAATAATCCTTACAAGATCAATGTGTTTACAAATAAGCGAAATTACAATGAAAAAAAATTGAGCAAATAGAGTGGAAATAAAGCTCATAAGTGTGCGAAGGAAAAATATGGTAATATTTGGCACAATGTGTCACGTCCCAAAACTGAACCTAGTAGTTTTGGTTAGTAGAACTGGGTTTTTTTAACTGGTGGTTGAGTCAGATAACTAAAAATGGGGTTGTAAATGAGTAATTTAAGTATGTGAGTGTCATAATCAAATTTTTATTTTATTATATAACTTAAATCAAAATTTAATTTTGAGATCTAATTTGAAAAAAAATGATTTTAATTGAGTCAGGACTGAATTGAAAAAGAGGAGAAACAAGGACTGACCTAAAGAGAAAATTGCCCAATTATTGAAAATTGTTCTTTTTTGAGTCATTCACGTCTTCTTCCTTTCAAAACACCAAATCATCAAAAATTTTCCAAAACCTAAAATTAGGAAATTGTTTCAAAATTAATTCATTACTTCAGGTTTATTAACCTCCCAAACACCAAAATAACCCCTAATTTCAAACAAAAATCGTGTTTTCTTCCCCAAATTTATTATTGTTCTTCTTGAGTTCAAATCCCTAATTAGAATTGTATATCATCGTTTTCATCAAATTAAGGTAATATTCTGATATTTTAGGATTAAATGAAGAGTGCTATTAATTCGGTTTGAGTTTTAAACGATTGTATGGAGATTTATTTAGATTTGATACTCGGATTAAAAAATGGCAGATATTCAAATCTAGGGTAAACTTGTGTCTTCAAAGTGATTTTTAATTCATTTTATCCTAATTAGGAATTATTTCACTTCAATTTGATAGTTCATAACCGAACTTTTAGGAATCAAGAGTTTCCCCTTTTTCATATTCTTAAAAGCTTCAAATTTTTTTTGAAAAATTTAGGATAATATATTTAGGTGAAATTAATTATTTAAATATGAAATTAAATGTTATTTAGGATATTTTGAATTGAAATAGAGGTTTAGAAATGAGATTAGGACATTGAAACTTCAATTTCGACAAAACTAGCTAGTTTTCGATAGTGAGAAAGAAGTGACTTGAATTGTGTTTTTCTTGTTGTTTGGTTGTGTTCAAGGCTATTTTTTATGAGTCTGGAATGTTTATGTTATGTGTGTTAAGTACCAGATCAATAGGGAGCGACTTTGAGCAAGTTTAAAGGCAAGAAAAAGCTTGTTTGAGCCTTTGGCTTGTAAGCAGAAGCATGATTGGTGAGTGTTTTGAGTCACTGCTGGTACGAGTGATTCATAGCATTAATTAGAAGCTTAGGAATAGCCTAACCCTTATCCTAAATTCTGATTGTAAGCCTTTCTTATATTGTTTCTTTGTTGTGAAATTGCGTTTAATGAATGTTGAGTTATGGATTGAGATGTTGATATAATAAGTAATGTGTGTGAATACTTGTATGTGATAGACTGATTTTAATACACACGCATGTGGTTAGATATGTGATGGCTCAATAAGTATAGTTGTGGCATTTAAGGTGCAATTAAATGTGAATCCAATAAGCATGGATTGTGTACAAGTTTGTGATATGAATTGATGATTATGAACAGAGATTATGTGCATTAAAACTATAATTAAGCGTGTGTATTTGCGGATATTTTGGCCGTGTGATCTCTTGAAACCGTTGGATATAGTTGGCATGCCATAGGATTACGAGTACTCACCTTTGTGTTTAGTGAGTTGGGCATTGAGGCCCTGGGACAGATTGAAGGGATAAGAGAATGTTGAGCTAAGCTCTAGGTTGGTGTATTGGAGAGTGCTTAACTTTATTCTATAATTATGTGATATGTTAGACTCTTCGAGTCATCGGTGTGATGGAGATCCTTATATCCAATGTGTGGTGATAGAGTCCACTTTTATGTTTCATGTTTCCAAGTTGCCAAATTATCATAAATTGATTAATATATGAAAATGTTGTGTGTAAAATTCATGTAAATATATAAGCTAGACTTGTGAGTCATCAAAACACGAATACATTGTTTTGTCTTGATGAATTATATATATAAGTTGAGTCTAACTGCATGTGAGGGTATATGCTAGTTTTATGATTTAATGAAGCGTGAATATGTTATTTTGACTTGATGAAAATATGGTTATGAGTGAGTCGTAGTATGCTCTTGCTTGACATATGACGTTGTGTATGGTTGTGGTAATTCTGAACATTCACTGAGCTTATTTAAGCTCACACTCTACATGAACATCTTGCAGATAAGTAGTATTTTTGGTGTGAGTGGAGCAGCGAAGGAAGTGATCTAAGCAGGGCAATATTTTTCAGAAGTTGGTTTTTGCGATTCTTTTGAACTCACTGAATAAAGACAATGTGGGTTAGAGATTTAGTTTTGATTATTAACATTATTTTATTAATTCTATATTGGTATTAGATTGATGGAATATGGATGTTGTTTTGGACTTCATTTGTGACTAAATTGACGTTTGAGATTAATATTTTTATTTAAATGTATGGATGTGGCATGATAAATGTTTAAAGGATGTTAAAAAGTTTAGTTAAATTAGACTATAATTGTGTGTTGAGTAGAACACTGTTTTGAGTATGGATAACATTTTAACTTGCGAATTTTTGGTATGTTGGGAAAATGTATCGATACTTGGTATATGAATATTAATACCTCGAAGTTGGGATGTTTTCAAAATTTGATAGAATCTTTGGTATCGATACCCATATACAAGTATCAATACTCGTGATAAAAATATCGATACTTGCTCATTCGATATCGGTACTTATGTGGTTTTTCGAGATTTATTAAAAATGAACCTAAATTACAATGGAAACTATTTTTATTGTTGTTTAAATGTTTAAATTAGCCATGAACTTTTCTCTAAATGTTAATTTTAGTAGCCCTTGCTCTTATTCGAAACTGTATACACATGTGATTAAGTTTCGTTGGTTGATGTGGCATCTTATAACTAGGGTCTGGAGATCAGGCCGAGTGTGGGGTGTTACACGAATGTTGTTTGATTTATCTTTTTGCTTGAATATGCTTTCTTGTTGTAGGATATATGAAAGTTGGTTTTTATACCCCCTTAATTTATTTCTAACCGTTGTGGTTGTTGGAGATATGAATATAGCCGTTGGGGATGGGAAAACCATTGCAATTAATTCACCTGCAACAACGAGTATTGATACCAACTAAAAAGGTATTGATAATTTTTGCATTAAATGCAGAGTTCAGTGATCATTGGAGTTGAAATATAGATACCAGAAAAATTTTATGAATACCATATGAAAAGTATCGATATCGAATCGATACTTAGCTGAATTTGTGGAAAACAGAATGTCAATTTGGTACTGTTTTTAAAAGAGGCATCGATATTTTAAAAATCATTGATACTTTTTTGCCTGGAGCTATTTTAAAATTGATTCAAAAATTTTCTAAGAATTTAAAGTAAGGATTGAAAATTTTATCTCTTAGACTTCGTTTGAGAAATCGTTTTCTCAATTTTGTTCAACTTTAACTTTTATTTAAAAACACTTTAATTTGTTATATCAAAGCATATTATCAAATAAAACTTAGTTTAACAGATTGACTAAAATCCTTAACTTTCTTTCCTTTTCTTAAATCCACTAAGACAAATAGTTTAGAAAGCTTACCAGTTACGAAAATTTTCAATTTCTTAGGCTTAAACTTCAGTCTCTTCTCTCCATACGTAATACTAATCCTTCTCTCTTCCAGAACAAACCAAAGAAAAATATGAATAAAGAACATAAAAAAAATGAAAGAATAGCATAGGAAAAATAACATCTCTCTTTTATATAATCCTCCCGCACTTCCTTCACTAAAATCAATTCAACAACAACTTGTAGATATCCCTAATGATCGTGTCTCCCACTACAAAATATGTCTAGCTCAGAAGTAACTGAACTAAAGGTCGAAATCCAATCTTTTTTCAACTAGTCTGCAATTTGCTCTTATTTACATTAGATTCCACCCAAATTGAAAGCTTTTCAAATTAATACCCAAAGTTACTATTGCAACTCAAGTTTTAACATTTTCGGATGTGACAACTCTTCCATTCTTAAAGAAAATTTTGTCCCCGAAATTTCTTACTTACAATCAGGAAAGAGGTGGAATCTTTGTGAAATTACTTTTTCCTAGTGGCTCCCTTTTTAAGCTACTAAATATATCTTCTCTCATCTTACTTGAACTGAATGTTTAGCATTATATGTACTTGTACTAGTTTTCTTGCAGATCGATTTTGCATGGCTAATGATAAACGAGGATTAGATAATCCACACTAGGGCAAGATATACTAACAAATAATTTTACACGAGATACTTCAAATAATCTTTGTACCCCAGTACCTGGCAGATTAATCCATGTATAACATAAAGTGACTAGCACTACATAGCCTTTTTACAGAATGTTTCTTCAAACAGTCACATGAATAGTCGAACTATAAATAGATTCCACCGATAGACTCTTTTGTGGGTAGTCCTAACAAAGACACATAAGATATAGTCTTGTGGAGTGTCAAAATATATAGCCTTAACGGATGGCTACCTTGCAATATTCATTTTGGCAGATGCTTGCTTACATGAACTATATTGGCAGATATTCTCGTTTTTTGAATACCAAGGGTATAAGGAAACCCTTATAAGACATTAGAAACTGTCATGCATAGATTAGAGGATTTGAACAATTTATTATAATTCTTTTAAACTAGAAACTTCCAGTGGATGATTGGCTTATATATAAGTAATCGCAAAGAACCATAAATTATTACTTTCTCATTTTGTTTTCCCTCAATTTTCTAGTCTTTTGAGTTCTTTTTGAACCCTAATCTCCTTTCTCCTAGTTTGTCGTCTTCTTTTGTTTTTCCATTTTTCATCACTAGAGCATTACTTCCTTCTCTTTCAGAACGCAATCAATTCTAAAGGTAATCCTTCCTTGTCCATGATCATTTTCTGTTCATTCTACTTTAAATTGCTAGAGTCAGTGTAGGTTTAGTGGGTAAGGTAGAGGCCATGGAAGTGGTTCTACTGTTGAAGGTAGCAATGAGCCACGTAATCATGAAGCCAATACATCGGTAGAAACTCTATTTTATATATGCATGACCACTGAAGAGGAGATGGTTCGACATTTGGTAGCTAGAGGAATCTGATTGCCCAACTTTGCCTACAATTTCGAAATGGTTCAAGGAGAGTGTCATTTGAGCGAATTCAATAATGGGTTCATTCTCCTTTTTTATCTGCTAGAGGCAAGTTTCCATATCCTACTAAATCCTTTATTTTGATCGGTGTTGAGCGATTATGGAATTGCACTGGGGCCACTTACGGGCCTCTCATGGTGGACGTTGGTGGGCTACTTTATAGATTGCTGCATTCAAATAGTGCCACCCCTTATTGGATTTCTCTAGCGTATATATTAGCTGAAGGTCATCACCCAAGGGGTCTCGATGGAAATGGTTCATTTTAGTGCCCACATCGGTCGTGAGGCCATTACAACTGGGCTTCTAATTTTCACCTGAACCGCCATAAATATATCCAGGTAAGGAGAAAGCTTAATGGTGGTTTTGACTTCCCCATTGAGTGGTCTATCCCTCGAGAATCCACCTATCTTCAACGGCAAGTATTTGATTATGAAATTGCCATGACGTAGTACAACTGATTGAAATTGGGTTGTACATTAGAGCTGGAGAAGTTTCTAACAATTAGGAACATATTCTGGCACTGTCAAGATGGGCAAAGCCCTAATGGCTGTTGGCTAGCTTACTTGATGCTGGGTGCAGATCCCAGAAGAGTACAAATTGCCAAAGAATCATGGCCTATGGGACCAATAATGACTGAGCCTTGGCATTGGTAGGGAGGAGGAAGGAACCCACCAGCTTCTTTTACACTGTCTGTAATATGCGTCCCCGCTGTTGGTATTCCTCACTAGCGGGTGATAGAGATGAGTCATCCAGTAGAGCTCTAATTCTTAATAGGGTTGAAATTGTTGTTGCTACTACATGTTCCTCCCGTTCCTTCAGTTCTTGCAGTTCTTAGCATAGTATAGACATGGGCGTTTTGATGGACAATATACGAGAGAATGGATAAGTGGTTGCCCTAAGAGAAAGGGTCAGCACTAGTGGCCGCAAGAGGCCAAGGGTGAAAGAACAGTCCTAGAGTGCTGAAGATAGTAGTGGGGGTAGGCTGATAAATCGCAGACATGGAAAGGAACCGCCGATTCCCCAGAAAGAAGTTTCTCCTCCAACTATCCCTATTATACCTGAATCTTACCTCTGTACCCGTCAATCCTGCGGATCTTTCTGCCACCATTTCAACATCTTTTTTTACGGTTTCAAGCTTTGGCACTACCTGCACTATTCTGCGCACCTCTCCTCTTTGCTCCCTCAACTACTCTATTGGTTAAATCACCTTAATGCAGGGTAATATCATTTTTCCCCATCCGTTGTCAAACAAAAATAAGATGAAGATTTACCCTAAGGATTAAAAGAGTTTGTCTACCCTTCTTCCTCTTCCTCTGGTGTTCATAAGCCTTCATTAAAAAAATTGGTAGGTTCATATCAGATGATAGTAGTAGAGTTCGGACTTATTTACTAGTCCCTCTAGGAAGCCTATAATGAACACGAGGCTAAACATGCCGAAATTGAGAAGGCCATTCATTTTGGCAAATAAACACTAATCCAACTTAGCCAACAATATAAGGTCATTGTCCACCAGAACTAAGAGCTCACTGACTCTGTCTCCACTTGAGAGACTAAGTACAAATCCTTGGAGGCTATAAAGAAAGAGTTGAAAGAGAGGGTTCGCTAATATGAAGCTAAAAAAGCTAAATAGGAGGGGAAAATGAAAGCCTTTAAGGAATGACGCCTCGTGGATCTAGAGCAGTTGCAGAATGAAAACAACGAGGCACTGAAGAACTTCAAAGTAGATACCAAGGACAAAATGAAAGAATATCTGCCCATGTTGAGGTCCAACCTTATGTTGCATGCCCAAGTCACCGTTAGTCCCTTTGATGTGAGTTAGGTGGACTTCAATTGCATGACTTACCAATATGGACTTTAGCTTTGATGTTCTCAACCCTTTGGACGTGGAATAGGAAGAATTCCAGAAAGAGTGGAAAGAGTCAGGTGAACTCTTCCTTCTCCAAGAACCCAAGGTAACTAACCTTGCTCCCACAGAAGGAACTAGCCAGAGGAAGAAGCCCTAAGGAATACCACCACTCCTTCCCCACCAGTTGAGGAAAGGAATTAAAATTTTTCTTGTAATTGTACTTCCTCTCTTCCAATTCCTTCCATCAATGAAATTTTTAACTCTTCTCTTATCCTTTATGATTGCTTATTTTCCTTTTTCTAGTGATTTTGGGGTACTTGCATTCAAATTTATATCTTGCAGGGTTTTCCCTCCCACTTTTCATGAACTATCTGCTGGCATAACTTAACTCTACAATACATAACACACCTTAATAATAGTTCGAGGAACTAAGCTAGAATTCAGTAACATGCATGCAGGGGCTAACTTTCAAAATCTAACTTCCTAAGGATCGGTTAAATCGATGCTCTGATATGACTAAAATTATAACACCCCATACCCGACATCATCCTTGGATCCAGACTACAGGGTGTTACGCTCCACATTTCAAATTTAACTAACACTTCCATTAATACATTCTACAATTTATATTCACATAATACAAATATTATTTAACATGATTAGATAATTGACTTTGCAATTTACAAGAATTTATTGCAATTATATAACTTTAATTTAAGAAACAAATTTTTTTAAATAATGACTTTACCATATTGAATTTTACTTACTCTTGAAATTAATATTTTGAGAATATTTAATTACAATTTCGACCATGACCCTGAGGCTCAGCCTCTAGGTCGCCCCATTGTTTGCATATTACAATTGAGAAGTAAGTTCGATTGAGCACGACAAATATAGCCTGGTCTCTTATCGAATCCTTGAATTGCCCTTTTTACCTGCAACTTATTATAAAGCACAAGTAAGTTCGAATGAACCTAGTGAGATGCCTATACCTTGTATGAGCATAACACTAGTAAGCTTGTACTTCATGTTTGAATTTGTCTATGCTAGGATAGTTCGCCAATCTTATTGGCGTAGTATTAACATCGCATAAATCGACTCAGCTTGGAGTTGGTATATTATCTTTAATGACACCATCGCTTATCTACTTACACATCCTAGAGGACAATTCAGCTTTCTCAACTGCATTGGATCTAATACAAGTGAATTGAAATAGGAGATTTCACATTCGGAGTATACATAGTCCTGCACATATAAGACTACCATTTATGAGATTTCATAGATGTATAATTAGAAATACAACTTTATAGATGTTATAAAATTTGGTTGATTAGAACCGCGGATTCCTTCTTCAATACTTATCTTTGCGGACTCTTACACAACTAGTTCCCTGAGAAATAATCCTTGCTGATTCTTACTTACAAACTTATGGAAGAAGTCCCATAGATAAATCCCGTGATACGTGACTTGTACTAACATATATACATAGCCAAGTGCTGGGTCTTGGTAGATGGTTTCTATAGTGGGTTGGTATTAGTAACTTGCCTTAATGGACTCAAGTTTGCAGGATGATCCTTATGAGCCCATGTTTCAGACTCATGTATGCGGATCCATAGTTGCGAAACATATAGATGGATTTATGAGAGAAGACTCCCATCTAGGGGTGGGTTTATAGACGATTATCCATATTGCAGATACATACACTTTTCGCACAAACTCTTCGTCAGATACATGCTTGAATAAGCAACTCACCCATTACGAATTATTAAATAAAATGATTTCCCATATAGAAACAGGCTTATATACACGAACTATTTCAACTATCATGTAAGCAAATCTGGCAAACTGTCATATCTTGCATAGGTGGAATCATAAAATGCGAATTCCTATCGAAATGAATGTAGGTTTTTGGAAACAGAAATGATCCATTTGCAATCCTATATAAATTACTTAAAAAAATAATTTAAAGAATGGGTTTATGTTTTTGGACTGTTTTGAAGCCCAAAAATGAAAACAAACCATTCAATCATAGTAAACATGTTGAGTTGTGAAATATTTAACATATTTTCTCGAAATTTTAATAAGGACAAAATCGTCAAAATTTTACCAGGGGTAAAATCGTCAAAATTTTACCAAGGGTAAAATCGTCAAAATTTTACCAAGGGTAAAATCGTTAAAATTTTACTAGGGTAAAATAGGGATGATAAATTTTTTTATATATAAATATTAAACTTTATTTTCGGAAATAGAAAAATTGAATTGGGTTGGATCACATTACAGAGTGCTGGGCAAAAAGGCCTAGGAAGTACTCGTAATTGGACCCAATGTGAAAGAGACCCAAAAACCCTTCATAGATATGAAAGGGGTGGCCAACCTAGTAGGAATACTATGGTGCGCTGTCCACACTAGTCCTATTATAGATAGGGTGTTTTTTTTCTATTTGAAATAAACTACTACAACTCAACAATGGGTCTACCTTCTCTTCTTATAAATAGATGGCATTGATAGAGCTATTAACACAACTTTGAGAGATTGTTTGTAACCTCTCTAACTTGGCCAAGACATTATGGCTAGATTGAGAAGGCTACATTAGCCACCGAAATGGCTGAGCTAACTTACGTTACTTTTGAAGACTTTAAATAAACTCATTTTAGAGAAAAATCGTATTTGCACTTTGAATTAGTTTAAAAGAGTTCATTTATTAGATAATCTATACTTAAGACTCACTTTATTATTGATAGTGTTGTTTAAGAAAAAAAATCGCTTACTTTTCACTCTTTTTTGTAAATACTCGATGTTAAACTAATGCATCGAAAAATCCGTTTTTCAAGTCATTTTGGAAACTTAGTTGCCTTATCGTTTTGTTTTTCAAAAACGGTTCATTTGCAATGCAACTAAAATTAAGGAACAATGTCAAATCTTACTTAAGCCCTATATCATGCATTTTTTGGTTATTATGCTTAAGTAATCCATGCATGCAAAAATCCCCAAAAGCAAAGTTAGCAAGCCACAGACCAGAAATAATTAAAAATTACAAACCAAAACCAATAAAGACTTAATAATACTTATTAAGAATAGTCTGAGGTCTAAGGTGATTTTTCGAATGCCGAGTCTGATCCTAATTTTGAGGTTTACCTAAAAAGGTAAACACTATTAGGGGGTGAGCTGATGAAAGCTCAGTGTGAGTGGAACAATTATTTAAACAGACATAAATATCAAATATAGTGAAACATATTAGCTTTAACAGAAGAAATAAAACCATCATTAGAATTTCATATCATTACATAGCCATTATCGATGTCAAACGGTGTATGAGCATGGGTCATCATTCATTTGAGTAACAATTATTAATTTCGATATCATTCAATAGAGCAAAATACAATACGTAACATAAATCAATAACATTCGAAGATGTCGTGAGCATGATGGAATGCAAAAAGGTTCCTACCCATACCATCCGCTACACACCATGAATTCCCCAGAACCCATTTGCCAAACTCCAACAAATGTTAGCATAACTTGATGTGGTAAATCCACTGAATAATCAATAATGCATAAAATCTATCGGCTATCAAATAGTGCGATACAATCACCGATAACATATAATATGCGATAAAATCGTCAATCCCTTCGGTACTCCAGTGCTGTGCACCACTGCATATAAATGCGGACTTAATATGGCATCGGTACTCCACAGAACTCCTCCGTCAACCACAAGATATCCCATCCCAATGCAAATGCAATATGTCACACAAATGCAAATGCAATATGTCACACAAACTCATACATAATCATATCTCAATACTTTTCACATTTATTTGACATGTTCAACATGCCTTCAATAATCACATACTTTCATTAAATGGAAACAATTTTCCAACTTTCAAATTACCCTTAAGATGATATCATTTAGTATTACACAATTTCACATACTTTTACGATTTTCCAGTGTGCATGTATAGCAACATTTCTAATATAACATAACAAATTATCTATGTAATTATATCATGCATAAACTCATATCTCAGAAAATCATATTATATATACAATCAACCTCATACCAAATAACACAATCATGCATCATAATACCATTCACACAGTCACACTGTCAAACTAGCAACTTTGCTAACATATAAATCTTTTAGGGCTCGAAAAGTATTTGGTTCGACCACTTAGAAAAATAATTATTTGGATATTAAGAAAATCCAATCAGCAAGCTAAATTATCAAATATATCAAAAAAATTATCATTTTTAATTAAGTTTTTTAGTTTAGGACCCACACATTATTTTTCGCTTTCTCACAACACGGTAGCAAATCTTCCAATTTTCCTTAAGAAACCTTAAAATGAACCTAAGTAAAAAATTAGTATAAATTCAATCAATTCATCTATTAACCAGCTCTTAAACACCCACTTATGGGTTCCAACCAATCGTCAAAATTACTACTATTTTACGAATCCAAACTAGTTAGATTTCTTACACTATTTTGTTGCGAATCATCCGCACAAATGTCTTTTGGCTTTACAGTTGATTTGGAGTGTTCCGATCAGCACCTAACACAATTACATACTAGAAAATCAATAGCTAATATTGATTAAAATTCCTCATTTAATCAATCCATAGCCTTTTCCCAATAAGTTTGTCGAAACAACAAGCTAGTTTACAACTAATTGATCAATAACATTTTTTCCTAAGTAACATGTGATTAAATGCTAATTAGGAGGGTTCAAGAACTCAAATTAGTGCTGGGAAAATATGGGCAAGAACCAAGAGACAAAACAAGGCCCTTTCTTGCACATAGGCGCACCACCACCACCCGTGGTGGCGAAATTCAGGGCTAATTTGAAAACGATTTAAAGATCCATAAAAATCTAGAAAAATACCTTTAAAATATTTAAAATTTCCTTAAATTCTAGATCTGGAAATTTAGGTTTTTAATTGACAAGATTAATTAACAAATTGAAGAAAGAAGAGAAACAACAATGCCACTTTCTTGGCAATGTTCGGGATCGATATTGGAGTTCAATATTTCATATTTTTTGTTGATTTTAATGAGATAAAATACCAGAAATATGGTGGAGAATATGTTAACAAATCTTGAGACAAAAAGAAAAAGAAAGAGATGGTAAAACTAGGTGTAAGGGACGGCTGGAGAAAGTAAGAAAAAAAATTGAAGATCAAGGAGGAGAGGAGAGGGAGGAAAGACTAGGTTGAGTAAAAATAGAATAAAAGCTAATTATGTTGTGTAAAATTAATATTTATACCTAGGGTTTCAAGGGTATGGATGGCACACACACATTAAAAACAAGGGATTTTGTAAAAAAAAAAAGTTATTTTGCATTGGAAAGGATTTGAACTTGGGACCTCAATTCAATTTTCATGCTTTTGCATTTATCAATTAACTACTAGGCTATTTCCTTATTTTTGAAATAATTTTGCAATATTTATTTTAAAAACAAGGCGTGTCACATACTAGGGTTTGAGGCAAAATTAGCAAAATAATAAAAATGGTGAAAGAGAAGATATTTGAACTTAGGTTTCAAGGAATATTTCACTAACACTTATCCAATAAACAAATACCTCATTTATTCCTAATAAAAAAATACCTCATTTATTCCTAAATATGCATAGATAATCTCAAAATTAGGACATGACCACTTTCTTTTAATTTTCAAACTCGATTCTACTAACCCCCGATTTTTGGGATGTTACATTGTTATTCTGTCGAAAAATAGAGAGAATTTATTCTCAACTATTACATATATTTTTTTAGAATAAAAATTCTATCGGTTTTTATTAAAAAGAGAGATTTTTTGTTTTCACCCCAAATGTAGAGAAAACATTTTCTGGTTCTGTGTTTCGATTCAATTGGTTCGAGCTCACATTCAAAGCAATTCGTGGAACAAGAATAGCGGAGAAGACTGTTTGGTTGAAATTCAGGAGCAACGAACGTCCACTAAGCTAAAACCACATATACGAATTCGGTTAAGGTTTATTGCTATAAACATCACGAACTGGGTTGATTTTTAAATTTTTAATTTTTCGCTGTGCAAGAAAGTCATTTTCAAAACAGGATTTTTCCAAAAGCTATGCGGGAATCGACAGAAAGTATGAAATCTCAATACCTACATCTTTTCTTGGCTAAATTTTGAAGACGGATTTTCTTAAGGAAGGGAGAGTTGTAATAGCTCGATTTTTAGTAGGGTCGAAAATGGTGGTTTCGGAACCTTATTTTCGTAGTTCAAGTCCATAAATACTATATATTAATATTTATGAGGTTAATATATATATTAAAGTTCGATCCTGTAATTTTGTCGAATTGATAGTTAATTAAGGTATAAGGACTAAATTGTAAAAGTCCAATTTAAGGTATAAGGACTAAATTATAAAAGTTCAATCACTATAGATTTTTAATTCGCTAAACGATCAAGAGAGAAATTGAACCAGTTATTAATATTAGATAGTGGAAAATGATGGTGGAATCCACCATGTATGATTAATAGCTTAATTAGTTAAGTTAATTATGTTTAATTAACTAAAATTAAGGTTAGTTAATATTAATTAAGGTATAAAAGACAACTAAAATATTGTCATCTTTGTTTTCCTTCTTCCTCCCCCATACAAAGCAAAATAAAATTTAAGAAGCCATTGTTTTAAGCTTTAACACTTCCAATCCCTTAAATTGGTAAGATTTCAAGTCATTTTCTTGTAATTTTTATGTTTTTGAGGTCATGGGAGCTTGATTTAGCTAGTCCATGTACCAAATTACAAAAATTTTAAAGTTTTTGAAAGTTTTCATTGTTGATTTCATGAATAAATTGGTGTTAAATTGATAGATTTTAAGCTTAGATGTGAAAAAGGACGAGATTGTAAAGTGTAATTGTTAGTTTTTGTCAAAAAGGACTAAAGTGTATAAATTGAATAATTGATGTGAAATTTTTGTAATAATAGATAATAAAGGGTCATAGAAGGATGTGATTGAGATCGGTTTTGAAACCGGAGCTCAAAATTGAAAGTTATGACTATTTCAATTTTAAGAACTAAATTGAATAAAATACAAAAAATTAGGGGTATTTTTAAAATAAAATTAAGCTAGTTCATGCATAGTATGGGATGATATAGAAGTGTTTGATATTGATAGATTGAATCAAATAATTGTATAGATTGGGAATTGAACCAAATTTGAGATAACCGTGAAAAAGCAAAAATTATCGATTAACCCTTGCAAATTAATCTTGTTGGCTGATTTGACCAGGTAAGTTCATATGGTATGATTGTATTTAAATGATTTTGTATTTGAATTATGAATATGTGTATCTTTGGTTTAAATTTGGATTGTTTGCGATTTGGTACAAAATGGGAGATTTAGACTAAATTGTAAAGAAATATATGTGTGTGTGTGTGTTGAAAATGCCTGAGTGAATTTAGTAATTTTTTTGTGCATGCTTGTATGGATTGATTATCGATGATTACTGAGATCCAAATTTTTTTGTGGACTCGAAGATACATGTGACATAGGTTTAGCTTGGACTGGTAATCTGATGTTGTTTAAAGGTTTAGCCTGGACTGGTAACCTTACATGTATATTTTTAGCTTGTCCAAGAAATCGAATGTGTCATTAAAGGTTTAGCATAAACTGGTAACCTGACAGAAATATATATTTTCAGCTCGAATGAGCAATTGATGTGTCAAAGATACTTGTGACGTAGGTTTAGCCTAGACTGGTAACCCGATGTTAGATTAAAGGTTTAGCCTAGACAAGTAACTTGACATGTATATATATATTTAGCTCGGATAACTGGTGTAACAAGATACTTGTGTATGATATGAATTTGATGTTCAAATGGTTAAGCGTTGGATTGATTATAAAAATGGTTTTGAAATGTTGATTATAAGTGAATTGAAAGGTTATATGTTTGAATTACTATATGATATGGTTATATGTTAAACTCACCTTATTGTTATGTGATTTCCATATTTAGGAAAACTTTGCCAAGCTAAGTAGTTTGCTTTTTTTTAGTTGTAAGCTAAGGTAAGCTTTTGTTTAATACTTATGAACTTACTAAGCATTCGATATGCTTCCTCTGTTGTTTTTTCCATTTCCTTGTAGATTTTAACTTGTGGAACATGTCTAGCGGATCGAATGTAGCATCCTATAGCTCAGACCTAGAGATCAGGTCGGGCTAGGGGTGTTACACATACGATTTTAGTGACAACCCATTCTAAATGGAATTGCCGTAATCATTTTATTTAACATTAAAATAATGCAAAATAATAAAGAAAAAGGTTAAAAAGTCCTTAGAAATTCATAAGAGTCTAAGGTAGAAGATTGTTTGAGTGGCAACTTCAATATGTGAAACATGTTGGTTATCGATCCGAAACAAAAAAATCTGTGAAAGTAAGAGATCTCCCTCATCTAATGTTTACAAGTTATATTTGTAGTTTGAATGTACTTTGACCTAATTAGGTTGGCTAAACATTGAATTACAAGCTAATTTTGATTATACGGATGGAAACACCTTTTTGCAGAATTTTGACCTGTTGAGCTTCAATGCCGCGACATTTCAAGTCCAATTTTGCAACTTTGTAGGCAATTTACTTGAACTTTTGAGACTAAGGTTGAATGTCACAACTTTTCTCCTCAATTTTGTGACATTGTTGCACTTTGGTGTCAACTATAATCTTTAGGCTTCTGTCTCATATGTTGCGACTTTAGGGAATGGATGTGATTGCCCTTTCCCTACTCTCACAAATTAGGGAGAGAAATAAACAGTTAGAGACAAAAATTGAATAATATACTACGTGCGGTCTCTGCAAGTGTGACAGGCCTGTTGTAATATATTTGTACAATAGGGTACAAAGTACTCCGAGGATCGAACCCAAGAGAGTCGACGATTGAAAATTTTATACTAATGAGCATGCAAGATATGGAGTCTAACTAAATAATCACAAACATTATATTAAAGCAAGTCATAAAGTCAATAATAATTATACTAAATTATGGACTAGCTAGCAAGGGCTAAATTGTAAAACGTGCAAAATTTTTGAAATTAACAAATAATTAACAAACAGTGGTTGATTGATTTCGATGTGATTTACCAAACCTCAAATTATGGATCTAAATTGCTTAAACTTCTAAAATGGTTGCGTTTTACCTATTGGTCTTAGTTTTACAAAATAAGACAAGTTAATCTGGTTTATCTCTTGATCTCACTAGCTAACCTGGGACTAACGAATTGGTGCTCAACAAGATTACCTCTGGATCTCACTTGTTTAAATATTCACTTAGAGTATTCAAGTCTCATTGTTCTCTTTAAACTGAATTGACTTATCAAGACAACTCTTGCGGCGTCAACCCCGTTTTTCTTCGAACTTATCACTTTGTTAAGTGTGGCGTTCACCTATACCTCTGGTTCCTATCTTTCAGAGATAGTGGGTCAAGGTTCGTTATCTTTTCCAAACCAATTTCACCTAAGTGCTATTTAAGATCTAGGTCAACCTTTTCTATATCGTTGGTTCAATCTTGGCCTTAGCCAAATTCGCCCATGTATCATTACAACTATCCTTAGCCTTTGTTTTTTCAGCCTATTTTTCAACCTTTTCCAGCCCATTTCGAAACAACTCAAGTCTTACTTAATTTTACGATCGGGCAATCTAAATGACTCAAATCATCACCAAGGCGAGTTCGTATCATTTGGTATCAGAGGTGGTGAAAACTAAATAAGTATCAACGTTTTTCGTATTCTCGGGATTGTGTTTAGCTAAAAAAAATTCGAAAAAAATTCGTGTAAAAAAAAGATTTCTGCATCAATTGAAAGTTAAAAGTGTGAAAATCAATTTGTTTGGAGTACAAAAGTTCGTTTGATATTAAAAAAAAAGTTTGAAGGTTTGTAATTCATTTGCTGCTAGAATTCATTACTCTATCTTTCCTACCATTCAGCCACACATCATTTTTATTTTGTTTCTAGCCTACCCTTTTGTCCCAAAATCTTTCCCTACCCTTACATCAAAATTTGAAACCGATTCCACAACGATTGTTGATTTGTCTAAGTAGTCCATTGAGAACTTGGAGAGACGACTCGAGTGGTAAAAGGTAAGAGATTTGTGAGAGCAATAGAGTGAAGAAAAAAAAAGCCAAGAGTTTGATTGAAACACGAGTGGAGTGTTCATTTGTTTTTCTTCTTTCTTTATAAGCGGATTGGTGAGATTTGTAGTGAGGATTTTAAAAAAAAAATACTATGTCTCAAAGTTCTGAAAGGATTGATGATGATGATGAAGTTTTTTCCGACCTAACATATCAAGCATTTATTCACGAGGTGGGTCGAATGCTCCAAAGCCGTCTAAAACCATTGCGAGAAAGTTTGGAACGTATCGTAGAACGACACCAAATAGAGCAAATTTTACCAAGTCAAAGGACGGGAACAAGATCATCATGAAGACAAACGTCTAATGATTTCATGAGAAGAGATTCATATCATGATTTCTATTCAACGAGGAATTCAAGACGAAGCAAAACAAGTTTCGTGTTTGAAGCTTTTCAAGGTGACGAACAAGAAATCACAAGTAATACTTCGTATGCAAAGTACTCGTCCACTGAGAATCAATCTCGAAAAGGTGATCGTTTTTCGTATGTAATTCAATTCATTCATACCCAACGAGAGTCTTTTCGTTCTGATTCATTTGTATCACCTCTATCTTGTAATGAAAGGAAGAGACAAAAAGAAATAAAAAGAAAAGAGAAGCAAGAAATGTTAATAAGGGAAAATGAGGGAATATGGAATGAAATTGAGAGAAGAAAAATGAAAGAAAAAGAAAGTGAAAAATAAAAAGAGAGTGAAAGAAAGGAAAAAGAGATTGAGATTGACAAAGCATGTGAGCAAGAAAAAAAAACTAAAAAAGAGAGTGAGATTGAAGAAAGAAATGAGAGTGCAAAAGAAACTAGTGTTGTGGTAAAAGAGAGAAGATTTGAAAATGAGTTAGAAAAAGAAACAAGTAGAAAGGATAAAAGTGAAAAAGCGAGGAATGTTTTTACTAACCAACGAGCGAGTTGTCCTTGTATTATTTCTTCATTTCAAGTTTCTAAAGATTCATTTGACAAGCTTCAACTTCATTATCTTCCTGAAGAGAGGCGGTTCAAGTTGTTCAGCAAAGGTAAGATTGTAGATGTCCTTAGTCCACTAGAGCTTAAAGGTAAGCGAGGTAAGGTTTCTATGTTAATCGAGTCTCGACCATTTCACTTGCATGATAGTGGTGAGTTCGTCGAAGACTTAGTTAATAAAAGAACTCCCCACCTTGATTTGTCTAAGTATCCATTTCTGTTTGATAATGACCTTGTTTGGGACGATGGTTTAAAGAGTTTCTCTATTAAAGAATGTTGCGTTAACAAGTTTGTTGATGAAGTAAGATTAAATCAGCATCTACAAAACTTGGTCACGTGTGACAAAGCATTTTTATGTGAAAATCCCAATTTGTCTGATTGTGGTGATTATGTGAATCATTCACTACCTTGTGCGAAATCCTTGAGTTTGTGCAAATCTGATTGGATGAATGTTGAGAGGCTTGATTGTTTGAATCTTTGTATGCACAAATTTTTTTGGTTTGGCATGTTTGATTTAATGGCAAAAATGAAACCTTTGCTACACTATGGAACATGTAGTCAAACTAGTATGTTCAAACTTGGATTTTGTTCTTTTGAAATGTCATTGAGAGAAGGCAAGCATCCACAGTTTTGTGTGAATAAATACGTAAACCTTTTACTTACCTGATGCTTTGACTTTAAGTTTGAAAACAATACATGTGAATCTTGTTAAGCTTGTAAAGTCACAATCCACTTTTTGAATCCGGTTGTTGTTCTATATTGTGGTATACAAGACTCGAGCATGTGTTGTATGATAATAACTTTAACTTGTCTTATGATCTTTCTATGATGCTGGTCAAGAAGTTTTTAAGTCAACTTGAATTAGTAAAAGAAAATATTGTTTTTGATCTCGAAGAACATCGTTCTTTATCCTTATTCAAAAGAATTGAGTTATGGACTTTTGTTGTCCAAAAGTATAACTTTCGAATGCTCCATGATTCTGGTTTGTTTCTATCAAGGAACAAGGTAAAACCAACTTCTTTTTTTTGTTCTTGGGTTTTTGGAAACGATTTTGTTAGACTCATGAACAAAAGGGTTTGTGTCCTTGAGAGTTTCTTCACGAGCAAATGGCCCGATTTGAGGACAAATCATCTTCAAGAGGGAGGGTATGATGCGATCCTGACCGCATCATGTTACGACACAACTCGACGCCACTGAGATTGGCCTAAACAAGAGGGGCCTAAGTGCAAAATGAAGCTTAATTTTAGTTTTTTTCATTTGTGTGTAGGCCTTAATTAAGCAAGCTATGTTGATCGAGCTTAGGGAGAGCAAGTATCTAAATCCATTGATCATGCTTGGACCAGCTCAATAGGCGTCCCTTGCAATTTATTGCAAGCTGAACTTTAATTTTATTAAGTCATCTTAGTTAATAATTGATTTGCTAGGCTTTATTTTTATTAAACTCATTTTAGTTAATTAATTGTTGGAATAAATGCTTATCTTAGTTTATTTAAATGCTGGAATAACTTATTGTTAAATATGTTTATTTATAGTTTATTAACTTAAGTAAAGTGTTAAATGTGTTTATTTATAGTTTATTAACTAAGCTTATTAAGTTTAGTGTGTTTAATGTGTTTGTTAATGCTTGTAGGTGACTATTTAGCTGGAATAAGTTATGTACAAGGGAGCTGTTATAAAGTGTTAAATGCGGCTGTTACAACATTTAAAAGAGCATTTTGCATCATTTAAATTTAGCAGCTTATTCCTCTTCTCTAAGTGCTCAAAATATCAACAAAATTGCTGGTGTCTATTCGGTTACCAAGAGGGAATTTAAAGCTTATTGTTAGTGTCTATTCGGCTGGCAAGAGGGAATTTAAAACTTATTCTAAAAACGCTTAGTCTGCTCAAAGAATGAAATCTAAGCATTCAAACTCATTAAATCGCTGAATTGGAGCAATAAATCATATTGATGGTTGGAGTTTCTTAGGCTTAAAGGAATTCAAGAGTTTGTGCTTATTGATTAAGTTTTATTTCAGCCATTAATAGCTCATTTAAGCTGATTATTGTGACTATTCAGCTAGGCCTTTATCTAGCATTATAAATACTTGTAATCAGCTCATTGTAATGGACTTTTGCTCATTTTAATGAAATTATATTACTTTGTGAGTATTCAACTCTCATTGTTCTCTTTAAACTGAATTGACTTATCAAGACAACTCTTGTGGCGTCAACCCCGTTTTTTTTCAAACCTATCACTTTGTTAAGTGTGGCGTTCACCTATACCTCTAGTTCCTATCTTTCATAGATAGTGGGTCAAGGTTCGTTATCTTTTCCAAACTAATTTCACCTTAGTGCTATTTAAGATTCGGGTCAACCTTTTCTATATCGTTGGTTCAATCTTGGCCTTAGCCAAATTTGCCCATGTATCATTACAACTATCCTTAACCTTTGTTTTTTTAGCCTATTTTTCAACCTTTTCCAGCCCATTCCGAAACAACTCAAGTCTTACTTAATTTTACGATTGGGCAATCTAAACGACTCAAATCATCACCGAGGCGAGTTCGTATCACAAGGTTGTGTACTTCTGAAAGTATTTAACCTTCTCAAGAACTTGGCTTCTTAAAACCTTCAACCTACCAAGGTTGCACATTTCTTAAAAATACTTAACCTCCTATGCACTTGGTTTTTTTAAGCCTTTGATTTCTTGAGATTGTAAACAACTCAAAGGTAGTTTGTTCCTACAAATGCCTAAACCTTGTAATCATTCACATTATAAAAAGGACGAATAAGTGAATCATTACATGCAAAAATAACTAATAAGATACAAAAAATTATATGAAAATACTCGGAAGAAATTAGCACAAATAATATATATAGAGATAAATTTTCATTAAAAAAAAGAAAAAGATTATAAAAGCTATTTTATACAAAGAAAATACAAAGTCAAAGAACAAAGTAAAAAAACTATTGGGCATTAACTTTCCTAATGGGAACGTCAATAGAAGGCTTAACAATGGGTTCATATTGGCACCGATGACAATGGAAAGCTTGCTCAACAAGCTCACCCTTATCAAGGACCTCAACATCTAGAATCTGAAGAAGAGGAAAAGGCAACAATATTAGATCTTTCATCTTCTCTTTATATTGCTCCCACTCAATGCCAAATGGAAAAAATGGATCAAAGTTTACCTCTAAGCAATTCCATTTGGAAAAATCCAAATTGCGAATGTTGATTGGACCTTTCCCCACTCGAACTATCAAGCATGTGCCTTACATGAATCAAGGTCTCACCTTTTTTGTATTTGAATGATGAGGTCGCTGTTAAGTTTTCAACATGTCTCACAATTCCATGATCAACTTATCCTTGTTGGTAAGCTTAATGAAATACTTCCCTTGTAGGCCTTCTAATCTCTTACAATAATTTTCAAACTAGGCTTACAACTCTTTTTATTATCTCTTCTAGAGACCCCTAGTACTTAAGATACAGAGTAGCTTGGACAAGCTCTACATTATCCTTTGTGAGATTTTCTCCTATTTGAGATTTTTTTTTTGTTAGAAAAAAATCAAGCCTTTTTCAACTATTTTGTGGCCTCATCCACAACTTTATTAAAAGCCTCCTGAAGAGTTTTGTTCTCCTCCTCCAAATTTCCCTTTTCCCAATTAAGGGTATTCTCCCTCTCAAGATCACAATGAAGTCGATCATGCAAACTAGCCACCGTCAAACAATAATCAGAACATGAATAATCCAATAAGCTCGCTAGCATTATTAGTATCGCTAAAATCTCACTACTTCGGAGTGTATCATGATAATAGTTGGACATTCTTATTATGTCAATGGTTGTAAGCGTTTCTCTTGTTTCATAGGAAAGGAATCGAACTAAGTACTTGCTTGCCCTTACCTTACGTGCCAATATGAACATCAAACTCATTCAAAATAGGGTTTAACACTTCTATTATTATCGAAATTGCTACACTGAAAACATATATAGCATCTGAGCCTTGTAAATGGAGCTAGTAACTTAAGCTTTATATCGCCGCTATAGTTCAATTTAAAAACTCAGATGGACATCCTCAAAGTTGGGCATGGAAATAGGGATGCAAAGTAGTAATCTTAAGGTAGCTTTTGCAATATCACCTATTCAACGCTTTTTGCTTGGTCATAATTTCACCTTAGCAAACTCGTTAGATGAAAACTGCTTTATTAATAATGCGAGCTAGCCAAAGTTCCAAGTGCAACCACTTGCAGTTAAGGATTTAAGTAAACTATTGGATAGTTGGAGAAAAAGTCACTACAAATTGTCTTAGGTTTGCATAATTGCCAAAATCTATGACCCATGCTAAATGAGGTACACTAAAGGGAACCTCCTCCTCATCGGAGCTAATCTCTATTATGTAGTTACAAAAAGAGCTCATCATAGCGTCTCACCTACTAGATTGATGACCTAACACTTTTTATCGCGTACTGTCGCATTAGAAACAACAAGTATGTTAGGTTCAACATGAGAACTTTTAACAACTATAGAACTTTAAACATCACCCCTATCAACCCTATCAATGAGATCTAAGGGTATTGGTGAGATAGAAACAACCAAGGCTCAACAATATGACCATTTGTGCTCAAGGAAAACAACATACAACCCCAAGAAATTTCGGGGCTCTTGCTCCTGACCTAAAAGAACCTTCACAAGGAAATAGTCCTTCTCGATGTAGTTGAGGGACATGTTATTGTGTGATAATCTCACCTCCTCATCTATGAGCCCTCTCTCCAAGTCCTTATCCTTGTAGCTGTTAGGCTTCCTTTTTTTTTTTTAAACAATAGAGGTAGAAATTCCTTACAATAATCGATTTCTCTACCTTTAAAGAATTACCTATGCGTATCTTGTCGTACTATCTCACTGTGAATTATTCATTTAATGATGGCCTTTGCTCACAAGTATTTCTTGCATAGAATTTCCACCTTATCAAAAAAGAAAACTCTTTGGAAAAGTTCTCGACAAGCACAACAATATAAGAAAAATGCTACTAGGTTTCACCAGGACATCCCTAGGAGATGCTTAAGAGCTATACGATATATTTGTAGCACCTTGCAAAAGAAAGGGTGTAAAGGCAAATGGAATCTTACCTCAAATACGTACAAAAAAAAAAAAAAAAAAAGGAAAGGCTCCTATATGGATTCTCCAGCAAATCACTGAAGGTGTAGGTCTTGGAGGATGGTTGAACTCGAAATTATGATTATGTAAATGCAAACTGCAATATCGTAACAACCTTTCGACCTCCCTTTCATTAGCAATGCACCATTCTGTCAACCAACCACAATTACATCCTTTAATCTCTTTCATTTGGAATCCTGTGAAATAATAGATGATGAAATCACTCCAATTTTATCTCAACAAGCCATTATCACTAACAATTGTAGAAAGTGACAAAACAAAAAATAAGAAAATAAAAAAAAATCTAACCTAAAGAAACAAAGGTAGCTTTCTCATAAAAAAGAAGCAACTAAATAGAGAAAGTATGTTTGGTATAAAGCACTGGAAGCAATACGAAAGTTCAATACAAAAGTTCAAGGAAATTTACGCAATCTTAAACACAAGTAGTTGGACCATGTGAAATTCAAAAAAGAGTGTCCTCCTTTTTATAAACAACAAAAGAACAAAAAGTGCTCTGAAAGTTTCATGGGTAAAGAGTAATGCCCCAAGCACATGATGCCACACCCTCAAAAAATTGTCCTTAAGGCCATAAGAAGGCAATATGTGGCCTAGTAAACAACAACAATCCTCTCTTTCCCAACTGTTATGCCAGTTGTAATGCATATCTTGCATCAAATTACACTCCCATCAATCAACATTCACTTCAAAAAGTTTAAAGATTTTTAAGATTCAAAACCTTTGAAATGCACCATAAATTTTCTAAGCCCATGCACCTATATCTTTAGGGAAACCGTACCTTGAAAAGACGGGGACATCACAGTAAAGTCAATCACCACACAACCATCAAAATAATCTACAGTCTCACTAAGAAAACTAGTAGGTCATAGAACAATCAATGTCTTGAAAGGTCATTTTATAACTCTCCCTTCCACTAGGGTCAATTATTATACCTACACTTAACAAACTCACTTTACTTTGTCGACTTTGCTGGTCAATGCCATGGACTAGAATAATCTTACAAGCTAGGAGCACCTACAAGGCCAAGAACCTTCGAGCTCAAGACTCTGTGAGCCTATAACCTTGCAAACTCACATCATGGGGTCACACCCCCGTAATGGATGGAACATCTGCCATTTCTACATCATGCATATGAGGACAAGACACCAGTAGGTTGTTTGAATTCCAAGGAGTATGGAACCAATTTGGGACAACACGTGGCCTCTTTGGAATGACCAGAAGTTCCCTCTTTTAAGGCCCACGAACATCAAAACAAGACAACTAACTCTCAATTATCTCTCTTCCTTTTATCGAATTCGAATCTTCTTAGGGAACCCAACTTTAAACCACTCTTAATCACATACAACTTTCTGCCCACTAAGTGAAACGTCACACGTTGCTACGATTCCAACCTATGTATTCAACATTATACATTTACTTTAAGCAAAAATAACTTTTATTGATTAAACAAATTAAGTTTAGATTAAAACATATCATTTCAAACCTAAGCTTATTTAAATTGAAATAAAATACTTCTCTCAAAAGAATTCTCCTTAAAAAAGCAAAGTCTTAAGATGCTACCAAATTCAATATTGTAATTAGGCCATCCAAGATCTAAAATAATTTTCCTTTTTGTTCCAAAAATAATTAGGGCAAAGGTTTGGACACTTGTAGAAAATGGAATAGGGTTCCCTAAAAGAACAACAAAGAGGGTCCATTTTGGTTGGTGAATACCCTTTTTGCTAGCTAAAGACAACAACACCTTTCGAAAGCCTTCCCATTTTTTATTTTATTTTTATTTTTGTAATCTTTTATACTGCTCTAAAAAAAAAGTGCTTGATGGAGATGTTTGTGATAGTCACCCGACCAAAAACTTGCCTATTTGCCTACGATCATATACCCATTTTTAGGGTTTTGCGATTGATTAGTTCTTAACTACTATCAGTTTTAAAGAGAAACCATGAATTATATATCAGTTACGGATTATGTATTAGACTTTAGTACATAAATATACGCATTATTTTCAACATGTAGGCATCTTTTGAATAAAACCTTAAGATTTAATGGGCTAAAAAAGTTAGTGCCCATGGAACTTTTTACACTTAAAAAAATTTCTTATAGGGGGTGCAAATCATGATATTTGATATTAAAAATTACTTTGGGATATTAAATAATTATTACTAGAGTTCAACTAAATATATATATCACTTAAACATAAGGAGTCGATTTGGCGCAAAAAATCAAGGAAATTATGGCTGACGGCAAGGGATCGAAATATAACATGTGTAAAAAGGCAACAAGAATTAGAGCTGGGAGAAATGCTTTAGTGGGGATCCAAAAATGATTAAGGAGAAGTCGGTTGTAAACCAAGAGGGTGAAAAATGAATTTGAGACTGAATTTTTGTAGGTTTCAGTCGAGCGAGGTGGGTATGATGTTTTCTGAATTGTGTGTATTTTGGAGATGTGGGTGCTGTCATGGTACCCTTTTAATTAAAACATTTCTTATTTTATGAGGAAAAAAAAAAAGGCTAAATATGTAAGTGTTTATATCATGTTTAACTTACTTGAGATATTTTGTAAACAAAATTGTGATACTCCATTGAGTCAAAGTAGATAATAGTTTATAGGTTGTGTGGTCTAACACGAAAAAAATTGCATATACGATTGATTTTTAAAAATGATTGCAAGAATATTGGATAAAATTTTGGAATAATAATTATAAATGTTTGCATGGTGCACGTGCAATGGATGATGGACCCATAGGCAATCAAATGGTTGGCATTAGGAGAACTAATTAGCTGTATATCATTCATTATTCAAGTTTCATGATTGCATGCCTCTTTGATCTTGGCATTTCCCATCTTCACTTTTTCTTTTCTTTAACTAGTAGTTAAATTTTGAGGTTATTTTTTCTCTAACTTTGAACCTCGAAAAACCCTCTTATTTTGTTGTTGTATTGTCTTGTTATATTTATGTTTTTTATTTGTTCAAATAAAACATCAATTCGTAATTAATTTGAATTCTGTTGGGGTTGTGTTGTCTCATTGTTGGTTGCTGGTTGCTCATTTGTGTGGCATATATATCCCACTATGTTTGATATATATTGAGATATATCGATAAAATATTCGTCTTGACTTTGAAATGGAATATTATAAAATATTATTACTAATTATTTAAGGTTGGCTTAGGAGTTAGGAGCATGCACATTTTAAAATGAGTGTAATGAAACCAAGCTGGCCCATGCATGGCATATGGTACCCAAAGTTCATTAACACAATAGCGATATTATATGAAAGTTTTGGAGTTTTAAAGCAATAAGTTTATACAATTAAGTCAACAAAATCTTGCTACTAAATCGTTTACAAATATAATTTGGGTTAGATGAACTTAAATAATAAATTCATGGTTATATTTGTATGATTAAATTTAAAATATAAATTATAAAATAGTCGTTTATTTATTAGTGTGTTTCTATTTTAGTCACCTAAATTTAAAATTTTTATTTTCGTTACTAACATTATTGAAATTTAATATTTGGTTAGTCTTCTGTTAAATCACTAAAGTAGCATTTTTCTATTGACGTAATAACAAATTTAGTCATTCAATATTTGCAAATTTTAATTATGTAGTCCTAAATCTAAAAAGAAATATATGAAATTTATTTATTAAAATAATAATTTTATAAATAAAATAATTTAAGGCAAAAAATGATAAAGAAGACTTACGCGAATATAACTTTTTTCTTTTTGTCAATATTAACGACCAGCATGTTCAAGTTGGATAAAAAACTATAGCCGAAGGTTGAGAAGGGTGAAAATCGATGTCTTTAGGTTGTTATGATATAAGTGTGGGCCCCAAATTCCAGCACAAAAACATGTTGGGCTTAACCTTTTACAAGGCCTATTTGACAAGCCCAAAAGATCACGAAATTGAAGCCCAACTTTGGATGTGATACATGTAACAATCCATTTTCTGTGAAATCGGAACAGTGGTTTCGGGACCACAAATTCAAGTTAGAAAGAAAATTTATTTTAAAATTTTTGCATGGTCTGCACCATGATTGGAAAGACTTATGAAAATTTCGATAATAAAATTTTACCGATTTCATGTTTAATTATGGACAAGACCAAATTGCATAAAATGCAAAAGTTGAGTTCTAGTAGCTATAAGTATCAAATAGCTATAGAATTCAAAATTGAGGTCCATATATGGTAATTAGACCATTAAGACAAGTTAGTAGATATTTTTTGATGAATCATTAATGGAAAATTAGAAAAAGAAAAGGACTCAATTAGAAAGAAAAAAAAGATGATATCTTAATTAAATAGAAAATACCATCATTTTATATCATCTTCCCCAAATTTTCTATGGAAACCCTAGGAAAGAGAAAGAAACTCAAGCAAGCCTAATTGGGTAAGTAATCTTGTCTCGTTTTTAGTAATTTTTATATTTTTGAGATTGGAATAACTTAATCTAGCAATTTTGGGGATCAATTTGTAAAGTTATCAAAGTATCAAAACTTTTTCATGGATGAATATGCTGAAATTCTAAAATTTGTGGTAGAAATTGAAAGGCTGTTGAGAGATAAACAACTTTTGTGAAGTGAATTTTCATAAAATTGTGATTTAGAGACTAAATTGTAAAGATGTAAAATTCATGGAAAATTTCTGATTTTGTGAATTATATGTGCTGTAAATGTTATATGTAAAAATCGGTTAGGCTTGGAATAAGGATTAAATTGCATAAATTTTATTTTCCAAGCCTAGGGACGAAATCATTATTTATGGAAATTATAGGGGCAAAATGGTAATTTTACCTAAGATGTAAATTGAATTAAATTGAGTATTATAGATCCGGAAAGACCTAGTACTGAGTTGGATCGAGGAAAACAAAAAGTGTTGGATTAGTAGATTTTCGAAACGAACAAGTATCGAGGTAAGTTCGTGTAACTAAATCGTGTACATTTATATTTTTGAATTAAATGTTGTATCTGTAAATTTTGTAATTGTCATGTATATGAAATTGATTGAAAATCCGATAATACCTGAAAAGTGTTAAATTTCATTTGAACCAATGAAAATCGATGGATAAAAGTTTCCCATATTAGTTATGGTCTTGCATATGTTGTAGACACACTATAGCTCAAAAGAGCATCCCGTATTAGCCATCTCCAGTTCCCGTATATGGTTCTTGCGAGCTTCCTGCTACAGCTCTTCGGAGCGTCCTGATAGATTGTGATCCTGCATTTGTTGTGAACACATCTTAGCTTTATGAGCATCCTGATTATAGGCTCTTCATGAGCTTTCTGTTAAATTAACTCTTTGTGAGCTTCCTGATAGTGCTTGCTTGAACTTCTCGATATATGGCTATTCGGAGCTTCCCGTTACATGGCTCTTTTTGAGCTTCCCGATAGGCTCTTCATGATCTTCCCGATTAAAAGTTATATGTGAACTTCCTAATTATAGCTCTTATGAGCTTCCCACTATATAGCCCGGATAAGCTTCTCGATATAGCTCTGTGTGAGCTTCCCGTTACAAGGCTCGAGAGTGTGCTTCCCGATTATGTGCTCTAATGAGCACCCCTGTATATGAATTGACAGATTATTGATATGTGCACCTTGTGTGTACTATTCGGGTATCCATCGATATTTCAATGATTTAACAGACAAAAACTCCTGATGTGGAAAATCATGAGAATTAAATGGATTATATTTTGAATATCCTTGAAATACCTAGAAATGACTATGTGATGAGCTCAGCTTTATTTCTTTGATATTCATGTAAATTTCACGACTAACTTGTTTAATGAAAGCATGTGTTTAGGCAATTGGCCATAATGTTTTGGATGCATGTTTGTAAACTTATTTTAAATGAATATGATTGGTAAGTTAAATTCTTGTTATACGAACTCACTAAGCATTTGAAATGCTTACTCAATTTTTTTCTCTGTTTTATAGTGCTCAGAAGCTCGTAAAGGTTGGAATCGGTCGGAGCATCATTACACTATCCTTCAACTCATTTTGGTATAAATAGCAAACTTATTTTGGTATAATGACATGAATAGCCAGTGTTGGCTTTAAATGGTTGATTATAATATAGCCATTGGAATGACTAGTGATGATACGTCTAGTGAACATATATATATGAGGTTATAATACGGTTAATATATGTCTTACAAATGGTAAGTTTGAATACATATGATGATATGTTATGCATAATGTTAATGTGGCTTGGTTTTAATGCCTCGAATTGGTTGGTATATGTATGCAAGTATTAATGTAGGTACAAGGAAAAATTTGGGTGACAAATAAGGTTTGGAACCTTATTTTCTTGCATGGGTAGACACACGGGCATGTGTCTCAACCGTGTGTGATACACGGTCATACACACGGGCATGTGGTTTGGTCGTGTGTCCCATGCGTCTTAAAAATTGAGAAATAGAATGCTCAGAACTGGTCACACAGGTAGAGACACAGGGGTGTGTCTCAGCCGTATGAAATACATGGCCCAATACACGAGCGTGTGTCTTGGCTGTGTGAATCCTGCACCTATTTTTGAAAATTAAATTGTCCACACGACTTAACACATGAGCGTGTGGCTGGCCATGTGACCTAAGTCATTAGCTACCCTAATTTGAGCATGAACTGGGATACGATGGTGTGCCTTACATCGAATGCCCACACGGCCTAAGACACGAGCATGTCACCTGGCCGTGTAAGCCACATGGCCTGCCCACACGGGCGTGTGAACCCTGTATTTAAGAAAAATTTTGAAATTTCGAGAAAAATTCTCTTAGTTTTCGATTTAGCCTCAACTTGTTCCTAATGTGTAAATTAAGCCTCGAGGGTCCAATTAAGGGACAATATGATTAAATATGGTTGGTTTTGGTTATGAACAGTAAATGATATAAATTAACTGTATTTGTTTTGTAAACTCCGATAATGCTCTATAACCCTGTTTTGGAGACAGATATAGGTTAGGGGTGTTACATTTATTGGTATCAGAGCTATAGTTTAGTCAATTCTTAGACTAACGTAGCAATTATGAGTTTTGCTATACATGTATTATATAAGTTGTGATAGTGTGATATCTCCTGACCATTTTAAATGTGTTTTTCATATAGTAGTGTTGTCCAACCGAGTTAGAGCTGAGTCCGAGGAACTTGAGAGCAATGCTCCAGCTTCAATTCAAAGAGCTGCATCTAGTAGTAGTAGAAGGCTCGAATCTTAGGGTTGAGGTGAGGAGGCAAAAGAAGCCTTCTTTCAAATGATGAATGAGTGGTTCATGGAATTCTTGAGAACAAATCCTGCTGTACAATAACCTCCCCATCCTGCTCCTCAACCGGTTCCAATATGCCACAAGGTGTTGAACTTTTTAAAACTAGTAAGCCTCTGGTAGATAAAATCCGTAAATATGGGGTAAAATAATTCAGAGCAACAGCTGATGACGATCCGGAAAGGGCTGAATTTTGGTTAGAAAATACTATCAGGGTTCCGAATGAATTGTCTTGCACACCTAAAGAATGTTTGAAATATGTTGTATCTGTACTAAAACGCTCAGCCTACCAGTGGTGGAATACCTTGATTTCTGTTGTACCGAGAGAAAATGTTACTTGGGAATTTTTCCAAGCAGAATTCAAAAAGAAGTACATTAGCTAGAGATTTCTTGATCAGGAAAAGAAAGAATTTTTAGAGCTCAAACAGGGGAATATGACTATATCTGAATACAAGTGGGAATTTGTTCGGTTAAGCAAATATTCCAGAGAATGTATCCCGACCGAAGATGCTATGTGTAAACAGTTTGAAGAGGGATTAAATAAAGACATCAAGTTGTTAGTTGGGATTCTAGAATTAAAAGAATTTGTTATACTGGCCGACTGAACACATAAAGCTGAAGAACTAAATTAAGAAAAGAGGCAGTCAGAGATGGAAGCCCGAACTTCAAGTAAAAGATTTATGGGCAAGCCACAATCATCAGCTTCAAAGAAATCAAAGAAATATCATGATCGTTCTACCACATCTGTGGGATATCCTGGGAGAGATCGAGGCTCTCAACGCTCTAATCCGAGATCTCCGTATCCATCCGTGGCAAGTGTAGGAAGTGTTGGAAGTCTTAAACCAAGATGCAAGCATTACAATAAAAGGCATTTCAGTGAATACCGCATGAGAAGCGGAGCTTGCTTTAGGTGTGGTTCTTTTGACCACTATCTCAGAGATTGCTTGGAAAAGCCTAAAAAAGATATTGTTCAGACCTCGAGCAATCTCGCCTCAAGAGGTAGACCACCTCATCACCCTGGCAATGTCAGTAGTAGCCGAGGTGTGACAAAAGATTCAACAGTCAAATCTGAAACATGAGCACCGGCAAGGATATATGCTATAAGTACACGAGAGGATGCTTCTGCACCTGATGTTATTACTGGTACATTTTCTCTTCTTAATACTAATATTACTGCTTTAATTGATCCTGGTTCAACACATTTATACATATGCACGAATTTAACATCTGTTAAAAATTTACTTGTTGAGTCCATGAATTTGTGGTTAAACTTTCAAACCCCCTGGGCCAGTATGTGATGGTGGATAAAGTTTGTAAAAATTGTCCATTAATGGTACGGGGTTCTTATTTCTCAGCTGATTTAATGTTGTTGCCATTTGATGAATTTCACGTAATTCTGGGTATGGACTGACTAACTCAACATGATGCAGTGGTAAATTGTAAACAGAAATATATTGTGTTAAAATTTCAGAATGGTGAATTGTTTCATATTGAATCTGATAAACTGGATGGGTTGTTCAATGTAATCTCAGCTATATCAGCACAAGAATATATCAGAAAATGGTATGATACTTATCTTGAATATGTGTTGGACACTAAAGTATCTAAATCGAATATTAAATCAATACTAGTTGTCTGTGAGTTTTCTGATGTGTTTTCGAAAGAATTACCTGGATTACCACTAGTCAGAGAGGTGGAATTTTCTATAGACCTTGTTCCAGGGATAACACTGATATCTATAGCTCCCTACAGAATTAAAAGAGTTGAAAAGACAGTTGCAAGAATTAACAGATAGAGGTTTTGCTCGACCCAGCTCATCACCTTGGGGTGCATCGGTTATATTTGTTAAGAAGGAAGATGGATCGTTGAGATTATGTATTGATTAAAAACGGCTCAATAAAATTACAATCAAGAACACATATCCATTATTTCGTATTGATAACTTGTTTGATCAATTAAAAGGTGTCACTAAATTTTCAAAAATTGATTTCCGTTCTGGCTATTATCAGTTATGAGTGAAAGACTCAGATGTACTGAAGACAGCCTTTCGGCTTGACTAATGCACCTGTAGTATTTATGGATTTAATGAATAGAATTTTCAAACCGTATTTAGATAGATTTGTGGTGGTATTTATTGATGATATCCTGGTATATTCTTGAAATGAAAATGAACATGTTGATCATTTGAGAATAGTGCTACAAACACTACGTGAAAAACAATTGTATGCCAAATTTAGTAAATGTGAATTTTGGCTTCGAGAAGTCGGTTTCCTTGGACATATAGTATCTGTAGAAGGTATCAGGGTGGATCCAAATAAAATTTCATCGATTGTTAATTGGAAGCCACCGAAAAATATGTCTGAAGTCAGGAGTGTTCTGGGATTAGCCGTTACTATCGGAGATTTGTACAATGGTTTTCTATGATAGCTTCTCTGATGACACAATTTTTGCAAAAAGATGTGAAGTTTGAATGGTCTGATAAATGTTAGCAGAGTTTTGACAGATTGAAAGTCATGTTGACTGAAGCACCCATGTTAGTTCAGCCTGAATCGGGTAAGGAATTTGTCATTTACAGTGATGCATCATTGAATGGTTTAGGCTGTGTTTTGATGCAATAAGGTAAAGTGATAGCCTATGCTTTTAGAAAGCTAAAACCACATGAAAAGAACTATCCGATACATGACCTAGAATTGGCAGCCATTGTGTTTGCATTGAAAATTTGGCGACACTACTTGTTTGGTGAAAAATGTCACGTATTCACCGATCATAAAAGATTAAATTATTTAATATCGCAAAAAGACTTGAATATGAGACAGTGCAAGTGGCTTGAGTTATTAAAAGATAATGATCTAGTTATTGATTATCATCCAGGAAAAGCCAATGTGGTTGTAGATGCTCTGAGTAGAAAATCCCTATTTGCCTTACGAGTAATGAATACCCGGTTGTCTTTGTTTGATGATGGTTCAATCATAGTTGAGTTAAAAGATAGACCTGCATTTCTACAGTAGATCTCTGAAGCTTAGAAAGGTGATAGTAAGTCACAAGCTAAACGGGTACAATGTGAGTCAAATTCTGATTCAGAATTTCAGATTGGGTCTAATGATTGTTTATTATTCAGAGGTAGAATATGTGTATCAAAGAATTCAGAACTTGTACAGAAGATTTTAAAAGAAGCTCATAATGGTAATATGTTTGTTCATCTAGGAAGTAACAAAATGTACCATGATTTGAAAAAGATATACTGGTGGCCGAAAATGAAATGTGACATTTCTGAATTTGTATCTAAATGCTAATATGCCAGCAAGTAAAAGCTGAACACCAGGTACGTTCAGGATTATTACAGCCAGTTATGATACCAGAATGGAAATGGGAAAGAGTTACTATAGACTTTGTATCATGGTTACCCCTATCTCTGAAAAAGAAAGATGTCATTTGGTTAATCGTTGACCAATTAACAAAGCCAACACACTTTATTCTTGTACATATGGATTTCTCCCTAGACAGGTTAGTAGAATTATATGTTTCTGAGATTGTTAGATTACATGGGGTACCGATTTCCATTATTTCTGACAGAGATCCTCGATTTGCATCCTTATTTTGGATGAATGTGCAAGAAGCTTTGGGTACACAGTTACATTTCAGTACTGCATTCCATCCTCAGACTGATGGACAATATGAACATATGATATAGATTTTAGAATATATGCTTCGATGTTGTGTGTTGGAATTCAAAGGTAACTAGGAAAAATATTTGCCTTTAGTTGAATTTATATATAATAATAGCTACTAGTCAAGTATTAAAATGGCACCATATGAGGCTCTGTATGGTCATAAATGCATAACTCCATTGTACTGGACAGAACTCAGTGAGGAAAAAATACATGGAGTTGATTTGATTTGTGAAACTGAAGAAAAGGTGAAGGTGATTCAGGATAGTTTGAAAGTAGCCTATGATCGTCAAAAGTCTTATGCTAATCTTAAACGAAAGGAGATAGAATTTCAAGTTGGAGACAAGGTATTCTTAAAAGTATCACCTTGGAAGAAAGTTCTCCTATTTGGCCGTAAAGGAAAACTAAGTCCACGGTTCATTAGACCATATAAGATCATAGAAAGAATCGGACCTACAGCATATCGATTAGCATTACCACCTGAGCTTGACAAAATTCATAATGTTTTCCATGTGTCTATGTTACGATGATATCGGTCAAATCCATCACATGTTATCTCTCCTATAGAAGTGTAAATGCAGTCTGACATGACTTACAGTGAAGAACCGATCAAAATTTTAGCAAGTGAGACTAAAGAGTTAAGAAATAAAAAGGTAGCTTTAGTGAAAGTTTTTTGGCAATGACATGGGATTGAAGAAGCTACCTGGGAACCTGAGGATACCCTAAGAAAGCAATACCCGAACCTGTTTACTGGTAAGATTTTTGAGGACAAAAATTCTTTAAGGGGGAGAATTGTAACAGCCTGTTTTCAGTGAAATCGAAACAGTGGTTTAGGGACCACAAATCCGAGTCAGAAAGAAAATCTATTTTAAAATTTTTGCATGGTCTGTATCATAATAGGAAAGACGTATGAAAATTTTGATAAGAAAATTTTACTGATTTCATGTTTAATTATGGAAAGGACCAAATCATATAAAATGCAAAAGTTTATCAAATAGCTATGGAATTCAAAACTTGAGATCCTTATATGGTAACTAAACCATTAAGAGAAGTTAGTAGATATTTTTTGATGAATCATCCATGGAAAATTAGAAAAAGAAAAGGACTAAATTAAAAAAAAAATGATATCTTAATTAAATAGAAAATACCATCATTTTATATCATCTTCCCCAAATTTTCTATGGAAACCCAAGGAAAGAGAAAGAAAATCAAGCAAGCCTAATTGGGTAAGTAATCTTGTCCCGTTTTTAGTAATTTTTATATTTTTTAGATCGGAATAACCTAATCTAGCTATTTTGGGGATCAATTTGTAAAGTTATCAAAGTATCAAAATTTTTCCATGGATGAATATGCTGAAATTCTAAAATTTTTGGTAGAAATTGAAAGGTTGTTGATAGATAAACAACTTTTGTGAAATGAATTTTCATGAAATTGTGATTTAGGGACTAAATTGTAAAGATGTAAAATTCATGGAAAATTTCTAATTTTTATGAATTATATGTGCTGTAAATGTTATATGTAAAAATCGATTAGGCTTGGAATAAAGATTAAATTGCATGAAATTTATTTTCTGAGCCTAAGGACGAAATCATTATTTATGAAAATTATAGGGGCAAAATGGTAAATTTTTTCTAGGTGTAAATTGAATTAAATTGAGTATGAAATGGATTAAATTGATTTTAAATTCATTTATATAGATCCGAAAAGACCTAGTACTGAGTTGGATCGAGGAAAACAAAAAGTGTTGGATTAGTAGATTTTCGAAATGAACAAGTATCGAGGTAAGTTCGTGTAACTAAATTGTGTACATTTATATATTTGAATTAAATGTTGTATATGTAAATTTTGTAATTGTCATGTATATGAAATTGATTGAAAATCTGATAATACTCGATAAGTGTTAAATTCCATTTGAACAAATAAAAATCGATGGATAAAAGTTTCCCATATTGGTTGTGGTCTTGCATATGTTGCAGACACACCATAGCTCAAAAGAGCATCTCGTATTAGCCCTCTCCAGTTTCCCGTATATGGTTTTTGTGAGCTTCCCGTTATAGCTCTTTGGAGCGTCCCGATAAGTTGTGATCCTACATTTGTTGTGGACACATCTTAGCTCTTATAAGCATCCCGATTATAGGCTCTTCATGAGCTTCCTGTTAAATTAGCTCTTTGTTAGCTTCCTGACAGTGCTCGCTTGAACTTCCTGATATATGGCTATCTGCAGCTTCTCGTTACATGGCTCTCTATGAGCTTCCCGATAGGCTCTTCATGAGCTTCCCGATTAAAAGTTCTTTGTGAACTTTCTGATTATGGCTCTTATGAGTTTCCCATTATATAGTCCAAATAGGCTTCCCGATATGGCTCTATGTGAGCTTCCCGTCACAAGGATCAAGAGTGTGCTTTCTGATTATGTACTCTAATGAGCACCCCTGTATATGAATTGACGGATTATTGATATGTGCACCTTGTGTGTACTATTCAGGTATCCATCGCTATTTCAATGATTCAACGGACAAAAACTCCTGATGGGGAAAAGCATGAGAATTAAATGGATTATATTTCGAATATCCTTGAAATACTTGGAAATGACTATGTGATGAGCTCATCGTTATTTCTTTGATATTCATATAAATTTCATGACTAATTTGTTTGATGAAAACATGTGTTTAGGCAATTGGCCACAATGTTTTGGATGCATGTTTGTAAACTTATTTTAAATGAATACTACTGGTAAGTTAAATTCTTGTTATACGAACTTACTAAACATTTGAAATACTTACTCAGTTTTCTTTTCTCTGTTTTATAGTGCTCGAAAGCTCGTAAAAGTTAGAATCGGTCGGAGCATCACACTATCCTTTAGCTCGTTTTGGTATAAATATTAAACTTATTTTGGCATAATGGCATGTATAGCCAGTGTTGGCATTTAAATGGTTGAGTGTAATATAGCCATTGGAATGGCTAGCGATGATATGTCTAGTGAACATATATATATATGAGGTTATAATACGGTTAATATATGTCTTACAAATGGTAAGTTTGAATACATGTGATGATATATTATGTATAATGTTAATGTTGGCTTGGTTTTAATGTCTTGAATTGGTTGGTATATGTATGCAAGTATTAAAGTAGGTACAAGGAAAAATTTGGGTGAGAAATAAGGCTTGGAAATGGCCTTATTTTGTCCACAAGGGTGTGTGTTTCAACTGTGTGTGATACACGGCCATGTGCACAGGCGTGTGGTTTGGCCATGTGTCCCCTGCATCTTAAAAATTGAGAAACAAAATACTCAGAATTGCTCACACGGGTAGAGACACGGGCGTGTGTCCTAGCTGTGTGAAATACACAGGCGTGTGTCTTGGCCGTGTGAATCCTGTACCTATTTTTGAAAATTAAGTTGTCCTCACAACCTAGCACAAGGACGTGTGGCTGGCCATGTGACCCAAGTCAATAGGTACCCTAATTTGAGCACGGGCTAGGACACGGCTGTGTGCCTCACATCGAATGCCCACACGACCTAAGACATGGGCATGTGATCCCTATATTTAAGAAAAACTTTGAAATTTCACAAAAAATTCTCTGAGTTTTTGATTTAGTCCTGACTTGTTCCTAATGTGCAAACTAGGCCTCGAAGGTCCAATTAAGGGACAATATGATTAAATATGATTGGTTTCAATTATGAACAATAAATGATATAAATTAACTATATTTGTTTTGTAAACTCCAATAATGTTCTATAACCTTGTTCTGACGACGAATATAGGTTAGGAGTGTTACAATCCATGCATGGATAGGGTAAATTTTATTAACTTAAATTCATCAAAATTGTTGTTTTTCAAGCTGAAAAGATCAATCGATTTGCGACAAGTTTTTATATGAGATCCAAGCATTTTTGGGTTGAGATATCTTCATATCGATCTAAAAGCTATCTCTTAGCTTCAAAATGCATTTTGAATAACTCGATTTTGAGTCTGAGAACTCAAATTATAGTGATTTTAGTGAAGGCCAGGTGAGCAGAATTTCTAAACGGGATTATTACAAGAAATTACGAATTTTGAGCTTTAGTTCGAGTTTCAATCATATTGGGTTCAATTTTAAGGCTTAATTTTGATTATACATGAGCCCAATATTTTATTTTTTTAGGTTTTCTATTTTTTTATTTTTATTCCGAATTTAAGAATATTTTTTAGTATTTTCAATTGTTTATAAGTTTTACATTTCTTAGTCAATAACAAAGTTTAGTTCAACTTAAACTACTTTTTGTCTAGATAAAGTTTTATTATACTTAGGAGTTTTATCATTCATTAGAATATATTTCTCTTGTGTTTTTTTAGAAGTAGTTTTCTTCTTGTTTTTTCTTCTTGAAATTGTGGGAAGCACCCTTCACTCTCCAATTTACTAGGTTTTGACCTTAGGGGATTGGTTAGAGGCATTTGTGAAGCGTCTTGAAGTTTCTTCTTCAAAGGGTTTCATAGGATATTGACTTTTCATCACCTTCCATTGAATCTTTTTATAATATCCCGAATTAGGGCCTAATCGGAATAGTGGTTTCGTGACCATAAATCTGAGATAGAGATAATTATTTTATAATTATTTTGATGTTTATGATATGATTGCATGATTGTGTGAAAATTTCATAATGAAATCCTATGCCTAAAGTGGTTAGATTAAAATTAGGGACTAAATCGAATAATTTGTAAAACTTGCATTCTAGGAGTTTTTAGTATGAAATTGTTTTGGAATATTAATGAGGAGGTCTTAAATAGCAATTTGAGCAATTTCTAAGTCTATGGACAAAAATTGGACATGGATGGAATTTTTGGAAAGTTTAGTAGTAAGGGCATTTTGGTCATTTAGTTATTAAAATGAATTAAAAACAAAATTAAAAGCCAATTTTTGTCCATCTTCTTCATTAGGCCGAAATTTCAAGGGTTCTCCATAGCTAGGGTTTGTTTCAAGCTTCCAAGCTCCATAGTAAATGATTTCAAGCCCCGTTTTTAATGTTCTTTACGTTTTTGGAATCCTGGTAGCTCGATTAAGCTTATGCTAGCAATAATTCAACCTAGGGTTTATATTTGAAAAAATACCCATAGGTGAAATTTGTGTATTTTGATGTTTTATGATAGAATATGAGGTTTTAAATTATGTTAGACAACTTGTGCTACTCGGTTTTGAGTGAAAACGAGTAAAAGGGCTTAATCGGTAAAAATACCTAATAGTCATAAGTACATGTTAGAGTGTGAATTTGATATTGTCATAGAAGGGAAAAATGATCAGCATGTCATAAAACATAAGAATAAGGGATAAAGTTTAATTCCCGAGCCTAGGGGCAAAAGTGTAATTTTCCAAAGTTTGTATTAAATGCTGTTTTGATGAATGTATGTATTAAATAAGATTAATTTGGTATTATAGATCAAGAGAAACGGGAATCAAGTCGCGATCGAGGAAAAGAAAAGATTGTGGACTAAATTGCAAAATCTTTATATTTTGGTACCAAGGTAAGTTCATGTGTAAATAATGTAGCATAATTGTTATTTTTAAGTTATTGATGTTAATTATATGATATGCTGATTTTTTATCGTGAAATATTATGCTTTGTGGTTAATGTTGAGTAATATGCAAATTATGTTTACTACTTGATAAATATGAATTGCTACCGAGTATCGGCCCGATATTTCGTGGAAGACGGCTAATGTCGATCGAGGAAAAAGCCCGTTTGAACCTTAGGAATAGATTAGGATACAAGTGACATGTCACTCGGATGGTTGAGCATCCGAACTCGTTGAGTTGAGTCCGAGTTCACTTATGGATGCGAATGTTCGAACTCGTTGAGTTGAGTCCGAGTTCGTGAGATGTAACTAGGCATCCGAACTCGTTGAGTTGAGTCCGAGTTCACTTATGGATGCGAACACCTGAGCTCGTTGAGTTGAGTCCGAGTTCACTTATGGGCGGGTTACATGATTGCTTGATTACATATGTGGCACTTATGTGCAAATTATCCGTGTATCCGAGTTATATTCCGATGTGTTCAACGGGTGAAAATTTCTATGAAATGGAAGAACACTTAAGATGCAAGTGACATTTTGGTAAGTGTTGTGAAATGGGCACTTTGGACAGGTATGTACTTAACCCTCGGGTTGAAAATAGATACAACAACGATAAAGTGGTAAGATGATGAATGATGTTTAGAAATGTGATATATGTTTTGGTGATGCCATGCTAAGGTTGTTTGGTATAATTGTATTGTTATGTTACTTGTTATTTGCATATGAACTTACTAAGCATTTATGCTTACTCCTTCCTTTTCATTCATTGTAGTTTTGAACAAGTCAGCTCGGGAATCGGGACAGGTCGAAGTTTCGATCACACTATCCGAAGGATATCTATTGGTAAATGGCTTGTAAAACTTAAGTATGGCATGTATAGCAATGTACCTATTTTGTGTAAATAGTTTTATGATATGGCCATGTTTGGTTGAGAAAATGTTTGATATTGATAAGTCATGGTGATGGCTAATTAGATCATGTTCGATATCATGGAAGTTTAATAGGTTATCTAGTTTATAAAAAAATTTATGGAAAGATGAAACTTGCCTTAAAATAGAATATTGCTGCAGCAATGACATGAATTTGAAAAATCACTAAAAATAGTATAAGTGGAACTAAATGATGAGTAAGTTATGAAATTGAAGCTTAATGAGTCTATTTTCATGTGGATTGAACAAAATAGGCATATAAATTATATTTTATGAGATATTTAAACTTTTGTGAAACAGGGCCAGAATGATTTCTGGATCCCCTATTCTGACTTTAAAAATTTATACTAAATTTTACAAAAATAATTATAAGTTGTTCTTTACATGTACAGATTCCTTATTGAGTCTAGTTTTAATAGAAACAAACCTCATAGTCATTGAAATTTTTTATAAAGAGATATCTAATTCGTGATACACAGAGGTCAGAGCAGTCAAACCCTGAAACAAGGGAGACTTTAACTAATAAACTGTACTAATTGGCCCAACCAAAAATTCTAGAAAAAAATTAGTAAATAGATATATGAGTCTAGATTTAGGTAAAATTTACAGATCTTGATTTCAAGTTTCGTAACTGGAGATATGATTTTTATTGTAACTGTGACGCAGATAGCTAGAAAGTTGTGAATGTAGAAACAAATGATTCGAAGTACTTAAATTGATAAATTATGTTCGATAACACCTCAAGCTCGATTCCGGTGTCGGTCTCGGGTGTAGGGGCGTTACACTTTTTCTATCTCTCTACTATCTTTATTAATCTTGACTATGTTCATTTGAATCTTTTTATGATGTTCCCCGTCTTGTTTAATTAATGTGTCAAATCCTAGGGTTTCTTTTCAAGAAACTTGAATCAAAGTTCAAGAGACCTTCATCTCCCAATCCATTTGATCTTTTCCATTCTTTTCTTTATTTTCCAATCTACTTAAAACAAAAGTTGTTTCATGATTTTTTTCTTGCATTTCAGTTACTTGGCTGCTAAGATAGGAGTTTTCCTAATTTGATTTGGTTTTCCCTCATGCCAAACAACTTGAACTCAATCCTATCGATTGTGTTCTTATCACACATTTATCATGCACTAGAGTACTTTAATTGTTAAAAGAAGTGTTTCATGCTATCTTCATTAATCGTATTGTGTAAAATAGGGTACTCATGTGTCCAAACAACTTTTTGTATAGTGTTACTTGGGTAGCTAATAATCATTAAATTGTTTAATGTGAAAGATCAAAAGTGCCTGTCAAATATCAATAATTGACAAAGAAATTAAATATGTTTGTTTTTATTACTGTTGATTTGAGTTAGTATGCTTTTAGATGAATTATAAGCATATAGTAAGTGTTAGAATGTATTGGATCACCATAGAGCTTGTAAAAGCTTAGTGCTTCGTATTGTTTTTTCGTGCACAAGTCATAGGTAAAGCATAAAGGATTTCATTGCAACAACTTGTCTCCGAAGGTTCACATGCTATTTTCATAAAGACTTAGTTTCTTAGTTTGATTTGTTAAGGCGTGTACTTAGAAAATTTTGAGCTTTTTGTTTTGTCATTAATTGGTTGATTTGTTTTCATAAATGCTTTTGGCTACATTCGCTTAAAACTATTGTTTTGATCCATTTGTGAAGGATGAATTTTGTTTTTTGGTTGAATATTTTCAAGGATTCAAGTGTTTAAAGTTTATGACATGAATGTTGAAGAAGTGGGTGTTAAATTTACCAAGCATGTTATATTTTGCGTTATTTAGTGATTAGGAATGTGTGATGGAGTCTTGGTTGTGTTATTATGTATGAAGTGTGTTAGTTATGTGTCTGGTATACCTATAGGATGTTTTGGTTTGTTTTGGTTGAGTCTAAGTTTTTAATTTTTGCACCTTTTGGCTTGAAGTCTATATTTCTGGGCTTGGGTATTGGAACCTCAAGCCTAGGTACCAGTACCTCTTAAATTGGGTATGGGAACCCAAACCCAATGTATCAGTATTTTTCGAAGACTGTAACCAAATTTTCGAAATATGGGAGTCAAGTTTCAAAATCGAGCCTCGAGTATCTGCACTCGAGGCCAAGTATTATGGACCTCCAAGTATCAATACTCGTGCTCGAGTATTGGTACAAACCCTTAAAGTCTCGGAACTCTAAAACATCAAAGCTCACTATTCCAAAATTCAAAGTCAAGTATCGGTACCTACAATCAATGTATCAGTGCTTCGGTTGTAGGATGCTGTTGGAACACCGGTGCCTCCAAGGCGCAGCAAAAAATTAAAAAAAACGACGATCCAAACCAAGGATCCATGTGTAAGGAGCGAATCGGGGTGATAAAAAGGTTTCGAAATTACCGAAACTTCAATCTGAGTAGACAGCGACGCTTAGGCAATAGAAATGCTGAACCACTATCGAACCAAGCCGCAACCTTTTTCTATGTCGGCCTCTACGTAGTCCACCCGATTGACAATGAACGGTAGAAATCCCAGAAAACTATTTTCAGAGAGTATTTTGCTAAACGGCTGCTAGACCACCTTGCATATTTTCGGGCTAGTTTTTATATATCCTTTTTAGGTTTTTTACCCTTGCTATATATAACTCCCTCTTAATTGGTATATATTTATAACGAATTTTAATTCATTAAAATTAATCCGAACATAATAATTATCATTCAAATAAATATAATAATGTTTAACTAAAAAATTATAATTACATTAATTATAATAAAGATTTTGGTAAACTATATTTATTTAAACTTATATACGAACTAAATTCATATATCAATAACATTATGTTCTGATTATGTGTACAACATCCTTGTACATATAGTATGTTCAACAATTTGATTTCCCAATTAAATTAATTCTATAATTAATTTAATTCATGTGACAACCAAGCAATATACCAACTATGTTTTACCTCGTTCATTTCAACCATAGGTCAGACCCTATAGGTTCTTGTAACGTTAGCGATAATATTAGAACGATTCTAATGTTACAAACAATGAGTGGCATCTAGCAATGCATCAATGCTACCTAAGTTACAAGAAGTCATGATTCGACATAACCTTTTGTGATTAAACTTTCATACATTAATCCTTAAGTCCTATATCTTTTAAATGGACATAAGTCATGGAATAGTCACACTTGTATAGTCCATCCCATGTTTCTTGATACCTTGAGTAGACTATGATACACAAATAAGTATGACATCTCATATCAACTTATTTGAGCATGGCCATGCATTTCTAGCCTCACTCAATCAAGTGGCCTGAGATATTACTCCCATTATGTAGGAGGGACTTATCCTATATTGATCAGCTATATCCCTCAACATAGATTGTGGTATATCCAACATCGAGTCTTTATAGAACAACCGATTCACGGTGTTTGTTTGATCAGATCAAAATATACAACTCATGATGTTGGGATAAAGATGATCTCAAGTATGAGGATCATATACATATTAATCACTATGAGTAATGTTGTGACAATCACATAATAATCCAATAAACATACTCATAGCGGGTCAGTCCAATATGTTGTTCTCTAACACACATATTCATGCATTGATTCTGACACTCCATATCAATGACAACTCTTTATCATCAATCAACTACATGTTAGTCTTAATGCATTATTATTGTCCTAGCCAACAATAATACTTGACTAAGGATCTTTTAAGAATAATCATATTATTCTCAGGACATTATTATAAAACAGTTTATTTATGGACACAGAAAAGAAACTGAAATAATAATGGCAACGCCTTATATTAATAAATATGATAAACCAAGTATGTTATTACAACCATCTCGTGATTGATCTTTGGGCATACTCTTACAGATTCATATTTGGGGTCGCTCGACATTTTAAAGTCTGGCTAACCTCTGTTTTCATTTGTTTTAGGTCCAAGAATGATTGGGATGTTGTTGAAAGTTTAGAAATTGTGTTTAGATGTATTTTTTTGTGAAAAGAATGAATCAGTGGATTGCTCTGGCGACCAATATAACACTTCATATCTTATCAAACTCCCATGCCGAGTTTTGAGTGTTATAGGCAACGTGATTTACACTGCTCAACCTATCCTTGTTCCATTGCCGACCATCCCCTTCTACTACCTATTCAACTGTTTCCATCATTGCCTCCACTGACTCTAAAAGACCAAGACCTTGTTATAAACTATATCAGAAATCAAAGGGGAGTTAGCAAGTAGTATTCTAGAAAAATATCTAAGAGAAGAACAAGAAAAATTCTCAGTCGCATTGCCTCACCAAGAACAATTGTTCACCATCTAAGCACCTCTCAACACCCTCGCCACACCCCAACACCATACCCACTACACTTACCAGCAACTCTCCACTCAATATAACCCTCTGTCACCTTAACAAACAACCTCCTCCTTTTCTAGAACAATAAACTTAACATATTGCTCCTACTCAACAACCTCATTTACCGGAGAATCCTCACCACTAATAGTCAACTCAATCACAATTAATAATGATTTTAATTTTAAATAAAATTCTTAATGTTTTATTAAAAATATTTTGTATTAATATTTTAATAATAAATGTATATTACAATTTATAGATATTTAGTAATAAATGTTTTATAGTATAAAATATGAATACTTTCATAATATAAAAATGAGTATTTGTTTAAATTCCTCTTAGCTTCATTTTAGTTCCAATATGTCATCATTCACTCTCATATACTTCAAATTAAGTTTTAATTAGGCATTAGTTATTTTTAAGTCTATATAAATATTGGCTTGAATAGTTGTTGAGTTACAAATTGTGTGCATGGAATGAGTGGCTAAGGGAGTGGACACTCCTTCAAGCATTGCGGTAACAGATGTAAAACAGGGGACACACAAATTGTTTAAGCAGTTCAGTTAACCTATGTTTATGGAGCCTAACTTAGAGAGAAATATTCACTATCTTCAACATTTACAACAAGTGGTCCTAAATCTATCACACAACCATGACAATTTCCTAACCTTTGTACCTTGAAGAATAGTACTCTCATCACTAAATTTATCCTTGTGAATTTAGCATGTAAAACCACAACTCAATAGGTTTTACAATCACAATGCACTCATAAAATGAAGTTCCTTGCTAGCACAGATTAAGTACTTTATCTCTTTGTGTACAATAACCTATATAAGTCTCTCAATTATATAGAATATTTCAAGACTTACTAACATAAAGAAGATTTATCACAATCCCTATTAAAGAGCAAGTAAATAAGTTGAATACAATATAATAATAATAAACAAAGTAAACAAGGACTTTTGGCAGCTAAGATATTAAGGCTCTAATCCAATCCAATATCCTCGATTCAAGAGATTAGATAAGTAAGACCCAGTCTGATTCTATCTTCCATATATGTTTCCTTAAGTGATATAATCTTCAATGATGGGCTAGATACATTCCACAATATCAACATAGTCCAAAAATCTAATTCAATAAATTGTCAATAATTCAAATATGGAAATTGTCTCAACTTTCGCAATCATCTAGGGAGTGTTCATTCCCGCAAGCACTCTTTCACCCTTCTCATATTTTTGAACATAAAATATAGTTATTATGAAATGAAACTTTATTTGTTAAAAGGAAATACTTTTATGATATTTTGTTACAAAGATAATTTATATTGTTTTTGTTCACTCAAAACAACTTTCAAAATCTTAGGGTAGCGTTTGGGAACTAAGATTTTAGAATTTAAATTTAAAAATAATGTAAATTGAGTAGTAAGCTATTTTAAAAAAAAAATTGTAACATTCGTGATCATTTCTCAAATCTATGAATTTGCTAAAAGCTTACTTAGTAATAACTTTGATATCCTTAAAATATTTTTGGATTTGACAAATCCATATTTTTATTTTTTTTAATATATATTATATTAAATCTCAACTAATCTTACTATAATATATGCATTTCATTCTTATCATTTATGTAATTAAAATTCAAATCAAGTTTTAAAATCTAAGTTCCCATAAGAAAATTTACTAAACAAATAAAAAAATATATAAACTTCATCCTTAAAAAATTATTTTTTAGAAAAAACTATTTTTAGAAAGTATTGCACAAACACAACCTTATTTCAATTGACTTGTGAATAAAAATATGGAAACCGTAGAAGAAATTAGTTGCTTCTATAGTGTTGAAGTGTCTCACCACAACATAACAAGTTATGTATAAACTATCATACAAAATCATATATGTTACTCAACATCTTTATTTTAAAAATGAATAAATCCAGTGGGCTAATAACTAATGAATGAGACGGCGAAAAGTAGTTGGAAAATTGGCATCTTCTTCAATCATAATCATGGCTTCTTTTGCTTTAGTTTTCAATCTCCCTTAGATGGTTCTTTGTCTAACCCACGAATGCATGCTTCATCCCTCTCTATTTCACATTGCTATATTTTTAATTAATTCCAAAATTGGTTTCTCCAAAAATGTCATCTTATTTTTATTCGAGTGGGAATTAAATACTATCACAACACAGTCCATTTTTTTTTTTATTTTCTTAAAAAATTTAAGTTAAATATGCCTCTTTATCAATTATCATACACATATGACATACGGTGGAAAGCATGATGACTTTATGTACACAAACGTTGAACATAATTTTGAAGGTTTGTGAATGTTTGTCTGGAAAAGAGGCGAGGAGACCCTTCCTTTCCGGCAATGAGTGGGAAAGCAATAATTATTTGAGACCATTGTTTGTTTTTGTTTGGTTTAGAAAAGCATCATCTCAATTTTCATATGATGTTTTTTTGAGACCTTATTTGCACGTTTGATGCAAACCTAAATCATGATTCTTTCTCTTTGTCTTTGTCTTAAAATCACTTTTGATGTTAAGTTTCATCTCTTCTTTTCAAAGAAACAAAAACATTATTTGATAATTAACTACTTTTTGATTTTTGATAAATAATTTTACAAAATTTGATTAAGCTTATTATTATTTTTTTTAAATTAGATAAAATTATACATTACCACAAAAAAAAACTATGAAATAATAATTGAATAATTCTTGTACAGAGATATCTGTTAGACTTATTCAAACATCTGGTTATCCACTCAAGTTAGAAATGTGGTCTAATAAACGAGTTTAGTTTCCAACATTCAAAACTCGAGCGCTATTTGACTTTAACTATTTTTAATTTTATATTACAAATATTATTTTGTTTTTGTTTTACATATGGTATAATTTCTATCCCAATGATATATGATACTATAATGTATATACTAAAAGTATGTTTTTCAAGATATTAAAAATTTAATAAAATTAGTTTAAGGTGTTGATTAAAACTCATGTCAAACATCTTCTCAGTACAGGTTCAAATCTTGTTATCTTCATTCTCACTCTCAATATTATATAAAATGTTAACAAAACAATTAAATTAACATAAATTATTTTTTTTAATTTTTTTATTAAATATGAGAGGCCTAAAACGAACTTGAGCTAATCATTTACAAATATAAATAGACTTAGAAAAGATTTGAGTCTCAAATTTTAGGTCAGACCGAACGGAAATAAAATTAAATTATGTTAATAGTATGCAACGGTCCAACTCAAACCCAATCCAACCCAACCATAAACATCTCTAATACTCATTGGAGTTAAAAAATTAATGAGCTTCTTAATAAACTGCTAGGAGTATCCTCAGATTTGGGGGTTTAGGCCATTGAACCCATTAGTAGGATTGAAAAGCCCAAATTTGGCCCAATTATACCAATGTTTTGTGGGCCCTAATTGATATCTGCAAATGTTTACAACCATAAAATTTAGCAAGCTTTTCTGCAAAATCAGATGATTTCCCTGGAAGGAGTTTCAAGTATTCGAAAAACACATGATATGCTACCTATTCACTCAAAACCTAAGCCATGGAACCCATCCATTGCACCAAATCCACCAACATTTAAAAAGATTCTTCCACTAAAAATTTCAAACACTTGGAATGAAAACAAGGAAGCAAATGAATCAAAAGCAGGCAGAATCAAACGCCTGGTTCTTACCAATGAAGGCAGAACCAAGCTCAACACCTTTCCCGACAGGGAATTCTATGCTTACCCCAGGTTTGTAACTCATGTTGATGATGGATTCATTGCCACACTAACAGATTTGTACAGGGAGAGGCTAAAGCCTGGCTCAGAGATTCTTGACCTCATGAGTTCATGGATTAGCCATCTACCACATGAAGTTGTTTACAAAAGAGTGGTAGGGCATGGACTTAATGCTCAGGAGCTTGCCAGGAATTCTAGGATGGATTACTTCTTTGTCAAGGATCTAAACCAGGACCAGAAGCTCGAGATTGAAGACTCAAGTTTTGATGCTGTGTTATGCACGGTCAGTGTACAGTATCTTCAGCAACCTGAGAAGGTAACCTGTATGAATATGAAGTTGTATAGGAATCAATGAGATCATGAATCAAGGATTGCTTGTTATAGGCTTTTGCAGAAGTTTTTCGGGTGCTTAGGCCAGGAGGCGTGTTCATTGTGAGCTTCAGCAATAGGCTTTTCTATGAGAAAGCAATCAATGCCTGGAGAGATGGAACTGCATATAGTAGAGTACAACTTGTTCTTCAGTATTTCCAGTGTATTGAAGGGTTCACACAGCCGGAAGTGATCCGGAAATTACAGAGTGCTGGTAATTCTCAAGATGACAAGTCGCCGTTCAGTTGGTTCATGAAGTGGCTTGGGTTATTTTCGGGTTCAGACCCCTTTTATGCTGTCATAGCTTACAAGAACTTCAAACCTGTATATGATTGAAAAAGAAGTTACGTAGATACTGTAATCTACATTTGAGCTTTAACTGCATCAATTATTTACCGTTTTAAGTTGGAATTTAGAGCTCCTTGAAAAGAAAAAAGAAAAGAAAAAAATCTTTGCATTGGTTGAATTTTTTTTTTTTTACTGGTGTAGTAATTCTTTTTTGCGTCATACGATCCTTGTCCAAAATTACCTAGGTCGCACTCCACGGCTTAAATCCTGCCATTTGTTAACAAACTAAGAATGTTTGAATTGCTATCAATTGGAAAACTAATTAGTACTACAATTTAAAAGGCCGAAATTCTCCCCAAGTCCAAATTTTCACTTAAATAGACCAAAATTTGCATGCCTTGAAAACCGTTGTGCTGCCCAAGAAGCATAGAACATGCTTGGTTAAACAACTGATAAACCAAAATCTAGAAAAACTTTGATCTTACTGCTTAGCTAATGAAGTTACAGATCTGTTTCGATCTATATCCATCAATACTAATTATAGGGGCTATACTTTGAATTATAGTCCAGAGGTGTTCTGGCAAGAACAAAAAGAAACTAAAAAAGCCTGTCCTATTGTTTCAAATCTATGAGTTCATCAATACCTCGAAGACAAAAAGATCAAGTTACTAGGATCGCCAGCAATCTGCAAAGAATCTTAATGATGACCATGAATATTCGTTAAGCAACTTTAAGCGACAGTCATATAATGGTCTCGATAGAAGGCCATGCAGAACTGCTGTAGTGGTCTCAGAAGAATGGCTATGATGTTGGGGTTGTGCTACATTGCAATTGCGCAAGCATTTTGGCTTTCTCGACTGCTTCAACATAGTAATATAATCTCCAAAGCGTCACATTTTCCTGCAAGACAAGAAGACATTGCCTTGGCCCAGGTTAGAAATTCTAAATTAACTCAAGAAATCATGTTCCCTGAATCTATTTCTTTACCTCTTTTTCCAGATCAACAAAGATTTCTTCACAAGGCTTTTCAGCTGGCCTACCACGCTGGATAATTTCAACAACACGGACAAGATTTTCCTTGGGTAGCTGTTGTATCAATTTCTGAAGCTGCCGCTTCTCAGTACGAGTCATAGGCCTGTAAATTGGAGTTAAAAGTGTGAAACTGATTGGGATGAGGTGAGAAGTGGCTGTATTATGACATCATATGCACATTTGAAACGTCAAATGCATAACATAGCGCCTAATACCCATTGCAAAATAGCATCTTGTCTAGAACATACTTAAAGTTATAAGTTCCTCGGGAACAAACCCATACCTACACTTGGACATTATAGCATCTAAAGTTTCTTCAAGCTTCTGCTCCATATGCACCAGCTGAAAAGAGAAGATGCCTCCTCAGTCAGCTATAAACAATTTGCCAAAGAGACATACATGACATAGAAGGGTCGAAAATGTTTTAAACTAAAATACAATTTTCAGAAAATCACCGTTGAGGATAGTTCATCAGAATATTTTTTCATAGTTTCCTCTACCATCAGCTGGTTATCATTCTTTAGAAGGAACTCCAAATCATCTTCCACCTTTAAAACAATGAAACACATTTATCAATAAGTTACTGATTATAATGCCTGATTTTGTAAGCTTACATGCTCAAGAGTCACATGCCTCTGCTGATTCAAATAAGAATATGCATACATGAATATAGAATATAGATGCATAGAAATACAAAAAAGAATATGAGAAAATATATCTAATGCCACAAAAAGTTCCACAGACGAATAATCATTACTGTTGGACTGCAAAAGAATTTAACCTAAAGCCTGTTTTTTCTTCAGTATAGACAATCTGGCATTTCTTACAATCTAATTTTCTACTTGAGAAAATGCATGTGCTCCTCCTTTCATCATGCAAGAAATATTTTATGGTGAATCATTACCAACACTGAAAAATAGGATGAAGAGTAAAATATACCTCTTTGCAAGATCCAGATTTGATGGAATGAGAATTTTCAGTGATGCTGGTCGGTGAGCAGGAAGATGATAATTTAGGTTTCTTACTGGCAACTTGGGCTGCATCTCCATCTATAGGTGAAGTCACCAAACTGTTGCTTCTGATCTTATAACGTAACTCAGACATAGACACAACAGGATCTAACATCTGCAACAATCAAGTTAATCAGTTACAAAAATAATTTCCCTCTGAAAGATGGAAGCCAAAAACCAATTCTACATTATTGTATCATTGATCATTACTTTGAAAGAAGTATAGAGAAAGAGACATAAAGAACCAGCAATTCAGGTAATCAAAATAGATGGGCACAATTGAGGCAGCAAGCAAGCTAAAGGTTGCCACAAAGTGCTAAGAGCAAGAAAGGGGCGCAAGTGATAATAGGCATTAACATGTCCTTACCTTCCAATAAATTTAAAATGGCATATCCAACGCAAGATTTTTTATGACTTGCACCCTCGACAACATTGGTAAAGAACAACACAACCTATAAAATTGTTATGAGTATCCTAAATTGAGATCTATCTTGATCATTAGAGACAAGATTAGTGCTTTGTTGTAGCACAATTTAAAACAACTGTTTATGAAAGCAAGACAATGTGCAAGTACACAAGCATGAGACAACGGGGCTTTCAATTTTATCTATTAATGGTTTTCACTTGTCTTGGGAGAGAATATGGTTGTTGGATATTACAAAAGGTTAAACAAAAAAGGTAGACTGTATTCTGTACTAGCTCTAGAAGTTCAGAGTACAAAAACCATAAGCATTTCTAATAAATCAAATTCTACAGGTCCCTAATGGTCGAAACCATTACTCATTTATCTTCAGAAAACAGGAGTAGCGAGTTGCAAAAATCTATACCTCATCAACTTCCATAGAGAGATCATTCACACTTTGCCTAAGTAATCCTTTCAATCTTCCTTTCTTGAAATATGAAAGCTCAGCACCAATGCTGTTTTCAAAAAGTGAATCAACATCTTTAGGACTGCAATCCATAGACTCTTTATCATTGACCACCACATACTTCCCTTGAGACAACTCAGATGCATTGGAATAGGACAGAGTATTTTTATCTTCTGACAACAGGTCTGCTATCTGACAAGCATAGAAGCTGAAGAAATCAGGTCCAGCTTTACATTGCTCACTCGAAGCATCTGAATTTCTCGGCATCTCTGACATGATAGAAGTACTACTACTCTGCATACGACAACTACATAGATATGAATCAGTCCAGACTCCAGATAAATAACTGAAGCAAAAGAGGAAGAAGCACCATTATATATACTATACAAAGTTCTCTCTAAAGCTATATTTAGAAACATGAATTTGAACATTTGGATTTAATTTCATTTGTTATAAAAAACTGTGAGTATGAAATGCATCAATTATGTATAAATTCATTAACATTCAATATGATTATATTTCTGAAAGGTATAGAAACATGAATTTCAAATTCAAAAATATATATATTTAAAATTCACAAATATATATATATATATATATATATATACTTCAAATTCAATAATTAATGGACGTGCAACCTTCGTTACCCGGGCTCGGCAATTGGGGTGCAGTACCTGAGTCGACACGTTCCGACACGGGATACGGGTCAGATCCGGAAAAAAACCAGCGGACAAGGCGGTGGGTGAGAACTGAGATGAGAAGAGAAGAAAAAAAAACTGATTCGCAGAGGCGAGAGAGGGAGAGAGAGAAGAGGGACGATGGTAGGAGACAGGTGATGATGACGATGATAGAGTTAATATAAATACTGTATTTATATGGGTAAAGTACTGAATTAGTCATTCAATTTTTCAGACGCTTTGATTTTTTATTAGTCGAAAAATATTATTACAATTTCGTCATTCAATTTTTAATAGGCTATCATTTTAATCAGTCAAATATTAAATTTAAAAGGGTTATATGTTTATATTTTCATTTTGGTTATCTAATTTTTAATTATTTTATTCTGATCATTCCAAAAATAAAGTATGGATGAATAAAAAATAAGAAAAAGTTGTAGAAATTAAAATAATGCATTAAAAATTGACAAATTGTATGTTTATCAAGGTAGTTAATAGCATACTGGTGGATGTACTGATTCTCTACTAGCAATGATATAGATTGATACCGATTTGTTTCAATAAACCGTTTTAGATTTGTCACTATTTTTAAAAAAAATATTTGATGTGTATATAAAAAAATGTATTTACAAATATCAAATAATGAGATTAAAAAAATCTCAAGTATAAAATACTCATAAAAATAAACATGTGGTTGAAATGGTAAAGAAAATATTTGAAAATTGTTGTCGGCATAGGATCAAATCTCACAATATGTAAATTTTAAGATAAAAAAAATACTTATCAATTATATAAAATATTCTTTAATAAGATTCACAAATGCAATCCATCTTTAAACAAACAAAAAAAAAAATATTTATTTCATAAATTATACAATTAGATCATCCCATACCATGCATATAACAATTCATAATTCAACAAATTCAAAATAAATAATGTACCGGCTAGTACGGGTGAAGTGCACCGGTATTCACCAATATGGACAATACCGACCAAAATTTGCACCAGAATGGAGTCTAAAGTTTTTTTGTTCCGTTTATTAACGGAACGACACCGGCTACCATGATGTTTACCCCTTTCCGGTTTAGCAACAAATTGATTGACGCTATCAAGAGATAAAAAAAAAAAAAAATTGAACAATTTATTTAATTGATTTTGATGCTATGAAATTTAAAATTGAAAAATTGAAAAAATAGAATTTTGATAATGGGATAAACAGATACAATTTAACAAATTTTATTTTGAACAATCTCATTATAGGCTCACCAACCCATAAATAGGAGGATAATGCGCTTCAACACACTCGAACCTACGTCCTCCTATATTTACAACAATGCCCATGCCAATCGAGCTAATATTCAATCGACCAATTTAACAATTTTTAATGCATTATTTTAGTTTCTATTGCTTTTTCACTTTAATTCTTACTCCTTTTTTACCTGGATCAATACATAAAGAAAATTTGATGGCCACAATAAAAGCGACTTAGAAATTAGGTGACCCAAATGAAAACGTAAACATGATGTGAAAATGATTTGGAGTGTACAGTCAGTTATCGTTAAGGACTTAATGATTGGGTGACTAAAACGAAAGTTCCCTAAAAGTTGAGTTACGAAATTGTAAATATTTTTTAAACCAAAATGAAAATGCTTTAAAAGTTAGATGAGCAAAGTAGCTTACCCTATTCATATTTACACATAGTTTTAGAGAAGAGAGAATAATATATATTAAGTTTAAATATGTCAAAAGTCTCGTATACTCTTTCGAAATTTCAAAATCAAATTCCTCCATCAATTTTTCCGTTAAAAACATTAATGTGACTATTATATAAAAAGTAAAACAATTTTTTTAAACCTTAACATTTACAGTTTTTTGTTAATTCAGTCGTTACTCTTTAAAATAAATAAATAAATACAAAAATATGTTTTAAAAATTAAAAGCTTTTCGTATTTTCAATAAAAAATTATGAAAACATTGTCAAAAACTAAAAAAATAAATAAAATATAAATTATTTTAAAAAGTATGAAAGTATAATAATTTCCAAATCTTCAAAAAACGTGTTATTTATTCCATGAATGGTAATAAAATCTTTCCAAAATTTGAGCTATTCGTTCCATCCATATTAAATTAAATTTATACAATTTTTTAAATTTTAAATCAGGTTAATTATGTATCAAAAATATTTTCATGTAAATTTAATTATAAATGATTAGACGGTTAAAGTTAATGGTCTGTAAATATATTTAAAATGTATATTAATAAAATATTAAATTTAATTTAAAGTACATTAATATTTAAAAAAATGAATGATATAAAATAGTGAGAAAAGCTTGTGGATTAAAGAAAATGTTGAATGTGAAAATAGAGATTGAAAAATAGATTAGGAACAAACCTAAAAGTTGGAGACATATATACATATATATATATATATATATATATATATATATATATATATTTTACGTTTAGTTTAGTTTAACATTGTTTGTTTCTTAAAGGTGATTTTGGGTAAAAAATACATGTTTTTTAATAAAATTTAATATTTTTTGTTTTTGTTTTTGGCTAAATAATTATTTTTGTAAAGTATTTTTAATGCTAAAAACACTTTTGAAAAGTTGAAAAGTTAATTTCTTTTTCTCGTGTGATGCATGATTTTAGTTGTATATATTAATTAAAATATATTTTATATATTTGCTAAAATGAGAAATGTTATAATTGAGAATTTTAAAACATAATAATATAAATGTATATTTTTAAAATATATATTTTATATTATGATTAATATAAATTAAGAACAGGGAAATTAATATGTAAAATGAATTTAAATTAATATATAACAAGTATTTAAAATTAGTTTTAAAATATGAATTAATTGTATTTTTTTATTTTTTTATTTTAATAATTTTTAAAAGTATTTAAAAGTTTGAATTCTTATAATCAATATTTACTTTTTTGAATTTTTAATCAATGTTTATAAGTTTGTAAGTGTAAATCGTTTTTAATCAGTATTTACTTTTTTTTTTCTCAAAAAACTATTTTCTCAAAAAATTATTGAATATTTTTGCATAAAAATTAAAATTATTTCAAAATTTAAAGAAACTTATCAAGATAATTTTTAAAACTATTAAGAAAAAGTTATAATTTTTAATTTAAAATAATTACCAAAAATATTTTTGTAATAAATTATATTTATAATTTTAAAGAAATTTGCTTTTAATATGTTTTTATCTTTCTATAAATTGAATTTAAAAAACAGATTTTAATATATTTTTAATGTTTTTTATTGTCTACATATGCCATTTTAAATAAGAACTCAAAGTATATTTTCAATAATTACATTAATATCATTTTGCAAATTATTTAGAGCGAAAGTATCAATTTATTAGGGAGGAGAAGCAAACTCATAGAAACCCAACTGATAGTGAAACTTCATACTCGCTAAGACAGTAACCGCTCCATTAATTTTTTTTTAAAAATATGCTCGATGTGAACCACCCGTACTCGAGCACAAAACTCTTTTATTCTGCGAACCTCTTTTGTTTTAAATTTTCTTCCTCTTTACTAGTCGTGTAGACGGCACCGGAAATCAGACTCGTTCTTGATATTTTGGGAGCCCTAGGTGAAACAATAAATCGGGCTCTTTTAAAAAAATTATAAAAGGTAATACAATAAAATAAAAGTATATACTAGTAATTTCATTAAAGCAATACGTTTTCTGACATTAAGCGAATAATACATTTTTCTAACAAAATAAAAAAATTATTTTTCATTTAATCTACTCCTATGTCATCAACTACAAAAACAAAAAAAATCATAAAAAAAAATGAGTTCTACAACCATTATGAGATGCAAAATCATTAATGATAGCATCAACATTAATGTTTACAAAAAATCATTCTTGATTGATAAAATTGCCAAACCATTCAACCATTCTTGTGACATTGACGACCTTAAATAGGTTTTGATTAACTTTAGTTTTGAAAAACATCTTTTAGCTGACGTCACAGTCACAGGGACCATTAAAAAAATTCTATAAGCAATTGAAATATTCGGATAGCAATCTGCAAATTTGATAAATTCAAGAATTTCAGTGGCTGCCATTAATTCATTCGGTAAAGTAAATTGCAACACTTTCAATTCAGAGAAAAGATCATTTAAATCAACATTTGATGTGCAATGACTCAAAATGCACGGGCATCGAAAAAGTACATTATCGGGCCTCCGTCTCAGTAAACCGAACCTGTAAATAATTATTACAAATACCTATGAGTCTAGTAGTGTGTTTAATTAGGTTTTAATTGAGTAAATTTAGCTTAATTGAGAGAAATTAGGAAAAAAAAGGCTAAAGTGAATAAAGGGTAAAAGTTGAGTTGTAGATTAAAAAGAAAATAAAAGGGTCAAAATGGAAAATAGGCCATTTAGCATAGTTGAGGCGGCAAAACAATGAAAAATCTAAAGATTTTTCTAGATTATTATTGTATATATATTAATTAAAATTAAGATATAAATTATAAATTATTTATTTAATTGGTATTATATTATTAAATTAATAAATAGTTTAATGAATTGACAAATACAGGGTGATTAAATGATACATATGTAATAATAATATTTATACAATTGTAATATTTCTATTTAATTATTTATTATTTAAGCAAATAGATTTTTATATTAAATTACATAAAATAAATAAAATCATGACAAATGAAAGGTGATGATTTAATACAAGTGTATTAATAAAAATACATACATTTATAATATTTATAATTAATTAGTAAGTAGATATTTCTTATTTCTTATTATTAAGTTAAAAGATATTTATTAATTAAATTATTATATTATAAGATTTTTATATGATAAATAAATTATGAATTTGACAAATGTATGGCATAGATGATGTACAAATGTAATAAACTGTGTGTGTACAAATGTGTATATATGATTAATTATACAATAGATATTTATTATCATTTAATAAAAGATGTTACTAGATAATTAATTAAATTATAAGATTTTTACGAGGTAAACAAATTAAATGGAGACAAGTGTAAAACATATAATGGACCAATTGTAATATAAGCATTTGTTATTAAATATATTTTTATCATAATTATTAGTATAAACTAATATATATATAAGCCATAAAGAAACAAGAGAAAAAGAGAAATAGTTACAGAGAACCATACGGAAATAAGAAGAAAGAAAGAAGAAAGAAAAGAAAAAGGAGAAATTAAGGATTAAAAGCTTGGAGTTTAATTGTTAGCAAAGAACCCGAGGCATCGGTACCGAAAGGAAAGCAAAAAGTTGTCGAGGAGTAATCGAACAAACCCGGGTTTGTATTATTATAATTTAAATTATTTATTTATTCATTAAATGTTAAATTAAATTATGTATTTGGTAAGTAAATTATGAGGTAAATGTTGTTATGGAATTGAATGATAATTGAAATGGTTATTAAATAAATTTTAGTATTGGATTATGATTGAATTGTTGAATTGAAAGAGAATTTGAGATTTAAAGTAAAGTTGAATTGAATGAGAAATATGTGTTAGTATTGAATTGCATTTTGATTGGTGAATGGAAAGTGTATTTGATTTTGAAATGAAAGTGAAATTGTGATTTAAGTGGAATTATGTGAATATTGATTGAAACAGAGAAAGTGAATTAAATACCTTATTAACTATTTGGGCTAAGTCGGATATAGTTGGCATGCCATAGGATTGGAAGTGTTCAGGGCTACTTCGACCTCGAGTCGATGAGACACTGGGTGTCACAATTGTACTTCGGATAGATTCGATGAGGTACTGGGTACCACTTTACTTCGGTTAGGCCGATGAGACACTGGGTGTCAACTTTGCTTCGAACTATCCGATGAGGCACTGGGTGTCATTCTGGTGTGTTTGGTTGGATCCGTGTATCCGCCAAAGTTCAGGTTTGTTAATAGGGTGAAAAACTGAAATGAGAAATTTAAATTGTGGATTGAAATTGAGATTAGAAATGGAAGGCATGAACTAAACGTTGATGTAGTGAAGAAAATTGAAGTCTATGATATTTGATTGAAACTGATAAATAGTTGAAATTGTGTTACTATTATTAACGAATAAAGTTTAAAAATGAATTAATATTTGAGAAAATTCAATTGTTATATGTTTAATATGTATATTTCATTATTGTTATTATAGTTTGAATTATAGCAATACCACTGAGTATGTCTATACTCAGCGTACGGTTATTTTCCGTGCGTAGGTCAGTAGGAGTCAAAATCTGGTCCAGCATCCGAACCAATCCCGATCTCAGCAACCTTGGTGATATATATTTTATTTTGGTATATGTGGCATGTACCTAGGTTGTATTTTGAGTTAATGTAGTTTTGGATTGTAAGGATAATATGTGATGATTTAAATTGGTAAATGAAAGATTAAATAAATGAAATGGTATATATATAACATTATGTTTGAATTAATAATTGAATAGAACTTTTAATTTAATTTGAATAATGGTATGAATGATCATATAATAAATTCTAGTATTAATCATGGTATATTTTAGATGTTTACATGTATGAATTGAATTGGTTATATCATTGGTATTGGATTGGTTTCGGTTTGAAATTGCAGGGAAGGCTAGATGTATATAAAGGAGGTTATATTGAGTTTTAAAAAAAAATTTAAAATTTACGAAAATTCTTCGAGCACCTAGATAAGTCTCGATCCACTTCTAATACGTGTTTTGGGCCTCGAGGGTCCATTATAGGGACTTAAGGATTAAATTTATCCTTTGTATGTTAATTAATTGTGAGTTATTCATAATTTGTTTGATATGTCTGGTAATGCTCTGTAACCCTGTTCTAGTGACGGTATAGGGTTAGGTGGTATTACATTTTGTTGGTATCAGAGCTATCAGGTTTAGTCGATTCTCGGGCTAAATCGGGCTCGAAATTGAGTCTAGAAGTACATGCCACTGTTGAGTCGAAACTGAGTCAGGATTTGGATGTTGATCTAATTGTTTGTCTCTGTTTTATAGATTAAAGATGTTAGATGAACAAATAAATGAACTGATCAAAAAATGTACACTGGAAACGAAGAATCGTACGGATTAGATGAGACTGAATTAGTAACCTCTAGTAGTAACCCAATAAAAAATCAACCTCTTAGAGTAGATAGGGAGAATGATAGAGATAATTCTCATTTATTATGAGTTATTGTCGATGCCTTACAAAGAGTAGCGGGGACTGCTCTTGCTACGACTTCAGCATCTACTCAGAGACGGGCCCGATAAAAAAATTAAGAAAATATGGTGCTACTGAATTCTTGGGTCTGAAAGGAGTTGATCCATCCACGGCAGAGAATTGGATGGAATCAACTAAAAAAAAAGTTCTGTTACAACTGGAATGTTTGATTTGTGTTGTTTCTCTGTTGTAAGGTAAAGCTTATCTATAATGGGAATCTGTAATACGACATCTGTTTACAGAACAAGTAATATGAGAATTATTTCAGAAAGTTTCAGAAGAAATATGTCGGGGAGTTGTACATTGAAGATAAAAAGCAAGAGTTTTTGATGTTAAAATAAGGTGATCTGTCAGTTGTGGATTATGAACGGAATTTTCAAGACCCAGCCGATATGCTTCTGAATTTATATTGATAGAGGTAGATAGTTGCAAGAGGTTCTTACGGGGATTGAGAGATAAAATCAGAGTACAGTTAGTGCCACATTGAATTACAGAATTCGTAAACTAGGTGGAGAGAGTAAAGATGGTGGAGAATATTTTGGGTTTGGATATAAAGCCCGAAATAGTTAGATTGACAGGGAAACTAGCTGGCACTACTACTTTAAATTCTTTACTAAAAAGATTACGAGAATCTAGAGGTGGTTGGAGGCCAAGTTTTAAATCTGACCAAACTGAAAGAAGTCGAGGAAAGCAAATGACAATACCTGTCGGTAGTGTAAGAGGTCTATCCCGGGATGTGAAAATTTTAGAATGTGAACATTGTGAGAAAAAGTATCTGGGTGAATGTTGGAAAGTGATTGGAGGTTGTTTTCGCTGTGAGTCGATAGTGCATTTTTTTAAAGATTGTCTGAAGAATAAAAATGTTACTCCTATCATATTATAGAAAATAGTGTCTACTGCTCAAGGTAGAGGTTCGAGCAGGGGTGGTTCGGTATCTAGAGGTGGAGGTGTTCGAAGGAACAATGATATAGTTACCCAACAGTTAGAGGCTAGAGCACCAGCCAGGGCCTACGTAGTTCAGACTCGAGAGGAAGGCGATGCCCACGATGTCGTGACAGGTATATTTTTAGTGTATTTTGAGCCTGTTTATGCATTAATTGATTCGAGTTCATCACATTCATATATTAATACAAAACTAGTCAAGTCGGAGAAATTAAAATTTGAGATGTCTAGAGTTTTAATAGAGGTGTCTAGTTCTTTGGAACAAATTATATATGTGGGCTGAGTGTACTGAAAATGTCCGCTGATAATTTGGGATAAAATGTTTTCCGGGTATGGATAGGTTGTTTGAACATGGAGTGGTATTGGATTGCTATAAAAAGAGGTTCAGTATTTAGATAGAAGATGGAGACAGAATTGAAGTAAATGGTACTAGTACTAATGGCTTAAAACATATCATTTCGGCGATAAAAGCCAATAAATTGCTTTAGCAGGGTTGTACGGTATATTTAGCTTATGTTATTAATTCTGATCCAGATGAGAGTCTAATGGCAGAGTTAAGAGTTAAACCAGTGATATATGATCAGATCAAGACAGCCCAATTAGAAGATGACAAATTGATAAGGAAAAAGAGAAATGGTATAGAATGGTATGATAAAAAATATTTCAACATTTATAAACATGATTGTTTGAGGTTTCAGAATCGAATTTGTATTCTAGCTGCTTCTGAGTATAAAGAGTTGATTCGCCGAGAGGTACATGATAACGCTTTTGCTGTGCACTTTGGTGAAATAAAAATGTATCGTGACCTGCGAGATTTGTATTAGTGGCCAAGGATGAAGAAAGATATAGTTGAATTTGTTAGTAAATGCCTAACTTGTCAGTAGGTAAAACTAAAACATCAGGTACCGGCAGGTCTGCATTAGTCTATTAGTATTCCTGAGTGTAAATGGGATTGAGTTACTATGGATTTTGTTACGGGATTACCATTATCAACAAGTAAAAAGAATGCTATATGGATAATTGTTGATCAACTTACAAAGTCAGCTCATTGTATAACAGTTAGAACCAATTGGTCATTACGGAAGATTGCTAAGGTTTATATCCAGAAAATTTGTAAGATTACATAGTATTCTTGTGTTTATAATTTCTGATCGGGATCCACGATTTATCACGAGATTTTGGAGGCATTCACGTGATTTTCTAAGTACTCGACTTAATTTCAGCACAACTTTCTATCCGCAAACTGACGGGCAATTTGAACAGGTAATTTAGATATTAGAAGATATGTTTCAAGCTTACATTATTGATTTTGAGTCAAGTTAGGAACGTTATCTACCATTAGTTGAATTTGTTTATAATAATAGTTTCCAGTCTAGCTTTTAAATGACTCCGTATGAAGTTTTATATGGTAGAAGTGTAGATCGCCTATGTGTTGGACAAAATTGAATGAAAGAACAGTGATTGGACCAGAAATAATTCAAGAAACAAAGAAAGCAATTAAGAAAATTAAATATAGATTGAAGGCAGTTTTTGATAGACAGAAGTTTTATATAGATTCGAAACGGCGGGACATGGTATATTCCATTGGTGATAGAGTGTTTCTTAAGGTATCACCTTGGAAGAAAATTTTGAGATTTGCCCGAGAAGGAAAATTGAGTCTTCATTATATTGGGCCTTATGAAATAGTAGAAAGAATTGGACCGGTTGCCTACTGATTAGCTTTACTTCCAGAATTTTAAAAGATTCATGATGTTTTCTGTGTTTCTATGCTTCAGAGATATAGATCGGATCCTTCTCATACTATTCCTACTGAAGACATTGAGATTTGACCAGATTTATCTTATGAAGAAGAGCCGATTTAGATATTGGCTTGAGAAGTAAAAGAGTTGAGAAACAAATGTGTTCCTCTAGTAAAGTATTGTGGAGAAATCATAATGTGGAAGAAGCAACTTGGGAACTGGAAAAGACGATGAGATAACAATCCACATCTTTTCACAGGTACTTTTCGAGGACGAAATTTATTAAGGGGGGAGAGATGTAATGACCCAAAATGCACGTGCATCGAAAAAGTACATTATCGGGCCCCGTCTCAGTAAACTGAACCTGTAAATAATTATTAGAAATACCTATGAGTCTAGTAGTGTGTTTAATTAGGTTTTAATTGAGTAGATTTAGCTTAATTAAGAGAAATTAGGAAAAAAAGACTAAACTGAAAAAGGGTAAAAGTTGAATTGTAGATTAAAACGAAAATAAAAGGGCCAAAATGGCAAATAGTCCATTTAACATAGTTGAGGCGGCAAAACAATGAAAAATCTAACGATTTTTCGAGATTATTATTGTATATATATATTAATTAATATTAAGATATAAATTATAAATTATTATTTAATTGGTATTATATTATTAAATTAATAAATAGTTTAATGAATTGACAAATATAGGGTGATTAAATGATACATATGTAATAATAATATTTATACAATTGTAATATTTCTATTTAATTACTTATTATCTAAGCAAATAGATTTTTTATTAAATTACATAAAATAAATAAAATCATGACAAATGAAAGGTGATGATTTAATACAAGTGTATTAATAAAAATACATACATTTGTAATATTTATATTTAACTGGTAAGTAGATATTTCTTATTTCTTATTATTAAGTTAAAAGATATTTATTAATTAAATTATTATATTATAAGATTTTTATATGATAAATAAATTATGAATTTGACAATTGTATGGCATAGATGATGTACAAATGTAATAAATTGTGTGTGTACAAATGTGTATGTATGATTAATTATACAATAGATATTTATTATTATTTAATAAAAGATGTTACTAGATAATTAATTAAATTATAAGATTTTTATGAGGTAAACAAATTAAATGGAGACAAGTGTAAAACATATAATTGACCAATTGTAATATAAGCATTTGTTATTAAATACATTTTTATAATAATTATTATTATAAACTAATATATATATATATATATATATATATATATATGTATAAGTCATAAAGAAACAAGAGAAAAAGGGAAATAATTACAGAGAACCATATGGAAATAAGAAGAAAGAAAGAAGAAAGAAAAGAAAAAGGAGAAACTAAGGATTAAAAGTTTGGAGTTTAATTGTTAGCAAAGAACCCGAGGCATCGGTACCGAAAGGAAATGAAAAAGTTGTCGAGGAGTAATCAAATAAATTCGGGTTTGTATTACTATAATTTAAATTATTTATTTATTCATTAAATTTTAAATTAAATTATTCATTAAATGTTAAATTAAATTATGTATTTGGTAAGTAAATTATGAAGTAAGTGTTGTTCTGGAATTGAATGATAATTGAAATGGTTGTTAAATAAATTTTAGTATTGGATTATGATTGAATTGTTGAATTGAAAGAGAATTTGAGATTTAAAGTAAAGTTGAATTGAATAAGAAATATGTGTTAGTATTGAATTGCATTTTGATTGGTGAATGGAAAGTGTATTTGATTTTGAAATGAAAGTGAAATTGTGATTTAAGTGGAATTGATGTGAATATTGATTGAAACAGAGAAAGTGAATTAAATACCCTATTAACTAGTGGGGCTGAGTTGGATATAGTTAGCATGCCATAGGATTGGAAGTGTTCAGGGATACTTCGACCTCGAGTCGATGAGACACTGGGTGTCACAATTGTACTTCGGAAAGATTCGATGAGGTACTGGGTACCACTTTACTTTGGCTAGGCTGATGAACAGTGGGTGTCAACTTTGCTTCGAACTATCCGATGAGGCACTGGGTGCCATTCTGGTGTGTTTGGTTGGATCCGTGTATCTGCTAAAGTCCGGGTTTGTTAATAGGGTGAAAAACTGAAATGAGAAATTTAAATTGTGGATTGAAATTGAGATTGGAAATGGAATGCATGAACTAATCGTTGATGTAGTGAAGAAAATTGAAGTCTATGATATTTGATTGAAACTGATAAATAGTTGAAATTGTGTTACTATTATTAATGAATAAAGTTTAAGAATGAATTAATATTTGAGATAATTTAATTGTTATATGTTTAATATTTATATTTCATTATTGTTATTATAGTTTGAATTATAGTAATACCACTGAGTATGTCTATACTCGGTGTATGCGTTATTTTCCTCACGCAGTCGGTGAGAGGTCAAGATCTGGTCCAGCATCCGAACCAATCCCGATCTCAGCAACCTTGGTGATGTATATTTTATTTTGGTATACGTGGTATGTACCTAGGTTGTATTTTGAGTTAATGTAGTTTTGGATTGTAAGGATAATATGTGATGATTTAAATTGGTAAATGAAAGATTAGAAAAATGAAATGGTATATATATATATATAACATTATGTTTGAATTAATAATTGAATAGAACTTTTAATTTAATTTGAATAATGGTATGAATGATTATATAATAAATTTTAGTATTAATCTTGGTATATTTTAGATGTTTACATGTATGAATTGAATTGGTTATATCATTGGTATTGGATTGGTTTCGGTTTGAAATTGTAGGGAAGGTTAGATGTATGTAAAGGAGGTTATATTGAGTTTTAAAAAAAAATTAAAATTTACAAAAATTCTCCGAGCACCTGGATAAGTCCCGATCCACTTCTAATACGTGTTTTGAGCCTCGAGGGTCCATTATAGGGACTTAAGGATTAAATTTATTCTTTATATGTTAATTAATTGTGAGTTATTCGTAATTTGTTCGATATGTCTAGTAATGCTCCGTAACCCTGTTCCAGTGACGGTATAGGGTTAGGGGGTGTTACATGATGATCATCGTGAGAAACGATAGAGTGAAAAGTAGCACAACATTCTCTCAATTCCTTTTCATCTAATGACTTTAACTTGTTTGAATCAAACAAAAACTCAAAAATACTTTCAAATGTTTTTAGTTGCTGAAATCTGCCCTTCAAAAAAGTAATTGACATGTATACAATAACTAAAAAATAATCAACTCTAAATAATTCATCAGACGGCTGAATTTCTTCATCCTCTTGGTTGTTCTCATCAAATTATTTTTTTTAATAACACGACGCTTTGTTGGAAGGGTAGGCTCTACATTCATATCAAGTGCAATAATTTTAGCAATATTCATACTAGAAGTAAAGTCTTCATCTCAATACTTTTCAAAATATGACAATACAACTTCTAAATGCTTTATGGTGTTGTCAATGCACATAGACTTAGACTGCAATTTCTTGCTCACAATATTTATAGCAACTAAAATTTCGTACCAAATTACCATACCAAGCAAAAACTCAAAACTCCCAAGTGCATTAACCAAACTCTCCACTTCACTCTTTGACTTTGCATCACCACAAGATTCATATAATTTCGACAAAGCCAATCTGATTTGGGGGGTTTGAAATCTAATAGCTTTAATACTTTGAATTCAACTCTCCAAACGAGTGTTAGATAAAAATTTCACAATTAATTCAGGGACATTGTCAAGCAAAATTTTCCATGTTTTTGTAGAATCTGAAAATAATGAATATATGTGTTGAACAATTCCAAAAAATGAAATAGCTCTAATACAAGAATGTGCCATATCACTAAGAGTAAGATTCAGACTACAATAAGCACAATGCATATATAATGCTCTCGAGTTTATTTCAAGAAATTGTTTTTAAACACCTTGGTGCTTCCCTTTCGTATTCGAGCCATTATCATAACCCTGACCCCTTACATCATCAACATTAAGATCAAGAGACTTTAAAACATCTTGTAATTCATTAAAAAGTCTCAATCTAGATTTATTATCCACCTTCAAAAACTCTAAAAAGTACTCCTCAATTTTTATTTTATTAGTTGGCATATTCACACATCGTACTATTAGAGTCATTTTTTCTTGATGGCCAATATCAAGGGCACAATCAAGAATTATAGAAAAATATTTCACCTTTTTGATGATCTTAATTATAGAACTTTTAACACTATCAGCCAAAAAGGATATCAAATTTTTAATTTTATTCTCAAGATAATGATAATGAATTTCACGGTTTTGAATGTGTCTAACATGATCTTGCATTATCACATCGAATTGAGCAATCATTTCAATCAATCTCAGGAAATTATCATTGCTATCTTGATAGAGTTTTTCATTGGATCCTCAAAAAGTCAAATTATGAGTAACAAGACATTTCACATCTGAAAATACTCTAAGTAAAACTTACCTCCATCGTTCTTTCTCTTTCATAATATGTTCTTGAAAGATTTTATCAATTGTTTCATTATTATCCAATCTTAGTCTTATTTCATTCTAAGTATTCATATTAATCACATGTTCAACACTGTTTTCATGTTGTTTGGGCCTCTCACTAATATGCCTCCAATCACTTAAACTCTTATTTACTAACAAACTTTTGTTACGAATAGATTTAAACAACTTACAACAAAAATAAAACACTTTGTCAACATGTTTGGAATAAACCAACCATCTTCTATAGCTAATCTCATCATTGCTTAACTTCCTAGAAAAATAAGCATACTAAAAATGCCTATTATTATTTTCAAGAGGAAATCAAGATTCATTTCTCTTATAGGCCTCTTTTCAACTAAAATGTCTCTTGTTTTGTTATCAAGATTAGCCTAATTTCTAGGATCATAAATATCCAAAGAAGGAATTGTTAGTTTTTCATCAATGCCAATATCAAGAGGAATTGTTTGTTTTTTATTAAGACCTAGATTTTCAATATTGGATACATTTGGCACATGATTAGGCTCATTTGGATAATTAATTTCATCATTCTCATTGACATCATTATGAAAACTTTCATTTGATTGATCCAAATTTTCATTAAAAACTACTTTTTAAAAAAAACAAATTTATCAATAACACCTTACTGTGATTTTTTTTAACTCTTTAGCACGTTTTCTCTTTTTCCTTTTTTTCACTTCCAGATAAATGCTTTTTAGGCAACATTATATATAAAAGATAAATTAGATACTCAAGTAACACAAGAAAATAAAACAATAGCACCTAATAGAAGAATTCCAAGTTGAATATTTGCTTTCACATTCGCTAATTCCAAAAGTCAAATCGAGTTATTGGAATTCTGTAAATATAATTATAATAATCAATTATAAATAGACACTGTAATTAATAATATCCAATTATTTGTGAGGAAAATGCAACTAAAAAATTAAATGAGTAACAAAAGCAATTAAAATTTCAATTGCATAAAATCTTAAAGAAAGTGTATGTAGTAGTATACTGTATTATGGTTCATCAAAAAAGAAATTTGGGGGAGAAGCTAAATATAAGGATGACTTAATGACTTTATTAGTTAAAACCCAGAAATATCATCAAATTAAAAATGAAAAGATTACAAAAAAAAAAAAAAAAAAAAAAAAAAGGAGGGAGGGAGAATTATACCTGCAACAATGGTAGGTCTGACAGGCCGCGGATGAGAGGCTTTCAATCTCTCAAATATAAAGTAAAAATTAATAACTTCAATTAATTGATACTAATAATTGATAAATGATGTATTACTGAAATAAAAATTGGCCCTATTTAATTTGTAAAGAATTTCCCTTGTTGCCATGGGTATGGGAAAATAAAGTATTTATTGCTAAGAGTTGAAAATCCTAACATTTAATTAATTTATTTTAATTTGAATTTTTTTTCCACATTAAATTGAATAAATAATTTTTTTCAGTCTCTTTTATCCTTGGATCCTGGACTGCTACACCCCAAAGCCAACCCTGCCGAAAATCGTATCTAAATCAATATTTCAAAGCTGAAAATAAAATAATAGAGGGATGTCTCTCCTGAAATTAATTCTTAAAAACTAAAGCATTAAGATTCCACTTACCCGGTATTCACCTTTAAAAAATTTATGTAAAACTTAATATATATTGTTCTTACAAATTTTATGTAAAACTTAGATTACTGCAACGCAAATGGTATTTATAGAAAAATCAAAGATGCAATCCGAATAGTTAAAGCACATTATTGGCATTAACATTTATGAAAATATCTAAATACGGTAAAATTTTAAAATATATTGATGACAAATGACAATTAATAATAATAATTTTGCGATATTAAACTTTTTGGTTTTCCTAAATTTGTGTTCATTTTTTTCCTGTATCAAACTATCTTAAATTATTTGGAAAGTATTTGGTGCAACATTAAATTTTTTTAGTAATTGACAATTGATAAAAGTAATTTTCCCTAAGTTAGGTTAAATTAATTGTGGCGCAATATTAAATAAATCAAATGAAAATATCTCATACATTTTATGAAATTTTATTTCGATAATAATTTTACTAATAATAAATAAACAAATGTAATTACGGGTTTTGGGAAAACATAGTGGAAATAGTTAATAATTAAGTATATTGTTGAGTAATATTTTTCTCGTGTTCTATTAAGAGGAATATTGGGGGGGTATTTATACATGTTCCTACTGTTATTATTACCGCTCATAACTGGGCCTACTATTTTGCCTTGACCCTGGGGCCTCCGGTACTAACATTCCCTGCCTCTAGTGCTAACATTCTTTGTGCATCCCCTGACTTGCTGGACACATGTCTACGTAGCATGCGGTCCTTTCTGATCCTGGTGCTGACATCCTCAACGAGCTCTGTACCCGTTGGTCACGAGTTTGGATTACTTGTAGGGCTCGCGATCCCTTCTGTGAACACAGTTTGCGACCCCCTCCTACGAGGTGTGCCCGTGAACTCTTCTTGCGAGCTATCTTGACAAACACACCTCTTTCGAGTCGTGTCCATCCGGGTCAAGGGTCGAGGACCCGAATCCTTTTAGGACATTTAGATTGGCAGTTATGGATATATAACATATATATATATATATCAAAACAGAGGTTTAGTTTTTATATAAATTAATTCTAAATTATTATTATAAATAGTATAAATAGATGGAATCTTTAATAGAAAATTAGATTTGCTTTTCAATCTAATCTAATTAATAGAAATTAATTTGTCCATTTAATTGAGTAGATGAGATAAAATGCAATACAACTCCAAGTACGTGTGCTTTTATGGTACTTTTATTTATTCCTACTCATCCTTTATTTTTAGGTCATTTTTATATATATAAAAAAAATCCAAGGCATCATTTAATAGCACATATGATGAAATATTTAACGAAATGATTAATTTGTAATTTTTTATCATACAGTAACTAATTTGTTTATTTTTTTAATAAAAAAAGGCATAATGTAATTCACCTCTTAATACAAAATCCTCCCCACTACTTTTATGAACACAAATTCAATTCATCAAGTTTAGACATTCATTTTCACATCAAATAATGCAAAATACCTCTTAATGCGTTAAGACACCAGTTATCATCTCTTCCCACCAGTGGCGAAACTAGGGGGCTATTAGGGGCCCACCTCCTCTAAAATGAATTTTTTTTCATATGACCCTTTTAAAATTTTTAAAAATTTAAATTAGTAAATATAAAATTATACTTTGGCACCCCTAAAAATATAAAAGTTTGATTTAATCCTTTAAAATTTATAAAGATATAGTCTATTAAAATGGTGAAATTGTATCTTTTCTATCGTAAAAATTATAATTTAATTTCGATCCCCTTAAAATTCTTTTCTGGTTTCGCCCCTACTTCCCAGTTATATATTTCAAACTTTAATCCTATCAAAATAACCAATAAAAATCAACTCAACATCCATTCAAAACTCCAAAACCCTATAAATTTTAAGCTTTGTTTGTCTAATGTAAAAGCTCTCACAAAAAATATTTTCCTAACCTATACTCCCAAAGCTTTTGACCAAGAACCATCACCAACAATTATCCATTCAACCATATATAGTTAAGAGGTTTAGGATATTGTTTTATTGTAGTATAGTATTAATTATACACTTGGAGAATATTGTTGTTTTAATGTGGTCTGTTATTAATTATACACTTGGATACTAGCTTAGGTATGTAATTTTAAATCTTTTGTTTTTTTTTTTCAATAAAGACATAACATGTAAAGTAAAAATACACAAGTCATAATATAAAAGATAATGTTGAAAATATCAATGATAAGAATTAATTATAAAATAATGTACTTATAACCTAAGTTATGCTTATCATTCTTGTTAAAATTAAATTTAAGTTATATTAGATCGAAATTTAAGATAGCATTGTTTTTATTTTAGTCATTTAATTTTTTTTTTGTTAATTTAGTCACTGCTGTTAAAATAATTTTGTTCCCTTAGCCCTAGAGGTGCACATGGATCGGGTTGAGTTAGGTCAATGCAAGGCTTTTCTAAGCCCGAGCCTGGCTCAAAAAATGAGCTTACTTTTTTGTCCAAGCCTGGCTCGATTTAAGAAAAATAAATCCGGGCTCGCCCATATTTAATTTTTTATTTAAAATTAATTTTTTTAAAAATATAATACACTAAATGCACTAAAAAAGACTAAAATAAAAATTTTCTAACACATTAAAAATTTATTAAAAAGTATTTATATTAAAAAATACTACCATAAATATAATAAATGTTTTATTATATTAAAAAACATAAATAAATATAATAAATACTTTATTGTATTAAATATAAATTTTAAAATTTTATATTTTGGGATGGGTTATTTAGTGTGGGTAAATTTTTTTTAGGCATTGGACATTGTGTTTAATTATTATTGGATTAGTGATTTAATATAAATATAAAAAATATATATATATAATTATTTAACATATATAATTAATATAATATTATTTTATAACATAATATTTGGGCCGGACCAAGCCAAGCCGGGCTCAAATAAAAAAACCTTATCTAAGATTTGACTCATATAAAAAATAGGCTTTAAATTTTATTCAAATCCCTTTTTTTTAAAGCTTTTTATTTTTTTCCAAACTCTCTTTTATCTCTTATTTTTTGAATGGGACTTCGAGGCTAAGTGAGGGCAGGCCGGTGTTGATAGAAAGCTGGCTGGACATCAACATTGTAAAAATTACAAAATGAAAAATTAGTACCTTTTAAAATTTAAAAATTTCCTGTTCTTTTTCTTCTAGTACCGGTAGAATAATTACTTTGGTTTTTTTTTTTTCAATTCTACTAACTTTTTTTCCCGGTACCCTATATTTACTTCTTTCTAGTCCTTTTCTCTTAATTAAGTTCCCGATTTTATTTTTTATTTTTTTAAAAAATTCTTGTTTGATTTGCTTATCTTCTTCTTCGTCTTCAGGAAGTTGATGATTGCTCTGTTTTCTTCTTGGAGAAACCAAAATGATACTGTGTCCAACAAAATTATCGTTTTCAATAATAATAGTTCTTTTTCTTAGCTCCCAAACAAAATCTGTTCAATCGGAGAAGAATAAGTGCCATCTCAGATGCACCCGAACCGGTGTCAGGATCGGAGGCTTTCATGTCCTCAACCTTGCTTCTGTTACGAACCAAATAACTGAAGCACGAGAGAGAAGAGAGAAAAGAAAAGAAGAAGAAGAAGCAGAGAGGAAAGCACGAGAGAATTGCAGAGAAGGAGAGAACAATTCAAAACTTTTCATAACTGTGGCCGTTGCACCAGAAATGGTTTTAGCTATTGATACAACTGTCATACAAATCAATGAAACACACCGTTTCATTTAAACACAAAGTGCTCCGTTTTACTGAGATGTAGGACCTAAACTATCAGCACACACTATCAATTCGCAATGTATCAGCACGCAGTGCACCGTTTCATTAACATAATTTTAAATAAAACGTAGCGTTTTGGTAACTGCCAATAACTACCACATCAACTTCCACAGCAACTTCCATATACATCATCATCGGCCTTCCCACCAAATGCGACTGATAGGCTTCTTTGATCTCCGTTTTCTTCGGCGAAAACTATGTTGTTTCGACTTCCAACAATCTTCTGCTCCAAAGTTGTTAAAAACCCATTGAAGCTCCTTGTGAAATAAGGCCAAAGTTTTTAGAACCATCATTCAATCTCAACCATTGTGTTTCTAAGGGCGGCAGCATTTTTATCACTAAAAAGAAAAAGAGAAAAAAAAGCCAGCCTTTCCAAGGGCAAAGAAGAAAATAGAAGAGAGAGAAGAAGGAAAAACATAAAAGGAGGTGATGACGATTGTTTTGGCCGGAAGAGGTGCCAGGCAGTGAAATAATTGAGTAACGACTAGGGTTGTGAAAGGAAAATAAGAGAAGCAAAAACAGGAGGAAGGGGAAGAGAAAAAGAAAAAGAAAAAGAAAATGTAAATTTTAATGGGAGTAAAAGAAAAAAAATCATTATTTTTTTTATTTTTACAATGGAATATAAAAATGTTGATGTGGTTGGTTTAGTTAGCTTCCCATTAATGAGATAATGGTTGAAAGAACATTTTGAGAAATTATTTTAATGACAGTGACTAAATTAAAAAAAAAAATTAGAGTGATCAAAATAGGAACTATGCTATTTTAAGGTAACCTTCGATGTAGTTTACCGTAAATTTAATTTGAAGATGAAAGGACAAAACTCGATATTTTGCAAGTAGAAAACAAGTAGTGCTATAGATTAGTGCCAACTACTTCAAGCACCGGTGAAGAACAAGGCAAAAAAATAATAAACAGTGCTATAGACTAGTGCCAACTACTTCAAGAACTAGTGAAGAACAAGGCAGAAAAACAATGAACAACGCTATAGACTAGTGCCAACTACTTCAAGCACTGGTGAAGAACAAGATAGGAAAATAATGAACACTCGATATACTTATGCAATTCAGTTTCCCTACGTTTGCATGGTTCTGCCCAAAGAGAGAATCCACTATCATAGCAACATGTACAACAAGTGATTATGAACTTTAACACTTACTAGATTAGATTCTTTAGTTTTGTATCTAAGTGATCTGTCGTACTTTGTTATGTCAAATTGGGCTCTCTGTCGAGTACTTAATAAGCTTGTTTTCAAGTAGCTTAAGAGTTTTTTTAATTCTTTTTATTGATTCTTAGCTTTTAGTGTTAATGATAACTTTTCTTATATTTTACTTCTTTTGAAGCCCAAAGTGGCAAAACTATGCCATTGAAAGTCTAATGGTTGATTTGGGCTTGTGTAGGGAGATGACTAAGGCCAAACATCAAGGAGAACCTTAACTGCTATGGGTGTCGCAATTCTATTGTGTAATATCCTGAATTAGGGCTTAATCGGAATAGTGGTTTCGTGACCACAAATCTGAGATAGAAATAATTATTTTATAATAATTTTGATGATTATGATATGATTGCATGATTGTGTGAAAATTTCGTGATGAAATTCTATGCCTAAAGTGTTTAAATTGAAAGTAAGGACTAAATCGAATAAGTTACAAAATTTGCATTCTAGAAGTTTTTAGTATGAAATTGCATTGAAATATTAATTAGGAGGTCTTAAATAGAAATTTGACCAATTTTAAGTTCATGGACAAAATTATGACATGGAAGGAATTTTTGAAAGTTTAGTAGTAAGGGCATTTTGGTCATTTAGTTATTAAAATGAATTAAAAACAAAATTAAAAGCCAATTTTTGTCCATCTTCTTGATTAGGCCAAAATTTCAAGGATTCTCCATAGCTAGGGTTTGTTTCAAGCTTCCAAGCTCCATAGTAAGTGATTCCAAGCCCCGTTTTTAATGTTCTTTACGTTTTTGGAATCCCGGTAGCTCGATTAAGCTTATGCTAGCAATAATTCAACCTAGGGTTTATATTTGGAAAAATACCCATAGGTGAAATTTGTGTATTTTGATGTTTTATGATAGAATATGAGGTTTTAAATTATGTTAGACAACTTGTGCTACTCGGTTTTGAGTGAAAACGAGTAAAAGGGCTTAATCGGTAAAAATACCTAATAGTCATAAGTACATGTTAGAGTGTGAATTTGATATTGTCATAGAAGGGAAAAATTATCAGCATGTAATAAAACATAAGAATAAGGGATAAAGTTTAATTCCCGAGCCTAGGGGCAAAAGTGTAATTATGCAAAAGTTTAGGGGCAAAAGTGTAATTTTCCAAAGTTCGTATTAAATGCTGTTTTGATGAATGTATGTATTAAATAAGATTAATTTGGTATTATAGATCAAGAGAAACAGGAATCAAGTCGCGATCGAGGAAAAGAAAAGATTATGGACTAAATTGCAAAATCTTTATATTTTGGTACCAAGGTAAGTTCATGTGTAAATAATGTAGCATAATTGTTATTTTTAAGTTATTGATGTTAATTATATGATATGCTGATTTTTTATTGTGAAATATTATGCTTTGTGGTTAATGTTGAGTAATATGCAAATTATGTTTACTACTTGATAAATATGAATTGCTACCGAGTATCGGTTCTGATATTCCGTGGAAGACGGCTAATTTCAGATCGAGGGAAAAAGCCCGTTTGAACCTTAGGAATAGATTAGGATACAAGTGACATGTCACTAGGATGGTTGAGCATCCGAACTCGTTGAGTTGAGTCCGAGTTCGTGAGATGTAACTAGGCATCCGAACACCTTTGAGTTGAGTCCGGGTTCACTTATGGATGCGAATGTTCGAACTCGTTGAGTTGAGTCCGAGTTCACTTATGGGCGGGTTACATGATTGCTTGATTACATATGTGGCACTTATGTGCAAATTATCCGTGTATCCGAGTTATATTCTGATGTGTTCAACGGGTGAAAATTTCTATGAAATGGAAGAACACTTAAGATGCAAGTGACGTTTTGGTAAGTGTTGTGAAATGGGCACTTTGGACAGGTATGTACTTAACCCTCAAGTTGAAAATAGATACAACGACGATAAAGTGGTAAGATGATGAATGATGTTTAGAAATGTGATTTATGTTTTGGTGATGCCATGCTAAGGTTGTTTGGTATAATTGTATTGTTATGTTACTTGTTATTTGCATATGAACTTACTAAGCATTTATGCTTACTCCTTCCTTTTCATTCATTGTAGTTTTGAACAAGTCAGCTCGGGAATCGGGACAGGTCGAAGTTTCAATCATACTATCCGAAGGATTTCTATTGGTAAATGGCTTGTAAAACTTAAGTATGGCATGTATAGCAATGTACCTATTTTGTGTAAATAATTTTATGATATGGCCATGCTTGGTTGAGAAAATGTTTGATATTGATAAGTCATGGTGATGGCTAATTAGATCATGTTTGATATCATGGAAGTTTAATAGGTTATCTAGTTCATAAAAAAATTCATGGAAAGATGAAACTTGCCTTAAAACAGAATATTGCTGCAGCAATGACATGAATTTGAAAAATCACTAAAAATAGTATAAGTGGAACTAAATGATGAGTAAGTTATTAAATTGAAGCTTAATGAGTCTATTTTCATGTGGATTGAACAAAACAGGCATATAAATTATATTTTATGAGATATTTGAACTTTTGTGAAACAGGGCTAGAATAATTTCTGGATCCCCTGTTCTGACTTTAAAAATTTATAATAAATTTTAAAAAAATAATTATAAGTTTTTGTTTACATGTACAGATTCCTTATTGAGTCTAGTTTTAAGAGAAACAAACCTCATAGTCATTGAAATTTTTTATAAAGAGATATTTGATTCGTAATACACAGAGGTCAGAGCAGTCAAACCCTGAAATAGGGGAGACTTTAACTAATAAACTGTACTAATTGGCCCAACCAAAAATTCTAGAAAAAAATTAGTAAATATATATATGAGTCTAGATTTAGGGAAAATTTATGGATCTTGATTTTGAGTTTCGTAACTCGAGATATTATTTTTCTTGTAACTGTGACGCAGATAGCTAGAAAGCTGTGAATGTAGAAACAAATGATTCGAAGTACTTAAATTGATAAATTATGTTCGGTAACACCTCAAGCTCGATTCCAGCGTCGGTCTCGGGTGTGGGGGCATTACATATTGCATGTATGCCGCGACACTTACTCCCCATCACCTGAAGGAAGCAAACTTCAACCAGAAATCAACTTGGAACAATCTGCCAAGGATGTTGTGACACCAAGTGTGTTGTGTTGCGAAACCGAGCCCTGATGTCTAGACTCCATGCCTTCAAAGTTGCGACTCCACTGCTGATGGTTGAAGTGAAGGAACTAGGGCCACTATTGAGGGTGTCGAGACACCAACTAGTCTGTTAGCTTGATTAATCAATTCGAAATCGCCAAGAAGGGGTGGATCGGCTTTTAAAAAAATTGTAGAAGCTTGAAAGAAAAATAAAACAATTGAACACAACGATTTAGAGTGGTTCGACCCCAATTGCCTACTCTACTACCTTAACTTTCCACTACTAAAGATTCTCCCAAATTCACTAATTTGATAAACCTTTGAGGACAATGTTTAAACTTATAACTCCCTTAAGGTTGACAATCCTCTTAAAGAGTGAAATAGATAAGTAAACTAAGAACTAATCCTTACAATATTGGATTGTTTGCCAATTGAGCACAAATAAAATAATAAAACACTTGAGTTGAATAAAAAATAATGAAAGCTCACAAGTGTGTACAAGAAAAGTATGAAATTTTTAGAAGGTTGTTTGGTTGAAATTTGAGTTTGGATAATCTCTCTTATTGTTGTAGAAACTTTTGAGGATGGTATTATACTCCTAAATTGATTTCAAACCATTGTAGTTGTTGGAATATTGAATAAAGTCATTGGGGATGAAAATACCAGTGCATTTATGTCACCTACAACAATAGGTATCAATACTTTTTCTACGAGTATTGATAATATTAACATTTAATGTCTAATTTAGTAACCGTTGGAGCCATCAATATTGATACCAAGGAAATTCTATCGATATGAAATAGAAGGTAGCGATGCCGTATCGGTGCTTGATAAAACCTTTAAAAGTCAGAATGTCAATTTCGTATTGATACCGAAAAAGGTATCAATAAAAGTGTAACACTATCGATACTTGAAGAAATTTATTGATACCAAACAAAAGGTATCAATACCGTATCGATACTTGATAAATACTTTGAAAAACAAAATGCCATTTTCGTATCGATACCAAAAAGAGGTATTGATAGAAGTGTAAATCTATCAATACTCAACAAAATTTAACGATACTTGATAGAAAGTATCGATACTAAATCGATACTTATTGGCCTAGAGCATTTTTAACTTGTTTGAAAAATGTTTGAAAGTTTGTTTAACTAACTTGGCCTTAAAATATTTTCTAAGTATAAGTTCAACATTTTTTCATTTTAGATATAATTTGAAATGGAAATTTGCCAAGTTTTGTTTAAAATGATTTTTATTCAAGAACATCATATTTGTTATATCAAAATAATTTGTCAAATAAAGCTTGGTTCAACATAGTATGTTTTGCGACATCGAAAACCCCCAAACCAAGATTGTGGCTACTATTGAGGATGTTGTGACACCAAAGCTTGGGTGTCACGACACTGAAACCTAATGAAGTAAAAATACTACAGGGGCAATTTTGTGTCCAACACCAACTCAAGTCAACTCATGCATTTCAAGGGAATTTTTGTAAAACTTTAGGGTTGTAAACGTGGTTGTATTAAAAGCACATGATGGCAAACAAAAGGAGAACCTCCTTTATAATCTTTTTAGTTCTCTATTCTATTTCTTTAACCGCTTTTAGGTTTTCCTTTCTTAGCTTAGCTAGTTAGTAGCTGGTAGTTCTTCATTTTTACTGTAGCTTTCACTCTCTTTGAATGAGATATAAGATTTTATCTTGTTATTTTGATTTCTCTTTAAAGTATCCAATATGGTTTATCTTTGAGAACTTTCAAAAGTGTAAAAATATTAACTTTGGCTATGATTTCACCATTAGTGCTACTATTATCTCCAACAAAGACTTTTTCAAGTCTCATTGAGATTTTCTCAATCTTGCCTTTTTATGTTTTCTTTGGTGTTTCATTTAAGCATGAACCTAGTTGATATTTGTATGTTGATGATGGATAGTCACTAAATCTTAGGGTAGTTGGTTGATTGAAATGTTGCATGGTTAGTTTTTGGGTCAAGGACTAAATCGTAAAAATTAGACTAAATTGAATAGACTTCAAACCTAGAATTGATGCCTTTAGTTGAACATTTAGATAGGTGAGACCAAGAGGAAAACCTATTGTGAACTAATTTGATTGTCCCAATTTAGTTTAGCAAGGTCGAGAGATAAACCAAACTAAATCGTCTAATTGAGTAAAATGGTGACCAAAAGGTAAAATTGAACCAATTAAGAGTTTAAGCAATTTAGATCCCTAATCCAAGAATTGACTAGAAACATGGATATCAATCGACCACATTATTTCATTGAACTGATATTTGTGCACTTCTGTCTAATATTTAATTTAGTCCTCCTAAGTGTAGTTTAATGTAGTTAGCATTTGATGATGGTTTGTCATAATATGACACTTAGTAATTAGCTAGCTAGAATTCTTATTTGTATGCATTATCATTGTTATCACCTTATTACCCAATCTCTCTTGGGTTCGATCCTTAGAATACTCGAAGTGTTCCATTGCAACACTTACAAATATTACAACTTGTCACACTTGTAGTTAAGTCACCTTAGTGCTTGATATTTTGTGTTGATTCTTCGCTTAGCGTTCGTACGCCGTGGCGTGGTGACTAAGATCTAGACAACTTTCCTTTAAGTTTTCCCTAAAAACATATGACATTAAATAATGCACTTTATTTTTCACTTAATAAACTCAAAAGGAACATTTCTCAACAAACAAGAATAAGTGCTCTCAGTTTAGTACATTATCTATACAAGTATCCCCAATTTAGCTATAGACTAGTGTCAACTATTTGAGGCACTAGTGAAGAACAAAGGAAAATAATAATAAACAAATGAACACTTCATATGTCTATGTAGTTTGATTTTCCTATATCTGCGAGGCTTTGTCTAAAGAGATAGTCTACTATCTTAGCAACTCGTACAATAAGCGATTACGACCTCTAACACTCATTAGACTAGACTCTTCACTTTTGTACCGAAGATATAGAAAAATCTCTTCAATGTTTTTCCCTGAGAACTTAGGACATTAACCAAATAACACACCTGATTTTCACTCAATGTATCCAAAAGAAACGTTCCTCAATAAATAAGAATAAGTTTTATCAGTTTAGTACATTATCTATACAAGTCTCCTTTATATAGACTAGCTAAGTACATCTAAATAAAACTCTCAAGTATATTGAAATTCTAATTAATCTAAACAAGTAGTTTTAAACTAAAATTTCTTAATTGATTAAGAAACATAAAACTTCTAAATAATTTAAAATACTTCAAAAAATCCAAAATTTGCCTAAAAATTGAACCCAATATGATTTGAACTCGAATTAAAAGCCCAAAACTCGTAATTTCTGCAATAATCACGTCCAGAAATTCTGCTTGCGCATTCTTCACTAAAACGATCATAACCTGAGCTCCAAATCTCGAAATTGAGTGATTCAAAGTGCCTTTTGAAGCTAAGAGATAGATATTGAACTCTATGAAGACATATCAACCAAGAAATTCTTTGATACAATCCAAAAACTCTTCTTCGAAAGTCGATTAATTTTCCAAACTTGAAAATTAACGGCTTCAGTGAATGGAATTTCATAAATTTCATCTCATCCATGCATGTATCATTCCCCTTTTGCTTGAAAAGGTTCGTCCTCGAATATTGTCTTTGGTTGAATAAGAAATAATCTTTATAATAGGTGGAATGGGTTAATTGTGCAACTCTCAAAGGATCAACAAATTCTTGAAAGAATGAAACAAGTCCACTAGACAAATTTAAGTTAATGTTAGTGAAAACATAATCATTCTTCTCTTTTGGATATGTTCTCTTTTTCTTTTATATTTTTAAATGTGAACTGAACTCCCTAATTTTACTGTAACACCCCTAACCCATACCCGTCGTCGGAACAAGGTTTCAGAGTATTACTGGAACATTCAAAACATTTTACAGATAATTCTTATAAATTACTATTTATTTACCGAGATCATTCAAAACGTCCCTTAATTGGACCCTCGAGGTCCAATACGAGCATTAGAATCAAGTCGGGACTTAATCAGAAACTCATAAACTTTTTCACGACATTTCAAAAATTTTCCAAGGTTGCAGGGCTTACATGTCCGTGTGGTCTAGGGACACGCCCGTGTGGTCAGGCCGTGTACTACACACGCCCGTGTCCCTAACCCATGTAACTCTTTGACTTTTAAGGCATGAAGAAATTGAAGTCACACGGCCAAGTCACACACTCGTGTGCTAGGCCGTGTGGCGAATTTTATTTTCGAAATTTAGGTGCAGTTTTTACACGGCCATGTAACACGCCTGTGTCCAAGGTCGTGTAACACGCCTGTGTCCAAGGCCGTGTCAACCACACGGTTGAGACACACGCCCGTGTCTTTGCCCGTGTGCCCAATTCTAAGCATTCTGTTTCTCATTTTTAAGATGCAGGGGACACACGGCTGAACCACATGCCCATGGGACAAGCCTTGTGTCACACACGGCCAAGACACACGCCTGTGTGTCTGCCCGCGTGGACAAAATAAGGCCATTTCCTAGCCTCATTTGTCACCCAAAACTTACCATTTTCCTGCACCAAAACTCACAAGCATATATCTACCAATCCAACATCATATTCACATAAAATTTGCCATCAATCATGTGGTATTATCTCATGCACCAAAGGATATAAACTTACTCTTAACATAAAATTATATGCTAACATAATTCCAACAAACTAACACATAATGAGCACTTATGTGATTACCAAAATATTACTTCAAAAATAACCAAACTTAGACCATCACTAGCCACTCCAATGGCTAGATTACAAAACCACAATTACAAGCCATCATTGGCCAAATAAGTTTATACATGCCATTATACCAAAATGAGATAGTAGATAGTGTGATGAATGCTCCGACTGACTTCCAACCTTCGCTAGCTTTGAGCACTATAAAACAGGAAAAATTAAACGGAGTAAGCATTTTATGCTTAGTAAGTTCGTATAACGAAAAATAAACTTACCGGTCATATTTATTAATACAAGCATACATAAATTTACATTCCATCGATTTTAGGTAAGTTACCTAAACACATACACTTATTCAACAAGTTAGTCACATAATCTCCTACGAATAACAAGTAAACATAGATGAGCTCATCACATTACAAGCTTCCCTTAATTTCACCTTTCCACACTTTAAGAATCTTTTCTGTCAAACTATTGAAATCTCGATGGATGTTCGGTTAATATACACATATGCAAAAATACTCATTAGGGTACATAATAAAAAGGCACACTCTTAAGCCGTACATTTTACAGTAGGATTACCAGTCCAGGTTAAATCCTATCCATAGCATATGCTCCAAAGAGCTTAATATGGATTACCCGTTCAGGCTAAATCAAATTTATAACCTAAACTCAAGAGGGCTTACATTAGAATTACCCGTCTGGGCTAAATTCTATTTGCAACATATGCATTATTATTCTTAACCCATCGAAATTCAACATTCGACCGGAATATGATAATTTGTCCATATTACACAAATTAAGACTATTTCATTATGCATATATCATCTCACACATATCAACACAATCATACAAATCAATTCAAGCATATTAACATATATTTTTAAGTTACACAAACTTACCTTGAAAATGGTTCGTATTTGAATGTCAACTAATCCGAAACCTTTTGCTTTCCTCGATCTAGTTCTGTAGTTGGTATTTTCGGATCTATATGGGTAATTTTAACTATTAATCTATCTCATTCATTTACATTTGCATTCTATTACAACCTAGGCAAAATTACCATTTTGCCCCCATCTTTTTTCAAACATTCTGATTCCGTCCCTAGGCCCGAAAAATGAAATTCATGAAGTTTTACCCTCTTTCCAAGCCTAGCCAAAATTTTTATATTACACTTACAACACATACATTTCAAAAATTTTAGAATTTTCCATGGGTTTTATCGCCTTTTCATTTTAGTCCCTAAATTAAGTTTTCATAAAAAATTACTTTGTAAAAGTTGTTTATCTATGAATAACTTTTCATTTTCTACCTTAAATTTATAATTTTTAGCATATTCATCCATGACCCAAATTTCATACCTTGATAAATTTTCAAATAAATCCCCTAAATAGAAAGATTAGACTATCCCGATTCCAAAAAATACAGAAATTACTAAAAACGGGACTTGATTTCATACCTTATTAAGCTTGAAAAGTTTTCTTCCTCTCTCTTAGGGTTTTCATAGAAAAATTGGGGAAGATGATATCAAATTAGATGATTTTTTTTCTTTTTAATTAATTATCATCTAATAATTTTATTGATTTCCAATTTAGTCCCTACCCTTTTCTAATTTTTCCATGGATGAGTCATTAAAATATCTACTAACTACCCTTCAATGATCTAATTAACATATAAAAACCTTAATTTTTGAATTCCATAGCTATTTGATACCTATAGCTACTAGAACTCAACTTTTTCATTTTATGCAATTTAGTCCTTTCCCTAATTAAACACATAATCGGTAAAATTTTCGCACCAAAATTTTCTTGTGACCTTCCTATCATGATACCAACCATAAAATAAAATATAATAAAATATTATTTTTGGCTTAGGTTTGTGGTCCCGAAACCACAGTTTCGATCTCACTGAAAATGGGCTATTACATTTACCTTGTAGGAATTTTCACTCACCAAAGTTGGACCATGAAACTTACTTTAATTGCTTAAGGTCTATTTTCTCTTAGTCTTTTGGCATGAATCATCCTCACTTCTCTTTAACCCCTTACAAAAATTTTGAACATCGAATTCATCATAATACAACTCTTTATGAGGACAATAAAGGTCTAACTCGTCCTAATTCATAGGCTCTAAGAAACAATTCTCACTATTAACTTTTTCTGGTTCACAAAGTTCATTATCACTATCATCATAGCTCTCACTACTATTATTACTATTATCATAATTCACACTATTACTATCAACTTCCTTGACATCAAATTTGAAACAAGGTTCAATGCTAGATCTAGAATAAAAAATAGGCACAAAATTACACTTACTGTCTTCACAAATGGTGCCTCTTGAATTTTCTTGCTCATTCATATCATCATTGTCAATGATAGCAGCAGACGAAGATTCCTTAATAGGCTTTGTGTCATACTTGCATTCCTCTGCTTGCAAGGATCGTATGGCTACTAGCATTGAATCAAGTTGAGAGAGCATGCATGAGAATTTCATAGATGTTTTCTTAAATGAATATGTTGGACATTCAGAGTCTTTGTGATCCATCGTATCGCACCACATGAATCTGCTAGCTCATTCTCTTTGCTATTCCATAAGTCGTTTAAGCTCGCAAAACTTGCTATGTGTTTTGTACTAATGTCTTTCTTGACAAGTACATGAACAATAGAATGTTGAATGACATTGGAAACAACATATCCACGTGAGTTTTTTTTTTATTACAAATATGACATTTATTCCTTACCCAAGGTTTATTATTCTCCTCTTCCATACTATGTGTGCGTACCATTATTAGAGGTTGAATAAAAAATGCTCAAATAAGAAAAGTTAATCAAAAAAATTTAAACCTCACTATTATTTACTCGAAATAAAAATTAAACAACTTTAAGAGATAAAGAAAAAAAGTTAAGATTTTCTCACTTGTAACTTTTAGAGAGTAATCAAACTCAATAATATTCAAGAAGATGTGAAATCACTCTCTAACAAAGCTAACCTAAGACTCAAAGAAGCCAAATAAAAACTTTAACTCTAAAAGAAGTAAGTTGCACGGAGAAATGAGAGACAACTCTTTTCTTACCTATTAACACAAGAAGTGACAATGTGTTAGAATGTGTAATAGAATAAGAAAAGTTAAAAACAAAAGAAAACCTAAGGCTAGAATAAAAGAAAATAAACTACCCAGTAGGAAAAAAACTTGAAACAATGGAAAACAATTTGAATTTTCCACTTAAGGTATTCCTGAAGTGCTAAAATCACAAAAATAAAACTGGAGCCTCTCTATATGATAAGAAAAACTAATTTGAAAATTTTTGGCACAAAATTTCACCCACAAAATATTTTTCGATTTTTGCCACTTGTTTGAATTTTTTTAGAGGTTGTTTAAGTAAGATCGATGAAACACTTTATTTAACATAAGGAAACAACTTAAAAATGTCAAATTTGATACCAAATGATAAGGGGGCAAGCGGAAGAAAATCATATTTAAGTTGTTCGACTTGTGAAAGAAAGATTCGAAACTAACTTTAAAAAGAAACCAAAAAAATTTTAGGAAAAACAAGAAAAACAAAAAGAAAAACTTAAATAAGAAATTTAATAATAAATAATAAATAAAGAAATGATAGAATAAAAAGTGGAAGATGGACCGAATAATTCGATGAATAAGATGGATAGATGGATAAGTGTCCAATTGAACCCTTTAAGATTTAAACCTCAAAAAACTCAATTAATGATTTTAATCAAGTCTCCAAGAAATAACCCTTGGTAAATTGAGGGATGAAGAATGAATTCCCACGACTCCTTAAAGAAAATCAAGAAAGAAATTGCTTTTAAAAATCACAAGAAAACAATCTTGCACAAAGAAACTAACTCCCAGAGTTGAATATTTTATTAAAAAAATTGTTTGTAATGAACGATGAAAAAACCGTTATATAGGCTAGCTAAGTAAATCTAAACTCGAAGTAAAAGCTCAAAACTTGTAATTTTCGCAATAATCCCATCCAAAAATTCTACTCGTGCAGTCTTCACTAAAATGATCATAACTTGAGTTCCCAAGCTTGAAATCAAGTGATTCAAAGTTTGTTTCAAATATAAGAGATAGGTCTTCAAACGCTATTGTGAAAAATAAAATAAAGAACACACAAATTTTACGTGGAAACCCTTTCGGGAAAAAACCACGGGCAGAGGAGAAGAAAATTCACTATGTTGAAAATTTGAATCAATACAAGAGGAATAGACTATGTCTATTTATAGGCTTGTGAAGCCATATTCTAGTAGGATTGAAACACCTTATCCTAATAAATATAAAATAGATGGAGTTTAATAAATTTTAAAAAACCTTATTCTAAAATAAAATAAAAGAAGTCTAGTTCTATATGGATTTTACATTTATTTTATTTTCCATTGTATTTTATTTAAATAAGAATTCGGGTCATTTAATTCTAACAATCTCCACCTTGACACAAATTCTCAATGAACAAGTTCTTCATCGCGAACAAGTTCTCCACCTCTTCCATAAAACCCTTTAAGGGTTTAACTTCAACAATGAACACCAACCAAGTCTAAGCAATGCTCAAACTTGGTTATAGGAAGTGACTTAGTCATCAAATCTGCAGGATTTTCATGACTACTAATTTTGCTCACAATAGTATCACCACGAGCAATAATATCACGAACAAAATGATATCGAACATTAATATGTTTTGTTCTCTCATGAAACATTTGATCTTTTGTAAGGAAGATGGCACTCTGACTGTCACAAAATACTGTACTGATTTGAAGGTCTTCATTGAGTTCACTAAATGGTTCTTTACAAGCCTCAGTAATCGCCATGTACTCAGCTTCAGTGGTAGACAAAGCGACTGTAGTTTGCAAAGTGGCTTTCCAACTAATTGCACAACCTCCGATTGTAAAGATGTAACCTGTGAGAGATCTTTTTTCTATCAAGGTCTCCAGCAAAATCAGCATCAACATACCCTATGACTCCATCTTTAGTTCTTCCAAACTGTAAGCAAACATTAGTAGTGCCTCGTAAGTATATTAAAATCCACTGAATTGCTTTCCAATGTTCTTTACCGGGATTTGCCATGTATCTGCTAACTGCACTAACTGCATATGATAAATCTGGATGTGAGCAAACCATAGCATACATGAGAGATCCCACTGCACTAGAGTATGGAGCATGTGACATGTACTCAATCTCATCATCTGATTGTGGAGACAAAGCCGATGAAAGTCTGAAATGGGCTGCTAAAGGAGTACTAACAAGCTTAGCACTCTGCATATTGAACCTACAAAGAACTTTCTCAATGTACCCCTTCTGACTTAGGTACAATTTACTTGCTTTTCTATCTCTGAGAATCTCCATACCAAGTATCTTCTTTGCTGGTCCTAAATCTTTCATCTCAAATCCTTCACTTAGTTGGGCTTTGACCTTTCTTATCTCTCCTTTATCTTTTGCTACTATCAACATGTCATCAACATAAAGAAGTAGATACACAAAAGAACCATCACTGTTTTTCTTAAAGTAAACACAACTGTCTAAACTACTTTTTTTGAAATCATGAGAAGTCATAAAGGAGTCAAACCTCTTGTACCACTGTCTTGGTGACTGTTTCAAACCCTAAAGGGACTTTCTCAGCAAGCAAACATAGTCCTCTTTTTTTAAGACTATAAAACCCTCTAGTTGTTGCATGTAAATATCCTCCTCAAGTTCTCCATGCAGAAATGCAGTTTTTACATCTAACTGCTTAAGCTCGAAATCATGCATGACCACAATACCAAGCAAAGCTCGAATCGAACTATGCTTAACAACTGGAGAGAACACATCTGTGAAGTCCACTCCTAGAATTTGACTATAACCCTTTGCAACAAGCCTTGCTTTATATCTGGGTTCTTTAACTCCTGGAGTCCCTTCTTTCTTTTTAAACACCCATTTACAATGAACAACCTTTTTACCTTTAGGAAGTTTCACAAGGTCCTATGTTCTGTTTTTGTAGAGTGATTCCATCTCTTCTTGCATAGCAAACATCCACTTTTCTGAGTCTTCATAGCTAACCGCCTTAGAATAATTAGATGGCTCTTGATTCGCATCTATATCTTCAGCCACATTTAAAGCATAAGCAACTAAATCAGCTTCGGCATACTTTTTGAAGGTTTAATTTCTGTTCTAGTTCTGTTTTTGGCGATAGAGTATTGTGGTGAAGAAGCAACTCTATTCTCAATTTTTGTTATGGCTTGAGGAGTTGACTCTGTATTAATTTGATGCTCCACCTGCTTTTGGTTTTCTTTATTGGAAGAGTCTTTAAGAGATAAGTTAGGTAGCATAGCAGTTTCATCAAAAACAACATCTCTGCTAATCACAACTTTTCTATTTTTAGGACACCATAACTTATACCCATTTACACCAGCTTTATAACCAAGAAAAACGCATTTAATGGATCTCGGTTTCAATTTTCCATTATCAACATGAGCATATGTAGGACACCCAAAAATCTTTACATCAGAATAATTAGCAGGATTACCAGACCATACCTCTTGTGGAGTCTTTTTCTCAATGGCAACGGATGGAGATCGGTTGATCAAAAACATGCGATGAGGTCGTCACGCCCAAAATGACTTCGGTAAGTTGGAATTTGACAACATACATCGAACCTTCTCCATGATCGTTCTGCTCATTCGTTCTGCAGCGCCGTTTTGCTGTGGAGTATGACGAACTGTCAAGTGTCTCATGATCCCTTCTGACTTGCACAATCTATTAAACTCATCAGAACAGAACTCTAAGCCATTTTTTGTATGGAGGTATTTTATCTGTTTTCTTGTTTGTTTTTCAATCATAATTTTCCAAGACTTAAATGTGGAAAACACAACACTTTTCTACTTCAGGAAGAACGCCCAAACTTTTCTGGAAAAATCATCAATAAAGGTTAGCATATAATTAGCTCTACCTCTCAAGGGCACTCTAGATGGCCCCACAGGTCATCGTAATGAATATACTCCAATGTTCCCTTCGTGTTATGGATTCCTCTAGTGAATCGAACTCTCTTTTTCTTCCCAAAAACACAGTGCTCACAGAAATTCAGTTTGCAAATTTCTTGCCCATCAAGAAGTCCTCTTTTGCTCAATTCTGCCATGCCATTCTCACTTATATGCCCTAGACGCATATGCGAAAGTTCAGTAATATCATTATCTGAAAAGGAAGAGGAAGCGACAGCTGCATCACCAGTAACAGTAGAACCCTACAAAACATATTACTTGGCAATTTTTCTCTGCCCTTTCATCACAACAAGGGACCCTTTGGAAATCTTTAAAACCCCATTTTTAGCTGTGTATCTGTACCCTTTTGAATCAAGAGTACTCAACGAAATTAAATTTCTTTTCAATTCTAGAACATGCCGTATGTCACTAAGTGTTCTGAAAACTCCATCAAACATCTTAACTTTAATTGTTCCAACACCTGCGATTTTACACGAAGCATTATTTCCGATCAAAACAACACCTTCAGACACTGTTTTGTAAGTTGTAAACCAATCCCGATTGGGACTCATGTGGAAGGTGTAGCCTGAGTCAAGTATCCACTCCTCACTTACTTTAGAATCATTAACAGAAGTGACTAAAAGTTCACCATCGCTGTAGTCTTCTACAACATCAGCTTCACCGAAATTTTCTGGTTGTTTTCCCTTTTGTTTCGCAGCCTCCCTTTTAATCTTATTTTGTAGCTTGTAGCACTCAGATTTAATGTGCCCTTTCTTCTTGCAGAAGTTACAAGTTTTACCTCTATTTGAAGACTTCGATCTACCCTTAGATTTACCACGAGGATTCCGTTCCTATGTCCTACCACGATCATCATCAGCATTCCGATCTTGTCTCCCACGAACAATGAGACCCTTTCTCTGAGAGTCGGGTTTAACCACAAGATGTTTCATCTTGTCATTTGAGGTCAAAGAATCATAAACCTCATCAACTGTGAGAGACTCGCGGCTATATAAAATCGTGTCTCTAAAGGTTGAATAAGACGGGGGCAACGAACAAAGTAGAATCAACCCTAGATCTTCCTTATCATATTGAACCTCCATGGCCTCCAAGTTTGAGAGAATTTCTTTAAACACTGTTAAGTGTTCGTGTACATACACACTTTCCTCCAAACGATGAGCATAAAGACGCTGCTTCATATGCAACTTGCTTGTTAGAGTTTTCGACATACATATTTGTTCTAGCCTCTTCCATAATGCAGCGACAGTCTTCTCTTTCATCACATCCTGCAAAATTTCGTTGGACAAATGCAGATGTAATTGTGTTAACGCCTTTCGATCCTTACGCTTCTTCTCTTCTTCTGTTAATGTCGAAGGCATCTTATCTATCCCTAGCAGGGCATCCTCCAGATCCATCTGCACAAGAACTGCTTGTATCTTAATTTGCCACAATACAAATCTGGTGTTGTGATCCAATAGCAGAATTTCATACTTCAAAGACGCCATTACTGTGATTGAGATGAACAACCCGGAAGCTTGGATACCAATTTGTGAAAAATAAAATAAAAATAAAATAAAATAAAGAACACACAAATTTTACGTGGAAACCCTTTTGGGAAAAAACCACGGGCAGAGGAGAAGAAAATTCACTATGTCAAAAATTTGAATCAATACGAGAGGAATAGACTATGTCTATTTATAGGCTTGTAAAGCCATATTCTAGTAGGATTGAAACACCTTATCCTAATAAATATAAAATAGATGGAGTTTAATAAGGTTTAAAAAACCTTATTCTAAAATAAAATAAAAGAAGTCTAGTTCTATGTGGATTTTACTTTTATTTTATTTTCCATTGTATTTTATTTAAATAAGAATTCGGGTCAATTAATTCTAACAGCTATGAAGACATCTCAACCCATAAATGCTTGGATCCTATTCAAAAAGTCATCACAAATAGATTGATTTTCCAAACTTGAAAATTGGCAACTTTGGTGAATGAAATTTAATAAATTCCACCCAATTTGTGCATGTATTAGATGGACGTACAAATATTCAAAGTATTAGCTAGAATAAAATCCCAATGATTTTTGTTGTCAAAATTTTCCAAATTAAACATGACAAGTTTTTTAACTGAGCAATGCCAGATGTGGCGCCCCAAACTTAACCGGGACAGACCGACTCGAATTCGGAACGTCACATTAGCCACTTACATAACTCCCCTTACTGACCAACATACGCATCAAAACCCACAAATCACACCAAGAAAGTGCATGCTTAATCAAGTAATTTAAACATACAAAAGCCTAAAACATGCTTCATCTAGCAGAACACAACAAAATATCTACAGGGGTACAAACGCCATTTTGCATAATGTATGCAAAATACTCATAAATGATTAAATTAAATAGATAAGTTCCTTGAGAATTTTATTTAAAACCATATTTAAAAATGTTAGTTCAAAACAACGATTAAAACCCATTCAATTTCAAAACGAAATTTAAGGACTAAAATGTAAATTTTACAAATATCTAGGAAAACCTTTTTATAAAATTGAAGATAGAATTTTGGAATTCAATGTAAAACCTTGTCATGTAAATTTTTGAAACATTTCATGGTGTTTAAGGCCTCTTATTGCATTGTATAAAAATCAGGATTTAATGGCAAAGTTAACAAAATATGCCCAAAACACTCAGCGAGCCATGTCGAGACGGCACGGATTTTCATGTCACAATGTAACCTGGAAGAGGGCTTTTATCCCAATGACCAATTCTCATCGTAATTTCGTTTAATGCTTGTCACGACGCCGACTACAATATTTGCAGAAAAATTATAGCAACTTGCATATGACACTTTGACACTAAGCTTGACATACCATTTCGTTTTTTCTTACCAATTTCCTTATTCTAACATGTCATATGGCATCCAGAGATCATTCAAGACATGCTTAATTACATTTAACATACTTTAACATGCTTTGGCCAATCAAATAAGTTAGTATGCTAACATGCATTTCTAAAGTCCTAATTTAATTTACTCAACATATCAAATTTGCATATAAAGAAATTTTAAGTGCAATATAGGTCCATACCTTGCCATTTGGTCAGTTTGGATTTGTCCAAGCATTCATCCAGTCATTTAAGCATTTATAACCACAATTCACTAAGGGACATGTATGCTAATCAACATATAACCTAACCATTTATCTAAAACCATTCATGCAACAATTCAAGAAATAAAGGCATCAAAAAACCAGTTATAAAGTGCTTAAACAATGCATGGAATGTCCATTTACAAACCAAAACAAAAGCTAAAGTCTAATCCCTCAAAATGATCTCACATTGCCGTCCTTTATTATCCAAGAAAACCATATCACATAAACAATTAAGTTGCTTTGCCTTGGGATCACAAGCTTGGTCACTTCACCACTCCACACAAGCTATTTCTCTGCAAAAATAAATTCAAGAGAGTGTGAGCTTAAACAAGTTTAGTGAGTGCCCAAGATGCTACAATAAACCAGATTATCAAAGGTTAAAAGCAAGTCTAGAAAGCACAAAACACTTATCATCAATAGTCATTTAATCAAGTTGATACATTGGCATCTTGTGATTATGAAATATGTATAAAAATTCAACACATCAGATATTCAGATCTCCACACACCAATGATTCATAGAGTTTAATATGTCCCAAGTAAATGTAGCATTAAGCTAACATTCTCTAACACACCAAACATATCCCTTTGAATAGAGCTTTGCTTTACATTCCCTTATCCCTCCAACATGTCCCAATATCAAAAAATATATATGAGTACTCAAATTCTAACAACATGTCCCAATATCAAAAAATATATATGAGTACTCAAATTCTATGGCATGCTATTTATATCCAATGCTTTTTAGAGATCACAAGGCCAATATATCAATATTACACATTCATTTTCTGGTTTGTGCTCACTTACACATATCATACCCATATCACATTTCACATGTTCATATCATGCACTTTCAAGTGCAATCACTTTACTCATTGAGACACACACACTTTTATATCATATGTGTGTGCATAAAACCAACTGATCATAAGTTACTTTCTGACATATTCACACTATGTGTAATTATATTAACACATCATATACATAACACATCACATATAAGCTTAGTTTGCAAAGTAACACAAGCTTAAGTAAGAACACTTACTCTTGGAACTTAGGATAGGTGATTAGGCTACCTAAGCTCCCCTTTAAAACTCTGATTTTTACATTAATTATAGTACACCAGTTCACCCACCTTTGCAACCTTTGCTTTAATGAAAAAGCTCAAGTAAGCTTTTGTTTGCCTTTGTCCTTGCTTGTAGAAGCTCCCAAATGATTTGACACTTTACATACACATCAAACACAATGCAATTACATTACAAAAAACAACAAGCCCAATCAACTCACTCTAAAATCACAGATCTAACCTTCTCATTCACAATATCGAAAACTAACTAATTTTGCTGATATAGGGACTTCAACCCTCAAACCCCACTTCCAAGCCTCAATTTCGATTTCAAGCATCCTAAATATCATTAATTATAGATCTAAACCATCAATTTCATTTTATGACACGAATCTAACTTTTTCGATAAAATTAAGCTTGTATTAACATTAGAAAGGGGAAAATGTCAAATTTATTAAAATTTACTAGGGATTTGTTAAATTAAGATAAAATACCTTTTAATTAGATCAAAATGAGTTGAAAATCACTTTAAAATAGTTACTTAGCTTAGTATTACAAGATCTACCATTTTCAAGCAAAAAATTGGTTTAAAATCATTAGATCTATTGAAATCTTGATTTAATCAATTAAAACTTGAATTGAATTAACAACATACTTAATTTAATCATAAAAGTCAAGATGTTACCTCAATTTTGAAGAAATCAATGGGTTGAGGATCAAATTCGAGCTATAACGTGCTAAGAACAATGGTGAAATTGAAGGAAAAAATACGAGTTTTCTTTAAAATTGAAGAAGGAAATTATATTTGTTTGCCTAGAAAATAAATAAGGATGAATCAATTTTGAGAGAAACCTCATTTTAGATTTTAGAAAAAATTTGAACGGATGTTGAAATGGGAGGGAAGAGATGTGGGTGACCTTTAAATAGCCAACCAATTTTTTAAAAATTAGGCAATTGTCATTTGGGCCACCTTCAGTATCTTTCCTTTTTTCAAATCAATCATTGTTTTCAATTAAAGCTCATTTTCTAAATTATTTTCAAATCGCTTTAAAAATTTGTTTTAAGCAAATTAGTTTCCTAACATCTAATTTTATTTTCTTAAGCTAAATTTTTAGTTCTACTATTTTAATATTTTATTTTATTTATTCCTATTATTTTAACAATCTAACTTAATTCTGATTTCCGGTTCACTAACTCTCTATTTACTAACCTAATTTTTGAGATGTAACATCAAATACCAGTGAGACTTGCTCCCTCGACATTGCTCATAAACTACCTAATCAGATGCATTTATAAAAAAAATATAAAATATTGCAAAATGTAAGTTTATAGCAATAAAATAAATTCAATAAAAAAAATGAAAAGATAAAATTTTTAGAATATATCTAATATATTCAAAAAAATGTTTTAAGAAAATTTGCTAAAAAATTTTTTTTTACGCAAACTCTCCCAAACACAAAAAAATATTAATTTTTCTAAAAAATTAAATAAATTTTTTTTCAAAAATTGGTTTTAGGGAAAGAGTTGCAACTTTAAATACCCAAAAAATTAAAATTATTGTTTATAATAATGTTAATTATGAAATACCTTTCATCCCAAAATGAATTCACCTCATGCTGTTTCTACAACTTCATACTCAATTCTAAATAAATACAATCAAGATCATGATTAATGAACGATTAAATCGTATCAAATTCACTAAAAACTGAATATCTAACCCAATGCACAGAAATCAAAACCAACACATGCCTTATATTCCAATTATCGTTTCTTGCCATCTTCTATTCTCCAAAAATATAGAGCTCAATAAAATAACCCCAAAATCTTCATAGATAAGAATATATCCTTCATACCATAGACCTCAAAAGAAAATAAAAGTTATTCTCACCAAAATTTCTTTATTATTTGAGAAGATTTCTAAAATTCTCCAAATATATAAAAATTAAGATAATCCCGAAAGATTTACCAAAAACTTTCTCATAATTCAATCCTTTAAATTCTATGAATTCACTCCAACTTACATATATTTTTCAAGACAGCTTTGCTTCATATTTGTCCATTCATTGGTTTCAAAAAGTACATATTTGATTTATTTTTATTCTAATTTATTATTTTTAATTGTATTTAAAATTGATTATTTCTATTATTTTTGTTTGGTTTGAATTTTGAAATGATGATATCTTTGTTTTTATAATATTTAGTTTTATAATAAAAATAATTTATGGTAAGAATAAATAAATTAAATATTATAGTAACAAATAAAGATCCATGATAAATTATAATTAAAATTAGTTGAATATAATATGGAATGAATATCAAAGACCAAAATAAATTTAAATATAATTTCCTCACGATGGGACGTAAACCCAGCATAATTTGGAAAAAAAAAAAATCCATATAAAACATTTGCACATAGACTATTAACTTTACTAAAACACGAGTGTATCATGGATAAGATTGCAAGTATTTAGATTCCAATTCCAATTACATCTTAAAAATAATGATATGATTTAATTGAACTCCTTTAATTTTTCTGGTATTTATGAACAGTAATAAACCTTTATCCAATGCCCAAAGAAGAAGCAAAGAACAAAGCTTCATAACTTGTCACCTTTTCTTTCCTCTTCACTTTGTTTGATTCTCAATCATGACATTGGAACAAATGGTAACAAAAGGGAGACAAACGATCGTTTTAATTATCAACTTATGGCGAAAAATGCTAGAGCAGCCTGTTTGAATAACCCATATTTTTATGCAGATTTTCGTGTGCTATCTTCGAAAATTTTCAAGAAGCAAGCAAGGAAGGAAGTAGATTCAGCTTGGCTTTATTATATAAGCACATTTCGTTTGTTGTTTCCTTCCAACAGTACCCTCAATGTGGAGTACTGCATTAGAGGCCTAATTAATGGAATCCATCCTAGAACCTGCAACTAAAATGCAGCAATCCGACAGAGGTATAAGGCTGAGCTTTTCAACATCCAATGATGGTTTGATGTTAAAGCAAATTCAGGCAGTTCATGTTCCTGATGGACGAGCCATTGATGTTCGACCTCTTCTGCATATTGTTGAAGACATCTTAAGTTTTGCCGCCCCAAGTGGTGATGCCATTGTTGAAACTGTAACAATTCCATGGCCTAGACTCTATTGCTTCTTGTATTTTGGATTAGTTTCCTACACTTAGAGCAAATATAAACTTCCCTACAAATTTGTCTTACAGGGTAAGCAAGCTACGAACACTGAAGCATTCCAACACCAGACCAACTACCAAACCAATATTATTGACATGCTTGAAACTTTGTCATTTCTCATTGATAGAATCTCCATTGAGGTTATTAATTATGAAATTCACTCTCTATATACATGTCAGTATATATATTTGTGACTAAAAAAGGAAGTAATTATGGTATTGCAGATGGCACGCAAATGCAGTGAAACTAGGGAAGAACATGCAACAACAATGTCCATATTGAGCATGGTATCCAACTACCCATGGGATGCCAAATTGGTGATAGCTTTATCGGCTTTCGCAGTTAACTATGGCGAATTCTGGCTCCTAGCCCAGTGCTACACCTCAAACCAACTAGCCAAAAACCTTGCAATCCTCAAACAAGTACCAGGAATTTTACAACGTTCAACCATGTTGAAATCTCGGTTTGACACAATTAAAGATCTCATTACAGCCATGCTAGATATTGCCAAGTGTTTAGTTGAGTTTAAGGAAATACCGTCTAATTATGTTACGGAAGATGTTGCTGCTGCAGTATCGGCAGCCATGGATCATATACCGGTAGCTATCTACTGGACCATCAGAAGCATGTTGGCTACTGCATCTCAGATTACTGGTCTTTCAGGATCAGAAAATGAGTTAAGTTCGCATAATTTATATGCCGTTGATGCTATAATTTATGAACTGCAGTCACCTAGAAAAGCTCCAATTTGGCACCATTAGTATAAGAAGTTCCATGTTTCAGGTTTCTTTCATCCTTGGAATCCTGGGAGCTATCAAGCTTAGTACACAAGCTCAGCAGCATGCACAGCCATCTAGTAGGTCTACTGGCTATCTGCCATAAGCAAATAGGTGAGCTTATTTATACTGGCTAATACGCTATTCTTCAGAAATTGACTCGAATATTTAAGAAATGTGATCTTATATTTATATGGTCACCGGTTTAATGAGGTTCCTTCCTAGTGCAGATGAAAGAAAATTTATAGAAGCTTATCAGAACCTTCAATATTTGTTTAATGCCGCCCAAATTGACAACAGTAAGGTTCTCAAGGCGTTGATTAACCCAAAGGATGATCCACTTCCACTAGTTGATGGGGCCAACAAGAAAAGGGTTTGCTCTTATTTCCTATTATTCCCTGCTTTATTTTAACTATCTCTTTTAAGCCATTTAAATAGCAAACTAAAGTTACTTGGAGTTTAGCTCAATTAATTCATAAAACACTTGCATTTCGGTCTAGGTGCATATCCATAAGGGATTGGTGACATAAACCTCTAAATACATGGAGAAACTTAATACTACCCATGTTGGATGTATATCGAAATCGGAATAACATAGATGTTAGAGACAGTCTAGTGTTTTGTTTTCCAAGATCCTGATTAGCCGTGCACCAATTGATATGACAAAACCAGGTTAGTGTTGATGTTCTAAGGAAAAGAAATGTTCTATTGCTGATATCAGATCTAGACATCTTGCAAGATGAAGTCGTCATTCTTCAACAGATATACGAGGAGTCCAGAAGGCAATCAAACAGCCTGGACCAGAATCCATACGAGTTTGTGTGGCTGCCAGTGCTAGACTCATCTGTCTCGTTGTCTAAGATCAAGCAACGTAAATTTGAGAATCTGGCAGCAACTATGACATGGTTCACATTGCACCACCCTTCATTACTTAATCGGGCGGTGTTCAAGTTCATCAAGGAAGAGTGGCGTTTCGAGCAGAAGCCTATCGTTGTGGTTTTAGATCCTCAAGGAAGGGTTACATGTTCTAATGCAATTCACATGATGTGGATTTGGGGCAATTTGGCCTTCCCTTTCACCATTGCTAAGGAAGATGCTTTATGGAAAGCTGAGACTTTGACACTTGACTTTCTTGTGGATGGTATTGATCCTGTGATTCTGAAATGGGTATGTTTATTGTCATTCTTTTGCGGTTCTCGGCTCATTCCGTTATCCATATAAACTCACTCATGCATTAATAACATGAAATTGTATGATTTATCAGATATCAGAAGAAAGATTCATATTCTTGTATGGGGGAGAGGATATAGAGTGGATCAGGAATTTCACACACACTGTAAAAACTGTTGCAAGAGCTTGTGGCATTGAAATGGAAATGGTTTATGTCGGAAAGAGAAATCCAAAGGAGAATATCCGTAGAAACATGGCTATTATCAATGAAGAAAAACTTAGCCATTGCTTGCCAGACATAACTGCTATTTGGTACTTCTGGATTCGGATCGAAAGCATGTGGAACTCGAAGCACCAACTTGGTAAAGCAGATGAGAATGATCCCATAACTCAAGAAATCATGACATTGCTTTCATATGATGGCAGTGAAGGGTATGGATGGGCCTTGCTTAGTAAAGGTTCAACAGAGTTCACCAGAGCCAAGGGGACTACATTTTTAACTTGCTTATCAGATTATGATCTGTGGGCTGAAGATGTGCAAACAAAAGGATTGGTGTCGGCAATTCATGATTACTTTTTGCAGAATCCGACCCCACATCATTGCAACCGACTTGTTCTACCGGGCACTGCCGATCGGTTGCCGGAAATGGTGACTTGTTCTGAATGTCGACGAACCATGGAGAGGTACATTTTGTACCACTGCTGCGATGAATAACAAAGTAACATAAGCAACAACTGGTAAGGTTTAGGAAATTGTGTGCTTGTATTTTTTTCAAGTAACATGCATTGCGAAAATGTGAACCCAACTAATTATGATCAGTTTAATCTTCATAACAATTATACTAGAAACAAATAGATTTTATCATATGATTATATGCCAAAATAAGTTTGGTGTGCATATCTAAATAGCCCTAGATTTGCAGTGCAGCACTATTGCTTCATCAAAACTGAGCTTGCAAAATCTGGGCATAAATCGTATTCAGTCTTTTTTTCTTTTTCCCAGAAAAGAAAAATGGCAAAAATTTGATTATCACCGGATAGAATGAAACCAGCAGAAAGACATGAAAAGGAATTAAAGCTTAAAGCCATGAAAAAGTTAGGGAACAATGTATATTCTATACAACATGTACATACAGACATTGTTGGTGTTTTGCAAAGAGAGAAACAGAGAACAAAGGAACAAAAACAAGCAGCAACAGATGCTAATTTGATCTATTCATTCCACCAAAAGTTACATTATATATGGTCAAATAGTTACCAAATACAAAGCAAATTTCAACCACTTGCACTAAACATTATGAAAAATTGTTTAAAGGTAACTTATGAATAAAGAGAACTAGCAAACTAGAGTTTAAAATTAAAAAAATTAAGCTACAAATGAACTAACCAGAACTAGCATGCAACTAAACAAAATCTGCATGCACCAAGGCTCTTTCAGCTGCATGGTTGGCCAACTTGTAATACTCCTCCTTGGCCTTTATGTAGCAAACACCAATGTTGTTTCTTAAGTCCTCGAATCTAGTAGTTCCAAGGGGTTTTGTTAAAATGTCAGCAAGCTAGTATTTCGAACTGCAATGAACCAATTTCACTTCATTTAATTGTTCAATCTCTCTTACAAAGTGATACTTAATCTTAAAATGTTTTCTCTTGCCATGGAAGACAAAGTTCTTTACAATTACAACAGCAGATTGATTATCTCAATAAATCTCTATTACTTCCCCTTAATTCAAATTTAAGTCACACAACAACTTCTTTAGCCAAATGGCTTAGTTTACAGTTGCTACATACTCAGCTTCAGTAGTTGATTGTGCAACAACCTTTTGTTTCCTTGAGCTCCAATAAAAAACAACTGACCTTAGTGTAAAGAAGTAGCCTGAAGTGCTTTTCATATCTTCAACTGATCTTGCCCAGTCAGTGTCTGTATAACCAACAAGTTTTAGCTCCTCAGTATTTACAAACTTGACACCATATTATTGACTAAAATCCTTTACAACCAACCTGGCTTTGAGCTTGTTGACAGATCCATCAGGATTTAGATTTGTCTTGAACACCTATTTCACTCCAATGAACTTCTTGTGGATTGACCTATCAATCAGCTCTCAGGTTTGATTTTTCAAAATCATGGACATTTCATCTTCCATAGCTTCCTTTCGAGCATTTTCCTTGGCTACTTCTTTAAAACAGGTAGACTCTATCATAGCTACACCACATCTTTGGTACACCTCAGAAAGAGGCCTGGTGCTTCTGATGGAAAAGTCATCAAGGTCTTCATATTTATGAGCTTTAACTTCAGTAGGATGTAGGTGCTGACCCTGTTCAAGTAATTCAGCTTCAGTTGCACCCCAATTCCATGCATTATCTTCATTGAATTTTTCATCTCTTCTTATAAAGACTTTGTTAGTGAAAGGATAAAAAATTCTATATCCCTTTTTGCTGCTGCTATAGCAAAAAAAGATGCCTCACCAGTGACCTTTTCTCCAATTTACTTTTCCTTACAACTGGAACAAATGCATAGAAAATGCAACCAAATATCTTCAAGTGTGAGACTGATAGTTTGAATCCAAACCAAGCTTTAAGAGGTGTCATGCCCTTTACAGCCTTAGTTGACAGCCTGTTTAGCAGATACACAAAGGTATTTACAACCTTTTCCAAAAAATTATTTGGAAACTTCCTTTCAAACAACAAACATCTTGCCATGTCCATCACTATTTTATTGAGGCGTGTAGATGTTTGTTAGTTGATGCTCTCTACCTACTTCTTCACAGAATCTCTCAAACCTTTCTGATGTATACTCAAATCCGTTATCTGATCTGAGTATCCTCAACTTGCAGCAAACTTGGTTTTCAACAACAACCTTAAACTTCAAAAAAACCTATGCCACTTCTGACTTGAACTTCAAAAATAGACCTAACAATGTCTTGAGTTGTCATCAATAAACAAAATAAAGTATCTACTCCCATTAAGTGAAAGTGTCTTCATAGGTCCACATACATTAGTATGGACCGAGTGTAGCTTGTCAATGGCTTTCCATGTAACATCCCTAACCCATATCCGTTGCCAGAATAGGATTACGGAGCATTACCGGAGTTTACATTTCAAAACAAACAAAAATTTCAAACATTTTAATTCATATCACTAATCATAGCAAAACCAAACAATAACATGCATATCGTCCCTTATACGAGCCATTAGGCGCTAAAAACACGTTGGAAACAAGTCGAGACTAAATCGAAAACATTTAGAATTTTTCAAAACAAGATGAAAATATTCAAATTGTAGGGGGTCACACGAGCGTATGACTCACACGGCTGAGAGACACGCCCGTGTCTCAGGTCGTGTGGATATTCAAAATAGGGATACACGATCATGTCCCAGCTAGTGTCCATGCTTGTGTAACTATCTGACTTGGACCACACGGACAAGCTACACGCCTGTGTGCCAGGCCGTGTAACTCTTGAAATGCAACCTTTAAAAACCTACAGGGGACACACAGCCATGTCGCCTGGTCGTGTGTCACACATGGCTGAGACACACGCCCGTGTCTTTGATCGTGTGGACGAAAAATAGGCCATTTCCATGCCATTTTTCTCACCCATTCTGTAACACCCCTCACTTATATTCAATGCCGGAATAGGGTTACAGAGCGTTACCGAACATATTACACAATTACATATACATTTCACGTACATTTTCATATTTCATATAATCATCAATCAACAACATTCATATCGTCCCTAATACAAGCCTATGAGGCCCAAAACATGCATTTGGGTGGCTCGGGACTAAACTGATAACTTTAGAAACTTTTGAAACACTTAGAAAATTTTCCCAAAAATAGGGGACACACGCCTATGTGGTCTAGCCGTGTGTCTCACACGGCCAATGACACGCCCGTGCCGTAGACTGTGTGGACATTCGAAATGGGAGCACATGGCAGTGTCCTAACCCGTGTCAGACCCCGTGTAACTCTCTGACTTGGGTCACACAACCAACACACATACCCGTGTGCCCTAAAAATGGCCACACATGCGCGTGTACCAGGCCGTGCCAATCCTGTAGGGTATACTGACTTAAGCCACACGGCCAATCACATGCCTGTGTACTAGGCTGTGTGGAGTATACTGACTTGGTTTTTAATTCAACATTAGGGGACACACGGCCGTGTAACCTGACCGTGTCTAACACACAGTTGAGACGCACACCCTGTCTCTTCCGATGTGGACAAAAATAGGCTATTTACCAAGCCATTTTGCCACCCAAATTTGTATGCACCTACACAAAACCAAATGACACCAAAACATAGCATATATAGGCATTCAAACCAACTAAATCAAGCCTAAATCATGCCAACTCAATTCCATTATCCACAATATACATAAGTCACAAAATGGGTCATTACATTATACCTAATTCACATATACAATTCAACTAAGTAAACATTTCCAAACATGCATCATTATGCTCAAATTTACAAGCATATATTTTCTCTAATATCTACCATTTTACAACCACAATACCTACTAACAATAAGCATCACAAAGCCAACCTCAATCACAAAACATAAGCCATATGCACACACACACACACACACACACACACACACATATATATATACACAACCAAACCAACCAAATTAAGCCAACTTTCATGGCTATATACAAGACCAAAATTTAAACATTTACAAGCCAATTCTAATGGCTAAATTCATCATCAACTTGTATTCCAAAAACATAGATTCAAAAGTACCAAAAATATAACTTGATAGTGTGATGAAGTATCCGACGATCCCGGATCTGAGCTAGCTTTGAAATCACTATAAAGCACGGTAAAATAAATAGAGTAAGCTTTATAGCTTAGTAAGTTTATATGATTAATAAGTATAATTTGCCAGTTTATTCATCATTTAAAGAACATAAGTATATTACATTCAAATCAACAATTTGCACCTGTTGTAGGCCAATTTTGACCCAGTTTATATCAAAATCCCATCAATACCCTAAGCCAATGTACATCAAAACCCGGATGGCCCAAAACCCCTAGCCCAACTACAAACCCTAAGCCCAAATCAAAAAAGAGAAACCCTAAACCTAATTGCTGCCGAATCAGCCTCTGCCATCTCCCCACTTGCCTCTAACGACCCTGTAGCATCGCCCATCGGTCACCTCCACCGCCCATGGCACCTGCAACCATTGTAATGAAAAGACAGAAAGTAGAAAATGCTTGTAAAGATGGCTATAAAAGCCGAATCAAAACCAATGTAAAGGGGGATCATTTTTTAAAAATAAAAATAGTAGATTCAAAACACTAAAAATCAGTCCAAACACAAGCAAAAACAGCAAGCAAGTTCGATCAAGGTAGCGAGTAGCCATTTTTATTTTTGTTCTTTTTATTCTAATCTATACACACACATATATAAGGTTTTTTTTTACTAAAAAAAAAGGGAATTTTTTATTTTTCCGCCACATGGTGCGGTGGCCGCGATGGTACTGGCGACGACGGTCCGACGACCGGACGGTGACCGGCCCTGTGGCCAGAAATCTCCCCAGCTCCCTCTCTCCCTTTTTTTTTTCTTCACTTTGGCTGCAAATGAATTTTTTTGAAAAAAATTGGCCTTTTATAGCCTCCCAAAACGACGTCGTTTTGCCCTGGATCGGGTCGACCTGACCCAACCCACTTAGGATCCGCGTGTTTTTGCTCTTAGGGGCTAATTGCGCGCGCGGTCCTTCCGCTTTTTCTATGATTTTCAATCAGGTTTTTTTATGTATTTTAATTTGGCCCTATAATTTGTTGCGCTTTCCAATTTGGTCCTCAATGCTGCTGCGCGTTTTGGGTGGAGTGATTTATTTCGTTTTTAGTCCCTCCACTAGTTGTGCGTGTTGAAATAGGTCCCCTTCCCTTCTTTTTATTTCAATTTCGCCCCAAGCCTTTTATTTTTAGTTCGATTCAATCCTTTTTTAAGTACTTTATTATTAAAATTAATTATTTTAGTATTATTATTATTATTATTATTATTATTATTATTATTATTATTATTATTAGTACTATTCATGTACATTTATATTATCATTATGGCTACTATTACTATTATTAATCTTGATATTATTACTATTATTTCTTTATTTTTATATTATATTATATTATATCATTAGTTTTTTTAGTATTAGTTTTAGCTTCAATTAATATTTTTAACATGCATATATATACTTTTATGTAACATTATTAATAATTATTGTTTTAAACATTATTATTATTTTTTAATACATGCATATATATTATGTGTATATTCTTTTAATAGATATTATGTATACATTTTTATTATTTGTAACTTTATCTTATGTATATATTTTTAAATATCATACTATTCATATATTTTTATGTTATCTCATGTATATATATTTTTTATATTATTAGTTATATATATATATATATATATATATATATATATATTTTATACTATTTCATGTATATATTTTTATATTATCCTTATTATTGTTATTAATATTAGTGTATGTTTTATTATATATGTATATATCTTATATATATATAGGTATATATTTATGTAATATTATTAATAGATGTTTTCAACATTATTATTATGTATGTATATATTATGTAAATATTTTAACATTATATTATATATACATTTTTATATATTACGTATATATATACCTTTTTAATATTGTATTTTTATATATATCATGTATATATTTCGAATACTATATTATATTTTTTCTTACATATTATCTTATATATATATTTTTTAATAACTATATATTATGTATGTATTTTTAACATTATATATGTATATATTTTTTATACTATGTATACACTTTGTAATACTATTATTATGTTTATATTTAAAATATATATACGTATGTATATAAGTAATATTATTAGTGTTTTTAATATCATGTTTCCATCACTTTACTAACTATTATTATGTATATCTATATTCATTGTTCTTTATTTCGCGTTTAATACTATGATTACGTTTAATATCACATGCATTGTTATTGTTTTTAATATTAGTGTCGTATTTATTATTTGCTTCGATATATTTCTAACTCTTTTATTTTTTCTTACCCATTCTGTATCAGTTTGCTTTTCTTATTATATTATTAGCATATCATTATTTTTATTATTATTTTCTTTTTATTGTAAATATTGTTTTTATTTTTATCCTAATGCTCTTATATTATATGTTAATATTTTACACTCATTATATCATTGTTTGCACCATTTATTTATTTATGAATTTTTATTTTAAAAAATATTTTATTCATTTTTTATCAATAAATAAGGCAATGAACCGATTTAACATTAAGCCATCAATTTCATCGCTATGTTGGGTGAAATTCGTCGGCTCGTGTTAAAAACGGGACACCCTTCTAAAAAATCAAAAATTAAAAATTCTCATTTTTCAATCGGATCACGATTAAATGTCAAGTTGAATTCGTATTTTTGAAAATCAAGACAACATGTGTTTAACAAGATACCAATCTTGGGTGTCGCGAGGGTGCTAATACCTTCCTCGCGCGTAACCGACTCCCGAACCCTATTTTTTTTCTCTAGCTTTTGACTAGACCTAAACTCGGCCTTCTTTTTGTGTTAAAAAAAATAAATTTTCTTAGAAAAAAGAGGATTTATTAGGTGTCCGATCACACCTAGAAAGAGATCGGTGGCGACTCTCTTTTTCAATAAAATCAAAAGTCAGTTTTCAAATTTTCAATAAATCGCATCAAATAGCGACCGAAAGTGAAAATTTTTACGTCGCTACAGCACCTTGCCATAGTTCTATGTATCAAATATAAATTCATCAACTTTCACTTATATTATGAACTTATCAATTATCACTTACTTGTCAAACTTATCACGAGTACCTGAACTGATCCGTATCATTGCTTACAATCTCGTACCATCACCTTTTTCTGTTGAACCATTCGGAATAATGTCGGATACTCGGGAATCTCACACTGAAGTGCCATATATATAGCCAATGCTATCTCAATCTCATATCTCATATATACTCACTCTTGGGCTATCAACGGGCATGCTCACACAAGATGTCAGTCAAGATGTAGCTACACAATGCTACTCACACAAGCTGTCAAGTAACCACAACACATGCCGGTATACTCAGCCACCGGTAGGACATATAGGACCAGCACCCGGATCACACAATCACAATAACCCCTCATGACATGTCACTAGTATCCTATCTATTCCTAAGGTTCAACCGAGATTCTCACTGTGTCAATGATTTGTCGATAGGTTCTGCAGTGTCGTAGTATTACAATTATAATATTCAAGCACATAAACACATATAACATTAAGCTTATTAATCATACAAACTTATCTCGGATGCAAAAACGACGAATTAAGTTGATTAATCCGAAACTTTGTTCTTTCCCCAATCTAAATTCGTATTTCGCCTTTCTTGATCTATATAATATCAAATTTGGCTTATTTAATTACCTCTCTATTCAATTTAATCCAAAACACTCATTAAAGCACATTTACACATTTGTCGCTAGTATTTCACAACTTTTACAATGCAGTCCTTATTTCATAAAATCACAAATTCATGCAATTCAACCAAAACCCATTCTAGCCGAATTTCAATTAGGTCCCTAGCAGCCCCTATTTTTTATTTATTTCACATTTTAACTACAAAATTTCCACATTTCACAATTTAATCCCTAATTTGCATTTTCACTAAAAATCACTTAACAAAACTTGTATACATGCTTATTCATCAATGGCAACATCTTAGATCTTTAACAGTTTTGCAAAATAGTCCTTAGGCCCGCTAGACCTAGTTGCAACGATCTCAAAACACATAAATCATTAAAAATGGGACAAAAATCATACCTAATTGCAAGGATTTAAAATGGCCGAATGAAGAACCCTAATATCTTGTTTTTCTTCTTCAATTTTAGTGGAAGATGATAGATTAAAAGATGATGGCTTTTTTTGTTTTGTTATTTTACTTATGTAATTTACTAAATTATTTTATTAACCTTGTTAATAAACCATTAAAAACACTTAAAAGATGTCCAAAAATGTCCACTCACATTCCAAATAGTTTAATTACCATTTAAGGAACTCCACTTTAAAAACCATAGCTAACAAACACCTTTAGCTAATAGAACTAAAGTTTTGCAGTTTACGCGATTTAGTACTTTTTATTGAGTTAAACACTCAAACGATAAAATTTCTTAATGAAATTTTCACACAAACACACTATCTTGTTGTAAACATCAAAATAATAATAAAATAATTATTTCAACTTCGAATTTGTGGTCCCGAAACCACTGTTCTAATTTGACCAAAAACAGGCTGTTACACATTCATGCACACACCTATAATCAATTTACCACATGTAATCAAGCACTCCGAAGTGTACCAAACCATGCTATAACAAGCTATCCAATTAAGGTACATAATCATACAACCAATGTGTCCAAAAAACGCCTCAATCACAATCATTAAACATGTATATCCATATTCATAAATTGGCCAAAAGTTCAACTAACTTATAACTAAACTTATGTCATAACTTACCACTTTGTTTACCTATCAAATTTCACACTAAAGTACCAAACATGCCATTTTACATCTAGCACCAATAGCCATACATGTCATCTATAAGAATTATACCAATTCACCACATTCAAACATATCAAAAGACCATTTATAATATACATTTTTATTTACCATTTGAACGCCATACATGTCATCTATAAGAATTATACCAATTCACCACATTCAAACATATCAAAAGACCATTTATAATATATATTTTTATTTACCATTTGAACTTCCATTATATAGTTATTATGCATCTCAATGTACATATATCTAACTTATACATAATTAACCATAACTCATCCATATATATAGTTTAATTCCGTACCAAGTTATACCATAATTGGCCACATGCCAAAATTACATGCAAACATACCAATTTGGTTATTCAAAAGACCACTTCAAATGACCATATCAACTCCAACCATCAAGGCCATCTAAATGACACAAAATCTAACCATATCTAGATGGTTCCAACAATCAACATGTATACAAACCATATTTCAACCATGCACATCTATTCAAAACCTTTCTAAGGCATACCATATCTTGACCATGTTGAGGTCAATTCAATATATATTACTTTGGCCGTTCAAACATGCTTTAACACATTATCAAATTAACACATATCAACAAGGCACCAAATGTACCAAGGCTACATCACCTAAAATGACATATACATGCCAAACACATCAATTAACATTCAACTAATCATCAGCCATAAGTTCACTTATACATGCCATTATAACCTTAACCAAAATATCGAAATCTACAGATATAACTGCTGGATAGTGTGATATATCTTCGATGAACTTCTAACCTGATTGAGCTTTCGATGATCTGAAAAGTAACGAAAAAACAACTACGTAAGCAATGGATGCTTAGTAAGCTTGTATAAACTTTAGTCATATCAATCCATTTCAAATATGAAATTTATACATATTAGGAATAATCATATAACAATATTGCAAGGTTCATGAAACCATATCCAACAACTCACAAAGTGAATAAATCCATAGCATCACATATACATATCATCCCTAGCATAGTAGGACTTTAAAAAACTTTAAACCCTTTCAAATTTTCTTATTTTAATTTGCATTTCATTACTTTCTATTGCATTTACTCTTATTAGCTCAAATAACAACATCAATTTAATTCATCATTCCCTTTTCCATCATTCTACGCTTCAGGTATGAACTTACTATCTCATTACCTTTCCACACCCGTTTCATATGCATAACACACGGGACATAAGCATATCATTCAATCATAGCCATAAGCTAGTGCATTAAAACATAACTCCTTTTGGAATTAGTCACATGATAAACCATTTCACAAGAAATTACATAATTTAAACCTTACCACTCTTTCACAGACGCAAGCATATTTCCATTAGAGAACTTACCATTTCAATGCAACTTATAAGTAAACATAATACCATTCAATCAATAGCTTGGCACATGCCTAAACATCAAACAACAATACATGTTAGCCACGTACATACATATATAAACCAATAATCACGGATGAGCATAACAATTGATTAATTTTCATATACATGTATCATCCAATTCAATTTTTCATATATCATGTAACAACATTTCCATGTAATTCATATGTGTCCCTGTAATTGTCCGTATTGAACTCTTACCATTTCGTATTAGAATATTGCCCGTTGAACCATTTAGAGTACCATTGGATACTCGGGATAGCTCACACATAATGTGCTAAATTGTAATCCTTCTATTCTTGTACATGTATGCTCATATGAGCTATGAATCGATATGCTCTCACGAGCTATAAATCAGTAAGTTCTCACGAGTTGAAATCGGTAAGCTCATACGAGCTGAAAATCAGTAAGCTCTCACGAGCTGAAATTGGTAATCCCTAATGACATGCCATTTGTATTCTATAAATTCCTAAGGTTCAAAAAGAGCTCGGTAATCATCATATGTCGTTGGATTTACGTTGTTTCATAACACAGTAAATTGCATATTAATATATATATATTGATTTAATCATAATATAATCACATATTAACATTCAATTTAATAAAAATTATACATAATACAATTCATATGAACTTAACTGGCTAAATTGTAGAAATACCAAAGTTCAAGGGCATTTTGGTAATTTTTCATTTTTCTCAATTTTCCACCCGATCTTGATCTAAATTAATAATTTCATTAAATATATTAATTTAGACAATAAAAAAATTCATTTCATGCAATTTGATCATTTTTGAAATTTTTACAAAATTACCCTTAAAGTTTTACTTTTACTTAATTTAGTCCCTAAGCCCAAAACATGAAAATTAACCATTTTTACCCAAAATTGAACCTAGACAAATACTTATGGAATCAAATAAAGCACATTATTACAATAATTTCACATCAAGTCCTTGTACTTTTACTATTTTAATAATTTAGTCCTTAATTGAAAAATTCATCAAAAATCACTTAATAAAATACTTTTAAATATCAACCAACATTTCAAATTCATAATTTAACATATAAAATCATAAGGTTCATCAATGGAAACATTCAAAATCTTTAACAGTTTGAAAATTGAAGGTAAGGCTAGCTAGACCTAGTTGCAACGATCTCAAAAATATAAAAATTAAAAGAAATAAACCCAAATTTAGCTTACATGCAAAGGAGGACTTGGCCGAATGTTTAAGCTATCATCCATGACTTTTTTCATTCTCCAATTTCAGAAAAACTAAAGAACAAAGATGATAGCATAATTGTTTTATTTTTAATATAATTTAATTTATCAAATTACCATTTTAACCTGATTAATAATTAAAACAAACATCAAATTCAAGCCCATAATTGTCCACTAACACCTTGAATGGTCTAATTATCATTTAAGTCCCTTTTCCTTTATTCAATTACCCATTTAATCACTCAAATCAAATAGCGATCAAATTTTACATCTTTTACGATTTAGTCCCCTTTAATTAATTAACTATCGAAACGTTAAAATTTTTCAATGAAACTTTAATACCACCTTACTGACACTCTGTAAATATTTATAAAAATATTTACGACTCGTTTTATAGAAACGAGGTCCCGATACCTCATTTTCTAAAACCACTTGACCTTAAGGTCTTACCACTTGAACTTAAATAATCCTCGAAATAGTATAAATGATAAAACATAAAAGTAACATGTTTTTAATCCCATTCTTGACTCGTTTTTGGATGATTTATTATGTAAATTTGTAACATCCCAAACCCATAACCATTACCAGAATAGGTTAAGAGGCATTACTGGACTTTTAACTCAATTTAGAACAAACATTTATAAAAAATCATCTCATTTTAGTCAATATCATTCACTCATATTCAATATGCATTTAACTCAAGCATACAAAGCTTGAATCATGCATTCGGGACTAAATCAGTAACATATTAAAATTTTGGAAACTTAGAAAAATTTCAACATTTCAATGTCACACGCCCGTGTGAACAGGCCATGTGCCTCACACGGCTGATAGACACGCCCGTGTCTTAGACCATGTGAAAATAGGGCATACATACTGACTTGTGTCACACGGCCAAGGACACGTCCGTGTGCCAGGCCGTGTGAAAACTGGAGAGGTTACTGACTTGGGTCACACGGCCAACTACATGCCCGTGTGTCTAGCTTGTGTGCCCTTCGAAATGGCCACACACGCCCGTGTATTAGGCCATGACAAAACTGTAAGGTATACTGACTTATCAACACATCCAAGTCACACGCCTGTGTACTAGGCTATGTGCCATTTAGAGGGGTCGTGTGGAGCATACTGACTTCAATTCCATTTCAACACTAGGGGACACACGGCCGTGCAACATGACCGTGTGTCACGCACGGCTGAGATACACGCCTGTGTCTGTGCCCGTGTGGACAAAAATAGGCTATTTATAAAGCCATTTCGCCACCCTATATACACAAGCATAAATGACCACATTTCATAACCCAATTGGCAAACATTTCATAACCATTTTATATACAATATATACCAATTCAACTTGATACTTAATTACCTAATTAATACCATTTGTGCCATCAAACACATACCAAACCAATATGACTTGTAAGCCAATATATGCATATAATCTATTCAATAATTCAAACAATTTGTATATCTTCATCTCATCAACTACTTACCAAAACTTGCCATATTTAGTACACATATACATAACCAATATTTAACCAAGTTAAGCCAAATCACATGGCTTAAACACATCAATGCTTATAAGCTTTAATAGCTAAAATAACTCATATATTTCATATCATCAACTAGCCTCTACATGCCATATTACCAATTTCAAAGAGTTTAAAAATACCAAATCAACTCCTGGATAGTGTGATGAAATCTTCGATGACTTCCAACCCGAATGAGTTTTCAAATCACTGTAAAATACAGAAAATAAACAGAGTAAGCTAATAAGCTTAATAATCTCGTATGACTAGTATGTACTATATACAATTTAACAATTAATTCAGAATTAGAGAAACATGAGGACATATAAATCAGCTCCATCAAAATCAACACGTAATACAATAAGAACCTGGTAATTCTTGTATGTATTCATCTGTTTTCACTTACATATCATATGCAATTATTAAATATCACTTACTTGTCGAGCATGTCACATATACCTGAATTGATTCATATCATCATTTCAATTCTCGTACCATTATCTTCTCTATTGAACCATGGAAATAACATCGAATATTCTGTATCTTGTACACTAATGGGCATATATGTGGTTAAACCACCTATATCTCGATTCACATATATAACATTTGTTCGTACGTCATTATAACCTATATTACCATTTTAATACAATCCAACCAAATTTTCCAAATGCATAAGCATATAAAATCATCAATACCATGTAATTCACATGACATTATGGCAATTTATTTCTATTCGTATAAACGCTAATTCATTCATATAACCAGTAGTTCTTCCGTATAAATAGTAGTTCATCAGTAATAAGAACAATTCATCCGTATTAACTGTAATTCATCCATATAAACACATATCTTATTCATATGATCAGTAACAGTAATTATGCCCGTTGAACTACGTAGAATATGGATAGATACTCGGGTGAAACACACTAAGTGTATTTATCAAAATCCGTTAATTCATTATCATTTTTGCTCATTCGAGCCATAATTGGTAAGCTCCTCTTGACCTGATAAACAGTAAGCTCCTATTGAGCTGATAAACAGTAAGCTCTCTTGAGCTGAAATGGTAAGCTTTATCGAGTTGAACAGTAAGCTCATACGAGCTGAAACGGTACGCTCCAATGAGCTAAAAATAGTAAGCTCTCATGAGCTGATATATCGGTAAACTCATACGAGCTGTGGTGAGTCCACAACAAATGTAGGAGCTCGACCAAACCGGTAACCCTAGTGACATGTCACTTGTATCTAACAAATTCTTACTGTTCAAACGGGACTCGATAATTATCCAACTTCATCATTTAAGCATTTAATGATCAATAATTCAATTCCTCAAATCATATATTTATATATTCAATTCAATTAAGTACATACATTTAAATACTCAATTCATATACCTAATGCATATTATCATACCGAATCCCTGTAATATATAACAATTGTAGCATTTCTCTTTTATTCTTATAAACAGTAATTTAATCTTATAACCAGTAATTCAAATTTCAATTGGTTTATTCATCCAACTTATACACATTCATTTTAAACAATTACAAGTATTAATAGTTTGATTCTAGCTATACGAACTTACCTCGAGTTGCTCGAATAAAACTATTGGCTATTCGTCCACTTTTCGTTTTCCCCGATCTAGTTCCAGTAATTGCTTATCTTGATCTAGGTATAGTATTAAATTTAGTATATTAACTTCCAAATTATTCAATTTAACATATAATACACATTTTGGCAAAATTATGCTTTTGCCCCTAATGTTTTACATTTTTACAATTTAGTCCTTATCACGTAAAATTGCAAATTTTTTGCAATTTAAGGACAACCCATGCTAGTCGAATTTTACCCATACTACTAGCAGCCCATATTTTCAATTTAATCACACATCTAACTGTGAATTTTACAATTTTCTCAATTTAGTCCTTAATTGACATTTTTGTCAAAAATCACTTTATAAAACTTGTTAATCTAGCTTCAAACATTAATAATCTATCATAAAACATATAAAAACCCAAGAATTCAACAATGGCATCATTCAGAATCTATAGCAGTTTCGAAAACAAAGGTACGGGCTAGCTAGATTAAGCTGCAATGAGCTCAAAAACGTAGAAATCATTAAAAACTGAGTCAAAATCGTACCTTAATTGACAAAGGAAGGTTGGATGAATGTCTAGCCCTTAAAATGGTTTTTGTTTTTGTTTTATTGATTTTAACTTTAATTACCTATTTACCATTTTAACCTTTAAAACATTTAATAATTTTAAAAATACCAAGCCAACCACTTCCACTATGTCATTAAAGGACTAATTACCATGCAAGTACTCTCATATTTCAAGTTCATAGCCATATAGTGCTTTTAACAAGTATAACCCTAATTTTACACTTTACGCGATCTAGTCCTTTTTACCGAATTAAGCATTTAAACGATAAATTTCTTAACAAAAATTTTACAATATCATTCCATCATCCTGTAAAAATTATTAAAATAATAAAATAAATATTTAGACTTCAGATTGTGGTCTCGAAACCACTATTCTGGTTAACCCTAAAAATAGGCTGTTACAAAATTAGTGAATTTGATGCTCCAAATCCTTTAAATTCATGTTTCTATACTTAGGTGAGCATAGGGAAGTGAAAGGAGTGAAAAATGGGACAAAATCGGACAAAATCGGACAATAAGAGCTGTTTCCACGATCCACACGGCCTAAGCATTTTTCACATGGGCGTGTGCCCAGCCCGTGTCGATATCACTCCCTATTTCCCAAAACACTCGGAAAAACCCAATTTTTAGGCTTTCTGAGCATTCTAAAGTAAATAGATACACACTAGAAGAGGACCTAAGGGGGCACGCAGAGACGATGAAGAAAAGACTTGAAGAACGCCAATGGATTCATTTCAGAAGCAGATCTCCTTCAAGATTGAAGATCTCCATTCAATTTCTTTAGAAGTTTTATTGGGTTTCTTTATGTCTTGTTGTTTTCCTAAATTTAAGATGATATTATTCTAGATTATGAATTAAATTCCCTAGATACCTAGGGAAGATGAAACCTATATGAGTCTTATTATTTGATTTCTGAACTACTTGATAGATACTTGATTCTTGTTCTCAATTATGTATGCTTATTTCTTATTTTAATATTTTCAGGATATTAATTCATGCTTAATGTGCTTATTTCAGTGGAGCAAAAGTCCCTATTTAAGAGTAGATCTAGCATAATTGAGTGGAGCTACGTGTAATCCTAGAAATAGAATGACATAAATCTACCGGATTAGAGTCAAATCTAATAGGGGAATCCATAAATCGAGTTAATGCGACAATAGGGGTTTTAATTAGAAAAAGATTTTAATTAATCAACCTAGCGTTAGTTGTTTTTACTCTCGAAAGAGATATTAACATAATTTAGGGATTTCTACGGATCAAGGCGCAAGTGAATAAATCGTTTAATTCAGATTTGGAATAATAAGTGAAGTCTAGGTGGATTCTTTCATGGGTATTTCCTATCTCATTGGTTTTATTCGATTATTTTTCCTAATTCATTCTCTGTTACGGCTTAATAATTAGTTCAGTTAATTTTAGATTAAAAATAATTCCTTCAATTTATCGGCTAGATAATAGAAAAATAGTAAGTCCTCGTGGATACGATATTCTCGACTCACCATAGCTATACTATTATTCGATAAGTGCGCTTGCCTTTGTCGTAATTTTAGTTAGTTTAGTGACCATCAAGTTTTTGGTGCCGTTGCCAGGGACTAAAATATTAGGAACACTCAATTTTTATTAATTTAGCCATGCTTTATTTTTATTGCATTTTATTTTTAGTTTAATTTTTGTTTTCTAATTTTTTTCTTTTATTTGCTTCTGGCAGGTTCCTTTAGTTTATGACTAGAAGAAACCCATCAGGACCTTTAGTATTTGACAGTGAAATTGAAAGTACAGCTTGCAAAAACCATAAAGAAGCCAGGTAGAGTCAATAGAATATAGTGGAAGAGCAAGAGGACATTATTATTACTGAGGAGATGGCTGATAATCAGAATAATTAGTTACCTCCTATGGTTGCTGCGAATCCTGCAAATCCAAATCCTGCTCCTCATACTATGTACGATTATACCAATCCCACTCTAATTTAGGCTGGATTGAGTATTGTGAGACCCACCATTGCTGTGAACAATTTTGAACTAAAGTTGAACACTATTTAGATGATACAACAATTTGTTCAGTTCGATGGTTTGAAAGACGAAGATCCAAATACTCATTTGGCTAACTTTCTAGAAGTTTGTGATACTTTCAAGATAAATGGCATTTCTGGAAATGCCATTCACTTATGGTTGTTCCCTTTCTTATTGAGGAATAAAGCGAAACAGTGGTTGAACTCCTTACCACGAGGATCTATCACTACATAGGACAAAATGACCAAGAAATTCTTACTGAAGTACTTCCTACCGGCTAAAACAGCTAAGTTGAGGAATGATATCTCTTCCTTCGTGCAGGTTGTACCCCATACCCATATTCTAGACCGAAATAAGGTACGGAGCATTACCATTCACGAAAACATGAATTCACACATTAACCTGACCTTACTCAATTTACTTACTTTAGCTTAGACTAAAGTTGATAGCATTAACAGATATACTTAGATACATGTAGATTTTAAAATTTAAAAAAGTGATACTTTAAAACAAATTAATTATGACATATAACAAAATGATTAGTCTCTCTCTATACATGCCATAATTCCAAAGTAGTGATTACAAAATACCAAAAAGTATTGATAGTGTATATGAGTCTCCGACGATCTCCAAAATCCCGAGCTGGCTTAATAATTCTATAAAACAAGAAAAAGAAAAGATGGCAAGCATATAGCTTAGTAAGTAAGTACTAAGTTGATATATAATTTATCAAAGTAAAACAATCATACTAGTATATGGTTACATATATTAATGACAGGCTGTTTTCTAGAGTCCCGGTTAAAAGAAAAATCATATCTTGAGATACATATCTCGAAATTAAATTCCGTAAATTTTCCTTGAAACTAGACTCCTAAGTATATTTACTAATTTTTTTCTAGAATTTTTGGTCGGCCCAATTAGTACAGTTTATTAGTTAAAGTCTCCCCTATTTCAGGGTATGACTACTCTGACACCTGTGCATTACAAACAAAATTTCTCCCTGTACAAGATTCCAACGACCATGCAGTTTATTTCCCTTAAAAATAGACTCAATAAGGAATCCATGCATGTATGGTATGACTCTTAATAATTTTTGTACAATTTATAGTGAATTTATAAAGTCAGAACAGGGGATCTTAATTTCATTCAGAACCTGTTTCACAAGAATTCAATTATCACATAATATAGAGGTTGTTTGTTTCCCTGTTTCTTTTATATGAAAGCAGACCCATTAAGCTTTAATTCCATATTTTATTTGAGATTTAATTCTACTTCCATGATTTTTGGTGAATTTTCAAAATTATGCAACTGCTGCTGTCCAACATTGTTTTACTACAAAAATTCACTCTTACATATTTCGCTCAATCCTTTCCATTTTACTGAGGTTCGCTCACTTATCATGCATATTGCTCATAAATTCAAATAAACATATACTTGCACTTATTCATCACATAATCACTTTCACATGTATCTTCATTTAAATCAATTTCCCGTTGAACTCATCGGAATAAAAACAGATACACCACTACTTGAACATTTTCCCACTTCCACACGTGTAGCCGAAGCTATATGATACGCATAGTAGCTCGCACTTAGTACTACACATGCGACCAATAATCTGGTACACGTAGTAGCCTCACTTAGTACTACACACGTGACCACGGTTTTCTGCACGCGCATAGTAGCTTTGCACTTAGTACTACACATGCGACCAATAATCGGTGCACGTAGTAGCCTTGCACTTAGTACTACACACGTGACCACACAATAGTTCATTTGTATCGTTTTTATTCAAGGTTCAACAGGAAATTTCTCACTTTTCCAACATTTTAGTAAATTGTCCGAAATCAATTTAAATTCATAACTTACATCAAATAACCATTTGATAGGCAGCCATATTCCACATGTTATCAAAATACAATAACATAAAAGAAATCGATGATTTATTTACGTACAAACTTACCTCGGCGCAAAATATAGAAATTTTGCAGTTTAGTCCAAAGCTTTTTCTTTCCCCCGTTCGAGGTCGATTCCACGACTTTCTTGATCTATAACAACACATTTAGTTCAATTAACACTCGAACTATTTATTTCAATCCAAAAATCACATTATGCAAAAATTACATTTTTGCCCCCTAACTTTTACAAAATTATGATTTTTCCCCAAGGCTCGAAAATTTAATTTCAGCCCTTATTCTTATGTTTAATGACATGCTGATCATTTTTCTCTTCTATGGTACCATCAAATTCTCATTCTAACACATAATTATGAACAATAGGTATTTTTATCGATTATGCTGTTTTGCTCGTTTTCGCTAAAAATCGCTTAGAAAAGATCGTTCTCCTAACTTCAAACATTCATATTCTACCATCAAACATCAAAATACATGCCTATCATTCATGGGTAAATTTTTAAACATAAACCCTAACTCGAAATAATAGTAGAAATAGGTAAATCGAGCTACGAGGATTTCAAAAATGTAAAGAACATTAAAAACGGGGCTTGAAATCACTTACTATGAAGCGTGAAAGTTGAAGAAACCCTAGCTATGGAGGAGAGTAAATTTCGGCAGCAACTAGGGATGAAGATGACCAAATTTTCTGTTATTTTTCCCATTTTATTTCATTTAATATACAAATGACCAAAATGCCCTTACTACTAAACTTTCAAAAATTCCTTCCATGTCCAAATTTTGTCCATGAACCTAAAATTGGTCAAATTGCTATTTAAGACCTCCTAATTAATATTTCAATGAAATTTCATACTAAAAACTTCTAGAATGCAAGTTTTGCAATTTATTCGGTTTAGTCCCTAATCTCAACTTAAGCGCTTAATGCATAGAATTTCATTACGAAATTTTCACGAAATCATGATATCATATCATAAACCTCAAAATAAATATAAAATAATTATAAAGTAATTATTTCTATCTCGGATTTGTGGTCACGAAACCACTATTTCGATTAGGCCCTAATTCGGGTTGTCACAATTCTCCCCCCTTTAGAGATTTTCGTCCCCGAAAATCTTACCAGTAAAGAGATTCGTATATTGTTTCCTCATAGCTTCCTCAGGTTCCCACGTAGCCTCTTCCATTCCATGTCTGTGCCACAATACTTTCACTAAGGCTATATTTTTATTTCTTAACTATTTAATTTCCCGAGCCAAAATCTTTATTGGTTCCTCCTCATAGGTCATATCCGGTCGAATTTCAATTTCCGTCAGAGGAATTACAAGTGAAGGATCAGAACGGTAACGTCGCAGCATCGACACATGAAGCACGTTATGAATCTTTTCCAACTCAGTTGGTAAGGCTAGCCGATAAGCCACTGGTCCAACTCTTTCAATAATCTTATAAGGCCCAATGAAACGTGGACTTAACGCCAAACCTTAAAATTTTCTTCCACGGAGATACCTTTAGAAAAACTTTATCACCCACTTGGAACTCGATCTCTTTTCTCTTCAAATCCGCGTATGACTTTTGTCGATCTGAAGCAGCTTTCAGACAATCACGAATCACTTTCACTTTCTCTTCAGTTTCTTTTATCAAGTCAACTCCGTGAATCCATTTTTCACTAAGCTCGGTCCAATACAATGGAGTTCGACACTTGCGACCATACAATGCTTCGTACGGTGCCATCTGTATGCTCGACTGAAAACTATTGTTGTAGGCAAATTCAACCAAGGCTAAATATTTCTCCCAACTACCTTGAAACTCTAAAACACAACATCGAGCATATCCTCGAGTACACGAATTACTCTTTTTCAGATTGACCGTCCGTTTGTGGATGAAATGCAGTCTTCAAATTCAATTTTGTACCCAAAGCTTCTTGGAACTTTTTCCAAAACCTCAAGTAAATCTCGGATCTCTATCCGAGATAATAGATATAGGTACTCCGTGTAATCTCACAATTTGAAAAATATATATTTTAGCCAACTTATCAAGGAGTCGTCAGACGCATCTTGGTATAAAGTGAGCTGATTTTGTTAATCTATCAACCACAACCCGGATGGCATTTTTCCTTTTTGGAGTTAGAGGTAACCACGTCACAAAATCCATCGTAATTACATCCCCATTTCCACTCGGGAATCATCATCGGTTGAAGTAAACTTTGAAGGTACACAGGGTTCAACTTTTCACTTGTTTGGCAAATCAAGCATTTGGCTACAAACTCGAGAGATATCTCTTTTCATACCATTCCACCAATATATTTTCTTCAAAGTCGTTGTACATTTTCGTACTACCGGGATGAACTTGCAAACAACCACTTGTGTGCTTCATGTAAAATTTTACGAATCAACTCGGTATCTTTCGGTACACATACTCGATCTCAAACATTAAGCAATCCTCTGGTCCGATTCGAAAATCGAGTCACAATCCAATTCACACCGAGCTCGCTTTGTTCGTAATTCACCTGTCATTCTTCCGAGCTTCACGAATTTGTTGAAGAAATAGCGGCTTAACTCTTAATTCGGCCAAAAGCAAACCATCATCAGACATAGTTAAATTTGCACCCATAGCTCTCAAAGCAAACAAAGATTTTCTACTTAAAGCATCTGCGACTATATTCGCTTTCCCGGGTGATAATCAATTATTAATTCATAATCCTTTAACAATTCAAGCCATCTCCGTTGACGTAAATTTAAATTTTTTTGATCCATCAAATATTTCAAACTTTTGTGATCAGTAAAGATTCGACACTTCTTACCGTATAAATAATGACGCCAAATCTTCAAAGCAAAGACAATGGCGGCCAACTCTAAATCATGTGTCGGGTAATTCTTCTCATGCGGTTTCAACTGTCGTGAGGCATAAGCTACTACTTTACCTTCTTACATTAAAACACAACTAAGACCAATTGATGACGCATCACTATAGATCACAAATTCTTTCCCCGACTCGGGTTGCACTAACACAGGAGCTTTGGTCAACCACTCTTTTAACTTCTCGAAACTTAGTTGACATTCTTCAGTCCAATCAAACTTAACATTCTTTTGTAACAGCTTAGTCATTGGAGAGGCGATCATCGAAAATCCCTCGACAAAGCGTTGATAATATCTAGCTAAGCCCAAAAAGCTTCTAACCTCAGATACATCCTTTGGCGGTTTCCAATTAACAATTACCGAAATTTTGCTCGGATCAACTCGAATACCATCACCCGAAACTACATGTCACAAAAATCCAACTTCATGAAGCCAAAATTCACTTTTACTGAATTTTTCAAACAATTTCTTTTCTCTTAAAATCTGTAATACCATTCTTAAATGTTCAGCATGTTCGGACTCATTCTGAGAATAAATCAAGATATCATCTATGAACACAACCACAAACCTATCCAGGTATGGTCAAAAGATTCGATTCATTAAATCCATAAAGATAGCCGGAGCATTTGTTAGACCGAAAAGCATCACAAGGAATTCATAGTGTCCATACCTCGTTCTGAAAGCGGTTTTCGGCACATCCGACTCCTTAACTCTCAACTGGTAATAACCAGACCTCAAATCGATCTTTGAAAACACTGTGGCCCCCTTTAACTGATTGAATAAATCATCAATCCTCGACAACGGGTACTTGTATTTTATAGTCACCTTATTGAGCTGACGGTAATCAATGCAAAGTCTCATTGAACCATCCTTCTTCTTTACTTAACAATACAGAGCACTCGGGAGAGAAACTCGGGTCTCACAAATCCCTTGTCATGTTAACTCTTGCAACCGAGCCTTCAATTCTTTTAATTCGATCGAGCCATTCAGTATGGAGAGATCGAAATTGGTGCGAGTTCGGGTAACAAATCAATAGAAAATTCTACCTTTCTAATCGGAGGCAACCCCTGCAATTCTTTTGGAAATACATCCGAGAACTCACAGGACTACCTAAGATCGATTCAAGCTTCGACTCGGACATTTTAGTATTTAATACGTAAGCAAGATAAGCTTCACACCCTTTTCGCATATATCATTGAAAGGACATATATCCAAATCACCACAGTGCAATTTATTTGATTCATTTGTTTCCACTCGAAGAATTTCACCATTTTCACATTTCAACTCAAGAGTTTTCTGCCTGCAATTTACTCTAGCATCATGTAATATCAACCAATCCATACCCAAAATGACATCAAACTCGTCAAATGGTAGCAACATTAGATTAGCTGAAAAATGTGACTTTGAATCATGAAAGGACAATTTTTGCAAACCTTATCTACTAACACATATTTGCCTAAAGGGTTTGACACTTTAATCACAAATTCGATGGATTCTACGGGCAAGCTCTTACTAGATACTATATTCACACAAACATAAGAATGAGTAGATCCGGGATCAATCAGTGTAATAACAGTAGTATCATAAAGAGAAAATGTACCAGTGATCACATCAGGAGATGACGCCTCTTCCCGAGCACGTATGGCGTAAGCTCTAGCAGGTACTCTAGCTTCCGGTCTCCCAGTTAATTCCTTTGTCACACTTCTACTGCTAGCTCCACTCCCAGTATTTCTCGGAGGTCTACCTCTATTAGGCAACACTGGTCTGTCTGGTATTCTGAAATTTTTCTTCTTCAACCCTTTTTGGACAATCCTTAATATAATGTTCTCGAGAACCACATTTGAAACAAGCCCGGCTAATCGTCCAACACTCCCCAAAATGTTGTTTGCCACAGTGCTGGCACTCGGGTCTATTAGATCTCACATTACCTACACTCGCTATTGAAGTAGCTTGGGCTTTAGAATCCGAATATGATCTTCCACGATCCCGATACGAATGTTCAGTTGAAACAGTCAACCGAGGATTCATTTCTTTAGACTTCTTTGGCTGAGATTGGAATGACTTACTAATTGGCCTCTTTCTTGCGTCTCTCTCTCTTCTCTCACGCCTTTTCTCTTCTCGTTGTTCAGTTCTTCAGCTTTACCAGCTCGGTCAACCAATACCACAAACTCTTTAGAATCTAAAATCCCAACTAGTAGCTTGATGTCTTCATTTAACCCATCCTCGAACCTCTTACACATAATAGCTTCGGTGGACACACACTCCACGAGCATACTTGCTAAGTCCGACAAATTCACGTTCATATTCTCGCCACGGACATTTTGCCTTGTTTGATTCAAGGAACTCTTTCCGTTTTGATCAATAAACCGCTGGCTTATATACTTCTTTCTAAGCTCCTCTTGAAAGAAATCCCATGTAATCCTTTCTTTCGGAACCACTGATATCAATGTCTTCCACCAGTGATATGCCGAATCCCTTAGCAATGATACGACACACTTCAAACATTCTTCAGGAGTACAAGAAAGATCATCGAATACCCTGGTAGAATTTTCAAGCCAGAACTCTGCTCTTTCGGGATCATCATCTATATTAGCCCTAAATTCTTCAGCCCCTTGCTTTGAATTTTATCAATCGGGGTTTTGCTCGATCTTACCATTTCGGCACCTTGAGGAACTACGGGAACGGGTTGAGGAATAGGAGGAGGTGGAGGAGGCTGAGCGTTCGGATTTGCCCGAACAAATTCTGTATACCAATTACTCATCATACGGAGAAAGGCTTCCCGGGCCCTATCTCCCTGATCATGTGTCTCATGCCTACTCTCCATCAAGCGCAGCCTTGCGCGCGGAGCCGCATGATTACTTTCTACATCATCGCCTACTGACTCGGTCGGTATCCATTTACTATAAAAAAAACATGATTTAAAGTGTCAGGAGTCATCCCACTATCATAATATAATTATGGCATGTACAGATAGAGTTCCACACGCAGTACGTAGATCCGAGAACCGCCTAAACCAGGCTCTGATACCAATAAATGTAACACCCCATACCCATATTCTAGACCGAAATAAGGTACGGAGCATTACCATTCACGAAAACATGAATTCACACATTAACCTGACCTTACTCAATTTACTTACTTTAGCTTAGACTAAAGTTGATAGCATTAACAGATATACTTAGATACATGTGGATTTTAAAATTTAAAAAAAGTGATACTTTAAAACAAATTAATTATGACATATAACAAAATGATTAGTCTCTCTCTATACATGCCATAATTCCAAAGTAGTGATTACAAAATACCAAAAAGTATTGATAGTGTAGATGAGTCTCCGACGATCTCCAAAATCCCGAGCTGGCTTAATAATTCTATAAAACAAGAAAAAGAAAAGATGGTAAGCATATAGCTTAGTAAGTAAGTACTAAATTGATATATAATTTATCAAAGTAAAACAATCATACTAGTATATGGTTACATATATTGATGACAGGCTGTTTTCTAGAGTCCCGGTTAAAAGAAAAATCATATCTTGAGCTGCATATCTCGAAATTCAATTATGTAAATTTTCCTTGAAACTAGACTCATAATTATATTTACTAATTTTTTTCTAGAATTTTTGGTTGGGGCAATTAGTACAGTTTATTAGTTAAAGTCTCCCCTATTTCAGGGTATGACTACTCTAACACCTGTGCATTGCGAACAAAATTTATCCCTGTACAAGATTCCAACAACCATGCCGTTTATTTCCCTTAAAAATAGACTCAATAAGGAATCCATGCATGTATGGTATGACTCTTAATAATTTTTGTACAATTTATGGTGAATTTCTAAAGTAAGAACAGGGGATCTTAATTTCATTCAGAACCTGTTTCACAAGAATTCAATTATCACATAATATAGAAGTCTTTTGTTTCCCCTGTTTCATTTATATGAAAGTAGACCCATTAAGATTTAATTCCATATTTTATTTGAGATTTAATTCTACTTCCATGATTTTTGGTGAATTTTCAAAATTATGCAACTGCTGCTGTCCAACATTGTTTTACTACAAAAATTCACTCTTACATATTTCGCTCAATCCTTTCCATTTTACTGAGGTTCGCTCACTTATTGAGCATATTGCTCATAAATTCAAATAAACATATACTTGCACTTATTCATCACATAATCACTTTCACATGTATCTTCATTTAAATCAATTTCCGTTGAACTCATCTAATAACAACAGATATACACCACTACTTGAACATTTTCCCACTTCCACACGTGTAGCGAAGCTATATGATACGCATAGTAGCCTACACTTAGTACTACACATGCGACCAATAATCTGTACACGTAGTAGCTTTGCACTTAGTACTACACACGTGACCACGCTTTTTTCACGCATAGTAGCTGCACTTAGTACTACACATGCGACCAATAATGCTGCACACGAGTAGCCTTGCACTTAGTACTACACACGTGACCACACAATAGTTCATTTGTATCGTTTTTATTCCGAAGGTTCAACAGGAAATTTCTCACTTTTCCAACATTTTACTAAATTGTCCGAAATCAATTTAAATTCATAACTTACATCAAATAACCATTTGATAGGCAGCCATATTCCACATGTTATCAAAATACAATAACATAAAAGAAATCGATGATTTATTTATGTACAAACTTACCTCGGTGCAAAATATAGAAATTTTGCGCTTTTTTAGTCCAAAGCTTTTTCTTTCCCCCGTTCGAGGTCGATTCCACGCCTTTCTTGATCTATAACAACACATTTAGTTCAATTAACACTCGAACTATTTATTTCAATCCAAAAATCACATTATGCAAAAATTACATTTTTGCCCCCTAACTTTTACAAAATTACGATTTTGCCCCAAGGCTCAGAAATTTAATTTCAGCCCTTATTCTTATGTTTAATGACATGCTGATCATTTTTCTCTTCTATGGTATCATCAAATTCTCATTCTAACACATAATTATGAACAATAGGTATTTTTATCGATTATGCCGTTTTGCTCGTTTTCGCTAAAAATAGCTTAGAAAAGATCGTTCTCCTAACTTCAAACATTCATATTCTACCATCAAACATCAAAATATATGCCTATCATTCATGGGTAAATTTTTAAACATAAACCCTAACTCGAAATAATAGTAGAAATAGGTAAATCGAGCTACGAGGATTTCAAAATGTAAAGAACATTAAAAACTGGGCTTGAAATCACTTACTAGAAGCTTGAAAGTTGAAGAAACCCTAGCTATGGAGGAGAGTAAATTTCGGCAGCAACTAGTGATGAAGATGACCAAATTTTGTGTTATTTTTCCCATTTTATTTCATTTAATATGCAAATGACCAAAATGCCCTTACTACTAAACTTTCAAAAATTCCTTCCATGTCCAAATTTTGTCCATGAACCTAAAATTGGTCAAATTTCTATTTAAGACCTCCTAATTAATATTTCAATGCAATTTCATACTAAAAACTTCTAGAATGCAAGTTTTGCAATTTATTCGGTTTAGTCCCTAATCTCAACTTAAGCGCTTAATGCATAGAATTTCATTACGAAATTTTCACGAAATCATGAAATTATATCATAAACCTCAAAATAAATATAAAATAATTATAAAGTAATTATTTCTATCTCGAATTTGTGGTCACGAAACCACTATTCTGATTAGGCCCTAATTCGGGTTGTCACACAGGTTGACTTAGAGACTCTATATGATGCATGAGAGAGGTATAAGGATTTATTGAGAAGGTGCCTTCACCAACTGCTAAAACCATTATTGATGCTGGTACAGGTGAATTAATACTTCGTACAGGAGATGACACGATTACTCTCCAAGCTCATGATTCTGCTAAGATATCTAGTGATCGAGATAATTATACGAGTTCTGCTAATATGAATAACCTTGTGGCTCAACATTCTTTGTAGGAAACACCTCGAAAAAATGTGATAGAGCCACGTTCCAACTTATGTGACAAAAATAAAACAACTTATAAAGAACGAAGGTTGTAGATCGATGAACTAGATGAGTGGCAGACACATGTCAAGGAGAAACTGAGAATACATAATGTAGAACCCAAGCGACACCATGACGAGTATAAGGATGGAATGAATCAATTTAAGGTTGGGGACCAGGTACTGTTAGATAAAACGAACCCTTGAATTACCACTTCAGAGCTTAATGCAAACGGAGCAACTCATTTTATGGTATTGAATGTCTTCCCATACGGTACAGTCGAGGTAACTTTTTCTGAATTCGACACTTTTAAGGTAAATATTAGTAGACTCAAACCTTATTTTGATAGTAGAATTGACAGCAAGAAAGAGGAGTTTCAACTCTGCAAACCACCGTGATCGTACGAATACGAGATAAGTCAAGCTTAGACTTTAAATAAGCTCTTCTTGGGAGGCAACCCGAGCATTAACACGGCTAATTTCTTAATTTTATCTCATGGTATTTTTAAAATTAATTATTTTTCAAAATTAAAAAAAATGTGTTTTTTAACCCACACGGCCTGGACACAAGGGCGTTTCCCAGGCTGTGTGCACAAAAATGGGTTCCAAAGTGAGTTACGCGGCCTGGCGACATGGCCATTTGACCTACACGGCCTGGAAACACAAGCATGTCCTTGTCCGTGTGGAGCCTGGGACTTAACTTTCCAAAAATCGACAGAGACACGGCTTAAAATAGTTCACACCGGCGTGTAACACGGCCGTGTGAAACCTGGAGCTAATTTTTTCAATTTTAAAACAAGTTAGAGAGTTACACGGGCAAGACACGCGACTGAGCCACACGAGCATGGGAGAAGCAAAGGAGGTTGCACACAGCTAGGCGACACGGTCGTGTATGCCACATGGCCTGGACACACCAGCGTGTCTGAGGCCGTGTGAAGACTGGGGTAAAAATTTTAAATGCACACGGGCTGGGGAAAGCCACATAGGCGTGTGACACGGGCGTGTCCCCTTTTTGAACCCCCAAGCCCTAACCCTTTTCACTTCTCAAAATTTTTAACATTTTACCCTAGCCGCCGCTTACTATTCCTACCGCCGATTGCCCATCTTTCTTGCAAATCTGGCCACCATCACTACCCCTTTACTTACACCCTCTCCCACCTTTCTCACCCCTTCAAGCCATCCCTAACCACATCATGAAACCGTCTCTCTCTCCCTCACCCTCGTCTTGTGCGAGTCCCACAACTGACCCACCAACCACTGTGCATAACCTTCCCTCCGGCCACCACCTTTCACACCGTCGGTCCCCCTTTTTTCCCATTTTTAGTTTATTATTTTTATTTTATTTTATTTTATTTCACCTTGTTACTCTTATTATTATTTCTTTGTGGTTGTTATTTTTTATTTAGTCATTTTCTAATTATTATTTTCTTTAATTTCTTTCTTAGTTTCTTTTATTTTACTATTCTACTATTTTTGTGTTACATATTTAATTCATTCCGAATGTTTATTTCTATAATTTGCTTCTGTTTTCTTTATTGCTTATTCTATTTGTGTTATAGTATTGGTTATTGATTTTTTTTTCTAATATGCTTAGTCTATTTAGATTACTTTTTATTTTACTATTTTATTCTTCTTAAATACTGTTGTTATTATTCTTATTTTAAGCTTACCATGATTTGTTTATTGTTTCATTACGTTGCTTCATAGTAGTTTTATGATATGGTTTTTGCATGCTTGGGTATTCGTACACACTGTTTAGGAGTAATTTACTATTTAGGACTACTTGGACTTTGCTTTCTTAGCCTTTATTTGCATATTTGGTATTGATTTATTAATTATTTAAAGTCTTTTACCTTTTTCGGTACACCATGACGAACACATGCGGCAAGTCTAAGGTTGCCGTCCCCACTTCAAAAAAGCAGAAGACATCTATCGCGACTTCTTCCTCGAGCGCCTCCGTCGAAGCCCGCCACCCTTATGTCTGATTTTCTGTGGGCCCCCAGGAGGATTCATTTCAGTTACTTCGACAGCGCCCACTCAGTCTAGGCTGATGTATTGATTGGGCTGCGTTGGAGCAAGTCTGACTAGCTGATTATGTTCGCGCCTTTATTACTACAGCTTCGTGGGACAGATTCTTCTCCATCATTGAGCCCACCTATATGGAGCTTACCATGGAGTTTTGTTCCACATTTATTCTACAGCAGGTCATGATGACTCATGACGAGCCAGGCACTATCACTTTCTGACTTGGTGGTTTGGTGCACCAGATGAGTGTCCCCGAATTCGGTGCTACTATGGGACTCTACACTGAGGAGTCCATGAGTGCCGAGAACTTCTTTCGTCTACATCGGCACATCTATTACACTCCATCTTGTTGTTGGGAAAAGCTTACAGCGAGTCAGACACTTTGTGATGCGAGTCACTCGAAGGCAACTTCTCTCTCTCCAGCTTTACGGTATCTTCATGCACTTTTAGCTCACATGTTGATCGATAAGAGAGAGAACACCGGAGTCGTTAGCACTCATGATGCTTATTTTCTATGGAGCATGGCCAATGGCCATATATTTGACTAGGCATACTTCATCGCTTTAGCCTTCTGCCATCAGACTGATTGCCACAAGAAGGGCCACATATGTTTAGGCCCTTATGTGACTTACCTTGCTCGACACTTTGGTCTCCTCGACACACCAGCGCAGTCCTTTACACTTACTCTTGTCGGCCAGATGTCCCCACAGGGAATCTCGAGCATGATTCATATGAAGATGATCGAGCGGCGTCATGGAGTGGGTCCCTCTTAGTATCGATTGTTTCATTCTGACACTCAGAATGAACCTGGGGACTTCAGTAAGGATGTTCCTCTCTATCACGAGGACCCATCGCAGCCTCCACCTTCGAGTCACCATCCTATTCCTTCTGTTGCTACTTTAGCGGACCTCCCCGAGCGGTTCGCTCGTTTCGAGTAGTACTGCGTTTAGAGATTCGACAGCCTTGACGCGACACTACAACAGATATGTCAGCATCTCCACATCTCCTCTTCAGTGCCAACGACTCACGACTCCGACATGTCTAATGATGAGGACCATTGATTCTATTTTTTTATTTTTATTTTCATTTTTATTTTCTTAGACTTATTTTGTTTTTATCCTTTGAACTATATTTATTTTTATGGTTGTTTCTAATCAAGTATAATCCCTTAATCTTCTTCACTACTTGTGTTTATTTTCTTAGTTGTTTGCTCGGAATCATGCACTACATTTAGCTTTGTCTACAATTCCGCTTTTCACTATTCTGGGGATTTCATCCAATATTCAGGGCAGTTTCAATTTTCTCCCTCTCTTATGATATTTTGTTTATACTGTGATTATTTGTGTTTGTACATTGAGGGCAATGTACATCTTAAGTGTGGGGAGGTTATTTATATAATTATTAGAAAATCCCTTAATTATGTCTTGTGTTTAAGTAATTTTCTCATACTACTATTAGAATAATTTTTTATTAATTTATGATTTTTATTGATATGTTTTGGTTTGTGCATTGATTGTTTAAAATTTAAGAAAGAATCAAGCATGATAAGTTGAATTTTAGAATTAAAAAAAAATTTAGGTTGTTTCCCTGAATTGAAGTATTACCTTGGAGTTTAAGATTTGCAAGATTGACATCAAAAATCATAATTTTTTGTGAGATTTTGAGCCTTTAGAGCATATATTTTTCTTACTCATTTTTTTTTATTGTTATGAGTGTGTCAATATTGATTTGTTATTCTAGAACTTGCTTCGATTATGCATGTCGAGACCACAACTTTGATTTGATACACTGAGATGATAGAGGCATTTAGGTTTTAACCCACTTATCCCATAAAAAGCCTACATAATTAACCCTTAGTGAATCCCTTTGAGCTTAACACACCATTTCTTGATTTACCCATTAATGTTATCCCATAACTCATTTTTTATTCATTGAGAATTTTCCCATTTTATTGACTCCATTTTTATCGAGATTTGATTTGGTTAATTGCCTGATTAAGCCTTTTGTTTAAGTTGCTGGATTATTTCTTATTATTTGCATGCAAAAAAAATCATCAAATATATATATATATACATATATATATTTTGATTATTACTAGTTCTATGTTAATTGAGCTTGAATAGTTAAATTCATATTTTAAGAAGAAGCTCGTGTTATTCTTGAATATTTGCGATTGATGTAATTGTTTTTAATTCAGCATTTGTTTGTTTTTCTAGTTTGGTAATTTATCGATTCGATCTTAATTCTAACCATCTTTTTCAGCCTTTCTCTACACCCTTAACCTAAGCTCCATTACAACCTTTTAAAGACCTTTTGATATGTGTATCATCTCATTTTATAGTGGTGGAGATTTGATTTTCATGCAAGCCTATGGTAATGACTTTTCATGTTTGACTATTGAGTATTTATTTTTGAACCTTAAACACTTTGAGTGATTTGAGTGAATCTTTAGTGATGATGTCAATTTCTGTTGATTTTGAATTAAAGGTAATTACTTAGATAAGGGGAAATACTTATGTTTTCATGCTTTGAAAATGTTCGACTTGGATTGTTTGGATCTTTAGTGCTCTTTTAGTTGAATTATCAATGTATGATTATTTATGAACTATGACAAGACATTATTGATGAGAATTATAAGTTGAGAAAGATTTAGTTTTAATTGAGAGTTGAGGATTTTGCTTGAGGACAAGCAAACATTTAAGTGTGGGGATATTTGATAAACCATAAAGGTAACATTTTTTAATCCCATTCTTGACTTGTTTTTGGATGATTTATTATGTAAATTAGTGAATTTGATGCTCTTAATACTTTAAATCCATGTTTCTATACTTGGGTGAGCATAGGGAAGTGAACGGAGCGAAAAACACCAAAATCAAACAAAAAGAGTTGTTTTCAGGATCCACATGGGCTGGGCACACGCTCATGTGAGCCACACGGGCTGGCCACACACCCATGTGCCAGTTCGTGTCGATATCACTCCTTGTTTCCCAAAACACTCGACAAAAACCCAATTTTTAGGCTTTCTGAGTATTCTAAAGTCTATAAATACACATTAGAAGAGGACCTAAGGGGGCACGCAGAGAAGAATGAAGAAAAGACTTGAAGAACGCCACTGGATTCATTTCAGAAGCGGATCTCCTTCAAGATTGAAGATCTCTATTCAATTTCTTTAGAAGTTTTATTGGGTTTCTTTATGTCTTATTGTTTTCCTAACTTTGAGATGATGTTATTCTAGATTATGAACTAAATTCCCTAGATACCTAGAGAAGATGAAACCTATATGAATCTTATTATTTGATTTCTGAATTACATGATAAATACTTGATTCTTGTTCTTAATTATGTATGCTTATTTTGTGTTTTAATATTTTCAGGATATTAATTCATGCTTAATGTGCTTATTTCAGTGGAGTAAAAGTCCCTATTTAAGAGTAGATCTAGCATAATTGAGTGGAGTTGCATGCAATCCTAGAAATAGGACGACATAAATCTACCAGATTAGCATCAAATCTAATAGGGGAATCCATAGATCTAGTTAATGTGACAATAGGGGTTTTAATTAGAAGGAGATTTCAATTAATCAACCTAGAGTCAGTTGTGTTTACTTTCGAAAGAGATATTAACATAATTTTGAAATTCTTACGGATCAAGACGCAAGTGAATAAATCGTTTAATTCAGATTCAGAATAATAAGTGAAGTCTAGGTGGATTCTTTCCTAGGTATTGCTTATCTCATTGGTTTTATTCGATTATTTTTCCTAATTCATTCTCTGTTGCGTTCTTAATAATTAGTTTAGTTAATTTTAAATGAAAAACAATTCCTTCAATTTATCAGCTAGACAATAGAAAAATAGTAAGTACTAGTACTTTTAGTCCTCGTGGATACGATATTCCCAACTCACCATAGCTATACTATTATTCGATAGGTGCGCTTGCCTTTGTCGTGATTTTAGTTAGTTTAGTGACCTTCAATAAATTATCAAATCAAAAACCTTTTTAAAGTCACAATTAACTTGTAAATATTAAATAATAATATTTACGAACTTATTCATCGGATTTGGTGGCCTCGAAACTACTATTTCTGACACTACTGAAAAATGGGCTGTTACATTCCAAGCTTTGTTGGCTGGAAATGAAAGCATGGCTTGCTTTCCAAGGTGACACACCTCACAAAAAACACTTTGATTTGTCACTTTGGACATATATTCAACCAAATTAGATTTATATAGTTAAGGGACCTATAGTTGACATGTCCTAGTCATTTGTGTTATAAGTAAAACTCATCTACTGAACTGGTGTAGGCTTTTGAAGCCACCAAGTTCCAATCCAAGATAAAACTCCTATCATTCATTGCAACTAACACTATTTCTTTTCGCGGTGAGTAAAATATCATGCAACCGCAATCTTTAAAAATAATGGTGTAGTTTTTCTTAAGCAACTGACCAATGCTAAGGATATTTTGATCAATTTTAAGTACTAAAAGAATATTTGAAATCACTTTTTTACTTGATGGAGTGCTGATCAGAACATCCCCGTTTCACTTAGCTTCAATAAATTGGCCATTTCCAACTCTGTTTTTTGAATTGAAACTTGTGTAAATCACCTTGAAAATGGTTTTGTAACAGCCTGTTTTTAGTGGTGTCGGAAACAGTGATTTTGGGACCATGATTTTGATGAACGATTTTGTATTTTAATATTTATTTAATATTTACAGGTATTTATTAGAGTCATATTCAAATTTGGTTAATAAATTTTAATGTTTAAATAGTTAAATAATTAAAAAAGGACTAAATTGTAAAAGATGCAAAAGTTGAATTCTACTAGCTAAAAGGGTTAATTGATTATGGAATATATAAATAATGGACTTAGACAGTAATTAAACCATGCATAATTATATTGGACAATTATGAGTATGTTTTTGTTAAATTATAAGTTATTAGCATAAGGGTAAAATGGTAAATAGATGATAAAATGTAAATTAAGTAAAAATTAAGTAATAAAATGTAAATTAAGTAAAAATTAAGTGGCCATCTTCTTCAATTTGGCTTTTCACAACCGGAAACCATTTTTGTGAGGGGGAAGCTTTTGGCCATAGTGTTTTACTTGCATGGTATGTTTTTGAATACCGTTTTTAATGATTTTTATGTTCTTGTTATGTTTTAACTTAATTTAGCTAACCTGAGAGTCAATTTGCAAAACTGTTAAATGTTATAAATTATGTCATTAATGAGTTTGATGAGTTTTGAAGTTTTATGGTGGATTACTAAGCTTGATTGTTAAATAAGCTTATTTTGTTAAATGATTTTTTAGTAATTTTAATGCTTAAGAATTTAATTGTTTAATTAGTAAAGTTTTGTGTAAATTGTGTGAAATGATGTTAAATTGTTTATGGTTAGGGACCAAATTGCATAAAAGATAAAATGCTAGGGTTAATTTTGTAAATTCAAATTAAAATGAAATATAAGCTTGAATTAATTAGTTTAAGCTATTTGAATTATTTAATTGAATAAAATTATTATATAGATCAATACATAAATCAGTCAGACCTGAATTACGGAAAAGCTAAAGTTTTGGATTAGTCATCGACTCTACTTTTGCATTCGTGTTAGTTGAGGTAAATTCGTATTTCAATTAAAATAATTCATTGATTCCATGATGTAAATTGATATCCTTAATTACATATCTATGAAATGGTGTTGGATCTTCTCAATTTGAGAAAAGGTAAAGACAATGATTGAAATATATCATGGTAATATACTCAAAAAGGAAAAGACAATGGTTGATAGATATCATGACATCCCCGAAACAATGAAAAGGTTGAAAAGGATATCAATTAAAAATGATATCATTGGAATGGACTATCATGTAAAGGTTTTAATGTTTGTTTTGTAAATAAGCATTTTTTAATATATAGGAGTGTTTTGAAAATTATATATGTTTCACGTAAAGTAACTATAGTAATTAAGTTGTGTTTACATGAATTTGAACTTACTAAGCATATCGTGCTTACGTGTTGTGTCTTTCTTGTAGATTTCGTAAAGCCTATTAGATTGGAAGTTCAAGTCGGGGCATACACATTATCCATCTCTTCTTTGGTAGATATTTTGAGTTGTTTTGGAACTTGGTTATGAATGGCATGTATTAGGACTTTTGGTTGGTTTGTCCATATTGTTTGTATTTGATAGACATTTTGTATTCATTTGTATATATATGTTTAGTACCTTGATGAAGTGAATTACTTTGAAGTATTTTAGGTCTTTTGCTTAATGTTCAAGATGATGTATATATAAGTTGTTAGATGTGAATGGAATGTTTGAGTAGTTTTAAATATATGCAATTAGGGTGATAGTTGGAATTGTAGTTATGACTAATTAGCGAATTGGATATGTGATTATTTTACTCTTAATGACTCTAAATATCATTTGGTTTGATGTTTGATTAGTGTTTGGTCTTAGTTCATTTTGGCTTATAAATTATGGTGTTAATAAGGGCACATTGGTTACACACCTAGGTTGACTGATTTTTGGTATGTTTTGATGTCTTTGAATGTGTTTTAACCATATGAAAGAATCTTGAATTGGTTTGGTTTGGTGCTCAAGCCATTGGGTTTGAATTAGCTTGAATTAAGGGTAAATTTTGGTGTACATGGCTTGGGACACGATTGTCATGTGGTCGTGTGTTGCACACGGTCACCTTACATGCCCGTGTGACCCAACATCGAATCAAACATGGTCTAACACACGGACTACGAGATGACTGTGTGAGAGTATTTTGAATGTTACACGGCTTGGCACACGACTTGTGACATAACCGTATGAAACCATTTTGAAGGTTACACGATCTGTCAAATGGTCGGCCACACAGCCATGTCCTTGTGCCACAAGGCGTGGGCTATGTCACACAGTCGTATGACTCCTGTTTCCAAAATTTTTAATTTTTTTTTTCCAAATTTTTCTGTTTTGTAAGACCCGTAATTGTATTTTATGCTATAAAGTAAATATTTATATGAATGATAAAATCTAAATTGAATAGTTATTTTGTTTGAACTTAAATGTTTTGAATTGTACTGTGACACTCTGTAATCCTAATCCATCAATGGAGACAGGTTAGAGGTTTACATTTAGTGGTATCAGAGCTATGGTTTTGTTGATTCTCGAGCTTAACGTAGTAAGTATCGAATCTATAAATACATGCCATTATATAACCGGTGATACTGTGATACCTTCTGACTTAAATTTTTTTTTATTTTTTTTGTTATTGATATAGATTAAATATGACCTCTGAACATAACCGAGCAAATTTTGATGAAGATGAGAGTAATATACCAGCTTCGATTCTGGGAACATTTTATAGTGAACCTATTTCTAGTGGACGAGGGAGCGAGGCATGTGAAGCTTTCTTTACTATGATGTTGGAATGGTTTACCGACTTTATGCGAACCAATCCGATGGCTCAACGACCTCTGCCTACTCCTTTACTTCAACTGATTCCCCTTATTCTGCAAAGTACGCAATAGTTATGTATAAACAAGCCTCCTATTTGTAAAATTCACAAATACGGGGATGAAGAATTTCATGGTAAGGTTGAAGATGATCTAAAAAAGGATGAATTCTGGTTAGAAAATAGTATCAGAATATTTGACGAGTTAACATGTTCTTCAAATGATTGCTTGAAGTGTGCAATTTCCTTGTTGAAAGATGAGGCATATCAATGGTGGAATACATTGTTAGTGGTGGTATCGAAGGATCATGTAAATTAGGATTTCATTCAAATTGAGTTTAGAAAGAAATATGTCAGTCAGCGATATCTCGATAAAAAGAGGAAAGAGTTCCTTGAACTGAAACAAGGCAATAGAATGGTAGTTGAATATGAGAGGGAGTTCGTTAGGCTTTGTAAGTATGCTCGGGAATATAGTCCATTAGAAGTAGTTATGTGCACCCGATTCAAAGAGGGCTTGAATGAAGATATCCAATGCTTGTCAGGATTCTGGAGTTGAAAGAATTTGTTATGTTAGTAGACAGAGTGTAGAAAGGCAGCTTCAAAAGTTCGGGACTTGATTAAAAGACAACTGGGAAAGTCCTTCTCCTCTTCTTCAAAGAAGATAAAAAAAATTTACAGCCATATGTCTGCTTCATTTGGATTTTCTAGGAGAGATCGAGGGAAACAAGGTAGCTCAAGACCACAGGTTACTCCTACACCTAGTGTTGGAAGTGTTCATAATGTAAATAAGCCAGATTGTCAGCATTGTGGTAAGAAACATTTTGGAGAGTGTCGAGAAAAAGAAGGGTCGTGTTTTAAATGTGTCTCATTTGATCATTTCCTCCATGATTGCCCAGACTTATTCCATAGAGATAGATCTCAAAATGTTCAATCAAGTAATGTGCCTTCAAAAGGTAGGCCACTGAAGAATAGTGGAAATGCGGGAGTTAGTCAAAGTGTAATAGCCCGATTTTAGTGGTGTCAGAAATAGTGGTTTTGAGACCATAATCCGATGAGTGAATTATTATTTTAATATTAATTCAATGTTTACAGGATTATATTAATGTTGTATTAAAGTTTCGTTAAGAAATTTGACATTTAAATAGTTAATTAGTTAAAAAGGACTAAATTGTAAAATGTGTAAAAGTTGAATTTTATTAGTTAAAAGGGATAAATGAATATGTAAAGGAAATTTGATGGACTTGAATGGTAAATATAACATATTTAAAGTTAGTGGATGTGCATGGATAGGTTTTATTGAAGTTTTGATTAATAATAAGGTTAAAGTAGTAAATTGGTAAATAAAAGAAAAACTAAGTAAATAAAACACAAAATAAAGATGATATCTTCTTCATTTTTGTTTAAAACCCTAAAATAACCATAGAAGAAGAAAAAATATTCAGTCAAGCTTATTTGGATGCATGTAAGTGAATTCAAGCCCCGTTTTTAATGATTTTTTATGTTTTTGAGTTCATTTTAGCTTAATCTAGCTAGCTTGAGGGTTAATTTGAAAAACTGTTAAAGGTTGAGAGACTTTCCATGGATTTTTTTGAATTTTTTTGATGTTAGTTGCTAGATTATTAATCTTGGCTATTAAATAAATATGTTTTATTAAGTGATTTTTGATGAATTTTGAAATAGGTATTAAATTGTTAAAAGTGTAAATCCATGGGTTTTATTGTGAAATATTGGTAATAATGGGTTGTTTCAAGGTCCCCTGTAACATTGGATAAATTGGATTTTGGTTAAAATGAGTTATATTTAAGTTATGAGTTTAAGGACTAAATTGTGAAAAGTTAAAATGTTAAGGGCAATTTCATAATTTTTTATAAATATGAATTATGGATTAAATTGAATTCTAAAAGTACTTAATTGAATGAAATTATTTATTTAGATAAACATAAACCACAATTGGACTTAAATCGAGGAAAAGCTAAAGGTTTGGGTTAGTTCGACTCTACTATTACGACCTTAGTGATCGAGGTAAGTTCGTATGAATTGTGATTATTTTAATGTTAGTTTAATTGACTATTTATTATATTTTGTTAGTTGTAAATGGATTTGAACATACATGTAGCAATGCTACGATGAATTGACGGATAATGAGTCACGTTTGAACCTTAAGAATTCTTAAGATACAAATGACATGTCATTAGGGCATTTGTTGCAGATTCTCCACAGGTTGTTGAGATGCATTCTGTAGCTAACATTTTGACCCACAGCTCGTGTAAGCAGGCCTATTTCACAACTGGTGTGAGCATTGATGTAAAGGAAATGTTACAATTATATGGAAAGGCATACTATGTGTGAGCATTCTCGAGTATCTGATGTATATCTAGATAGTTCAACAGATAAGAAAATGAATGGAATGGTGAGTATGTTAATAGAAATGTTCATGATCTTATGAAAAGGTTGATGAATATGTAATGTATCTTTTGAAATCTACTTATGATATAAATGAACTTATATGTGATGTTAATTGTAGCGCCCCGAATTTTGGGACTAGAAGTATTAGGTTTTGAGCATGGGAACAGTTAGGATGCAGCACATAAGTGTTTAGTAGTGCAAGAAAGTAACACAACTGTGTGTCTTCTTTAGTGGTTAAGTATTCTGGGAGGAGTTTGAGAAGTCTTGGGTTCAAGCCTTGGCTTGTGCAAAATTTTATTTTTATTTGAATAAACCCTGTCTCTAGTCAGTAGGCTTCTTAAATAAATGTGGGTATTTTATGACACAAGGGCTTGCTAGTCTAGGGGGTAAGTAGCGTGTTACCTATGCCAGAGGACTGAGGTTTGAATCCTGGGGAAGGCAGTGGAGTGTTTTATTTTGCTGTTCTTGCTGTGTGAGTAGTTGAGGTTGACCGAAACTCTGCTGAGTTGAGTGGAGTTTGAATTGGTGATTGAGGAGATATTGATGGAGGGATTTTAGGAAGGATTTGGGGAGGAAATCATGGGGAGTTTAGGGGAGAGGTAGTGTTGTGCCGAAATTGAACTTTGGGCACTCAAGAATTCTGCCTGAGTGGTATGCTTCTCATTTTCGATTTTGCTTGCTCTTTTTTGCTTGAAGGCCGATTGTGGTAGGGGTTTTGTTTGAGTATTTTTCTATTTCATCTATTTTGTCTTTGGCAACCATTTCTTTGGCCGAATACTTTATCTTCTGCCCTCAACACATTCAAGTCTTGGTCTTGTCTGAGCTTATTGTCCCTAGTGTTCTCCTATTAACCGATTGCCTCTCTTTCTCTTCCTTCCCCAAACGATTCTTCTTTTGGTTGAATATACCCTCTTCCCCTCCTTCGATTCTTTTTGTTAATAGATTTCATTTCTCTCTATCTTGCTATTGTGACCGAATACCCCATACTTCTCCTCTCTATTCGTCCTCAAACCGTTTCTCTTATCATCTCTTTCTATTTGGTAACCAAGATGAATACTTTATCTCTCTCTCTATTTTGTTTTTGGTTTGGCGATTATTCTCTGACAATTGGTGAGTACACTAGACTCCATCTTGTTCTCTCTTAACTGTTATTAAGTCTCCCCTCCCTTACACTGTTTAAGCTGAATACTCTTTTCTCTTATTGCCGATTCTCATCTCCATTCTTTTATGTGTGGTGTTCTTTCAGTTTCTAGAACTTCTCAAGGAGTGAAGGAGTTTACAAGTAATACTGAAGCATTCAAAACCTTTTTTTTCATCTCTCGATCAAAGGTAACTCTATTCTTAGTCAGCGTGTTCAACTTGAGTATTTTGGCCTTGCATTCTTGGGTGTAGGCCGGATGCTCTTTCCCCTACTTTTTGGTTCTGCGTTTTTGTAACTTATCATATATGGCTTTAAGCCACGTGTATTAACAATCCTGATTAATAAAATCCATTTGTAATACAGATATCTATCAGGGAGTTCGTAATCATCCTTTGTTAGTGGTTTAAGCGGGCTAAACCACTCTCGTTCAAATAAGGTTTGGTGCTCGTGGGCTTCTGTGTGTTTTTGCGTGTAAAGACTGCTCAAATCATAGTTCGAAAAAAGCTAAAAACTGTGACCATTGAGGCCACACGGGTGTGCGCTCGCTCGTGTGGTAATCTAATCGCATAAATGTGGGTGTTAGATCGTAGAGGCCACCATGAGCGATTTCATGGGCTGAGGCCGTTTTGGGCCACGTTGGGCCGAAATAGGCTGTGGGGGCCCCACACAAGTAAACCGGATGGATGTGTAGAGAATATTGGGCCAGGCTGTGCAGTCCACACGGCCAAGACCATTTCTGTGCTATGTGAGCCACACAGACATGTAGGCCCATATGGGCCCGCAGTATAGGCCTTGGACCCATTTTCACAGTTTGATCGTTAAGGTTGCATGGGTCACCTGAGACGACTGTGTTGGCTCGGTAAGTGAACCTAGATCCCTAATGTGATAAAATGACTATTTTGCCCTTATATGGTAAGATGACTGTTTTGCCCCTATGTGATATGTATATATATATGTACATGTATGATCGTATTTTAGCGTGCTATTTAAATTGTAATGGATACATGTATGATTCTATGATATGACATGACATGATTGTATGATGCATTGCATGGGGATGGGTTTATACTGATCGAAAGAAGTGTACCGAAAGGCTTCGAGCCTAAAATACTAGCAGCCCAGTTGCATATTACTGTTTAGTGCCACAACTGGTGCTAAATACGAAGTGTAGGGATGGGTGGGTTGATTATATCCCCACATGGAGTGTAGGGTTGGACGGAGTTTGTAACACCCCTTACCCGAGATTGTTGCCAAAATCGAGCACGAGGCATTACTAAACTTAATCTATCACTTAAATAATTTTAAGATCTTTATTTAAGCTTTTCGGAATATGCTGTTATTCTGCGTTGTAGTCGCTTAAAAATTCATATCTTGAGTTTCAAAACTCAAAATTTAGATCCGTAAATTTTTTCTGAAACTAGACTCATATATCTATCCACTAATTTTTTTCTAGAATTTTTGACTTAGCCAATTAGTACAGTTTATTAGTTAAAGTTACCCCTGTTTCAGAATTCGACTGCACTGACCTCTACTTACTACGAACCACTTTTCTCTCTATACAAAATTAATATAACTATACCGTTTGTTTCTATTAAAACTAGATTCAATAAGGATTCTAACCATATAAATTACACCGCCTAATTACTTTTTTACAATTTATGGTGAATTTCCAAAGTTGAAACAGGGGATCTAGAAATTTCTCTGACCCTGTTTCACTAAAACTCAGATATCTCATAAAATATAATTTCTTTACCTGTTTTGCTTATTCCATAAAAAAATAGACATAATAGGCTTTAATTTCATATATTATTCATCTTAAAAATATGTTTATACAATTTTTAGTGATTTTTCAAAGTCACGTCATTTCTGTTGTTTGAATCTGTTTTTAGGTTACTTTCACATTTTTCATAACTTTCATGTGATAAACACCATTCAATCATACATATTAATAAACATGCATATCATCGGCTATTTGTATTAGCTAATCTCTAGCCAGTATTTATACATCGTTCATTGTTCATATTATACTAAAAGTAACTAAGTTTCTATACATGCCATACACAAAACAAAATGTCTAATTATACCGAGTTATTTCTTTGATAGTGTGATCGGCCACCGACGTTTCCTTCGATCCCCGAGTAGCTAGATAAGTACTATAAGAAGAAGAAAATAAAGAGATTAAGCACTAGGCTTAGTAAGCTTACAAGTAATTAAATCACAACATTCAACATAATGGATAATTATGCATAATATCATCTAACATCATGAATTTCTTTACTTCTCAATTTCTATCTTCTTCTTTATTTCCTTACCTTCTTTCTTATCTGACCTTTCCTTTTCATAAATATAATCTACTTTTCCTTTGCTGTTAATTCACTCAGAATCTAACTCGTATCCCGACCCGTTGAACCACTCGGAATACTAAGGATATTAGGGTCGTTTCTGTCTATCAATATCCATGCCAATGCCATGTCTTCGACATGGACTTACATGAATTATTCCCGTCTCCAATGCCATATATATAATATGGGCTTACATGGCTCATTCCTGTCTCCAAAGCCATATATCCGATATGGACTTACATGGCTCATTTCTATCCTGTCTCCGTCCCACAACCCCAATATCCTAACATTCCTAAGGTTCAAACGGGGCTTCCTAATACTTTTTCTCTGTCACTTCGCCTTTAATTCGACTTTAAATATTCTCATAAAATAAGTATATAAATGCTGGAAATTGACAATAATAATGTAAAATAAAAGAATATTGCATTTATTTACTGTAAACTTACCTCGTATGCAAAAATAGCTACTTTTACCATTTCGTCCACAACGTGGTATTTTCTCCATTTTAGCTTGAATTTCAGTTTTCCTTGCTCATGGAGCTTGAAAGCTTGAAACAAACCCTAGCTATGGAGAACCCTTGAAATTTCGTCCTAATGAAGAAGATGGACAAAAATTGGCTTTTAATTTTATTTTTAATTCATTTTAATAACTAAATGACCAAAATGCCCTTACTACTAAACTTTCCAAAAATTCCTTCCATGTCCTAATTTTGTCCATGAACTTAAAATTGGTCAAATTGCTATTTAAGACCCCCTAATTAATATTTCAATTCAATTTCATACTAAAAACTTCTAGAATGCAAATTTTGCAACTTATTCGATTTAGTCCCTACTTTCAATTTAAACACTTTAGGCATAGAATTTCATCACGAAATTTTCACACAATCATGCAATTATATCATGAACCTCAAAATAATAATAAAATAAAATTTTCTACCTCGGATTTGTGGTTTCGCAACCACTATTCCGTTTAGGCCCTATTTGGGATGTTACATTTCTCCCCCTTTAGGATTTTCGTCCCAAAAATCTTACCCGTGAAAAGATTTGGGTACTGCTTTTACGCATAGCCTCTTCGGGTTCCCATGTAGCCTCGTCTACCCCATGCCTATTCCATAGTACTTTCACAAGTACAATACTCTTGTTCCTTAATTGCTTTACCTCTCGAGCTAGAATCTTTCTTGGTTCTTCACCGTAAGTCATGTCCGGTCAATCTCAACCTCTCATCGAGAAATTACATGTGACGGATCTGAACGATAACGACGTAGCATAGGCACATGAAATACATTATGAATCTTCTCTAACTCAATCGGCAAGGCTAACTGATATGCTAATGGTCCGACTCTCTCAATCACTTCAAACGGTCCAATAAAACGTGGACTTAGTTTGCCTTTCTTGCCAAATCGAGAACTTTCTTCCACGGGATACTTCCAAAAAACTTTGTCACCAACTTGATACTCAATCCCTTTTCTCTTCAAATCGCATCTGACTTTTGTCCATCTGAGGTCGCTTTTAAGCAATCTCTCGATGATTTTTACTTTCTCTTCTGCTTTCCTTAACTAGATCAACCTCAGAATCTGATTTTCCTTAAGCTCAGTCCAATACAAAGGTGTGCGACATTTACGTCCATACAAAGCTTCATAAGGTGCCATCTTCAAACTCGATCGATAACTATTATTGTAGGAAACTCTACTAATGGTAAATATTTTTCCAAACCGCCTTGAAATTCCAATACACAAAGATCTAAGCATATCTTCAAGTACTGAATAACTCTCTCTGATCGACCGTCGGTTTGAGGATGGAAAGTCAGTACTAAAACTCAACTTCGTTACCTAAAGCCTCTTGTAACTTCTTCCGAGGCACCGTGAAGTAAATCTTGGATCTCTGTCTAAAATGATCGATAATGGCACTCCATGTAGTCTAACTATCTCTCGAAATATATAACTCACCAACTTGTCAAGTGAGTAATCCATACGGATTGGGATAAAATGAGCCGACTTAGTTAGCTTATCAATCACAACCCATATTGCATCTTTCTTTTTTCGTTATTAACGGCAACCTGTCCACAAAATCCATAGTAACTCTGTCCCATTTCCATTCCTAACTAGCACAGTTGCAATAATCTGAGGGTACCGATGTTCGGCCTTTACACGTTGACAAATCAAGCATCTAGAAACAAACTCTAAAATGTCTCTTTTCATTCCTACCCACCAATACAATTTCTTCAAATCGTTATACATTTTTGTACTGCCTTGTTTCAATTCCAGGAATTCTTTTCTCTTCTGGTCAATAAACCTCGATGATGTACTTTTTACGAAATTCCTCCCGAAAGAAATCCCAAGTGACCCTCTCCTTTGGTACAACTGATATAAGTGTCTTCCACCAGTAGTAGGCTGAGTCTCTAAGAAGTGATACTACACATTTCATACATTCCTCGGGTGTACAAGATAGTTCATCAAAGACTCTGATAGTATTTTCTAACCAAAATTCTCTTTTCTCGCATCATCATCTTTTGTTTGCTCTCTAACTCTTCTCGCCTTTGTTTCTGATTCTATCAACTGGTGGCTTTTCTTTTATCATTGTACTGTGGATCGGGAAGCTTGAGCTACATGGGTAGCTGAGAATCATGAGGGGTGGAGGTCTAATCTGCTGGATTCGTGATTTAATGAACTCGGCAAACCAATCATTCAAAGCTTGGAAGAGAGCTTCTCGAGCCACTCCTCCCTGATCAATGGTTACTGGCCTATTCTCCGATGGCGCTGCCCCTTCTGCGGGAGCAGGCGCATTACTTTCTACATCATCATCACCAGCTCGCTCGGGATCCATTACTATAAAACAAAATATTTAAAATCGTCAGGAGTCGTCACACTATCAAAATATAGGTATGGCATGTATAGCTAGACTTTTACTCACACTAACTGTTCCGAGAACCGACTAAACCTGCTCTGATACCAATAAATGTAACACCCCTTACCCGAGATTGTTGCCAAAATTGAGCACGAGGCATTACTAAACTTAATCTATCACTTAAATAATTTTAAGATCTTTATTTAAGCTTTTCGGAATATGCTGTTATTCTGCGTTGTAGTCGCTTAAAAATTCATATCTTGAGTTTCAAAACTCAAAATTTAGATCCGTAAATTTTTCCTGAAACTAGACTCATATATCTATACACTAATTTGTTTCTAGAATTTTTGACTTAGCCAATTAGTACAGTTTATTAGTTAAAGTTACCCCTATTTCAGAATTCAACTGCACTGACCTCTACTTACTACGAACCATTTTTCTCTCTATAAAAAATTAATATAACTATACCGTTTGTTTCTATTAAAACTAGATTCAATAAGGATTCTAACCATATAAATTACACCACATAATTACTTTTTTACAATTTATGGTGAATTTTCAAAGTTGAAACAGGGGATCTAGAAATTTCTCTGACCCTGTTTCACTAAAACTCAGATATCTCATAAAATATAATTTCTTTACCTGTTTTGCTTATTCCATAAGAAAATAGACATAATAGGATTTAATTTCATATATTATTCATCTTAAAAATATGTTTATACAATTTTTAGTGATTTTTCAAAGTCACGTCATTTCTGTTGTTTGAATCTGTTTTTAGGTTACTTTCACATTTTTCATAACTTTCATGTGATAAACACCATTCAATCATACATATTAATAAACATGCATATCATCGGCTATTTGTATTAGCTAATCTCTAGCCAGTATTTATACATCGTTCATTGTTCATATTATACTAAAAGTAACTAAGTTTCTATACATGCCATACACAAAACAAAATGTCTAATTATACCGAGTTATTTCTTTGATAGTGTGATCGGCCACCGACGTTTCCTTCGATCCCCGAGTAGCTAGATAAGTAGTATAAGAAGAAGAAAATAAAGAGATTAAGCACTAGGCTTAGTAAGCTTACAAGTAATTAAATCACAACATTCAACATAATGGATAATTATGCATAATATCATCTAACATCATGAATTTCTTTACTTCTCAATTTCTATCTTCTTCTTTATTTCCTTACCTTCTTTCTTATCTGACCTTTCCTTTTTCATAAATATAATCTACTTTTCCTTTGCTGTTAATTCACTGTAATCTAACTCAGATCCCGACCCGTTGAACCACTCGGAATACTAAGGATATTAGGGTCGCTTCGCATCTATCAATATCTCCCAATGCCATGTCTTCGACATGGACTTACATGAATTATTCCTGTCTCCAATGCCATATATATAATATGGGCTTACATGGCTCATTCCTGTCTCCAAAGCCATATATCGATATGGACTTACATGGCTCATTTCTATCTGTCTGTCTGTCAACCCCAATATCCTAACATTCCTAAGGTTCAAACGGGCTTCCTAATACTTTTTCTTTGTCACTTCGCCTTTAATTCGACTTTAAATATTCTCATAAAATAAGTATATAAATGCTGGAAATTGACAATAATAATGTAAAATAAAAGAATATTGCATTTATTTACTGTAAACTTACCTCGTATGCAAAAATAGCTACTTTTACCATTTCGTCCACAACGTGGTATTTTCTCCATTTTAGCTTGAATTTCAGTTTTCCTTGCTCATGGAGCTTGAAAGCTTGAAACAAACCCTAGCTATGGAGAACCCTTGAAATTTCGTCCTAATGAAGAAGATGGACAAAAATTGGCTTTTAATTTTATTTTTAATTCATTTTAATAACTAAATGACCAAAATGCCCTTACTACTAAACTTTCCAAAAATTCCTTCCATGTCCTAATTTTGTCCATGAACTTAAAATTGGTCAAATTTCTATTTAAGACCCCCTAATTAATATTTCAATTCAATTTCATACTAAAAACTTCTAGAATGCAAATTTTGCAACTTATTCGATTTAGTCCCTACTTTCAATTTAAACACTTTAGGCATAGAATTTCATCACGAAATTTTCACACAATCATGCAATTATATCATGAACCTCAAAATAATAATAAAATAAAATTTTCTACCTTGAATTTGTGGTTTCGCAACCACTATTCCGTTTAGGCCCTATTTCGGGATGTTACAGAGTTAGAGTGTAGAGGCTGGATAGGTAGGACGTATATATCATTTTAAACTGTTACTGCACTGTTTACTGTTACTACAATGGGCCAAGGCCCAAACACATGACTGTTTCTGTATTGAGATGGGCTAAAGCCCAAACTGATATTTTCACTGTTACTGATATAGGCTTAGGCTCAGACTGTATTTGCTCACTATATGTTTGACTGTCTTTTTATTAAGGGATTACACACTGAGTTTTCCTAAACTCACCCTTTTGCTTATCTGCGTAGGTAATCCTTAGGCGGAACGGTGCTGCGAGGGACTCGAATGTGGCCACACAACAACTTACAGTTCCTTACTTATCTTTTAATTTATAAGTAGTTTAATTTGGGTATTTTTATCTAATAAGGCCTCTCTGGATTTGACTTTTAATTTGAGGATTTATTTTTCTTTTGTTTTAATACTGCTAGCAGTAGTAAAAGACGCGAGTTTTCAAAAGGATAAATGTTTTTCAAAAATACCACGAAAACGTAAACGATTTTAAGAGCTTTCAAAAGAAACAACATTTTAAAATAAATAACGAAGTTTTAACATTAATTTTCAACAAACGACGTACATTTTGAAAATAAACGACAAGAATTGAAATCTTCTTTAAGGTCGTTAAAAAATGTTTAATAGAGAATGAGTTTTTAACAAATTCGCACTTTACGAAAAACACTTCAATGTGACATCGCCAGATTCGGCCATAATGTCTAGGCCAAGTTTGGGGTGTTACATTGATAAACCTACTAATTTGTGAGCTAGATGGTGCTTGAATAGGCTTATACTAAGCTTATGACATAAGAAATGGTTTATGCTTAATCTATGAATTGTGTTAATGAAGTGGTAAGTTATGTTTAAGTTTATACAAGCTTACTAAGCACTCGTTGCTTACATATTTACTTTCCTTTGTTTTATAAATAATCGGAAGCTTAATTAGTTGGAAGCTCGTTAGAGACGTATCAAATTATCCAACAACCATTTCGGTAGTTTTCGAGTATTTTGGCCAAGGTTAATAATGACATGTATAGGATATTTGTAATGGATATTTTGGTATGTCTAAGCTTTTGAAGTTATATTTGATTTGGTGAACGTTAATACATTACAAAGTTATATCATATTGGTCACTTTTAAGTGCTTGTAAATAAGGTTCTTTTGTTGTGTTTTTTGATGGCTTGTAAATGGTCATGTGTGGTATCATGTGGTATTTAATTGAACTAGCTTTTTATGCTTGGGATTATGCAATGTTGATTTATTTTGGTAAATGATATTTTGATACAATTGTGGTGCCTTTGGATGGCATATTGGTTAGATAAATTAGGATGCTTTAAATGGCATGTTTAGGTGTGTTTGAATGATGTTTAAATCCCTTAAATGTATGCTCAAATAATATGGCTGAATGGATTTGGGTTGGCTTTGAAATGGCTTGATTTTAGGTCAATTTATGGATCACACGGCCTGGGACACGGCCTGGTGACACGACCATGTGGCATTTGAAATTTCTTAGTGTTTCAAGTTAGTGAGTTACACAGCTAGTACATGGTCTGACGCATGGCTGTGTGTGGCAACTCAAAGAGTTACACGGCTTGACATACGGCTTGCGACACAACCATGTGACCCTTCTCAGTGAGTTACACAATCAAGTAATAAATATTTATAAAAAAAGATCAAACCTAGACTAACTATTATCACGACGAAAAGGCAAGCACACCTATCGAAAAATAGTATAGTAATGGCAAGACCGGGATATCGTACCTAAGGGAACCAAAAATACTAGTAATAACTATCTTTTTATTATTTAACCTAGGAATAAAAGGGTTTGTTTATTAAACTAATTAACTAAACTAATTAACCAATTAAACTAATGCGAAGAGAAAATTTGGAAAAAGACTTGAAGAGAAGTAATCGATAAAGACGACACCCAAAGAGGAATCCACCTAGATTTCACTTGTTATCTGACTTTGAACCAGATGATTTATTCACTTTACTTGATCCGTGAGACTCCCTAACCTACATTATTATCTCTTTCGAGACTAATAATGCCTAACCCTCAGTTGAATTAATTGAAATCTCTTTCTAATTAAAACTCTTAGGGAAGCAGTAAATCGACCTATGGACTCCCTTATTAGGTTTCACCTTAATCCGATAAAATCTCGTAACCCTATCTCTAGGCGTTCGATCAACTTCGCTTAATTATGCCAAGTCTACTCTTAGGCAGGGTCTATTCCTCCTCTGCATAAGCACATTAGATCATGAGTCAATAATCGGAATATTAACTCAAGCATTAGAAATAAATAATTAAGAACAAATCAAGTATTTATCATATAGTTCAGATAATAACAACAAGATCCATCATAGGTTTCATCCCCCTTAGGTATTTAAGGGGTTTAGTTCATAATGAAATAAGAATACATCTCAAAAGTATGTAAATAACAAAACATGAAGAAAACACTAAAACTCCTGAAAGGATTCTGAGAGAGATCTTCAGTCTTGGAGTAGCTTCAGCTTTTGGGATGGATCGTCTGGCTTCCTTCAAGTAATTCCTGGCGTGTGGTTTCGTGTTCCAGAGAAGTTCTGGCCGTCCTCCTAGTAAGTCATACTTAGGGTGTTTATATAGGCTTTGGATTGGCTTTCTTCTTCCCTAAGTATATTTTTTTCGTGTAAAATACCACTCTTTGAAAAAGGGACACGCCCCGTGTGCCACGGCTGTGTTATGTGGTTGCCAGGCCGTGTGAATCGTGAAATCCTTGGACAACACCCTCGATAGACATGGGCGTGTGAGCAGCCCGTGTGGCAAGGCTTAGGCCGTGTGATCTTCTTAATTTGATTCTTTTTGTCTCTTTTAAGCTCGTTTTTGGCTCCTTTTGACTATTGGTGCTCTCTTGAGTACAAAACATGAAATAAATGGATTAAGAGCACCAAAATCCACAAATCTAATAGTAAACATCCAAAAATATGCTAAGTATTTGGGGTAACAATATGTATAATTTGGCGTTTATCAAATACCCCCACACTTAAGCATTTGCTTGTCCTTAAGCAAAACTCTCATTTACTGCTAGAATTCATTCCTTTCAATCACATAATCATTACCAATAATGTTACAAATTATTCCACGGAGAATCATACAGTGAGAATTCAACCATAGGGGCATTAAAAACCTCAAACAATCTAAATCAGATATTTTGATAATAAAATTATAGGTAATCTCTTCCTCTAAGTAATTAACTTTAGTCCTACATATACAAAAGACGACATCCTCACTAAGGATTCACTCAAATCACTCAAAGTGTTTAAGGTTCAAAATTAAGAACTCGATTGTCTAACATGAGATGTTATCACTATAGGCTTGCATGAAAATCAAATCTCCACCACTTGTAAATGATATGATACACAAATCAAAAGGTCTTTGCATGGTTGTAACGGGGTTTAGGTTACGGGTATGGATACAAGCTGAAGAAACAAAGGTTAGAATCAAGATGATTTCAATATATCACCCCACTATAAAAAACTTAATTACTGAATGACAACAAATATCTAGAACTATATTACATGATCTCTCTTTTTCATGAAAACTTTAGCTTGCTAAGAATTACAATAATAATGCTGAGGTTAGTTTTTTTTTAAAGAACAAATCAAGTCAATACAATATAGAAGTTATACTTCATGATTCAGTAACAAAAATTGGTGATCATAGTGAGATAACAATATTAAAATCAATCTCGATAAAAAGGGTCAAATTAAGTAAAGGGATTTCAATAATAATGGGCTAATGGGTTAATGATGAGGGTCAATCAAAAAATAAAAAGGGTTAGTAGGCTCAAAGGGGGTTCACTAAGGATTTAATTATGTGGGAAGGCTTTTTATGGAGTAAGTGGGTTAAATCCTAAGTGCCTTTATCATCTCAGTATATCAAATCATACGTGTGATCTCGACATGTATAATTGAAGCAAGTTCTAGAATAACACTTCAATGTTGACACACTCAAGCCACAAAAGAAGTGAGCAAGAAAGAAAGCTACATGCTCAAAAAGGCTCAAAAAATCTCACTAAAAATTTGGGTTTTTGATGTCATTCTTGTATACTTAAGATTTCAAGATAATACCTCAATTCAGGAAAAAAAATCTAAAAATTTTAGTTCTCAAAACATCAAGTTATCATGCTTGATTCTTTAAAGTCCTACAATCAAATACTCATGCATAATCCACTTGGTCTAATTCATAACATATCAACAATAATTATAGATTAATCAGAATTCATTCTATCAATATTATGAGAAAATCACTTAAGCACAAGATTATATTCAGGGATTTGAGAATAATGCAAAAAGTTATGTTTCATGTTTATCTTCACCTCCCCACACTTAAGATGTACATTGCCCTCAATGTACAAAGATAGACTAGAGGGAAGGAGGTGAAACTCCCTGTTATATGGATGCGGAGCTTGATTCTAAGGCTGTAGTGTTTGGGGAAAGTAGTAGCTACCATTGTTCTTAGCTAGATGGAGAAATTGGGTCGTCGAACATGGCATTCATTTTGTATTGTTCCCTATTTATTTCCTCATTCCATAAAATATTACTAGCAGCTTGCTTAGAAATCTGTAGAATCATGAAAAGCTTATTAAGAGTTGGTGTGGAAGAGAGTGTAGTGGGATTACTTGTTAGAAATAGTAGAGAAAAAAAATAATAAAGCAAGTAAAATTTACTAATATAGATATGTCTTTTATAAGAAAATAATAAAATTGAAATGAAATTAAAAATTAAGAATAAAAATAAAAAGAAAGATAAAAATAAAAAGATAAGAGGATTCAATGATCCTCGTCAGTGGGGGCCTCAGGTGGTGGTGCTGGAGTGGCGATGTGAAAGTGCTGGTTTTGGCGTTGGGGAAGTGAGAATCTGGGGAATGGTGGACGGAATAGGGATTAGGGGTTGGGGAGGGGTAAATTTCGGTTAGGGTTTTGAAAGAGAGGAGCAGATGAACAGTGGTTTGTTTATATAGGGGAGGGGCACACGGCCTATGGCCACGCCCGTGTACTCTGAGAGTGAGCCCGTGTTTTTCAAATTTTTTTCAATTTGGGTCGTGCCAGGGTACTGTCCCATGCCCGTGTGTCTTAGGCGTGTGTGGTTCACAGCCATATCGCACGGCCGTGCTTAGCTTCATTCGCTTCTCCCACGCCCGTGTATATGGTACCACGCCCGTGTATTGTTGTCCACAGTTTAATGGCACGGGAGTGTCGCACGCCCGTGTTAGAGTAACAGAATCGAGCCTTACCCCTGGCATGCCCGTGTTTTTCCATTCCCACACCCGTGGTCATCTATCAACCTCACCCATGGGTATGTCGCACGGCCGTGGGGATTTATCGCATCCCATGTTTTGGGGAAATCTTTGCCCTGTTTCCACACAGCCGTATCACACAGCCGTGTTGCTTCCCCTGTTTTGCCACAGCCAGTGGCACGCCCGTGTCCCTAGCCGTGTTCTAAAAGATTGTGCAATTCCAAAAATTTAAATATTTATAGTGTTAGAAATAAGAAATCAAAATATGTTAGTACTCGGGTTGCCTCTCGAAAAGTGCTTATTTATAGTCTAAGCTCAACTTACCTCTCCGTTGATTTATCATGGTGGTTTGAGGAGTTCGTACTCCTCGTTCCTGCTATCATTCTTATCAAAATAAAGCTTAAGCCAGGAATTATTTTCCTTAAAAGTGCCGAACTTGGGGTGGCTTACCTCCACTGTACCGAATGGGAAGATACTAAGTACCGTAAGAGCGATCTCCTCATTTGGTGTGGTGTGACAATGTAGGGATCTGTGGCATCTAGTAAGACTTTATCACCCACCTTAAGTTGATTAGGAGAGGTATCGGGCTTGTTTTGGCAAAGTTTCGGTTTATCATGTGTTCTTGGTTTGTGCTCTCACCATTTGTCTAGCTCCTTTATCCATAGCCTTCGTTCTTCATAGATGTCTTTGTTTTCTTCATGATAGTAGCGCACTGTCTCTGTTGCCTTGGTTCAAGAAGATTCCTGCAAGGACGATTGAATATTAGTTTTATCATCGACAGATTTTATAGCATCATTATAAGTCTTAGAGCTTTTGACTGAGTCGCGTGCTTGAAGTGTTATTGCGTCGTCACCTGCACGAAGTGTTAGCTCTCCTGAGCTGACATTAATAATTGTTCTGGCAGTTGCTAAAAAAGGTCGTCCTAAAATTAAAGGTATCTCATTATCATCATCCATATCTAAGATGACAAAGTCTACTGGGTAAATGAATTTATCAACTTTAACGAGAATATCTTCAATAATACCCTTAGGAAATCTAATTGTTTTGTTAGCCAATTGTATGCTCATCCTAGTCTATTTGGGTTTTCCGAGACCTAGCCTTTTAAACATTTTACAAGGCATAACATTTATACTTGCCCCTAAACCAGCTAAAGCATTATTCACTGATAAACTACCAATTAAGCAAGGAATTGTAAAAATCCCTAGATCTTTCAATTTGTTAGGTAGCTTATTCTTTAGAATAGCTGAGCAGACTGCATTGAGCTCCACATGTGATGTAGCATCTAATTTTCTTTTATTGGCCAGAAGTTCTTTTAAGAATTTTGCTGAGCTGGGCATCTGCGAAAGAACTTCAATAAAAGGTAAGTTAATATGTAATTTCTTTAAGAGTTTGATGAACTTACCAAATTGTTCTTTTGTTCTGTCTTTCCTTGCCACGTTAGGGTATGGGACACGAGGTCTATATTCTTCATTTACTATTTTGTTATGATTTACCTCACTTTTACCTTTGCTTACCACTATTTCTTGCCTCGGTTCTGGTTCAGGTGCAATGAATTCTTCTTTGTTTTGAGTAATGATTGCTTTGAGGTGTTCCCTTGGATTAGGTTCAATATTACTGGGTAGGCTCCCTTGTGGTCATTTGGAGATTAGCTTTGATAGCTGGCCTATCTGAGTTTCGAGTCTTTGAATCGCTGCTTGTTGATTCTTAAGTGCTATCTCGGTATTTTGGAAACGGGTTTCTGACACCGAGATGAATTTGGATAGCATCTCTTCAAGGTTCGGCTTCTTCTCCTATTGATAAGGTGGTTGTTGGAAACCCTGAGGATTCTGTGGCATTTGATTTCCTTGACCACCCCAAGAGAAATTTGGGTGGTTCTTCTAGCCTGCATTGTAAGTGTTACTATAGGGGTTATTTTGAGATCTAAAATTATTGTTACCCATATAGTTGACTTGTTCCTCTTCAGTTGTAGGATTGAATGGTGGGTATTCTGTATGCACACCTCCGCCACTTGAATCACACCTTATCGCTTGATGTACCTGCGTAGAACCAAGTAAACCATTAATTTTCTTATTTAGAAGTTCTACCTGATTTGTCAACATAGTGACTAAATCGACGTTATAAACGCCTGCTGTTTTTGGTGGCTTAGTCCTTATGACTTGCCACTGATAGTTATTCAGTGACATCTCCTCAATAAATTCAAAAGCCTCTTCAGGTGTCTTGTTATTGATGGTCCCACCAGCAGCTACATCAATCATTTGTCTTGTCGAGGGATTCACACCATTATAGAACGTTTGAACTTGCAGCCATAGCGGTAATCCATGATGTGGGCACCTTCGCAAAAGGTCCTTGAATCTCTCCCATGCATCGTAAAGTGTCTCTAAGTCCATCTGCACAAAAGAAGAAATATCATTACGCAACTTAGCTATTTTTGCTGGTGGAAAATATTTTAATAGAAATTTTTCAATCATTTGCTCCCAAGTGGTAATGGATCCTTGTGGTAGTGAGTTTAACCACTGTTTAGCTTTATTCCTTAGTGAAAAAGGAATAACCGAAGGCGAACAGCATCATCAGAAACGCCATTAATTTTGAAAGTGTCGCACAGTTCTAGGAAATTTGCCAAGTGCGTGTTGGGGTTCTCATCCTGCAAACCATCAAACTGAACAAATTGCTGTATCATCTGAATCGTGTTAGGTTTCAGCTCAAAATTGTTAGTAGCAACAGCAGGTCTAACTATACTTGACTCAGTTCCTGTAAAATTAGGTCTAGCATAATCATACATAGTACGAGGAGTAGGATTCTAATTTGCTAATTCAGGGGGTATGGCTGGCGGTAGCGGATTGTCTTGATTTTCAGCCATCTCTTCAGTAGTAGTTAAGATATCATCCTCTTGTTCTTATTCTATGTATCTTAAGCTGCGCCTGATTTCTCATTGATTTCTACGAGCTGTACGATCAATTTCCTCGTCAAAAAGCAACAGTCCTGACGGGTTTCTTCTAGTCATACACTACAAGAACCTGCCAAGGGAAAGAATAAGAAAGTTAGTAAAATAAAATAAAAATAAAGTTAAATTGCAAGGAAAATAAATGGCTAAAGTAATAAAAATTAAGTGTTCCTAATATTTTAGTTCCCCGGCAACGGCGCCAAAAACTTGATCGCGTGATTCGTAACAAGTAATAAATAGTTATAAAAAAAGACCAAACCTAGACTAACTATTATCACGACGAAAAGGCAAGCGCACCTATCGAACAATAGTATAGTAATGGCAAGACCGGATATCGTACCCAAAGGAACCAAAAATACTAGTAATAACTATCTTTTTATTATTTAACCTAGGAATAAAAGGTTTGTTTATTAAACTAATTAACTAAACTAATTAACCAGATAAACTAATGCGAAGAGAAAATTTGGAAAAAAACTTGAAGAGAAGCAATCGATAAAGACGACACCCAAAGAGGAATCCACCTAGATTTCACTTGTTATCTGACTCTGAACCAGACGATTTATTCACTTGACTTGATCCGTGAGACTCTCTAACCTACATTATTATCTCTTTCAAGACTAATAACGCCTAACCCTCAGTTGAATTAATTGAAATCTCTTTCTATTTAAAACTCCTAGGGAAGCAGTAAATCGATCTATGGACTCCCTTATTAGGTTTCACCTTAACCTGGCAAAATCTCGTAACCCTATCTCTAGGCATTCGATCAACGCCGCTTAATTATGCCAAGTCCACTTTTAGGTAGGGTATATTCCTCCTCTGCATAAGCACATTAGATCATGAGTCAATACCCGGAATATTAACTTAAGCATTAGAAACACATAATTAAGAACAAATCAAGTATTTATCATATAGTTCAGATAATAACAACAAGATCCATCATAGGTTTCATCCCCCTTAGGTATCTAAGGGGTTTAGTTCATAATGAAATAAGAATACATCTCAAAAGTATGAAAATAACAAAACCTAAAAAAAACTCTAAAACTCCTGAAAGGATTCTGAGAGAGATCTTCAGTCTTGGAGTAGCTTCGGCTTTTGGGATGGATCGTCTGGCTTCCTTCAAGTAATTCCTGGAGTGTGGTTTCGTGTTCCAGAGAAGTTCTGGCCGTCCTCCTAGTAGGTCATACTTAGGGTGTTTATATAGGCTTTGGATTGGCTTTCTTCTTCCCTAAGTATCCTTTTTCCGTGTAAAATACCACTCTTTGAAAAAGGGACACGCCCATGTGCCACGGCCGTGTGAATCGTGAAATCTTTGGACAACACCCTTGACAGACACGGGCATGTGAGTAGCTCGCGTGGCAAGGCTTATGCCATGTGATCTTCTTAATTTGATCCTTTTTGTCTCTTTTAAGCTTGTTTTTGGCTCCTTTTGACACTTGGTGCTCTCTAGAGTACAAAACATGAAATAAATGGATTAAGAGCACCAAAATCCACAAATCTAATAGTAAACATCCATAAATATGCTAAGTATTTGGGGTAACAATATGTATAATTTGGCATTTATCAAGGACACGGGCTGGGACACGGCCTTGTGTCTGATTGTCACTCGCGATAAGTTTTAAAATTTATATATGATCGTACTTAAACTAACTGTTATCACGACGAAGGCAAGCGCACCTATCGAACAGTAGTATAGTTTTAGCAAGACCGGATGTCGAACCCAAAGGAATTCAAAGTACTAGTATTAACTTTCTTTTTATTATCTAGCCTAAGAATGATGAAGTTTGTTTTAACTAACTAATTAACTAATCTAAAGCTGCACAGAAAATAGATTGTGGAAAATACTTTTGGAAAATTGATTGATTTTAGACAATACCCAAGGAAGAATTCACCTAGACTTCTTTTGTTAACTGACTTTAAACCAGACGATTTATTCATTTGACTTGATCTGTAGGAATCCCTAAGTTATGTTATTATCACTATTCAAGACTAATAACGTCTAACCCTAGGTTGATTAATTGAAATCTCTTTCTAATTAAAACCCTTAGTTTTGCATTAACTCGATCTATAGATTCCCTTATTAGATTTGACTATCCGGCAGATTTATGTCATCCTATCTCTAGGATTGCATGCAACTCCACTTAATTATGAGTGATCTACTCTTAGACAGGGACTATTCATCCTCCGAATAAGCACATCAATACTTGAATCAATATCCTGGAATATTCAAACAAGAGTTAAAGTCATAATTAAGAACAAATCAAGTATTTATCATACAGTTTAGAAAATATTAACAAGATCCATATTAGGTTTCATTCCCCTTAGGTATTTAGGGGATTTAGTTCATAACTAGAAAAGAAAAGATCTTAGAAGAATGATAACAAAACATAAAGAAAACCTAAAAACCCCTGAAGGAAATTGAAGGGAGATCTTCAATCTTGGAGGTGAATCCAGCTTCCGAGATGGATCAATCGACTTCCTTCGAGTAATTCTTTGCTTCCTACTCTTCGTGTCTCCTTTAATCCTCCCCTAGGGTGTTTAAATAGGGTTTAGAATGCCTGAAAGCCCTCAAAATCGCCCTTTTCCGAATAGAACTTAACTTAGGCTCGACAGGGACACGCCTGTGTGACACGCCCGTTTGCGATTGCTTAAGGTCGTGGTCAAGGCTGAGAGATAGACAAGCCCCTGTTGAGGTTGTTTTAGGCCGTGTTCGAGCCTGCTAGAATGGCACGGGCGTGTGTGCTACTCGTGTGAGGAAGTCTAGGCCGTGTTGTTTTCCCACGTCGGCCCATTTTCTCCGTTTTTGGCCTGTTTCTTGTTCTTTTTGCTCTCCTGTGCTCACCTAAGTATAAAACATGAAATTAAAGGATTAGGAGCATCAAATTCACCAAATCTAAGGATAAATTATTCGTAAATGTGTTAAGCATGGGACAATAATATGTATAAATTACGGTTTATCAAATACCACCACACTTAAGCGTTTGCTTGTCCTCAAGCAAAATCCTTAATTCAAAATTAAGAATTCCTTTTTCTCAACTTATAATTCCTATCAATAATATCTCAAACTAATCCATAAGTAATCATACACTGATAATTCAACTAGAAGAACATTAAAGTTTCAAACATTCCAAGTTGAGCATTTAATCACAAAAAACATAGGCATCTCCCCTCATCTAAATAATCACCTTTGATTTAAAATATCACAGAGTTTAACATCCTCACTAAAGATTCACTCAAATCACTCGAGGTGTTTAAGGATAATAAAATTAGCACTCAACAGTCAATACGAAAAGTTATTACTATAGACTTGTATGAAAATCAAATCTTCACCACTATAAATTGAGATGATACATCAATCAAAAGGTCTTTAGAGGGTTGTAACGAGGCTTTGGTTAGGGGTGTGATCACAAGCTGAAAGAGAAGGTTAGAATCGAGATTGAATTGAATAATTACTTAACTAGAAAAATATTTAATCATCAATTGCGTACAAAATAGCTTCTTCTCAGAATATGGAATTTAAACACTCAAGCTTCAAAAATACGACTTATTGCTAATAAATAGATATGTATTTTTTATTTTTATTTATTTTTAATTACAAATCAAGTAACTAACTATCAAGAATAAGGCATAGATAAGCAATTTGTTCAAATCAAATCTCGACAAAAATAGGGATAAAATTAATTGAGGGGATTTCAACAATGATGAGTTATAGGTTAATATTGAGGCTAAATCAATGAATGGGATGTTAGGCTCAAAGGGGTTTACTAAGGGTTAATTGTGAAGGTAGGCTTTTCATGGCATGAGTGGGTTAAACCTAAGTGCCTCTATCATCTTGACATATCAAATCAAATGGTGTGATCTTGACATGCATAATCAAGAAAGCTCTAGAATAACAATTCGATATTGATGCACTCAAAGCAACAATAAAAGTGAGCATGAAAGAAATAATAGATGCTCTAAAGGCTCAAAATCTCACAAAAATTATGTCTTTTTGATGTTTAAACTTGTGGATTTCGATTCAAGATAATACCTAAACTTGGGAAAACAACCTAAATTTTTAAATTCTCAAAAATCAACTTATCATGCTTAATTCTCTAATGTCTTAAAGTTTAAATAGTCAATGCATGAATGCCTGTGGTTTAGTTCAAGGTATATCAATAAAAATCATAAATTAATCAAAATTCATCCTAAAAATGATATGAGAGATTTACGAGAGAACCAAGACAAAATTCAGAGATTTTTCTAATAGTGATATAATTGACCCCCCCACACTTAATATTTACTTGCCCTCAATGTTCAAAGATAAAGTTAGTGGCAATTATAGATATAAGATCATAAGATAGGGAGAGAAGTGAAACTTCCTAAATGTTAAATGGATGAACTCCCTAGGTTAGAGTTATGTAGAGTGGAGGAGGATACTTCAGTGGTGGTAGAGGTTAGGTTCCACAAGTGCTGTGCCAATAGAATATTATATCTCGTGGTGGCTATGATCGTGGTCGAGCAGGGCATGGCAGTCGTGGAGAACCTTTTCCAGTAGAGTTTGAAGTTCCTAAGTGATAGTGAGCTTTGGAGCTCTTTATAATTGTGATGAAATCAGGAACTTTTTAGGGAATATAAAGAAGAATAATTACTCGTAATGGAATAGCTGAAATTAAAAATTGTTTATAAAACTTAAAAATAAAATAGTGTCAAAAGGAAATAAGAGTAATAAGAAAGATGAAAATAAAAATAAAAATAACAAAGAAAATCTTTAAACATCTTCATCGCTGGATGGTTCGCGAGGTGGTGGTGGCGATGAAATATGGAGGTGCTGGCAAATCTGCTGTAGAGTAGCATCAATGTTAACAAATCACTAAAAACACTGCTGCTCAAATCGAGTGAGGTGCTCAGAGATGTCAGAATATGAAGCTGTCGCATGAACTGGACGATAGGTGAGTGGTGGTTGAGACGGTGGTTCCTCGTGTCGTGGAGGGACGTCATCCGTAATGTCCTCGTGGGCCTCCTTCTCAATTGATTGGCCGAGACGATACTGAGGAGGGTAGGTTCCAATGCATTTTTCAATCATCCTCATACTTAGCTTGCTCGAGATCCCTTGTGGAGACATCTGGCCAATGAGGGTAAGGGAGGATGCTTGTGTCACTGTGTTGAGGAGCCCGAAGTGCCGAGGTAGTCGAGTCATATAGGGGCCAATGGAGATGACCCCCTTTCGATGCCACTCCATCTGATGGCGAATGGTGAGGGTGATGAAATAGGCGAGGTCGAAGACATGCCCACTCGACATACACCATAGAAAGTAGGCGTCGTGAGTGTTGACGACGTCGGTGCTCACTCGTCTCCCTGTCAGAGTGTGGGCCAAGATGGCGTGTAGGTACCTCAAGGATGGAGGGAGAGCAGATGCCTTGAAGCGGCTAGGATCATAGGTGGCTGAGGTAGGGACGAGGGCGTTCCAGCACTTTGAGGGAGAGTAGTGGATGTGGCGGTGGAGGTTCTCGAAGTCAGGTTCGTCCATGAATTCCTCTGTGTATAACCCGAGTGCAACACTGACTTCTGACACGCTCAACTGATGAACCAAACTACTAAGGTGGAACTGGACCATTCCAGGATCATCGAAGTTGGTCATGACATCTTGAACATGGAAGGTCGAGCAAAGTTCGAGTGTGAGTTCAAGGTACATCGGCTCGATAATCGCAAAGAAGAGTTCCCATGGATTGGTTGACAGAAGCGCTCTGATCGCGTCAGCCAGTTGGACTTGTTCAAGTGCAACCCAGTCAATACAGCGGCCCACACCTAAGGGTCGGGCCCAAAGTATCTGGAAAAGTTCTTCTTGGGGTCCCACGGGAAACTAGAGGAAGAGGTGGCAAATTTCAGCGGTAGGACCCGAGGAAGATGACGCTCCCTTTTGTTTTTTCGAGGTGGGAACGATAGCTTTCTTACCATGACTTGACATGATATCTGCAATAAGAATGAAGTTATAGGAATAATCCGCACGAATCTAAAAACATGTAAGTATGTTAAAACTAAATACCAATATTTCATGGGAGTTTTCTGACTATAGGGAAAATCTACTGAAAACAACCAAATCCATTATTATGAATATAAATACGAGAATAATGCCAAGGAAAATAACTAGTGGATTCATACATGTGAGAATGATAATGAATGGAGGTTTCATAAAAATGGCAAAGAACTCTATGGAAACATAAAAAAAAATGAATGTATCATAATGCATTGACTAGAATGGCAAATAATAACAGCATACGTATGATTATAGTGAGAACTATGAATATTAATCGAAATTCATCCAAATAAATCAATAAAGAATCATAAAATTAGTAAAATAACTAAAGAAAATAGAGAGAAGAGTAAACAAACGCAAAAGGGAAGAGCTTGGGCGTCAAAAATAAAGTGAAAGGCGGCGCACGGACGTGGCAGAGAGGGCGTGTGGAATTGCAGCGGCTACGGTTAGGGATTTTGGGGGAAGAAGATGATGAATAGTGAGGGGTTTTTATAGATTTTGGAGCACACGGCCATGGGACACGCCAATGTGCTCTAATTTTAGCCCGTGTGTTTCGCGTTTTTTCAAATTTCGGCGTATCTTACATTCAGTCCACGCCCGTGTTCCTTGGCCGTGTTGGTGCACATGGCCGTGTTAATTTGACAGGTTCGCCCATGGTTTTAGGACACGGGCGTGTCGTACGCCCGTGTTGTTTTGGCAGTTTCGCCCATAGCTATGTCACACGGCCGTGGCAACTTGTCGCATCCTATGTTGGGGAAAAATCTTTGCCCTGTTTTCACACGGTCTATAGCACGTACGTGTGCCTGGCCGTGTGAGTTTGGAAAACCTATATTCAAGAGCTTAGTTAGTAAGTTAAGTGGGTGTTAAACACTAAAATTTAAGAAGTTAATACCATTAGTGTTCGGGTTGCCTCTCGAGAAGCACTTATTTATAGTCTAAGCTTGACTTACCTTGATTTCATGCGGTCATGGTGGTTCGAGGAGTTTACATTCCTCATTCCTGCTATCAGTTTTATCAAAATAAGGTTTTAAACGAGTAATATTTACCTTAAATGTTTCGAATTTGGAATGATTTACCTCGACTGTACTGTATGGGAAGATGTTAAGTACCGTAAGAGGGTTTGCTCCATTCAGTTCAGAAGTGGTAATACGAGGATCTGCGGCATCTAATAGTACCTTGTCTCAAACGTTAATTTGATTTTGGGAAAAACTTAGCTCATCATGGCGTGTTTTTGGTTTATTGTGTGTTCTCGGTTTATGTGTCCGCCATTCTTCTAGCTCCTCGATTTGTAGCCTTCGTTCTTCATAGATAGGTCCTTTATTGTTGCTTGAACATGACTCATGTATGTTCTTCGAACTTATTTCCTGCAAAGTAGGTTGCAACATATGGTCAGTTTTAGTAGAATGATTTATACAACCATATTCAATTTTTGATGTGTTGCTCGAATTGCGAGTTTAAAGGGTGATTGTTTCGTCTCCCACACGAAGTGCGAGTTCGCTGTACCAACATCAATAATTGTTCTAGCAGGGGTGTTCCTAAAATTAAAGGAACGTTACTATCCTCCTCTATGTCTAGGACAACGAAATCCACTGGGAATATAAATTTGTCAATTTTAACGAGTACATCTTCAACAATGACCCTAGGAAATCTGATAGTTTTATCTGCTAATTGAATGGTCGGCCTAGTTTGTTTGGGTTTCCCAAGACCTAGTTGCTTAAACATTTTGTGAGGCATGACATTGATACTAGCCCCTAAATCAACCAACGTATTGTTCATATCTAAACTACCGATTAAACAAGGAATTGTAAAACTCCCTGGATCTTTTAATTTATTGGGCAGTTTATTTTGTAAAATAGCTGAGCAAACTGTGTTTAACTCCATATGCGACACCTCACCAACTTCCACTTATTTGCTAAAAGCTCCTTTAAAAATTTTATTGCGTTCAGCATCTGCGAGAGAGCTTCAATAAACAGTAAGTTGATATGTAATTTCTTTAAAAGTTTAAGGAATTTACCAAATTGTTAATCTGAGCGGTCTTTCCTTGTTGCATTAGGGTGTGGCACATGAGGTTTATATTCTACACTTATCGATTTCTGCTCATTGTGGCCTACTTTACCTTTACCTTTGCTTACCACAGTTTCTTGTTTTGGTTCTGGTTTAGGTGCAACTAACCCTTCCTCATTTCCAACGTTAATCGCATTGAGCTGTTCCCTTGGGTTAGGTTCAGTATTACTTGGCAAGCTACCTTGTGGTTGTTTAGAAATTAATTTGGACAGCTGGCCTATTTGAGTTTTGAGCCCTTGGATCGATGTTTGTTGATTTTTAAGTGCTGTCTCAGTATTCTGGAAATGAGTTTCTGACACCGCGATGAATTTGGATAGCATCTCCTCAAGGTTTAGTTTCTTTTCCTATTGATAAGGTGGTTGTTGAAAACCCGTAGGATTTTGTGGCCTTTGATTTCCTTGACCACCCCATGAAAAATTTGGGTGGTTCCTCCAACCTGTATTATAAGTATTACTGTATGGGTTATTTTGAGGTCTAGAGTTATTGTTACCCATATAGTGGACTTGTTCCTCTTCGGCTGTAGGATTGAAGGGTTGATATTTTGTATGTACGCCTCTTCCATTTGAATCACACCTCATCACTAGATGTACCTGCGTAGAACCAAGTAAATCATCAATCTTTTTATTTAAGAGTTCTACCTAATTTGATAGCATAGTAACCGAGTCGATGTTATAAACGCTTGCTATTTTGGTTGGCTTAGTCCTCATGACTTGCCAGTGATAGTTATTCAGTGACATCTCTTCAATAAATTCGTAAGTTGCTTTAGGTGTTTTGTTGTTGATGGTTCCACCAACTACTGTATCAATCATCTGTCTTGTCGAGGGGTTCACACCATTATAAAATGTTTGAACTTCCGGCCATAGGGGTAACCTATGGTGAGGGCACCTTCGCAGTAGGTCTTTGTATCTCTCCCATGCATCGTAAAGTGTTTCTAAATCCATCTGCACAAAAGAAGAAATATCATTCCTTAGTTTAGCTGTGTTAGCAGGTGGAAAGTGTTTAAGTAAGAAATTTTTGGTCATTTGTTCCCAGGTAGTGATTGATCCTCGTGGTAACGAGTTCAACCACTGTTTAGCCTTATTCCTTAGTGAAAAGGGAAATAACCAAAGGTGAATGGCATCATCAGAAATGCCATTGATCTTGAATGTGTCGCAAAGCTCCAGAAAATTTGCTAAATAAGTATTTGGGTTTTCGTCCTGCAAACCATCAAACTGAACAAACTATTGTATCATTTGAATTGTGTTAGGTTTCAGTTCAAAATTATTTGCAGCGATAGCAGGCCTAACTATACTCGATTCAGTTCCTGTTAAAGTAGGTTTAGCATAATCATACATAATACGAGGAGCAGGATTCTGATTTACTGAGTCAGTAACAATCGCAGGAGGTACCGAATTTTTCTGATTTTCGGCCATCTCCTCGGTTATAGTTGGGATATCATCCTCTTGCTCTTCCTCTGTGTATCTTAGGCTTCGCCTTTTTTCTCTTCGGTTTCTGCGAGCTGTGCGATCGGTTTCTTCGTCAAAAAGTAATGGTCCTGACGGGTTTCTTCTAGTCATAAACTATAAGAACCTGCCAGAAGAAAGAAAAAAAGAATTTAGTAATGAAAATTAAACAAAATTTAAATTGCAATAAAAGTAAATGGATAAAGTAATAAAAATCGAGTGTTCCTAATATTTTAGTTCTCCAGCAATGGTGCCAAAAACTTGATTGTCACTCGCGATAAGTTTTAAAATTTATAAATGATCGTACTTAAACTAACTATTATCATAATGAAGGGAAGCGCACCTATCGAACAGTAGTATAGTTTTAGCAAGACTGGATGTCGAACCCAAAGGAACTAAAAGTACTAGTATTAACTTTCTTTTTATTATCTACCCTAAGAATAATGAAGGTTGTTTTAACTGACTAATTAACTAATCTAAAGATGCACATAAAATAGACTGGGGAAAATACTTTTGGAAAACTGATTGATTTTAAACAATACCCAAAGAAGAATCCACCTAGACTTCTCTTGTTAACTGACTCTGAACCAGACGATTTATTCACTTGACTTGATCCATAGGAATCCCTAAGTTATGTTATTATCCCTATTCGAGACTAACATCTAACCCTAGGTTGATTAATTGAAATCTCTTTCTAATTAAAACCCCTAATTTTGGATTAACTCAATTTATGGATTCCCTTATTAGATTTGACTCTAATCCGGTAGATTTATGTCGTTCTATCTCTAGGATTGCATGCAACTCTGCTTAATTATGAGTGATCTACTCTTCGATAGGGACTATTCATCCTCCAAATAAGCACATCAATACTTGAATCAATATCTTGAAATATTCAAACAAGAGTTAAAGTCATAATTAAGAACAAATCAAGTATTTATCATACAGTTCAGAAAATATTAACAAGATCCGTCTTAGGTTTCATCCCCCTTAGGTATTTAGGGGATTTAGTTCATAACTAGAAAAGAAAAGATCTCAAAAGAATGATAACAAAACATAAAGAAAACCCAAAAACCCCTGAAGGAAGTTGAAGGGAGATCTTCAGTCTTGGAGGTGAATCCAGCTTTCGAGATGGATCAATCGGCTTCCTTCGAGTAATTCCTTGCTTCTTACTCTCTGTGTCTCTTTTAATCCTCCCATAGGGTGTTTAAATAGGGTTTAGAATGCCTAAAAGCCCTCAAAATCGCCTTTTTCCAAATAGAACTTAACTTGGGCTCGACAGGGACACGCCCGTGTGTGATTGCTTTAGGCTGTGGTCAAGGCTGAGAGATAGACACGCCCGTGTTGAGGTTGTTTTATGCCATGTTCGAGCCTACTAGAATGGGAAGGGCGTGTGTGCTACCCGTGTAAGGAAGTCCAGGCCGTGTTGTTTTCTCACGTCGGCCCATTTTCTCCGTTTTTGGCCTGTTTCTTGTTCTTTTTGCTCTTCTGTGCTCACCTAAGTATAAAACATGAAATTAAAGGATTAAGAGCATCAAATTCACCAAATATAAGGAGAAATTATTCGTAAATGTGTTAAGCATGGGACAGTAATATGTATAAATTACGATTTATCAGTGTCCTTTTGTTTGAATGTTACACGACCTCACCACACAACTGTGTGACCTGTTTTCACATTTTTGTAACTTTTTCTTAAAACTTATGTTTTATTTCAAATCAGTCTCAAATTGCTTTTAAGCTATTTTTAGGGCCTTGAAATCTCGATTTAGGGATAAAATGCATATGATTGATTGGTTTATAATAAGTTTAATTTATTTAACATTATAATGTTAAATGTTTTTTTATTATACAGTAATGCTTTGTAACCCTAATTTCGTGACGGAGACGGGTTAGGGGTGTTACACAGAGCATCACTAAAGACATTGCAGTTCAATCCGAGGCGTGATCATTAGCTAGGGCTTATGAGATTAGATCTTGGGAAGATACTTCTACACCTGATGTGATTGTTGGTACATTTTCTCTTTTGGATGTTATTTATGCTTTGATTGACTCGTGTCAATACATTCGTACATATGCACTACATTAGTAATGGGTAATAAAATACTAGTAGAGTCAACTAAATTTGTAGTCAAAGTAACTAATCCGTTAGGTCAGTATGTATTAGTTGACAAAGTCTGTAGAAATTGTTCCCTGAAGATTTGGGATTGTAACTTTCCGACTAATTTGATGCTGTTTTCATTTGATGAATTTGATGTTATTCTTGGCATGGATTGGTTGACTTTGCACGATGCGTTGGTGAATTGTAGTCGGAAACAAATTATTTTGAAATGTCATAATGGTAAAATAGTTAGTGTTGAATCAGACAGATTAGATAGTGTCACCAATATTATTTCTACTTTGTCAAGTTAGAAATTTATTCGACAAGGGTGCGAGGCGTATCTAGCATACATAGTAGATACTAGAGCTTCAAAATTAAAGTTAGAATTAGTTCTGACTATTTGTGATTTTGCGGATGTATTTCCAGAGGGATTACCAAGATTACTGCCAATCAGAGAGGTTGAATTTGCTATCGAATTAGTATCAAAACTTCTTTGATTTTGATTGCTCCATCTAGGATGGCACTAACTGAATTAAAAGAGTTGAATGCACAGTTACAGGAGTTGACAGATAGAGGATTTGTTCGACCTAGTTTTTCTCTATAACACCCCTAACCCATATCCGTCACTAGAATAGGGTTACGAGGTATTGCCAAACTATCACATCATAACATATACATATCTCATACATTTAAACATTCAAACACATACATCATTCATACACAATCATATTGTCCCTTATAAGGCTCTATGAGATATTAAAACATGCTTGGAAGAGGTTCGGGACTGAACTGATAACATTTGAAATCTTTGAGAAACTTAGAAAATTTTCTTGAATACAGAGGTCACACGCCCATGTGAATAGGCTGTGTGCCTCACACGGCCATCAGACACGCCTGTGTGTCTATGCCATGTGAAATAAGGCATACATACTAACTTGCCTCACATGGCCGAGGACAAGCTCGTGTGCCAGGCCGTGTGAAAACTGATGGGTATACTAACTTGGCCACACGGCCAACCACACGCCCGTGTGTCTAGGCCATGTGCAAGGCTAACTTGAATTTCTAATTATTTCCAGGGGACACACGACCGTGCATCAAGGCCATATGTCACACACGGTCGAACCACACGCCAATGTGCTCAATCGTGTAAATGTAAATAGGCCATTTGCAAGGCCAATTTTGCCACCCATAACGGTCTACCCTGCAAACTCAAAATGTAGCATCAATTCATACAAAAAAAGGCAGCCCAAAACATCAACAAATTATGCCTAATTCATAGCCTAAAAACATCAACCAATTTGATACACATTTACTACTCCAAAACATACCAACTCCATATACCAAAACCGTCCATTTCACTTAGTTCCAATACAAGCATTTTATCATCACTTTAACTGCCATTTCCAACATTATAAACATACCAATTCACCATTTCTATCCATTACCAAAATATACCATTTCTCAAACAATATACCATTTATAGTCAACCAAAATCATAATTACTAAACCATCACCATTTCCATACTTCCAAACACAAAACCATATATATGTATACACACCATAAGCACATATATGAGCACATATCATAAGCCAAACTCACATTCAAGATTACCAAAACACATGTCCACATAACTCAAGCCTATACATGCCATATAACCAAGTCACAAGTGTATAAATACTGAAATAAAAAATCAAATAGTGTAATGCGATCTTTGCCGACTTCCAACCCGAGTGAACGTCTGAATTACTATAAAACATGGAAGAATAACATAAAGTAAGCTATAAAGCTTAGTAAGCTCATATTATATTAAACTTTTCTTATTGAATAAACACATATCAAGCAATTACATATACTATAATATAAATTCATTTTATTTCATCTTTATACCATGATTCCAATCACATAATTATCAAAGCTTCACAAGTTTATTTATTTCTATGCTCATACGGATTAAAAACATTCTTATCAGTCATTCACATTTACATGTACATAAGCAAATATATATATATATATAAATTTATTTAATCCAATATCAATCACATTTTATTTAGTAAAGATGAATCATGTAAAATATCATCAAGTAACGGTATTTCGCACAGTATGTGCCATACGTATATTTAGTTAAAACATCTATAACTCATATCTCACACATCATTAAATTCATACCTCATTATAGCCAAAAAAACACATTATTGGCATGAAACATACTTATACATAAATCTTTCTCACTTCATACACATGATACACTAAGAACTCACCAAATTACCTTCATTCGATTTTCATATAGGTTTTGTATGTAGCTGTTACACTTAATTTGATAGTACTTTCATTCTCGTCTTGACTATGCCTGTTGAACCATTCGAAATCACTAAGGATACTCGAGAATCGCACATAGGTCATACAATGTCATATCCCGGATATGGTCTTACATGTAATCTCATATCGATGCCAATAGCCCAGCTATTGTCTTACACAAAATTTCGTATCGATGCCATGTCCCAGACATGGTCTTACACGTAATATCATATCGATGCCATATCCCAGATATGGTCTTACACGTATTCTCATCTCGGTAACCCTATTGTCATGACATTTGTATCCTATACTATTCCTAAAGTTCGTACGAGACTTTCGGATGTCGTAACTCTGTTGATTTTGGCTCGTAATCATGACCATTCAGCATTCAATTCAATTCAATAATAAGCATTTATAACACAATTTAAATACATTTATTAGCATACGAACTTACCTCGTTCGTTGTAATGACAAATTAGGTCGACTAATCCGATACTTTGTTTTCCCCCGTTCTAGATCCGAATATCATTTTTCTCAATCTATATAATAACAAAATTTACTTATTTAATCATTAATTCATTCAATTTAACACAATTTACACATTTTGGCAAAATTACACTTTTTCCCTTATTATTTCACATTTTTGCAATTTAGTCTTTATCACCTAAAATCACAATTTCATTCAATTTCATCCTACCCATGCTTAGCCGAATTCTTCTTATTCCCTTAGTAGCGCACATTTTTCCAAAAAATTACACTTTTAACCACATAATTTCAATATTTCACAATTTAATCCCTAACTTGCATTTTCGTCAAAAATCACTTTATAAAATATGAAAATCTAACATCAAATATTCATATTTCACCATTAAACATCAAAGAACACATAAGCTCATCAATGGCAACTATCAAAATCTTTAATAGTTTCGAAATCAAAGACACGAGCTAGCTAGTACTAGTTGAAACGATCACAAAAATATAGAAATCATTAAAAACTGAGTTAAAATGGACTTACAATTGAAATATACATGAATCGAATGCTCAAAGCTCCCAAACTCATCTTTTTCTTTTGATATTCGGCTATGGAAAAAGATAATAACATAGAAAATGGTACATTATTTAACATTTTACTAATTTGCCATTAAAATAAATTCATATTTACACAAATGCCAAACCAAATATCATCCACTAACTCACAATTGGGCTAATTATCACATAAGGACCTTTACTTTAATATTCTATAGCTATTTGACACATTTAGCTTATAAAACCTAACTTTTACACTTTACGCGATTTAGTCCTTTTTATCAAATTAGACACTCAAATAATAAAATTTCTTTACGAAAATTTCACACAACTCTAATATCATGTTGTAAATATTAAAATAATAATAAAATAAATTTTTAGATGTCGAAATTATGGTCCCAAAACCATTATTTCGGTTTAGCTAAAAACGGGCTGTTACAACTCTCCCCCCTTAAGGATTTTCGTCCCTGAAAATCTTATCAGAGAATAGATTAAAGATTTTCTTTCACATAGCTACAGATTTCTCAACTCTTAATTTCACAAGCTAAGATTACTGATTTTTCTTTGCTATACGTCATATCAAGCTGAGTTTCTACTTTTGAAAGAGATATTATAGACAAAGGATCTTATCTGTATCATCACATTATATATATACAAGAAATACATTATGGATATTTTCAAGTTCTGATGATAATCTCATACAACCCAATGAATCACAAACTCAACTTCTCTTTATAGCTAAATTGAGAAATTCTATTTCCACTGCAATACTTTCAGAAATATTTAGTTTTTTAACTAAAATTCAATGTTTTTACATATCAAATCTGCATATGTTTTCTATCAATCTGAAACTGCTTTTAGACTATCACGAATTACTTTTACTTTCTCTTTAGTCTTTCTAATCACATCGACCCCGTAATTCCTTTTATCATAATTTGATCCAGACCAATAGAGTTTAGTAATTGTAACCATACCATACTCATACAATGCTATCTCAATATTCATCTCATAACTATTATTATACGCAAACTTAACCAACAGTAAATGTCTTTGTCAGTTGCTTTTAAGTTCTAAAACTCAGTAGCAAAATATATTTTCAAAAATCTGAATCACTTCTCATATTAACTATCACACTGAGGATAGTAAACAATGTTACAAAGCAATCTCATATCCAAAGCTCACAGTAGTTTACTTCAGTAACACAATATAAACCTCGTGTCTCCAATTGAACAATGAAAACTGGCACTCTGTAAAAGTGAACCATCTTAGGAATGTATAATTCAACTAGTCTATCAAGAGAGAAATTCATACGTATGAAGATAAAATATGCAGACTTATTCAAATATTAAACAATAGTTCAAATAAAATCTGTCTTTTTCAATGATAAGAATAATCCCGATACAACAATTTATCAAAATTCTATTTTGTCTCCACTCAGATAATAACACAGGCTGTAACAGTTTTGAAGGTACTTGGTAATCAGCTTTAACTTGTTGATAAATCAGACATTTGGATACAAAGTTAGAAATATCACGTTTCAAATTCATTCACTAGTAGAACTATCTTAGATTATTGAATATCATAGTACTTCTTGAATGAACAATTAATTATCACTGTGAACCATATGTAACAATTGTTGCATAATTTTTGGATTTCTCGGAACACGAACTCTATTTTGATACATCAAATAATCATCGGTTCTAAACTGAAATTATGAATTATGAGTCAATTTATGTTGAACCCTTTTTTTTTAAACTTGCAATTTACTGATGCATTTCTGAACTTCACAAATTCACTGAATGCTTTTAACACAACTAATATCTGTCCATCATCCGATAAAATCAATTGTGTATTCATAGCTCGTAAAGTACACAAATATTTCTTGTTCAAAATATCCGTGACTAAAATCGTTTGTCCAGGATGATAACCAATTACTGACTCAAAATCTTTCAACAATTCAAGCCATCTTTGCTGTCCCAAATTTAGATCTCTCTGTAACATCAAATATTTAAAATTCTTGCAGTCATCCATTAGGTTACATTACTCAACAAACAATTAATGCCGCTAACTATTCAATGCAATTACAATGTCAACCATCTCTAATTCACGCGTCTAATAACTCATTTCATGTAACTTTAACTGTATGGAAGCATAAGCCATCACTGTACATTCTTGTACAAAAACACACTCCAAACCATTAATTATGCATAACTGAAAATCATAAACTCTTTACCCGATTTAGGCTGAACCAAAACTGATGCTTCAGTTAATAGTGTTTTTAACTGTTTATAACACTATTAACATATACTAAACCAAATCAAACTTCGCACAAACGAGAACTTCAACAATCGAAACAACTTTAATTTACAATAATATTTCTCAAATAGAACTGTTCCGATGAATATAATTCTATATCATGTCTTCTAAAATATGAATTCTTCATTTAGTCTATCCATCTATTTACTTGTGAACACACAAAATTTATTTCCGAATCCAAGGATAAACTCAAACACATATAACTCAATTAACCTTTCAAACAAATAACCCAATCAAAATAAACAACTGAATCGATCTTGTCTGTCAAACAATAACTTTTCAGAGAAAGCCTTTCTTCTTGTTGTCAAGATAACTCTGGCATACAACTTATCACAATTCCTTCAGAATACTAGTCAAAGATCTTCTTAAAAACTGCATAACTCAAATATGACATAACATTCCGTCTTTACTTATTAACACATATCAAGATTTACCTGAAAGTGATAACTATTATATAGATTTGAACTTGATCTTCTATCGTCTATGCTTTTGCTAATGTCAATTCCCTTTCAAGAAAACTAGAAAGGATTATAATAAAACTATCTCAACTATTAATCATCAAAGTAATGTACTATACTGAAGCCACCTTCGTCAGATAAAAATCATAATGCCATAATAAGACCAACGTTTGAACTGTATAAATAGATAAAATCCCCAACTGTTAATAATGCATTTTGAACACAAAAGAAAATGAAAAATGGTTTCCTCAGCAACCAATGCAAAAACACAACATCTATAATCTTATGACGGTACCACTGTACTCCCGTGATCAAACCAAAAATTATAATCATAACAGGTATAATCATCTTCTTAAAAAAAAACATTTATTGTAGATATCTCATGCTTAATAAATTAAACAATAAAATGCTAAGGAAGCCAAGATAGCGAAATCTCAAAATGTGGAGCTATATAATGGTAGAAATCTCGATAATATCTCAAAAAATTTCCAGAAGGAAAAACATCATTCACAAGTACTGAAATCCACAGTGATAGAAGCAATATAATCTTCATATACATTCAATAGAATAATTACCAGTAGAAATAGAATACTAGCATCATACAGATTTTACCGTCGACTTTCCTATCAACACGAAAGAATAGAATCCCAGAGAAAGATAAAGCGATGTCGATCATAACTCAAACAGACCAACAATACTTTCGTCTATCAGTATGTTCCGCTAACGTTCTCATACAATAAGAATTTCATTTGAAAATATATAGCTACATTATCAACAAATTCCAATCTCAATTAACAAATCATATCAAACCTAAACAAAAATCATACCAAAGCATATGTTTCAATACCTCATTCAATCTCATGATAAAAACTTACCAATTTCTTAAATAAACACATAACAAAAATTACCAAATTGACCAACTCTCTTGGCCATTTTAAACACATCATACGTACCACCATTGCATTACATATCACATTTCACTAACCAACCAGAATTTCAAACACAATCTAGCCATATCATATGGCATGATATATACATTACAAAACATATCAAAACACTTCTAGCCTATACATGCCATACTTTATTATATACATTTTCAAAAGGTACCAAAATAAGATTCGATAGTGTGGTGACGATCCTCGACGATCCCCGAGCTCACAGTAGCATCGATATCTATAAAACAATGCAAACACACACAAAGTAAGCATTCAAAAGCTTAGTAAGCCATATACAAATAAACTTATCATTCAAAACATATAAACATCATCAATTTACAAATACTTTGTATACCAATACAAACCTCACATTCATATACTTAGATCATATATCATCATTTGTACATATACTTACCTTTCATTCTCAAACATAATATATAATTCAAACGTACCTAAATTGGATACATAATCACTTAATCATTCATTTTCTCAGAATGGCTATTTGAACTGTTCGAAAACATAAGGATACGTGGATAGCTCAGAAAGCATTTACAATGCGAATGTCCCAGACTTGGTCTTACATGTAATCAAACATCGATGCCACTGTTCCAGATAGGGTCTTACACGAAATCAGATACGATGCCAATGTCCCAGACATGGTCTTACACACAAAATAGAAGTCGATGCCAATGTCCCAGATGTGGTCTTACACGATAACACATATCGGAATCCTATGTCATGACATATGTATCCTAACTATTCCTAAGGTTCGTACTGGGCTTTTTAGATGTTGGAACTTTGTCGATACTTTCTCAAATAGCACATATTTAGCTCGAAAATTCATTCATCACAATTCAATATCATATGAATAATAATAATTCAATTTAAACACGTTTATTTGTATATCGACTTACCTCATACGGATTCAGATAGACTGAATCAGCTACTCGATGACTTTTGACTTTCCCCGATCTAATTCTGTTTTCTTTAATTTTTGATCTATATAAATTCAAATTTGACTCATTTAACCACACATTCATTCAAAAAAATCCATAAACACAAATTTAGGGCAATTTGCAAACTAGCCCTCACATTTTCACGTTTTGACACTTTAGTCCCTAATTCACAAAATCACAAAATACATATAATTTCTTTAGACATGTACATGGCTGAATATTCATAGCACTCATACAAGTCCACATATTTCATTTATTTCACATTTTAGTCCAAATTTACAAATTTCACAATTTATCCCATTTTACTCAAATTCATCAAAAATCCAAAGACAAAAGATATTAACCCAACATCAGGCTTTCATATTTCATCATTTAACAACAAAAAACTCATAGTTTCATCAATGGAGCATTTTAAAATCATAAAAAAAAATCAAAAATTGAGACATGGGCTTGATAGTATTCAAAGCAACGATTACAAAAACGTAGAAATTATCAAAAACCAAACAAAATACGTACATCAATCAAGTCCGTCAATGGCTGAACCCTAGGTAGTCTTTTTCTTTTATTTTCTTTGTATTTTCGGTGGATGAATGAAGTAAAATGATGAACAAATGTGTTTGTTTTATTTTAATTATCATATAATATACAAATTACTTAAATAACCTTAATGAATAACATTTTAAAACACATGATATAAGGTCATAAGTGTCCACTCATACTCCTAATGGTAAATTTGCAACATAAGGACCTTTCTTTTAATAAGACAAATCAAATAGGCAGTTTTAACAAATAGCAGGCAACTTTTACATTTAACGCGATTAGGTCCTTTTATCAAATTAAGCACACAAATAATCAAATTTTCATACGAAACTTTCACACATGATATTTCACATATCATAAGCACGAAAAATAATATTTAAATATTTTTTGACTCGAATTTATGGTCTTGAAACTACTATTCTGAGTAGGGTCTAAACTGGACTGTTACAATTTCACTGTCTATCCCTGACATCACTAATTTCTCATTATCCCAACACTAACAGAAATCAATTCAGAAGAACTTTCAATTAATATGTAACACCCTGAATTTTGGGCCTACAAGTATTAGGCCTTGAGCATGGGAACAGTGGGAAGATTGCACATAAATGTTCAGTCATGCAAGAAAGTGACGCACAAATGCATGTCTGCTTCAGTGAGTAAGTGTCCAGGGAAGTGTCTGAGAAGTCTTGGGTTCAAGCCTTGGCTTGAGCAAAAGTTTTGCTTCTTAATGAATAACCCCTTATCTCTAGTCAGTAGGCTTATAAATAAATGTGGGTATTTTATGTCAAAATAGGCCTGCTGGTCTAAGGGATAGGTGGCGTATTGTTGTTGCTTGAGGGCTGAGGTTCGAGTCTTGATGGGCGCAGTGGAGTGTTTTATTTTACTATTGTACCGTGGGAGTGGTGTGGTTTGACCAAAACACTGAAGTGTTTGAGAGGAATTTGAATTAAGTGATTGAGGGAGAAGTAATCAGTTTGGAGTGATTTGAGGAGGAATTTATGGAATTCTGGAAGAAGGGGGAGTGTTGTGCTGATTTTGAACTCTTGCTCAAAGAGTTTCAGCTGGGTTTAGAGAGTTTAAAGTGTAGGGACTTAGTGGCTGAATTTTAGGAAAGAAAAAGGGGGAGGAAGTTATCAGATTATGGGGTTTGTTTTTAAGATCCTGCTCCTCTCATTTTCCAATATTGGTTTTTCATTTTTGATGATTGCTTTCTCTGCTCTCTAGTGCCGTCCCTTTTCTTTTCCCTTTTTAGTTAAGGTTGGGTTTTTTCCTCATTCTAGCTTTTGTTCTTGAAGGTTGTATATTGCTAAGGGTTTCTACGAGCTTCTCTCTTTTCTTCTAGTTTGACTTTGTTCTTCCCTACAGTAATTGTTCATTTCCCTCTTGCTTATCAATTTTCTCTTATCCATCTACCCCTCTAGCAAACGTCCTCTTCTTTCTTTCTTTGGCCGAACTGTCATCCTCTGTCCATTTTCCTTTTTCATCTCTCTTGGCCGATTCTTTCTTTCTCTTGCACTCAACTTCTTTTTCCACTGGTTTAGTAAGTTTGGTAAATGCTAAATCTATTTTCTAGATAAACCGTAAATTATATATATTTTTATCCCATACTTAACACATTTATGAATGATTTCTGCTTAGATTTGGAATTTGATGCTCCTAATACTTTAATTTCATGTTTTATACTTAGGTGAGCATAGGAGAGCAAAAAGAACAAGAAACGGGCCAAAAACAGAGAAAATGGGTCAACATGGGAAAACAACACGGCCTGGACTTCCTCACACGAGAAGAACACACACCCGTGCCATTCTAACAGGCTCGACCACGGCCTAAAACAACCTCAGCACGGGCGTGTTGATCTCTCTGCCTTAACCACGGCCTGAAGTAATCGCACACGGGCGTGTCCCTGTAGAGCCCTAGTTAAGTTCTATTCCAAAAAGGGAAAGTTTGAGGGCTTTTAGGCATTCTAAAGCCTATTTAAACACCCTAGAGGAGGACTAAAAGGGAGACAGAGAGTAGGGAGCAAAGAATTACTCCAAGAAAGCCGATTGATCCATCTCAGAAGCCGGATTCATCATCAAGACTGAAGATCTCTCCTCCATTTCCCTTCAGGAGTTTTGGATTTTCTTTATGTTTTGTATTCATCATTCTTTTGAGATGTTTTTCTATTTAGTTATGAATTAAACCCCCTAAATACCTAAGGGGAATGAAACCTAAGACGAATCTTGTTATTATTTTCTGAATTGTACGGTAAATATTTAACTTGTTCTTAATTATGTGCTCTTAATTCTTGTTTCGGTATTTCAGGATATTGATTCAAGTTAATGCTCTTATTTGGAGGATGAATAGTCCCTGTCTAAGAGTAATTTTGTCATAATTAAGCGGAGTTGATTGCGCGCCTAGAGATAGGGTGACAAGATTTTGTCGGATTAGGGTGAAACCTAATAAGGGGATCCATAGATCGAGTTAATGCAACCTTAAGGTGTTAATTAGAAAGAGATTTCAATTATTCAACCTAGGGTTAGACGTTATTAGTCTTGAAAGGGATAATAACATAACTCAGGGATTTCTACGGAACAGGTTAAATGAATAAATTGTCCTATTCAGAGTCAAAATAACAAGTGAAGTCTAGGTGGATTTTTCCTTGGGTATTGTCTTAAATCAATCGTTTTTCTAAAAGTAATTCCTCACTTCTATTTTCTGTGATTTTTTAGTTTAGTTAATTAGTTAATTAAAACAAACCCTTTTATTTTTAGGCTAGATAATAAAAAGGCAGTTAATACTAGTACTTTTAGTTCCTTTGGGTTTGACAATTCGGTCTTGCTAAAGCTATACTACTATTCGATAGGTACACTTGCCTACATCGTGATAATAGTTAGTTTCAAGAACGATTAATTATAAATTTATAAAACTTATCACGGAAAATCACGATCAAGTTTTTGGCACCGTTGCCGGGGAACTAAGATATTAGGAACACTCAATTTTTATTACTTTAGCCATTTACTTTTACTGCAATTTAAATTTTTGTTTAGTTTTTGATTACTAAATTTTCTTTTTCTTTCCTCTGGCAGGTTCTTATAGTTTATGACTAGAAGAAACCCGTCGGGACCATTACTTTTTGAGGAAGAAATCGATCGCACAGCTCATAGAAACTGAAGAGAAATAAGGTGAAGCCTAAGATACACAGAGGGAGAGCAAGAGGACGATATTCCAAATACAGCTGAGGCGATGGCCGAAAATCAAGAAAATCTGGTACCTCCTGCGATTGCTGCTGATCTAGTAAATCAGAATCCTACTCCTCGTTCTATGTATGATTATGATAAACCTAATTTAACAGGAACCGAGTCAAGTATAGTTAGGCCTGCTATTGCTGCAAATAATTTTGAACTGAAACCTAACAAGATTCAAATGATACAACAATTTGTTCAGTTTGATGGTTTGCAGGATGAGGATCCCAACACTCACTTGGCAAATTTTCTAGAATTCTGTGACACTTTTAAAATTAATGGTGTTTCTGATGATGCCATCCGTCTTCGGTTATTCCCTTTTTCGTTAAGGAATAAAGCTAAATTGTGGTTAAACTCGTTACCACAAGGATCAATCACTACTTGGGAACAAATAACCAAAAAATTTTTATTAATGTATTTTTCGCCGGCTAAAATGGCGAAATTTCATAATGATATTTCCTCCTTTGTAAAGATGGATTTAAAAACACTCTACGATGCATGGGAGAGATACAAGGACCTTTTAAGAAGATGCCCTCACCATGGGTTACCACTCTGGCTACAGGTTCAAACATTCCACAATGGCCTAAATCCCTCGACTAGACAAATGGTTGACGCAGCCGCTGGAGGGACTATGAATAATAAAACACCTGAAGATGCTTATGAATTTATAGAAGAGATGTCACTGAATAATTATCAGTGGCAAGTCATGAGGACTAAGCCAACCAAAACAGCAGGTGTTTATAACGTTGATTTGGTTACTATACTGTCAAATCAGATAGAACTTCTAAATAAAAAGATTGATGGTTTACTTGGTTCTACGCAGGTACATCTAGTGATGAGGTGTGATTCAAATGGGGGAGGCATACATACAGAATATCAACCCTTCAATCCTACAACCAAAGAGCAACAAGTCCACTATATGGGTAACAATAACTTTAGATCTCAAAATAACCCATTCAGTAATACTTATAATGCAGGATGGAGGAACCACCCAAATTTCTCATGGGGTAGTCAAGGAAATCAAAGGCCACAAAATCCTCCGGGTTTTCAACAACCACCTTATCAATAGGAAAAGAAACAGAACCTTGAGGAGATGCTATCCAAATTCATTGCTATGTGAGAAACTAGTTTCCAGAATACCGAGCGGCACTTAAAAATCAACAAGCATCAATCTAAGGGCTCGAAACTCATATAGGGCAGTTGTCTAAATTAATTTCTGAGAGACCATCAGGAAGTTTACCTAGTAACAGCGAAGCCAATCCAAAAGAGCATGTGAAAGCAGTTACACTAAGGAGTGGGAAACTATTAGCTGAATCTGAAAAAAAGCTAACACAAGAAGCCGTGATAAGCGAAAGAGAGGAGGAAAAACCCAAAAATAATGACAAACCAATGCCAAAGGAATATAAGCCACCAGTTCCATACGCAGCAAAGTTGAAAAAGGACCGCATTGATGCACAATTCGGTAAGTTTCTTGAATTTTTTAAGCAATTATAGATCAACTTACCTTTTGTTGAAGCCATCTCGCAGATGCCTACACACGCAAAATTTTTGAAGGAGCTTCTAACAAATAAAAAGAAGTTTGAAGACTTATCTACAATGGAACTCAATGAGGAGTGCTCAGCCATACTCCAAAATAAACTACCAACCAAACTGAAAGACCCAGGAAGTTTTACTATCCCTTGCTTAATTGGTAGTTTGAATGTTGAGAAAGCATGATAAACTCCAAATTATACATTTTGTTACCCCAAATACTTAGCATATTTATGGATATTTGCTATTAGATTTGTAGATTTTGGTGCTCTTAATCCGGTTATTTCATGTTTTGTACTCAGGAGAGCACCAAGAGTAAAAAAGAGCCAAAAACGAGCTTAAAAAAGACAAAAAAAAAACCAAATCAAGAAGATCACACGGCCTAAGCCTTGCCACACGGGCTGCTCACACGCCCGTGTCTATCGAGAATGTTGTCTAAGGATTTCACGTTTCACACGGCTTGGCCATTGACCCACATGGCCGTGTAAAATTTAGCGGAACGAACACGGCCTGGCAAACACGTCACACGGCCATGGCACACGGGCGTGTCCCTTTTTCAAAGAGTTGTATTTTACACGAAAAAAAGATACTTAGGGAAGAAGAAAGCCAATCCAAAGCCTATAAAAACACCCTAAGTATGACCTACTAGGGGGACTTTTCCGACGCTTCTAGAACCTTTCTAGAACACAGAACCACACGCCAGTAATTACTTGAAGGAAGCCAGACGATCCATCCCAAAAAGCCGGAGTTACTCCAAGACTGAAGATCTCTCCCAGAATTCCTTCAAGGGTTTTAGAGTTTTCTGTATGTTTTTTATTTTCATACTTTTGAGATGTACTCTTATTTCATTATGAACTAAACCTCTTAGATACCTAAGGGGGATGAAACCTATGATGGATCTTGTTATTATTATCTGAATTATATGATAAATACTTGATTTGTTCTTAATTATGTGTTTCTAATGCTTGAGTTAATATTTCAGGTATTAACTCTTGATTTGATGTGCTTATGCAGAGGAGGAATAGACCCTGCCTAAGAGTAGATTTGGCATAATTAAGTGGAGTTGATCGAACGCCTAGAGATAGGGTTACAAGATTTTGCCAGATTAGGGTGAAACCTAATCTAGGAGTCCATAGATCGATTTACTGCTTCCCTTGGGGTTTTAATTAGAAAGAGATTTTAATTAATTCAACTGAGGGTTAGGCGTTATTAGTCTCAAAAGAGATAATAATGTAGGTTAGGGAGTCTCACGGATCAAGTCAAGTGAATAAATCGTCTGGTTCAGAGTCAGATAACAAGTGAAATCTAGGTGGATTCCACCTTGGGTGTCATCTTTATCAATTGCTTTTCTTCAAGTCTTTTTCAAATCTTCTCTTCACTTTAATTAAATTAGTTAATTAATTTAGATAATTAGTTTAATAAACAAACCCTTTTTATTCCTATGATAGATAATAAAAAGATAGTTATTACTAGTACTTTTGGTTCCCTTGGGTACGATATCCCCGTCTTGCCATTACTATACTATTTTTCAATAGGTGTGCTTGCCTTTTCGTTTTGATAATAGTTAGTCTAGGTTTGACCTTCATTATAAATATTTATTACTTGTTACGAATCACGCGATCAAGATTTTGGCGCCGTTGCCGGGGAAACTGAAATATTAGGAACACTTAATTTTTATTACTTTAGCCATTTATTTTTCTTGCAATTTAAATTTATTTCTATTTTTATTTTCCTGACTTTCTTCTTCTTTCTCCTGGCAGGTTCTTGTAGTGTATAACTAGAAGAAACCCGTCAGGACTGTTACTTTTTGACGAGGAAATTAATCGTACAGTTCGTCAAAACCGATGAGAAATCGGGCACAGCTTAAGATATACAAAGGAAGAGCAAGAGGAAGATATCTCAACTACTACTGAAGAGATATCTGAAAATCAAGACAATCTGCTACCACCAGACATACCCGCTGAATTAGCAAATCATAATCCTGCTCCTCGTACTATGTATGATTATGCTAAACCTAATTTTACAGGAACTGAGTCAAGTATAGTTAGATCTGCTGTTGCTGCTAACAATTTTGAACTGAAACATAACACGATTCAGATGATGTAGCAATTTGTTCAGTTTGATGGTTTGCAAGATGAGAACCCCAACACACACTTGGCAAATTTCCTAGAACTATGCGACACTTTCAAAATTAATGGCGTTTACGATGATGCCATTAAGCTTGATTATTCCTTTTTCACTGAGGAATAAAGCTAAATAGTGGTTGAACTCACTACCACGAGGATCCATTACCACTTGGGAGCAAATGACCAAAAAATTTCTATTAAAATATTTTCCAACGGTAAAAATAGCTAAGTTGTATAATGATATCTCTTTTTTTGTGCAGATGGACTTAGAGACACTTTACGATGCATGGGAGAGATACAAGGATCTATTAAAAAGGTTCCCTCACTATGGGTTACCTCTCTGGCTGCAAGTTCAAACATTCTACAATGGTGTGAATCCCTCGATAAGACAAATGATTGACGCAACTGCTGGTGGAACCATCAACAGTAAAACACCAGAAGATACCTATGAATTTATAGAGGAGATTTCACTGAATAACTATCAGTGGCAAGTTATGAGGACAAAGCCAACAAAAATAGCCGGTGTTTATAACATTGATTCGGTCACCATGCTCTCTAATCAGGTAGAACTTCTAAATAAGAAAATTGATGGTTTACTTGGTTATACGCAGGTACATCCAGCGATGAGGTGCGATTCAAGTAGAGTAGGTGTGCCTACAGAATACCCACCATTCAATCCTACAACCGAAGAGGAACAAGTCAACTATATGGGTAACAATAATTTTAAATCTCAAAATAACCCATATAGTAATACTTATAATGCAAGTTGGAAGAACCACTCAAATTTCTCTTAGAGTGGTCAACAGAATCAGAGGCCACAGAATCCTCAGAATTTTCAACAGCCACCGTATCAACAGGAAAAGAAGCCGAACCTTGTGGAGATGTTATCCAAATTCATCTCGGTGTCAGAAACTTGTTTCCAGAATACTAAGAAAGCATTAAAAATCAACAAGCATCAATTCAAGGACTCGAAACTTAGATAGGCCAGTATCCAAACTAATCTCCGAATGACCATAAGGTAGCCTACCAAGTAATACTGAACCAAACCCAAGGGAACAGCTTAATGCAATTAATATTCAAGAAGGATGCGATAGACTGAGCCAGAACCAAGGCAAGAAAATGTGGAAAGCAAAGGTGATGGTGAGATAAGTCATAATAAAATGGTAAGTACGAATTATAAATCTCGTGTGCCATATCCTAAAGCGATGATGAAAGACAGAACAGAAGAACAATTCGGTAAGTTCATCAAACTCTTAAAGAAATTACATATTAACTTACCTTTTATTGAAGTTCTTTCGCAGATGCCCAACTCAGCAAAATTCTTAAAGAAACTTCTGACCAATAAAAGAAAATTAGATGCTACATTGCAGATGGAACTCAATGCAGTCTGCTCAGCTATTCTAAAGAATAAGCTACCTAACAAATTGAAAGATCCAGGGAGTTTTACAATTCCTTGCTTAATTGGTAGTTTATCTGTGAATAATGCTTTAGCTGATTTAGGGGCAAGTATAAATGTTATACCTTATAAAATGTTTAAACGACTAGGTTTCAGTAAACCCAAACAGACTAGGATGAGCATACAATTGGCTGACAAAACAGTTAGATTTCCTAAGGGTATTATTGAAGATGTTCTCGTTAAAATTGATAAGTTATTTACTCAGTAGACTTTGTCGTCCTAGATATGGATGAGGATAACGAGGTACCTTTAATTTTAGGACTACCCTTTTTAGCAACTGCCAAAACAATTATTAATGTCGGCATAGGAGAGCTAACACTTTGTGCAGGTGACGATGCAGTAACACTTCAAGCACGCGACTCAGTCAAAACCTCTAAGACTCAGGTAGATGCTATAAAACCTGTCAATGATAAAACTAATATTCAGTCATTTTTGCAGGAACCTCCTCAAACCAAGACAACAGAGACAGTACGCTACTATTATGAAGAAAACAAAGACGTCCATGAAGAACAAAGGCTACGGATAGAGGAGCTAGATGAACGGCGAGAACACAAATCGAGAACACATGATAAATTGAAACTTCGCCAAAACAAGCCCGATACCTCTCCTAATCAACTTAAGGTAGGCGATAAAGTCTTACTAGAAGCCATAGATCCCCACATTGTCACTACCATACCAAATGGGGAGATCACTCTTACGGTACTCAGTATTTTCCCATTTGATACGGTTGAGGTGAGTCATCCCAAGTTCGACACTTTTAAGGTAAACAACACCCGATTAAAACCTTATTTTAAGATTGACAGCAAGAACGAGGAATATGAACTCCTCAAACCACCATGAAAAATCAACGGAGAGGTAAGTCGAGCTTAGACTAAAAATAAGCGCTTCTCGAGAGGCAACCCGAGTACTAACATATTTTGATTTCTTATTTCAAACACTTTAAATAATTAAATTTTTGGAATTGCACAATCTTTCAGAACACACGGCCACCCACACGGGAATGCCTACAGCCGTGGCAAAATAGGGGAAGCGACACGGCCGTCCGATATAGCTGTGTGGAAACAGGGCAAAGATTTCCCCAAAACACGGGATGCGATAAATCCCCACGGCCATGCAACATGGCCGTGGGTGAGGTTAATAGATGAACACGGGCATGGGAATGGAAAAACATGGGCGTGCCAGGGGCAAGGCTCGATTCTGTTTCTTTAACATGGGCATACGACACGCCCGTGCCATTAAACTGTAGACAACAATACATGGGCATGGTACTATATACACGGGCGTAGGAGAAGCGGACAAAGCCAAACACGACATGCAATATGGCCGTGTACCATACATGCCCAGGACACAAGGGCATGGGATAGTAGCCGGGCACGACCCGAATTGAAAAATTCAAAAAACACAGGCTTACTCTCAAAGTACACGGGCGTGTCCCTAGGCCGTGTGACCCTCCCCTATATAATCAAACCACTGTTCATCTTCTTCCTCTTTTCAAAACCCTAGTCAAAATCTCCCCTCCCCTACTCCCTAATCTCTATTCCGGTCACCATTTCCCCAGATTCTTACTTACCCAACCCTCAAACCACCCTAAAAATCCATTCCCCTTGCATTATCCCCAGTTTCTCCTCTCTTTTCCCGTCCAATTTTCCTCTACACGACTGTATTCCCGTGCCACATGCTCGTGTGCTGCCCTACAGTAGCTCTCGGTTCACTTTTTCAACCTTGATTTTCCAAATTTGTGTTGCTATATTAGTATTCTACATGCTTTGCATAGATATTGTTACCATTACAAATATGTTTTAGACAAGTTAGGAATTTGCTTTAGAATCTTCCATATTTAAATTGTTTAAACTACTAAATAGCATATACTAGTTTTCGGATTCTTGCTTAACCAATGATGCCTCTTTGATTTCAGTAAATGTTTCTGACTAACCATATATGTTTTTCACCTCTCGCTTGATATCATTTAATGTTAACATATCTTGGACCTACAATATCACTATTTATACATTTTCAGGTCCATTATGTCATCATCGAGAGGAAAAAAGGCCACGGTCCCTCCCTCAAAGAAACTTAGGGGACCGAGTTCTTCTTCGATATATGCTACAGCCGAAGTTCGGCACCCATTCCTCGAGTTCTCACAAGTTTCGTAGGAGGAGCTATTTCAGATACTACGCGCGCGACCCCTCACTACAGGTCGCTGTATTGACTGGGCCGCCGTAGAGTAAGTCTAGCTAGCTGATGCCATCTGCGCCCTCCTGTCCACAGACCCATGGGAACGGTTCTTCGCTATTACCAAGCCCACTTATTTAGAGCTAACTTTAGAATTATGTTCTACTTTTCAATTACAGGTGGTGATGACGAGCAATAACGACCCAGACACAATTCATTTCCGATTAGGTGGTCTAGTTTGTGCGATAAGTGTCCCAAAATTTAGAGTCGCTCTGGGACTTTACACCGATGAATTTATGGAGGAGGAGGACATGAATGCACTACCACGCAATATGCACATTTCTCTATCCTTATGCTGGAAGGCTTTGGCCCCACTCTCTTCCACATACGCCCCAGCCGCTTGAAGGCCTCAGCTCTTGCCCCCTCCCTACGCTACCTCAATGCCATATTGGCACACACCTTGAACGAAAGGAGAGAGAGCACCGGCGTGGTCAATACACACGATGCCTACTATTTATGGTGCATGGCGAATGCACACGTGACTGACTTGGCATACTTCATCACCTTCGCCATTTGCCATCAAACCGAGCCGCATAGGAAGGGAGTGATCTCACCGACCCCCATGTGACGCGCCTCGCTAGACACTTCGACCTCCTCAACACAGTGGCTCAGTCATCGATGCTTACACTGATAGGTCAGATGTCCCCACAGGGCATCATGACTATGTTACACATGTGGATGATCGAGCGCCAACGCGACACCAATCCACCTCAGTACCGTCTTTTTCATGCCATTGACGAGGAGGATCTTAAGGACATTCCGGATGATGTCCCCCCACAACACGAGGAGCCTTCGACCACATCACCTAGGGAACAACCAGTTCATGCGGCTGCTTCATTGGCACACCTTTTCGACTGACTCACTCACTTCGAGCAGTATTGCACAACACAGTTCAAGATGATCCACGAGCGAGATCAGCGAAGCGATAGACAGATGGATGACATGCAGGCCATGATGCAGTAGTTGTGCCAGTACTTTCACATTTCCACTCCAACACCACCACCTGAGGCCCCCACTGACGAGGATCATTGAATCCTCCTATCATTTTATTTTTATCTTTCTTTTTATTTTTATTCTTAATTTTTAATTTCATTTCAATTTTATTATTTTCTTATAGAAGACATATCTATATTAGTAAATTTTACTTGCTTCATCTTTTTTTCTGGTATTTCTAACAAGTAATCCCACTACACTCTCTTCCACACCAACTCTTAATAAGCTCTTCATGATTCTACAGATTTCCAAGCAAGCTGCTAGGAATATTTTACGGAATGAGGAAACAAGCAGGGAATAATACAAAATGAATGCCATGTTCAACGACCCAATTTCTTCATCTAGCTAAGAACAATAGTAGCTACTACTTTCCTCAAACACTACAGCCTTAGAATCAAGCTCCGCATCCATATAACAGGGAGTTTCACCTCCTTCTCTCTTATGATTTTCTTTATTTTAAATAGTCTATCTTTGTACATTGAGGGCAATGTACATCTTAAGTGTGAGGGGGTGAACATAAACATGAAACCTAACTTTTTGCATTAGTCTCAAATCCCTGAATGTAGTCTTGTGCTTAAGTGATTTTCTCATAATATTGATAGAATGAATTCTGATTAATCTATAATTATTGTTGATATGTCATGAATTAGACCAAGTGGATTACGCATGAGTATTTGATTATAGGACCTTAAAGAATCAAGCATGATAAGTTGATATTTTGAGAACTAAAATTTTTAGATTTTTTTCCTAAATTGAGGTATGATCTTGAAATCTTAAGTATACAGGAATGACATCAAAAACCCAAATTTTTAGTGAGATTTTTTGAGCCTTTTTGAGCATGTAGCTTTCTTTCTTGTTCACTTCTTTTGTGGTTTGAGTGTGTCAACATTAAACTGTTATTCTAGAACTTGCTTCAATTATACATGTCGAGATCACACGTATGATTTGATATACTGAGATGATAAAGGCACTTAGGATTTAATCCACTTACTCCATAAAAAGCCTTCCTACATAATTAAACCCTTAGTGAACCCCCTTTGAGCCTACTAACCCTTTTTCTTTATGATTAACCCTCATCATTAACCCATTAACCCATTATTTTTGAAATCCCTTTACTTAATTTGACCCTTTTTATCGATATTGAATTTAATATTGTTACCTCACTATGATCACCAATTTTTGTTATTGAATCATGGAGTATTACTACTATATTGTATTAAATTGATTTGTTCTTAAAAAAAAAAATTAAACTCAGTATCATTATTGTAATTCTTAGTGAAAAAAAAGAGTTCATGTAATATAGTTCGAGATATTTGTTGTCACTTAGTAATTAAGTTTTTGATGGTGGGGTGATATATTGAAATCATCTTGATTCTAAACTTTGTTTCTTCAGCTTGTACCCATACCCGTAACCTAAACCCCGTTACAACCATGCAAAGACCTTTTTTGATTTGTGTATCATATCATTTACAAGTGGTGGAGATTTGATTTTCATGCAAGCCTATAGTGATAATATTTCATGTTAGACAATCGAGTGCTTAATTTTGAACCTTAAACACTTTGAGTGATTTGAGTGAATCCTTAGTGAGGATGTCATCTCTTGTAAATTTAGGACTAAAGTTAATTACTTAGAGGAGGGAGATTACCTATAATTTTATTATCAAAATATTTGATTTAGATTGTTTGAGGTTTTTAATGTCTTTATGGTTGAATTCTCACTGTATGATTCTCCGTGGAGTAATTTGTAACATTATCAGTAATGATTATGTGATTGAAAGGAATGAATTCTAGCAGTAAATGAGAGTTTTGCTTGAGGACAAACAAATGATTAAATGTGAGGGTATTTGATAAACGCCAAATTATACATTTTCTTACCCCAAATACTTAGCATATTTATGGATATTTACTATTAAATTTGTGGATTTTGGTGCTCTTAATCCGGTTATTTAATGTTTTGTACTCAGGAGAGCACCAAGAGTCAAAATGAGCCAAAAACGAGCTTAAAAGAGACAAAAAGGACCAAATCAAGAGGATCACACGGCCTAAGCCTTGCCACACGGGCTGCTCACACACCCGTGCTATCGAGGGTGTCGTCCAAGGATTTCACGATTCACACGGCCTGGCCATTGACCCACACGGCCGTGTGAAATTTAGGGGAATGAACACGGTAGTGGCACACGGGCGTGTCGCTTTTTCAAAGAGTTGTATTTTACACGAAAAAAGGATACTTAGGGAAGAAGAAAGCCAATCCAAAGCCTATAGAAACACCCTAAGTATGACCTACTAGAGGGACTTTTCCAACGCTTCTAGAACCTTTCTGGAACACAGAACCACACGCCAGGAAGTACTTGAAGGAAGCCAGACGATCCATCCCAAAAAGCCAGAGTTACTCCAAGACTGAAGATCTCTCTCAGAATTCCTTCAGGGGTTTTAGAGTTTTCTTTATGTTTTGTTATTTTCATACTTTTAAGATGTACTCTTATTTCATTATGAACTAAACCCCTTAGATACCTAAGGGGGATGAAACCTATGATGGATTTTGTTATTATTATCTGAACTATATGATAAATACTTGATTTGTTCTTAATTATGTGTTTCTAATGCTTGAGTTAATATTCCGGGTATTGACTCTTAATTTGATGTGCTTATGCAGAGGAGGAATAGACCCTGCCTAAAAGTAGACTTGGCATAATTTAGCAGAGTTGATCGAATGCCTAGAGATAGGGTTACGAGATTTTGTCAGATTAGGGTGAAACCTAATATGGGAGTCCATAGATCGATTTACTGCTTCGCTTGGGGTTTTAATTAGAAAGAGATTTCAATTAATTCAACTGAGGGTTAGGCGTTATTAGTCTCAAAAGAGATAATAATATAGGTTAGGGAGTCTCACGGATCAAGTCAAGTGAATAAATCGTCTGGTTCAGAGTCAGATAACAAGTGAAATCTAGGTGGATTCCTCATTGGGTGTCGTCTTTATCAATTGCTTTTCTTCAAGTCTTTTCCAAATCTTCTCTTCGCTTTAATTAAATAAGTTAATTAGTTTAGATAATTAGTTTAATAAACAAACCCTTTTTATTCCTAGGCTATATAATAAAAAGATAGTTATTACTAGTACTTTTGGTTCCCTTGGGTACGATATCTCGGTCTTGCCATTACTATACTATTGTTCAATAGGTGTGCTTGCCTTTTCATCATGATAATAGTTAGTCTAGATTTGATCTTCATTATAAATATTTATTACTTGTTACGAATCACGCGATAAAAGCACTAGCTGATTTAGGCGCTAGCATTAATTTGATGCCATATAAAATGTTCAAACAACTTGGTCTTGGGGAACCTAAACCCACTAGAATGAGTATTCAACTAGTTGATAGATCTGTTAAATATCCTAGGGGTATTATAGAAGACGTACTTGTGAAAGTAGATAAATTTATATTCCCTGTTGACTTTATTGTGCTTGACATGGACGAAGATGTAGAAGTGCCCTTAATTTTAGGGCGTCCATTTTTAGCCACTGCTAGGGCTGTTATTGATATGGGTGATAGTAAATTGGTACTTAAAGTAGGTGATGAAAAGATTATCTTTAAAGTTTATGATGCTATGAGATTTTCTAGGGAACAGGATGACTCATGTTATTTTATTGACTCTATTGATCATGCTACTCAAGACTCTCTTCAAGGAATTATAGAGAAGGACACAATGGAACTGTGTCTAGCTCAAGGAGAGGAGGCAGACGATGACTCCAATGAACATTCCTCAAGACAAGCAGAATATGAGGGTATTAAGATAAATGATAAACTTAAGCAAAAACCCTCTATTGAAGAACCTCCCAAACTGGAACTTAAACAATTGCCAAATCACTTGGAATATGCATACCTTGGAAATAATTCTACATTACCAGTGATTATTGCTTCTAACCTGCAACCCAAGGAAAAAGAGGAATTACTCCAAGTATTAGGAGAACATAAGAGGGCCATAGCTTGGAAAATTTCTGACATCAAAGGGATCAGCCCCTCTTTTTGCACCCATAAAATTTTAATGGAAGATGAATATAAGCCATGTGTGCAAGCTCAAAGACGACTGAACCCTAACATGAAAGAAGTTGTTAAAGCTGAGGTAATTAAACTTCTAGATGCTGGAATTATTTATCCTATTTCTTACAGTTCTTGGGTAAGTCCAGTGTAGGTTGTTCCCAAGAAAAGAGGCATGACGGTTGTAACCAACGAGAAGAATGAATTAATTCCAACAAGAACAATCACAGGTTGGAGAGTTTGTATTGACTACAGGAAGCTGAATGATGCCACAAGAAAAGATCACTTTCCCTTGCCATTCATTGACCAAATGTTGGAAAGATTATCCAGACACATGTACTACTGCTTTTTAGACGGACTCTTTGGCTATTCCAAATCCCAATAGCTCCTGAAGATCAAGAAAAGATGACATTCACATGCCCATATGGTACGTTTGCTTATCATAGAATGCCTTTTGGATTATGTAATGCTCCTTCCACTTTTCAGCACTGTATGATGGCTATTTTTGACGAACTTGTGGAAGACATTATGGAGGTATTTATGGATGATTTCTCGATATTCGGTAACTCTTTCCATCTTTGCCTTAAAAATTGAGTTTTAATAAGATGTGAGGAAACGAACCTTGTGCTTAACTGGGAGAAATGTCACTTCATGGTTCAAGAAGGTATTGTATTAGGGCATAAAATTTCTAGTAAAGGGATTGAAGTTGACAAATCTAAAATTGAGACAATCGAAAAATTACCCCCTCCTAGTTCGGTCAAGGCTATTAAAAGCTTCTTAGGACATGCTGGTTTTTATAAAAGATTTATTAAAGATTTTTCTAAAATACCTAAGCCTTTAACTAAATTAATAAAAAAAGATGTACCTTTTAATTTCGATCAGGAATGTTTAGAAGCATTTAATACTTTAAAGGATAAATTAATTAATGCTCCAATCATAATTGCACCTGACTAGAATTTACCCTTTGAATTAATGTTTGATGCGAGTGATTTTGTAGTAGGTGCGGTTTTGGGACAACGAAGAGACAAGCACTTTCAACCTATCTATTATACTAGCAAGACTTTGACAGCCGGACAAGAAAACTACACCACCACGAAAAAAGAATTGCTAGCTGTGGTGTTTACATTTGATAAATTTCGATCATATCTCATATTGTCTAAAGTTGTCGTTTACACTGACCATTCCGCCCTTCACTACCTTTTAACTAAAACTGATGCAAAACCTCGACTCATTCGATGGATTTTGTTATTGCAGGAATTTGACTTAGAAATTTAGGATAAGAAAGGAGCTGAAAATCTCGTGGCTGATCATCTTTCCAGGCTTGAGAACTCAATTACCAAAGAACTAGATGAAGCTGAAATAAATGATTTGTTTCCTGAAGAACAATTCTTTGCTATATCTGATTCTGAAGTACCTTAGTTTGCAGACATTGCGAATTTTTTAGCCGCTAACATTATCCCTAAAGGGTTGACACACCAGCAAAAGAAGCGATTCTTTAATGATGTGAAAAACTATTTTTGGGACGACCCTTTTCTTTTCCGCATATGTACAGATCAAGTCATTAGAAGATGTATTACAAGGTTAGAAACATCAAAGATCTTGGAACATTTCCACTCAAGATCGACTGGAGGACACTACAGTGGAACTAAAACCACACATAAAATACTTGAATCAGGTTTTTATTGGCCCTCATTATTCAAAGACACTAACAGGTACGTTACTTCTTGTGACAAATGCCAACAGACAGGTAACATCTCCAAACATGATGAAATGCCTCAAAACTATATGCTTTCACGTAAAATATTTGACGTTTTGGGTATTGACTTCATGGGTCCATTCCCTAGTTCATTTGGGAATAAATACATCTTAGTAGTAGTTGATTATATGTCCAAATGGGTGGAGGTCCAAGCCTTACCTACTAATGATGCTAGAGTGGTAGTACGATTCCTTGAGAAACTTTTCTCTAGATTTGGAACACCTAGAGCAATAATCAGTGACAGAGGTACTCATTTTTGTAACACCCAATTTGAGAAAACCCTTAAGAAATACTGAGTCCATTATAGAACAGCCACCCCATACCATCCTCAAACTAGTGGACAAGTTGAAGTGGCAAACCGAGAAATCAAACAGATTCTTGAAAAGACAATAGAATCAAACAGGAAAGATTGGGCGATGAAAGTAGATGATGCTCTATGGCTTATAGAACTCCTTTTAAGACTCCCATATGAACATCACCTTACAGACTTGTTTATGGAAAAAGTTGTCATCTACCATTCGAACTAGAGCATAGAGCTTTTTGGGCTATTAAATTTCTAAACCTTAATCCCAAACTTGCAGGTAAAAATAGGTTGATGCAATTGAACGAGATAGATGAGTGGTGAGCCAATGCATATGAAAGCTCACGCCTATACAAGGAAGCAACAAAGCGGTGCCATGACGCTCGTTTAAAGCAACAGAAACAATTTGAAGTAAGAGATCTTGTCTTACTATATAATTCGATACTCAAGTTGTTTCCTGGGAAACTTAAATCAAAATGGTTAGGACCTTTCGTAGTTCAATCTATTTTTCCATATTGCACAATAAAGGTAAGTCACCCATCACAAGGAACTTTCAAAGTAAATGGCTATCGTCTCAAACTTTATAATGGTGAGAATTTTAAGGACGATGGAGAGGAGCTACGACTCCACGAACCTCCCTGAATACACCAACAAGGTAAAGTCGAGCTTAGACTATAAACAAGCACTTCTCGGGAGGCAACCCGAGTACTAACAGTTTTCATTTATTTAAATTTTATTCAAAATTTTAATATCTAGATTACTAACTGAGTCTCTGAATACAGGTTCACAAAATCCACACGGGCAGGCACACGGGCGTGTCTTAGGCCATGCCCGTAACATAAAAAGAGGCACGACCGTGCAGTACGGCCGCTTGAAAATAGAACAACATTTTTTCCCAAAACACGGGATGCGATAAATTACCAAAGCCGTGTGAGCAGGTCATGGGCAAATCTGTCAAAATAACACGAGCGTGTGCATAGGTACATGGGCGTGGGAGAAGCGAACCACATCCCACATGGTCGTGCGATACGATCATGCAAGCACATGGCCTAGACACACGGGCGTGTCCTCAGGCCGTGTGACGATCTCTCAATTTGCGACAAACACGGGCTAAATACGAACCACACGGGCATGTGATACTGCCGTGCCACCTGAAAAATTTAGATTATTTATCTTATTTTATTTTTACTTTTATTTTTATTTATTTTTGAAAACTCATTTGATTTTAAAATAGGGCTTATCTTTATGATTATTATCAGATTATTCCCTTAATTCTCCCGCAAAATCATGCCTTTCCTCCAGCTCTATTTTCAATTTGCGCTTTCACTAATCTAGGGATTCCATCCATTCATAACTCAGGAAGTTTCACTTCTCTCCCTATCTTATGATCTTATATTTATATTTTTCAATATATCCATTTTTGTACATTGATGGCAATGTACATCTTAAGTGTGGGGGGGTTATCTATATCTATATCAGAAATAAACCCTGAATTTTGTCTTATTCTCATATAATCTTCTCATATCATTATTAGAATGAATTTTGATTAATTTACGATTTTTATTGATATATCTTGAATTAAAACATAGGCATTCATGTATTGACTATTTAACTTTAAGACATTAGAGAATTAAGCATGATAAGTTGATTTTTGAGAATTTAAATATTTAGGTTGTTTTCCCAAGTTTAGGTATTACCTTGAATTGAAATCCACAGTTTTAAACATAAAAAAGCCATAATTTTTGTGAGATTTTGAGCCTTTAAAGAGCATCTATTATTTCTTTCATGCTCACTTTTATTATTACTTGAGTGCATCAATATCGAATTGTTATTCTAAAACTTGCTTGATTATGCATGTCAAGACCACACCATTTGATTTGATATGTCAAGATGATAGAGGCACTTAGGATTAACCCACTCATGCCATGAAAAGCCTACCTCCACGATTAACCCTTAGTAGACCCCTTTGAGCATAACAAGCCATTCCTTGTATTACCCTTAATATTAACCCTTAACTCATTATTGTTGAAATCCCCTTAATTAATTTGATCCCTATTTTCGTCTAGATTTGATTTGAAAAAATTGCTTAGCTATGTCTTATTCTTAAAAAAAATAAAAAAATATACATATTAGTAGTGATCTTTTGTTTTTGAGCTAAAGTATTTAAATTTCATATTCTGAGAAGAAGCTTTGTTGTACGTAAGTGATGATTAAATATTTTTGTTAGTTAAGTAACTTTTCAATTCAATCTCGATTCTAACCTTTTCTTTTAGCTTGTGACCACACCCCTTAACCGAGCCTCGTTACAACCTTCTAAAGACGTTTTGATTGATGTATTATCTCAATTTATAGTGGTGGAGATTTGATTTTCATGCAAGCCTATGGTAATAACTTTTCATTTTGACTGTTGAGTGCTAATTTCATTATCCTTAAACACTTTGAGTGGTTTGAGTGAATCTTTAGTGAGGATGTTAAACTCAGTGAGATTTTGAATCATATATGATTATTTAAATAAGGGGAGATGCCTATATTTTTCATGATTAAATGCTCAACTTGGAATGTTTGAAACTTTAATGTTCTTCTAGTTGAATTCTCAATGTATGATTACTTATGGATTAGTTTGAGATATTATTGATAGGAATTATAAGTTGAGAAAAAGGAATTCTTAATTGTGAATTGAGGATTTTGCTTGAGGACAAGCAAACACTTAAGTGTGGGGGTATTTAATAAACCGTAATTTATATATATTTTTATCCCATACTTAACACATTTATGAATGATTTCTCCTCAGATTTGGTGAATCTGACGCTTCTAATCCTTTAATTTCATGTTTTATACTTAGGTGAGCATAGGAGAGCGAAAAGAATAAGAAACGGGCCAAAAACAGAGAAAATGGGCCGACGTGGGAAAAAAACACGGCCTGGACTTCCTCACATGGGCAGAACACACGCCCGTGCCATTCTAACAAGCTCGACCTCAGCCTAAAACAACCTCAGCACGGGCATGTTGATCTCTCAGCCTTAACCACGGCTTGAAGTAATTGCACACGGGCGTGTCACACGGGCATGTCCCTGCAGAGCCCTAGTTAAGTTCTATTCCGAAAAGGGCAAGTTTGAGGGCTTTTAGGCATTCTAAAGCCTATTTAAACACCCTAGAGGAGGACTAAAAGGGAGACGGAGAGTAGGGAGCAAGGAATTACTCTAAGAAAGTCGATTGATCCATCTCAGAAGCCGAATTCATCATCAAGACTGAAGATCTCTCCTCGATTTCCCTTCAGGAGTTTTGGGTTTTCTTTATGTTTTGTATTCATTATTCTTCTGAGATGTTTTCCTATTTAGTTATGAACTAAACCCCCTAAATACCTAAGGGGAATTAATCCTAAGATGAATCTTGTTATTATTTTCTAAATTGTATGATAAATATTTAACTTGTTCTTAATTATGTGCTCTTAATTCTTGTTTCGATATTTCAGGATATTGATTCAAGTTAATGCTCTTATTTTAAGGATGAATAGTCCCTGTCTACGAGTAATTTTGTCATAATTAAGTAGAGTTCATTGCACGCCTAGAGATAGGGTGACAAGATTTTACCGGATTAGGGTGAAACCTAATAAGGGGATCCATAGATCGAGTTAATGCAACCTTAGGGTGTTAATTAGAAAGAGATTTCAATTATTCAACCTAGGGTTAGACGTTATTAGTCTTGAAAGGGATAATAACATAACTAAGGGATTTCTACGGAACAGGTTAAATGAATAAATCATCCGATTCGGAGTCAAAATAACAAGTGAAGTCTAGGTGGATTTTTCCTTCGGTATTGTCTTAAATCAATCGTTTTTCCAAAAGTAATTCCCCACTTCTATTTTCTGTGATTTCATAGTTTAGTTAATTAGTTAATTAAAACAAACCTTTTTATTTTTAGGCTAGATAATAAAAAGACAGTTAATACTAGTACTTTTAGTTCCTTTGGGTTTGACAATCCGGTCTTGCTAAAGCTATACTACTGTTCGATAGGTACACTTGCCTACGTTGTGATAATAGTTAGTTTCAAGAATGATTAATTATAAATTTTAAAAATTATCACGAAAAATCACGATCATTTCTTATTTTAGAATATCGTTTAAGAGGAGTCTTGTTGTTGGTAGGTATTACTCGGTGGACTGGTGACCTTTGATTTGCTTGCGAAGTGTGCAAAACCCTGTTGGTGCGTGTTTAGGTAACGATTGTTAGTTAGTATTTGGGTTTGTTTGTGCGTTTAGATTTAGCGTAGCTTTAACTGATTAAGTGACTTTATTGTGGCTAAAGGAAGGTTCTTAAGTGGTCATGGTTCTCGGTTTAACGACGTTAGCGAAGGGTATTCTTGGAGGTAGGTCAAGCTAATGCTACTAGTGATTGTTGTGACTTGCGAATTAAACTGCTAATTGGTTTTGGGTGATCTTTGATAGGTGCTAATCGATTCTGAATGACTATTGTTAGGTAATCGGGCTTAGGGAGTGCACGACATCGAATTTGTGATAGGTGTGTAAAAACACTGCCATAATCGTAAACCGACAAAAGCCGAAATAGGTGACCGTCAATGCTACACGAGCGTACGCTCACTCGTGTGGTATTTCTGAATGCCTAAACGTGGGTGTATGATCGTTAAGGCCGGTCATGAGCGATTTCATGGCCTGGGGCTGATTTGGGCCATAGTGAGCCGAAAAGGCCCGTGTGGGCCCTACACAGGTAAACCACACGGACGTGTGGAGAATATTAGGCCAGGTTATGTAGTTCACATGGCCAAGGCCATTTTTAGGCTATGTGGGCTACACGTGCGCGTGGGCCCACAGGGGCCCATAATATGGGCCTTAGGCCCATTTTTACTGTTTTGACTGTTAAGGTTGTACGGGTCGCTCGAGACGATTGTGGACCTACTGTTGGGTCAGTAAGCTTACCTAGACCCCTATATATGATAAAATGACAATTTTGCCCTTATACGATAAAATGACTATTTTGCCCTATATGATATATATATTTGTGCATGTATGAACGTATTTTTACCATACTATTTAAACTGTAATGGATACATGTATGATTCTATGTTATGACATGACATGATTGTATGATACATTGCATAGGGATGGGTTTATACTGATCGGAGGAAGTGTACTGAAAGGCTTTGAGCTTAAATTACTGGCAGCCCAGCTGCATATTATTGTATAGTGCTGCAATCGGTGCTAACTCTAGAGTGTAGGGATGGGTGGGTTGATTATATCCCCACATGGAATGAATGGTTGGATGGAGTTAGAGTGTAGAGGCTGGATGGGTAGGACTTATATCTTTATTTAAACTATTCTTTGCGCTTATTATTACTATAATAGGCCAAGGCCCAAACACATGACTGTTTCTGTATTGAGATGGGCTAAAGCCCAAACTGATATTGTCACTGTTACTAAAAAAGGCTTAGGCCCAAACTGTGCTTGTTTTCTGACTGTTTGCTTATATGGGATTGCATACTGAGTTTTCATAACTCATCCATCTGTTTAGCTGTACAGGTAATCCTCAGACATAGGTGGATCGGTGCGACGAGGGACTCAGCGAATGCCATACGATCTATCAAGTTTTAAATAGTATTTTATGTTTTCTATTTAATTTTTGGGGTATTTTACTGTAATAAGGCATTTATGGATTTTTACTTGAATTTGGGTTTTTATTTGTTTTGATTTATAACTGCTAGTAGTAGGAGAAGACGCTGGTTTTCAAAAAGATAAATGTTTTCCAAAAATACCACGATCACGCAACCTGTTTTAAGAGCTTCCGCATGAAATAATGTTTTTAATAAAAATGACATTTTAATACTATTAACTTCTTGGAAAACGACTTATATTTTGAAAATGAACGAGACATCCTAAAAGAGGTTAAATATAAATTGAGTTTTTCAAATGATATCATGCTTTTCGAAAAACACTTCAATGTGACATCGTCAGATTCGACCATAACGTCCAGGCTGGGTTTAAGGTGATACATAACATATTCTTTAGATACCATACCTGAATATTTGGTTTCATCTAATTCAACTTCTTCTTTAGCAGTGACTTTGCATAATCTGAACGATCTTCAGAACGATCCAATATCCCTTCTAGTACTGTCTTTGCTTGCTGACTCATTCTCCTATCTGATTACAGTATTACTTCTTCAATTGCGGAACTCTGTAATTCTACACTCCTAAGCTTATTTAGTCTTAAAATTACAAATTTCATTGTAATATCTTACTGATGAGGGGGTAAGGGTCGTAAAGCCTCAAATTTAACTCTCACATATATATACACATAACATAACATTTATCAATAATATGATATTATGAACTTTTACTCATACCTTTATGAGTTTTAACTTATCATAAACACATTTTCACTCAAACATTTGAGTACCACTTTCTACATTATTTGAATTAGCTTGGTAGGAAAGCACATCTGTCTAATTAAAACAATTCTCGTCAGAATCAGGAGATATCACACTATCACAGGTTAAATGTGACATGTATAGCTAAACTCATATTTGCTATGTTAGCCCTAGAATCGAATAAATCATAACTCTGATACCAATTAAATGTAACACGCCTAACCCGTATCTGTTGCCCGAATAGGGTTACGAGGTATTACTAAACTATCACATCATAACAATACATATCTTATACATTGAAAAATTCAAACACATACATCATTCATATACAATGATATTATCCCTTATAAGGCTCTATGAGATCTTAAAACATGTTTGGAAGAGGTTCGGGACTAAACTGATAGCATTTGAAAACTTTGGGAAACTTAGAAAATTTTCTTGAATACAGAGGTCACACGCCCATGTGAACAGGCCATGTGCTTCACACGACCATTAGGCACGCCTATGTGTCTATGCCGTGTGAAAACAGTGCATACATACTGACTTGCCTCACACGGCCAAGGACATGCTCGTGTGCCAAGCCGTGGGAAAACTGGTGGGTATACTGACTTGGCCACACGGCCGACCACATGCCCGTGTGTCTAAGATGTGTGCAAGACTGACTTAAATTTCTAATTATTTCCAAGGGACACAAGGCCGTGCATCAAGGCCATATGTCACACATGATCGAACCACATGCTCGTGTGCTCAACCGTGTGAACGTAAATAGGCCATTTGCAAGGCCAATTTCGCCACCCATAATGGTATACCTTGCAAACTCAAAATGTGGCACCAATTCATACACAAAAAGGCAGCCCAAAACATTAACAAATTATGCCCAATTCATAGCCTAAAAACATCAACCAATTTAATACATATTTACTACTCCAAAACATACCAATTCCATATACTAAAACCCTCCATTTCACCGAGTTCCAATACAAACATTTTATCATCACTTTAACTACCATTTCCAACATTACAAACATACCAATTCACCATTTCTATACATTACCAAAATATACCATTTCTCAAACAATATACCATTTATTTTCAACCAAAATCATAATCACTAAACCATCACCATTTCCATAATAATCTTCCAAACACAAAACCAAATATATATATACACACCAGAAGCACATATATGAGCACATAACATAAGCCAAACTCACATTCAACATTACCAAAACACATTTCCACATAACTCAAGCCTATACATGCCATATAACCAAGTCACAAGTGTATAAATACCGAAATCAAAAATCGGATAGTGTGATGCGATCTCTGCCGACTTCCAACCTGAGCGAACCTCTGAACCACTATAAAACATAGAAGAATAACACAAAGTAAGCTATAAAGCTTAGAAAGCTCGTATGATATTAAACTTTTATTATTGAATAAACACATATTAAACATTTACATATACTATAATATAAATTCATTTGATTTCATCTTTATACCATAATTCCAATCACATAATTAACAAAGCTTCACAAGTTTATTTATTTTTATGCTCATACGGATTAAAAACATTCTTATCAGTCATTCACATTTACATGTACATAAGCGAATATATATATAAATTTATTCAATCCAATATCAATCACATTTTATTTAGTAAAGATGAATAATGTGAAATATCATCAAGTAACGGTATTTCGCACACTATATGCCATATGTATATTTAGTTAAAACATCTATAACTCGTATCTCACACATCATTCAATTCATACCTCATTATAGCCAAATAAACACATTATTGGCATGAAACATACTTATACATAAATCTTTCTAATTTCATACACATGATACACTAAGAACTCACCAAATTACCTTCATTCGATTTTCATATAGGTTTTGTACGTACCTATTACACTTAATTCGATTGTACTTTCATTCTTGTCTTGACTATGCCCATTGAACCAGTTAAAATCACTAAGGATACTCGGGAATCACACATAGGTCGTACAATGCCATATCCTGGATATGGTCTTACATGTAATCTCATATCGATGCTAATAGCCCAGCTATGGTCTTACACAAAATTTCGTATGGATGCCATATCCCAGACATGGTCTTACACGTAATATCATACTGATTCCATATCCCAGATATGGTCTTACATGTATTGTCATCTCGGTAACCCTAATGTCATGAAATTTGTATCCTATACTATTCCTAAGGTTCGTACGGGACTTTCGGATGTCATAACTCTATTGATTTCGGCTCCTAATCATGACCAGTCAGCATTCAATTCAATTAAATAATAAATAAGCATTTATAACACAATTTAAGTACGTTTATTGATAAACCGTAATTTAGACATATTTATAACCCATGCTTAACGCATTTTATGAATGATTTCCCCTTAGATTTGGTGAATTCGATGCTCCTAATACCTTAATTTCATGTTTTATTCTCAGGTAGGCATAGGAGAACGAAAGGAACGAGAAATGGGCTGAAAATAGAGAAAATGGGCCAAAGCACGAAATCAACACGGCCTGGACCTCTTCACACGGGTAGCTCACACGACCATGTCAATTTGGCAGAATTGAAGCACGATTCACACAGGCAGAATACACGGCCGTCTACCTCAAACACGGCCTGAAGTTATCGCACACGGGCGTGTCCCTACCGAGCCCAAGTTAAGTCCAATTTGGAAAAGGCCACTTTTGAAGGTTCTAAGGCATTCCAAAGCCTATAAATACAACCTAGAGGAGGAAGAAAAAGAGAGACAGGGAATAGGGAGTAAGGAATTACTCCAAGGAAGCCGATTGATCCATCTCAAAAGCCGGAGCCACTATTAAGACTGAAGATCTCTCCTCAATTTCCCTTTCAGGAGTTTTGGGTTTTCTTTATGTTTTGTACCTATTATTATTCTGAGATGTTTTCTTGTTTAGCTATGAACTAAACCCCTAAATACCTAAGGGGGATGAAACCTATGATGAAAACTTGTTATTGTTTCTGAATCGTATGATAAATATTTGACTTGTTCTTAATTATGTGTTCTTAATTCTTGTTTTGGTATTCCAGGATATCACTTCAAGTCACTACTCTTAGTTGGAGGAGGAATAGACCCTAGCTAAGAGTAACTTTGTCGTAATTAAGCGAAGTTGATTGCGCGCCTAGAGATAGGGTGACAAGATTTTACCGGATTAGGGTGAAACCTAAAAAGGGAATCCATAGATCGAGTTAATTCAAACTTAGGGTGTTAATTAGAGATAACTCTCAGTTATTCAACCTAGGGATTAGACGTTGTTAGTCTTGAGAGGGATAATAATATACATTAGGGATTTCTACGAAACAAGTTAAATGAATAAATCGTCCGGTTCGGAGCCAAAATGACAAGTGAAAGTCTAGGTGGATTTTTCCTTAGGTATTGTCTCAATCAATCGCTTTCCCCAAAAGTAATTTCCCAAATTCTATTTTCTGCAAGTTCTTAGTTTAATTAATTAGTTAGTTAAAACAAATCTCTTTTCTATGGCTAGATAATAAGAAGACAGTCATTACTAGTACTCTTGGTCCTTTGGGTTCGACAATCTGGTCTTGCTAAAACTATACTACTGTTCGATAGGTACACTTGCCTACATCGTGATAATAGTTAGTTTCAAGAACGATTCAATATAAATTTGTAAAACTTATCACAGGAAAATCGACGATCATTTATTAGCATACGAACTTACCTCGTTCGTTGTAATGACGAATTAGGTCTACTAATTTGATACTTTGTTTTCCCCCGTTCTAGATCTGAATCTTATTTTTCTCAATCTATATAATAACAAAATTTATTTATTTAATCATTAATTCATTCAATTTAACACAATTTACACATTTTGGCAAAATTACACTTTTGCCCCTATTATTTCACATTTTTGTAATTTAGTCTTTATCACCTAAAATCACAATTTCATGCAATTTCATCCTACCCATGCTTAGCCGAATTCTTCTCATTGCCTTAGGAGCCCACATTTTCCAAATAATCACACTTTTAACCACATAATTTTAAAATATCACAATTTAATTCCTAATTTACATTTTCATCAAAAATCACTTTATAAAATATGAAAATCTAACATCAAATATTCATATTTCACCATTAAACACCAAATAACACATAAGCTCATCAATGGAAACTATCAAAATCTTTAACAGTTTTGAAATCGAAGACATGAGCTAGCTAGTAATAGTTGCAACGATCACAAAAACATAAAAATCATTAAAAACCGAGTCAAAATGGACCTACAATTGAATTGTACATGAACCGAATGCTCAAAGCTCCCAAAATCATCTTTTTATTTTGGTATTTGGCTATGGAGAAAAGATGATAGCATAAAAAGTGGTTTTTGTTTTATTTAATTAAACATTATTTAACATTTTATTAATTTGCCATTAAAATAAATTCTTATTTACACAAATGCCAAACCAAATATCATCCACTAACTAAAAATTGGGCTAATTATCATAAGAACCTTTACTTTAACATTCTATAGCTATTTGACACCTTTAGCTTATAGAAAACAACTTTTACGCTTTATGCGATTTAGTCCTTTTTATCAAATTAGACACTCAAACGATAAATTTCTTTACGAAAATTTGACACAACTCTAATATCATGTTGTAAATATTAAAATAATAATAAAATAAATTTTTTGATGTCGAAATTGTGGTCACAAAATCACTGTTCTGATTTAGCTAAAAACGGGCTGCTACATTCTCCTTGGGATGAACCTGTCTTATTTGTTAAGAGAAAAGACGGGTTGATGCTATTGTGTATTAATTATTGAAAAATTAGTAAAGTTAAAATTAAGAACAAGTATCTGTTTCCATGTACCGATGATTTGTTTGATTAGTTGAAAGGTGTGATGGTATTTTCTAAAATATTTTTACGGTCTGGATACTACCAGTTTCGGGCGAAAGATTCAGACATGCCGAAAATGGCTTTCAAAACTAGGTATGAATATTATGGATTTTTGGCTATGTTGTTTGGTATCATGAATGCCCTTCCTGTATTTATGGATCTGATGAATAGAATATTTTGGACGTATTTTGATAGATTTGTGGTAGTTTTCACTGATGATATTTTGATTTATTCTTAGGATGAGATTGAGCATGCCCAACATTTGAGATTGATACTGTAGACTTTGCACAATAAAAATTTATTCACAAATTTCAGTAAATGTGAGTTTTGGATTCAAGAAGTCGAGTTTTTTGGTTATGTAGTGTCGGCTAATGGCATCAGAATGGATTTGAGTAAAATATCGGTTATTTTGGATTGGAAGCCTCCAAAAAGTGTTACTAAAGTCATAAGTTTTCTAGGTTTGGCTAGATATTAAAGATGATTTGTTAAAGGTTTCTCGATGATTACTGAACCGTGGACAAGCTACTTTAGAAAGATGTAAAATTTATTTGTCTAATAAATGCCAGCAGTGTTTTGAGCAGTTGAAAGCGTTGCTAACCAAAGCCCCCGTATTAGTTCAACCAAAGTCCGACAAAGAATTTGTGATTTATAGTGATGCTTTTCTAAATAATTTGGGTTGTGTTTTGATGTAGGAAGGTAAATTTGTAGCTTATGCTTCCCGTCAGTTGAAACTTCATGAGAAAAACTACCTTATACATGATTTAGAGTTGGCAGTTATTGTGTTTGCTTTAAAAACTTGGCGACGCTAATTATACGGAAAAAAATGTCACATTTTTACGGATCACAAAAGCTTAAACTATTTGATGTCATAGAAAGAACTAAATAATTATGACAGTGTAGATAGTTGGAGCTGTTAAAATACTATAATTTGATTATTAATTATCACCTGGGAAAAGCTAATATTGTTGCTGATGCTTTGAGTAGAAAGTCATTGTTTAATTTGAAAGCTAGCAATACTCTATTGACGCTTGTTGATGATGGTTCTATTTTAGCTAAATTAAAAGCTAAACCGATATTTCTGCCACTGATCTGTGAAGCTTAAAAAAATGATATAGAATTAATTGATAAATAAGAACAGATTGAAAAGTCACCGTATTTAGATTTTCGCATTAGTACATATGGTAGTTTATATTTCTAAAACTGATTATGTGCTCTGAGGAATTTTGATGCTAAACGAGAGATTTTGTAGGAAGCACACAATAGTAGTTACTTTATTCATCCTGGTAGTAATAAAATGTACAGTGATTTGAAACAAATGTACTAGTGGTGAGGTATGATATGAGAGATCTCGGAATTTGTATCGAAGTGTTTGGTTTGCTAGTAAGTTAAAGTTGAACATCAAGTACCTTCGGGATTACTATAGCCTGTTATGATTCCAGAATGGGAATGGGAATGGGTTACCATGGATTCTGTATCAAGGTTACAGTTATCTTTGAAGAAAAAGGATTTGTAACACCCCTGACCCATATCTGTCGTTGAAACAGTGTTTTAGAGTATTACCAGAACATACAGAATATTTTATGGAGAATTTATGTAGATTACTATTCATTTACCGAGATCATTCAAAACGTCCCTTAATTGGACCCTCGAGGTCCAATACGAGCATTAGAATCAAGTCGAGACTTAATCGAAAACTCAATAAATTTTTCGTGACATTTCAAAAATTTTCCAAGGTGCAGGGCTCACTCGCCCGTGTGGTATAGGGACACACTCATGTGGTCGGGCCGTGTGACTACATACACCCGTGTCCCTAACCCATGTAACTCTCTAACTTATAAGGCATGAAGAAATTGAAGTCACATGGCCAAGTCACACACCCGTGTGATAGGCCGTGTGGCGAATTTTATTTTCAAAATTTAGGTGCAGTTTTCACACGGCCGTGTAACACGCCCGTGTTTAAGGCCGTGTCAACCACACAGCTAAGACACATGCCTGTGTCTCTGACCGTGTGCCCAATTCTGAGGATTATGCTTCTCATTTTTAAGATGCAGGGGACACACGGCTGTACCACATGCCCATGGGACAAGCCATGTGTCACACACGGCCAAGACACACGCCCGTGAATCTACCCGTGTAGACAAAATAAAACCATTTTCTATCCTCATTGGTCACCCAAAACTTACCATTTTTCTACACCAAAACTCACAAGAATATATCCACCAATCCAACATCATATTCACATAAAATTAGCCATCAATCATGTGGTATTATCTCATGTATCAAAGGATATGAACTTACTCTTATCATGAATTATTATGCTAACAAAATTCCAACAAATTAACACATAATAAACACTTATGTGATTACCAAAATATTACTTCAAAAATAGTCAAACTTAGACCATCACTAGCCACTCCAATGGCTAGATTACAAAACAACAATTACAACCCATCAATGGCCAAATAAGTTTATACATGCCATTATACCAAAATGAGATTTCTATTTGTACCAAAATGAGATAGTGGATAGTGTAATGACTGCTCCGACCGACTTCCAACCTTGGCGAGCTTTGAGCACTATAAAATAGGGAAAATTAAATGGAGTAAGAATTTTATGCTTAGTAATTTCGTATAATAGAAAATAAACTTACCGGTCATATTTATGAATACAAGCATACATAAATTTACATTCCATCGATTTTGGGTAAGTTACCTAAACACATACACTTATTCAACAAGTTAGTCACATAATCTCATAAAAATATCAAGTAAACATGGATGAGCTCATCACATTACAAGCTTCCATTAATTTCACCTTTCTAGACTTCAAGAGTCTTTTCCATCGAACTATTGAACCCTCGATGGATGTTCGGGTAATATACACATGTACAAAAGTACCCATTAGGGTACATAATAAAAAGGCACACTCTTGAGCCGTACATTTTACAGTAGGATTATCAGTCCAGGCTAAATTCTATCTGTAGCATATGCTCTAGTGAGCTTAATATGGATTACCCTTCCGGGCTAAATCCAATTTATAACCTAAGCTCAAGAGGGCTTACATTAGAATTATCCGTCCGGGCTAAATTCTATCTGCAACTTATGCACTATTATTTTTAACCCATCGAAATTCAACATTCAACCGAAACATGATAATTTGTCCATATTACACAACTTAAGACTATTTCATTATGTATATACCATCTCACACATATCAACACAATCATACAATTCAATTCAAGTATATTAACATACATTTTTAAGTTACACAAACTTACCTTCAAAATGGTTCGTATTTGGATGTTAACTAATTCGAAACTTTTTGCTTTCTCGATCTAGTTCCGTAGTTGGTCTTTTTGGATCTATATGGATAAATTTAACTATTAATCTATCACATTTCATTTGCATTTGCATTCTATTACATCCTAGACAAAATTACTATTTTACTCCTATCTTTTTTCAAAAATTTTGATTTCGTCCCTAGGCCCGGAAAATGAAATTCATGAAATTTAACCCTCTTTCCAAGCCTAGCCAAAATTTATATATTACACTTACAGCACATACTTTTCACAAATTTTAGAATTGTCTATGGATTTTATCACTTTTTCATTTTAGTCCCTAAATCAAGTTTTCATCAAAAATTACTTTGTAAAAGTTGTTTATATATGAATAACTTTTCATTTTCTACCATAAATTTCTAATTTTTAGCATATTCATCCATGACCCAAATTTCATACCTTGATAACTTTTCAAATAAATCCCCTAAATAGAAAGATTAGACTATCCCGATTATAAAAATATAGAAATTACTAAAAACAAAACTTGATTTCATACGTTTTTAAGCTTGAAAAGTTTTCTTCCTCTCTCCTAAGGTTTCCATAGAAAAATGGGGGAAGATGATATGAAAATAGATGATTTTTTTCTTTTTAATTAATTATCATCTATTAATTTTATTTATTTCCAATTTAGTCCCTACCCTTTTCTAATTTTTCTATGGATGAGTCATTAAAATATCTACTAACTACTCTTCAATGGTCTAATTACCATATATGGACCTTAATTTTTGAATTCCATAGCTATTTAATACCTATAGCTACTAACTTTTGCATTTTATGCAATTTAGTCCTTTCCCTAATTAAACACACAATCAGTAAAATTTTCATACCAAAATTTTCATGTGACCTTACTATCATGATACCAACCATAAAATAAATTAAAATAAAATAAAATTTTATTTTTGGCTCGGATTTGGGGTCCCAAAACCATTGTTTCGATCTCACCGAAAATGGTCTGTTACAGGATTTCATATGGGTTGTTGTGGATCACTTGACTAAATCTACACATTTTATTCCCGTTCGTATGGTTTATTCACTTGAGAAATTGATAGAGTTATATGTTGCTAAGATTTTCAGACGAAACGGGGTACCATTTTTGGATTATTTCTAATCGAGACCCATGATTTACTTTTAGATTATAAAGTAAATTATACGAAGCTTTGGGTACTAAATTACATTTTAGTACTGAATTTCATCTAGAACCATATGGTAAGTTTGAGCGAGTGATTCAAATAGTCGAGGATATGCTCCGTTGTTGTATTTTGGAATTTGAAAGTAGCTAGGAAACATTTCTTTCGTTAGTTGAATTCGCGTATAATAACAGTTACCAGTTAAGTATTAAAATGGCTTCGTACGAAGCTTTGTATGGTCAAAAGTGTAGAACTCCATTATACTAGACTAAATTGAGTGAGAAAAAGCTTTTCAAAATTGATCGGATCCGCGAAACTGAAGAAAAAGTCAAGGTGATACGAGATTTCTTGAAATATGCTTCTGTTCGTTAGAAGTCATATGCTAATTTGAAAAGAAAAGACATCAAATTTCAGGTTGGCGACAGAGTGTTTTTGAAAGTATCGCACTAGAAAAAAGTTTTTCTTTTTTTCCAAAAAGGAAAGCTTAGTCTGCACTTCATCAGGCCGTAGGAGATTATGGAAAGAATCGGGCCAGTATCTTGCCGTTTAGCTTTACCATCAGAATTAGAGAAAATTCACAATGTCTTCAATGTATCGATGCTACGACAGAATGTAGTATAATGATTTCATAGATCTGACCCTTCACATGTGATTTCACCAACTGATTTAGAAATCCAGCCAGATATGTCGTATAGTGAGGAATTGATTAAAATTCCGGCTCGGGAAGTTAAAGAATTAAGAAAAAACACATAGCTTTGGTTAAAGTTCTTTGGCACCATTACAAAATTGAGAAAGCTACCTAGGAACCGAAAGAAGCAATGTGAGTGGAATACCCAAACCTATTCTTTGTTAAGATTTTCGGGGACAAAAATTTATTTAGAGGGGGAGTTGTAACAACTCGTTTTCAGTGGTGTTGGAAATAGTGGTTTTTGAATCACGATTCCGATGAGTGAGTATTTTTTATATTTATTTAATATTTACGAGTATTTATTAGAGTCGTAGTCAAATTTAATTAAGAAATTTTAACTCTCGAATAATTAATTAATTAAAAAGGACAAAATTGTAAAAGATGCAAAATTTAAATTCTACTAGCTAAAAGGGTCAATTGATTATGGAATCTAGAAATAATTGACTTAGATGGAAACTAAACCATACATAATTATAGTGGACAATTATGGGTATGTTTTTTTTTTTAAAATTCATAAGGGTAAAACGATAAATAGATAATAAAATGTAAATTAAGTGAAAATTAAGTGGCCATCATCTTCAATTTGGCTTTTCACAACCGAAAACCATTGTTGCAAGGGGGAAGCTTTTGGGCATAGTGTTTTTACATGCATGGTATGTTTTTTAATAACGTTTTTAATGATTTTTATGATTTTTTTATCGTTTTAACTTAATCTAGATAACTCGAGAGTCAATTCAAAAAACTATTAAATGTTATAGATTATGCAATTAATGAGTTTGATGAGTTTTTGAAGTTTTGTGGTGGATTACTAAGCTTGGTTGTTAAATAAGCTTATTTTGTTAAATGATTTTTTTTAATAATTTTAATGCTTAAGGATGTAATTGTTTAATTAGTAAAATTTTGTGTAAATTGTGTGAAATGATGATAGATATGGGTTGTATTAGACCCTAGGAAAAATAGACTAGCATGATGTTAAACTATTTATGGTTAATTTGCAAGCTTCGAGTTTAAGGACCAAATTGCATGAAAGATAAAATGATAGGGTTAATTTTGTGTTTTTGCATTAAAATGGAATATAAGCTTGAATTAATTAGTTTAAGCTATTTGAATTATTTAATTGAATTAAATTATTATATAGATCAAGACACAAATCAGCCGGACTTGAATTGCGGTAAAATTAAGGTTTCGGATTAGTCATCGGCTCTACTTTTGCATTCGTGTTAGTCGAGGTAAGTTCGTATTTATATTAAAATAATTCATTGATTCCATAATGTAAATTGATATGTTTAATTACATATTTATGAAATGGTGTTGGATCTTGTAACACCATAAATTCGGCCTAGATGTTATGGCCAAGTCTGGAGAGCCACATTAAACCATATTTGGAAAATCCCACTTTTAATAAAAATGTTCGAATGTTTTGAAGTCATATAAAGGATGATAAACAACCATAAAATCTATTCATTAAAAACAACAATATTAAAAAGAAATAATGATGAAAATATTGTTTACATAATAGGATGATTAAGCAGAATGACCAAGCTCTCGATACGTCGATCCGATCAAGTCTGTGGGTTACCTAAAATCCAAGCATACAGACTAAATGAGTTAATAACTCAGTGTGCAATAGCCCAATTTTGAGCCTAGTCGGAACAGTGGTTTTGTGACCACAAATTCGACATAGTAAAATTCATTTTTATTATATTTTTATGGTATAGTGTTTTACGAAAAAAAATTTAAAAATTTCATTCAAAAATTTTGACGTTTGGGCACTCAATTTAGTCAAAAGGATTAAATTATAAAAAGTGCAAAACTTGAGTTCTAGAAGCTAGAGGTGTCCAATTGTTATGAAATTTTAAATTGGAGGTCCTTAAATGGTAATTAGACCATTGGATAATTTTTTGGACAAAAATAGACATGAAATAGGTGAAATAGAATATTTTTAAGTTAAGGGCATTTTGGTCATTTAGTAATTAAATGACTTAATAAACAAAATAAAAGCCAAAATTTCTTGTTCATCTTCTTACTTGGCCGAATTTTACATGAAGAAACCATGGCTAGGGTTTTCCAAGCTTTCAAGCTCGCTTGTAAGTCTGTTCTAGCCCCGTTTTTAATGATTTTTACGTTTTTGAAATCCTCGTAACAAGATCTACCTATTTCTACCATTTATTTGAGTTATGATGAAGGTATAGGGTTTAAAAATGTTATAAATTTATGCATTTTGATGTTTAATGGTAGATTATGCATGTTTATGGTTGGAGAAACAACCTTTGCTAAGTGATTTTTCGGTGAAAACGTCTAAAAGGACTAAATTGTAAAAGTTACAAAATAAGTAGTAAAAGTGTGTTTTAATGAAAATTTTGGGTTGCTATAGTTATAAAAAGGGTTCGTCTACGCTTAAAGTACAAAGAAATTGAATGAAAATCATTTTACGAGCCTAGGGGCAAAAGTATAAATAAGACAAAGCATAGGGGCAACAATGTAATTTTTCCATAGTATGATTTTTGGATCAAATTGAATAATGTTACTAATAAATAGACTAAATGCGATATTATAGATCAAAGAAAACAAGGTTCGGACCTAAAACAGGGGAAAAACAAGAAATTAACTTTGGTGTCGAGGTAAGTTCGTATGTAAATAATGTCATGTTATGTTTGTATTTTAAATATTCTAAATGCTTTGATAATGTATGAAATAAATGATTGATTCTATGGTTGTATTTGATGAAGTTCGGATAAGTGAGAAAAATCTCGTTTGAACCTTAGGAATAGTTTAGGATACAAGTGACATGTCACTAGGAACCAAGTGATTTATGAGCTCATGAGATATATGATATATGTTTATGTGGTTCTAGGTGTTGGTCTTGTACGTGCTACGGTGGCTGGTAGTCCGGCATGTGTTACGGATACCTGACAGCTTGTATGAGCAGCCCGTGTAGCTACGTCCTAACTGACAACTTGTGTGAGCAGACCCGTGAGTAGCTAGAGAATGAGCTTTTATGGGTTATGTGTTATGAGGTAGCTTTAGCTACATATGTGGCACTTATGTGTAAGCTTTCCGTGTATTCGATAGTATTCCAAGTGTTCAACGAGTAAATCAGTGAGTTATTTGAAAAGTAAGTCAATGATGAGGAAATATATGAATGTGCTACGAGTTAGTACGGGTATGTACTTATAACTCATGAGTAAAGGACTTGGTATACTATGAAAATGTGGTAAGAATGCATACGAGAAAGTATGCGGCTATATTACGTGAGGTATAGGTATGTACACAAAACCCATGTGAATTGAATTTGGTACATGATGAATTCTTGGTAAGAATGTACATGAACAAGTTATGCTTGTGAAACATTGATAACCTTGTGACAAATGATCTACATTTATGATGAATGGATACATGATAAGATTTGATAATGATCATATGATACGTTTATGAGCCTAAATGATTTATGATATAGTATAATTATTTACTTAAATTGTGTTTCATTGGATATGAGGAAAACGAAAGACAGACATAATTGCCGAATAAAGTCAATATGAGAATATAGTAAAGATATGAGCTTAGACAAGTGAAAGGTGATTGAACCATTTGTTGAAATTATGACCACTCATAAATAATGTGCATGTGACTAAGAGGATAGAAATAACTTGTTAAGTAATGTGATATGTTATAATGGGGAGACTATGGTGGCTAGGCTAATGCCAAGGCATATAAATGGTGTTTATAAGTTAAATGAGTAAGCATTAAGAATGAGTAAGTGGTAATCATGGGATTTAATGCAAATTGTAATAATAGTATTCTTATGGATGGGTAAGTAAATGAATATTAATAGTTGTTTATTATTTTCATATGGATTTACTAAGCTTTGAAGCTTTCTCCCCTTCTTTTCCTATCTCTTATAGGTTAATTTAGCTAGCTCGAGTTGAAGACCGCCGGAGATGCCATCACACTATCAAGCTATAATTTGGGTATAAGTGAATGCGAGTATTTTAAGTTTATGACAAGTATAAGGACTTAGTCATTTGGGGTATGAGTTATTATGATTTGGCTAAATGTATTAGCTTGTGATGGCTAAGGGTTAGATGTAATTTTTAGCCATACAAATTGGCCTCTATTGGCTAATTGGTTGTAAGCTCATAAAATTATGTATGTGCATATGTCAATGTTTTGTGATGTGGTTTATATTTGCTTGATATATATAATGGATATGAGTTTATTCATATGTTAATGCTCTTTGGATGTGAATTTAGCATGATATGAAATGGTAAGGCATGATGTTATAATGCATGATAGATGATGGTATGAAAATGATATGTTATTGCTTGATGGTAGTTGTTTTGAAGGAATTTATATGCCATGAATTGTGCCATGTAATGTTGTGTGAATGTGTGCAAGTGAAGGTGGCAAAATGACTTCGAAAATAGCCTTGTATTTTTCCACTCGGGTAGACACACGGGCATGTGTCTAGGTCGTGTGTGACACACGGTCAACCCTCATGGGTGTGTGATCCGGCCGTGTGTCCCCTGCACCCTAATTAGGTAAAATAGAATGCCCAGTAGTAAACACACGGGTAGAGACATGGCCGTGTGTCTCAACCGTGTGAAGGACACAGCCTTAGCACACGGCCGTGTGACTTGGCCGTGTGACCCTATTTTGATTGATGACATCATAAATAGAGAGTTACATGAGCTGAGGACACAGACATGTTCTAAGCCACACGGACATGTGTGACCACACGACCTACCCACACGGGCGTGGGTGACCACATGGCCTACCCACACGGGAGTGTGTGACCACACGGCCTACCTACACGGGCGTGTGACTCCTGTTTTGATGAAAAATTTTCCAAGTGATATGAAAGTTCCGACAGTTCTTGGTTTAGTCCCGAACCACACCCAATGTATGTTTTGGGCCTCAAGGGCCCATATAAGGGACAATATGCATGTGAATGAAAAGTTTTAAATTTGGATGCAAATTCATGTCTTGGCCTTGTATGATTGTGCGAGTTCATGTCCGGTAACACCTCATACCCTGTTTCGGCGTCAAATATGGGTAAGGGGTGTTACACAGTGTGTGTAGCTTATGTATACAACTAATCCAAATTATATATAATAGATATGCTTTTGATTGATCTTTAAACAGATACTTTTTAAAATCGATTATAGAGCCAGAAACATAATATATTAGGTACAATTGCAGAACATATAAGATATAGATACAGAATAGATTAGATACAGATGTAGATTCCTACCCCCATCCGCTACATAGTCCATCCTTACATACCATATAAGGTATCAAGTACCATCCATACCTATACGCCGCATAGTGACTATATGTCACGTTTCAAAATAATGGTAGTCTAGCTGCCAGATCAAAATGCGATAAATCACCAGAATCAAATATATGCTTATGGCTTAGCCACCATATCAGCATATTATTAAACTGCCCACACTTTCTTCTCTACACAATCCCAACCCAATGCAGATGCAGATTTAACAGATATCAAATATGCATATACAGTGATACAACTTCAAGCCATACTCATATAATACTGTCTCACTTACTTATCAGATTTCGTCTGAAATATATATGTGTGAATAATAGATTATTCAGTAATAGGTCATCATATAACAAAGTCCATGCTTAATTTAGATCATATGGACCCCACGGTAGGCCTACGTTCGATTCAAACGACATTTACAAACTTAGGGAAATTTTTTGGTTTTTTACCCATACGCCCATGTGGCCCACCTCAATGTCACATATGGTGTAACACACAATTGTGTGTCCTTAAATAGTGAGTTACATGATCTAGCATGTAACGCCCCTAACTTGTATCTGTCGCCGGGTTAAGGTTACAGAGCATTACCCTACAAACGGAACATTTAAACATACATTTCATACATTATTGCAAACATAACCTAAATAAATTCAATCACATACATAACATCCCTTAATTGAGCCCTTGAGACCCTAGAAACACCTTAGAAACAATTCAGGACTAAATTGAAAATATTTGGAAATTTCAAGAAAAATTTAGAAAAATTTGACTACAAGGGGTCGTCTCAATCCAGAATCTAAACAGGTTCCTCCTCAAAGGTCAGATCTAGTCATACCTCTATCTCCTCAACGAGAGCAATGTGAGATGGGTCAAACTGGTATCAACTCAACAGGCCCAATATGTTTCAGAATACGATAGGGTCCAATGAACCTCAGGCTCAACCTACCTTTATGTCCGAATCGGAGTACCTTTTTCTAAGGCGATACTTTTAAAAAAACTTGATCCCCCACAGAATACTTGATAGCTCTTCTTTTAAATCCACATACGATTTTTGTGGGGTTAAAGCTACTTTAAGACGATCTTGAATCAATCTAACTGTATCCTCAATCTTAGAAACCAAATTAGGACCCAACACTCTACTCTTACCTAACATAGTCCAACACAGAAGAGTACATCACTTATGACCATACGAAGCCTCATAAGGTGCCATCTGAATGCTAGACTGGAATCTGTTATTATAGGCGAACTCAGCCAACGACATATATTCTTCCCAACTACCTTAGAAGTCAATTACACAACTCCGCAGCATGTCCTCTAGAATCTAAACAACTCACTCAAACTGTCCATCAGTCTTAGGATGGTACGGAATACTGAAATTTAATCGGGTGACCAATGCCTTGTGAAGCTTCTTCCTAAAATGAGAAGTAAAATGTGGGTCCCTATCAAAGATGATCAAAACTGGAACTCTGTGCAGTCTTACAATTTTAAAGACATACAACTTAGCTAGCTTCTGTAGCGAATAGTCTATCCCAATAGGTAGAAAATGAGCAGATTTAGTCAATCGATCTACGATGACCAAGACAAAATCTTTCTTAGAGGGTGTCGGAGGCAATCCGCTAACAAAATTCATATTCACACGCTCCCACTTCCAAAGGGGAATCTTAACCAATTGTAACAATCTTGAAGGTAGTTGGTGCTGTAACACCCCTCACCCTTAATCAACGCCAAAACAGGGTTACAAGGTATTACCGGACTTACATCGCAAACAATCATACAATTTCGAGTCATAAATTTCAATCAAATTAAAAACATTTGCTTTCAGTTATAAAGTCCCTAATCCGAGCCTTGTGTCTATCCGTGTGGACAAAAATAAAGGCTATCTACCAAGCAAATTTGCCACCCTTATTTGCACACACATACACAACATCAAATGACACAAATCATAGCATACTTAGACAACAAAAACATCCACATCAAGGCTAAAACATATCATTTCAATACCTAACATACTTACAATATCATATTTTACCACACCAAATCATACCACTCACATTCTACAAGCTTCAATATGGCTACCATTAATATGCTTTGTATCATATAGATCTTCTAGCATACCAATGAAATAAGCTCAATCATTTAACAACAAAATATATAGCCATAAATAAACATATAGCGAACCATTACAAAACACAAAAACAAAAGGCGTTGGCACGTATACTTATATAAATAGGCTTACAACCATTTTAGTCAAAATAAGCCAATTACATGGCTCAATACCAAATCACCTTAAACAAATATAAGCCAACACATTTTGCCAAATTCATAATGACACATATACCAAAAGGACCAAGCCCCTATATATGCCATATACTCAAAATGTTTAAAATCATTGATACCCAAAATGCCAGTTTGATAGCGTGATGCTATCTTTGACGATCTCCAATCCAAGCTAGCTTGGTAACACTATAAAACATGGGAAAATAAAATAGAGTAAGCTATATAGCTTAGTAAGCTTGTATGAAAGAAATAAGCAAATCTTACCATACATTTTACCTTTAAGTAATATAATATAAGATAACGTAATTTACCATAATCTCGTGACCATAATTCATTCCATCACAAACTTACCTTGAAATCATTCATTTCACGAATTTAGTAATCATAACCTTTATGTACATACCTGTACCATCTCGTAATAATTTCCTACTTATTCTCATCATTGGCATACCCAATGAACCAGTCGGATTAATAATATTGAATACTCAGGAAACCTTGCACATAAGGTGTCACATATGTAGCCATTGCTACCTCTATCTCATAACACATATATGCTCGCTCTTGAGCCATCAACGGGCCTGCTCACACAAGATGTTAGTCAATACATAGCTACACGGTGCTGCTCACACAAGCTGTCAAGTAACCGCAACATATGCCGGTATACTCAGCCACTAATAGGACGTATAGGACCAACACCCGGATTACATAACATAATACCCTAGTGACATGTCACTTGTATCCTAATCTATTCCTAAGGTTCGATTAAGATTTCTCGCTTGCCAAAACATTATCGAAAGTGCCCGTAGATTCGTTTACACAATTCATACAAAATTAAAGCATTTAAAATACAATTATAATAAAGTTTATTTACATACGAACTTACCTCAGATGTAAAAACAAAAAAAGGGATCTATTCGTCAATTATTTTGTTTTTCCCCCGATCTAAATCTGAACTTCGTTTTTCTTGATCTATAATGTCAAATTTAACTTATTTAATCATCACATTATTCAATATAGTCCAAAAACACATTATGGAAAAAATTACATTTTTACCTCTAACATTTTATCATTTTACAAATTAGTCCCTAGGCTCGTAAAATGAATTTCTGTCAATTTGTTCTCAACCCAAGCCTAGCCAAACCTTACCCTTACTCATAGCAGCCCACAATTTTCATTTATTCACATTTTTCACACTTTTTATAACCTTTTACAAATAAGTCCCTATTTGACATTTTTACCGAAAATCATTCTATAAATGTTGTTCAACTAACAACTAACATGCATTTTCTACCTTCAAACATCAAAATACAAACTCATTCAACATGGGTAAAATTTTAGACTTTAACTTTCTCTCAAATTAGTCCTTGAAATGGCTAGATCAAGTTACCACGACCTCAAAAATATAAAAATCATTAAAAATGGAACAAGAACGGACTTACAATCGAGCTTGAAAGTTGGCCAAACCCTAGCTATGGTCTCCTTGAAATTTTTGGCTATTGGGGATAAAATTGAAGAAGATGGACATTTTTATTTTAGTTAATTTTGTCTTTATTTATCAAATTACTAAAATACCCTTAACGCATAAGTTTAAAATTTCTCCTAAACATGTCCATTTTAGTCCACCAATTTAAAAAATGGTCTAATTACCACTAAGTACTTCCAATTAAAATTTCATAGCAATTAGACACCTTTAATCTATAGAATTCAAGTTTTGCACCTATTACAATTTAGTCGTTCTAGTCAAATTGAGTACTCAATTGATAACATTTCTTAACGAAATTTTCACGCAATTATTCTATCATGCTGTAGATCTTAAAATATTAATAAAATGAATACTTTTACTTTGGATTTGCAGTCCCGAAACCACTGTTCTAATTTGACCCATAAACGGGCTGTTATAGATGCTCAGCCTTAACCTGTTGACACGTTAGACAATACGAAACAAAAGCGGTTACCTCCTATTTTAGATTGGGCCACCAGTATAACTCCTAAAGATCCATATACATATTATTTCCATCGGGATGCACAACATAAGGGCTACTATACGCTTCTGGCAGAATCGATTGCTTCAACTCAACATCGTTAGGTAGATAGACCCGACCTTGGAAAGATAAAACCCCGTCGTCGTTAAGCCCAAAATCAGAATTCTTATTATTCTTAACCTTTAAAAAATGAAAAACGAGAGACTCATCACTCAACTGTTTAGCTTTAATCTGATCAATCTAGATTGGTTTAACCTATAACTCAGCAGACCTACTACCATCCTCAAACAAACTCAGGCGAGCAAAAATTGCTCTCAGATTGGTCATCGCTCTACAACTAAGAGCATCGGCCACAACATTGGCCTTACCAAGATGATACTCTACAGTGCAGTCATAATCTTTAAGCAAATCAATCCATTTATGTTGCCTAAGATTCAACTCTTTCTAAGTCAATAGATACTTGAGGCTCTTGTGATCGGCGTAGATAATACACCTCTCACCATACAAATAATACCTCCAGATTTTAAGAGCGAAGACAACTGTCGCCAATTTCAGATCATGTGTAGGATAGTTGCCCTCATGTGACTTAAGCTATCGAGGCGTATAAGCCACAAACTTACCATTCTGCATCAAAACGTAGCCCAATCCGATATGTGAAGATTGTTGTAGACTACGAATTCTCTTCCTGATTCAGGTTGTACAAGAATAGATGCTTGAGTCAAAACAAACTTGAGCTTCTTAAAGCTCGCTTGCTGCTCAACAGACCAGACAACAGGCATGTTTTTACACAAAAACTAAGTTAGAAGAGCTATGATAAGTGAAAACCCCTCAACAAACCTCCGATAGTAACCTGGCAAACCAAGGAAACTCCAGATCTTAGACACATTCTAAGGCTATTTCCACTCGATCATAGCCTCAATATTTTTAGGATCAACTTAGATCCCCTCAACAGAAACAACATGTCCCAAAAAGGGAACCTCTTGCATCCAAAATTCACACTTACTCAACTTAGCGTAAAGTTGTTTCTCCCAGAGTATTTGCAGAACTATTCTAAGATGCTTATCATGCTCACCCTCAGTCTTAGAGTAAATTAGAATATTTTCAATGAAAACTACAATGAACTAATTCAGATACGACTAAATACTTGATTTATTAGATCCATAAACCCAACCAGTGCATTCGTCAAACCGAGTGGCATGACTAGGGACTAATAATGCCCGTAACGAGTCCTAAAAGCGGTCTTATACACATTAGTCTCCTTAACCTTGAGTTCACGATACCTAGAATGCAGATCAATCTTAGAGATCCCCAAAACTGATCAAACAAGTCATCAATCCTCAGAAGCAGATGCCTATTCTTTACCATCAACTTATTCGTCAGGCTATTATCTACGCACATTCTCATAGTGTTGTCCTTTTTCTGAACAAACAAAACTAGTGTTCCCCACGGAGACACCCTCGATCGAATCAACCCTTGATGAAGAAGTTCCTGAGGTTGAGCCTTTAATTCCATAAACTTCTTTGGTGCTATGTGATAAGGAGCAATAGATATAAGAGCGGTATCTGGCAGAATTTCAATACCAAACTCAACCTCTCTATCCAGAGGTATCCCCAGCAACTCCTCAAGGAAGATATTTGGGAAATCCCTTACAGTCTGAATATCTTTAATAGAAAGTATTCCAGAATCGGAGGTAGACACAAAGGCCAAATATACCCCACAACCTTTTTGAACTAGCTTCTTAGCTACTAGAGCAAAAATTACATTAGAGAGGTTATCTTGGCACTCGCCGGTCATAACAATTTCAGTATCATAATCAGATCTCAAAGTTACCCTCTTAGAGGCACAGTCTAAACTCTCCAAATGGAAATTCCATCAAGTTAGTTAAAAATACAACACCCCTAATCTCTAACGGAACCCTCCTATATACCTTGTTAACCTGGACCAATTGACCTAGGGGACTAATCACAAAAACCTCTCTAGTAGTACTCTCAGTGGATATACCCAAATTTACAGATACATATAAGTATCTGGAACTAATATCTATTAGAGCAAAATATGGAACAATGTTAATAAAGAACATACCCACTATAAACTTGTCATCGTTTCTGTTCTTGCGTTGTCTCACAGCATACACAAGAGTAGAGTATCATGCCTCAGTCTAAACTACACCTCTACCCAGTGTTTTCTGACCTCTACCTGAACTATTACCACCCTTGGCCATACGATGACCCCTAGGTGGCTGTTGTGTTGCCATCGAAGGCTAAACCAGACCTAGAGTTAGAGCTTGTGTAGGAGCTTGCACCTAATTAGATCAAATAGGAAAGTCACTAATGCGGTGTTCCATTGACCCGCATCGCGAACATGCTCCTAACCTTCTCTAGCGCTCGCCCAGATGACGTCTACCTTAGTCATAACAGGTTTAAATCTCAATCGGTACAGCTAGTGTCTTGGCCCTCATAGGACCATCAAATCTAGTCCATTTCTTAGGGCACTAAACAAATTTAAAGGGACTCGAATCGCTCTTAAGCTTACTCTAACTCTTCTTTCAATCTTTCCACTTGTGCTTAGTGCGCTTCACCTCCTCAGCTATCTTCACCTTGTTAACCAAGGCCATAAAAACTTGCTCCCTTTGAGGAGCTATCAGAACTATCAAATCATACATTAATTCTTCCTCGAACCAAACAATCTTATATTACTCAATTGAGCCCAGTGCTAGAGCATACCTGCTCAATCTCAGAAACTCGACTTCATACTAGGCCACAGTCCTCTCACCCTGAAATAGGCTCATAAACTCGCCATCACATAGTTACCCTAGAAAGCATTCATGAAGAAATCCCAAGTAATCTACTTGGGCTAGGTATGCTGCTCAATCGTCAACCACCACTAGTAAGCCTCGTCTCGAAGTAGAGACACGACATTCTTCAATTTCTATGCAAAAGTACAGTCGATATCGTTCATAATACGCTTGGTGACCTCTAACCAATACTAGGCCACTGTCAGGGCAACTCTAATGACACCTCTAAACAATTCAACACCATTCGACCAAAGTCGTCCAGTAACTGACCCTTGGTCCCCCAAATCCAAAATAGGTCCTGACGACCCTCTTTAAAAAAGAAGAATGGCCTAGGACAATGCGTCATCCCTATCTGTCAAAATCTGGGACCCTGTCTCAGTAGTAAGAGTACCCATAGTCTTATTGGTGCCCAGATCGAGCATATTGCCTATAAAAGATGAATTTCCTCGAGTTCCTCTACGACGTCCACGAGAACCACGTCTTCGACTATCATGTGAACTCATACTCTCAACTTGTCTATAAATATTAGAAGTTGATAGATCAGATTGAAGTTTTTACCAGATGTTTTATTTCACAGTTCATAACATAGTCTCTAACTAAAGCAAACAAGTTTAATCACTACAATGTTTTCTAGCTAAACAGTATAGCTAAAGCAGAAGTACTTGTACAGGTTTAGTGTTGGAGACTCAGTTATCAAAAAATTAATTTTTTAGAATTAACCAAATAAACATTTTTATACAAAACACTTTTCATGAAAAAAGAAGCCCAGAAAACACAACTTGATTTTTGCTACCTAACTCTAATACCACTAAATGTAACACCCTAAACCTGGACTAGACGTTATGGCCAAGTTTAGAGAGCTACATTAAACCATTTCTGGAAAATCTCACTTTCAATAAAAAAGTTCAAACGTTTTGAATTCATTTAAAGGATGATAAAAAAATCATAAATCTAGTCACTAAAAACAACAATCTTAAAAATAGATAACGACAAAAATGCTAATTACATAATAAGATGATTAAGCAAAATGACCGAGCTCTTGATACATCGATCCGATCAAGTCTGTGGGTTACCTGACATCTAGTCATACAGACTAAATAAGTTTATAACCCAATGTGTGTAACTTATGTATACAATCAATCAAAATTATATATAACAGATATGCTTTCGATTGTTATTTAAACAGATAGTTTTCAAAATCGATTATAAAGTCGAAAACACAAGATATTAGGTATAGTTGTAGGATATATAAGATATAGACGCGAACAAATCAGATACAGATGTGGATTTCTACCCTTATCTTCTACAGACCATATTCGTCCATCCTTACACACCACATAGGGTATCAAGTACCCATCCATCCTTACACACCGCATAGTGACTGTATGTCAAGTTTCAAAATAATTGTAATCTAGTTGCCAGAATCAGATATATGATTGTGGTTTAGCCACCATATTGACAGATTATTAAACTACCTACATTTTCTTTTCTACACAGTCTCAACCCAATGTATATGTAGATTTAACATATATCAGATATGCGTATAAAGTGATACAAATTCAAGTCATACTAATGTAATACTGTCACACTTACTTATCAAATTTCATCTCAAATATATATGTGTGAATAACAGATTATTTAGTAACAAATCATCATATAACAAATTTCATTGCCTAATTCAGATCATACGGACACCATGGTAGGCCTACGTTTGATTCAAATGACATTTATGGGCCTAGGGAAAAATTCTAATTTTTTTGCCCATATGCTCATGTGGCCCACCTTAGTGTCACATATGGCTAGTCACACGGCCTAGCACTTAGCCGTTTGACCCAAAACAATGAGTTACATGGTTTAGCATAGGGCCAAGCACTCGAATGTGAAATAAATGAAAATTATGGGCTGCTAGGGGAATTATGGTAATTCGGCTAGCATGGGTCTATTGTGAATTTTCATTAATTTGTGATTTTATAAAATAAGGACTAAATTGCGAAAAGAGTGAAATATGTGGGGCAAAAGTGTAAAAATATCGTAATGTATGTTTTGGACTAAATTGAATGAATAGTTGATTGAATAAGTTAATTTTGACCATTTATAGATCAAGAAAAGAGGAATTTGGACTTAGATCGGGGAAAAAACAAAATAATTGAATAGTCGGTCGGTCCATTTCGTTATTTCCGTATATGAGGTAAGTTCGTATAATTGAATTTAAATGTGCTTCTATTTATTTGATAGATGAGATTGAGATGGTATTTATTCTAATAGATAAATGTGGAGATATTAAATTTAATGTACGGTTAAAGTAAATGAGATGCTGATTAAGACCATAACTGGGCTATAGCAAAACCAGATAATAAGACCATAACCGGGTTATGACACGTGAATGTAAGACCATGGCAGGGCCTTGGTAATGTATGTGTAAGACCATAGTTGGGCTATGGCATCAAAAAATCAAACTATTTGTATCATAAGCATTTATAAGCCAGAGTGGTTTGATAAGAGAATGTTTGAGAAATAGATAAGTATCGGTACAGGTATACACGGAAAACTAATTCAAGTAACGAATTAGAAGAATTTGAGAACTTATGAGTAATGATATGGATAAACTTTATGTTAGCTCATTGTTTGATGCTTAAATGTTAATTATGTTATCCATTTTGAAATGTTAATGAATGTTGTGATTATTTCATATTTACATAAGAACTTACTAAGCTTTATAGCTTACTTTGTTTAATTTTCGATGTTTTATAGTTTTACGAAGATAGCTCAGATCCATGGATTGTCAGAGACTTCATCGCACTATCGGACATCTATTTGGTACTTTTGGTATATGGCATGTATAGGCTTGTGTCATTTTGGTATGTTTGATGAACATGTAATTAGGCGATTTGAGTTGGCTTGTGATGATGAATTTGTTAAGGTATAAATATGTGTAAATGGCTTCGTTTTGAGTTAGGTAATTGACCTATATTGAGTAAATCAGGTTGAATTAATAATGCATGTTTGGAATAGTTTAACTAAATGAAATATATATGTGAATTATGTATAATAAGGTAAGTTGAATTGATAGGTATTTGAATAGGTAAATGGCATTGAATTGAGTATTGAATTGGTTGAAATGGATATCGTATAATTGTGTATTAGATGATGACTTTTGGCTGTATATTTGTGCTTTAAAATGGTACCAATTGATCTTGGATAGGTATGTGCAAAATAGGTGGCAAAATGGCTTAGTAAATGACCTATTTTTGTCCACACGGGCAGAGACACGGGTGTGTGTCTCAGCCGTGTGTGACACACGGTCATGTTGCACGGTTATTTGTCCCTTGGTGTTAAAATTGAATTGAAGTCAGTATGCTCCACACGGTCTCACACACATGCATGTGATTGGCTGTGTGGTACAAGTCAATATACCCCCTAATTGGTACACGGCCTAGCACACGGGCGTGTGACTTTGCCATGTTGCATAAGTCAGTATACCCTACAGGTTTGGCACGGCCTAGCACACAGGCGTGTGTGGCCACTTCAAAGGGTACACGGGCTAGAGACATGGGTGTGTGGTTAGCCGTGTGACCCAAGTCAGTATGTATGCCCTGTTTTCACACGGCTAGTGACACGGGCGTGTCTTGAGCCGTGTGAGGCACACGGCCTGTTCACACGGGCGTGTGACCCCTGTATGGTTAAAACTTTTCTAATTTTTCAAAATTTTCATATGTTACCGGTTTAGTCCCGAACCACTTCTGAAGATGTTTAAGGCCTCGTAGGCCTTTATAAGGGACAATGTGATTGTGTTGAATGATTTATTAGAATGAATGCTTTATGTATGAATTATGTATGTTAAATGATGTGTATTGATCAGAAATACCTCGTAACCCTACACTGGTGATGGATATGGGTTAGGGGTGTTACATTTTATTGGTATTAAAGGTACGGTTTATTGATTCTAGGACTAACATAGCGTATATGAGAGCCTAGCTATACATGCCATATATAACCTGTGATAGTGTGATGAATCCTGACATTATAAACTATGTTTTCGTTTAGTAATGGATCCCAAATGACTTGTAGTAGATGATGTTGAGAGTAATGACCCAGCTTCTACTCAAGGGACAGCGCCTTCCGAATCTATACCCGTGTCGAGTAGTCACAGAGGTGAAGCTAAAAAAGCCTTTTTCCATATGATGAATGAGTGGTTTAGTTAATATGTCCGGACAAATCTGGCTGCTCAACAACCTCCACCCCTGCCAAATCCTCAATCAATTCCTGTAGTTCCTCAAGTTATTGACCCAATACAATCGAATAAGCTGCCAGTCAGTAAAATTCGTAAGCATGGGGCTGAAGAGTTTAGGGCTAATGTTGATGATGATCCTGAGAGAGTCGAGTTTTGGCTTAAAAATACGATCCGAGTGTTTGATGAACTTTTTTGCACACCAACTGAATGTTTAAAGTGTGCTATATCTCTTTTGAGAGACACTGCATACCAGTGGTGGAATACATTAATATCTCTAGTGCTGAGAGAGAGAGAGTCACCTATGAGTTATTTTAGACCGAGTTTCGAAAAAAGTAAATTAGTTAACGGTTTCTGGATCAAAAGCATAAAGAGTTTTTAGATCTGAAACAAGGCCGCATGACCATAACTGAGTACGAGAGAGAATTTGTACGGTTAAGTAAATATGACCGAGAGTATGTTTCGACTGAATAGATAATGTGCAAGCAGTTTGTTAACGGGTTGAACGAAGATATTAAACTTCTAGTCGGAATATTAGATTTAAAGGAATTTCGTTGTATTAGTTGAGTGTGCTTATAAAGCTAAACAATTGGGCAAAGAAAAGAGAAAGGCTGATTCTAAAGCTAAATATTCGAGAAAGAGATCGATGAATAAACTTTATCACTCTTCATCAAAGAAATTCTGAGATTCATATAGTTGATCAAATGTATTAGTGGAGTACTCTAATAGAGATCGTGGGAAGCAATTTATGGGTTCAAAAACTCTAGCGTATCAATGGCAATGTGGGTAATGCTAGACTGAATAAAATGTGGACGATGTGGAAAAAAAACATTTTGGAAAGTGTAGACTGAGTGATAAAGCCTGTTTTAGATATAGTTCGCATGAACACTTCATTCGAGATTGTCCTGAGTTAGATGAGAAAAATAAATATTAGAGTGCAAGACAAAGCAACACGACTGCGAGAGGAAGAGCATTCCGTAATGCTGGAAATGTGAGTGGTGGTAGAGGTACAACATGAGATGCTATTGAGTGATCAGAGGTTGGAGCACCTGCCAGAACTTATTCTATACGCGCTCGCGAAGAAGTGTCATCTCCAGATGTTATTACCGGTACATTCTCACTTTCTGACACTGATATAATTGCATTGATAGATCTTAGATCAACTCATTCATATATATGTTGAACTTAGTGTCTAGTAAGAATTTACTTGTTGGTTCTACTGAGTTTGTTATAAAAGTGTCGAACCCCTTAGGCAAATATGTCTTGGTTGACAAAGTTTGTAAGAATTGTCCATTAATGACTTGGGGTTACTGTTTTATGGCTGACTTGATGTGGTTTCCATTTGATGAGTTTGATGTTATTCTGGGTATGGACTGGTTGGCGTTGCATGATGCAGTAGTAAATTGTAGACGAAAGATAATTGAGTTGAGATGTCAGAATAATGAAACTATTTGAATCGAATCAAATGATTTGAAGGGTTTAGCAACTGTAATCTCGTCGATGTTAGCTCTGAAATATGTGAAAAAGGGATGCAATGCATATCTTGCATATGTACTTGATACAAAAGTGCCAGAAACAAAGATTGAATCAGTACCAGTTGTTTGCGAGTATTCAGATGTGTTTCTAGAAAAGTTACCGGGTTTGCCACCGATCAGAGAGGTTGAGTTTGCTATTGATTTAGTATCGAAAGCTTCACCAATATCAATAGATCTGTATAGAATGGCTCCGACAGAGTTAAAAGAGTTGAAAGTTCAGTTGGAAGAATTAACTGATAGAGGATTTACAAGACCGAGTTTCTCACCCTGAGGTGCACCAGTGTTGTTTGTAAAGAAAAGGATGGTTCTATGAGAATGTGTATAGGCTATCGACAACTTAACAAAGTGACAATCAAGGATAAATATCCTCTACCGAGAATTAATATTTATTTTATCAGTTGCAAGGTGCAACAGTATTTTCAAAGATTGATTTGAGATCTGGTTATTATCAGTTGCGAGTTAAAGACTCAGATGTGCCGAAGACAGCATTCAGAACGAGGAACGGACATTATGAATTCCTTGTTATGCCTTTTGGATTGACTAATGCTCATGCCATTTTTATGGATTTGATGAATCAGATTTTTAGACTGTATTTAGACAAATTCGTGGTTGTATTTATTGATGATATTCTGATTTACTCTCGTGATGAATCTGAGCATGTCAAACATTTGAGAATCGTGTTACAAACTTTGAGAGATAAGCAGTTGTTTGCAAAGTTCAGCAAATGTGAGTTTTGGCTATGAGAGGTTAGTTTTCTGGGACATATAGTTTCAGCCGAGGGTATCCAAGTTGACTCGAGCAAAGTTTCTGCGATTATAGATTGGAAGCCTCCAGGAAATGTATCCGAAGTCTGTAATTCTCTGGGACTAGTCGGCTATTATGGACGATTTGTGAAAGGCTTCTCAATGATTGTGACCCTGATGACAAGATTGTTTCAAAAAGATGTTAAATTTGAGTTGTCAGAAAAGTGTTAGCAGAGCTTCGAGCAGTTGAAAGCATTATTGATAGAGACACTAGTGTTAGTTCAGCCTGAGTCGGGTAAAGAATTCGTAGTTTTTAGTGATACATCATTAAATGGCCTGGGTTGTGTTTTGATGCAGGAAGGCAAAGTTGTAGCTTATGCCTTGAGACAGTTGAAGCCACACGAAAAGAATTATTCGACGCATGATCTAGAGTTAGCCGCGATAGTGTTCGCATTGAAAATTTGGCGTCATTACTTGTTTGGTGAGAACTGCCATATTGATACCAACCAAAAAAGCTTGAAATATTTGATAACTCAGAAAGATTTGAATTTTCGACAGTGGAGATGGTTAGAATTGCTAAAAGACTATGAATTAATGATTGAGTATCATTCGGGGAAAGCAAACGTAGTTGCTGATGCTTTGATTCAAAAGTCCTTATTTGCTTTACGAGCTTTGAACACACAATTAGCTTTGTCTGGCGAAAGTTTGATAGTAGTCGAGTAGAAAGCGAGACCGTTATTTCTATAACAGATTTGTGAGGCTAAAAAATTTAATAATGAATTACAAGCGAAACGAGCTTAGTGTGAGTCAAATTTTGATTCAGAGTTTCAAATAGATGATTGTTTGATGTTTCGTGATAGAATATGTGTACCAAGAAATTCTGAGCTCATTCAAAAGATTCTAAACAAAGCACTTTAGTACATCCTGGAAGCATGAAAATGTATAACGATTTGAAACAACTTTATTGGTGGCACGGCATGAAATGAGATATCTCAGAATTTGTTTCAAAATATTTGATTTGTTAGCAAGTCAAAGCTGAGCATCAAGTGTCGTCAGGTTTATTACAGCCTATTATGATTCCTCAGTGGAAATGAGATAGAGTAACTATGGATTTCATATCGGGTTTGCCCTTATCTCTGGAAAAGAAAGATGCGATCTGGGTTGTTGTTTACAAATTGACGAAATCAGCTCATTTCATTCTGATACGTATAGATTTCTCGCTTGATAAATTAACTGAGCTGTATATTTCCAAAATTGTGAGATTACATGGTGTTCCCCTATCTATTGTTTTGGATAGAGATCCAAGATTTACTTCGCAATTTTGGAAGAAATTGCAAGAAGCTTTGGGTTCAAAACTACATTTTAGCACTACATTTCACCTACAAACGGGTGGTCAATCCAAACGAGTTATTCAGATGCTTGAGGATATGTTGCGTTGTTGTATTATTGAGTTTGAAGGCAGCTGGGAGAAATATCTACCACTAATTAAATTTTCTTACAATAATAGCTTTCAATCGAGTATAAAGATGACACCCTACGAAGCTCTATATGGTCGTAAATGTCAAACACCATTGTACTGGAGTGAGCTTAGTGAAAATAAGATTGACGGGGTTGATTTGATCAAAGAGACTGAATAAAAAATGAAAGTAATTCGCGATAGTTTGAAAGCAGCTTCAGATCAACAGAAATCGTACGCAGACTTGAAATGGAATGATATTGAGTTCCAAGTCAGGGATTGAGTGTTTCTAAAGGTGTCGACGTAGAAAAAAGATATTACGGTTTGGTCAGAAAGGGAAATTGAGTCCGCGATTCATCAGACGATATGAGATTACTAAGTGAGTTGGGCTAGTGGCATATTGGCTATCTTTACTGTCTGAGTTAGAGAAAATACATAATGTATTTCATGTGTCGATGCTTTGACGATACCAATCTGACCCTTCACATGTCATTTCCCCGACTGAGGTTGAAATTCAGTCTGATATGTCATATGCTGAAAAATCAATTCGAATTTTAGGTCGTGAGATCAAAGAGCTGAGAAATAAGAGAATTGCATTAGTGAAAGTATTATGGCATCATCACGGGGTTGAAGAAACTACATGGGAACCCGATGATGCTATGAGAAAACAATACCCGAACCTGTTCACTGGTAAAATTTTCGGGGACAAAAATCCCTAAGGGGGAGAGTTGTAACAGCCGGTTTTTAGTCAAATCAGAACAGTGGTTTTGGGACCACAAATCTGAGGTCAAAATATTTATTTTATTATTATTTTAAGGTCTATAGCATGAATATATGACTGTGTGAAAATTTCGTGAAGTAATTTTATTGTTTAAATGGTCAATTTGAGAAAAAGGACTAAATTGCGTAAAATGCAAAAGTACTGTTCTATAAGTTAAAAGGGTTTAATAACTATGAAATTAAATTTTTGAAGGGTTTATGTTGTAATTGTACCATTGTTATATTAAATGGACAAAGATGGACAAGAGATTAAGTGTTTTTAATAGTAATATTTAAGGTTAAATAAGTAATTTAGTAATAAATTAATAATAAGTAAAACCAAAGTTAAAATTTTTTTCATCTTTCTTTGTTATTACCGAAATTGAAGGGAGAATAAACCATTTAAGGGTTTGAAGCAATCGGTCACTTTAGAGCTCAATTGTAAGTTCGTTTTTGCTCGGCTTTTAATGATTTTTATATTTTTGAGATTGTTGCTTCGTATTCTAGCTAGCCCAGGGACTATTTTGTGAAACTGTTAAAGATTTTGAATGATGCCATTGATGAATACATGTGTATTTTGAAGTTTCTTGATATATTATGTATGCTTGTTAATAGATATACATGATTTATAGTAAAAATGCAAAATAAGGATTAAATTGAGAAAAGTGTAAAGTTAGTGGTTAAAATGTGAAATAAATGAAAATTATGGGCTTCTAGGGGCATTATAGTAATTTTTCTAGCATGGGTCTATTGTGAATTTTCATTAATATGTGATTTTATGAAATAAGGATTAAATTGTGAAAAAAGTGAAATATGTAGGGCAAAAGTTTAAAAATGCCTTAATGTATGTTTTGGACTAAATTGAATGAATAATTGATTGAATAAGTTAATTTTGATCATTTATAGATCAAGAAAAGAGGATTTCAGACTTAGATCGAGGAAAAAGCAAAGTAGTTGAATAGTCGGTCCATTTCGTTATTTCCGTATACGAGGTAAGTTCGTATAATTGAACTTAAATGTGTATCTATTTATTTGATGGATGAAATTGAAATAGTATTTATTGTAATAGGTAAATGTGGAGATATTAAATTTAATGTACGGTTAAAGTAAATGATATGTTGAATAAGACCATAGCTAGGTTATGGCAAAACCGGATAATAAGACTATAACAAGGTTATGGCACGTGAATGTAAGACCATGGCAGAGCCTTGGCAATGTATGTGTAAGACCGTAGTTGGACTATGGCATCAAAAAATTGAAGTATTTGTATCATAAAAATTTATAAGCCGGAGTGGTTTGATAAGAGAATGTTTGAGAAATAGATAAGTATCGGTACAGGTATGTACGGAAAACTAATTCAAGTAATGAGTTAGAAGAAGTTGAGAACTTATGAGTTATGATATGGATAAACTTTATGTTAGCTCATTGTTTAATGCTTAAATGTTAGTTATGTTATCCATTTTGAAATGTTAATGAATGTTGTGATTATTTCATATTTACATAAAAACTTACTAAGCTTTATAGCTTACTTTGTTTAATTTTTGATGTTTTATAGTTTTACGAAGCTAGCTCGGATCCGTGGATTGTCAGAGACTTCATCGCACTATTGGACATCTATTTGGTACTTTTGAGCTGTGTAAATATGGTATATGTCATGTACAGGCTTGTTTCATTTTAATATGTTTGATGAACATGTAATTAGGCCATTTGAGTTGGCTTGTGATGATGAATTTTGTTAAGGTATAAAGATGTGTAAATGGCTTTGTTTTGATTTAGGTAGTTGACCTATATTGAGTAAATGAGGTTGAATTAATAATGCATGTTTGGAATGGTTTAACTAAATGAAACATATATATGAATTATGTATAGTAAGGTAAGTTGAATTGATAGGTATTGAATGTAACACCCCTAACCCGTATCCGTCGCCAGAATAGGGTTATGAGGCATTACCGAACAAAGTACAACATATATTATACATTTCTCATACATAACTCTAATTCACATAACTATCAATCTAATACATTGATATTGTCCCTTATAAGTCCATACGAGGCTCAAAAACATGCTTAAAAGAGGTTCGGGACTAAACTGATCACATATAAAAATTTCCAAAACTTAAAAAATTATCTTGCATTTAGAGGTCAGACGCCCGTGTGAAAACAGGGCATACATATTGACTTGGGTCACACGGCCGACCACACGCCCTTGTATCTAGCCCATGTACCCTAGGAAATGGCCACACAAGCTAGTGTGCTAGGCCATGTGCCATTTAGGGGGTATACTGACGTATGTCACACGGTCAGTCACACGCCCGTGTGTGAGCCTGTGTGACATACACGGCCAGTAGACACACCCGTGCCAAACATGTAGGGTATACTGACTTAATTCGTAGGGCTACCCAGGGAACACACGGCCAGTGTGACACACGCCCGTGTCTCTGCCCATGTGGACAAAAATAGGCTATTTGAAAAGCCAATTTGCCACCCTTTTCACATATTCACCTAGCAACCAAAATGAAACCATTTCAACACATTTATAGGCATCCAAAACATGTCAATTCATATACCATTTATGCCATCTAGTCTCAACCATTTCAATCACTCAATTCCATATTCAAAACATAGCAATTCATTATGCCAAAACCATCACAATTTACCTAATTACCAAATGCATTAACTCATCAACTTATCCTCTATTTCAAGTCACTTAATACACCATATCATCACCTCAAATCAAACCACAATATGTTAACTTCCAATCATTAATACATCAATTACTAACCAATTAAATGAGCAACCATTTAGCTATATCAATAACTATGGCAAACATACCAGAACACAAGGTAACTTATAATTCACATATATCACTTAACAAACACATAATTTAAGCCAACTTAATGGCCATACACACCAAAATTTACAAGCCAAATCTCATGGCTAAAATCATAGCTCAAAACATACCAAAATGACATTAGCCTATACATGCCATATACCATATATGCAAAGCTCCAAAAGTACCAACAAATAGTCGATAGTGTGATGATGGTTCCCGATGATCCCTGATGTCCAAGCTAGCCTCGGTAATCTATAAAACATAGAAAGAACACACAAAGTAAGCTTTAAAAGCTTAGTAAGCCATATATAAATAAAACCATCATATGAACATTTGCATATCAATTCAAATATGCTAAGCATAGTTAATCACATATATGATCACAAACCTTTCTCATGGTACACATATTCAATTTCACAATTGAAATCATCAAATACTTGTCTTTTCAATACTCGTATGAATCTCGTACATATCTGAGTCACTTAGCTCATTCACATATTCTTTCTCGACTTGACTTTGCCCATTAAACCATTCAGAATTGTTAAGGATACTTGGAAATCACTTAAGTTTATACAATGCCATATCCCAGATATGGTCTTACATGTTATCACATATCGATGCCATTGTCCTAGACAGGGTCTTACACGAAATTGATTAACGATGCCAATGTCCCAGACATGGTCTTACATGTAATCACATCTCAACAACCTAATGTCATGACATTCATTTCCTATACTATTCCTAAGGTTCGAACGAGACTTTCGAATATTGTAACTCTATTGATTCTTGCTTGTAATTACTCGTTCAACATTCATAGCAACTCAATAACATTTAAACACATATAATTCAATTTAAAGATGTTTATTTGCATATGAACTTACCTCGTAGTTGAAATAAAGAGACTGGATCGACTATTCGATAACTTTGGATTTCCCCCGATCTAAATCCAATTTCTTTCATTCTTGATCTATGTACATTAAAAATTAACTCTTTTATTCATAAACACATTCAATTTAGTCCACAAATACATATTTTGGATTTTTTTCACTTTAGCCCCTAAAGTTTCACATTTATTCAATTTAGTCCTCTATTCATAAAAACACAAATTACACAATTTCTTTCTATTTTCTTACTGGCTAAATTTTCATAGTATACAAATTAGTCCATATTTATTAATATTTCACACATTTAACCACAAATTTTCATCTTTTCACAATTTAATCTCTTTTATGCAATTTCACTAAAAATCACTTTACAAAACATGATAATCTATCAACAAATATTCATTTTCCATCATCAAACATTCAAAAGCTCAAGATATAATCAATGGAATTTTACAAAATCACCAACAAACTCAAAAATTAAAGCACGGACTAGCTAGTACTCAAAGTAACGATCACAAAAACGTAGAAATAATAAAAAACCGAGTTCAAAACATACCTTAATCACAAACACAAAGTGCCAAACCCTAAAACATGAATATGACTTATTTTTTCTTCTATTTTTTGTTGAGGAAGATGATCATTTAACATTAAAATTATTTTTATTTTATTTAATATGACTTAATTCATAGTTTACCATTTTACCCTTGGTTATTAAACCATTTAATCATAAAATATAAGGCCATTTATGTCTATTTCCACTATCAATGGTCTAATTACAACATAAGGACCTTTCATTTAATAATTCATGGCAATTAAACACTTTCAACTTATAGCATGCTACTTTTGCATTTTACGTGATTAAGTCCTTTTTCTCAAATTGAGCTATTAAACGATAAAATTAGCTCAAGAAATTTTTACACTATATATTCACATGCTATAAACACCAAAAATAATATTAAAATAATTTTATGACCTATGATTTGTGGTTCCGAAACAACTATTCCAATTTAACTAAAACCGGCCTGTTACAATTTGAATAGGTAAATGGCATTGAATTGAATATTGAATGATTGTTTATTGGATGATGAATTTTTGCTACATATTTGTGTCTTAAAATGGTACCAATTGATCTTGTATAGGTATGTGCAAAATGGGTGGCAAAATGGCTGGTAAATGACCTATTTTTGTCTACACAGGCAGAGACACGGGCATGCGTCTCAGCTGTGTGTGACACACGGTCATGTTGCATGGTTGTGTGTTCCTTGGTGTTGAAATTGAATTGAATTCAGTATGCTCCACACGGTCTCACACACGGGCGTGTGATTGGCCGTGTGGTACAAGTCAGTATACCCCCTAATTGGCACATGGGCGTATGACTTGACCGTGTTGCATAAGTTAGTATACCCTATAGGTTTGGAGCAGCCTAGCACACGGGCATGTGTGGCCACTTGGAAGGGCACACGGGCTAGACACACGGGCGTGTGGTTGGCCATGTGACCCAAGTCTGTATGTATGTCCTGTTTCCACATGACCTGTTCACACAGGCATGTGACCCCTGTATGGTTGAAATTTTTCTAAGTTTCCAAAATTTTCATATGTTATCGGTTTTGTCCTGAACCACTTCTGAAGCATGTTTAAGGCCTCGTAGGCCCTTATAAGAGACAATGTGATTGCGTTGAATGATTTATGAGAATGAATGCTTTATGTATGAGTTATGTATGTTAAATGATTATTGATCGAAAATACCTCGTAACCCTACTCCGGTGACGGATACTGGTTAGGGGTATTACACATTATCTTGAACATTAAGAAAAAGACCTAAAATACTTATAAGTAATTCACTTGATCAAGGTACTAAACATATATACCAAAAAATGTCACCAAACTAAGTATCAACTACAAACAACATGGACAAACCAACCAAAAGTCCTAACACATGCCATTCAGAATGAAGTTCCGAAACAACTCAAAATATCTACCAAAGAAGAAATGGATAGTGTGTATGTTCCGACTTGAACTTCTGACCTAATAGGCTTTACAAAATCTACAAGAAAAACACAAAATGTAAGCATAATATGCTTAGTAAGTTCAAATTCATGCCAAATTCATGCAAACACAACTTAACTACTACAGTTACTTTACGTAAAACATACATAATTTCCAAAACACTCCTATATATTAAAAAATGTTTATTCACATAACAAATCTTAAAACCTTTACATAATAGTCCATTCCAATGATATCCTTTTCATTTGATATCCTTTTCAATTGATATCCTTTTCAACCTTTTCGTTGTTCGGGGATGCCATGATATCTTTCAGCCATGATCTTTTCCCTTTTGAGTATATTGCCATGATATATTTAAATCATGATCTTTCCCTTTTCTTAAATCAAAAAGATCTACAACACCTCAAAATTTGAATGTTTGTTTGTTAAAATCTGTTATTATTAATTCTATGTTTCTGTGGCTAAGTGCTATGTTTATGTGTTTGAAATCAAGAATTCAGGTATCACTTTTAGAATATTTTTGCTATTTTATTTTTACTTAACCCTTATCCTTGAACTTTCGACTTAAGTTTATTTCTGCGTTAATTTGTGTCAATGATGAACCTATTGGTTTAATGGTTAAGTTTTATTTTAAACTAAATAATTAAGTTTTATTTTAAACTAAATAATTAAGTTTTTCCCATATTTTCTTTTTCTTTCTTACCAAATTCGTTCATCGTTTTGTACATTCTTTTCCTTTTCCTTTTTTTCTTATTCTTGAATCAACCTTTTTTTACTTCCTTTGGTCTTCGTAATTGGCTGGTGTGTTCTTGTTAGCTTTTTATCCTCTTTTTAGTTGGCTTGAGATTGTTGGGTAAGTGAATGGTTTTGTTTCGCACGACACCTTTTTCGAGTTTTTGGCTTGTGGTTTTTATTCTTGGCTTTTCTGTTAGGAAAGGGACGAGTGACCCTTGATGATCCTCTAATGACTTGATTAGTGTTTCTGCTATTCATTTTTGGTACGTGAATTGTTTTGATTTAGGAATTTATAGCAAAGTTCTTCGACATAACTTCGAGGTTGTATGTTAATTTAGCGTTTGGTTATGGATAGATCGTTTATTTGGTCAATTGAATCTTATTTTTAAGCTTTGGAAGTCTTCGGATTACTCCGGCATCAAATTTATACCAAGTGTGTAACGAAAGCCCAAATTTATGCTAACGACGAAAGTCGAAATCTATGGTTGTCGATGCCACATGGTCGTATGCCAGGCCATATGAGCCACACTATCATGTGTCAGGCCGTGTAACTCACTATTTTAGAATAGAGTCACATGAACCAAAGATACAGGCGTGTGTCTAGGCCATATAACTCACTATTTTGGAATTAGAGTCACACGGGCTAGAAATACGAGAGCGTGTCTAAGCCGTGTGAGAGAATTTTTGGGTCTTGAGTCACACACCACTAACTTTACACTTTTCTCAATTTAATCCCTATTTTGCATTTTTACTAAAAATCACTTAACAAAACTTGTATATCTATCAACAAGCATTCATAATTTATCAAAAAACTTCAAAATACGCATGTATTCATCAATGGAATCATTCAAAATCTTTAACAATTTTGCAAAATAGTCCCTGGGCTAGCTAGAATACGAAGCAACAATCTCAAAAACAAAAAAGTCATTAAAAATCGAGCAAAAACGAACTCACAATTGAGCTCTAAAGTTAACGATTGCTTCAAACCCTTAAATGGTTTATTCTCCCTTCAATTTCGGCAATAACATAGAAAGATGAGCAAAATTTTAACTTTGGTTTTACTTATTATTAATTTATTACTAAATTACTTATTTAACCTTAAATATTACTATTAAAAATAGTTAATCTCTTGTCCATATTTGTCCATTTAATATAAAAATGGTACAATTACAACATAAACCCTTCAAGCATTTAATTTCATAGCTATTAAACCCTTTTAACTTATAAAATAGTACTTTTGCATTTTACGTAATTTAGTCCTTTTTTCTCAAATTGACCATTTAAAAAATAAAATTACTTCACAAGATTTTCACATAGACCTTAAAATAATAATAAAATAAATATTTTGACCTTAGATTTTTGGTCCCAAAACCACTGTTTCGATTTGACTAAAAATAGGCTGTAACATGATGTATATATATAAGTTGTTAGATGTGAATGAAATGTTTGAGTAGTTCTAAATATATGAAATTAGGGTGATAGCTGGAATTGTAGTTATGGTTGATTGGCAAATTGGTTATGTGATTATTTTTCTTTTGATGAATCTAAATATTATTTGGTTTGATATTTGATTAATGTTTGTTCTTGGTTCATTTTGGCTTATAAATTGTGGTGTCAATGAAGGCACATTGGTTAGACACCTAGGTTAATTGATTTTTGGTATGTTTTGATGTCTTTTAATGTGTTTTAACCATATGAAAGTATCTTCAATTGGTTTGGTTTGGTGCCCAAGCCATTGGGTTTGAATTAGCTTGCATTAGGGGTAATTTTTGGTGCACATGGCTTGGCACGGCCGTGTCTTGCACACAGTCATATTACTCGGTGGTGCAATCTAATTCAGTATGTCACATGGTCTATACACGGCCTACGACACCATCGTGTGAACTAACATCAAATCAAACAGCTCTAACACATGGCCTATGACATAGTCGTGTGAGAGTATTTTGAATGTTACACAACTTGGCATGTATCAATCCATTTTTTAGTGGTGCCGAAAATAGTGGTTTTGGGACCACAAATCCAATGAGTGAATCTGTAAATATTACTATTTAAATTTATAAGTCAAATACAGAATTATGTTAAAATTTGATTTAATGATTTTTGTTAATTGAAAAAATAATTAGGTTCAAGTGGAATGTCCCTAAAGTCAAGTAGTTTTAGAAAATAAGGTATCGAGACATCATTTTTATAAATGAGCCAGTAAATATTTTATTAGATATTTTTGGAGTGTTATTAGGGTCATATTAAACTTTGGTTAAGAAATTTTAATGTTTAGTTGGTTAATTAATTAAAAAGAACTAAATCGTAAAGGTTACAAAGGTGGGTTTCTATTAGTTAAATGGGTTAAATGGTTAAAGAAATATAAAAAATGGACTTAGGTGGTAATTAAACCATATAAATGTATAGTGGACATTTATGGAGAAAGACTTATTGTTTATTAACTAAATTATTAAGGTTAAAAAGGTAATTTAATAATAAATAACATAAACAAATGAGAAAAGATGACTATCATCTTCTCAAAGTGGTTTTGTTCTAGCCGAAACACCATGGAATTAAGCTTGGAAATTTTGGTTCTTACACTTGCTTGCATGTAACTGATTTTAATTCCATTTTCAGTAATTTTGATATTTTTGTGATCGATTTAGCTTAATCTAGCTAACCTGGGGGTCAATTTGTAAAACTATTAAATTTTATGGACTTACTATGAATGAGTTTTGTTGTTTTTTGAATTTGATTGATATAATAATATGTTTGGCTGTTGAATAAACTTATTTTGTTAAGTGATTTTTTATAATTTTAAGGTTTAGGGACTTATTTGTAAAAATGATAAAATTTAAGGAAATATTATGAATTGATGATAAATGTGGGCTATTATAAGACTAGGTAAAATCTCCTAACATGAATTTGAGCTAAAAATAGTAAATTTGCATGTTTTGGGTTTAGGGGCTAAATTTTATAAAAGTTAAAATGTTTGGGGTAAATTTGTAAATTGATAATGGAGGGGTTTAATTGCATAAAACTACTTGTTAGAATGCTGGAAATGTATTAATTGGGTTGAATTATTATTTAGATCAAGGAAACAACGTAATCAGATTTAAAGCAAGGAAAAGCTAACTGTTGGATTAGTCGTTGGCTTCGTTTTTACAACTATATTTGTCGAGGTAAGTTCGTATAAGGATTGAAATCATTACTTACATTTTGGATGAATGTAAATAGATATTTATGCTATGTTTAAATTATTATTATGGATCATCTAGAGAAATTAATCAAATTAAAGGATATATGAACAATTACTAATGTGATTGGTGAAATTGTATTTGGTGATTAGGAATTATAGATTGTCTCTTTCAATGTTTACTTTGTTTAAGGTAAATTCATAGTGTTTTGATATGTAAATGTAAATATCTTGTTATTATATCATTGTTTGTTAGTTAGTTGATTATATTTTTGAGAAATTTCATTTATTATTATTGGAATTGATTATTACAAATGAGTACATATAAGAATGAATAGTTGATGATAGCATTTTTGTGATTTCACACTATTGATATGAATGTAATAGAGTTATTGTAAATATACAAAAATGATGAAGTGCTTCCGAATGATAAATGTGTATAAAATTAACAAATTTATGCTTAATACCCAGTTGAACGTAGTAAACACTTAGGATATGATTGACATGCCAATAGGTTTTATCGCGCACTATACAAGATTGATTGACGTTGAGATGACGATTCTATTTTATTCTTATTTACTAAATATACCGAAGTTCAACATTTGTTACGAACTATTGCGTTATATTACAGTGATTTGGGTGTGTTCCAGGGATAGATGTAAAGCCTTCGGGCTTGGCACTCATTTGAGCATTTTGGTGTGTTTGGTTGGTTAACTGAGTATTCGAGTCAAGTTACTAGTTCATCGGGCTATGAAATAATTGAATTACAATCTATTTATGTACTTATATATTATGGCATACTTATAGTATTAGTAAGTGAAAGATATTATAATGAGTTCCTTAGTTACATATATGGATTGTTACTTTGAGTATATGTGATTTATGGTATGGAAAATTCTTTTGAAATGGAGGTTGTTTTGATGTATTTGGATTAAAAAGGTAACATTTGAATTATGTGGATGAATGGTTTATATAGTGAAATTCTTTACAGAGTATATGACTATATGAAATGATCTATGACTTAAAGTAAGGACATGGAATATTTAATAAGTATAGTTAAAATGAAATGAAGGTATATGGTAGTCATATGATATATGAATGGTGAAATTGAAATGCTTGGTATGTTTTATGCCTTGATTAGGTTGGATTTATATGTGTATTGCTTCACCTACTAACCTTGTGAGGTATGATGTTTAGGAAAAAGGAAATTTGGTCTAGGACTAAATGGAATTATTCATGGTTGATTAATTTAATGCAATTGGTAAGGTTAAGTTCCTTTATACGAGTTTACTAAGCATCAATTTCTTATATAGTTATTTTCTTTATTTTGTAGATCATCAGAAAGCTCGAGCAGTTGGAATCTTTGTCGGAGTACGATCATATTATCCATCAAGCCACTTGGGTAGCTTTTGAATATATATTGAAATGGTTATAAGTGGCATGTATAGGTTGTATGTCTATTTGGTATGTATTGGATTGTGCCAAGCCTTGGTGTGCCTTAATGCTTTTGTTGATGGTTTATATATGAAGTGTGTTTATAAAATGTTAATGGTTGTGCATGGCCTTCTGAAATTAGGAGGGAAATGGTTGATTAATATGTTTTTGGATGTGGATATCTGGTATATTTAAAGTATGTTAAATGATTGAACTTATGATGTTAAATTGATTTAGGTTAAGTGTTTGAAATGTGGTGCCTTTGAATGGCATATGGGTTAGAACATATAGGATGGTTGAATTGGTATGTTTTGTATGTGTTTAAGGTGTGTTTTGGTCATATAAATATGTATGAGAAAGGTGTGTTTTAGTATGCAAGTATAGGTTTTGAAATGGCTTGTTTTAGGGGCTAAATTTGGAGCACACAGCCATGTATCCCTACTTCGAATATTCACATGGCCTGGGCTATGTCACTCGGCCTGGCCACACAACCTTGTGACCCTTGTATTCCAATTGTTCATGTTTTTCCAAAAATTTCTAATTTGTTTCAAATTGATCCCTAATGGTTCCTAAATTGTTTTTAGAGCCCCGAAAGCTCGATTTAAGGCCCAAATGTATATGTTTGCTATAATTGGAATGAGTTATTAGAAATTCATACTTAAGTTAAATTATTGTTCTATTTTGAAGTTTAAGATTCTATTTTGTACAATAATGCTTCGTAACCCTAATTTGAAAATGGAGACAGGTTAAGAAGTGTTACATGGCACACGGCCTACGACGCAATCGTGTGAAATCATTTCGAAAGTTACACAGTCTGTCACACAGTTGGCCGCACAGCCTGGCCACACAACAATGTAACCCCTATTTTCAAAATTTTTAAGTTTTTTCCAATTTTTCTATTTTATTTCAAATTAATCCCTGAATGTTCCTAAATTATTTTTAGGTCCCCATAGGCCCAGTTTAAGGCCCGTAATTGTATTTTATGCTATAAACGAAATGTTTATATGAATTATAGAATTTAAATTGAATAGGTTTTTTTGTTTGAACTTAAATGTTTCAAAATGTACTATAACACTTTGTAACCCTAATCCGGTAACAAAGATGGGTTAGGGGTGTTATCAGTTTCATTTGAGGTCATATGATTTGTGCAGCCACTGTCAATCAACTAGTCCTTAACTCTGTTGCTGGTTGCAAAACATGAAGTAGTTAACACTTGTTCCTCCTAAGCTTGATTTCCATCAACAGCTTTAGCTTGCACATTCTGCTGCCGCCCTTTGTTTTTACATATTCTTTTCTTATGTCCAAGTTGTTTACAGGCTCTACATTAAATGTATGGCCTAAACCAATAATATTTCTCCAAGTGTGTGGTCTTCTTGTAGTGAGAGCATTGTGAATACTTCTTCTTTCTATTGTCTCTTTTTTGCTTCTCCCTTATTTCATTCCAACTTCTAGCCTTTTTTTCTTGAGGAACTCAAACCTTCCTTGTTCCTATCTTGGAATGCACCTTTAGAGTGCTCTTCTTGCCTACTTGATTTTCTTTGCTATTAAATAGACAGGACATTTATCAACTCTGACAAAGAGGTTATTGACAAATCTCTCGAGTCTTCCAAAGATGAGATCTTCGACTCATTTTTTTAGGGAGAGTTATAATGACTTTCTCCACAATTCTGCTATCACAGAACTGGTCTCCAAGCAGTCTAATCTTGTTGAAAACAACCATAATCCTGTTTGAATTGTAACGACCCAAAAGTTAGTGGTGTCAAAAAATTTGGTTTCGGGATCCCTTTTTCATAAATCGAGGCTATAAATATATATATTTTAAATATTTATAGTGTTATATTAGAAGTGAATTAAATTTTGGATAGGTATTCTTTACGAATTAGTGTTTAATTAGGTACATGACTAAATTGTAAAAGTAGTAAAAGTTTAATTTCTTAAGAATTGTTAATTAGAAACAAAGAGCAAAGGTCAAAAATGAAAATTATTCCATTTCAACGTGCATAGTGGATAAGCGATAAATTGATTTCATTAAAATTTTAATGAAAAGAAAATAAAATTAAAGAAAATAAAATAAATGGAAATTTATTAGCTTCGTGGAGAGAAAGAGAAACATTTATTTTCTCTTCATCCTCTCAAAGCTGAACCTCCATAGGTTAGAGAAGAATATTTCGGCACTTAAGGGTTTGATATTTGAAGCTTAAATTGGTGAGTTCAATATAGTAATTTTCTTGTAATTTTTATGTTTTTGAAATCCCAGGTGCTTAATCTAACTGACCCGTATATTATTTTTTGTAACTGTTAAAGTTTTAGAAAAATGCCATTGATGTTATCTTGAAGATTTAGGTACTAAATTGATAGATTACAAGCGTAAGAGTGAAAAAGGATTAAATTGCAAAGTTATTTGTTAATTTCACATAATAGGGAATAAAATGCACAAATTTTGAAATTTATGGTAGAAATGAGAATTAGAATGTCACAATTGGACTATAGTGCAGACGTATTGAAAATATGAGTTCTTGATTGAAAGTTATGTTAGTATCTATTTTAGGGACTAAATTGAATAAATTATAAAAGTTGCTTAAATTTTAAATTTTTGCTTAAAGTTTAAATTGAGTGTGAATTTGTTTGTATATTGATGATTTGGTATGTTTATGTTAATCCGTAACTAACGTTGACCCAAATTCCTTAAAGAAGAAAGGAAAAGACAAAGTCATCAATGAATAGCTTAGAGTATATGACTTGTATTTCTATAATCTGAAACCATTTCAATTGTTGAAATTATGAATTTTATTGCTTGGTAAGATCATAAGGTGAGTTGAAATTAATAATTTGAGCTGAACCTATTTGAATTGATTGGTTGTTTACGGTAATGACTAAATTAAATATATTTGAGATTATTGTATAATGATGTAAATGCAAAATTAAATATGAATTGAGATGAATTATGTTGACATGTATATGTATTGATGATTGGCTAATGAACAGATTTTATTTAATTGAGAAATTGGCTTATAATGGAAATCAAGAATGGTTACCTTATTAATTATTCGAGTAGAGTCAAATATAGTTGGCATGCCATAAGATAGGAAGAGTTTAATGTTATTACGACTAAAAGTTGAGGAGTGCTGGGCACACCTATTTTTAGGTTATACCGACTAACGCTAGGCACAACTTACTATTTCAGATTTATCTAATAAGCACTAGGTGTCAAACTAGTGTGATTGGTTGGATACATGTATTCGTCCGACTCTGAGTCAGATTAATAGAGAGTTTAAAATGTAAAACAAAATAATGAATTGGGACAAATATTTATGATGATGATTGATATTGAAAATGCAACGGCCCGATTTTAGGCCCAGTCAGAACAGTGGTTTCGGGACCACTAATCCGAGGTTAGAGAAATTATTTTTGATATTATTTCATGTGTTGTGGCATGATTATATGAGAGTATGAAAAATTTGGTGAATTAATTTTAGCGATTGCATGCTTAATTATGAAAAAGGACTAAATCGCATAAAGTGCAAAAGTCTTATTTTGATAGGTAAGGGTGTAAAATAGCTAGAGAACCAAAATTGGGGCTCTTTAAAGGGAAAATAGACCCCTTAGAAGCTTATGGCCGGCCATAGGGGACAAGGAATTCAAATGGTCAAATGGGTAGGTGACTTAAAGTATAATAAAATAGTACCCTAGTGTCTAGCCATCATCTTTTTCATTTCTTCCTTCTCTTCCACTGAAAGTTTCAGCAAAAATGGGGTTTTTGGGAGCTTGAAATTCAGCAACTTGTAACCCTCACATGTAAGTGATCTTGATGGTTTTTCTTGATGATTTTTATACTTTTAGAACCCTTATAGCATGACCTTTCAATGAGGGGACTATTTTGCAAAAATGGTTGAAAGTATAGGGTTTTACCATGAGTGTGTTCATGTTGTTTTCTGAAATTTTATGAAAAAAATGAATCATGGTTGTGAAATAAACAACTTTTGTGAAAGGACTTCTCATGAAAACCCTAATAGGACCATTTTGTAAAGTTTGTAAAATAGATAATAATGTTGTGAAATATTGGAAATTTTGGGTTGTCATAAGAGTAATAAATGGTCAGTTAGGCTTGACTAATAATTGATTTTCGGGCCTAGGGGTAAAATGGTCATTTTATGGAAGCCTAGGGGCAAAATAGTCATTTTGCCCAATTGTAAATTGTTGAGTATCTATATTAATGTATTGACTAAATTAGTGAATTTTTTATCATTATAGATCAAGAATTACAAAATTCAGGTCTAGACTAGGGAAAAGCAAAACTAGCGGACTAAGTCGAAATAGTCGCCACATTTTGAATACCAAGGTAAGTTGTATGTTAATAATGCAACTATATCTTTATGATGTGTAATTGAATTAATATGGCATAAATTGTGTGGATCTTGACTATGAGAATACATCTTGAGAAATTAACGTAGTAAAGACTTCTGTTGAACATTTGGAATAGACTTGGATATTTGTACCGTAACATTGGGTGATATGTGTGCTAGTGTAAGACATGTCTGGGACATGCATCAGCCACAATACGAGACCAGTGTAAGACATGTCTACGACATGCAAATGCCTCGAGATATTTAAGCCAGTATAAGACATGTCTAGGATATGCATCGGCGTTGAGACGAGAGCTAATGTAAGACATGTCTGGGACATGCATCAGCCTCGCGATATACAAGCTAGTGTAAGACCTGTCTGGGGCATGGCGTTAGCTTGTTGTGTGTTAGTATCTAGGACATGGCATCGAGACTGATAGATGAGAGCCAGTGTAAGACCTGTTTGGGACATGGCATTGGCCTCGCTATATGAAAGCCAGTGTAAGACCATGTCCGGGACATGGCGTCGACATCTTAACCCATGTTAGGCTATTGAGTATTCGGTAGTATTCCAAATGGTTCAAAAAAAAGATTTATGGTTTACATCGATATAAGAGAACTTATTACCATGTGATAAGTGGTACAGGTACTTAAATGAGAAGCTTGAAATATGAGCTTTAATAACGTGGTATGTTTAATAAGAAAGGAAAATGAGTAAGTCATGCTTATGACCACTTGTGTATGTTACATGAAGTATGAGATCTGAGCTCGATATATGTTATATAAATTGTATGGGATAGCGATGAGTAAGCTGTATTTGTGTTCATCTGTATGTTATGAAAAAAATGATGAATTGTTGTGAGCATGTTGTAATATGGTAAATTGTTGTTGTATATTTATATGCAGATTATTAAGCTTTATGCTTACCCTATTTCATTTCCATTTTTTTATAGTGCCGCCAAAGTAGCATCGAGGATCATCACTTACATCGGAGAAGCCAGTCACACTATCATCCCAAGCACTTGGTATAGTTAGATCTTTTATTTTGATTACGGCATGTATAGGAACCTTGATTTTGTTTAGTGACACATTATTTTGGGGTCAAATGTGTTGGCTTAATTTAGTATTTGACTCATTTTGTATAAGACCATGGAAAATGGCTAATGTTGAAAGTTGTTTTATGAACACAAGAAGTTCTTTCATGAATGAGTAATTTGTTGGTTGCTTAAGTATATATGAAATGTGTAAAGGCCTTAGATGTGGTTGCTGGATTGAGAAATCGTGTTATGATAGTTTTTAGCATGGTGGATTGATGGTCGCTAAACTAACTAAAAATTTGACTAAGGCAAGCGCACCTATTGAACAGTAGTATAGTTATGGTGAGACAGGAAATATAATATTGATCATCGATTTTCCTATGATAAGTTTTATTAATTTATAATGAATCGTTCTTGAAACTAACTATTATCACGACGTAGGCAAGTGTACCTATCGAACAGTAGTATAGTTTTAGCAAGACCGGATTGTCGAACCCAAGGGATTAGGAGTACTAGTAATGACTGTCTTCTTATTATCTGGCCGAAGAAAAGAGGTTTGTTTTAACTGACTAATTAACTAAACTAAGAACTGGCAGAAAATAGAATTTGGTAAATTACTTTTGGGGAAAGCGATTGATTGAGACAATACCTAAGGAAAAATCCACCTAGACTTTTACTTGTTATTCTGGCTCCGAACCGGACGATTTATTCATTTAACTTGTTCCGTAAAAATCCCTAATGTATATTATTGTCCCTCTCGAGACTAACAATGTCTAATCCCTAGGTTCAATAACCGAGAGTCATCTCTAATTAACACCTTAAGGTTGCATTAACTCGATCTATGGATTCCCTTATTAGGTTTCACCCTAATCTGGTAAAATCTTGTCACCCAATCTCTAGGCGCGCAATCAACTCCGCTTAATTATGACAAAGTTAGCCTTAGCCAGGGTCTATTCCTCCTCCAACTAAGAGTAGTAACTTGAAGTGATATCCTGAAATACCAAAACAAGAATTAAGAACACATAATTAAGAACAAGTCAAATATTTATCATACGATTCAGAAATAATAACAAGGTTTCGTCATAGGTTTCATCCCCCTTAGGTGTTTAGGGGTTTCGTTCATAACTAAACAAGAAAACATCTCAGAATAATAATAAATGCAAAACAATAAGAAAACCCAAAACTCTTGAAGGGGAATTTGAGGAGAGATCTTCAGATTTGATAATGACTCCGGCTTCTGAGATGGATCAATCGGCTTCCTTGGAGTAATTCTTTACTCCCTATTCTCCGTCCCCCTTTTCTTCCTCTTCTAGGGTGTATTTATAGGCTTTGGAATGCCTAACAACCCTCAAAAGTGGCCTTTTTCGAATTGGACTTAACTTGAGCTCGGCAGGGACACACCTATGTGCGATAACTTCAGGCCGTGTTCAAGGTACACGGCCATGTGTTATACCCATGTGAATCGTGATTCAATTCTGCCAAATTGACACGGCCGTGTGATCTGCCTGTGTGAAGAGGTCCAGTCCGTGTTGATTTTGTGTTTTGGCCCATTTTCTCCGTTTTTAGCCCGTTTCTCGTTCCTTTCATTCTCCTATGCCTACCTGAGAATAAAACATGAAATTAAGGCATTAGGAGCACCAAATCTAAGGAGAAATCATTCATAAAATGCGTTAAGCATGGGTTATAAATATGTATAAATTACGGTTTATCAAATACCCCCTCACTTTTGTGTTTGCTTGTCCTCAAGCAAGATCCTCAGATCAAAGTTAAAATTTCCTTTTGCTCAACTTATAATTCCGATCAATATTATCTCAAATCATCTCATAAGTAATCATACATTGAGAATTCAACTAAAAGAACATTAGAGCTTCGAACATTCTAAATTGAGTATTTTAATCATGAAAAACTTAGGTATCTCCCCTCCCCTAGGTAGTTGTCATTGATTTGGAACCTCACAGATTTTAACATCCTCACTAAAGATTCACTCAAATCACTCAAAGTGTTTAAGGACAATGAAATTAGCATTCATTAGTCAATATGAAAAGTTATTACCATAGGCTTGCATAAAAATCAAATCTCCACCACTATAAATCGAGATGATACATCAATCCAAGGTCTTTAAAGGGTTGTAACGAGGCTTAGTTAGGGGGTGTGGTCACAAGCTGAAAGAAAGGGTTAGAATCGAGATTGACTTGAGAAATTACTTAACTAGAAAAAATATTAAATCATCGCTTGCGTACAACAAAGCTTTCTTCTTTGACTATGGAATGAGACTTACAAGCAAAAGATAACTACTGATTTATATACATGGGTTTTTTTTTTAAGAACAAGTCAAATATCATAGATTACTATTAAGAACAAGATATAGTTAAGCAATTTATTCAAGTCAATTCTCAACAAAAAAATGGGGATCAAATTAATTTAAGGGAATTTCAACAATAATGGGTTAATGGTTAATATCGAGGGTGGTACAAGGAATGGCTTGTTAGGCTCAAAGGGGTTTACTAAGGGTTAATCGTGGAGGTACGCTTTTCATGGCATGAGTTGGTTAATCCTAAGTGCCTCTATCATCTTGATATATCAAATCAAATAGTGTGGTCTTGACATGCATAATTAGGCAAATTCTAGAATAACATTTCAATATTGGCACACTCAAAGCAATAATAAAAGTGAGCATGAAAGAATTAATAGATGCTCAAAAGGCTCAAAAATCTCACAAAAATTATGGCTTTTTTTATGTTTAAATCTGTAGGATTCAATTCAAGATAATACCTAAAATTAGGGAAACAACCTAAAATTTTAAATTCTTAAAAATCAATTTATCATGCTTGATTTTCTAGTGTCTTAAAGTTTAACAATCAATGCATAAATGTCTATGTTTTAATTCAAGATATATCAATCAAAATTATCAATCAATCAAAATTCATCTTAAACATGATATGAGAGATTTACAAGAGGAAAAAGCAATATTCAAGGATTTTCAGATAATAAAATGATTACCCCCTACTCTTAAGACGTACATTGCCCTCAATGTACAAGGTTAGATATATGGAAAAATATAAAATCATAAGAGAGGGAGAGAATTGAAACTTCCTGAGTGTTGGAATGAATGAATTCCATAGTTTAGCGAAAGCGAGAATTGACAATAGAACTGAAGGTAAGGCTTAATTCGGAGGAAGAAATAACCTGATAATAATCATAAAGGTAAGCTGCGTGAATCGATTAAAAAGGAACTAAGAATAACAATAAAAATAAGGGAAATAGTCTAATTTTGTAGGTGGCACGGTCGCCTCACACGCCCGTGTGGGTCGTGTCCAGCCCGTGTTTTGTCGCGAGTTGAAAGTTCGTCGCATGGCCTTGAGACACGCCCGTGTGTCTCGTCCGTGTGGCTTTATGATCATAACGCACGACCATGTGCGACGTGGCTCGCTTCGCCCAAGCCTGTGTACCTATGTGCACGCCCGTGTTGTTTTGGCAGTGTCGACCACAGGTGATAGGCACGGGCGTGTCGCACACCCGTGCTATCTTCTCATTTCGACAACGGTCCTAAGGCACGGGCGTGTCACACGCCCGTGTTGTTTTGGCAGGTTTGCCCACGGCCCTGTTCCACGGCCGTGGCAGTTTATCGTCACCTGTATTTTGGGAAAATCTTACCCTATTTCCACACGGTCTTACACACGCCCGTGTGCTTGGCCGTGTGAATTTTGTGGACCTGTGTTCAAAGATTCAGTTAGTGGTCTAAATATTAAGAATTTTGAAATTTAAATAAAATTAAAATAAATAAAAACTGTTCGTGTAACACCCCTAGCCCGAGTCTGATCGCCGGTTTAGGCTATGAGGTATTACCAAGCTAAACATTTAATTTCAATCACATAATCTATCAACAAAAGCAGAAATCGAATTGAATACATACAGATTTATAAGTTATAAAATGCCATTTTCATACGGCCAAGATATTAACAATTACAAAACGTATTTTGTCAACAGTCTAAACTATACATGCCATATCGGGACCAAAATATACCTGTACCAACAATATCGATAGTACGATGAACTGCTGACGATCCCCGAGCCGGTGGCCAAAATCAACAATCTATAAAATAGAGAAATAAGAAACAGAGTAAGCTTTCGAGGCATAGTAAGTTTTAAGCATTTCAACAATTAAAACATATCATTTAAATCGAACAATGAATATTACCAAATTCATATTCTAATTACAATTACTAGGCTAAATATGCACAAGTATACCACACATAAAGACTATTGGCCGAATATATTACACAGAAATTTTTAGCACATGCTTCATTTTACTATATGGCTCATACAACTAATTTAATTCACATACTTTCATACAATGACAGACATCGATCGAATAGGTCATTTCTCTTATTCATAGATATATTAATCACTCACATAATTATATCGTTGTTTGATACTAATGACTCACCTTGCAATCAATTCACATAATGTTATATAATACGTACCTGGTCATTACCATGTATCATACCTATTCGATAATAGTTTTCTTTGAACATTTGAGTTTGTAATCTCATTCGAATCACCGGCGTTAAGCCTGCTAGGTTTCAAACCCGAATCCAGTTACTAGCTCAAAGCTGCAGAACTTTAAGCCCGGATATAATACCAGCACTAAGCCTGCGGGATTTAACCCGGATATACATTACCAGCACGAAGCCTATGGGATTTGACCTAGATATACATTACGGCCACGAAGCTGCGGATTTGACCGGATATACATTACCAAAGACGAAGCTCATGGGATTTGACCCGGATATATAATATATTGAGAGCTAAGCATATTTACCCACCAGACAATTCGGCTCATATAATATATCACATTTGTACTTCATTTTATTCATTCGAGTGTGAGCACACAACAAAAATACACATTCAATATAACTTTCGGTTCAACACTTTTACACAAGAACACATAACTATTTCACTATCTCAGCTTAACTCTTAATATCTATTCGATTATATTCCATATACTCAAGATATTTATTAAACAACCTTATTCAAGTAAAGACAATAGATTGCAATTCATTTATCATGCTTATCTCATTACATTAATTATGTAATAACTGTAATTACTCAAAACTTACCTCGGATATTCTGAACAGTTACGGATTATCTACTCGACTGCTTTCTCCTTCCCCTTATCTGATTTAGACCCCGTTAGCTCTTGAGCTTAATTCAAACAAATAGATCTATTTAATTATTTATCAAATGAACAATTCGATTTAATACATGTATACCATGCCATTAAGTAGAAATGATTTTGTTAACTAGCTATTTATACATCATACATATGTTCTACTCATGCACAATTGAATATATTACTAGCGTATTATCTTGCATTTTCAAATCACTTAACCATCACTCAATTTCATAAAAAAAATATACACATATTATCTCAGATTAATACAAAAATCAAATGCATCACACAAGATGCTAAAGTCCAGCCAAGTCTACCATTATAGCATTATTAAGTTTAGGTACTTGGTAATTCACATCCAAACACATTCGGCACTATGTATCTGATCAAATGTTTCATTTAACACTAAACTCAACTTATAACCTTCCATATTTTAAAACATTCATCACCGACTAGACATACTTACAAACCTAAGCCGAATGTCATTTTAAACATTTGAGAAATTTTTTTTTTCAATTCATCTTATTAGTGTTTACCTCACTCAAAACATTTACACCAATTTATTATAGTTAAAACCCTTGTTCAAAATAACATTTACTATAATACTATGGCCGAAACTCCCAAATAACTAACATAGTCTCTTAGATCAAATATAATCACGAATATATATATATATATATATATATATATATATATATATAACCTAAATTCTTTTCTTAACACATAATTTACTATCTTAAAATTTATTTCCCTACTAAATGAACTTACTCCAAAGTCGAATGCTACTTAAGCATTAAGCTTATGTTCTTTTCATTATTAAGCAAATGTTCATAGCTCAACTAACGTCCATTTGCAATTTAACACAAAAATTCATAGCCGAATTTGTTTATCTTAAGCTACCATATTTTTACTTATCATTTCATACTATATTATCAAAATTGAACTAATTATACTCATATGAGCACTATCAAAGCTGAAACCTCTGTATAGCATTATTCAAGATTTATACCCTTAAAATCATTTACAAGGCCGAATTTGTTCAAGTAATTCAACAAGTCCAAATTCATCTGTTTCATGTATAAATACTAACAATTAAGTATTAACTAGTTCAAACTTCAATTAACCATAAAAACAACCATCTATCCCCTTCAATTCTCCCATGGCCGAAAGCTCAAGACATCACCCAACTCAAAATTTTGTCATGGGTTAAGCAAAGAACTTAATAACTAACTCAAAATGTACTAAAAATCCAAGAATTAACATGAATTACTTACCTTATTAAGAGTTCAAGATCACCGAATGGTTTGTTCTTTTCCTTCTTTAAAATTGGCTAGGAAGAAACAAGAATGAATACTTTGTTTCCTTCACCCATTTCCTACCTTTAATTATTATTATTCTATAATTCAAAGCCATTTAATTATAAATAATGCTAATATAAAATTCATATATTTTATACTAACTAACAACATGGCCGGCCACTAACAATAAAATGGGTAATTTGACATGCAAAACCATTCCTTTTAATACCTTCATTATATACCACCTTTAAAAATTACCTATCACCTTTCACATTTTTCTCACATAACTCCTATTTAATAATTTCATATACAATTGATAAAATCAAAGCATGAAACTTTCACATATGCATGTACATATATAATAAGAATAAAATATATCAATTAATTATTTTTGTGACTCGATTTTGTGGTCCCAAAACCACTTTTTCGACTAAGGTCAAATTAGAACATTCTGACTCTCCCCACTTAAGAAATTTTCGTCCCCGAAAATCTTACCAGTGAATAAGTTAGGATATCGATCCTTCATAGTGTCTTCAAGTTCCCATATAGCTTCTTCAATCCCGTGTTTAAGCCACAGTACTTTTACTAGTGGGATTTTCTTATTTCGTAATTCTTTTACCTCACGAGCCAAAATACGAACCGGTTCTTCTTCGTAACTCAAATTAGATTGAATCACAACTTCTGATGGATTAATTATATGCGACGGATCGGATCTATAACATCCAAGCATCGAAACATGAAAAATGTTGTGAATCTTTTCAAGCTCAGGGGGTAGAATCAATCTGTATGCCACCGGCCCAACTCGTTCGGATATTTCATACGGCCCGATGAACCGCGGACTCAATTTGCCTTTACGACCAAATCTGAGCACCTTTTTCCAATGTGAAACTTTAAGAAACACTTTGTCTCCGACCTGATATTCAATGTCTTTTAAACTTTAAATGCGCATACGACTTCCGACGATCCAAGTCGCTTTCGACTTTCACGGATTACTTTTACTCTCTGCTCAACATCTTTAATCAAATCAACCCCGAAGATTTTACTTTCACTAAGTTCTGTCTAAAACAGTGGTGTATGGCATTTATGACCGTATAAAGCCTCGTAAGGTGTCATCTTAATGCTTGATTGAAAACTATTGTTGTAAGCAAATTCAATCAAAGGCAAATACTGTTCCCATGAACCGCAAAACTCAAGGATGCAACATCTCAACATATCCTCGAGTATCTGAATGATCCGCTCGGATTGACCATTAGTCTGTGGATGAAAAGCGGTGCTAAAATGCAACTTGGTACCTAAAGCTTCTTGCAATTTCTTCCAGAATCACGATGTGAATCTAGGATCTCTATCCGACACAATAGAAATAGGTACCCCGTGTAACCTCACGATCTGAGAAATATACAACTCAGCTAGTTTGTCAAGTGAATAATCCGTACGTACATGAACAAAATGAGCTGACTTTGTCAGTCTATCAACAACAACCCAGATTGCATCCTTCTTGCTTGACGACAATGGCAACCCAGATACAAAATCCATCAAGACTCGATCCCATTTCCATTCGGGTATCATGATTGGCTAAAGTAATCTTGAAGGCACTTGCTGTTCCGCCTTCACTTGTTGACATACCAAACACTTTGAAACAAAGTTAGAAATGTCTCGTTTCATACCAGGCCACCAAAACTGACGTTTTAGATCGTTATACATTTTTGTGCTACCAGGATGGATCGACATTCGACTACTATGAGCCTCGTTTAAAATCATCAAAATAAGTTTTGAATTTTTTGGGATACACAATCGACTTCTGAACCTCAAACAATTGTCTTTATCAATTTGAAACTCCGGTTTCATCTTCGAAACATATTCAGCTCGTTTAGCAACCAATTCATCATCGACTTTCTGGGACTCACGTATTTGATGAATCATTAATGGTTTGGCTTTTAATTCTGCTACTAACACATTATCTGATGAAACGAACAAGTAAACATTCATCGCTCGTAAAGCAAACAGTGATTTGCGACTCAAAGCATCGGCAACCACGTTGGCCTTTCCAGGGTGATAGTCAATGACAAGATCATAATCTTTCAACAATTCCAGCCAACGTCTTTGTCTCAGATTTAAATCTTTTTGAGTCATTAAATATTTGAGGCTTTTATGATCCGAATATACATGACATCTTTCTCCGAACAAGTAATGTCGCCATATTTTTAAAGCAAAAACTATGGCGGCTAATTCGATATCATGAGTCGGATAGTTTTTCTCATGTGGCTTCAATTGCCTCGATGTGTAAGCTACAACTTGACCATCTTGCATCAATACACAACCCAGCCCATGTAAGGACGCATCATCAGAAATGACAAACTCTTTCTGGATTACGGATTCTGGTCAGACCGACACCAGGCTTCCGTAAAAAGCATTTTCAGTTGGTCAAAACTTTTCTGGCACCTTTGTGACCATTCGAACTTAACATCTTTCTGAAGTAGTTTCGTCATTGGTGTGGCTATCATTGAGAAACCTTTTACAAATCGTCTGTAGTAACCAGCAAGTCCCAAAAAGCTTCGAACTTCAGTAGTATTTCTCGGGGGCTTCCAATCAAGTATGGCTGAAATTTTGCTCGGATCAACTCGAATTCCTGATGCAGATACTACATGTCCCAAAAAGCTAACTTCTCTAAACCAGAACTCACATTTACTGAACTTAGCATACAACTACTTATCCCGTAAAATCTGCAACACTAATCTCAGGTGCTCGGCGTGTTCAGTTTCATCGTGTGAATAAATCAAGATGTCATCTATAAACACAACTACAAACCGGTCCAAATATTGCCTGAAAATTTGGTTCATCAAATCCATAAATACTGCAGGGGCCTTAGTGAGCCCAAACGGCATCACTAAGAACTCGTAGTGACCGTATCTCGTTCTGAAAGCAGTTTTAGGTATATCTGAATCTCGAACTTGCAACTGATAATAACCCGATCTCAAATCTATCTTTGAAAACACTGAAGCTCCCTTTAGCTGATCAAACAAATCATCAATACGCGGTAACGGATATTTATTCTTTATCGTCACTTTATTCAACTGATGATAGTCGATGCACAATCTCATGGTTCCATCCTTTTTTTTCACGAACAATACTGGTGCACCCCAAGGTAAGAAACTTGGTCGAGCGAAACCTCTATCCGTCAACTCTTGCAACTGAGTTTTCAATTCCTTCAATTCCGTTGGTGCCATACGGTACGGCGCTATCAAAATTCGTGTAGTCCCAGGTACAAGTTCAATACCAAACTCTACCTCCTGAATAGGTGGTAACCTTGGCAACTCCTCGGGAAAAACATCTGGATACTCACAAACCACTGATACTGATTCAAGCTTCTTTTCTGATTCTTTACTATCAAGTACGTACGCAAGATATGCCTCACACCCCTTTTTGACATATTTCTGAGCCAATATTGAGGATATAACTGCTGGTAACCCGTTCATATCAGTAGACTCAACTCGGATTATCTCATCATTTGCGTATCTCAAATCAATAGTCTTTCTTTTGCAATTCACAACCGCATCATAAACGGTCAACCAATCCATACCGAGAATAACATCAAATTCATTAAATGGTAAAAGCATCAAATCGGTCGAAAAACAGGAACCTCGGGTTATCAGGGGACATTTCCTGCACACTTTGTCGACTAACACATATTGACCCAAGGGATTTGACACTCGGATTATGAACTCAGTAGACTCAACAGATAGAGTCTTACTGGATGCTAAAGTCTCACATACATATGAATGGGTAGAACCAGGGTCAATTAAAGCAATCACATCAGTATCAAAGAGAGTAAAAGTACCAGTAATAACATCAGGCGAAGAAGCATCCTCGCATGCGCGTATAGCATAAGCTCTAGCAAGAGCATGAGCCTCGGATTTGGTTGTAGCATCTCTAGACCCTCTCTGACCGCCACTAGCATTCTCCATATTCCTAGGTGGTCTACCTTGTGCTGTAATACTCGGTTTCCCACTCTGGTTCACATTTTTCTCGGATAATCTCAGGCAGTCTTTAATAAAATGGTCGGCTGACTCGCATTTATAACAAGAGCGGTCATGAAATCTACAGCTCCCCGAATGCCGTTTACCACAATACTTGCACTCTGTCCTATCTCGACGATCATTTCCAACACTGGCAACTGAAGTGGCTCGTGTGCTCGTAGGGGGTCGATCATTGTCTCGTCTGGAAAAACCCAAAATATTCTTTGATCGGCCAGAATCATCTCGAAATTTCTTCGATGATTTTTGAAAAGACTTTTATGAAGATCTTTTACGAAATTCTCCAGCTTCGACATCAGCTTTTCTTTTTTCTTTACTAAGCTCTTCGGCCTTGCAAGCTCACTCAACAAGTATCACGAACTCTCGTATTTCAAGAATGCCAATAAACATCTTTATATCTTCATTCAGCCCATCTTCAAAACGTTTACACATAATAGCCTCAGACGACACACATTCCCGAGCATATCTACTGAGTCTGACAAACTTCCGTTCATAATCAGTAACTGACATGGAACCCTATTTAAGCTCAAGAAATTCTTTTCATTTCTGATCAATGAACCTCTGACTGATATATTTTTTTCGGAATTTCATTTGGAAGAACTCCCACGTCACCCGTTCTCTGGGTACAACAGAAACCAATGTGTTCCACCAATAGTAAGCAGAATCACGTAGCAAGGATATAGCACATTTCAGGCATTCATCGGGTGTACAAGATAGTTCATCAAGTACTCGAATAGTGTTGTCCAACCAAAATTTAGCTTGCTCGGCATCATCACTATCTGTAGCTTTAAATTTAGTAGCCCCGTGCTTTCGAATTCTATCAACCGGGGGCTTATTTAACCTGGTTTGATTAGTTACCGAAGGTATCGTAGGTGCAGGGGTGTACTATTTGGAAGTGAGGGTTGTGGAACAGCCGTATTGGTTTGAATGTATTGGTTGAACCAATCATTCAATATACTATAGAAAGCCTGTCTAGCCTCGTCGTTCTGATTGCTTGCAATAGGTTGAGAGTCCATCAGCACTGTCCCATGCGCGGGAGCAGGCGCTACACTCTCAACATCATCAGCTACCATTCGGTTGGGATCGAGATCCATTACTATACGAAAACACATTTTTAACTGTCAGAATTCATCATACTATCGTATCAATACTATATGGCATGTATAGCTAGACTCAAGCACTCTACGTTAGTCCTAGAATCGACTAAACCGTGGCTCTGATACCAATAAAATGTAACACCCCTAGCCCGAGTCCGATCGCCGGTTTAGGCTATGAGGTATTACCAAGCTAAACATTTAATTTCAATCACATAATCTATCAACAAAAGCAAAAATTGAATTGAATACATATAGATTTATAAGTTATAAAATGCCATTTTCATACGGCCAAGATATTTACAATTACAAAACGTATTTTGTCAACAGTCTAAACTATACATGCCATATCGGGACCAAAATATAACTGTACCAACAATATCGATAGTACGATGAACTGCTGACGATCCCCGAGTCGGTGGCCAAAATCAACAATCTATAAAACAGAGAAAAAAGAAACAGAGTAAGCTTTCGAGGCTTAGTAAGTTTTAAGCATTTCAACAATTAAAACATATCATTTAAATTGAACAATGAATATTACCAAATTCATATTCTAATTACAATTACTAGGCCAAATATGCACAAGTATACCACACATAAAGACTATTGGCCGAATATATTACACAAAGAAATTTTTAGCACATGCTTCACTTTACTATATGGTTCATACAACTAATTTAATTCACATACTGTCATACAATGACAGACATCGATCGAATAGGTCATTTCTCTTATTCATAGATATATTAATCACTCACATAATTATATCGTTGCTTGATACTAATCACTCACCTTGTAATCAATTCACATAACGTTATATAATACGTACCTGGTCATTACCATGTATCATACCTATTCGATAATAGTTTTCTTTGAACATTTGAGTTTGTAATCTCATTCAAATCACTGGCGTTAAGCCTGCTAGGTTTCAAACCCAAATCCAGTTACTAGCTCAAAGCTGTGGAACTTTAAGCCCGGATATAATACCAAAGACTAAGCTGCGCGGATTTAACCTGATATACATTACCAAAGACGAAGCTCATGGGATTTGACCCAGATATACATTACCACCACGAAGCCTGCGGGATTTGACCCAGATATACATTACCAGCACGAAGTTTGCGGGATTTGACCCGGATATATAATATATTGATAGCTAAGCATATTTACCCACCAGACAATTCGGCTCATATAAATATCACATTTGTACTTCATTTTATTCATTCGAGTATGAGCACACAACGAAAATACACATTCAATATAACTTTCGGTTTAACACTTTTACACAAGAACACATAACTATTTCACTATCTCAGCTTAACTCTTAATATCTATTTGATTATATTCCATATACTCAAGATATTTATTAAACAACCTTATTCAAGTAGAGACAATAGATTGCAATTCATTTATCATGCTTATCTCATTACATCAATTATGTAATAACTGCAATTACTCAAAACTTACCTCGGATATTCTGAACAGTTGCGGATTATCTACTCGACTGCTTTCTCCTTCCCCTTATCTGATTTAGACCCCCTTAGCTCTTGAGCTTAATTCAAACAAATAGATCTATTTAATTATTTATCAAATGAACAATTCGATTTAATACATGTATACCGTGCCATTAAGTAGAAATGATTTTGTTAACTAGCTATTTATACATCATACATATGTTCTACTCATGCACAATCGAATATATTACTAACGTATTATCTTGCATTTTCAAATCACTTAACCATTACTCAATTTCATAAAAAAAATATACACATATTATCTCAGAATAATACAAGAATCAAATGCATCACACAAGATGCTAAAGTCCAGCCAAGTCTACCATTATTGCATTATTAAGTTTAGGTACTTGGTAATTCACATCCAAACACATTCGGCACTATGTATCTGATCAAATGTTTCATTTAACACTAAACTCAACTTATAACCTTCCATATTTTAAAACATTCATCACCGACTAGACATACTTACAAACCTAAGCCGAATGTCATTTTAAACATTTAAGAAATTTTTTTTTTTTTCAATTCATCTTATTAGTGTTTACCTCACTCAAAACATTTACACCAATTTATTATAGTTAAAACCCTTGTTCAAAATAACATTTACTATAATACTATGGCCGAAACTCCCAAATAACTAACATAGTCTCTTAGATCGAATATAATCATGAATATATATATATATATATATATATAACCTAAATTCCTTTCTTAACACATAATTTACTATCTTAAAATTTATTTCCCTACTAAATTAACTTACTCCAAAGTCGAATGCTACTTAAGCATTAAGCTTATGTTCATTTCATTATTAAGCAAATGTTCATAGCTCAACTAACATCCATTTTCAATTTAACACAAAAATTCATAGCCGAATGTTGTTTATCTTAAGCTACCATTATATTTTTACTTATCATTTCATACTATGTTATCAAAATTGAACTAATTATACTCATATGAGCACTATCAAAGCCGAAACCTATGTATAGCATTATTCAAGATTTATACCCTTAAAATCATTTACAAGGCCGAATTTGTTCAAGTAATTCAACAAGTCCAAATTCATCTGTTTCATGTATAAATACTAACAATTAAGTATTAACTAGTTCAAACTGCAATTAACCGTAAAAACAATCATCTATCCCCTTCAATTCTCCCATGGCCGAAAGCTCAAGACATCACCCAACTCAAAATTTTGTCATGGGTTAACCAAAGAACTTAATAACTAACTCAAAATGTACTAAAAATCCAAGAATTAACATGAATTACTTACCTTATTAAGAGTTCAAGATCACCGAATGGTTTGTTCTTTTCCTTCTTTAAAATCGGCTAGGAAGAAACAAGAATGAATACTTTGTTTCCTTCACCCATTTCCTACCTTTAATTATTATTATTCTGTAATTCAAAGCCATTTAATTATAAATAATGCTAATATAAAATTCATATATTTTATACTAACTAACAACATGGCCGGCCACTAACAATAAAATGGGTAATTTGACATGCAAAACCATTCCTTTTAATATCTTCATTATATACCACCTTTAAAAATTACCTATCACCTTTTTTCTCACATAAGTCCTATTTAATAATTTCATATACAATTGATAAAATTAAAGCATGAACCTTTCACATATGCATGTACATATATAATAAGAATAAAATATATCAATTAATTATTTTTGTGACTCAGTTTTGTGGTCTCGAAACCACTTTTCCGACTAAGGTCAAATTAGGGCTGTTACAGTTCGTACTCGGGTTGCCTCTCGAGAAGTGCTTGTTTATAGTCTCAGCTCGACTTCCCTTGCTGATGTATTCAGGGAGGTTCGTGGAGTCGTAGCTCCCCACTATCGTCCTTAAAATTCTCGCCGTGATAAAGTTTGAGACAATGACCATTTACCTTGAAAGTTCCTTGTGATGGGTGATTTACCTTTACTGTGCCATATGGAAAAACAGATTGAACTATGAAAGGTCCTGACCATCGTGATTTAAGTTTTCCAGCAAACAATTTGAGTCTTGAATTATAGAGCAAGTCAAAATCTTCGACTTCGAATTACTTCTGCTGCTTCAAGCGAGCGTCATGGAGTCATTTTGTTGCTTCCTTTTATAGTCGTGAATTTTCGTATGCTTTGGATCGCCACTCATCTAACTCGTTCAGCTGTATCAACCTATTTTGGCCTGCAAGTTTAGGATCAATGTTCAAAAATTTAATTTCCCAAAAAGCTTTGTGCTCTAGTTCGAATGGTAGATGGCAACTTTTCCCATAAACGAGTCTGTACGGTGATGTTCCTATGGGAGTCTTAAAAGCAGTTCTATAAGCCCATAAAGCATCATTTACTTTCATCGCCCAATCGTTCCTGTTTGATTCTACTGTCTTTTTGAGAATTCATTTGATTTCTCGGTTTGCCACTTCGACTTGTCCACTGGTTTGGGGATGGTATGGGGTGGCTGTTCTGTGATAAACGCTGTAGTTCTTAAGAGTTTTCTCAAATTGAGTGTTACAGAAATGAGTGCCCTTGTCACTAATAATTGCTCTAGGTGTTTCGAATCTTGAGAAGAGTTTCTTAAGGAAACGTACTACTACTCTAGCATCATTAGTAGGTAAAGCTTGGGCTTCTACCTATTTGAACGTACAATCAACCGCTACTAAAATGTAGTTATTCCCAAACGAACTAGGGAATGGACCCATGAAGTCGGTACCCTAAACGTCAAATATTTCACATGAAAGCATATAGTTTTGAGGCATTTCATCACGTTTGGAGAGGTTACCTGTCCGTTGGCATTTGTCGCAAGAAGTCACATACCTGTTAGCGTCTTTGAATAACGAGGGCCAGTAAAAACCTGATTCAAGTATTTTATGCGTAGTCTTAGTTCCACTATAGTGTCCTCCAGTTAGTCCTGAGTGGCAATGTTCCAGTATCTTTGATGTTTCTGACCTTGTAACACATCTTTGAATGACTTGATCTGCACATATGCGAAAAAGAAAAGGGTTGTCCCAAAAATAGTGTTTCACATCACTAAAGAATCTCTTCTTTTGCTGGTGTGTCAACCCTTCTGGGATAATATCAGCGGCCAAAAAATTTGCAATGTCTGCAAACCAAGGTACCTCAGAATCAGATATAGTGAAGAATTGTTCATCAGGAAACGAATCATTAATTTCGGCTTCATCTAGTTTTCTGATATTTGAGTTTTCAAGCCTAGACAGATGATCTGTCGCGAGATTTTTAACTCCTTTCTTATCCTGAATTTTTAAGTTGAATTCCTGCAATAAAAAAATCCATCGAATGAGTTGAGGTTTTGCATCAGTTTTAGTTAGGAGGTATCGAAGGGCAGAATGATCAGTGTAGACAACAACTTTAGACAATATGAGATATGATCGAAATTTATCAAATACAAAAACCACAGCTAGCAATTCTTTTCCGGTGGTGGTGTAGTTTTCTTGTGCGGCTGTCAACGTCTTGCTAGCATAATAGATAGGTTGGAAGTGCTTGTCTCTTCATTGTCCCCCAAATCACACTCTATCGTGCATAGTCACTCGCATCACACATTAATTCAAAAGGTAGGTTCCAGTCGGGTGCAATTATAATTAGAACATCAATTAATTTATCTTTTAAGGTGTTAAATGCTTCCAAGCATTCCTGATTGAAATTAAAAGGCATATATTTTTCTAGTAATTTAGTCAAAGGCTTAGCTATTTTAGAAAAATCTTTAATAAATCTTCTATAAAAATCGGCATGTCCTAAAAAGCTTCTAATAGCCTTGACCGAACTAGGAGGGGGTAATTTTTTGATTGTTTCAATTTTAGATTTATCCACTTCAATCCCTTTACTAGAAATTTTATGCCCTAATACTATACCCTCTTGAACCATAAAGTAACACTTTTCCCAATTAAGCACAAGGTTCGTTTCCTCACATCATATTAAAACTCGCTTTAAATTTTTAAGGCAAAGATGGAAAGAGTTACCAAATACCGAGAAATCATCCATAAATACCTCCATGATGTCTTCCACGAGTTCGTCAAAGATGGCCATCATGTAGTGCTAAAAAGTGGTAGGGGCGTTATATAATCCAAAAGGTATTCTACGATAAGAGAACGTACCGTATGGGCATGTGAGTGTTGTCTTTTCTTGATCTTCAGGAGCTATTGGGATTTGGAAGTAGCCAGAGAGTCCGTCTAAAAAACAGTAATACATGTGTCCGGATAATCTTTCCAACATTTGGTCAATGAATGGCAATGGAAAGTGATATTTCCTTGTGGCATCTTTCAATTTCCTGTAATCAATACAAACTCTCCAACCTGTGACTGTCCTTGTTGGGATTAATTCATTCTTCTCCTTAGCTACGATCGTCATTCCTTCTTTCTTAGGAACAACCTGCACTGGACTTACCCAAGAATTGTCAGAAATAAGATAAATAATTTCAGCATCTAGAAGTTTAATTACCTCAGCTTTAACAACTTCTTTCATATTGGGGTTTAGTCATCTTTGAGCTTGCACACAAGGCTTATATTCATCTTCCATTAAAATTTTATGGGTGCAAAAATGGGGGTTGATCCCTTTGATGTCAGAAATTTTCCAAGCTATGGCCTTTTTATGTTCTTTTAGTACTTGGATTAATTCCTCCTTTTCCTTGGGTTACAGGTTAGAAGCAATAATCACTGGTAATGTAGAATTATTTCCAAGGTATGCATATTCCAAGTGATTTGGCAATTGTTTAAGTTTCAGTTTGGAAGGTTCTTCAATAGAGGGTTTTTGTTTAACTTCATCGTTCATCTTAATACCCTCATACTCTGCTTGTCTTAAGGGGTCATCACCTGCCTCCTTCCCTTGAGCTAGACACAATTCTGTCGTGTCTTTTCATATAATTTCCTAAAAAGAGTCTTGAGTAGCATGATCAATAAAGTCAATAAAATAACATGAATTATCCTGTTCCCTAGAAAATCTCATAGCATCATAAATTTTAAAGATAATCTCCTCGTCACCTACTCTAAGTACCAATTTACCATCACCCACATCGATTACAGCCTTAGTAGTGGCTAAAAATGGACGCCCTAAAATTAAAGGTACTTTTACGTCTTCATCCATATCAAGCACAACGAAGTCAACAGGGAATATGCATTTATCTACTTTCACAAGTACATCTTCTATAATACCCTTAGGATATTTAACAGATCTATCAGCTAGTTGAATACTTATCCTAGTGGGTTTGGGTTCCCCAAGACCAAGTTGTTTGAACATTTTATATGGCATCAAATTAATGCTAGCGCCTAAATCGGCCAGTGCTTTCTCAACATTCAAACTCCCAATTAAGCAAGGGATGGTAAAACTTCCTAGATCTTTCAGTTTGGTTGGCAGTTTATTTTAGAGTATAGCTGAGCACTCCTCGTTGAGTTCCACTGTAGACAGGTCTTCAAATTTCCTTTTATTTGTTAGGAGCTCCTTCAAAAATTTTGCGTATGTAGGCATCTGTGAGATAGCTTCAAAAAAAGGTAAGTTGATATGTAATTGTTTAAAAAGTTCAAGAAACTTACCAAATTGTGCATCCATGCAGTCTTTTTTCAATTTTGCTGGATATGGAACTGGTGGTTTATACTCCTTCGGCACTGGTTTGTCACTATTTTTGGGTATTTCCTCCTCCCTTTCACCTGTCACAGCTTCTTGTGTTAGCTTCTTTTCAGATTCAGCTAATACCTTCCCATTCCTCAGTGTAACCGCTTTCATAGGTTCTTTTGGTTTGCTGTTACTATGTAAACCACCTTGTGGTTGTTCGGAGATTAGCTTGGACAGCTGACCTATCTGGATTTCGAGTCCTTGAATTGATGCTTGTTGATTTTTGAGTGCTGTTTCGGTATTCTGGAAACGAGTTTCTGACACTGAAATAAATTTGGATAGCATCTCCTCAAGGTTCGGCTTCTTTTTCTGTTGATAAGGTGGCTGTTGAAAACCCTGAGGATTCAGTGGCCTTTGATTTCCTTGACCGCCCCAAGAGAAATTTGAGTGGTTCTTCCAACCTGCATTATAAGTATTACTATATGGGTTATTTTGAGATCCAAAATTATTGTTACCCATATAGTTGGCTTGTTCCTCTTCAGTTGTAAGATTAAATGGTGGGTATTCTGTAAGCACACCTCTTCCACTTGAATCACACCTCATCGTTGGATGTACCTGCGTAGAACCAAGTAAACCATTAATTTTCTTATTCAGAAGTTCTACTTGATTTGACAACATAGTGACCGAATAGACGTTATAAACGCCTGTTGTTTTTGTTGGCTTAGTCCTCATGACTTGCTACTGATAGTTATTCAGTGACATCTCTTCAATAAATTCAGAAGCCTCTTCAGGTGTTTTGTTATTGCTCATCCCACCAGTAGCTACATCAATCATTTGTCTTGTCGAAGGGTTCACACCATTGTAGAATGTTTGAACTTGCAGCCATAGAGGTAATCCATGGTGTGGGCACCTTCACAAAAGGTCCTTGTATCTCTCCCATGCATCGTAAAGTGTTTCTAAGTCCATCTGCACAAAAGTAGATATATCATTACGCAACTTAGCTGTTTTTGCTGGTGGAAAATATTTTAATAAAAAAATTTTGGTCATTTGTTCCCGAGTGGTAATGGACCCTCGTGGTAGTCAGTTCAACCACTGTTTAGCTTTGTTGCTTAGTGAAAAAGGGAATAACCAAAGGCGAATGGCATCATCAGAAACGCTATTAATTTTGAAAGTGTCGTACAGTTCTAGGAAATTTGCCAAGTGGGTGTTGGGGTTCTTATCCTGCAAACCATCTGAATCGTGTTAGGTTTTAGTTCAAAATTATTTGCAGCAATAGCAGGCCTAACAATACTTGGCTCAGTTCCTGTAAAATTAGGTTTAGCATAATCATACATAGTACAAGGAGCAGGATTCTAATTTGCTAATTCAGCGGGTATGGCTGGAGGTAGCAGATTGTCTTGATTTTCAGCCATCTCCTCAGTTGTAGTTGAGATATCGTCCTCCTGCTCTTCCTCTGTGTATCTTAAGCTGCGCCTGATTTCTCATCAGTTTCTACGAGCTGTAAGAACCTGCCAGGAGAAAAAAGAAAGAAAATTAGTAAAATAAAAATTGAAGTTAAATTGCAAGAAAATAAATTGCTAAAGTAATAAAAATTGAGCGTTCCTAATATTTAGGTCCCCGGCAACAGCGCCAAAAACTTGATCGTCGATTTTCCTGTGATAAGTTTTATAAATTTATAATGAATCATTCTTGAAACTAACTATTATCACGACGTAGGCAAGTGTACCTATCGAACAGTAGTATAATTTTAGCAAGACTGGATTGTCGAACCAAAGGGATTAGGAGTATTAGTAATGACTGTCTTCTTATTATCTAGCCGAAGAAAAGAGGTTTGTTTTAACTGACTAATTAACTAAACTAAGAACTTGCAGAAAATAGAATTTGGGAAATTACTTTTGGGGAAAGCTATTGATTGGGACAATACCTAAGGAAAAATCCACCTAGACTTTTACTTGTTATTCGGCTCAACTCACGATGATTTATTCATTTAACTTGTTCCGTAGAAATCCCTAATGTATATTATTATCCCTCTCGAGACTAATAACGTCTAATCCCTAGGTTGAATAACCAAGAGTTATCTCTAATTAACACCCTAAGGTTGCATTAACTCAATCTATGGATTCCCTTATTAGGTTTCACCCTAATCCGGTAAAATCTTATCACCCTATCTCTAGGCACGCAATCAACTCCACTTAATTATGACAAAGTTACTCTTAGCTAGGGTCTATTCCTCCTCCAACTAAGAGTAGTAACTTGAAGTGATATCCTGAAATACCAAAACAAGAATTAAGAACACATAATTAAGAACAAGTCAAATATTTTTCATACAATTCAGAAAAAATAACAAGGTTTTGTCATAGGTTTCATCCCCCTTAGGTATTTAGGGGTTTAGTTCATAACTAAACAAGAAAACATCTCAGAATAATAATAAATACAAAACAATAAGAAAACCCAAAACTTCAAGGGGGGAAGTGAGGAGAGATCTTCATCTTGATAATGGCTCAAAACCAGAGATGGATCAATCGGCTTTCTTAGAGTAATTTCTTACTCCCTATTCTCCTTCCCCTTTTTCTTCCTCTTCTAGGGTGTATTTATAGGCTTTGGAATGCCTAAGAACCCTCAAAAGTGGCCTTTTCTGAATTAGGCTTAACTTGGGCTCGGCAGGGACACGCCTGTGTGCGATAGCTTCAGGCCGTGTTTGAGGTACACGGCCGTGTGTTATACCAGTGTGAATCATGCTTTAATTTTTCCAAATTGACACGGCCGTGTGATCTGCCCGAGTGAAGAGGTCCAGGCTGTTTTGATTTCGTGCTTTGGCCCATTTTCTCCATTTTTGGCCTGTTTCTCGTTCCTTTCGTTCTCTTATGCCTACCTGAGAATAAAACATGAAATTAAGGCATTATGAGCATCAAATTCACCAAATCTAAGGAGAAATCATTCATAAAATGCGTTAAGCATGGGTTATAAATATGTATAAATTACGGTTTATCACGTATCCACAAGGACTAAGAGTACTAGTAATTTCTATTTTTTTATTATCTAGCCTAAGAATTAAGGGATGCTTTAAATTAAGACTAATTATCTAATTGACTAAGATTACCACAGAGATAAAATTTGGAAAATACTTTTGGAAAACCGATGGAGAAGACAATACCCAAGGAAGAATTCACCTATTCTTCACTTATTTCCTTTGAATTATACGATTTATTCACTTGACTTAATCCGTAGGAATCCTTGATTTGCATTAATATCTCTCTCGAGACTAAAAAAACTGACTCTAGGTTGATTAATTGAAATCTCTTTCTAATTAAAACCCCTATTATCACATTAACTCGATCTATGGATTCCCTTATTAGATTTGACTCTAATCCAGTAGATTTATGTCGTCCTATCTCTAGGATTGCATGTAACTCCGCTTAATTATGGAAGATCTACTCTTAAACAGGGACTTTTGCTCCACTGAATAAGCACATCAAAACTTGAGTTAATATCCTAGAATATTAAAGCAGGGATTAAAACTCAAAATTAAGAATAAGAACAAGTATTTATCATATAATTCAAATAGTAATAAGATACGTCTTAGGTTTCATCTCCCTTAGGTATTTAGGGAGTTTAGTTCATAATAATAGAAAACATCTCAAAATTAGGAAAACAACAAAACATAAAGAAACCCAAAGAACTTCTAGGAAATTGGATGGAAATCTTCAGTCTTGAGGTAGATCCTGCTTTCGAGCTGATTCCGATGGCTGTCCTTGAGTATCTTTTGCCTTTTACTCTGCGTCTCCCCCTTGATCCTCTTCTAGGGTCTTTAAATAGACTTTGGAATGCCAAAAATAGCCCAAAATTAGCCTTTTCCGAATAGAATTAAACTTGGGTTTAACAGGAACACGACTATGTGACATGCCCGTGTGCAAGTGCTCAGGCCGTGTGCAATTCTAACTTGATTTAATGTCGAAACAGCCATGACACACGGGCGTGTGTCCTGCCCGTGTGTCACACACGGGTGTGTGGATTACCTGTGTGGAAATACCTAGGTCGTGTGAAACACTGAATTAGGCCCATTTTGTCTATTTTTGGCTCGTTTCTTGCTCTTTTTACCTTCCTATACTCACCTAAGTATAAAACATGAATTTAAAGGATTAGGAGCATTAAACCAAGGAAAAATCATCCATAAATATGCCAAACATGGGGTAAAAATATGTATATATTATGGTTTGTCAAATATCCCCACACTTAAGCATTTTCTTGTCCTCAAGCAAAGTCTTCAACTCACAATTAAAATAAATCATTCTCAATTTATAATTCTCATAAAAAATGTTTCGAAGTGATTCACAAGTAATCATGTAACGCCCCAATTTTTGGGACTTCTATGAATTTTGGCGAATTTTAGAATTTCTGTGTTTTGACTGGTGGGTGTAGGTCTGAGTATGTTAGTGGGCCTCTAGAAGACCCAAGTATAAGCTGAAAGCTGGTAGTTTTAACTATTTTAATTCTAAAGGGAAAAAGAATTCTGGTATATTGGGCTTTTAAAATTCCATGGGTGAAATATGCCACAAGAAGGCCTGTGGCAAAGTGGCATGTGACGCCACTAGGGTGCTAAAAAAAGTGGCGTGTAGATGATTAGGGGGACCTAAGGTTCAAGTCACAAGGTAAGCAAATTATAGTATTATTTTTGTGAACAGAAAGGGGATGTGATGGAACTCAAGTGGAACTCTGATAGGAAGAGTTTGAGCTGTTCAGGAGATTGAGTAAGGAGAGGATAAGGGAGAAGATTTAGGAGCTGATTAAGGAGTGTGGTATTGGCCGAATGGTGGACTCTTGAGGAGCAATAGTTGGCCGGCCAAGGGTTTCTAGTATAGGGAAAATTCGACTAGGAAGGGGGGAATTTCGGTATTTGGGTAGTGTGGTTTCTGACAATTCTTTTCCTTCTTCTCTTCTCCTCTCTTCTTCTATTTTCTCTTCTTCTCCTTTTTCCTCTCTAGCCGAACCATCCCTACCATTCTACTCATCCATTCCCAATCTTTCTAAACCTCCATAACCGATTGCCATAAAAGCCGAATTCCCAAAAACCTATTTTTTTGTGTCAATTTCTTCTAGCCAAACCGTCCTATCTTTCTTCATATTTTTGGCCGATTCTCTCATCCTCTAAACCCCAACTTCTATTGACAATATCATTGCAGAACCCCCATATCTAATCATCTTTTTCTTCACAGTTTCAAAAAGTCAAAAACACCATAGTCTTAGGGGCATATAGCCGAATCTTTAGATATCTAAGATTCGATTTCTGCTAGTGTTTGAGGGTTAGATCTGCATCAAAACTGAATAGGAACTGAAGTGGAATCGTGTTGGCTGAAAGAATCAGTGGTAAGTACTCAGATCTATTCTTTATTTCGGGATTTAGAAAAGCCAAAATCCCTAAAGGCATAGAGAGGCTATTGATTGGAGCTTAAGGCTCTAAAAGGTTGTAACAATTGATTTGTTTTGGTGTTAGTGTAATCTAGAGGCTGCTGATCGAAGGCTTGGACAAGCATAACGACTAGATCTAAACCTAGTCGCTAGTTTCGGCAAAGGTAGGATCGCTAGTGCCTAAAGTATTAATGGCTGATTTTTGGTAAAGGGTTTTGTATATAAGTTGCTATTGGATTCATAGTTAACATATTAGTAATTGACTATAGGCAACTCGTGTGTGGAACTCGTCAGTGTTTCGTCGCAAACAGGTGTGTAACTGACACCCTCTTATAGACTAGATCGGCAAAAGTCGAAAAGCCAAAATACCGAATAGTTGGTATTTTGTGAACTTGCGAGTGTGAGAATGCTCGTGAGATAGATTGATTAACAATTTTGGTAATCGAAGTGATAAGACTGCAGTACGTACGATTTCGTGCACTTCGATATATTTAGGCTTAATAGGCCAAAATCGAGATAATGGGCCAACGGGCCCAATTCGGTAAGAACACTCGGTAAGTGTTTATGTTAGTACATAAATAGCTGAAATATGCATGAAAACCTTAAAATAGTTAAATTACTAGAATACCCCTAAGTATGGGAATTACCATTATACCCTTAGGTGTGGAAAATGACCATTATACCCCTAGGGTTAATTTTTGACTGAAATGTATGATGATCTGATTTTGTATGTTGTAAGCCAGGACTTGTATATCTGTTGCATAGGGACATGGGTTATATTTATGGAGGAAGCGTCCTGGTGGCTATACCACAATTATCTCGATCCGTGGTTCTCGCCACAATTATTCTGCTCAGTGGCTCGCCACGATTATTCTCGTATCCGTGACTCTGTCACATTATCTCTGTCACATTATCTATTTCGGGAAGCCATGCTGCAAATTCTGTGGCATGTAGCAATTGGGTGGGTCGAGTAGTATGCACTGTCTCAGGTAATGCTTTGTGTTCTGGAAAGAGTTACCGGGACGAGTACGGGTAATGGAATTTGAGGATCTATTTTTGAGCGAATCTGGGCCAACGGAGCGGAGATCTTTAGGGGCGTATCTGGTGTAGCCCCGAATGTGGCAGAATATTGGTTAGAGGCCATGGAACGGATTATGGATGATTTGGACTGGTCTGTAGAGCAGAAACTGAAGAGAGCTGTATCGTTGCTACGAGACGAGGCTTATCAGTGGTGGCTCACTGTGAGAGACGGGACCCCAACTGATAGGGTAACTTGAGAGCTGTTTTAAACGGTATTCAAAGGGAAATATGTTAGGGCGAGTTATGTGGACGCCCGTAGGAAAAAATTCTTGAATCTGGTGCAAGGGGGTAAAACAGTTGCTGAGTACGAGGTTGAGCCAGTATGCTGTGGGAATAGTCGCTACAGAGTATGAGTATAGTGTGCGCTTCGAGGATGGTCTTAGAGATGAACTTAGGGTGCTGATTGCTCTGTAGAAGCAGTGTGATTTTGCAGTTTTGGTGGAGAAAGCTAAGATAGCTGAGGTAGTAAAGCGTGCTGAGAGGCAGAATCGTGAGAAGGATCGAAACTATTTCTGGAAGGATTCAGGACCTTCGGGTGGTACAAATAGGAATGTCAAGAGAGCAAGAGTAGAGGAGCCAGTTCGAGCAGTTCTGATGAACGTTGTTAGACCACCAATCTGTAGAGACTATGGTAAGGTACATCAGGGCAAGTGTAGGAACGTTTCGGTGCTTGTTTCTGGTGCAGATTCATAGAGCATAGAGTCAGAGACTGTCCTCAAAAAATAGATCTGGTTCAAGTTGCTGAACAGAAGGTTGCTCAACCGGTGAGAGGTAGACCACAACCACCAAGAGGACGTGGAAAAGGTAGGGGCAAAAATAGAAATGGTCGAGGTCGAGGAGCACCTGGCAGAGGTGCCGAAAATGCTGAGGCTCAATAGTCAGCGTTGGTGTATGTAGCTCGTCGTCTAGAGGAGGGCGATGCACCCCGACGTCATAACTAGTACGTCCTTGGTTTCTAGCATGTCGTACACTGCATTGATAGATATTGGATCTACTCATTCGTATGTTGCATGGACCATATCTGGGTCATTGGGTGTCCACTCTGAGGAGACTGTGAGTGGGGTATCCATACTAAGTCCTTTGGGTCACTCAGTTAGGGTAGACAAATTGTATACAGACGTGCCTCTAGAAACTCAAGGTAAGATTTTCTCTGGAGACTTGATGGAATTACCGTTCAGAGAATTCGGCCTCATTCTGGGTATGGACTGGCTGATTAAGCATAGGGCGACTCTGGATTGTACTGCTAAATGAACGGTGTTAAGGACCACGGAGGGAAAGGAGGTTATAGTGATAGGTGAGCGAAGGGATTATTTGTCTAATATGGTGTCGGCATTGAGAGCCGAAAAGTGGATTCGTAAGGGTTGTGAGGCCTATTTGGCATTTGTAAGTCAGTCTGAAGCTGAAGGACTGATGGTGGATAAGGTCAGAACCATTAAGGAGTTCCAAGATGTCTTTTCAGAGGAGCTTCCGGGATTGCCTCTGAACTAAGAAGTCGAGCTTGGAATCGACTTGCTGCCTAGAATAGCACCAGTGTCTATCGCACCGTATAGGATGGCACTGAAGGAGTTAGTGGAGTTAAAAGCACAAATTCAAGAGTTGTTGGATAAAGGCTTTATTAGGCCAAGTGTGTCTCCATGGGGAGTATCGGTGCTATTCGTGAAAAAGAAGGATGGGACGATGCGGATGTGTATTGATTATCGGCAGTTGAACAAACTGACGATTAAGAATAAGTACCCTCTGCCAAGAATTGACGATCTGTTTTACCAACTTAGAGGAGCTTCTGTATTTTCCAAAATCGATCTTCGATCTGGATATCATCAGTTAAGGGTCAAAGAGGCAGATATTCATAAGACGACATTCAGGACTCAGTATGGTCATTATGAGTTTCTGGTTATGCCATTTGGACTAACGAATGCTCCTACAGCATTCATGGATCTGATGAATCAGGTATTCTAACCATTTTTGGATCGATTCGTAGTCGTCTTTATTGACGATATTCTGATATATTCTAAAATTGAAGTGAAACATGATGAGCATCTCCGCATTGTGCTGCAAGTGTTGAGGGAGAAGAAACTTTATGCAAAATTCAATAAGTGTGAATTCTGGTTGAAGGAAGTGACCTTCTGAGGACATGTGGTCTCTGCTGAGGGGATCAAGGTGGACCCTCGAAAGGTTGAAGCGATTTTGGAATGGAAGCCACCTAGGTCGGTGTCAGAAATTTAGAGTTTCCTAGGGTTGGCGGGATACTACAGAAGGTTTGTGGAAGGTTTTTCTGTGATGGCAGCACCTTTGACAAAACTCATAAGAAAAGGAGTACCGTTTGTTTGGACTGAGAAGCAGCAGGAAGCTTTTGAGAAGTTGAAGAAAGTTCTAACTCAAGCATCTGTATTAATTCAGCCGGACTCTGGGAAGGATTTTGCTGTGTACAGTGACGCATCACATGTGGGTTTGGGCTGTGTGTTGATGCAAGAGGGTAAGGTGGTTGCTTATGCATCCCGACAGCTTAAGCCTCATGAAGGAAACTATCCTACTCATGATTTGGAATTGGCAGTGGTAATCTTTGCACTTAAGATTTGGAGACACTACTTGTATGGAGAGAGGTGTGTTATATACACGGACCGTCAGAGTCTCAAGTATTTGCTGACTTAGAAGGAGCTGAATCTTAAGAAAAGGAGATGGATAGAGTTGCTTAAGGATTATAACTATTCAATTGAGTATCACCCAGGCAAGGCTAATATGGTAGCCGATGCTCTGAGCCATAGAGCTGTATCTGATCTAAGAGCAATGTTTGCTCGTCTGAGTCTGTATGAAGATGGTAGTCTGTTGGCTAAGTTGCAAGTAAGGCCAACCTGGGTGGATCAGATTAAGGAAAAGCATTTGAGGGATGCGTCTTTGATTGCTCGTTTCCAGCAAGCTAAGAAAGGGGAAACTTCTGATTTTGGGTTGAATAGTGAAGGAGTTCTGTGTTTCCAAGGGAGAATTTACGTTCCGAAGGACTCTAACTTAAGGCAGTCAATGTTGAAGGAAGCTCATGGGGGACTTTGTGTTATGCATCCTGGAGGGAATAAGTTGTATCACGACTTGCGAGAATTGTATTGGTGGCCTGGGCTTAAACGAGAAGTAACAGAGTTTGTGGGGAAATTTTTGACATGTCAGCAAGTGAAAGCTGAGCATCAATTACCTTCTAGACTTTTGCAACCAGTGAAGATACCACGTTGGAAATGGGAGAGGGTAACCATGGACTTTGTGAGTGGGTTACCCTTGACACCAACAAAGAAAGACTCGATTTGGGTGATTGTGGATAGGTTGACCAAATCGGCTCATTTCATACCTGTCCACACTGACTTTTCACTCCAAAAATTAGCCAAGTTGTATTTGGCGGAGATCGTACTACTTCATGGTGTCCCAGTTTCAATTATTTCTGACCGGGATCCTAGATTCACATCTCAGTTTTGGCAAAAGTTATATGAGGCGTTGGGAACGAGATTGAATTTTAGTACGGCTTTCCATCCCCGGACTGATGGTCAGTCGAAAAGGGTTATTCAAATTCTGGAGGACATGTTAAGAGGATGCGTTATCGACTTCTGAGGTAGTTGGGAGGATTACTTGCCGTTGGCAGAGTTTGCGTACAACAACAGTTATCAGGCGATTTGAATGGCACCGTATGAAGCGCTGTATGGATAAAGGTGTCATACCCTAGTTGTTGGACCGAACTGGGAGAGCGACAGGTTCTTGGACCTGAGTTGATAGCTGATACTGAAGATAAGGTCAGAATAATCAGAGATTGGTTAAAAGAAGCATCTGATAGACAAAAGTCATAGGCAGATTTGAAGTGTAAAGAGACTGAGTACTCAGTGGGTGATGTGGTCTTCTTGAAAATTTCTCCTTGGAAGAGGATATTAAGGTTTGGTAATGAGGGCAAGTTGAGTCCGCGGTTCATTGGGCTTTATCGGGTTTTGAAGTAAGTAGGACCAGTGGTGTATCAATTGGAATTACCTCCAGAGTTAGACAGGATTCACGATGTTTTTCACATCTCCATGTTAAGACGTTATCATTTTAACCCTACTCATGTCGTGCCGGTTGCAGAGATTGAGGTGCAGCCTGATTTGACTTTCGAGGAAGAGCCTGTGCAGATACCGGACCGAGATGTTAAGGTTTTAAGAAGGAAATTGTTCCGTTAGTAAAAGTGCTTTGGCATAATCATGGCAGAGAGGAAGCTACTAGGGAGCCAGAAGAGGCGATGCAACAACACTACCCTCATTTGTTTAGACCAGGTAAATTTTGAGGACGAAATTTCTTTAAGGAGGGTACAGTTGTAACGCCCTAATTTTTGGGACTTCTGTGAATTTTGACGAATTTTAGAATTTCTATGTTTTGACTGCTTGGTATAAGTCTGAGTATGTTAGTGGACCTCTAGAAGGCCCAAGTCTAAGTTAAAATCTGGTAGTTTTAACTAATTTTAATTCTAAAGGGAAAAGGAATTCTGGTATATTGGGCTTTTAAAATTCCATGGGTGAAATAAGCCACAAGAAGGCCTGTGGCAAAGTGGCATGTGACGCCACTAGGGTGCTAAAAAAAGTGGCATGTGGATGATTAGGGGGAGCTAAGGTTCAGGTCACAAGGTAAGCAAATTATAGTATTATTTTTGCGAACAGAAAGGGGATGTGATGAAACTCAAGTGGAACTCTGGTAGGAAGAGTTTGAGCTGTTCAGGAGATTGAGTAAGGAGGGGATAAGGGAGAAGATTTAGGAGCTTATTAAGGAGTTTGGTATTGGCCGAATGGTGGACTCTTGAGGAGCAAGAGTTGGCCGGCCAAGGGTTTCTAGTATAGGGAAAATTTGGCTAGGAAGGGGGGAATTTCAGCATTTGGGTAGTGTGGTTTCTGACAATTCCTTTCCTTCTTCTCTTCTCCTCTCTTCTTCTATTTTCTCTTCTTCTTCTTTTTCCTTTCTAGCCAAACCATCCCTACCATTCTACTAATCCATTCCCAATCTTTCTAAACCTCCATAACCGACTGCCATAAAAGCTGAATTCCCGAAAACCTATTTTTTTGTGTCGATTTCTTCTAGCCAAACCCTCCTATCTTTCTTCATCTTTTTGGCCGATTCTCTCATCCTCTAAACCCCAACTTCTGTCGACAATATCATTGCAAAACCCCCATATCTAATCATCTTTTTCTTTACAGTTTCAAAAAGCCGAAAACCTCATAGTCTTAGAGGCATATAGCTGAATCTTTAGATCTCTAAGATTCGATTTCTGCTAGTGTTTGAGGGTTAGATCTACATCAAAACTGAATAGGAACTGAAGTGGAATCGTGTTGGCTGAAAGAATCGGTAGTAAGTACTCAGATCTATTCTTTATTTCGGGATTTAAAAAAGTCAAAATCCTTAAAGGCATAGGGAGGCTGTCGATTGGAGCTTAAGGCTCTAAAAGGTTGTAACAATCGATTTGTTTTGGTGTTAGTGTGATCTAGAGGCTACTGATCGAAGGCTTGGACAAGCAGAACAGCTAGATCTAAACCTAGTCGCTAGTTTCGGCAAAGGTAGGATCGCTAGTGCCTAAAGTATTAATGGCCGATTTTTGGTAAGGGGTTTTGTATATAAGTTGCTATTGGATTCATAGTTAACATATTAGTAATTGACTGTAGGCAAATCGTGTGTGGAACTCGTCAGCGTTTCGTCACAAACAGGCGTGTAACTGACACCCTCTCATAGACTAGATCAGCAAAAGCCGAAATGCCGAAATGCCGAATAGCCGGTATTTTGTGAACTTGCGAGTGTGCGAATGCTCGTGAGATAGATTGGTTAACAATTTCGATAATCGAAGTGATAAGACTGCAGTACGCGCGATTTCGTGCACTTTGATATATTTGGGCTTAATGAGCCAAAATTGAGATAATGGGCCAGCGGGCCCAATTCGGTAAGAACACTTGGTAAGTGTTTCTGTTTGTATGTAAATGGTTGAAATATGCATGAAAACCCTAAAATAGTTAAATTAATAGAATACCCCTAAGTATGGGAATTACCATTATACCCCTAGGTGCAAAATGACCATTATACCCCTAGGGTTAATTTTTGATTGAAATGCATGGTGATCTGATTCTGTATGTTGTAAGCCATGACTTGTATATCTTTTCCATGGGGACATGGGTTATATTTATCGAGGAAATGTCCTGGTGGCTATGCCACAATTATCTGATCTAGTGGCTCTACCACAATTATCTGTTCTGGTGGCTCTGCCACAATTATCTGTACCTGGTGACTCTATCACATTATCTGTTTCTGGCAGCCATGCTACAAATTCTGTGGCGTGTAGCGGTTGGGTGGGTCGAGTAGTCCCCCTACATGGTGTAAGGTTGGTACCGGGGTGCATATGGTTTGATATGGGTTGGGTTCTGCACATATATATGAAATATCTATTCTGTTTCTGTTATGGGCCTATGGGCTTCATTCTGAACTATGTTTTGGGTTAAGGCCCAACTTAATTTATTTCTGTGGTTTGAGCTGAATTAGACTATGGTTGGGTTATTTTACACACTGAGTTTCCAAACTCACCCCTTATTTTTATCTACGCAGGTAATCCCCAACCATAGTGGGCTTGGAGCTGTGAGGGATTCGGAGTGGCCACATGTTCTGCAAACTCGATTTTCTTCTAGTGAATTGGACATCTTTTCATTTACTTTTATGGTTTGGGGTTTAAGTTGTAATAAGGCCGCTTTAATTATTTTTAATTGTTTTAATATGGTTTGCTAAAATAGATATGATATTATCTTAATCGTTGAAATTGAATTGCTTTAAGGCGCGTTTTCAAAAATAGTACTTGACTTCAAAATATCACGACGACAAAGCAAAACTTTCGCAACGAAAATGTTTTCCAAAATTAATAACCTTTTTAAATGGCTTAAAACAAATTGATTTTTTATGAACATTCACTAAGTTAGGGTGTGGCAATGGTGGCTAGGATTGAATCCAAAGGGAGCTTGGTACTTAAGCAGTCTAATGGACTCACCTCCTCTTTTCTGGCATCCTACCTGGTGCACAGCTTCCATTCACTTTAACCCGTAGTGAAGTTATTCTTTAAGACATTAGAAGATTTTTAAGATTAATAATATAAAAAAGTTTTTAACGCTTTAATGTGGCACGTCAGATTCGGCCATAACGTCTAGGCTGGGTTTAGGGTGTTACAAATCATACATTGAGAACTTAAATAAAAGAATATTAAAGTTTCAAACAGTCCAAGTTCAGCGTTTTAATCATAAGACCATAGGTATCCCCTCTTTATCTAAGTAATTACCTTTAATTCCAAATTGACAGAGGCTAACATCCTCACTAAAGATTCACTCAAATCACTCAAAGTGTTTAAGGTTTAATAATTAAGCACTCAATAGTCAAACATGAAAAGTTATTACCATAGGCTTGCATGAAAATCAAATCTCCACCACTTTAAATGAGATGATACACAAATCAAAAGGTCTTTAAAGGGTTGTAACGGGGTTTGGGTTAAATGTGTGGATAAAGGCTGAAAAAGAAGGTTAGAATCGAGATTAATTTAATAAATTACCAAACTTAGAAAAATGGAGCTAATTACTGAATTACAAAAAAGTGCCAGAATTCGAGCTATCCAAAACTAATAATGTGAGCTTTTTCTCAATATATTAACTTTAACTTATCCAAGCTCTTTATAACAATATATAATTTTATGAATAAATATACGGGTTCTTTTTGTGTGAATAAGAACAAGTACAATAATGGATAATACATAATAAGAAATGATTCAGCACTGAAACGAACAAAAATAGTTAGGTAACTAATTAAATCAAATCTCGATAAAAAGGGAGCCAATAGAAAGGAAGAAATCCTTAATGAATCAAAAATGGTTAAGTTATAAGTTAACATTAAGGAGAAAATCAAGAACAATGGTTAAGGCTCAAAGGGGTTTACTAAGGGTCAAATATGTGGGTAAGCTTTTTATAGAGTAAGTGGGTTAAAACTTAAGTGCCTTTATCATCTCAGTATATCAAAAAAAAAGGTGTGGTATTGACATGCATAATCGAATCAAGTTCTAGAATAACAAATCAATGTTGACAAACTCATAACAAATAAAATAAGTGAGCAAGAAAGATAAATGCTCTAAAAGGCTCAAAATCTCACGAAAATTATGGGTATTTGATGTCAATCCTGTAAATTCAAAACTTTAAGATAATACCTCAATTCAGGGAAACAACCTAACAATTTCAATTCTCAAAAGTCAACGTATCATGCTTGATTCTCTGATGTCTTGAAGTTTAAACAATCAATGCACAATTACCTATGATTTAATTCAAAACATATAAATAAAAGTTATAAATCAATCAGAATCATTCTAATAATAATATGAGGAAATTATTTGAGATTGAAATAAAAATTCAAGGATTTTCTAATAATACATAAATAATCTCCCTACATTTAAGATGTACATTGTCCTCAATGTACTAAAGGTCAGGCCCGAAGTATCTGGAAGAGTTCTTCCTGGGGTCCCACGGGAAACTGCAGGAAGGGGTGGCAAATCTCTGCGGTAGGACCCGAGGATGACGTTGCTCCTTTCATTTTCTTCGAAGTGGGGACGGTGACTTTTTTACCACGTGAACTCGACATTATATACCTGTAAGAAGAATTACTATTTCGTCTTAATAAATGGGAAAATTAATAGGTAAAATGATCTCGATTTTTCATGTGTGATAAGTTTTATAAATTTGTAATGACTCGTTCTTGAAACTAAATATGATCATGACGTAGGCAAGTGTACCTATCGAACAGTAGTATAGCTTTAGCAAGACCGGATTGTCGAACCCAAAGGATTATGAGTACTAGTAATGACCGTCTTTTTATTATCTAGCCGAATAAAAGAGGATTGTTTTGACTAACTAATTAAACTAAGAGCTTGCAGAAAAAAGAAATTGGGAAATTACTGTTGTGGAAAACGATTGATTGAGACAATACCTAAGGAAAAATCCACCTAGACTCTTACTTGTTATTCTGGCTCCCAATCAGACGATTTATTCATTCAACTTGTTCCGTAGAAATCCCTAATGTATATTATTATCCCTTTCGAGACTAACAATGTCTAATCCCTAGGTTGAATAACCGAGAGTTATCTCTAATTAACACCCTAAGGTTGCATTAACTCGATCTATGGATTCCCTTATTAGGTTTCACCTTAATCCGGAAAAATCTTGTCACCCTATCTCTAGGTGCACAATCAACTCCACTTAATTACGACAAAGTTACTCTTAGTCAGGTCTATTCCTCCTCCAACTAAGAGTAGTAACTTGAAGTGATATCCTGAAATACCAAAACAAGAATTAAGAACACATAATTAAGAACAAATCAAATATTTATCATACGATTCTAAAATAATAATAAGGTTTAGTCATAGGTTTCATCCCCCTTAGGTATTTAGGGGTTTAGTTCATAACTAGACAAGAACACATCTCAGAATAATAAAAATTACAAAACATAAAGAAAACCCAAAAACTCCTGAAGGGCAGGTTGAGGAGAGATCTTCAGTCTTGATGGTAGCTCTGGCTTCTGAGATGGATCAATCGGCTTCCTCGGAGTAATTCCTTACTCCCTATTCTCTGTCTCCCTTTTCTCCCTCTTCTAGGGTGTATTTATAGGCTTTGGAATGCCTAAAAACCCTTAAAAGTTGCCTTTTCTGAATTGGACTCAACTTGGGCTCGGCAGGGACATGCCCGTGTGAAACGCCCGTATGAAATGCCTGTGTGTGATAACTTCAGGCCATGTTTGAGGTACACGGCTGTGTGCTATACCCGTGTGAATCGTGCTTCAATTCTGCCAAATTGAAAAGGCCGTGTGATCTGCCCGTGTGAAGCAATCCAGGCCGTGTTGATTCGTGCTTTGGCTTATTTTCTCTGTTTTCGGCCCGTTTCTTGTTCCTTTCATTCTCCTATGCCTACCTGAGAATAAAACATGAAATTAAGGCATTAGGAGCATCGAATTCACCAAATCTAAGGAGAAATCATTCATAAAATGCGTTAAGCATGAGTTATAAATATGTATAAATTACGGTTTATCAAATACCCCCACACTTAAGCGTTTGCTTGTCCTCAAGCAAGATCCTTGGATCATAGTTAAAATTTCTTTTTTCTCAACTTATAATTTCGATCAATATTATCTCAAATCATCTCATAAGTAATCATACATTGAGAATTCAACTAAAAGAACATTAGAGCTTCAAACATTCTAAATTGAGTATTTTAATCATGAAAGACTTAGGTATCTCCCCTCCCTTAGGTAGTTATCATTGATTTGAAATCTCACAGAGTTTAACATCCTCACTAAAATTCACTCAAATCACTCGAAGTGTTTAAGGACAATGAAATTAGCACTTATCAGTCAATATGAAAAGTTATTACCATAGGCTTGCATAAAAATCAAATCTCCACCACTATAAATCGAGATGATACATCAATCCAAAGATCTTTAAAGGGTTGTAACGAGGCTTAGTTAGGGGGTGTGGTCACAAGTTTGAAAGAAAGGGTTAGAATCGAGATTGACTTGAAAAATTACTTAACTAGAAAAAATATTAAATCATTGCTTGCGTACAACAAAGCTTTCTTCTTTGACTGTGGAATGAGACTTACAAGCAAAAGATAACTACTGATTTATATACATGGGTTTTTTTTTTGTAAGAACAAGTCAAATATCATAGATTACTATTAAGAACAAGACATAGTTAAGCAATTTATTCAAATCAATTCTCGATAAAAATTGAGGATCAAATTAATTTAAGGGGATTTCAACAATAATGGGTTAATGGTTAATATTGAGGGTGGTACAAGGAATGGCTTGTTAGGCTCAAAGGGGTTTACTAAGGGTTAATCGTGGAGGTAGGCTTTTCATGGCATGAGTGGGTTAATCCTAAGTGCCTCTATCATCTTGATATATCAAATCAAATAGTGTGGTTTTGACATGCATAATCAAGCAAGTTGTAGAACAACAATTCAATATTGTCACACTCAAAGCAATAATAAAATTGAGCATGAAAGAATTAATAAAGGCTCAAAAATCTCACAAAAATTATGGCTTTTTGATGTTTCAATCTATGGGATTAAATTCAAGATAATACCTAAATTTAGGAAAACAACCTAAATTTTTAAATTCTTAAAAATCAACTTATCATGCTTGATTTTCTAGTGTCTTAGAGTTTAACAATCAATGCATGAATGCTTATGTTTTAATTTAAGATATATCAATCAAAATTATCAGTCAATCAAAATTCAACTTAAACATGATATGAGAGATTCACAAGAGAACAAAGCACTATTCAGGGATTTTCATATAATGAAATGATTACCCTCCCACACTTAAGCTGTATATTGCCCTCAATGTACAAGGATAGATATATGGAAAAATATAAAATCATAAGAGAGGGAGAGAATTGAAACTTCCTGAGTACTGAATGAATGTCCTAGTTTGGCGTTAGCGAGAATTGGCAATAGAATTGAAGGTAAGGCTTGATTCGGAGGAAGAAATAACCTGATAATAATCATAAAGGTAAGCTGCGTGAATCAAATAAATAAATAAAAACTAAGAATAACAATAAAAATAAGGGAAATAGTCTAATTTTGCAGGTGGCACGGTCGTCTCACACGCCCGTGTGGGTCGTGTCCAGTCCGTGTTTTTCGCGAGTTGAAAGCTTGTCGCACGGCCTTGAGACACGCCTGTGTGTCTTGCCTGTGTGGCTTTATGATCGTAATGCATGACCGTGTGCGATGTGGCTCGCTTCGCCCACGCCCTTGTACCTATGCACACGCCCGTGTAGTTTTGGCAGTGTCGACCACAGGTGATAGGCACGGACGTGTCGCACACCCATGCTAGATTCTCGTTTCGACCACGGTCCTAAGGCACGGGCGTGTCGCACGCCCGTGTTGTTTTGGCAGGTTCGCCTACGACCCTGTCCCACAGTCGTGGCGGTTTATCGTCGCCCATGTTTTGGGAAAATCTTGCCCTATTTCCACACGGTCTTTTACACGCCCGTGTGCTTGGCCGTGTCCCTATGGTAAACCTATTTTCAAGAGCTCTGTTAGTCATGGCAAGTGTTAAGGACTAAAATTTAAAGAAGTTAGTGCAATTAGTACTCGGGTTGCCTCCCAAGAAGCGCTTATTTATAGTCTAAGCTCGACTTACCTCTCTGTTGAATGGTCAAGGTGGTTTAAGGAGTTCGTACTCCTCATTCCTACTATCATTCTTATCAAAATAAAGCTTTAACCGGGAATTGTTTACCTTAAAACTACTGAACTTCGGATAACTTACCTCCAATGTACCTAATGAGAAAATACTAAGTACCGTAAGAGGGGTTTCTTCATCTGGGTTGGGAGTGACAATGTGAGGGTCTACGGCATCTAATAAGACTTGATCTCTAACCTTAAGTTGATTTGGAGAGGTATCGAGCTTGTTTTGGCGTAGTTTCAGTTTATCGGGTGTTCTCGATTTATGTGCTCGCCATTCATCTAGCTCCTCTATCTATAGCCTTCGTTCTTCATGAATGGGTCCTCTATTGTTGTTGGAACATGGCTCGTGTACTTCAAACTTAATTTCTGCACAGTAGATTGTGTCATATTATCAGTTTTAGTAGGATGGTGTGGATCATTACCTTCCATGTTCGATGTGATGCTAGAATTACGAGCTTGAAGGGTGATCGTTTTGTCTCCCACGCAAGTATAAGTTCACCTATGCCAATATCAATAATTGTTTTAGCAGTTGCTAAAAAGGGCCTCCCTAAAATCAAAGGGGTGTTGGTCTCCTCCTCTATGTCTAAAACAACGAAATCAACGGGAAATATGAATTTATCCACTTTCACTAGTACATCTTCAATAATACCCTAGGAAATCTTATGGTTTTATCTCGCTGATTGAATGCTCATCCTAGTTTGTTTGGGTTTCCCAAGACCTAGTTGCTTAAACATTTTGTAAGGCATGACATTGATACTTGCCCCTAAATCATCTAATGCATTATCCACATCTAAACTACCAATTAAGCAAGGAATTGTAAAACTCCCTGGATCCTTTAATTTGTTGGGTAGCTTATTCTGTAGAATAGCTGAGCAAATTGCGTTTAGCTCCACATGTGACGCTTCGTCGAACTTTCGCTTGTTTACTAGAAGCTCTCTTAAAAATTTTATTGCATTTGGCATCTGTGACAGAGCTTCAATAAACGGTAAGTTGATATGTAATTTTTTCAAAAGTTTAAGGAATTTATCGAATTGTTCATCTGAGCGGTCTTTCCTTGTCGTGTTAGGATATGGCACACGAGGTTTATATTCTTCATTCACCATTTCATTATAACTTACCTCACCATCACCTTTGCTTTCCACATTTTCTTGCCTTGGTTCTGGCTCAGTCTTAATGCATCCTTCTTGAGCATCAATTGCATTGAGCTGTTCCCTTAGGTTTGGTTCAGTATTACTTGGCAAACTACCTTGTGATCGTTCAGATATTAACTTGGACAGCTGACCTATCTGTGTCTCGAGCCCTTAAATTGATGCTTGTTGATTTTTGAGTGCTGTCTCGGTATTCTGGAAACGAGTTTCTGACACCGAGATGAATTTGGATAGCATCTCCTCAAGGTTCGGCTTCTTTTCCTGCTGATAAGGTGGCTGTTGAAAACCCTGAGGATTTTGTTGTCTTTGATTTCCTTGACCACTTCAAGAGAAATTTGGGTGGTTCTTCCAACCTACATCGTAAGTATTACTATATGGGTTATTTTGAGATCTAAAATTATTGTTACCCATATAGTTAACTTGTTCCTCTTCGGTTGTAGGATTGAATGGTGGGTATTCTGTAGGCACACCTCCTCCACTTGAATAGCACCTCATCCTGGATGTACCTGCGTAGAACCAAGTAAACCATCAATTTTCTTATTCAGAAGTTTTACTTGATTTGACAACATGGTGACTGAATCGATGTTATAAACACCTACTGTTTCTGTTGGCTCAGTCCTCATGACTTGCCACTGATAGTTATTCAGTGACATCCCCTCAATGAATTCAGAAGCCTCTTCAGGTGTCTTGTTATTGATGGTTCCACCGGCAGCTGCATCAATCATTTGTCTTGTCGAAGGGTTCACAACGTTATAGAACGTTTGAACTTGCAGCCATAGAGGTAACCCATGGTGTGGGCACCTTCACAAAAGGTCCTTGAATCTCTCCCATGCATCGTAAAGTGTTTCTAAGTCCATCTGCACAAAAGAAGAAATATCATTACGTAACTTAGCTATTTTTGCCGGTGGAAAATATTTTAATAGAAAATTTTCAGTCATTTGCTCCCAAGTGGTAATGGACCCTCGTGGTAGTGAGTTCAACCACTGTTTAGCTTTATTCCTCAGTGAAAAAGGGAATAACCGAAGGCGAATGGCATTATTAGAAACACCATTAATTTTGAAAGTGTCACACAGTTCTAGGAAATTTGCCAAGTGCGTGTTGGGGTTCTCATCCTACAAACCATCAAACTGAGCAAATTGCTGTTTCAGTTCAAAATTATTTGCAGCAATAGCAGGCCTAAATATACTTGACTCAGTTCCTATAAAATTAGGTTTAGCATAAACAATCATAGTACGAGGAGCAGGATTCTGATTTGCTAATTCAGCGGGTATGGCTAAAGGTAGCAGATTGTCTTGATTTTTAGCCATCTCTTCAGTAGTAGTTGAGATATCGTCTTCTTGCTCTTCCTATGTGTATCTTAAGCTACGCCTGATTTCTCGTTGGTTTCTACGAGCTGTACGATCAATTTCCTCATAAACTATAAGAACCTGCTAGGAGAAAAAGAAAGAAAATTAGTAAAGTAAAAATTAAAGTTAAATTGCAAGAAAATAAATGGCTAAAGTAATAAAAATTGAGCGTTCCTAATATCTTAGTCCCCGGCAGCAGCTCCAAAAACTTGATCGCGATTTTTTGTGTGTGATAAGTTTTATAAATTTGTAATGACTCATTCTTGAAACTAACTATGATCACGACGTAGGCAGTGTACCTATCGAACAGTAGTATAGCTTTAGCAAGACTTGATTGTCGAACCCAAAGGACTATGAGTACTAGTAATAACCATCTTTTTATTATCTAGCCGAATAAAAGAGGATTATTTTAACTAACTAATTAAACTAAGAGCTTGCAGAAAATAGAAATTGGGAAATTACTGTTGTGAAAAATGAATGATTGAGACAATACCTAAAGAAAAATCCACCTAGACTCTTACTTGTTATTCTGGCTCCGAATCGGACGATTTATTCATTCAACTTGTTCCGTAGAAATCCCTAATGTATATTATTATCCCTTTCGAGACTAACAACTTCTAATCCCTAGGTTGAATAACCGAGAGTTATCTCTAATTAACACCCTAAGGTTGCATTAACTAGATCTATGGATTCCCTTATTAGGTTTCACCCTAATCCAGCAAAATCTTGTCACCCTATCTCTAGGCGCGCAATCAACACCACTTAATTATGACTAAGTTACTCTTAGTTAGGGTCTATTCCTCCTCTAACTAAGAGTAGTAACTTGAAGTGATATCCAGAAATACCAAAATAAGAATTAAGAACACGTAATTAAGAACAAATCAAATATTTATCATACGATTTAGAAATAATAACAAGGTTTAGTCATAGGTTTTATCCCCCTTAGGTATTTAGGGGTTTAGTTCATAACTAGACAAGAACACATCTCAGAATAATAAAAATTACAAAAATAAAGAAAACCCAAAAACTCTTGAAGGGGAGGTTGAGGAGAGATCTTCAGTCTTGATGGTGGCTCTGGCTTCTGAGATGGATCAATCGGCTTCCTTGGAGTAATTCCTTACTCCCTATTCTCCATCTCCCTTCTCTTCCTCTTCTAGGGTGTATTTATAGGCTTTGGAATGCCTAAGAACCCTCAAAAGTGGCCTTTTCCAAATTGGACTCAACTTGGGCTCGGCAGGGATAGACTCGTGTGAAACGCCCGTGTGCGATAACTTCAGGCCATGTTTGAGGTACACAACTGTGTGCTATACCCGTGTGAATCGTGCTTCAATTCTGCCAAATTGACACTACCGTGTGATCTACCCGTGTGAAGCGGTCCAGGCCATGTTGATTTCGTGCTTTGGCCCATTTTTTCCGTTTTCGACCCGTTTCTCGTTCCTTTCGTTCTCCTATGCCTACTTGTGAATAAAACATGAAACTAAGGCATTAGAAGCATCGAATTCACCAAATCTAAGGAGAAATCATTCATAAAATGCGTTAAGCATGGGTTATAAATATGTATAAATTACGGTTTACCAGTAAATGAATTTGAAAAGGAAAAAGCCATGAATTTAAACTAAAAATTTTAGCCAAAACTACTAACACTAACAAAACTCAACCATAACAATCAATTTGATGGCATAATTTCGTGGCATTAGTATGATAATAGCATGAGCATGAGCATAGTAATGACATGGGTATGACAATCAATTCAACATGAAATATATGATAACTATTCTAAGAATGAAATTTAAATGATAGAATAATTAGGAAAAAAAAGGGAAATAACATGAAAAAAATAAAGATTATTATGCTAATAAACATCAAAAGTAAGTAAAATAGAAGAGAAAAGAGTTAAACAAATGCAAGAGGGAGGAGCTTGGGCTTCGAAAATGAAGTTTAAGGCAGCAAACGAGCGTGGCAAAGAGGACGTGTGGAGTTGCAGCGGCTAGGGTTAGGGATTTTGGGGGAAGAAGATGATGAATAGTGAGGGGTTTTTATAGATTCTGGGGCACACGGCCAGGGGACACGTCCATGTACCCTAATTTTAGCCCGTGTGGTTTGCGTTTTTTTCAAATTTTGGCTCTTCTAATATTAAGTCCAAGCCCGTGTTCTTTGGGCGTGTTGGTGCACACGGCCATGTCTTCCGACCGTGTCCTACTTCGTTCGCTTCTCTCACGCCCGTGTATGAAGGTCCACACTCGTGTTAATTTGACAGGTTCGACCACGGGTGCTAGGCACGGGCATGTCGCACGCCCGTTTTACTTTATCAGGTTCAACCACGATTTTTATAAACGAGCGTGTCGCACACCCGTGTTGTTTTGGCAGGATCACCCACGGCCATGTCGCACGGCAGTGGCAAATTATCGTATCCGGTGTTTGGGAAAAATCTTTGCCCTATTTTCACACGGTCTAAAGCACGCCCGTGTGCCTGGCCGGGTAGGTGCGAAAAACCTATATTCAAGAGCTCCGTTAGGTGTTAAACACTAGAATTTAAAGAAGTTAATACCGTTAGTGCTCAAGTTGCCTTCCGAAAAGTGCTTATTTATAGTCTAAGCTCAACTTACCTAGGTTTCACGCGGTCATGGTGGTTCGAAGGAGTTTACACTCCTCATTCCTGCTTTCAGTTTCATCAAAATAAGGTTTTAAAATAGTAATATTTACCTTAAACGTGCCAAATTTGGAATGAGTTACCTTAACTGTGCCGTATGGGAAGATGTTAAGTACAATAAGGGTGCTCCATTCGGTTTAAAAGTGGTAATACGAGGATCTGCTGCATCTAATAGTACTTTGTCTCCAACCTTAATTTGATTTGGGAAAAAAATTAGCTCATCATGGCGTGTTTTCAGTTTATTTGTCCGCCGTTCATCTAACTCCTTGATTTGTAGCCTTCGTTCTTCATGGATAGACCCTTTGATGTTGCTTGAACATGGCTCATGTGTGTCCTTCGAACTTATTTCCTGCAAAGTAGGTTGCAACATATGGTCAGTCTTAGTAGAATGTTTTATACAACCACCTTCAATTTTTGATGTAGTGCTCGAATTGCGAGCCTGTAGGGTGATTGTCTCGTCTCCCACACGAAGTGTGAGTTCGCCTATGCCAACATCAATAATTGTTCTAGCAGTTGCTAAAAAGGGCCTTCCTAAAATTAAAGGAATGTTACTATCCTCCTCTATGTCTAGAACAACGAAATCCACTGGGAATATAAATTTGTCAATTTTAACAAGTACATCTTCAACAATTCCCCTAGGAAATCTGATAGTTTTATCTGCTAATTGAATGCTCATCCTAGTTTGTTTGGGTTTCCCAAGACCTAGTTGCTTAAACATTTTGTAAGGTATGACATTGATACTAGCCCCTAAATCAGCCAATGCATTGTTCACATCTAAACTACCAATTAAAAAAGGAATTGTAAAACTCCCTAGATCTTTTAATTCATTAGGCAGCTTATTTTGTAAAATAGCTGAGCAAACTGCGTTTAACTCCACATGCGATGCCTCATCTAACTTCTGCTTATTTGCTAAAAGCTCATTTAAAAACTTCATTGTGTTCGGCATCTGCGAAAGAGCTTCAATAAATGGTAAGTTAATATGTAATTTCTTTAAAAGTTTAAGGAATTTACCAAATTGTTCATCTGAGCGGTCTTTCCTTGTCGCATTAGGGTATAGTACACGAGGTTTATATTTTACACTTACCAGTTTCTGTTCATTGTGGTCTACTTTACCTTTACCTTTGCTTTCCATAGCTTCTTGCTTTGGTTCTGGTTCAGACGCAACTAACCCTTCTTCATTTCCAACGTTAATCGCATTGAGCTGTTCCTTTGGGTTAGGTTCAGTATTACTTGGCAAACTACCTTGTGGTCGTTCAAAAATTAATTTGGATAGTTGGCCTATCTGAGTTTCGAGCCCTTAGATCGACGCTTGTTGATTTTTAAATGCTGTCTTGGTATTCTGGAAACGAGTTTCTGACACCGAGATGAATTTTGTTAGCATTTCCTCAAGGTTCAGTTTTTTTCCTATTGATAAGGTGGTTGTTGAAAACCCGAAAGATTTTGTGGCCTTTGATTTTCTTGACCACCCCATGAGAAATTTGGGTGGTTCCTCCAACCTACATTATAAGTATTACTGTATGGGTTATTTTGAGATCTAGAGTTATTGTTACACATATAGTGGACTTATTCCTCTTCAGTTGTAGGAGTGAAGGGTTGATATTCTGTATGTACGCCTCTTCCACTTGAATCACACCTCATCACTGGATGTACCTGCGTAAAACCAAGTAAACAATCAATCTTTTTATTTAGAAGTTCCACCTGATTTGGTAACATATTAACTGCATCGACGTTATAAATGTCTGTTGTTTTGGTTAGCTTAGTCTTCATGACTTGCCGTTGATAGTTATTCAGTGACATCTCCTCAATAAATTCGTAAGCCTCTTTAGGTGTTTTGTTGTTTATGGTTCCACCGGCAACTGCATAGATTATCTGTCTTGTCGAGGGGTTCACACCATTGTAAAATGTTTGAACTTGCAGCCATAGAGGTAACCCATGGTGAGGGTACCTTCGCAGTAGGTCTTTGTATCTCTCCTATACATCATAAAGTGTTTCTAAATCCATCTGCACAAAAGAAGAAATATCATTTCTTAGTTGAGCTGTTTTAGCAGGTGAAAAGTATTTAAGTAAGAACTTTTCGGTCATTTGTTCCCAAGTAGTGATTGATCCTCATGGTAACGAGTTCAACCACTGTTTAGCCTTGTTCCTCAGTGAAAAGGGAAATAACTGAAGGTGAATGGCATCATCAGAAACGCCATTGATCTTGAATGTGTCGCAAAGTTCCAGAAAATTGGCCAAATGAGTATTTGGGTTTTCATCCTGCAAACCATCAAACTGAACAAACTGTTGTATCATTTGAATTGTGTTAGGTTTCAGTTCAAAATTATTTGTAGCAATAACAGGCCTAACTATACTCAATTCAGTTCTTGTTAGAGTAGGTTTAGTATAATCATACATAGTACGAGGAGCAGGATTCTAATTTACTGGGTCAGCAGCAATCGTAGGAGGTACCAGATTTTCCTGATTTTCGGCCATCTCTTCAGTTGTAGTTGAGATATCGTCCTCTTACTCTTCCTCTGTGTATCTTAGGCTTCGTCTTATTTCTCTTTGGTTTCTGCGAGCTGTGCGATCGATCTCACCGTCCAAAAGTAATGGTCCTGGCGGGTTTCTTCTAGTCATAAACTATAAGAACCTGCCAGGAAAAAGAAAAAGAGAATTTAGTAATGAAAATCAAAACAAAATTTAAATTGCAATAAAAGTAAATGGCTAAAGTAATAAAAATCGAGTGTTCCTAATATCTTAGTTCCCCGGCAACGGTGCCAAAAACTTGATTGTCACTCGCGATAAGTTTTAAAATTTATAATTGATCGTACTTGAACTAACTATTATCACGATGAAGGCAAGCACACCTATCGAACAGTAGTATAGTTTTAACAAGACCGGATGTCGAACTCAAAGGAACTAAAAGTACCAGTATTAACTTTCTTTTTATTATCTAGCCTAAGAATAATGAAGGTTATTTTAATTAACTAATTAACTAATCTAAAGATGCACAGAAAATAGATTTGGGGAAAATACTTTTGGAAAACTGATTGATTTAAGACAACACCTAAGGAAGAATCCACCTAGACTTCTCTTGTTAACTGACTCTGAACCAAACGATTTATTCACTTGACTTGATCCGTAGAAATCCCTAAGTTATGTTATTATCCCTATTCAAGACTAATAACGTCTAACCCTAGGTTGATTAATTGAAATCTTTTTCTAATTAAAACCCCTAGTTTTACATTAACTCGATCTATGGATTTCCTTATTAGATTTGACTCTAATTCGACAGATTTATGTCGTCCTATCTCTAGGACTGCATGCAACTCCGCTTAATTATGAGTGATCTACTCTTTAGACATGGACTATTCAACCTCCGAATAAGCACGTCAATACTTGAATCAATATCCTGGAATATTCAAACAAGAGTTAAAGTCATAATTAAGAACAAATCAAGTATTTATCATACAGTTCAGAAAATTGGTCGCGTGATTCGTAACAAGTAATAAATATTTATAATAAAGATCAAACATAGACTAACTATTATCACGACGAAAAGGCAAGCGCACCTATCGAACAATAGTATAGTAATGGCAAGACCGGGATATCGTACCCAAGGGAACCAAAAGTACTAGTAATGACTATCTTTTTATTATTTAACCTAGGAATAAAATGGTTTCTTTATTAAACTAATTAATTAAACTAATTAACCAATTAAATTAAAGTGAAGAGAAAATTTGGAAAAAGACTTGAAGAGAAGCAATCGATAAAGACGACACCCAAGGAATCCACCTAGATTTCACTTGTTATCTGACTCTAAACCAGAACATTTATTCACTTGACTTGATCCGTGAGACTCCCTAACCTACATTATTATCCCTTTTGAGACTAATAACGCCTAACCCTCAGTTGAATTAATTGAAATCTCTTTCTAATTAAAACTCCTAGGGAAGCAGTAAATCGATCTATGGACTCCCTTATTAGGTTTCACCCTAATCTGGCAAAATCTCGTAACCCTATCTCTAGGAATTCGATCAACTCCGCTTAATTATGCCATGTCTACTCTTAGGCAGGGTCTATCCCTCATCTGTATAAGTACATTAGATCATGGGTCAATACCCGGAATATTAACTCAAGCATTAGAAACACATAATTAAGAACAAATCAAGTATTTATCATATAGTTCAGATAATAACAACAAGATCCATCATAGGTTTCATCCCCCTTAGGTATCTAAGGGGTTTAGTTCATAATGAAATAAGAATACATCTCAAAAGTATGAAAATAAAAAAACATGAAGAAAACTCTAAAACTCCTGAAAAGATTCTGAGAGAGATCTTTAGTCTTGGAGTAGCTTCAGCTTTTGGGATGGATCGTCTGGCTTCCTTCAAGTAATTCTTGGCGTGTGGTTTCGTGTTCCAGAGAAGTTCTGGCCATCCTCCTTAGTAGGTCATACTTAGGGTGTTTATATAGGTTTTGGATTGGCTTTCTTCCTCCCTAAGTATCCTTTTTCCGTGTAAAATACCACTCTTTGAAAAAGGGACACGCCCATGTGCCACGGCCGTGTGACGTGTTGCCAGGCCGTGTTCGTTCTGCTAAATTTTACATGGCCGTGTGGGTCAATGGCCAGGCCGTGTGAATTTTGAAATCCTTGGATGACACCCTCGATAGACACGAGCGTGTGAGCAACCCGTGTGGCAAGGCTTAGGCCGTTTGATCTTCTTAATTTGGTCTTTTTGTCTCTTTTAAGCTCATTTTTGGCTCCTTTTGACTATTGGTGCTCTCCTGAGTACAAAACTTGAAATAAATAGATTAAGAGCACCAAAATCCACAAATCTAATAGTAAACATCCATAAATATGCTAAGTATTTGGGGTAACAATATGTATAATTTGACGTTTATCAAATACCCCTACACTTAAGCATTTGCTTGTACTCAAGCAAAACTCTCATTTACTTCTAGAGTTCATTTCTTTCAATCACATAATCATTACTGATAATGTTACAAATTATTCCATGGTGAATATAGTGAGAATTCAACCATAGGGCATTAAAAACCTCAAACAATCTAATTCAAATATTTTGATAATAAAATTATAGGTAATCTCCTTCCTCTAAGTAATTAACTTTAGTCCTAAATATACAAAAGACGACATCCTCACTAAGGATTCACTCAAATCACTCAAAGTGTTTAAGGTTCAAAATTAAGAACTTGATTGTCTAACATGAGATGTTATCTCTATAGGCTTGCATGAAAATCAAATCTCCACAACTTGTAAATTATATGATACACAAATCAAAAGGTCTTTGCATGGTTGTAACGGGGTTTAGGTTACGGGTATGGATATAAGCTGAAGAAACAAAGGTTAGAATCGAGATGATTTCAATATATCACCCCACTATCAAAAACTTAATTACTAAATGACAACAAATATCTAGAACTATATTACATGAGCTCTCTTTTTCATGAAAACTTTAGCTTGCTAAGAATTACAATAATAATACTGAGGTTAGTTTTTTTTTAAGAACAAATCAAGTCAATACAATATAGAAGTTACACTCCACGATTCAGTAATAAAAATTGGTGATCATAGTGAGGTAACAATATTAAATTCAATCTCGAATAAAAAGGGTCAAATTAAGTAAGAGGATTTCAATAAAAATGGGTTAATGGGATAATGATGAGGGTTAATCAATAATGAAAAAGGGTTAGTAGGCTCAAAAGGGGGTTTACTAAGGGTTTAATTATGTGGGAAGGCTTTTTATGGAGTAAGTGAGTTAAATCCCAGGTGCCTTTATCATCTCAGTATATCAAATCATACGTGTAATCTCGGCATGTATAATCAAAGCAAATTCTAGAATAACAGTTCAATGTTGACACACTCAAACCACAAAAGAAGTAAGCAAGAAAGAAAGATATATGCTTAAAAAGGCTCAAAAATCTCACTAAAAATTTAGGTTTTTGATGTCATTCCTATATACTTAAGATTTCAAGATAATACCTCAATTCAGGAAAATAATCTAAAAATTTTAGTTTTCAAAATATCAACTTATCATGCTTGATTCTTGAAGTTCCTACAATCAAATACTCATGCATAATTTCCTTGGTCTAATTCATGACATATCAACAATAATTATAGATTAATCAGAATTCATTCTATCAATATTATGAGAAAATCAATTAAGCACAATACCACATTTAGGGATTTGAGAAGAAGGCAAAAAATAAGGTTTAATGTTTATGTTCACCCCCCACACTTAAGATGTACATTGCCCTCAATGTACAAAGATAGACTATTCAAAAATAAAGAAAATCATAAAAGAGAAAGAGGTGAAACTCCCTGTTATATTGATGCAGAGCTTGATTCTGAGGCTATAATGCTTGGGGAAAGTAGTAGCTACCATTATTCTTAGCTAGATGAAGAAATTGGGTCGTTGAACAAGGCATTCATTTTGTATTGTTCCCTGTTTGTTTCCTCATTCCGTAAAATATTCCTAGTAGCTTGCTTGGAAATCTGTAGAATCATGAAGAGCTTATTAAGAGTTGGTGTGGAAGAGTGTGTAGTGGGATTACTTGTTAGAAATACCAAAAAAAAAAAGATGAAGCAAGTAAAATTTACTAATGTAGATATGTCTTTTATAAAAAAATAATAAAATTGAAATGAAATTAAAAATTAAGAATAAAAATAAAAAGATAGGAGAATTCAATGATCCTCGTTAGTGGGGGCCTCAAGTGGTGGTGCTGGAGTGGCTATGTGAATTTGAGGGTGGTTTGAGGGTTGGGGAAGTGAGAATCTGGGGAATGGTGGACGGAATAGGGATTAGGGGTTGGGGAGGGGTAAATTTCAGCTAGGGTTTTGAAAGAGGGGAGAAGATGAACAGTGGTTTGTTTATATAGGGGAGGGGCACACGGCCTATGGCCATGCCCGTGTACTTTGAGGGTAAGCCCGTGTTTTTCAAATTTTGCAAGTTAGGTCGTGCCCGGCTACTATCACAAGCCCATGTATCTTAGGCGTGTGTGGTGCATGGCCATATTGCACGACCGTACTTAGTTTTGTTTGCTTCTTCCACGCCCGTGTATATAGTACCAGGCCCGTGTATTGTTGTCCACGGTTTAATGGCAAGGGCGTGTCGCACGCCCATGTTAGAGAAACAGAATCGAGCCTTGCCTCTGGCACGCCTGTGTTTTTCCATTTCTGCGCCCGTGTTCATCTATCAACCTCACCAATGGCTATGTCGCATGGCCGTAGGGATTTATCGCATCCCATGTTTTGGGAAAATCTTTGCCCTGTTTCCACAAGGCCGTATCGCACAGCCGTGTCACTTCCCCTATTTTGCCACGGCTTTAGGCATGCCCGTGTGGGTGGCCGTGTTTTCTGAAAAACTTTGTAATTCAAAAACTAAATTAATTGATTCGAAGTGTGAGAAGTTAAAGATAAAGAAATCAAAATATGTTAGTGCTCGGCCTCCCAAAAAGTGCTTATTTATAGTCTAAGCTCGACTTACCTCTCCGTTGATTTATCATGGTGGTTTGAGGAGTTCATAATCCTCGTTCCTGCTATCATTCTTATCAAAATAAAGCTTAAGCTGGGAATTGTTTACCTTAAAAGTGCCGAACTTGGGGTGACTTACCTCCATTGTACCAAATGGGAAGATACTAAGTACCGTAAGAGGGATATCCTTATTTGGTGTGGTAGTAACAATGTGGGGATCTATGGCATCTAGTAAGACTTTATCGCCCACCTTAAGCTGATTAGGAGAGGTATCGGGCTTGTTTTGGTGAAGTTTCGGTTTATCATGTGTTGTTAGTTTGTGCTCTCGCCATTCGTCTAGCTCCTCTATCCGTAGCCTTCATTCTTTATGAATGTCTTTGTTTTCTTCATGATAGTAGCGCACTGTCTCTGTTGCCTTGGTTCGAGGAGATTCCTACAAGGACGATTGAATATTAGTTTTATCATCGACAGATTTTATAGCATCATTTTGAGTCTTAGAGGTTTTGACTGAGTCGCGTCCTTGAAGTGTTACTTCGTCGTCACCTGCACGAAGTGTTAGCTCTCCTGAGCTGACATTAATAATTGTTCTGGCAGTTGCTAAAAAGGGTTTTCCTAAAATTAAAGGTATCTCGTTATCCTCATCCATATCTAACATGACAAAGTCTACTGGGTAAATGAATTTATCAACTTTAATGAAAACATCTTCAATAATATCCTTAGGAAATCTAATTATTTTGTCAGCCAATTGTATGCTCATCCTAGTCTGTTTGGGTTTACCGAGACCTAGTCTTTTAAACATTTTATAAGGCATAACATTTATACTTGCCCCTAAATCAGCTAAAGCATTATTCACTGATAAACTACCAATTAAGCAAGGAATTGTAAAACTCCCTGGATCTTTCAATTTGTTAGGTAGCTTATTCTTTAAAATAGCTGAGCAGACTGCATTGAGCTCCACATGCGATGTAGCGTCTAATTTTCTTTTATTGGCCAGAAGTTCTTTTAAGAATTTTGTTGAGTTGGGCATCTGCGAAAGAACATCAATAAAAGGTAAGTTAATATGTAATTTCTTTAAGAGTTTGACGAACTTCCCAAATTTTTCTTCTGTTCTGTCTTTCCTTGCCACGTTAGGGTATGGGACACGAGGTTTATATTCTTTATTTACTGTTTTGTTATGACTTACCTCACTTTTACCTTTACTTACCACTGTTTCTTACCTCGGTTCTAGTTCAGGTGCAATGAATTCTTCCTTGTTTTGAGTAATGATTGCGTTGAGGTGTTCCCTTGGATTAGGTTAGTATTACTGGGTAGGCTCCCTTGTGGACGTTCGGAGATTAGCTTCGCTGCTTGTTGATTCTTAAGTGCTGTCTCGGTATTTTGGAAATGGGTTTCTGACACCGAGATGAATTTGGATAGCATCTCTTCAAGGTTTAGCTTCTTCTCCTATTGATAAGGTGGTTGGTGAAAACCCTGAGGATTCCATGGCCTTTGATTTCCTTGACCCCTCCAAGAGAAATTTAGGTGGTTCTTCCAACCTGCATTGTAAGTGTTACTATAGGGGTTATTCTGAGATCTAAAATTATTGTTACCCATATAGTTGACTTGTTCCTCTTCGGTTGTAGGATTGAATAGTGGGTATTCTGTATGCACACCTCCTCCACTTGAATCCCACCTCATCATTGGATGTACCTGCGTAGAACCAAGTAAACCATCAATTTTCTTATTTAGAAGTTTTACCTGACTTGTCAACATAGTGACTGAATCGATGTTATAAACGCCTGCTGTTTTTGTCGGCTTAGTCCTCATGACTTGTCACTGATAGTTATTCAGTGACATCTCCTCAATAACTTTAGAAGCCTCTTCAGGTGACTTGTTATTGATGGTCCCACCAGCAGCTGCATCAATCATTTGTCTTGTTGAGGGATTCACACCATTGTAGAACATTTGAACTTGCAGCCATAGAGGTAACCCATGGTGTGGGCACCTTCGCAAAAGGTCCTTGAATCTCTCCCATGTATCGTAAAGTGTTTCTAAGTCCATCTGCACAAAAGAAGAAATATCATTACGCAACTTAGCTGTTTTTATCGGTGGAAAATATTGTAATAGAAATTTTTCAGTCATTTGCTCCCAAGTGGTAATGGATCCTCGTGGTAGTGAGTTTAACCACTGTTTAGCTTTATTCCTTAGTGAAAAAGGGAATAACCGAAAGCGAACGGCATCATCAAAAATGCCATTAATTTTGAAAGTGTCGTACAGTTCTAGGAAATTTGCCAAGTGCGTGTTGGGGTTCTCATCCTGCAAAGCATCAAACTGAACAAATTGTTGTATCATCTGAATCGTGTTAGGTTTCAGCTCAAAATTGTTAGTAGCAACAGCAAGTCTAACTATACTTGACTCAGTTCTTGTAAAATTAGTTTTAGAATAATCATACATAGTACGAGGAGCAGGATTCTGATTTGCTAATTCAACGGGTATGGCTAGCGGTAGCAGATTGTCCTGATTTTCAGCCATCTCTTCATTAGTAGTTAAGATATTCTCCTCTTGCTCTTCTTCTGTGTATCTTAAGCTGTGCTTGATTTCTCGTCGATTTCTACGAGCTGTACGATCAATTTCATCGTCAAAAAGCAATGGTCCTGATGGGTTTCTTCTAGTCATACACTACAAGAACTTGATCGCGTGATTCATAATAAAAATTAAGTGTTCTTAATATTTCAGTTCTCTGGAAACGACACCAAAAACTTGATCGCGTGATTCGTAACAAGTAATAAATATTTATAATAAAGATCAAACCTAGACTAACTATTATCATGACGAAAAGGCAAACGCACCTACCGAACAATAGTATAGTAATGTCAAGACCGGGATATCATACCCAAGGGAACCAAAAGTACTAGTAATGACTATCTTTTTATTATTTAACCTAGGAATAAAAGGGTTTCTTTATTAAACTAATTAACTAAACTAATTAACCAATTAAACTAAAGCGAAGAGAAAATTTGGAAAAAGACTTGAAGAGAAGCAATTGATAAAGACGGCACCCAAAGAGGAATCCACCTAGATTTCACTTGTTATCTGACTCTGAACCAGACATTTTATTCACTTGACTTGATCTGTGAGACTCCCTAACCTACATTATTATCTCTTTTGAGACTAATAATCCCTAACCCTCAGTTGAATTAATTGAAATCTCTTTCTAATTAAAACTCCTAGGGAAGTAGCAAATCGATCTATGGACTCCCTTATTAGGTTTCCCCCTAATCCGGCAAAATCTCGTAACCCTATCTCTAGGCGTTCGATCAACTCCGCTTAATTATGCCAAGTCTACTCTTAGGCAGGGTCTATTCCTCCTCTGCATAAGCACATTAGATCATGGGTTAATACCCAAAATATTAACTCAAGCATTAGAAACACATAATTAAGAACAAATCAAGTATTTATCATATAGTTCAGATAATAACAACAAGATCCATCATAGGTTTCATCCCCCTTAGGTATCTAAGGGGTTTACTTCATAATGAAATAAGAATACATCTTAAAAGTATGAAAATAACAAAACATGAAGAAAACTCTAAAACTCCTGAAAGGATTCTGAGAGAGATCTTCAGTCTTGGAGTAGCTTCGGCTTTGGGATGGATTGTCTGGCTTCCTTCAAGTAATTCCTGGCGTATGGTTTCGTGTTCCAGAGAAGTTCTGGCCATCCTCCTTAGTAGGTCATACTTAGGGTTTTTATATAGGCTTTGGATTGGGTTTCTTCCTCCCTAAGTATCCTTTTTCTGTGTAAAATACCACTCTTTGAAAAAGGAACACACTCGTGTGCCACGGCCGTCTGACGTGTTTGCTAGGCCGTGTTCATTTCGCTAAATTTCACACGGCACTATGGGTCAATGGCCAGGCCGTGTGAATCGTGAAATCCTTGGACGACACCTTCGACAGACACAGGCATGTGAGCAACCCGCGTGGCAAGGTTTAGGTCGTGTGATCTTCTTAATTTGGTCTTTTTGTCTCTTTTAAGTTCACTTTTTGCTTCTTTTGACTCTTGGTGCTCTCTTGAGTACAAAACATGAAATAAACGGATTAAGAGCACCAAAATCCATAAATCTAATAGTAAACATCCATAAATATGCTAAGTATTTGGGGTAACAATATGTATAATTTGGCGTTTATCAAAAATATTAACAAGATCCATCTTAGGTTTCATCCTCCTTAGGCATTTAGGGGATTTAGTTCATAACTATAAAAGAAAACATCTTAGAAGAATGATAACAAAACATAAAGAAAGCCCAAAAACCCCTGAAGGAAATTGAAGGGAGATCTTCAGTCTTGGAGGTGAATCCGGCTTCTGAGATGGATCAATCAGCTTCCTTCGAGTAATTACTTGCTTCCTATTCTTTGTGTCCTCTTTAATACTCCTTTAGGGTGTTTAAATAGGCTTTAGAATGTCTAAAAGCCCTCAAAATCGCCCTTTTCTAAATATAACTTAACTTGGGCTCGACAGGGCCACGCCCGTGTGACACGCTCATGTGCAATTACTTCAGGCCGTGGTCACGGCTGAGAGATTGACACGCCCGTGTTAAGGTTATTTTAGGCCGTGTTCGAGCTTGCTAGAATGACACGAGCATGTGTGCTACCGTGTGAGGAAGTCTAGGCCGTGTTGTTTTCCCACGTCAGCCCATTTTCTCCGTTTTTGGCCCGTTTCTTGTTCTTTTTGCTCTCCTATGCTCACCTAAGTATAAAACACGAATTTAAAGGATTAGGAGCATCAAATTCACCAAATCTAAGGAGAAATCATTCATAAATGTGTTAAGCATAAGATAATAATATGTATAAATTACGGTTTGTCACCTTACCTCATGCTCCACAGGAAGTATGTGTTGTGAGTGTTAACGACGCCAATGCTCTTTCGTCTCCCTGTTAATGTGTGTGCCAAAAAGGCGCAGACATATCGCAAAGCTGGAGCTAGAGCCGATGCCTTTGAGCAGCTAGGGTCATAGATGCCTATAGCAGGCATGAGGGCTGCCCAACAAGATGAAGGTGCATAATGGATGTGGCGGTGGAGGTGGGAAAAATCGTCGGCCTCCATAAAATCGTCTGTATAGAGTCCCAATGCAACTCTAAATTCTGGGACACTCAACTATCGTACTACACCGCCAAGGTAGAATTGGACTGTTCCTGGGTCATCGTACTCTGCCATAACTATTTACAATTGAAACGTCAAGCATAGTTCCAAAGTGAACTCTAGATACGTTGGCTCGATAATATCAAAAAGTGATCCCACGGAGCGGTGGCGAGTAGGGCCCGAACTGAATTAGCTAGGTGGATTGCTTTAGTACAGCCCAATCGATGCAACAACCCACACCAAGGGGTCGGGTACATAGAATCTGAAATAATTCTTCCTGAGGTCCTGGTGGAAATTAGAGGAATGGGTGACGTATCTTAGTGGTGGGACCCGAAGAGGTTGCACCTGATCCCTTTCGCTTTTTAGAAGCAGGGATGGCCACTTTCTTGCCTCTTGTGTTCGTTATAATTTCCTGCAAAAGTAATCACATGACTCGAATCAACATAGTAATCAAACGAATAGGAACAAACATCCAAATGCAACTTAATCAGGTAAACGAAATAAGTAGAATCATAATACCTAAAAAAACTAACTAATTGAGTACTAAATATATAAACAATTACGAATTTACTCAACAAAGCAAATGGCCTAAAATCTATGTAGCATATTACGAATTTCCAAAGTGTACTGAATCAATAACTAAGAAAGAATCACAAAAGCATCAAAGCAATAGTAATAATATTAAATTAGTCAAATAGGAAAAAAGATAGAACAATGATAAAGAACTTTGAGTAAAAATAGTAATAATCAACATAATAGGGATGAATAAAATAGTATAAAGGAGTTAGAGATGTAAGAGAGGAAACCAAGAGTGGTGGTCGATGGCGGGGCACGGTGGTGTGCAGTGGCGCGTGTTGGTCGGAGGGGTAGGAGAAAAGGGGAGGAAAAAAAGAGAAGAAAAAGTAGGAGAAAGAGAAGTAGGAAAGAAAAATGGAGAAGGAGAAGTAGGAAAGAAAAGGAAGGGAAAAGGAACAGGAAAGAAAAAAATGGAGAAGGAGAAAGGGTTGGATGAAGAAGATGGGGGAATAGTAGAAGGAAAAAGATGGGTGAATAGTGAATTTTTTTAAAGGAATGGGAAGAAATTAGGGTTAGGGGAGGGGAATAAAAAGGGGCCATGGTTATGTAAGCCCCGTTTTGGGTCACATGACCGTGGTCTATGCCCATGTGGTGTGCTCTTAGCCTGTTTTTTTCGTGAATTTTTCAGTCAGTGTCGCACACGGCCCCTTAGACACGCTCGTGTCCTAAGGCCATGTGGTGTGCATGGTCGAGTCGTACGGTCATGTGCACGTTTGTTCGCTTCTCCCACACTCGTGTTTGGTACACCACGCCTGTGTTCATGACTTGTGCTTATGGCCTGATGATTTAAGTCAGTATCGCACACGGCCGGTGGACACGCCTGTGTGTCTAGCCACAAGGCTGCATCGCACGACTATGTGTTAGTTTATTCGCTTCTCCCACGCCCGTGTTCTGTCCACCATGCTTGTGTCTTGTAGATAGGATTGTGCATGGCTTTCGGGCACGGCCGTGGCATCAGCTCGTATTGTATTCTGACTTGTTGAAAGTTTCAGTTGTTTGTGCAAGTTCCCACACGGCCTCAAGCACACTCGTGTTTATTGACCGTGTGGTGTCCATGGTTGCCTCGTACGGCTGTGGTGATTTAACGTATGCCATGCCTCTGCTAATTTTTTGTGAAATTAAAGTGTAGTTTCACCACGGTCTGGGACACACCCGTGTCCCGTGGCCGTGTGGTGCACACGACCGTATCGCACGGCCGTGGCTATTTATCACAGCCCATGTGTCATCCTGTCTTGTGGAAATTGTTTATCCTATTTTAGCACGGCCATGGACATGCCCGTGTTACCTCCCGTGGTGAGCACACGCCGGTGTGTTAGGCCGTGTGTGCCAAGAATACCTGCAGTTAGATTATAAAACAAATGAAAAAAAACAAACTAAAGTTATTTAGTAGGGTTAGTGTTCGGGTTGCCTCCTGAAGAGCGCTTATTTAGAATCTAAGCTTGACTTTACCTTGTGGGTATATTTAGGCAGGTTCACGGAGCCTTAGCTCCTCTCCAATGTCTTTAAAATCCTCACCGTTATAAAGTTTAAGACGATGTCCATTTACCTTGAAAGTGCCTTAGGTTGGGTGACTTACCTCTATTGTGCCATACGGAAAAATGGTTTGGACTACGAAAGGACCTGACCATCATGATTTAAGCTTCCCAGGAAATAATTTGAGCCTTGAGTTGTATAACAGGACAAGATCTCCAACTTCAAATTGCTTGTGTTGCTTTAAACTAGCGTCATGGCAGCACTTTTGTGACAACTCGAATTAGGGCCTAATCGGAATAATGGTATTGTGACCACAAATCCGAGATAGAAATAATTGTTTTATAATTATTTTGGGGTTTATGATATGATTACGTGATCGTGTGAAAATTTTGTGATAAAATTCTATGCTTAAAATGCTTAAATTGAAAGTAGGGACTAAATTGAATAAATTGCAAAATTTGCATCCTAGAAGTTTTTAGTATGAAATTGCTTTGAAATATTAATTAGGAAGTCTTAAATGACAATTTGACCAATTTTAAGTTCATGGACAAAATTTTGGACATGGAAGTAATTTTTGAAAGTTTAGTAAGGAGGGGCATTTTGGTCATTTGTATATTAAATGAAATAAAATGGGAAAAATAACACAAAATTGGTCATCTTCTTCACTAGTTGCTGCCGAATTTTCCTCTCTTCCATAGCTAGGGTTTCTTCAACTTTCAAGCTCCATAATCAGGAAAGGCGTGGAATTGACCTTGAACGGGGGAAAGAAAAATCTTTGGACTAAATTGCAAAAATTCCACATTTTGCACCGAGGTAAGTTTGTATGTAAATATTACATTAATTTTATGTACATTCTTATATTTCAGCCTATTATGTAAATATATTAGCCGATGTTAAAATATAAATAGACCATTGGACGAATGGAAATAAACAATAGAGAGAGATCCCGGTTGAACATTCGGAGAAATCGAATAAAATAGAGGAAGCGTAGTTAGGTCACATGTATGATGCTGAGTGCACATCATGTGTACAAGAAAGCTACGAGATACAATGTAGTAGCTAGGTCACATATGTGATACGGGATGTATTGTATCCCATGTAGACAAGAGAGCTACGTAAGGGATAAATGTAGCTAGGTCGCATGGGTGATACTATGTGTACACCATGTAGACAAGAGAGCTACGGGATATATGTAGCTAGGTCGCATGCGTGATTCTAAGTGAAGGACACCATGTAGACAAGAGAGCTACGAGACAAATCGGCTAGGTCACATGAGTGGTACTAAGTGTTCACTATGTGTACAAGAGAGCCGAACTAAATAAAGTATGATGGTGGAGCTGTGGGCTGAAGCCATTAAATATCGAGGGTTGATCCGAATTGTTCAACGGGATGGCTTAGTGGTGAGATTGTAGTCATGGACCTACACTTATAATGTATGAAATGTGATGAAAATGATTTGTAGTATGTATATATGTAAGTTAAAATGAGGTTAGTGCAAAGAATGGGTGAAAGAGTGAAAGTAGCATTAAATCTGTTTTGGACAATAACAGTGACGTGATTTTCAAAAATCACCAAAAATAGAATAGATTTAACTAGAGGTTGAATGAGATGTGGAATTAAAGCTTAGTGAGTCTATTTTCATATAAAAGAAACAGAGCAAGCAAAAGAATTCTATATTTTGAGATATTTGCAATTGTGTGTGACTTGCTCAGAATGACTACGTGGTCCCCTGTTCCAACTTTGAAAAATCATTAAAAATTTTACAAAACAAATCAAGAAATATAGTTTATATGCCTAAATTCCTTATTGAGTCTAGTTTTAAATGAAACAGGTTTTATGGTTATTTGAATTGTGTACTGGGAGAAATTCAATTCGTAGTGAACAGAGGTCAGATCAGTTGAGCTGTGTAACAGGGGAAACTTTAACCAATAAACTGTACTAATTGGCTAAACCAAAAATTCTAGAAAACAATTAGTAAAAATATTTATGAGTCTAGATTCAGGGAAATTTTACGGATTTGAATTTTGAGTTTTTTAACTCGAGTTATGATTTATTAAGCGAACATGATGCAGCAGAGACAGCTTAATCAAATTGGAGTGAATAGTGAAATTAAAGTAGATATACTTGAGTTGTTGTATAAACATATTAGATTCTTTCATTAATATTTACTTACTTACTTACTAAGCTTTAAGCTTACTTTGTTTTCTCTCTTCTGTTTTATAGTGTCCTTCAACTTGCTCAGGAGTTAAGGATCGCGAAGATCTGTCCGCACTATCAATACTTTAGGGTATTGAACTAAACATTTTGAATTATGGCATGTATAGTAGACTTAATTATTTTGTTACGTGTCATAATTGCCTAGGTTTAAAATATTGGTTACAGTATTCGATCAATTACTTTATATAAGCCATTAAAGTTGGCTAATATTGTTCAAGACATAAGTTATAACGATACACTATCAAATTGGATGACATATTTCTATTTCGGTTTTTGTTTAATGGTATGTGCTATGTTCTAGTAATACCTTGTACCCTGTTCCGGCGACAGTAATGGGTGTTACATTTAGTGGTATCAGAGCCATGGTTTAGTCGGTTCTCGGACTAATAAAGTGTGTGTAAAAGTCTAGCTATACATGCCATAAAAATATTGTGATAGTGTGGTGACTCCTGATTATTTTAAACTGTGTTTTGTTTTAATATAGTAATGGATCCTGAAGGAACTGCGGCTGATGATGCTACTAGAAATGCGCCGGCTCCTGTACAAGGGACCGCGCCTGTGGAAAGTAGATCTGAGACATTGAGACAAGGAGATGAGGCTCGGGATGCCTTTCTCCAAAGGATGAACAATTGGTATACTGAATTTATTCAAGCAAATCCAAATGCTCAACCTCCTCCACCCCCTCCTATACCTCAGACGATTCCTGTAGCTGCTCAAGGCATAGATTTGGTAAGGATGAACAAGCCTCCAATTGACAAGATTCGAAAACAAGGGGCCGAAGAGTTTAGAGCAAAGATTGGTGATGATCCTGAGAAAGCGAAATTGCTTGAAAAATTCTACCCAGTATATTTGATGAGCTCTCATGTACACTGAGGAATGCTTAAAGTGTCTTTGATCACTTTTGAGAGATTCGGCCTACCATTGGTGGAAGACTAGAGTAGCAGTGGTGCCAAAAGAAAGAGTTAATTGGGATTTCTTCCAGGAGGAATTTAGAAAGAAATACATAAGTCAGTGATTTCTTGATCAAAACGGAAGGAGTTCCTTGAATTAAAGCAAGGCAAGATGTCCAGCGAGAATATGAACGCGAATTTGTGAGACTTAGCAAGTATGCTCGAGAATGTGTGTCCACCGAGGCCATTATGTGCGTAAGGTTTGAAGTTGGGCTGAATGAGGACATTAAAGTCTTGGTAGGAATTTTGGAGTTGATGAATTTGTAGTATTGGTTGATCGAGCTCTTAAAGTTGAAGAATTGAACAAAGAAAGAAGAAAAGCTGCTATTGAGGCTCGAGATGCCAGAAAAAGGCCGATAAGCAAGCCATTTCAATCTCAATCAAAGAGGTCTAAAGAGGCAAACCCTCGAATGACGCTTTTTAATTGGGGATTCACACAGAGATCGTGGTAGAGCGTATTCGGTCTAAAGCTCAAGCTACTACGTGGCAAGTGTGGGTAATATGCGACACAGAAAGCCCGAATGTCAGCAATGTGGCAGGCAACATTATGGTGAGTGTTGGGGAACCGAGCGAGCTTGTTTCAGTGTGGTTCTCGCGAACATTTTATTAGAGATTGTCCGGAGAAAGTTAAAGAAGAAAGATTTCCGAGTGCTAGATGAAATACCACCGCTAGTAGGGGTAGACCACCGAGAAATATTGGAGGTGGGACCAGCAAAGAAGAAACTGCGATGAAAGATTCGATAGCAAGACCGGAAGCTAGAGCACTGCTAGAGCTTATGCTATACGTGCTGCAGAAGATGCATCATCTCCCGATGTCATTACTGGTAATTTTCTCTCTATGATACTATTGTTATTGCATTGATTGATCATAGATCCACTCATTCCTATATTTGCATAAATTTAGTATCTAATAAAAAGTTGCCTGTTGAGCTTACTGAGTTTACGATTAAAGTGTCGAATCCTTTAGGCCAATATGTACTAGTTGATAAGGTTTGCAAGAATTGTCCATTAATGATTCAAGGTCACTGCTTTTTTCCGCCAATTTGATCTCATTACCATTTGGTGAGTTTGACGTTATCTTGGGAATGGACCGTTGACATTGTATGATGCTAAGGTAGATTGCAAACAAAAGATACTAGAGTTGAAATGTGAAAATGGAGAATTTCTGTGGGTTGAAACAGATGAATCAAATAAATTGCCTATGGTGATTTCGCACATGTCTGCACAGAAATACATGAGAAAAGGGTGTGAAGCTTATGTGGCTTATGTAATGAATACTGAGTTGCCTCAATTGAAGCTTGAATTAGTACCGATAGTCTGTGAGTTTCCAGATGTATTTCCAGACGAATTGCCTAGGTTGCCTCTGAACAGAGAGATAGAGTTTGCCATTGATTTGTTGCCGGTACTACACCGATCTCGATTGCTCCGTATAGAATGGCTCCGACTGAATTAAAAGAATTGAAGGCTCAGTTGCAGGAATTAACAGATAAGGGATTTGTGAGACCGAGTTTCTCTCCCTGGGGTGCTCCAGTATTATTCGTAAAGAAGAAGGATGGTCCAATGAGACTTTGCATTGATTACCGTCAGCTTAATAAGGTGACTATAAAGAACAAATACCCATTGCCGAGGATTGATGATTTATTCGATCAGTTAAAAGGGGCCACAGTGTTTTCAAAGATCGAGTTAAGGTCCAGTTACTACCATTGAGAGTTAAAGAGTGGATGTGCTTAGAAAACTGCCTTTAGGACAAGGTATGGACATTATGAGTTTCTTGTGATGCCTTTCGGCTTAACAAATGCTCCAGCTATATTTATGGACTTAATGAATCAGATCTTTCAGCCATATCTAAATAAGTTTGTGGTGGTGTTTATAGATGACATTTTAATTTATTCTCGGGATGAGTCTGAACATGCCGAACACTTGAGAACCATATTGCAGATCTTGAGAAAAAAGAAACTGTTTGCCAAGTTTAGTAAAAGTGAGTTCTGGCTTCGTGAAGTCGGATTTTTGGGACATATAGTTTTAGGTGATGGTATTCGGGTGGATCCAAGTAAGATTTCTGCGATCGTTGATTGGAGACCGCCAAAGAATGTATCCGAGGTTAGAAGCTTTTAGGCTTAGCCGAGATATTATAGACGCTTTTGTTGAAGGATTTTCGATGATTGCCTCTCCTATGACTAAGTTGCTACAAAAGAATGTTAAGTTTGAATGGACTGATAAATGTCGGTGAGAGTTTTGAAAAGTTGAAAGCACGATTGATCAAGCACCAATTTTGGTACAAACCAGAACCAGGAAAAAGAGTTCGTAATTTATAGTGATTCATCGTTGATAGGCCTTGGATGTGTGTTGATGCAAGAGGGTAAAGTGGTAGCTTATGCTTTGAGACAGTTAAAACCGCATGAGAAGAACTATCCTACACATGATTTGGAATTGGCCGCTATTGTTTTTGCCTTGAAGATTTGGCGACATTATTTGTACACGGTGAAAAATGCCGAATTTTTACGATCACAAAAGTTTGAAGTATTTGATGAATCAAAAGGATTTGAATCTGCGACGTCAAGATGGCTTGAATTATTAAAGGATTATGATCCGGAAAAGCAAATGTAGTTGCTGACGCCTTGAGCAGAAAATTTCTTTTTACTTTGAGAGCCATGAATACGGGACTAGCGTTGTCTGATGATGGGTCAATCTTAGCAGAGATGAGAGCTAAACCATTATTTCTTCAGTTGATTTGTGATGCTCAAAAGAATGATAGTGAGTTGCGGGCTAAGAGAACTCAATGTGAGTCGAGTTCTGACTCAAATTTTCGAGTTGGACGAGACATTTGTTTTGATGTTTCGAGACAGGATATGTGTGCGAAAAATGATAAATTGATTCGAAAAATATTACATGAGGCGCACAATGGTCGCTTATCGATTCACCACAGTAGCACAAAAATGTATAATGATTTAAAGAAGTTGTATTGGTGGCCAGGTATGAAAAGGGACATTTCTGAATTTGTAACCAAGTGTTTGATTTGTCAACAAGTAGAAGCTGAACATCAAGTGCCTTCAGGGCTACTTCAACCGGTAATGGTGCCTGAGTGGAAATGGGATAAGATTACCATGGATTTTGTGACCGGTTTGCCTTTGACTCCTAAAAAGAAGGATGCTGTTTGGGTAGTGGTTGATAGATTGACAAAGTCAGCCCACTTTATACCGGTACGTACCGATTACTCACTTGATAAGTTAGCCAAATTATATATTGCTGAAATTGTGAGGTTGCACGGAGTACCTTTGTCTGTAATATCAGATAGAGATCCGAGATTTACCTCGAGATTTTGGAAAAAGTTACAAGAAGCTTTGGGTACAAAATTGAACTTTAGTACCGCGTTTCATCCACAAACAGATGGTCAATCGGAAAGAGTAATCCAGGTACTCGAAGATATGCTTAGATGTTGTGTTTTAGAATTTGGAGGTAGTTGGGAGAAATATCTATCTTTGATTGAGTTTGCCTACAATAACGATTTATCAATCTAGTATACAAATGGCACCGTCATTTAAGCCTTGTATGGTCGTAAGTGTCGGACTCCTTTATATTGAACCGAGCTTAGTGAGAAAGCAGATTCACGGAGTTGATTTAGTTAAAGAAACCAAGAGAAAGTAAAAGTAATTCGGATCATTTTGAAAGTCGCCTTGGATGGACAAAAGTCATATGCAGATTTGAAAAGAAAAGAGATTGAATTTCAAGTGGGTGATAAAGTGTTCTTGAAGGTGTCACCATGGAAAAAGATTCTGAGATTTAGCCGAAAAGGCAAGTTGAGTCCGCGTTTTATTGGGCGTATGAGACTACTCGAGAGAATTGGGCGATGGCATGCCGGTTGGCTTTACTGGCGAGTTAGAAAGAATTCATAACGTGTTTCATGTATCGATGTTGAGACGTTATCGTTCTGATCCTTCACATGTGATTTCCCCAACAGAAATTGAGATTCGATCGGATATGACCTATGAGGAGGAACCAATAAAGATTTTGGCTCGAAAAGTTAAACAGTTAAGAAATAAAAGTATAGCCTTAGTGAAAGTATTGTGGCACAGACATGGGATAGAAGAGGCTACATGGGAACCTGAGGAAGCTATGAAGAAACAGTACCCAAACCTTTTTACCGGTAAGATTTTCGGGGACGAAAATCTCTAAAGGGGGGAGAATTGTGACAACCCGAATTAGGGCCTAATCGGAATAGTGGTATTGTGACCACAAATTTGAGATAGAAATAATTGTTTTATAATTATTTTGGGGTTTATGATATGATTACGTGATTGTGTGAAAATTTCGTGATAAAATTCTATGCTTAAAATGCTTAAATTGAAAGTAGGGACTAAATTGAATAAATTGCAAAATTTGCATCCTAGAAGTTTTTAGTATGAAATTGCTTTGAAATATTAATTAGGAAGTCTTAAATGGCAATTTGACCAATTTTAAGTTCATGGGCAAAATTTGGGACATGGAAGGAATTTTTGAAAGTTTAGTAAGGAGGGGCATTTTGGTCATTTGTATATTAAATGAAATAAAATGGGAAAAATAACACAAAATTGGTCATCTTCTTCACTAGTTGCTGCCGAATTTTCCTCTCTTCCATAGCTAGGGTTTCTTCAACTTTCAAGCTCTATAATCAAGAAAGGCGTGGAATTGACCTTGAACGGGGGAAAGAAAAAGCTTTGGACTAAATTGCAAAAATTCCACATTTTGCACCGAGGTAAGTTTGTATGTAAATATTACATTAATTTTATGTACATTCTTATATTTCAGCCTATTATGTAAATATATTAGCGGATGTTAAAATATAAATAGACCATTGGAAGAATGGAAATAAACAATAGAGAGAGATCCCGGTTGAACATTCGGAGAGATCGAATAAAATAGAGGAAGCGTAGTTAGGTCACATGTATGATGCTGAGTGCACATCATGTGTACAAGAAAGCTACGAGATACAATGTAGTAGCTAGGTCACATGTGTGATACGGGATGTATTGTATCCCATGTAGACAAGAGAGCTACGTAAGGGATAAATGTAGCTAGGTCGCATGGGTGATACTATGTGTACACCATGTAGACAAGAGAGCTACGGGATATATGTAGCTAGGTCGCATGCGTGATTCTAAGTGAAGGACACCATGTAGACAAGAGAGCTACGAGACAAATCGGCTAGGTCACATGAGTGGTACTAAGTGTTCACTATGTGTACAAGAGAGCCGAACTAAATGAAGTATGATGGTGGAGTTGTGGGCTGAAGCCATTAAATATCGAGGGTTGATCCGAATTGTTCAACGGGATGGCTTAGTGGTGAGATTGTAGTCATGGACCTGCACTTATAATGTATGAAATGTGATGAAAATGATTTGTAGTATATATATATGTAAGTTAAAATGAGGTTAGTGCAAAGAATGGGTGAAAGAGTGAAAGTAGCATTAAATCTGTTTTGGACAATAACAGTGACGTGATTTTGAAAAATCACCAAAAATAGAATAGATTTAAATAGAGGTTGAATGAGATGTGGAATTAAAGCTTAATGAATCTATTTTCATATAAAAGAAACAGAGCAAGCAAAAGAATTCTATATTTTGAGATATTTGCAATTGTGTGTGACTTGCTCAGAATGACTATGTGGTCCCCTGTTCCAAATTTGAAAAATCATTAAAAATTGTACAAAACAAATAAATAAATATAGTTTATATTCATAAATTACTTATTGAGTCTAGTTTTAAATTAAACAAATTTTATGGTTATTTGAATTGTGTACTGGGAGAAATTAAATTCGTAGTGAACAGAGGTCAGATCAGTTGAGCTGTGTAACAGGGGAAACTTTAACCAATAAACTGTACTAATTGGCTGAACCAAAAATTCTAGAAAAAAATTAGTAAAAATATTTATGAGTATAGATTCAGGGAAATTTTATGGATTTGAATTTTGAGTTTTGTAACTCAAGTTATGATTTATTTAGCGAACATGATGCAGCAGAGACAGCTTAATCAAATTGGAGTGAATAGTGAAATTAAAGTAGATATACTTGAGTTGTTGTATAAACATATTAGATTCTTTCATTAATATTTACTTACTTACTTACTAAGCTTTAAGCTTACTTTGTTTTCTCTCTTCTGTTTTATAGTGTCCTTCAGCTTGCTCAGGAGTTAAGGATCGCGAAGATCTGTCCGCACTATCAATACTTTAGGGTATTGAACTAAACATTTTGAATTATGGCATGTATAGTAGACTTAATTATTTTGTTACGTGTCATAATTGCCGAGGTTTAAAATATTGGTTACAGTATTCGATCAATTACTTTATATAAGCCATTAAAGTTGGCTAATATTGTTCAAGACAAATGTTATAACGATACACTATCAAATTGGATGACATATTTCTATTTCGGTTTTTGTTTAATGGTATGTGCTATGTTCTAGTAATACCTTGTACCCTGTTCCGGCGACGGTAAGGGGTAAGGGGTGTTACAACTTCGTTGCTTACTTGTATAATCGTGAGTTTTCACAAGCATTAGATCGCCATTCATCTAACTTGTTCAGCTACATCAATCTCTTTTCACCTACGAGTTTGGGATCAAAGTTCAAAAATTTTATAGCCCAGAATGCTTTATGTTCTAGTTCAAATGGTAAATGACAACTCTTCCCATAAACAAGTCTGTAAGAAGATGTTCCTATGGGGGTCTCAAAAGCAGTTCTATAGGCCCATAAAGCATCATCTATTTTCTTTGTCCAATCCTTCCTATTTGACTCTATAGTCTTTTCTAGGATACGTTTAAACTCTCAGTTGGCAACTTCAACTTGTCCATTAGTTTGAGGATGGTAAAGGGTAGCTGTCCTGTGGTAAACTCCATATTTCTTAAGGGTTTTATCAAATTGAGCATAACATAAATGAGTACCCCTATCACTGATAATTGCTATAAGTGTTCCAAATTGAGAGAAAAGTTTCTTAAGGAACTTCACCACCATTCTAGCATCATTATTAGGTAAGGCTTGGGCTTCCGCCCATTTAGACATATAATCAATGGCTACTAATATGTATTTATTCCTAAATGAGCTAAGGAATGGACCCATGAAATCAATACCCCATGCATCAAATATTTCACATAAAAGCAGGTACATTTGGGGTATTTTGTCACGTTTAGAGATATTACCTGTTCGTTGCCATTTATCACAAGAAGTAACATACCTGTTGGCGTCTTTGAATAGTGTAGGCCAATAAAAACCTAATTCGAGTGTATTATGTGCAGTCCTAGTTCCACTGTAATGTCCTCCACTCGGTCCTGAATGGCAATGTTCTAAAATTTTAGTTGCTTCTGACTTTGTAACGCATCATCAAATTACTTGATCTGCACATATGCGAAAAAGAAAAGGTTCTTCCTTAAAATAGTTTTTCACATCAGTGAAGAATCGCTTCTTTTGTTGATGTGTCAACCCTTTTGGTGTAACGTTAACAACTAAATAATTCACAATGTCTGCAAACCAAGGTTCTTCAGAGTCAGATATAGCAAAGAGTTGTTTTTCAAGGAATGAGTCATTTATCTCATGTTCATCAAATCCCTTGAGATGTGGGTTTTCTAATCTAGATAGATGATCTGCTGCAAGATTTTCTGCTCCTTTCTTATCTTGAATTTCTAAATTGAATTCTTGCAATAATAAAATCCATCTTATTAGTCGAGGTTTTGCATCTATTTTAGTAAGGAGGTATCGAAGAGCTGAATGGTTAGTGTAAACGACAACTTTATATAATATTAAATATGGTCTAAATTTATCAAATGCAAAAACCGCAGCCAACAATTCTTTCTCAGTCGTCATATAATTTTCTTGTGCGGTTGTCAAAGTTTTGCTAGCATAATAGATCGGTTGAAAGTGCTTGTCTTTTCCCTGTCCAAGAACCGCACCAACTGCAAAATCACTGGTATCACACATTAGTTCAAAGGGTAAATTCCAATCAGGTGCAACTACAATTGGAGCATTAATTAATTTACCCTTAAGAGTATTAAATGCTTCTAAACATTTCTGACTGAAATTGAAAAGTACATCTTTTTCTAGTAAATTCGTTAAAGGCTTAGCTATTTTAGAAAAATCTTTAATGAATCTTCTATAAAATCCCGTATGTCCTAAAAAGTTTCTAATAGCCTTGACTAAACTAGGGGGAGGTAATTTCTCAATAGTTTCGATTTTCACTTTATCAACCTCGATCCTTTTGTTAGAAATTTTGTGACCTAACACAATCTTTTCACAAACCATGAAATGACATTTTTCCCAGTTTAGCACAAGATTCGGTTCCTCACATCTCATTAGAACTCGTTTTAAATTTTTAAGGCAAAGATGGAAAGAGTTATCGAATACCGAGAAGTCATCTATAAATACCTCCATAATGTCTTCCACAAGTTCATCGAAAATGGCCAACATGCATCGCTGAAAAGTAGTAGGGGCATTACATAATCCAAAAGGCATTCGTCTATAAGCAAACGTACCGTATGGACATGTGAATGTCGTTTTCCCTTGGTCCTCAGGGGCTATTGGGATTTGGAAGTAACCAGAGAGTCCGTCTAGGAAGCAGTAATACATATGCCCAAATAATCTTTCCAACATCTGATCAATGAATAGTAAAGGGAAGTGATCTTTTCTCGTGGCATCATTCAACTTCCTATAGTCAATGCAAACTCTCCATCCCGTGACTGTGCGTGTTGGAATCAACTCATTCTTCTCATTAGCTACAACAGTCATGCCTCATTTCTTAGGAACAACCTGCACAAGACTCATCCAAGAACTGTCAGAAATAGGATAAATAATTCCAACATCTAGGAGTTTAAGTACCTCAGCTTTTACGACTTCTTTCATGTTAGGATTTAGTCATATCTGAGCTTACACACAATGTTTAAATTCATCTTCCATTAAAATTTTATGTGTCTAAAAAGAAGGACTAATCCCTCTTATGTCAGAAATATTTTAAGCTATAGCTTTTTTATGCTCATTCAATATTTAAAGTAATTCATCCTTTCTGATTGGCTGTAAATCTGAAGCAATGATCATTGGTAATGTGGAATTATTTCCAGGAAATGAGTATTCTAGGTATTTGGTAGTTGTTTTAATTCCAATTTAGGAGGTTCTTCAACAGAGGGTATTAATTTTAATTCATTGTTTACCTTGATACCCTCGTAGCTCTTCTGTCTCAGTGAAGGCTCATTAGAATTTAGTTTGACTTTTGTCTTACTATTGCAGAATCATCGTCATTTACCTCCCCTTCTTGGGCAAGACATAGCTCCAACGTGTCCTTATGTATGATTTCCTGCAAAGAATCTTGAGTAGCTTGATCAATAGAATCAATAAAATAATAGGAGTCATCTTGTTCTCTAGAAAATCTCATGGCATCATAAATCTTGAAAATAATCTCTTTGTCACCTACCCTAAGCACAAGTTTATCATCACCCATATCAATAACAGCCCTAGCAGTGGCTAAAAATGGGTGACCTAAAATTAAAGGCACCTCAACATCCTTATCCATCTCAAGCACAACAAAATCGACAGGGAATATGAATTTATCTGCTTTTATGAGTATATCTTCAATAATTCCCCTAGGATATTTAACAGATCTATTTGCTAGTTGAATACTCATTCTAGTGGTTTCGATTCCCCAAGACCAAGTTGCTTGAACATTTTGTAAGGCATCAGATTAATACTAGTGCCTAAATCAGCTAGTGCCTTTTTAACATTTAAACTACCAATTAAGTAGGAAATAGTAAAACTTCCTGGATCTTTCAGTTTGGTTGGTAGTTTATTTTGGAGTATGGCCAAACATTCCTCGTTGAGTTCTACTATGGACAACTCTTCAAAACTTCCTCTTATTCGTTAGAAGCTCCTTCAAAAATTTTGCATATGTAGGCATCTGCGAGATAACTTTAACAAAAGGTAAGTTAATATGTAACTGTTTAAAGAGTTCAAGAAATTTACCGAATTATGCATCCATGCGGTCTTTCTTCAACTTTGCTGGATATGGGATTGGTGGTTTATATTCCCTTAGCACCGGTTTTTCATTGTTTTCGGGTTTTACCTCCTTTCCTTCTTTTCTGTCAGCTTCTTGTGGTGGTTGCTTTTCAGATTCAGCTAACACTTTCCCACTCCTTAATGTAACTACTTTCACATGCTCTTTTGGATTGGGTTCAGTGTTACTAGGTAGACTCCCTGGTGGTCTCTCTAAAATCACCTTAGCCAGCTGTCCTATTTGATTCTCGAGCCCTGAATTGATGCTTGTTGATTTTTAAGTGCAGTTTCAGTGTTCTAAAAATGAGTCTCCGCTACTGAAATAAACTTTGTCATCATCTCCTCAAGGTTCGGCATTTTCTCTTACTGGTAAGGTTGTTGTTAGAAGCCTGGAGGGGGTGGTGGTCTTTGATTGCCTTGGCCTTCCCATGAAAAATTTGGGTGATTCCTCCAACCTGCATTGTAAGTGTTATTGTAAGGATTATTTTGAGGTCGATGATTATTACCCATATAGTTCAATTGCTCGTTCTCCATGTTGGAGCCATAGGGTGGGTATTTTAAAATGCTCATTCCACCTCCACTTGCATCGCACTGCATTACTGGATGTACCTGCGTAGAATTAAATAACCCATCAATCTTTTTATTCAAAAGCTCTACTTGATTTGATAGTATAGTAACCGAGTCGACGTTGAAAACATCGACTATCTTGGTTGGCTTTGTCCTCATAACTTGCCACTGGTAATTGTTCAGTGACATCTCCTTTATGAACTCATAAGCCTCTTCAGGTGTCTTATTATTGATGGTACCACCGGTAGCTGCTTCGATCATTTGCCTAGTTGAAGGGTTTAAACCGTTGTGGAAAGTTTGAACATGTAGCCAAAGGGGTAATCCATGGTGAGGGCACCTTCTCAATAAATCTTTGTATCTCTCCCATGCATCATAAAGTGTTTCTAAATCCATCTGCACAAAAGAAGAGATATCATTCCTCAATTTAGCCATTTTAGCCGACGAAAAATATTTAAGCAAAATTTTTTTGGTCATTTGTTCCCAAGTAGTGATTGACCCTCGTGGTAACGAGTTAAACCACTGTTTAGCCTTATTTCTTAATGAAAAGGGAAACAACTGAAGGCGAATGGCATCGCCAGAAACGCCATTGATCTTAAAGGTGTCGTATAATTCCAAAAAATTTACTAAATGAGTGTTTGGATCCTCGTCCTACAAACCATCAAACTGAACAAACTATTGTATCATTTGAATCGTGTTAGGTTTTAGTTCAAAATTATTTGTAGTAACAGTAGGTCTAACGATACCCGATTTAGTTCCTGTTAAATTAGGTTTAGCATAATCTTACATAGTACGAGGAGTAGGATTTTGATTTACTGGATTTGCAGCAATCACAAGAGGTAGCGAATTATTCTGATTATCAGCCATCTTCTTGGTTGTAGTATGGATATTGTCCTCTCGCTCTTCCTCTATGTATTGTAGGTTTCACCTTATTTCTCTTCAGTTTCTGCGAGCTGTGCTCTTGATCTCACTGTCAAAAAGCAAAGGTCCTGACGGGTTCCTCCTAGTCATAAACTAGAGACACCTGCTAGAAGCAAACAAAAGAAAAATTAGAAAAGAAAAATTAAACAAAAAGTAAATTGCAATAAAAGTAAAAAAGGCTAAAGTAATAAAAATCAAATGTTCCTAATATCTTAGTCCCCGGAAACGGTGCCAAAAACTTGATGGTCGCTAAACTAACTAAAAATTTGACTAAGGCAAGCGCACCTATTGAATAGTAGTATAGTTATGGTGAGACCGAAAATATCGTATCCACAAGGACTAAGAGTACTAGTAATTACTATCTTTTTATTATCTAACCTAAGAATTAAGGGATGTTTTAAATTAAGATTAATTATCTAATTGAATAAGATTACGACAAAGATAAAAGTTGGAAAATACTTTTGGAAAACCGATGGAGAAGACAATACCCAAGGAAGACTTCATTTATTTCCTTTGAATTAGACGATTTATTCACTTGACTTAATCCGTAGGAATCCCTGATTTATGTTAATATCTCTCTCGAGACTAAAAATAACTGACTCTAGGTTGATTAATTGAAATCTCTGTCTAATTAAAACCCCTATTATCGCATTAACTCGATCTATGGATTCCTTTATTAGATTTGACTCTAATCCGGCAGATTTAAGTTGTCCTATCTCTAGGATTGCATGCAACTCCGCTTAATTATGGAAGATCTACTCTTAAACAGGGACTTTTGCTCCACTGAATAAGCACATCAAAGCCTGAGTTAATATCCTGGAATATGGAAGCAGAGATTAAAACTCAAAATTAAGAATAAGAACAAGTATTTATCATATAATTCAAATAGTAATAAGATCCATCTTAGGTTTCATCTCCCTTAGGTATTTAGGGAGTTTAGTTCATAATAATGGAAAACATCTCAAAATTAGGAAAACAACAAAACATAAAGAAACCCAAAGAACTTTTAGGAAATTGGATGGAAATCTTCAGTCTTGAGATAGATCCTGCTTCCGAGCTGATTCCGATGGTTGTTCTTGAGTATCTTCTGCCTTCTACTCTGCGTCTCCCCCTTGATCCTCTTCTAGGGTCTTTAAATAGATTTTGGAATGCCAAAAATATCCCTAAATTGGCCATCTCTGAATAGAATTAGACTTGGGTTTAATAGGGACACGATCGTGTGTCACGCCCGTGCGCAAGTGCTTAGGCCGTGTGCAATTCTGACTTGATTTAATGTCGACACGGCTATGACACACGGTTGTGTGTCCTGCCTGTGTGTCACACACGAGCGTGTAGATTACCCATGTGGAAATACCTAGGCCATGTGAAACACTGAATTAGGCCCATTTTGTCCGTTTTTGGCCCGTTTCTTGCTTTTTTTGCCTTCCTATGCTCTCCTAAGTATAAAACATGAATTAAAAGGATTAGAAGCATCGAATTCAATGAAAATAAGGAAAAATCATCAATAAATATGTCAAGCATGGGGTAAAAATATGTATATATTATGGTTTATCATGGATGTTGTTGTATTGTGTTTCAGGGTGGCAAAGGTCTTGGTAGATAGCCTTACATTGTCCACACGGGTAGACACACGGGCGTGTGTCTAGGCCATGTGTGACACACGACCAGCCCCATAGGCGTGTTGTCCGGCCGTGTGTCCCTTGCATGAAAAAATTTCAAGTCAGTATGCATGGTAGTAAACACACGGATAGAGACACGGCTGTGTGTCTCAGCCATTGGAGGACACGGCCTCTGGCCACAGGCGTGTGCCTTGGCCGTATGCCTTAAATTGGATGCTAACATTAGAAACAGAATGTCAAGGTTTTTAGACACGGGTGTGTCATGGCCATGTGAGTGACACGGGCAATGGACACGAGCGTGTGTCAGGCCGTGTGAAAACCCCTGTAGGTTCGAATTTAGAAATTAGTTCCCACGGGCTCGAGGCACGGGCATGTCCCCTTGTGCTTAGGCCATGTGGACAACACGAGCCATCAGCACGGCCATGTCATAATGGTCATACGGGCGTGTTGCCCTTCCACACAGACATGTGCTCTGTTCCTAGGGTCATTTTTATAAAGTCCGTTTAAGGACCCGAGTTGGTCCCGAATGGTTTTTAATGGATGTTTGAGGCCTCGTAGGCCTATATTAAAGAGTTTAGACAAAGTTCAAAAAGGTTTTAATTTGGATAAAGTCTTGATGACTCGAAAACGGGTAAATGCATGTGTTTAAGTGTAGTAACACCTCGTATTCCGTCCCGGCGTAGAGCACGGGTGTGGGGTATTACAGAAAACTCAGAATTGAAATATAAATGTGACAATATACTTTTTGTGATGTCAACTATGGTATAAATGTATTAGATGATGAAATGATTGTGAATATGATAAAATAACATAGTTTAATAGTTGAATGACATATGCACCTTATGATATTCAATTCATTGCTTTTGTATGATTTATAGTATGATTTAATATTTGGACTATTGAAATAACATTGAGTTATGCTCAGTGTACAGTTTTGTTTTTTTGTGCACAGGTTAAGTTTTGATCTTGTACACTTGTTGATATCAACATCTAGCTGAGATCCCGAACCTATCATGTTGGTGATGTTTTATTATTTTGGTGGCATGCATCTAAGGTGTCTTTTGTTTATACAATGCTAAGTTGATGAATGAATTGATATTTTGATATGGTATATGCATATGTTAATGCTAGTAGATGATGGTATGAATTATATGTATATTAATGTGTTGTGTTTATGCTTGATATGTGAAATGGGTGTGAGGATATATATATATTTAAGTAGATAAGTGTCTTGAATGATTATGCTAGTAGAATAATTGAATAATGTGTTAAGCCATGTTTATGTTAAAAATTGGCATGATAAAATAAATTTATAAGGTACTAATGTATGAAAGATATGTTAGAAGTTTAGAAGTGAATATAAAAATGTTATGATTGATGTATGTCTTGATAGTTGAATAGAATAGGAGATATAAATTATAGTCGATTTGGAAGCTTGAAATGCTTGATAGAATGACTTGTATTATTAGATTTTGAATGATGTACTGTGGTGCCAAATATGGTATGGTAAATGAATTGGTTTTGGTATAGGATGTATGAATGAATTGTGGTTGAATTTTACTTGGTTTAGAGGTCTAGAGGTACCATTTGAATGTTAAGTGTGTTATATGAAATGGGCATGTTAAAGGAAATTTTTGAAATTTTAGTAATAAAGTATCAATACTCTATCATTAGGTATCGATATGTGACCATTTGAACAATTCTCTCTCAAAAAAAAAACGAATGCCAAAACTGTATCGATACTTAATAGGTATCGATAACTTCCTTAAGGTATCAGTACCAAGAAGCCAAGTATTGATACCCTTGTTTAGGAACAAATTTTGTAAAAACAAATAGATCACTTTTTGATATCAATACCAATTGATGGTATCGTTAATTTCAATAAAGTATCAGTACTAAACAAAAGTATTTACAATTTAGTCATATTTCATGCTCGGACTTCCAATTTAGGTACATCAATGCTCGGTTTAAATAGAATTGAAGTGTATGTTTATCATCGTACGAGTTTATTTTTATGAAATGTTGACAGTGTTGCTCCGAAAACAAATGTGACGTCCTGTTACTCTGACAATGAATGTGACATCCCATTACTCGAACTCGACGATCGGATCGAGTAATAGGTTGTTATATGAACACTGCTTAAGAGTCTCAGTCTCTTTCATCTTGAAGTTCTCAAAGTCCCTCCTCAAATTGATGAGTTGTTGTTGTTGCCTTGTCCTTTGTAAGCCTCAAAACTCCTCCTTTAGCTTATCCCAAGCTTGTTTGGGAGTCTCATAGGCCATGATTGTGGTGAAGATCACATCTAATATACCATTCTGCAATGATGAATTTTCTTTATATTTCTTGGCACACTCATCACTATGTTGCTTGATTTGACAATGATTGGATTTTCTCTTAAGGGTGGTGGCTCCCTATCTGTCTCAACCACATCCCACAAGTCATAAGATTAGAGGTAAGTCTTCATCTTCACTACCCAAATGTGGTAGTTCTCTCCAATAAAGATAGGAGGTGGAGGTGGTAAAAAACTTCCTAATGATATGTTACCAGCAACAACAAAGAGAAACAAATTATGTCTTTCTCAACAAGAAACAAAAACAATGGTCCTCAAAGACAATAGACTCTGATACCAATTACTGATGTTTTGCAAAGAGAGAAACTAAAAATAGAGGAACAAAAACAAGCAAAAATTCATCTATATTCATTCCCAAAAGTTACATCATATATGGTCAAATAGTTACCAAATACAAAGCAAATTTCAACCACTCCCACTAAACATTATGGAAACTTATTTATGTTAGAGAATGGCCCTCCATGCAGCACATGCACTAGCAAGCAGATCGAGTAGCTTATGCCAAGCAAGAAGCTGTCGAGCCAAATGTTGCAGTTGTTTTGTTTTCTTTATTTTGTAACTTAAGTTAATGTAATGTGTTCTAGTTCATTTTGAACTTAGTTTAGTTTCTACTGATGTAATTTGATAGTGAAAGAACTAATCACCAGCTTTGTTTATGTGTGCAAGCATAATTCACCTAGTTCCAATGCATTAAGTGGAGTTAGGTAATGTTTAGGTGATGTATTTGTTGTTTTTGAGTAGCCATTGTCTGGTATATGTAATGGCAATATGCCAATGTTCATGCTTAATGAAAATTTATCATCTTTCATTCATATGCTCTATTATTTTCTTGTTTTTCAGTTCAGTTCTTATTTTCTTAGTAAATTTTCTACTTATTTCTTCCACAAGCAACGAGCCTTGCTGCTCAAGGCTCAAATTTAGCCTAGTTGCTTTGTCTCCAAAACACCAACAATTGGTATCTAGAGCTTTTGTCTTAATAACATGTTGTAACCAAATCTTAAAGCCATGGCTTTATCATCTTTTCTCCTGCAGCACAACCAGTCTTCAATGGTGAAGGGTTCCATATATGGGTGGTCAAGATGAGGACTTACCTCCAAGCATTTGATCTGTGGGAAGTTCTAAACACAGATGCTGAGCCAGCTCCACTCAGAGCCAATCCCACAGTGCCTCAAATTAGGCAGCACGCAGATAAGAGGACCAAGAGGCACAAAGCTATGTCCTGTATCTAGAAATGTGTGTCAGATGTCATCTTCACTAGAATCATGGCTTGTGAGACACCAAAGCAAGCTTAGGACAAGCTCAAGGAGGAGTTCCAAGGTACTGAGAGGACAAGGTAGCAGCAGCTATTGAATCTAAGAAGAGATTTTGAAAATTTGAAGATGAAAGAGGAAGAAACAGTAAAGCAGTACTCAGATAGGATCATAGCTGTGGTGAACAGCATAAGGTTGCTAGGAGAACAGTTCAGTGAGGTAAGGATTGTGGAGAAGGTGCTCTCAACATTTCCTGAAAGATATGAGACAAAAATCTCATCCCTTGAGGATTCGAGAGACCATGCAAGCATCTCCCTAACTGAGCTCATCAATGCCCTTTATGCTTAGGAGCAAAGGAGAGCTAGCAGGATGGAAGAGCACCAAGAAGGTGTTTTTCAAGCCAAGACCAAAGCTGCCTCGAGCACCTCTGCCTACAAAGGCAAAAAGAACTAGATGTTTAATGCCAACATTGCAAGAAAATGGGGCATATTGAAAGGGTTTGCAAAAGCAGACCAAGACAGAACCAACTACAGCAGCAAAAGGCTGAGGCTCGAGTAGCTAAAGAAAGCAGTGACCATGAGGAGCAAGTCTTTGTTGTGTCATATTCAGCAGGGCACAAGAAGGCTTCAAATGGATGGCTCCTTGATAGTGGCTGTACCAATCACATGACACCCGATGCAAGCATCTTCAGGACATTAAACAAGAGTTGCAAGACTAAAGTAAAGGTTGGCAATGGTTAGTTTATTAAGGCTGAAGGTAAAGGAGATGTGCTGATATGCACTCCTGTAGGAAATAAGATCATTTCAAATGTGTTGGTAGTGCTTGAAATTGATAGGAAACTTCTCAGCATAGCTCAATTGCTTGAGAAAGGCTACTCAGTTATGTTCAAGGGTAATAAGTGCCACATTGCTGATCCAAATGGATCAAGCTTCATGTCAGTCACTATGACTGATAAATGCTTTGAAGTCAACTGGCCAAGTGACTCGCACTCTGCCTGTGTTGCCTCAACTGAAGAATCTAAGCTTTGGTATTAAAGGCTTGGTCATGCCAACTTCAAATCAATGGCTCAAATGGTCAGTGAAGAATTGGTTGAGAACTTCACCAACTCGGTTGAGAAAGATAAGGTTTGTGAGGTTTGCCAAATAGGAAAACAAGCCAGACTCCCATTCCCTACCAACAAGGCTTGGAGAGCCTCAGAGAGATTGCAGCTGGTGCACACTGATGTGTGTGGCCCCATGAAGACTGAGTCACTTAATGGTAACAGGTACTTCATTCTTTTCATTGATGATTGTACCAGATATCGTTGGATTTTCTTCCTAAAATATAAGTCTGAGGTAGCTCAAGTGTTCTTAAAGTTTAAAGCTGCAACTGAAACAGAAATAGGATGCAAACTCAAGACCATCAGATCAGACAACGGAGCTAAGTATACCTCAACTCAGTTTCAAGCTCTCTGTAATGATGCTAGAATCAAACAACAGCTAACTAATGTCTATACACCTCAGTAGAATGGGATTAGTGAAAGGAAAAATAGGAGTTTGATGGATATGGCCAGATGCCTTTTATTTCAAAAGAATTTGCCTAAGACCATGTGGGCGGAAGTAGTTAACAGTGCAATGTACATTCAGAATAGGCTTCCAACAAAGGCATTGGCTCACAAAACACCATTCGAAGCCAAGTTCAGGTTCAAGCCATCATTGACTCCTTTGAAAGTCTTTGGTTGCCTGTGTTATGCTTATACACCAATGTGAAGAAGGATAAGTTGTCAAAAAGGGCCCAACTTGGTATTCTGGTAGGCTATAACTTAGTCAAGAAAGGGTATAGGATCTTAGATCCTTCAACAAACAAAATTCAAGTGAGCAGAAATGTGGTCTTTAATGAAAAAGCAAGCTGGAACTGGGAAAAAAATGAGCCAGAAGCTATTTCTGAAGAGCTGATGGCTGATTAGGTTGGACGTGATCAAATTAGTTCTGAATTGAACATAGATGATGTGCCAATTAGAGGGACCAGAACCTTAGCTGAGATTTATGAAAGAGCACAAGTTGCTATAGTAGAGCCAACCAGTTTTGAAGAAGCTGAAGTTGATGAAGGGTGGAAACAACCCATGGTTGATGAAATTAAGATGATTCAAAAGAATCAGACATGGGAGTTGACTGAAAGACCTGCCAACAGAAAGACTATTGGTGTGAGATGGGTCTATCAAGCAGAATAAAATGTTGATGGCAATTTAAACAAGCTGAAAGCTAGGCTTGTTGTTAAAGGATTCAGTCAAAGCAGTGGATCATACATCAACTAGATGTAAAGTCTGCATTTCTCAATGGTTTCCTTGAAGAAGAAATCTACATTGACCAGCCTCAAGGCTTTGTTGTGTCTGGCAAAGAACACATGGTGTACAGGCTTAAAAAGGCCTTGTATGGCCTGAAACAAGCTCTCAAAGCCTGGTATGCTAGGATTGATAGCTACCTGATTAGCTTAGGGTTCAAAATAAGTATCAGTGAACCAACACTATATGTCAAGAAGGAACAAGCTGAAACACAGCTCATTGTGTCCCTTTATGTTGATCTCTTAATAACAGTAGGAGACCAAATTATATTGGCTGATTTTAAGGCTAAAATGAAAGACATGTTTGATATGTCTGATTTGGGACAGATGACATATTTCCTTGGAATGGAGGTGCTACAAACACAAAGTGGAATCTTCTTGGGACAGAAGAAATTTGTTGTAAAAATCTTAAGCAAGTTCTCTATGGAGAATTGCAAGCCAACAAGCACACCTATGGCTACTGGAATGAAGCTATCAAGCCAAGAGGACTATGAACAGGTCAGTGAATCTGCCTATAGGAGTCTAGTTGGTTGCTTATTGTACTTGACAGCAACTAGACCAGATATCATGTTTGTTGTAAGTATGTTATCAAGATTCATGCATTGCTACAACAAGCAGCATCTTCAAGTAGCAAAAAGAGTGCTCAGGTACATCAAAGGCACCTTGAGCCATGGATTACAGTTTAGCAAAACTAAAAGCTTGAAGCTGATAGGCTACACTGACATTGGCTGGGCTGGTTCAAAGTAAGATATGAAAAGCACTTATGGTTATGCATTTACACTTGGTTCAACAATGTTTTGTTGGAGTTCAAAGAAGCAATCGATAATAGCTCAGTCAATAGCAAAATCTGAGTATGTTGCAACTGCAAATGCTATTAATCAAGCCATTTGGCTAAGGAAAATCCTAGCTGATTTAAACCTACATCAAAGGAAAGCAACAGAGATCTTTTGTGACAACAAATCTGTTGTTACAATTGCAAAGAACCTTGTCTTCCATGGTAGAACTAAGCATTTTAGCATCAAGCTACATGTGGTAAGAGAGATGGTACAAGCTCGAGAGGTGGAGCTGATTCATTGCAATTCTGAAGAACAAATTGCTGACATCTTCATAAAGGCCCTTAATGTGTCAAGGTTCATTAAATTGAGGAAGCAGCTAGGAGTCAGCAGCATGGAGACCAAGGAGGAGTGTCAGAGAATGGCCCTCCATGCAGCACATGCACCAGCAAGCAGATCGAGTAGCTCATGCCAAGCAAGAAGCTGTTGAGCCAAGTGTTGCAGCTGTTTTGTTTTCTTTATTTTGTAACTTAAGTTAATGTAATGTGTTCTAGTTCATTTTGAACTTAGTTTGTTTTGTATTAATGTAATTTGATAGTGAAAGAGCTGATCACCAACTTTGTTTATGTGTGCAAGCATAATTCACCTAGTTCCAATGCATTAAGTGGAGTTAGGTAATGTTTAGGTGATGTATTTGTTGTTTTTGACTAGCCATTGTCTGGTATATGTAATGGTAATATGCCAATGTTCATGCTTAATGAAAAATTATCATCTTTCATTCATATGCTCTATTATTTTCTTGTTTTTCAGTTCTGTTCTTGTTTTCTTAGCAAATTTTTTACTTGTTTCTTCCACAAGCAACGAGCCTTGCTGCTCAAGACTCAGATTTGGCCTAGTTGCTTTGTCTCCAAAACACCAACAGTTAAAGGTAACTTGAACATAAAGAGAACGAACAAATCAAGTCAATCAACACCTAAAACATCAGTGCATTAGCAAACTAGAGTTAAAACTTAACAAAATTAAGCTACAATTGAACTAACCAAAACTAGCATGCAACTAAACATAATCTGCATGTGCCAAGACTCCTTCAGCTGCCTGGTTAGCCAACTTGTAACAGCCATGAATGTTAGAAGTCTATGTTACAAGGACTCATAGTTTTTGTTAAAATAATTATGTCTGACAAATACAAGGATACGAGATATGATCCTCCAAATTGAAAATATAACCTAAAAAAATATATTTGAATCTCATGCTTATCCCTTGTGCGGATAACATAAGCCAAATTAAATTGCCAAGGAAAGAAAAGAATAACCAGAAAACCTCAAAGAAAAGAATAACCAGAAAACCTCAAATAAAAAGAGGTTAAAGTAGACAAACTATAACAAGGATAGACAGAAAAGCTTAAGAGAAAAGAAATGGAACATGTTAACTTGGAAACAATTGAAAGGAAAAAGAATCTATGGCTTACATTTCTTTTCTCCATATAATAATCAAAAGCGAAATCAAAATTTTGCTTAAGGATGTTAGATGTGCTGGGGGTTGTTAAATCTCAATCTATTTAACTTACAACCTGAAAGAAAAGCAAAGAATCAAATCTCTTAGTTTTGTCTTCATGTCACTCTTTGTTTGTTATAGGAAAAAAATTCCCAAGTTAGAAGCACACGAAAAATATCAAATCAATTAAAAAAAGCAAAGCACATTACTGGTCAATCAATTTGATGAGCGAGCTTATTGAAGGCTTCTGATACTGTATATTCTCTCCAGACTCCAAGGGACTTTCTTTATATATATATATATAATCTTTTAATAAGTTGTGCGGAACTATTTGTTTAATTTTCGACATGCTTAATTAGCTCAGTATAACATGGTTCAATCATGGCCAGCACGAGAAAAATGAAAAAATCAAACTGTTCATATTCTAAATTATTATCAAATCCTTCTCATGGTGGTCTATAATTGGGAAACAAGTGCTGGTTTTTGTTTCTTTGGAATTGATGACAATCAATTTACGCTTTTTAAACACTGCAGCAAAATACCAGACAAAAGAAAATAAAGTGAAAAGAGGTGGGACAGAAGGACCACATAAAGTAAAATAAATCCTGTTAATAATCCAATAATTTAATTGGCTAAGCAAGGAAGTTGATTCAATTAGGCTTTATTCCTTTTGCAATGACTATAAATAGACTTGTTTGATGCTAACTAAGGCACAAGCCATCTCTTCCCTTCTGCAACCATACTCAAGTTTTTTATTTTGCCTCTCCAGTATATCCAATGGATCAGCAGAAGAAGACCACCTCTGGGGCTCTCCAGGCACCACTGACCGCACCAACCAACAATCCTACTGCTGCAGCTCAGGCACTCCTCCATAACCCTGGAGCTACTCAAGCACTCGCCAATAATTCGGGTGCTGCTGCGGCTGCTCAGGCATTCCTTGGAAACCGAGGTGCTACTTATCAACCACTCCTCAATAACACTTATGTCGGTCAGCAACACATGGGTGTTTCCAGTGGTAGTATCAGCAAACCTAGTACAGGTGAGGCACTCATGAAGGGTCATAGTGGTTCTCATGCACTCATCCGAAGTGACCGTGGGAGCATGTTAAGCTTATCAAATGACAATGTGATGATGAATCAAATATTGGCAACTCATGCTCCTAATGGTCGAGAATTTGATGTTAGACCTCTACTCAATCTGGTTGAGGACATCCGCAATCGAGCTACCCAGCATGTTGATTTTCTTATTAAGGTATAACATATGCTGCATGTTGTCCTGTTTAAATCAATGATTGAAAATGCTTAAACTTTCTATTGTTCGTGCAGGGTACTACTCAAGCTCAAATCGAAATGGAAGAGAAAGCCCTACAAGAAAATCATATAGCTATACTTGAAGCTTTTACATATACCATTGACCGAATTGCCTACGAGGTTCTGAAAATTATTTTTAGAAAACTGTCTCTCTCTCTCTCTCTCTTTTCTGTTTTAACTAATAAAATCATTGCATATTTGTTATTCGTATATAATAACATGTATATTTAACTACCAGCTATCATACAAGGCATTCGTGGATTCGGATGCACATGCAACAACAACTGCAGTATTCAACTTGCTATCAAGCTATACATGGGATGCTAAGCTAGTATTATCCTTATCAGCCTTTGCCTTGAACTATGGAGAATTCTGGCTTCTTGCTCAGATTTACTCAACTAACCAACTTGCCAAGTCAATGGCAATCCTAAGGCAATTACCATCTCTCCTGGAGCACACAGCTCCTTTGAAACCCCGATTTGATGCTCGTAACAATTTGATTCGGGCAATGATAGATGTTACTAAATGTGTTGTTCAGTTCACACAACTGCCATCAACGTACATTTCTCAGGATGTACCGGTATTGGTGACTGCCATGAACCTCTTCCCAACTATTGTCTATTGGACCATTAGGAGCATGGTGGCTTGTGTAACTCAAATTTCCAACCTCTCTAGCATGGGTCATGAGTATGTTTGGCTTCATCTTTATACAGTACTTATTCATAACAATGTTGTGAGTTTGGCAGGTTAATACTTCTTGGATTAATAGTTTACTTTGATTTCAGGTTCGGTATATCAACGACAGAGTCGTGGGAGCTGTCAACCTTGGCTCACAAACTCAGAAACATATATGAACTCCTAAGGCAGCAGCTGAATCTTTGCTACCAATATATAGGTTGGAGATTTGTCCTATAAAATATTATCTAACACCAAAAAAACTAATTGAAAATAGAAAGAGATGGTTTGATCTTTGTCAATTGCAGAGGAAAAGACAGATCCCGCATTTTATCAGGTGCTTCTAACACTCTTTGACCCGAACGCCTTGCACATCGACAACATGAAAGTTTTCAAGACTTTAATTTATGATAAGGATGATAAACTGCCGCTTCTTGATAGTGCTACAAAGAGACGAGTATCGCTTTCTTACCATATTATAACAGTTTCTTTGTTCATCTTGTTGGAGTTTAAACACACTTTAATCGGGTAAAGTAAGAATTTCAAATAGAGCACCAGTAGCAACATATTATACCCGGGTAAAATATGAAGGAAAAATGCTTGAAGTTCAAGCTTTTAGCTACTACCAAGAATAAAGAACAGAACTTAGAAGTTTTTGAAGGTAAAAAAATGGAGCATATGGAAGAAAATCTGATGATTTCATTCAAAATAACAATGGCGTAATGCCAATACATAAATCAAGCTTTTTTGCTTGTCAAAATCAACATGTGGTCAACTAATCTATACCAACTACCACTAATACATTGGAACTTACAAAAATAAACTTGTACACTTAAGTAAAGTTGGTCATCAGCTCCTACATCATCAAATTACATTAAATGTAAGCTAAACTAAGTTCAAAATAAACTAGAACACATTACATAAACTTGGTTACAAAAGAAACAAAATAACCAGCTTCAGTTACACGTACTTTACTCGGGTAACTTATATGTATGAATTCTTGCACATACTTTACCCGGACAACTTATGTGCTTGAATCTGCATGGGCTGCATGGGAACTAACTTCAACACTTCTCCTTAGTTTCCATGTTACTAACTCCAAGTTCTTTTCTTAACTTAATAAACCTTAAAGTACTTAGCCCTTTGTGAAAATATTAGCAACTTGGTCTTCTGAATTGCAATGAACCAGCTCTATCTCTCGAGCTTGTTCCATCTCCCTTACCACATGCAACTTAATGCTGAAATGTTTCATTCTACCATGGAAGACGGGATTCTTTGCAATTGTAACAGCAGACATATTATCACAATAGATCTCTGTTGCTTCCTTTTGATAAAGGTTTAGATCAGAAAGAATTTTTCTTAGCCAAATGGCTTGATTGACTGCTCCTGCAGTAGCCACATACTCAGCTTCAGCTGTGGATTGAGCCACTATTGATTGCTTCTTTGAACTCCAGCAAAACATTGTTGAACCAAGTGTAAATGCATAACCTGAAGTGCTTTTCATGTCATCCTTTGAACCGGCCCAATCACTGTCAGTGTAGCCTATCAGCTTCAGGTCTTCACTCCTACTTAATTTCAATCCATAGCTCAGGGTGCCTTTGATGTACCTGAGCACCCTCTTTACTGTTTGAAGGTGTTGTTTGTTGCAGCAATGCATAAACCTCAACAGCATACTAACAGCAAACATGATGTCTGGTCTGGTTGCTGTCAAATACAACAAGTAACCAACAAGACTTCTATAATCAGCTTCACTGACTTGTTCATAGCCTTCTTGACTTGATAGTTTTACTCCAACAGCCATAGGTGTGCTTGTTGGCTTGCAGTTTTCCATAGAGAATTTGCTTAGAATTTTTGCAGCAAATGTCTTCTGCCCCAAGAAGATTCCACTATGAGTTTGCTGCACCTCCATTCTAAGAAAGTAGATCATCTATCCCAGGTCAGACATTTCAAACATGTCTTTTATTTTTGCCTTAAAATCAGCTAGTATACTTTGGTCTCCTCCTGTCACCAAAAGATCATCAACATAGAGGGACACAATAAGTTATGTTTCAGCTTGTTTCTTCTTGACATAGAGAGTTGGCTCACTGATGCTTCTCTCAAATCCCAAACTGACAAGATAGCTGTCAATTCTTGCATACTAGGCTCTAGGGGCTTATTTTAGGCCATACAAGGCCTTCTTGAGCCTGTATACCATATCCTCTTTGCCTGTCACAACAAAGCCTTGAGGTTGGTCAATGTAGATCTCTTCTTCAAGGATGCCATTCAAAAATGCAGACTTCACATCAAGCTGGTGTATCTTTCACTGCTTCTGAGCTGCCAAGGCAATCAGCAATCTGATGGTGTCTAGCCTGGCTATTGGTGCAAATGTTTTCAGGTAGTCCAGGCCATATTTCTGGCTGAATCCTTTGACTACAAGCCTAGCCTTCAGTTTTTTCAAGCTCCCATCAGCATTTTGCTTGGCTCGATAGACCCATTTTACTCTAATAACCTTTCTCTTGGTTGGTCTAGGAACCAATTCCCATGTCTGGTTCTTCTCAATCATGGCAATCTCATCAACGATAGCCTATTTCTAGCCTTGATGTGCTTCAGCCTCTTCAAAGCTACTTGGTTCTTCTTGTGCTACATGTGCCCTCTCATAAATGTCAACTAAGGTCCTTGTTCCCTTGACTGGTTCATCATCAACATCCATCTCTGGACCATTTTCATCAGGTTCTGTCTGGTCAGCCACAAGTTCTTCAGAAATAGTTTCTGGTTCATTTTTGTCCCAGCTCTAGCATGCTTTTTCATTGAACACTACATCCCTGCTCACTTGGATTTTGTTGGTTAAAGGATCCAAGATCCTATAACCCTTTTTAACCATACTATACCCGGTTAAAATACCAGGAACAGCTCTTTTGGACAACTTGTCCCTCTTAACAGCTGGTACTTGGTTGTAACATAGGCAACCAAAGACTTTCATATGAGCTAATGATGGCTTGAACCCGAACCAGGCTTCAAAAGGTGTCTTGTGAGCTAGTGCTTTGATTGGAAGCCTATTCTGAATGTAGACAACAGTGTTGACAGCTTCAGCCCACATTGTTTTGGGCAGATTTTTCTCAAACAATAGGCATCTGGCCATATCCATCAAGCTCCTGTTCTTTCTTTCACTAACCCCATTTTGCTGGGGTGTGTAGACATTGGTTAGCTGGTGTTTGATGCCAGTATCTTTGCAGAAAGCTTGGAACTGAGCTGAAGTGTATTCAGTTCCATTATCTAACCTAATGGTCTTTATCTTGCAGCCTATTTCTGTTTCCACTGCAGCTTTGAACTTCATAAACACTTGAACAACCTCTGACTTATGCTTCAAAAAATAAATCCAGCAATATCTGGTACAGTCATCAATGAAGAGAATAAAGTACCTGTTGCCACTTAGTGATTCAGTCCTCATACGGCCACAAACATCAGTATGCACCAGTTCCAACTTGCTTGAAGCTCTCCAGATTGTGTTTGTAGGAAATGGAAGCCTGGCTTGCTTTCCCATTTGACAAACCTCACAAACTTCTTCATTCTGAACTATCTTGGTGAAGTTTTCAACCATTTCCTTGCTGACCATCCGAGCCATAGATTTGAAGTTGGCATTACCAAGTCTTTGATGCCAAAGCTTGGTGTCTTCTGTTGAAGCAACATGGGCTGAGTGTGAGTCATCTGACCAGTTGACTTCAAAGCATTTGTCACTCATGGTGACTGTCATGAGGCTTGATCCATTTGGATCAGTGATTTGGCACTCCTGGCCCTTGAACACAATAGAGTATCCCTTTCCTAGCAGTTGAGAAATGCTAAGTAGGTTCCTGTCAATCTCAGGTACCAGGAGTACATTTTTGATGATTTTGTCACATGTGGCAATGCATATTTGCACATCTCCCTTGCCTTCAGCCTTGATGAACTGACTTCCCAATTTTTACCCTGGTTTTGCAGGATCTATCCAAGGTTTTAAAAATGGTTGCATCTGGTGACATGTGATTGGTGCAATATCGTCCAAAGAACCACCCCTTTTGTACCTTTCTTTTGGCCAGCTGAGCATGAAACAGCAAAGACTTGTTCTTCATGATCACTGCTATCTTCAGCTACTCTAGCTTCTTCATTCTTATTTTATGGTTGGTTTTGGCCAGGTTTGCCTTTTTCTTTGCAGACTCTTTCAACATGGCCCTTCTTCTTGCAGTGTTGGCACACAGCATCTGGCCTGAACCAGCATCTGACCTCTGGATGACCAGGTCTTTTACAAAATCTACAGAGTCGATCTCCTCCTCTTGCAGCATCAGGCTTAGGCCTGTTTTTCCAGTTTTTCTTGTTTTTGTAGGCTGAGTTGATCGAGGCTGCCTTAGCTTGGAAAGCACCCTCCTGGTGCTCCTCCATTCTACTGGCTCTCCTTTGTTCCTAAGCATAAAGAGCATTAATAAGCTCAGTTAGGAATATAGTTGCCAGGTCTCTCGAATCCTCTAAGGATGAGATCTTTGCCTCATATCTTTCAGGCAATGTTGAGAGCACCTTCTCCATAATCCTTGCCTCATCAAATTGCTCATCAAGGAGCCTTATGCTGTTAACTACAACCATGATTCTGTCAGAATACTTCTTGACAGTTTCTTTTTCCTTCATCTTCAAGTTCTCGAACCCCCTTCTCAGGTTCAACAACTGTTGCTGCCTTGTCCTCTCAGTACCTTGGAACTCCTCTTTAAGCTTGTCCCAGGCCTGCTTGGGAGTCTCACAAGCCATGATTTTGGTGAAAATAACATCAGAAACACAGTTCTGAATGCATGACATGGCCTTGTGCCTTTTGGTCCTCTCATCTACATGCTGTCTGATTTGAGCCACTGTGGGGTTAGTTCTGAGTGGAGCTGGCTCAGCATCTGAGTTGACAACTTCCCACAGATCGAAAGCTTGCAGGTAAGTTCTCATCTTAACTTGCCATATATGGAACCCTTTACCATTAAAGACTGGTGGTGCTACTGGTGAGAAGCCTGATGAAGCCACCGTTTTTAAAGTTTGCTAGAACAGGTCCCTTAAGAATGTAGCTCTGATACCAATTGTTAGAGTTTAAACACACTTTAATCGGGTAAAGTAAGAATTTCAAATAGAGCACCAGCAGCAAAGTATTATACCCGGGTAAAATATGAAGGAAAAATGCTTGGAGTTCAAGCTTTTAGCTACTGTCAAGAATAAAGAACAGAACTTAAAAGTTTTTAAAGGCAAAAAAATAGAGCATATGGAAGAAAATCTGATGATTTCATTCAAAAGAACAATGGAATAATGCCAATACATAAATCAAGCTTTTTTGCTTGTCAAAATCAAGATGTGGTCAACTAATCTATACCAACTACCACTAATACATTGGAACTTACAAAACTAAACTTGTACACTTAAGTAAAGTTGGTCATCAGCTCCTACATCATCAAATTACATTAAATGTAAGCTAAACTAAGTTCAAAATGAACTAGAACACATTACATAAACTTGGTTACAAAAGAAACAAAATAAACAGCTTCAGTTACACGTACTTTACTCGGGTAACTTATGTGTATGAATTCTTGCACATACTTTACCCGGACAACTTATGTGCTTGAATCTGCATGGGCTGCATGGGAACTAACTTCAACAATTTATTAAAATGTACCTATTGTAAGATATATTTTATTTTTTATTGTGTGACATTGAACAGGTTAGCCTGGACGTGCTAAGAAGAAAAAATGTGCTCTTGCTTATTTCAAGCTTTGAATTCGCCAGAGATGAGCTTGCAATTCTTGAGCAGATATATAATGAATCAAGGATCCATGCAACGAGGCTCGAGAGTCAGTCTGAATTCGTTTGGATCCCAATTGTGGACTATTCTATCATTCTATTGCTTGAAGAAATGTAAACCAAATTTGAGAACCTACAAAGTACCATGCCATGGTACTCATTCCAGGACCCTTTGCTCATAAAGAAGCCGGTCATTAGGTTCATCTAGAGGTTTGGCATTTCAGGACCAAGCCAATCCTTGTGGTGCTCGACCTTCAAGGGAAGGTGGTTTCTCCTAATGCAATTCACATGATGTGGATCTGGGGAAACACTGCTTTCCCCTTCTTTAGTTTGAGAGAGGAAGCTCTTTGGAGGGAAAAAACTTAGAGGCTTGATCTTCTGGTTGATGGAATTGACCCAACGATCCTGAATTGGGTATATATGATATCTTCAAACTTTCCCAACTTTTAGGTTTTTTCATTAGGATTTTAAAAATAATGGTACATAAAGGTTTACTTTTACTACAAGCATATGCATCCAACATTAAAATTTGAACTTCAACTGTTCTATCAAATTTGATCAGATTAAAGAAGAAAAATATATTTTCTTGTATAGAGGGGATGATGTCGAATGGGTTAGAAGATTTACAAATTCAACACGCAGTGTTGCATCTGCGTCTCGCATTCCTCTTGAGATGGTCTATGTGGGGAAAAGCAGGAAAAGAGAGCACGTGAAGAAAGTTATAGGAATTATCAATGTGGAGAAGCTTAGCTATGCTTGGCAAGACTTGACTACGGTGTGGTTCTTTTGGACCAGGTTAGAGAGCATGCTATTTTCGAAGGTTCAGTTAGGCAGGGATGATGGCCAGGACCCAATGATGCAACAAATAAAGAAGCTAATTAGCTATGATAGAGAAGGTGGATGGGCAGTGCTAAGTAGAGGGTCTGATATAGTGGTGAATGGCCATTCCACTACAGTTTTGCCTGCTTTGGGTGGTTATGATGAGTGAAAGGTGAACATAGTTGAAAAAGGATTCGATATGGCATTCAAGACGTACCATGACAAGCTTCATGATGTTGCTCACCCTTGCTACTGGTTCGAGTTCTCGACCATCACAAGGACCCCTGACAACATGAGGTGCCCAGAGTGCCACCGCATTATGGAGAAATACACCTCATTCATCTGTTGCCATGATGAGCAAGGCATTCCTGGCTCACTATTTTAAGCTCGGTTTGGGTTTCATCACTGTTTTTCCATCTACCATTCTCGCTAAATAATGATGTTTCTATGGGACACATAAATTTTTTGTTTCTAAATTTCACTTTGGTGCTAAGGTTTTGTGGTTGGCATGTATTGCCATGGCCATTTTGAGGCCTAAGTTGTTGGGTTTTTTGAACAATTTATCTGGAAGAAGTATGAAGCTCAGTGTAAAACTTGAGCAACAACGTAATAAACCTGGATAAAATATGAAAGAAGCTTAAGCTTCAAAGACTTGAGACTTGCAGAAAGAAACTACCAACAAAACATAAATTTTTAGAAGAAAATGAATTTTTCTTACTTTCTATTTTATCCGGCTAAAGTATATATGTGTTACAATAAAATTGATAGTTACATAACATAACTACTGCCATAAATGCTTGTCAAAAGCTTAGCTAAAATTACAAACAGAATGTAGCTGACATACCAGCTATCACATTCAAATCTTGACCAAATCTACTAACTTAAAAGTTAGATTACAAAGCAACCAAATCAAATTACAAATAAACAAAATGATTCTGCTTCATTTGGTTCAGCTCCAATGCTGGCTTGCATGCTGGTTTGATGTTGCATTGCAGGCCAAAGTTTAACATAAGTTGGAAAATTCTAATTGTTAAAAGTAAAATAATGATGTTTGATTTCAACATTATTGTCAAGGATATGATGTTATAAACAGACAACTTTATTTGACTACGAACTTCATTTGCTTTGCCTTTCCTTTGGCATTTCTTTGGATGAATGCCACTTTACTTGCTTCTATCTAAGTGTTATATTTCCTCATGACTTACAAATTAACCAACAAACTATTCTGTGATAAGTGCATAAATTGTAATTTATTTGTGATAAATTTTCTTTTGAACTGTACTATTTTAGCTTTTAATTATTTTATTATGACTTGTATTTGATTTTTTTACGAATTGGGTGATAAAGTTGAAGGAAAATAAGTTTAATGACTAATTTTCGTAAATTTTGTGAATTGAATTATTTAGTATTTTGATCACATTTCGAGCTACAAAATTTCAAACTGGGCCCATAATATGTTGTTTTGAATATAATTGAAAGATCTAATTGGACTTATTTCATGACTCGAGGCCAAAAAATTCAAGAAGGTACCCAAAAATGACCTAAAATTTTGTGAAGCAAATTTACTAAAAACCTAAAAAAACTGTTTCAATTCATTAAGGGTACATTTGTCTTTTCTCCCTTATGCGAATATTTCTATATATAAATACATATTTATAGGTTTAGAATTAGAGATAACCACCTTCACTGTTATTTTATTTTTGTGTTTTCTTTTTCTCATAAGTTGCTAAAGGGATTTCAAAGTTTTGATTCTTCAAGTTTGTGTGGTCTGATTTATTCTTCTTCTTCTTCTTCTTCTTTTTTTTTTTTTTTTTTTTTTTTTTTTGCATATCATCTATTTTAATTACAAATATTCAGGTTTGTCAAATATAGACCTCATATGTGATAAATTAGAATATTTGTCTTGTTAATTAGAATTGTTAAATTCGTAATTTTTTAATTATTCTAATACTTGTGACAAATTCACTAGTCCAGACGACTAGTATGGATGGGAGATGCCGTCAGAACAGATACGATTAGGAAATTTTAAATTATTTAAGAGTTAAAAGTTTACAACATTTTTATAAAATAATTAAATTATGTTTTAGAAAAATTTAAAGTTTAAAAATAATTTATAATAATTTAGAATTGATTTGGGGTTGCTCAGATATGATCGGAACCCAAAATGGGCTCAGGAAGGCCAAAACAACTCAAAATAATGTAGGGTTGGTAATAATTGTAAGGTTGCAATGTTGAAGCAAGGGACTTCACGTTGCAACTTCTTGACGAGATTCTTAGCATACTTCTCTTGTGAAACAAAAGTTCCATGTTTCATTTGTTTAATATGAAACCCAAGAAAGAATGATAATTCCCCAACTATGCTCATTTCGAACTCACCCTACATTAGCTTCACAAAGTTACCTTTTGAAGTTGTTGAGGTTGCTCCAAATATAATATCACCCACATAGATTTCAGCCAATGTAGTTGTGTCTCTCTGTCTCTTAATAAACAATGCTTTATCAACTGAGCCTCTTCGAGAATTGACTAATCAAGAACTAAGTTAGCCTCTCATACCAAGCATGAGGTGCCTGTTTGAAACCATAAAAGCCTTTATTTAACTTGTACACATAGCCAAGATGTGTAGCATCCTTAAAACCTTTTTGTTGTGCCACATAAATCTCTTCCTTCAATAATTTATTGAGGAAAGCACTCTTGACATCCATCTAGTACAATTTGATGTCAAGATAAGTAGCCACAACAAGCAACATCCTGATAGCGTCAAGTCTTGCCACCGATGCAAATATCTCCTCAAAATCAATTCCTTTTACTTGAGTGTACTCATGTGTTCCTTTTACTCATGTGTTACAAATTTTATTCATCTTTCTTCATGAAAAATTTGAACCAAATGGGGGAGAAGAAGAACTCAACGCATGGCTAGGGTTGTTTAAGTTTCAAGCTTCAATTGGTTACTGCAATTTAGTCATTTTCTTGTAATTTTTATGTTTCTGGAATTTCGATAGCTTGGGCTAGCTGACCCATGTTGTATTTTTCAGTATTGTTAAAGATTGAGAAAGTTATCATGGATGAATAGTTAAAATTCTAGGATTAGTTTGATAGATTTTAAATATAAAGTTGAAAAAGCACTAAATTGTAAAACCAATTGATGATTTTTTGAAATAGGGACTAAAATGAAAAAAATTAAATTTAGTGGTAAAAATGTGAAATAGGAAGTTAAATTAGGCATAGAGTGAAATCAGTATAAAAATTGGAGGTTAAATTTTAAAGTTAAGCTAGTCACAATTTTAGGGACTAAATTGAATAATATGAAAAAAGTTTCATAATTTAGAAATTGAATGTGAAAATGGCTATACATTGATGATTTTATGTGTTTTTTTTTTTTAATTCGTAGCTAAGGTTGACCCGAATTCCTCGAAAAAGAAAGGAAAATATAAAGTTGTTGACGAATAGCTCAGAGTTTACAGTTTGTATTTTTATAATCCAAACTACTTGTAAATTGATGCACTTTGAACTATTGTGGCATGGTAAGAAATTTAGGTGATGCATTTTAACATGGTAAGCTGTTATGGGATTGAATTGAATTGATTGATGATTTTGAGAACTAAATTGAATATATTTGAAAAATGTGGGTATTTATATAAATGTGAAAATTGAGCATATATTGGGATGATGGTTGTTGCTATATATTTTGGATAAGTGTGTTCATAAAGAGATAAATGTGAAATGCGATATTGGATGGTAATAAAATATGAAACAAATACCCTATTAACAGTCTGGGCAAAGTCAGATATAGTTGGTATGTCATAGGATAGGAATAGTTTAGGGATTAGTTCAACTACGAGTCAATAAGGCATTCGGTGCCAATTTGCTTTGGTTTATACGATGAGACACTGTATGTCAACTTACTTACAACGTTGGGAGTAACTATTTGCTTCGAAGTTATCCGATGAGGCACTGGGTGCCAAACTGGTGTGTTTGTTGGATCCTTGTATCCGTTAGAGTCTGAATCGTGTTAATAGGGAAATAAACAATAAAATTGAGATAATGACATTGAAATGGTAGATAATATTGAAATAGCAATTGATACTGAAATGGAAAATGTTGAGAAATGGAAAATGTGGAATGGAACATGAAATGGTGGATTGAACTATGAATATTGATTTTATATTATGAATGAACTCTTGATTTGAGAAATTGAAATGAAATGTGCCATTACATTATTGTCATGTTTTAATGTTAGTATAAAGAGCTTGTTATGATTAATGATTATGTGAACTAGCTTATTAGACTTACATATTGCATATTATCCTTATTAAGTTTATGCATCATTATGACTTATATTATGTTTTAATGTTCAAATTATAGAAATACCACTAAGTCATACTTAGTGTACGATTTATTTTTTCTGTGCATAGGTTAGGTATTGTAAGTATACTTAGTGTACGATTTGCTTTTTTCTGTGTATAGGTTAGGTATTGTATGTTTCAATCGTTGACTCAACATCCAGTAGCAAATCCCGAACTCAATCGTGGGTGATATGTTCATTTTGATTTTTGGCATGTACCTAGGATGTTTAATGCTTTTTGACCATTTTCAATCTTGTTCATCTTTTATGAATATGTAATTAAATATAAGTATGGTGGAAATGGTAATTTTGTGGATGATTTGATATGTTGCTTAGATTATATGCTTAAAATCTTCATATATGAGATAGTAACATGCTAAATCTTGTATTTTGGTTGATGCTCTGATGCAAGATGATAATTGTATGTTGAGTTCATGCTTATCAAGGAGTTCTATTTCATGTTTGAAAAAGGTTTGCTAGTCCAAATGTTTAGGTTATAAAGCTTATATGAAATCAAATGTTGAATGCTTGAATGCTTGAATGCTTGAATATTTAGCTTGATATTGAGGTGCCATTGGAGGCACATGGGTTAAACATTTAGGTTGATTGTGTATGTAACACCCTTAAGCTGTATCCGTCGTCGGAAAAGGTTACGAGGCATTACTGATCAAAATACAACTCAGAAAAAACTTTTATTTAAGTAATAATCATCTAATAAAATATTTAAAACAACTAACATACTTCGATTCTATAATTCTTATAATTTCCAAATTTATTATTTAGTCAATACAACCAAAGAATCATGAAGATCGAATGTTAAATTCATAACCACGTATATGTCACTTCACATACCAATCATATATGTATACTATAACAGTTAAGGCATTCAAAAAATATATATAAAATAATTTATCAACTATCAAATTATATGCACATACTTTAGAACATGTAAACATACCTCATTTCTTTTCATATAAATAACACATACCATTATTATGCCCATTTCATATATAAAATATTATCATACCTTTATAACATTTGATTATCTAACTAAAACATTCACATAACATTGATATATATATATATATATATATATATATATATATATATATATATATATATATATATATTTAAAATTAGCCACTTAAACAACTCAAATAAACTAATAATTATATTCAAGTAAAATGCCATTTAAAACCATCACAAAAACCACATCCATTAATCAAAATTTTCATAGCTTCATTTAGTCCACAAATATTTAATACCACAATTATAACATGAACATTCAGGTAAACAGATAATGACCTAATTTAAACACATTTGCTGAACCACATATATATAACACATTTTCAACTTAATACAAAAACTAATATTTTGGTCTTTTAATACCGTACCTCAAACAAATCATATTAACCAAAAAATAGTTGTTTAATTTATTCATTATTTGTTTTCATCGATTATACATAATTAAACAACCATTCAAACACAATATGCAAACATACATTACCATTACAGACCCAAGCAAAATAACTACTACACTTTCGAATATATATACATATATATAAATTATTATCGTTTTACTCAATTATTTAATTAATTCATTAAACCATTTATAAAAATAAAACATATAATATAATATGCATACCAATGATGTTTGGATATAACCGAATGTTCTTTAATACCAAAACAAACAATTACACCTTAACCAAAACATATCAACCAAATTTATATATATACTTTTATCCATGCATAAACCATAGCCAAAACAACCACATATACATCCAAAATTTCCAATGCCGAATTACCAAAACCAAACACATCAAACATTTTAATTAAAAATATATAAAACCAAACTTAAGCATAATAAGCAAGCCATTTTCACATGGCTAGATTACACACAACCAAAATCCAATATTTCAAAATAAAATCCAACCTATACATGCCATAATTCGAGTTCAATTATATAAATACCAAAGCAGTAGATAGTGTGATGAACTTTGCTGACGATCCCTGAGCTTGTAACTTGATACAAAATCTATAAAATAGAAACACACATATACACAGAGTAAGCTAACTTAGCTTTGTAAGTTATAAGCAATTTAAACAAATTAATAATCTTGATAGATCAATAAAATAAAACCAAAATCAAATATATATTTATATTCAAAATATACTATGGCCGAATATACACATATATCAATTATCATTATATTCTCCAATTTCAAAGTCATAATTTCATATATAATCAATTATACATATGCATTCATATATACATACTCATAAATCGAGCTTTTAAATTACATACTTAAACCCGTCACAAGACCGAATATACTACCCATAATTATATACATTTTCAATAGCATCACATAACATTTTTATCACATAACTTTCAATCAATATATCCTCATTTTAAATAAGTAAACCATATTAATATACCTGATCACTTTACATTATTTAACACCTTTGATTAATTTTACCATTGCTCACATAAAATTTTCTACGCATAAAGCCTAGTATAATACACCGGCACAGAACCTGCTAGGCAATAGGCCTGACATAATACACTGGCATAAAGCCTACTAGGCAATAAAGCCCAATATAATACACCGGCATTAAAGCCTGCTAGGCAATAAAACCTGATTTAATACACCAGCACAAGGCTTGCTAGGCTCAAAGCCCGAATATCACTATTATAAAGTTGTCTTATAAACAATTCATATATCGAAAATTCCAAATATTCCATATAGTTCATACGGACTTTCAAATGTTATAACTCAGACGAATTAAACTCAAATACATTGTTTCCATGCTTAATCATATTCGACTAATTCTAATATAGATCCATGAATTCCAAATCAGCATATTAACTTATAAATAATTAGAATTAACAATATCTATTTGCTTATAAACTTACCTCGGACGATGAAAAATCGGTACAGATCGGCTAGTCGACAACTTTAGTTTTCCCCCGATCTAAATCTGATTTTCTCTTTTCTTGATCTAAATTAATATAAATTAAACTTATTAAATCAATTATTCAACCAAATTCATCCAAAACACACAAATGGGCAAATTACACTTTTACCCTTGATATTTCACATTGTTCACAATTTTGTCTCTATTGCATAAAACACAAAATATGCAAAATCTCACAACAACATAGTAAGGCCGAATTTTATTTGTACTCATACTAGTCCATATATTTCATTTATTTCACATTTTAGTCCCTCAATTTATTATTTTTACAATTTAATCCTAATTACTCAAAATCATCAAAAACTCCAATACAAAACATGTTAATCTAAAACATATCTTTAATATTTCATCATCAAACAACAAAAATCAAAAGCTTTCATCAATGGCATGACTCAAAATATTCATCAAAATAAAAAATTTAAGCATGGGTCGGATAATATTCGAAGCAACGATCTCAAAAACGTAAAAAATATTAAAAACCGAGCTAGAACTTACCTTGAATCAAGCTTGAAAGCGTCGAACCTAGGTTTTCTTTTCTTTTTCTTTCTTGTTTTATTTTCGGCCAAAAGAAAATATAAAATGAATCATGGTTTATTTTTTTATGATATATGTTATATTATAATGGTTTATAATATTAGTTTATTAAACTAACCTTAATAAATTTATATCAAAACATTATAATATAAACCTATTTCCGTCCACTTAATAAATTAATGGCTAATTGCAACATAAAGACTTCTATTTTAAAAGCCAATGACATTTTGGCCCTTTATACATTAAACTACCCAATTTTTAATTTACGCGATTAAATTCTTTTATTTAATCAGGCATCCAAACGGTAAAATTTTAAAACGACAATTTAGTACACACAAATTCACACATTATAAACACCGAAAATATATATATATTTTAAATATTTTTCTAACTTGGATTCATGGTCCCAAAACCACCATTCCGATTAGGGTCTAAATCGGGCTGTTACAGTGTAGGTGATATTGAGATATGCCTTTGGTTAATATAGTTAACTTTTGATTGGTATGTGCATTGGGCATAAAATGGACATTTTAAACATAAGATTTTACCATTTCTAAGCTCAAGTATCGATACCATATGAATAATTTTTAAAAGTAAAAAAATGCCAAAATGGTATCGATACTTATACAAGTATCGTATCAATACTTTTTCATAAATATCGGTACCCTTGTTTTTGTAAACAAACAGAATCTTGACTTGGTATCGATTCCAAATAAAGTATCAAAATGGTATCAATACCAAGAAATTAAATATCGATACCAACTTAAAAATGTTAGAATTTTACAATTCAACCCTATTTCATATCTAGATTTCACGATTAGGTCCATATAGCTTACAAATTATTATTATATTTGATTGTATGTGATTTGATAATAATTAATTGAGATTTAAATTAATAAATTACATGTAACTTGTTTGGTTTTTGTCTGTAGCATCATATTACTCAGGTTTGGCGATCGGATTGGGTAAGGAGTGTTACAGCTCATTAGTCTTATTTTTAAAGATTCACTTAGTGTCAATAATATTAAACTCAGTAGGTTTAAAGTCCCGACTTTTGTCAGTGTCAGAAAATGCAATTTCAGAAACCTGTTTTCGTAGACTGAGATTGTATCAATAAAATAGAAAGATGATAAGAGTTATTACAAAAATATATTGAATGGAAATTAAGTAATTTAACTAAGAAAATTGTTAATTAAAGCTTAGGGACTAAATTGTAAAAGTTCAATCGCTATTGAATTTTAATTTTGAAAATGCTTTAGGACCTAGTTAGCAATTATCCAAGGGAACAAAATTGTTATTTAACTATATTTAAATATGAGATAGTGTGTAACAGTCCAATTTTCAATGGTACTAGAAAAGGCTATTTCAAAAGCCCATTTTCGTAAACCGAGTCCGTAAATATTGAATATGAATATTTACGGAGTTGGTATAAAAGTATATTAAAGTTTGTTCAGGTAATTTGGTTGAATTAATAGTTAATACGTGTTAAATTGATAGATTTTAAACTTAGATCATGAAAGAAGACTTGATTGTAACATTTAATTATTAGTTTTGTACATAGGGTCTAAAGTGAATCAAATGCAAAATATCTAAATTTGTGACTAAATGTTTAGCATGTCAATAGGTGAAAGCTGAACATCAAGTTCCATCAGGTTTATTACTGCCTGTAATGGTTCAAAAAAGTGGAAATGGGTACAAGTCATAACGGATTTTGTTTCAGGATTACCACTGACTCTGAAAAAGAAAGATATTATCTGGGTTGTTGTTGACAGATTGACGAAATTGACACACTTTATTCCGGTCAGAACGGATTATTCACTTGAGAAATTAGCTAAGTTGTATATCTTTGAGATCATTCGGTTACATGGCTTGCTAGTATCTATTATTTCTTATCGTGATTCAAGATTTACTTCCAGATTTTGAGGTAAACTACATGAAGCCGTAAAACTCTATTCATCAAATCCATGAATGCAGTAGGGGCAATTGTCAAATCAAACGTCATAACAAGAAATTTATAATGGTTGTAACGGGTTTTAAACGTTGTTTTCAGAACATCTAGTTCTTTAACAAACATTAACTTTTCAATCCATTTTAGGGTGATTTGACAAACAATGTTAGTTCAAGGGTTAAGAGAAGCAGAAAATTAAATAGAGCGCTAAAATAATTTTTTTTTGTAAAGTTAGAAGGCCAAATAAGTCTTTATTTTTTTTTTATTTGACTAAGGAAATGTAAGGAGAGTTGAATTTCTCTTGCTTCTCCTGAGTTATTTTATTTTTAATTAACCCTAATTTGGGGAAAAGTTAAAGAAAGAAAAGTGAGGTACTCTTTAAGATGTGAAATTATATTTTATCCTATTAATTTTTTATGGAATATTTGATACATTTTCGATGCATAATTCTCACACACCATTCGTGAATAATAATTTGTGACACCTCATCATTAAATAAAATAAAAAAATAGTTGAAGACTTATAAATAAATACTAATAATTTTTTTAAACATAATTAAATAATAATAATTAATTATAAATAAATGTTAAAATCCTAAATACTAAATCTGAGACTCTAGACTTTATATCCAAGCCTCTAAACCCTTGAATCCAATATATTAACATGAGAGTTATTAATATTTATTTATAGTAGTTAAGTTTAATGTTTAATTATATTTAAATAAATTATTTGTACTTATTTACAAATCTTTCATATTTTTATTTAATTTAATGATAATATGGCAAGTTATTATTTATAGATGGTGTATGAAACTTATGCACCAAAAGTGCATCAAATATTATTTCTTAATTTTTACCTAAATTATTTAAAAAAAACATAAATAGAAATAAATATTATAATTAATTATTTATTTAACTTTCAAAAGTTAAACCAAACAAAAATTGTAAATATTCTTTTACCTTCATTTAATAATTTTATCTAGCAGACAATAAAATACATAATATCCTTTTCCTGTAATCTTCCTTTTTCTTTCTTTACTTCCCTTTATATTCCTTTATATTTATCCAAAAACAACATTGAAACATTAAACTACAAGGAAATAAAAGAAAAACTAGAAACAATCAAATAAAAAGTGGTAAAAACAAACAAACTGCAATAAGGAAAGACGAAGAAACTTGAGAGAAAAGAGATGGAACATCTTTGGAGCGGTTAAAAGGAAAAAAAGAAGTAGCAAAATCAAAATCTTGCACAAGGATGTTAGATTTGTTGTTGGGGGGGGGGGGTGTTAAATCCCAGCCTATTCAACTTATAACCTGGGAAAAAGCAAAGAATCAAATCTCTTAATTATTTCTCCATGTCACTCTTTGTTTGCTATAGAAGAACAAAATTCCTAAGTTATAGGCACAAGAAAAATACCAAATCAATTAAAAAAGCAAAGCACATTACTCGCATGTCAGCATGTTTGTGGTTTCATTTTCATTTTAATTTGATGGGCAAGCTTACTGAAGGCTTCTGATACTGTATATTCCCTCCAAGTGACTTTCTTTATATATATATATATATATATATAATCTTTTAATATGTTATGAGGAAGTATATATTTGTTTAATTTTTTATATGCTTACTTAGCTCGGTATAACAATTCAATCATGGCCAGCACGAGAAAAACTGAATAAATTCATACTGTTAATTTTCTAAATTGTTATCAAATTTCTTCTCTTGTCAGTCCATAATTGGGAAATAAAGTGCTGGTTTTTCTATTTTTTGAATTGACGACATTCAATTTACGTATTTTAAACACTGCAGCAAGGTGCCAGACAAAATAAAATAAAGTGAGAAGAGGTACAGTCGGAACACCTAAAGCAAAATGATTCCTGTTAATAATCCAATCATTTAATTGGCTAAGAAGCAAGGAAGTTGATTCAATTAGGCTTAATTCCTTTGCAATGACTATAAATAGACTTGTTTGATGCCAACTAAGGCACAAGCCATCTCTTCTCTTCTGCAACCATACTCAAGTTTACAATTTTGCCTCTCTAATATATCCAATGGAACAACAGAAGGCGGCCACCTCTGGGTCTCTCCAGGCACCATTGACCGGACCTACCAACAATCCTACTGTTGCAGCTCAGGCACTCCATAACCCTGTTGCTGCTCAAGCACTCGCTAATAATCCGGGTGCTTCTGCTGCTGCTCAGGCACTCCTCGGCAACCGAGCTGCTACTTATCATCCACTCCTTAATAACACTCGTGCTGGTCAGCAACACATGGGCTTTCCCGGTGCTAGTATCAGCAAACCTAGTACAGGTGAAGCACTCATGAAGAGTCATAGTGATTCTCATGCACTCATCCGGAGTGACCGTGGGAGCATGTTAAGCATGTCAGATGACAATGTGATGATGAAACAAATTTTGGCAACTCATGCTCCTGATGGTCGAGAATTTGATGTTAGACCTCTACTCGATCTGGTTGAGGACATCCTCAATCGCGCCACCCAGCATGTTGATTTCCTTGTTAAGGTATAACATATGCTGCATGTTATCTTGTTTAAATCAATGATTGAAAATGCTCATACTTTCTAATGTTTGCTGCAGGGTACTACTCAAGCTCAAATCGAAATGGAAGAGAAAGCCCTACAAGCAAATCATATAGCTATGCTTGAAGCTCTTACGTATACCATTGACCGAATTGCCTCCGAGGTTCTGAAAATTATTATCAGAAAACTGTCTCTCTTTTTTTTTTTTTTTTTTAACTAGTAAAATTATTGCATATTTGTTATTCGTATATACTAACATTTATATTTAACTACCAGCTATCATACAAGGCTTTGGGGGGTTCGGATGCACATGCAACAACAACTGCAATATTCAACTTGCTATCAAGCTATACATGGGATGCTAAGCTAGTATTATCCCTATCAGCCTTTGCCTTGAACTATGGAGAATTCTGGCTTCTTGCTCAGATTTACTCAACGAACCAACTTGCCAAGTCAATGGCAATCCTGAGGCAATTACCGTCTCTCCTGGAGCACACAGCTCCTCTGAAACCCCGATTTGATGCACTTAACAATTTGATTCGGGCAATGATAGATGTTACTAAATGTGTTGTTCAGTTCACACAGCTGCCATCAACATACATTTCTCAGGATGTACCGGTATTGGCGACTGCCATGAACCTCTTCCCAACTGCTGTCTATTGGACCATCAGGAGCATGGTGGCTTGTGCAACTCAAATTTCGAACCTTTCTAGCATGGGTCATGAGTATGTTTTCCTTTTTACGTATAAACAACGTTGTGAGTTTGGTAGGTTAATACTTGTTGGATTAATTGTTTACTTTGATTTCAGGCTCGGAATATCAACCACAGAGTCGTGGGAGCTGTCCACCTTGGCTCACAAACTCAGAAACATATATGAACACCTAAAGCAGCAGCTGAACCTTTGCTACGAATATATAGGTTCATAAATAACCATTAAATATTATCTAACGTCCATGAAACTAATTGAAAATATTAACTGATGATTCGATCATTGTTAATTGCAGAGGAAAAGACAGATGTTGCATTTTATCAATTGCTTCTGACACTCTTTGACCCGAACGCCTTGCACATCGACAACATGAAAGTTCTCAAGGCCTTAATTTACGACAAGGATGATAAACTACCGCTTCTTGATGGTGCTACAAAGAGACGAGTATCGCTTTCTTACTACTTTATAATAGTTTCTTTGATAATCTTTATTGTAGCATATGTTTTATATTTTGCTGTGTGACATTGAACAGGTTAGCCTGGACGTGCTAAGAAGGAAAAATGTGCTCTTGCTCATTTCAAGCCTCGAATTCGCCAACGATGAGCTAGCAATTCTTGAGCAGATATATAATGAATCAAGGATCCATGCAACGAGGCTCGAGAGTCAGTATGAAGTCGTTTGGATCCCAATTGTGGATCATTCCATCATCCCAATGCCTGAAGAAATGCAAACCAAGTTCGAGAACCTACAAAGTACCATGCCATGGTACTCAGTGCAGGACCCTTTGTTCATAAAGAAGCCGGTCATCAGGTTCATCAAGGAGGTTTGGCATTTCAGGACAAAGCCAATCCTTGTGGTGCTTGATCCTCAAGGGAAGGTGGTTTCCCCTAATGCAATTCACATGATGTGGATCTGGGGAAGCACTGCTTTCCCCTTTACTAGTTTAAGAGAAGAAGCTCTTTGGAGGGAAGAGACATGGAGGCTTGATCTTCTGGTTGATGGAATTGACCCAACGGTCCTCAATTGGGTATATATGATATCTTCAAATTTTCCCAACTTTTTGCTTTTTTCAACAAGATTTTAGAAATAATGGTACATAAATGTTTACTTTTACTACAGATATATGCATCCAATATTAAAATTTGAACTTCAACTGTTCTGTCTAATTTGATCAGATTAAAGAAGAAAAATACATTTTCTTGTATGGAGGGGATGATGTCGAGTGGGTAAGAAGATTTGCAAATTCAGCACGCAGTGTAGCATCTGCGTCTCGCATTCCTCTTGAGATGGTCTATGTGGGGAAAAGCAGGAAAAGGGAGCATGTGAAGAAAGTTGTAGGAATTATCAATGCGGAGAAGCTTAGCTATGCTTGGCAAGACCCGACCATGGTGTGGTTCTTTTGGACGAGGTTAGAGAGTATGCTGTTTTCGAAGATTCAGTTAGGCAGGGCAGATGACCAAGACCCAATGATGCAACAAATAAAGAAGCTGCTTAGCTATGGCAGAGAAGGTGGATGGGCAGTGCTTAGTAGAGGGTCTAATATAGTGGTGAATGGCCATTCCACCACAGTTTTGCCTACTTTGGGTGGTTATGATGAATGGAAAGTGAACATAGCTGAACTAGGATTCGATATGGCATTCAAAGAGTACCATGACAAGCTTCATGATGTTGCTCACCCTTGTTGTCGGTTCCAGTTCCCGACCATCATAAGGACCCCTGAGAACATGAGGTGCCCAGAGTGTCATCGCGTCATGGAGAAATACACATCATTCATCTGTTGCCATGATGACCAAGGCATTCCAGGCTCGCTATTTTAAGCTGGGATCAGGTTTCATCACTGTTTTTCCATCTACTATTCTCACTAAATAAAGATGTTCCTATGGGACTCAAATTAAAAAAATTTCTTCTAAATTTTCACTTTGGCTGCTAAGGTTTTGTGGTTGACATGTATTGCCGGTGGGCACTTTGAGGCCTAAGTTGGAGTAGTTTAATAGTTAAACGTAAAATAATGATGTTTGGTTTCAACATTATTGTCAAGGATATTATGTCACAAACAGAAAACTTCATTTGACTAAGAACTTCTTTTGCTTTGTTGTTCTTTTGGTATTTCTTTAAAAGAATGTGTTGGTGAGGTGGGACAAAAATGAACTTATGAAAAATTAATCGAAGGCTTCAAGGCATGCAACAATGTCACCATCTTTAAGGTTTTATTTTTCCTTCATATATATTAGTGTTTAAAAGAGTTACTCGCAAATGAACCTCAAGCATATAATGAAACCCCACGACTGTCGATATTTTGCACTGACGAAAACAGTTCACTAAGCATTGAGTGGAGCATAACAAGAGTGCCAATTTCTATGAAGAACTTTTGTAATAATTCTTTATAGAATAATCTTTAAATAAAAAATGGTGAGATACTAGAAAGAAACTATGTTTATATGTTTTTTTTTTTTTTTTTTTATCTTGCAAATGAAAGTTCACTCCTCTTGATAGGAGTTTTCATGTCTCTTCACAAAGACATAACTATCCAATATGCTTACGTGGATAGTCACATCTATTACTAATAACCTAAACTATTCAATAGATATATACTTGAATAGTTATAATTCTTCATTAATTAACCAAGTTACATAACTTTCAATATTTAAGTGACATACCTTATCACTATAAATAGTAACAACTCTTGGTTACTTATAATTTTTCATTTTCAACTATGGAAACACTATATATATTGAAAATATTCTAACAATCTCCCCCTATTTTCAAAATATTCTAGATTTTAATAATCTTTTAAATCAATTATATAAATAAATGTGTCTTACGATTGAACCTTCACTTAGAGAAAGCATGTTAAAGTTAATCAAAGTTGCATGGTAGAGTATGCATGAACCAATATATTATTTCATTTGATTAACCAAACACATCTTCATCATTAGTTATTTCAAATGATATATTGGTTCATTATATATTTTAACGCTATGTAGAATTATCATTGCTAGGTATATGGTGGACGGTTTTGATGATTAAAATCTTGAAATTTGATTAGTTTTAAAAGGCAAAAAGGTAAATATGTAAATAAATAATAACATAAACAAAACAACTTGTATCAACTTCATCATTTTCCTTATTTTGGTCAATTTCACCATTATTGAAGGGAGAAACATCCAGCCATTCTTTCTTACCTTGCATGGTATGTTATTGAGTTCCACTTTATATGATTTTTATGTTTTTGAGCTCGATTTGCTTGGTATAGTTAGCTTAGGGATTAATTTGTAAAGTTTTTAAAAGTTTAGGGGCTTGCCATGAATGAATTTGAATGTATTTTAAATTTAATTGATAGCTTATTTTGTTTGATTGTTAAATAGACATGTTTTGTTAAATGATTTTTAGTGAATTTACGGTTTAAGGATTTATTTATTAAAAGTGTAAATTTCCATGTATATTTTGTAAATTGAGGAAGAATGTGGGTTAATATAAGCCTAGGGGAAAAATGTTAATATGTGTTTGTAACACCCCTACCCCGTATCCGTCGCCGGAATAGGGTTACGGAGC